>OY288241.1:56114877-58514877 GCA_958450325.1 Agrostemma githago
TCAAAATACTAAAAAACGGGTTCGAGTAAATACCAAAATAAGGTCGAGTTCGAAAAAATTATAAATGGTCAAATACAATAATGTGTAAATAAAATATTTATCGAGGCCAAAATAAATATTGGAGTTAAAATAAAGCAGAAAAAATAATTAATTAGTCCGAAAGGAAAAAATAGGGTGAATCTCGAGAATAACATAAACGTTTACGATTAAAATAACGCTTCTAGAGAAAATTAACGAATGAACGACAAAAATGAATTAAATTGATTTCTCGAGGAGAATAATAAATGTGTTGACGAGTTTCGAGTTGAAATAGAAATTGAGCTTAAATAGAAAGAATTTAGAATTCAAATCACGAAATAAAAATCGAATAAGAATTAAATGAATAAATAGATTGAAACGTAAATAAAATATAAGAAGACCTTTCGAGAAAAATAAAATTTTAGGAGTTCAAAGCGATTGAAAAATATGTAGATATATACATATATATTTCCGTCGTCCCAATCATTTGTTAATCTTTAATTACAATACTTCTCATAAAAAATATATAAAAGGTCAACAAATAACTGAAAACGAAACAGACCTGGTTTTTTTTCATATTACAAACGAAAACAGAACCGATTTAAACTCGAGCCGGTTCTTATGACCCGATTTTTTAAAAATATGGTTCTCTTTGTTATAAACCAATTTTTTGAATCGGTTTCCGAACCAATTTTTGATTCCATTTTAACTAATATTGTTGAAAAACACAAAAAGTCGAAGAAATTTCCATATCGATTCTTTTTTTTCGTTTAAAATTGTAAACCAGTTAAAACCCGTGTACCCAGTTTTTAAAACTGTGAACCAAATTCAGAATATACCGGATATTGGATATAATCAGGTATCCGATTGACTCAAATAAAAGCAAGTCAGTTTCGGTCACTAAGATATTTCAGTATTGTCGATTGTCGAATTGGTCCGATCTAGAGTGAGTCGGATCGGTTTTCTTGAGTCGGATCAGATTTTGCCAGGTCTAATTAGCATCATTTAAGTTGATTAATTAATGTCAATTTTTATTTGGTATAATATTTTGTATATTATATGAATCAGATCATTGTGGGTTAGTTGCGTCGATTTTCTAATCGCCGAGATATAATCGCCATGAAAAATATGATTTCGTGTAGTGAGACCCATGACCTGTATAACCTGCTCGTATTTGTCCCGACCCGTATGACCCGATCCGCTTGACAGGTCTTCATGTAGTAGAAGTGAATAAAATAAACAACTCCATATCATGTAATAATAGGTAAAATCACGTGAAGATTTCGAGGATACTAGCTGATACACACACACACACACAAGGACAAAAATTTAATGGAGGTATTTCATTCGAGTTTCGGGTTCGATCACTTCATGTTCCCTAAAATACGGGGCGAATATAAACAGATAAATCGTATGTGAGGAAAAAAGGACTTTTAATGTATGCATTAACATTAGTTAAATCGTTGATGAAACTAATTTTTTTGAGCTACAAATTTTCCTACGGAATATTCCGTAGCCTAAAATGTTTCCTACCATAAGACCGCAGAAATTTCGTAGGGGTGCTTTAAAGGAGCGACGGGTTGGGATTCCGTAGGAAATATCTGTAGGAACTATTTATTTTCCTATGCCTTTCAAGATCCGTAGGAATTATTCCGTCGGAATTTGCACTAATTCTAGTAGTGTTTTAGGCCCATAGCTTGCTGTAATACAGTGTATAAGTGTATTACAAAGATCCTCAGTAAGAGACTAGGTAAGATACTCCCTGACATTGTGAGCCAGGCCAAAGTGGATTTGTGCAGGGAAGGGAAATTTTGGAAAAAAAACCTCATTTGCCAAGACCAAGTGAGATTATATGGGAAGGAAACTTGCTCCCCTAGATGTCTAATGAAGATTGATCTCAGAAAGGCCTATGACTCCATTGAATGGTCCTTTCTTGAGGAGATGATGATTGCCCTAAATTTTCCAAAGAAATTTGTTGACCTAGTTATGATATGTGTGACTCCTACTAGCTTTTCTTAGGTGCTTAATGGAACGGAATTTGGGTACTTTAAAGGGAAAAGGGAAATAAGACATGGAGACCCTCTATCTCCTTTGTTGTTTGCCATTTGTATGGAGTATCTCTCTAGAATTTTGGTGGAAGTGCAAAGTTTTGATGGATTTAAATATCATTCCATGTGCAAAAAGATGAGGCCGGCTCACTTATGCTTTGCAGATGATTTACTACTGTTTTCCTATGGAGATAAGGCTTCAGTTACAATTTTGATGAGAGTTTTCCCCACCTTTTCTGTGGCTTCTGGCTTAAGTATGAATAAGGTAAAATCTTAGATTTACATGAATGGTACTAAAGATGTTGCTACCATCTTGAGAATTACTGGCATGACTTTGGGTAAACTCCCCTTCAAATACCTTGGGATCCTAACTTCCTATAAGAAGCTGAGTGTATTGGACTGTAGCATTCTTACTGAGAAGATTTTTGACAAAATTAGAGCTTTGGGGGAAAAACATTTATCATATGGGGGAAGGCCTACCCTAGTAAATGATGTTCTGCATACTCTGCACATTTACTGGGCTAAAGTCTTTTTGTTGCCTAAAAGTGTGTTGAAAAAAAGCGGAGGATATTTGCAGAACTTTTTTATGGAAGGGACATCATATCTATATTTCTGCACCCTTGATTGTTTGGAACCAAGTTTACACTGATAAGAAGAATGGGGGATTAGGCATTAAGGATGCTGCTGACAGGAACTTAGCTTCAATTGCCAAATAATAAAGTGGCTGGCAAACAAGAAAGACCATCTTTGGGTGAGGTGGGCTCATGTGAACTTTTTAAAGGGTTCAGATTGGACTCAAATTCATCTTACTGCCAACTCGAACTAGTCCTGGAGAAGGATTTGCAAAGTTAAGGACAAATTTATAGGGGGTATCATCAGAATTGGTGGAACAAGACTGGCAATGCTTATACAGTTAAGCAAGGTTATGAGTGGTTGAGGGAGGTCAGGCCTGCAGTGCACTGGTATAAATTGGTGTGGCATAGATTGGTGCGGTCTAAGCATTCCTTCATTGCTTGGATTGTTATGCATAACAAGTTGCAGACTAATGCTAGACTGCACAGATGGGGACTCAACATTAGTACAAATTGTTGGATTTGTGCAGGAGGGGTGAAAGACCAACATCATCTGTACTTTCATTGTGGTTACAGTATGAGATGCTTGAAGCTAGTAGCAGATTGGGTGAAGTTTCATATCCCCGCGACTGATACTTGGAGCTGGTGGAATCAACTTAGAGGAATGAACAAGTATCTAAAGAGAGCAATCGGATGCATACTGGTGGCCTTGATATATCATATTTGGCATGCCTGGAATACTAGTAAACATGACAGAATGCTAACTAGGCTTGAAGAAGTGGTGAGAAGAATTAAGATGGAGATTGGCACTCGGTTTAAGTTTATGCTTGATAGGAGTAAATTGAGTCAAATTGATTATATTTTGATGTAAGTGGTCTAATGTCTCATGTGTATGGAGGTAGTCTTATACCTTCCATAGAGTTTTATTATGGTGAGCAAATTTGATGTAATTCTTTTCATGATTATTAATATAACCTTTACAGTTTTCAGCAAAAAAAAGAATCTTGAAGCGAGAGTAGAAGAATTGATCGAGAGATTTAAAACATTTGCCTCTAGAAGATATCCTCAGACCTCGAGGAAGACCACCACCAAGGAAAATGACACCACCAAGAGAATTGACTCCACCTAGGTGAACGTCATCGTCTTCACCACCAAAACTCTACAAAGTCGAGATTCCATGTGACTATTGTGGGGGTTATGATCATGAGTCGAATTTATGTCCTTCTTGAGAAAATCCAAACTATGAACAACAATATAATGAAGCAAGAATACACCATGAAACTAATCCAAGAGGTCGACATGAACCTCCCTTGTACACTCCTCACTTTGGAGGAAGATATCAAACCACATCATCATATCCGACTCAAGGACGTCATCCCATGCCACCACTTCAAGGACCATGCTTCCATCAAGGACCATCAAGTCATGGGATTCCAAATCAAGGAAATTATTTCAATCCTAGAGCCTACAACTATCAACCTCAACCTTAAGGAGCTCATCCAAATTTTTAAGGAGGTTATCACTATCAAGGATCTCATTTTCACCAAAGAACTCATCAATTCAACCGTGCTCCCCCTCCTTAACAATTCAGTGGAGGATTACAATTAAGGTAACCCAAGACAAAATCACCTCAGTTTTCAACCTCCACCATTCTTTGGCCGTTCACAAAATCCTAATGACAACGGTCAAAGAAGGTGTCCTATGTATGATGTTCAAAGGATTCTCGAATTCTTGTAGGAGGAATATGCCGACATTCGGGAACGAATTAGAGTGTTGGAGGCGCGAAACGCTTCCAAAGCCATGTTCTTTGAAAATCCTATAGGTTCTCCCAATAAGCTAATATCAATGTCATTACAGTGGAGAGTGATGTATCAAGTGAGGAATCTCACGGTATCTCAATCTTTAATCAACCGGCACGATCAATTGAAAGTTCTCCTAAGGGAGACCACTCCTTTATAAGTGGTCAAGAACACCACCCTTGTTCTTCAACATGTGCCTCAAGTAATCACTTCGGGGTCGATGATACGAAGCCGCCAAGAAGAGACCCATCCAAGTACATTACAGGCAAAAAGAGCTATATTATAGAACAAATCCCAACCAGGGTATGCACCTCAATTACAAAGATTCATGTTCCACCATTACCCCTTCCATTACGTGCTTATCCCGATAGGAGAAATGTCAAATTTCCTACATTTGCCGATTTACTGAAAAAATGTGAGACCACCTCAAGTACTTTAAACTCTACCGAGTTCCTCCAAGAAATTCTCTCAAGGAATACCGATGTTAGTAATGATACCTTGGATGCACCACCTCTTGAACTTAAGCCCATACTTATACCCACGATACCCACTAAGTTGGGCGATCCCGGGCGTTTTTCCATCCCTTGTACTATTGGCAATGTTAAAATACACAGCATATTATGTGACTTGGGAGCAAGTATTAGCCTCATGCCCCCATCAATTGCCACAACTCTCAATATCAAGGACATGGTTTACCCTCCATTACAAGTCTGATTGGCGGATGGATCTACAAAACCCAAGTTGAGATAATTCAAGATGTGATGGTTAAGGTAAGTACTATGCAAATCCCCACCGATTTCGTAGTCATGGATATGCCGGTAGATGTACGTAGCCCTATTTTTCTCGGAAGACCCTTCCTAGCTACCGGAGGATCACTCATCGATGTGAACAAAGGACGTTTATCTTTTCATGTGGGCGATGACACCATGCAATTCATACTACCTAACTTCCTACCAGATGTTGCAATTAACGAGGTATTCAGGAATGAAATGTTGGAACACTCTTTTGCCAACGAATCCTTGGTAAGTTCAAAAGCTATCAATAAGCCAAATTGCAAGGTAAAGTGCACCTCTCCAAGGAAGCAAAATTGATGGGTATGCCAAGCCTCGGAGGTGAAATCAAGCTCGATGATGTATGTGACAAAAGATCAACCAAAGTACCTTTGGGTTGCTTTTTAAGCAACCCCAACTAAATGCCCTTATAACTTTGATTTGTTTTGGTGGTGTTATCAATAACCACCTTCTAAATATTCTTGTTTTATTTTATTTGGACAATTAGTTAGATTGTGTGGAGCTTGATTACAATATTCCTGCAGGATTTGAAGCCAGTTTGAGGATATTTTGGGTGTTTCAAAAGATTGTCAAGATGATTTTTGTCTGTGTATCTTGGCACATGGATTTGGATTGGTGACCATTTCGAGAGTTAAGTCCATTTGGGTAGCACTTCAAACCCAAAAAGAAGAGAGCAACAATTGCAGAACCGCCGGGCGAAATTTCACCAAGTGATAATTTTTCCAGTTACCGACGGACGAAACTTCGCCCGATGGTATTTTTGGCTGATAAGCGCAACTGAAACAAAGAAAAACTGTCAGGCAAAATTTCACCCAATGAGATCTCTTCGGGCGAAACTTTACCGGACGGAGAAATTGCGCAGATTTCGAAGAAAATGAAGAAAACCCATCGGGCGAACCCGGTCATCATACCCACCCAACCCCCCCTGCGTCATCATACCCACCCATCCCCCCCCCCCCCTTACTCCTCATAATTCATCTTTCCTCTCTCTCTCTCTCTCTTCAACCCAAAAACCCCAAATTCCCCTCAAAACTCCAATAAAAAAACAAAAAACACTCTTGGAATTATTTTTCAAGAAATCTATTCTAACACCAATTTCACATAAACCCTTACCTTCTTCACAAAACCCTAAGTTCCCGTCAAGATGAAGAGATTCAAGCAAACCGCAAGGAAAAGACTATCATCGGTTCTCAAGGATCGGGTTCTTCATCGCCTTCACCTTCGGAAGGGGCGACACCAATGCCGACTCTGGACCGTGGGCTCATCCCACACTCACAACCGGCTTCGCTTGAGTTACGTTACCATGTTATTCGTCGCCCTTTTCTCCATTTCGAGTCTGGTATCAAATTTGCAAGGAAAGCATTCTTAGAACGATTTAAAATCCTTTGGAATTGCATATTCGAACCCACCTGTTGGGAAGTCGGGCCGTGTCCTAATCTGTATGGGTATTGAGGGCGAGGTGAGAGCTATGTGCAAGCGAATAGGCTACAAAGCATTTTATGATTTCAATGAGGACACTTTCAAAACTATCACGTGTGAGTTTTTCGTAAATTTTGAGATGAGGTAAAGCGAGGGCTCAACGACCCAACACAAATCGAACGTTAACATGTATCAATATGCTCGAATATGGGATCAGAATCAATAGTATCTTACGTGGGCATTTAGCGGAGTGCAAATCTCTCAAAACTGACCCCAAATCTAGACTCAGTGGGTCATTTCCAGTAAAATAAAGCTACTTTGAGCCAAAACCGCCACAGAGAGCAAAACTGTCTTTGTCGACCGAGTCAAACCCGATCAAAGCCGAAAACCCGAAACTAGCTAAAGTACGACATCGCGTCCAAATACATAATAAAATCAAAGTCAAACTGTATCCAATCATACCTCAAATAAACACAGATATCAATCCGTATTTTGAGCAACTTCTGATACGCGCAATTTCAATTGCCTGAACCTAGGCGAGGTGAGGCGCCTCAATATCAGGGTGCTAGCCTTCAGGCGCCTGAATTTCGAAATCAAAATATTTAGCAAAACACTATATATACACTCTTATGTGCATCATTTCAAGTGATCAAGCTAGCATCACACTTCGGTCTTGTACACTGTCAATCCAGGCGCCCTAGTGTATGCACCTGATTGATGGGATGCCGGTCACCCAGCACCTGAGTTCTAGGTTACACGGGCTCACGCGCCTGAGCTTCTGTCCTCTGGTCAATACGTAGCTGATTAGAATTTGTCCAAACTTCGATACACGGTTTCAATTTACGTTTTCTATTTACGAGTCCGTTTATAATTTACGTTTACCATTTCTAATCCGATATTATTATTGCGATTTGTTCAAGTATTGTGAATTCTGGGTTGTATTCCGCCCGTGTAACTTGTAATCTATATTTCAAGTTCTTTTGCTTTACTTGTTTGGCAATTCATCGCTTTCAAATGAACCCTCATGCTAAAACAACTTTGACATATTTTAAGATGCATTAAACGACGTAGCAAACGCATATTTCACATGTATAGCCTAAAAAAATGGTTGTCATACATTTTCACTATCTTACTAACGCACGCACTTAAACACTGATCAATATCTTAGTAGAGGCCGTTATGTGCGGGCGGGGTTGGGTGTCCTTCGCGGGCTTCCCAACACGTACATTCACCTCTTACTCAGAACTTTCAGTTTTCGGATGCCCAAAACCATTGGCAACAAGAGTCATTCAATATACGATATTTCACAATTCAACAACAGTATCGTTATGCAAAGGGACGAACCTCACAAGCTCTAGTACTATAAGGCAAGCCGTGCTTTGTGCGCAATATGCCAAAATATAAAGTGGGTTCGAAATGGGTCCGAACTCCCACAAAGTTCGGTGGCGACTCCAACTTCAATTTAATTCTGAGAACAATCTCACCATAGATTCATTCGCCTACCCAAACCTACGCGTGGCCGCGTCGGGGTGGACTTTGCCATGTCCACACATCACTAATTCCTTCTTTTCTAACTTTGATACGCACCACAAATTTAGTGCTACGGCGGTGAAGCTACTTGGATCACTTAATCTTTATCCTCCATTGATGTCTTTCTCCTCTTTCATCATCTTCATCTAGGTTACATAATGCAACCAGTTAACAAGTTATAGAAGGGGAGAGAGTATAACAAGTTGCTTTCCTCTGTACCAAAAAGATCTTCCCATTTGAATATAAATGAAAAGATCTTTAGTGATACGGAGGGGAGTACTAAAAAAAGACATTTCTTATACGAGTAGAAGTCACGCTCCCATTAAAACCAGCTATAGGGGTGCTTGGTAAATGGCGGATCCGTAAAAAACTAGCATATTGAGAGCAAATAGCGGGTTTGACCAACAAATATGTCAATTGTAGTGTTTGGTAAATGGCGGGTTGTAATAGCATATGCCGTTTTCCAATATGGTGAGCAGCATATTGAGTATTTTATTTTATTTTTATTTTTTTACCTCCCTACCTTTTGTGATTTAAACCATACTTTCATTATTCCTACTTTCATTATTTTAAAATCTTTCATAGTGTTCCGGTCACGGAAACAA
Source organism: Agrostemma githago (assembly GCA_958450325.1). Classification (NCBI taxonomy): domain Eukaryota; kingdom Viridiplantae; phylum Streptophyta; class Magnoliopsida; order Caryophyllales; family Caryophyllaceae; genus Agrostemma; species Agrostemma githago. Next base: position 56,123,660 of record OY288241.1, read on the forward strand.
TTAACCCGACTTGAATTCGGGTTCTCTGAACTTGATACTGCTTTGATGATGATCGTTTCACTTCCCGAGTCTCTCCTTCCTCTTACTCCTTATCGAACCTTCCCGGCGGAGACGGTCTGCTCCCTGCACAAAGAACGCACAGGGCCCCGGATGTGTCCGAGGAAACACTCTCCGATGCCTAAGTCAGGCCGTGAAATGCCTTGACTAACCTTACTCGTGAGGAGTAAGGTGATGATTTTAGAGTAAGATTATAGAGAGAGATAGTCTTAAGTCTTAAGACTATAAATTGAAGTAAAGTTATCGTAGATCGAAAAATTATACTAATAAGATGATGAAATTATATTATTATAGGTTCCCCCAAGAGAGAGAAAAAAGGGAGAGAGAAAGAGGAAGAATGAGAGGACGAGGAGGTGACACGTGGGTTCATCTCGTCCACCCATTCTTCCTTACCTTAGGCATGGACGGAGGGGCTTCCAGTTTCTCCCCCCTGCGCCTCCCAGGGAGGGATCCCCTGGGGACTGGCAGGCAGGGGGGCGTGCTTTGTTTGGCCATAGCAGGCAGTTCAACCTTGTCAGGCAGGGGCAGATTTGCCTGAAGCTCGGAGCGGCTGAGTTTGCCCTTGGGAGGCTTCCTAGTAAGGTTTCGCTGGCTGGCCTGCCGCGCAGGCCTCTATATTTCTTCCGGGTTGGGCTTCCCCGGGGCCCATATGGCGGGCGACCCGTGGCAGGCTACCGACCCCCATCACATAGAATTCACAATCTAAGTAAGTTTTCCTCTCTTCGATTTTTTATGCATTATTTGATATGCAATTATTTGATATTCTCCGATATGCTCAAGAAATATAACTCTCCGTGATAATATTTGTTCATCTTTTTTTTTTGGTTCAACGAAGAGCGCACTTAGTCGCATTACAATATAGGGGGAGGGGTATTTGAATCTGAGACCTACTGTCTTAGAGCACCTAGTCTTAACCACTATGCTAAGACATCTTCGGTATTTGTTCATCTTTAATGGCTTAGTAGAATAAATCGATGTTATTAATCATTAAAATTGTTAGTGTGATGTATATTGATTATTGACGTATATTTAATCAAAAAAAATATTTATGTCCCTTTTTGTCATTTTACAAAGTAGTTAAACAATACGCTAATTTAAAACAGCTAATTGCCCAAAACTATTTAAAAAATAATCTGCAAATTAAATTTGACAGTCAAACTTGTTAATTAATTCTGCTAGTCAAATCTGTTTTTAAATCTACTTCTCCTAATAGCATTCCTCTCCTTGCCAAACAGGGCATACTCCGTAATTCCTTATCTCTAAGCTCTTCAAGTATAGTTCATTACTTGTCCTCATAACAGAGCATGGTCTATCTAATAATCACGACTCACGAGTTCACGACGCATGTTATAGGAGTACTTGGTTCTCTGTGTAATTTCGTTCCAATCTCCGTAAACTTCTCAAGAAAAAAACCACTTCACAAATATCATCCCTTTCTTCTTGAAAATCTTCCCAGTGTTTTATCCTAAAACCTTTTTTTCTTAAATCATTTTTATTACTCGTATTACTTTATTATTTTCTTAATTTTATTATATCACAGTATTATAAACATAACCCCTAAGATTTCAGGATTCTTCTCCCTGGTCTTCATAATCTTAAATCTCACTCCCAAAAATAAAAAAATAAAATAAAATAAAAAAAGTTCTTTTACAACCAACCTTCTTAACCATTGCACCCCAAAAAAAACCATAAATCTTTCAAATTGTGTTTTGTAGAATTTGATCATCTGGGAGGGCACTGCATAAAATTCACAAATTGTGTTTTTTATCAATTGGGTATTGCTAAAATAAGATAAAAGTTTCAATCTTTATACACAAAAAAAAATCATAATCTCAAAGGAATAATAATAATAATAATGGGGAAGGGTTTGGAGGGATGGAGAATGAGGCATTTATTAGTATTGTCAGTAGCTTTGAATGTGTGGTTAGTGATAACGTTGACATATTATGAGAAAGACATCAATTTTGGAACAAAACAGATCTTTCATGGATTTTGTGCAGAGGATAGTAAACATTTAAAAGATGTGCCCTTTTCTTCTTCTTCTTCATCAATGGTGGCGGCTGAACCAACTGAAAAAAAGGTCATTAGTTTGATCAATCCTTCAACTAATTATTCAAAGTATGATGAACTTGATGCTGATGAAGATAGAGTTATCAATTTTGATCAGTAAGTTTCTATTTTTGAATTTTTATATTTTTATTTAGTAACAGTATTGTTTTTCATTATGTACTCCATCAATATGATCACTCATGTCAGCGAGCTAGGTTCAAATTCTAACTATAATAGTTTATTTTTAAAAAAAATATGTTGACATTCATTAATAAATACTAATACTCACGTTAGTCAACCCAAAATCATTTCTTAGTCTATATTCATGTTATATACGAGGATTAGGTTCAAAGTCTAACTAAGCCAAAACCATACATTTTTGGGTACAGCATTAGTATAGTTTCATCATATAAATAAATATACTCCCTCTTTTTTTTTCACCTTTCTTCTTATTTTTTAAGATTAGTAGGAAATATTTTATTGAAACAGAAAAGAATATTAAAAAAATGGAGAGAATATAATTTTTCATTTTTGGTAGGTGTTATTATTGCATGGTGGTTTAGATATTGTTGTGATGTTTAATTGTTGATTATGTTAGGGAGACATCATGGGAGGGAAAGACAGTAGAAACTCAACTTTAATTAAGACATTTTGAGAAGATTAAACCATCATCTTTCCACTAACCAAATAACAACCTTCCAAAAAAATTCCGTCTACTATCATATGGACCTATTTTTTGGTAGTATATATATTTGATTGGGCTTATATTATCAAATAAATATCTACTAGATATAGTACATATAATCCTACTTTCTTATTAAGGCTAAATATATGTTAAATAAACGTTTTATACTTTTATATATGCTAAATATATCATATCCTAATATCATATATACCGTGCATCATTAATAATATTTTTGTTTAAAGCTGGACTAAATTAACACTGATATGGCAAGTATATTTTACAATCTTTATTATTTGTGTCAGTGTACACTAAATATTGATAGTGCATATATATAATAGCGGAAATACATTTTATTTTTGTAATAATCATGACTGATATAAGATTGTAATTAAATATTATAATTGTAATCCCCTATTAAAAATTGCCTAAATTTTAAGATCTCAATTTGGACAAAATCAATATAACAAATAAGGAAAAAACCACACTCAATTATCAATCATATCATATAAAAAATACTTACAGGTTAAATATTTAATATTTAAAAACTAATAATGGGTGTATTGATGAAAACAAATTGTAGAAATATAGTTGCTTAAATTTCTAACAACAATTATGAACTATTTTTATGAACAAATGATAAATACTGAAATTATCAAGAATAACTACATCTAAACATCAAGAGTATAGAATTATACTCTATTTAAAAATAAATTTAAAGTGAATATACATTTCACAATTTACACAAATTATTCTTATATTAAAAAAAAATAAAAGAGAAATGATTGTCTCAAGAAATATGAATGACAAATAAAACACAGAGGTAATAATTTTTTGGACTACATATTTCATTATATTAGTTGAGGTCGTTATCTTGATTAATTATGTAATTTTAAATTATTTTTTTATATCCAAATACAATGATAAAAATCATGAAAAATTATCAAGTTTCTAATTAAAATCTATTTTGTATAAATAACTAACCAAAATAAATAAATTTCTACAAATACCGTGCATACATGTACGGGATCTATACTAGTTAATCATCAACTCAGGAGGGGGTGTTTTTTTGACAATTATATTGAAGGGTTTATGCCTTGTGACGAAAGGGTTTAAACCATTAATCAACCATTTCTACGTATAATACTCCGTAATAAAAAGATAATTTAAAGCACAAGTTCTTACTTGTGACGATTTAGACCCGATTTAGATAGTGTTAAAACGAAAATTGGCTGTAGTCCTGGAGTAAGTCTCCCTTGTGACGGATCAAATCGGCGACAGGTCAAATACTACCATTTGGTAGAAAAGACAAGCCTAGGAAGAGCACATGAGTTTATCTTTATCTATCCAAATGGATACAGAGTATTATTTGACCCGTCACACATTTGTAACGAATATTTCCTTCACAAATAAGAATTTGCGGTATTCTAGTCTTCACCTTTGACTAAAAAGTAAGTCTCTCTTGTGACGGATATATCCATCACAAATTGATTTACGGGTCAAATAATACCATTTGGTTAGAAAAAATAAGGCTAGTAGGTAGCACATGACTTTATCTTTATCCACTCAAATGAGTATTATTTGACCTATCACACATTTATGACGGATAGTTCCATTGTAAACAAGAATTTGACTTCAAATACATCAATTGAATTGGGATGTCACCATCCAATTTATGATGTTTTAGAACTTTTAGTCAATCCATGATATTGGATAGTGCTCAGTGGATACTTCCTCCGACTTTTATTTATCTTCCTTGATTTTTTGGTGGGCTGAAACACTTTTTCTTTCATATTTCTATTTTGGGTTATCAACATGTGACCTAGAATTACTCTTGCATTTCTCTCTCATCATTCTTCTCTTTTGAGCCACACATTCCAACACTCTTATTTTTCACTCAAAAGTCAAATGAGAAGATAAATAAAAAGGAAATGATAAGAGCCTAAAAGAGGAAACAAATTCTTAAGAGCATCCACAATGTAGATGATTTATCATTCTCTTAGCCTTCTCTCTCTTCTAAGAGGATGTCCTCTACATTGTGGGATCAATGAGGAGGATCCTCTTGTTTAGAGGAAGTTGAGGATCTCCTCTAATTTTAGAGGAATTAGAGCGTGTACAATGGAGATGAGACTTTCATCCTCCTATTTCTTCAATCTCTCTCTATTTTTTTGACACTTCATACCCTCTTTCCTCAACTATATTTTCCACTATCTACATCCACTTCCTCTTCTTCAAAATTTCTCCCACAATAAGGAGGATCCTCTTACATTACAAAATGAAATAAAAAAAATCATTTCCAATTTTGCAAAAGATAAAAAAATAAAAATGCTATTAGTGTGTAGGCACAAGGGCCAAGAAGAGTTTTCCTCTAAAATTAGAGGAAGAACTCATATTCCTCTTAGTAAGAGGATGCATAATGAACCTCCAACAATAGAAATGACCTCTTCTTAGAGGAGAGAGTGTGCTAAGAGGAGGGCAAATTCTCTCTATTGTACATGCTCTTAGAGGGAAGTTTGACATAGGCCCTTGTGCTGTTGTGCGTACTTCAAACACTATTGGTCATTAAACAATCAAATTAAATAAAAAATAATATTAATCATTCAATAATTAAATTAAATAATAAGAAAGTTATTATAAGATGATCCTCTACATTGTGAGATGAAATTAGAGAAAATAAAATGAAGAGGATGAATAAATGAAAAATGAGGTGGATGAAAGAGATGATGATGTGTCAAAAAGATAGAATGAAATAGAAAAAAATAAGAGGAATAAGTTATCCTCTACAACATGCTCTAATACTTGTATTAATTGTATTGATGTATGTGCAATTTGTTCTGTAATTTCTATGTTTATATCAATTTTGGAAGATATTTAATGCTTAAACACAACCCTAATGGTTGTATTTAACCTAACTCTAAATAAAATAGGAGGAAGTATAATCATTTCATGCATGGATGCAACTGTTCAATTGTTTGTTTATTCTCTGTTTTGTTTGTTGTCAACTTTGAAAACACAAAAGAAAATCTTCTTCTTAGTAGTTCCTCCCACTCGATCTTCTCATTCATTGATCTCTGTCAGTGTGCAATACATTTTCCTAAGATTTGAAGGGTTTATGCCTTCTTGGGTTTCAAGGTGAATGTTATGTTATTGACTTATTGGTGATGATTTAAATAATTCATTTTATCTTTATCTGTTTCCCTTTTAAATCTTTTTAGGGATATGAACACAAGCATCGTACTTTTGTATTCTTGTTTATGACGTTATTTTGTGAATCTTAAATTTACAATAATGGTTCAAATTGTTTACATAAAAGAAAAACTGATCAATGCCCTAGGAATCAATCTAATTGGGGTACTATTAACCTCGTTTTAAGTTTAAGACATTTAAGATTAAGTCTTTAAGTCTGTTATGCTTGTTTCTTACTTTCTTAGTTAAGTTGGGGAACAAATCCTTTTTTGTAACGTGATTAAAAGAGTGTACTTTTGGTAAATCACACGATTTGGTTCTCTTTCATACAACAGTTTTGAGTGGAACAAACTTTTAGCTACATAATTCTTGTTAATTAGGGCAATAGCAATGGGTTATAGGAAGTTTCATATACAATAAGGAACTATTTATCCATTGTTGTAACCATAAGGAACTCCTTATTAAGGAGTTGGTTTCTTAAATTAAAAACTAGTTTCATAAGTTGGAGGAGAGAGAAAAAAAATGGTGTGTGAAGATGAAACCATTAGAGGATTGAGGGGTGTATTGCACTACCTAATAAAAGAGGAGATTTTGTTTTAAGGATGAAACTTTAATCATTGAGGTAAAAAATAGAAGTTCCATATGTAGAAGAATATGTTGAGGTGACAATAAAAAATATGGTATGAAGTTCCTACCATTGCTAGCATCACTTTAAACTGGTCACGCACCCAATCCATTCCACGTCTTTTCAGGATATCCAAGATATTACTTTGAGCTTATTTTTCTTCATTAGTGTAGTTTTTAGTGTTATTTTGTGATGTTTTTTTATAAGAAATCTAATTATTTTGTAATCAAATGGAGTAATTTATAATTGATGTCAATCTTTTGCAAAAGATGACTTCAAATTGCCTCTAATTTTTATCTTTTTCATGTTTGAGAACCTAAATTTGGAATTTAATTTCGAAATTGTTTCCATGGGATCTCGAAACATGTTTAGTAATTCAACTAGTATAGACCCCGTGTAATTATATATGCACGGCACGGTATTAATAATAAATTTATTTTATACTCCGTAGTATATTTATTTTTATATTTAAAATTGGGAATGCAATATTTTAATTTTACATGCATCAACCAACTGCCGACGGTGTAGTTCTAGTACGTATAAGAAAAATATTTTTGAAACTGCAAAATTAATCAAGATAATTGAGTGCTTGAAATGTCATTAGTGTATTTTATTGAACATAATGTTAATATTTGTATACTCCGTATATGTTATCTCGTAATTCGAGATACTCATCACTTTCATCTTCAATATACCGGAAAGTGTAAATATTTATTTAAAAAATGTATTCCGTATAATAATGATTTTCTTAATTAGTAGTTAGCATGTTGTGAAATTCCCTTCAATATGTCGTAAATAAATGATAGTTTTACCAAATGGAACTTTCTTCCTCTATAATTTGTGAAACTTTTTCAATTTTTCATAAGGAGTTTAATGATAACATAGTACTTTGTATTTTGTACTTTAAAATAAAATTTCAATTCACAGAAATCACTTTTTGTGTCACAAAGTTAATAAAATCATATTACGAAGTATAAAATTTCTAAATTTATTTCTATAATTTTTTTCCATTAATGACTTTGAATATGCGCGAAAGTAGTTGTTTGGGGTACAAAGAACTAGTGTTCTCCGGCCGGCAATAGCCGAGGTTGCCTCTCCGACGTTAAAGTCAGTGAATGAAAGAAGGTGACGATCAACTTAGTAAAGGATTTACCTAACTTTTTAGAGAGATAAGTTGTACTCCCTCCGTTCCAATGAATTGTTTGCCTTTCATTTTGGCATCAAGGGTAAGAGATCCAATGAGGAAGTGACATGTGGAGCAAAACTCATGAAAAGGGTCAAATTGCATATAAAACACATTCCTAAAATAGAAAGGCAAACAATTCATTGAGATGCCCCAATATGGAATAGGCAAACAATTCATTGGGACGGAGGGAGCAGTATATATCTGGACCCTTTGCTTGTGGAAACAGTTCCTCTATTTATAGAGGAACCACCTGTACGGGCTTGCCTACTGGGTCCTACCAGGTAGTTGTCGAATAGGCTCCAACAAGCAGGCTTCCCCCTGAGGGATGGAGGAGGACCGTCCTATTGACGAGGGTGCCGACGGCCGGTTATGCTTGCCGACAGAATTGACCAACCCCCATCAGTAGTAATTGACCCTGTAAAGTTTTGTTAAAGGTGAAATTAAGGGCAACAACAATAGGGAAAGTCCATCCAAGTTCATTTTCTGTCACATCATTGTCAAATCACTTATCTACAAACTCAAACTCCATGAAACCGATGTCAACAATAGTACAAGTTTATCCAAATTTATAAATGGGTCCCACCCACAATCCACTTACTACTTAAAATTAATTTCTACCCAAAATATTTCATTTTTAATTTAACATCATAATATTTCTCCTACTGGCTTGAAAATAGTTCATATAGAAGTAAATAAATTCGAGACTTTAAATTAAAAATTAAGTCGTATTAAATAACAATCCATAAAATATAAATGAAATAAAGTAAACAAAATAATATAAAATGAATAATATTTTAAAGTTAATAAACAAAAATAGAACAAATAATAATGTAATGAGTAAATAAGATTGAGTATAAAATATTACTTATGAAACTTTGTAAACATAGTAAACATAGTAAAGAAAATAAAAGATTTTGTATTGTGGTGGTATGTATGTAGCATGCATAGAAATAAAGGTGTGCAAGGTGTGGTGTGTCCTACTTGTCAGCCAACAAATACGTTTGTTTTTGCAAACTCACACGAACGAACAACAACCCACAACAACACGAACGTGCACTCCGTTCATTCATTCTTACAAACCCACTAAATGAATCCTTATTGTTGATGGCCTAAGCCCCATAACTAGATCGGTCAAAAACTGACCTGATCCGAAACCACCCGAAAAAAAAAACCCGAAAAAATCCGTCCGAAAATGACCGAAACCTGAAAGCGACCCAACCCGATAATAACCCGAATATATTGGGTCAAAACCCGCCCGAATCTGTTAGCCGCCCAAAAATAGAAAATTTAAAAAATATTGCTATTATACACTAAAGTTTCTCAAAAACACTAAGATTTTTTTTTTTTCAAAATTTTAAGAAATACTCCCTCCGAGTTTCTATGATTGACTCATTTGCTTTTTGGGTGAAAATAGAACGATGAAGAGAGAGAAATAATGAGTGGATAAATGTGGACCACACATTTATTATGACCTCAAATGGAATGTACTTAAAAGATTAAGTTCAACCCATAAAGGAATACGTGTCCTTAATAGGAACTCGGATGGAGTAATATTTATATATATCTTTAAAATCATATTTTTATCACATGATTATTATAATGAGAAAAAAAGTTAATAAATCAAGTTAAAGTTCATCATATATAATTCGTACTTTCTATTGAAATAAAATATCAATGTATATTAAAAAATATATTAAATAAAACATGTTTATTCTCACTAATATCATATATTAAATGAGATGATTGAAAAAATTAAGAATAAAATTATATTTATGATAAAAAAAATAAAGAAAATTAATGTTTTCAAACCCGAAATACACCCGACCCGTATTTTACTCGAACCCGAAATGACCGAACCTGAAACCCGACCGCCCGACCCGTTCAACAGGTCTATCCATAACTTATGATGTTGGTAATTTAGCCCCTTAACTTTGTTTAAAGTTAAAATCAACCACAATTGCTTTTTTTGACTTAATAATATATAATTAAATCATTTTATATAGTATTATTTAATAGCAATAATACTGACTATTGAGCGTATTCCAATAATAATACCAATTACAATTAATCCCAGAATAATACATCGAAAATTGGAGTATTCTAATGATAATGGTACAATTGCATATGTTACCTGCAATAGCAGGTAACCTTTCTGAAAAATAATCTGCTACTTCAATCTATTCAATCCAGACCCACTTACCCTATTTCTTTATCTCCATCTTACTTAAATTCTTGTCTTCAATGGCAACTTTGCAAAAATTTTAAAAAAGTCTTGATTTCCATTACCCTCCTCTCCTCATTAAATCTAATAATGGGCTCTCCGTTAAGACATAAACATAAACTTCATTAATTAAAAAAAAACATACGGAGCATTATCCAATGTGATAATCAATCAAACCATCGAAATTATTTATCGCCCCATCTCTGATTCTCTGTCTCCTTCAACTCCCAGGTACTCTCTTTTCGATTTTAAGCATTACTAATTTGTTTTATTTTGTACAAATTTGGGGTTTTGGTTTCAATTAAGTTTTTTTTTCCTGGGTTCGTATTTATTCGATTACCGTTTCGATTATGATTTCTGGGTCCTATTCGGGACTTGATTCGCTTCTAATTTCCAATTGTAGCACAATTCACTTGGTCAATCAAATACTCCCTCCGGTTTTATATGTTTGCCCCGTATTGATTTGCACATAAATTAAGAAATTGGACAATTGTGTATGGAAAGTACAATGATGAAGAAATAAAGGTGGACTAATAGGTGTAAAGTAGTGATTAAAGTGTAAATATAGTGGCAAAATAGGTAAACAATAGAACTTCATAGGGACAATATGGTAATATATATAAGACCAATATGGAAAGTGGAGAAATGGGGCAAACAATTAAACTTTGCCAAATAAGGAATACGGGGCAAACATAAAAAATCGGAGGGAGTACTATTTTATCTTTCTGCAAATTTCGACAATTTGGGGTTTTGTTTTGATTAGGTTTATTTTCTGGGTTTATATTTATTCGATTAGTGTTTCGATTATGGTTTCTAGGTCCAATTCGGGAGTTTATGTTTATGTTTTAATAAACTGTCCACTAAGTTTTGTGAAATCTGTTTTGTCATTCACAATTGTTGTACCATATTTCTTTCTCTTACTAGGTCTAGATTCATTCTCAAGGGAGAGTGAGAAGTTGATAGTAGGAATTAAATGAGGCGTTTAAGGGAGGTCTGTAATTGGTATTATTATTGGAATACGTCCAATAGTCAATATTATTGCTATTAAATAATCCTTTTATATACGGAATAAAATAAAATAAATTTTTAAAATTAAATCATTTACATACCTTGTAATTTAGGATAGCATAATAAATTGCTCACAATTAACATATACGGAGTATGTAAATCAATTAGAGAGAATACAATAATCAATAATTTTATATACAGAATATGGCCATATTCTATTAAAAAGTACTCGTACAAAATATCATCTGAAATAATCATTCATTAGCTGAACTTGATTAGTGAGTATCCAGCGAGCCATAGGTCAAAAAGTTCCACTCCGATGTATGATTATCGTGATGGTGGCAGCATTCATGGCCATGATCTTGTTATTAATCATAAATGACACATAGATTAGTGTCTGCCTGGTGAGAATCTAGTTGACCTTAATTAATTAATCTTTCTTTATACAAGTTCACTTTTATAACTAAAGAAGTTCCACTCTCGACGTTTCATGGTTTGCTGATTTTATAACAATCGCTCCTCTCAGCAACATAACTTCCTCCTTAGAGCCTTGTGTGCTTCATCTAATGAGGATTAGACAATTGCAGACTGATTTTCGCACTTAACAACATTTTTGCACTTGGCCTCATCTCTTCGTAAAAAAATTACTTGTAATTAGGGATGATTTCTGAAATTAAAAGCTGATCAAATATTTGTGTTGTTTCGGATTAATAATCCTCATAGTATACACTCATTAGCATTTAGCCAAGGGTTACATAAATTAGTGGCTAGGGTGGAATTTTACCCTTATTTTATCAATTTAACACCGAATTGACTGAAAACATAGTTACTTGTCTTTGTTTTTCGTAGTGTAGTTATTAGTCTTTCGTTGGCAAGTCCTATTGGAACTAAAATTTACTCCATAATAGGTTTGGATGATTATTCAACTAATCTATGCAGGGACTATAATGCCAAAATCTTATTGGAAAATTTCTGAGATCATTAAATATGCAGAAATTAAGTCACTGGAGTGAGGTTGTTGTATACGTATAGTGGTCTTATTTGAGTTTTTGCAAGGAAAATGAAATTTTTTTGCGATTATCATCATCAGCATTATCATAAATACAGTTAGGGGTGTTCAAAAATTGACCCGGACCGGCAAACCGGACCGGACCGGACCGTAAGGTCCGGGTCGGTGTAGACCGAGGCACGTACCGGTCCGGTCTCCGGGTCCCAAAAAAGTTGGTAACCGGTCCCCGGTCCGGTTCCGTCCACACTTTAAAAAAATATCAAATTTAGTGTATTTTTACGATCCGGTCCGGTCCGGTCCAGTCTTAAGAGGGTCCGGTCCGGGTTTCTTTGTTAACTGGTCCGGTATGCGGGTTTGAGTTTTTTGGGTTTCCGATCCGCGGATCAAACCGGTCTGATCCGGGTTTAGTTCGGTGAACGTACCTAAATACAGTATAGTTTAGTTACATAAAAGGGAACATAAATGGCAAGGGAGTAAAATAGAACAAGAAAACTTGTAATGGAGTAAAATAACCAAATCCCAAGACATAGGGCAAGTAGAATTACATTTTCCTAGTGCCTTACTGCCTTTATGCTCCTGCATGCCAGGATAGACAGAGACAACTCTTTGTTTGAGGATCACATTTCCCATGCTTCATCCTAGAAATTTGGCACCTCCTCTTTCTTTGCCTAACTTCCTCATCTCAACCTCATATCTCTACAACGTGCTTCAATGGGTGCATTGGGTTTTTGTTGATGTGACCCAGTTGACCTGCACAGTCCACCAGGCCATCATGATATATGTCAGTGATGTTTACCTCAGCTTTTGTACCTCAAACTCCTCAAAACTTCATCTAATATACTACTGTAATTAAATCCAATGTTATCCCCAATCCCCATACTATATCATACTCTCTCCCCGTTCCAACCATTTGTATACGTTTGCTTTATACACATACGTTGATATTCGTTTTCTTTTGTCTATATCTTTAATTACGTGTTACTAAAAATTATAAAAATTTGATATTCATAATGCATTTTATTAGACGATTTAAACAAGATCTCACATGACTATCTTTTATCTTATATATTAGAAGTTATATTGAATATTCTAATCACTTATAAATAGTGTTAAAAAACCAAATGTATACAATTCGTTGGAACGGAGGAAGTAAACATTGTACATGGATGTATGAAATTTAATGTTTTAATGTTGTTGAAGACATCATATTTGTCACGTCGTCGTATTTTGGACTTTTGGAGTTAGCAATGATATATGACATGAAAACACGATATGAACGCGACATAAAATTAACGGGTTTAAGTTAAGGTTTAATGATCCATATATGTGTAGTTCAACACTAACACGACACGAGATTTAGTTGGGGTGAGTTTGGGATGAAGAATGTGTGGTCTATATTTACATTTGACACGAACCAAACCTGACACGACCCGATGTATTTGTTCTTGCGAGATCTAGTTGGTGTCTCCATTCTCGTGTTAGGTTGACTTTTACGGCTTCTCATGAACCAAAAATCATCTTGGTCTACCAACGATCTTTGAAAACTTAAAAAAGACCTCACTATCCCCTCAAACGATCTCGATCTTCTTTCTAAAGGACAATAAGTCTAAGTTCACTTGTTATAAAAATGATTTTTTTGAAGTATGTTATGTAGTTACATGGATGCAGTACAAAGCTTACGCATGAAGCATATAAGATTCAAGTTACTAAGGTTTAAAAGTCTTAAACACAGACAACCTGTCATTATTCTCACCGGCCCCAGATTAGCTGAATTTTAACTAGCATGTGGCAATAACTTTTTATTTGGGATCTACTCAATCATTGAACTGGTGGAATGTTTAGGTACCCCCACCATAATTCAATTCTCCATACTCCCTCCATGTACTGAAGTTATGGTATCTTAAAGTTAACTTAATGCTTTTAGTGTAAAATTCTGTTTACAAATATACTTCCCTTGGATGTTAACCCTTTCCGTTTGTCTACAAATATCGGAATGTTAAAGCAAACCCTGTGACAATAGATTTAATTATCCTATATATATAGACGTAGGCTGCATCTCTTAACAATGTACAATGAATCTCAAAGGCTAAGAAAGCCGAGTTAATCATAAAACTATTATAGAGGACGGACTAGCCTCAAAGTTTTGTGTTTTAAAAATGATTAGCAAGTTTCTAAGAGCAGTCTCATTTTCCTGAAAGTTTTAAATAGTCGCTATAAATCTTCAAATTTTTATTTTCTCTGTGTTTGTATTGAGTACGGTAGCTTATTTTTTTCGATCAGAATGACCTAAAGTGCAAAATTCTCATTGTTTATTCACATATAACAGTGGTGATCCGACAATGTATGAAAAGTATTGGCAAAACGAGGGAGACAAGACCACAGTTGTGATCTCGGGATGGCAATCTATGAGTTATTTTTCAGATGTGAAGAATCTTTGTTGGTTTCTAGAGCCGACCTTTGGAAAGGAGGTAGTCAGATTGCATAACATAGTCAGGAATGCCATCACGGAGGACCGCCACATAGTTGTTGGAACAGGTTCTACACAGCTCTTCCAGGCTGCCCTCTATGCTCTTTCATCCGGTCATAGTGCTCAACCTATAAGCGTGGTGTCTGCCACCCCATACTATTCAGTAAGTCATTTATCATGTGTTCTGATTCCATTCATTGGCTTGCTATATATGTTGGTATTTATGACCCAACACCCGGCTGGGGTGTGCACTATACCGGAACCGGAATGATAAAATTTGTCTGACTTGGCCAGACCGGATTACAAAAATTTATGAACGGGACCGGACGAGAGCGGCTGGATTGGTTTTATCTTTAGCCACCCACTCTTTCAAATTCCCGTCTGTTGGACTGGATTAAGAATAGGCAATTTTTTAAAAAAAATATAGTACTCCGTATTACTTATTTAATAAAAAAATATAAGTAACAGTAATTTTGGTCCAAACTGGTCCAAAACCGGAATCCTAAAAAATGTTGGAGCGGTAACCATACTTGGATTTTTTATTCCGATCCTGACCGGAGGATGAACACCCTTGCCCGGCTATGCAGTCATTTACACATTGATCAATGCTATGATGCGACCTATAAAGAGCGCCTAAGTGTACAAGGTACACAATGAAGAATGATGGCATAGAATTTATGAAAAGACTATTAGCATGAAGTAATGATGAATGAGCATGTAGTGATTTATTACCTCATGTTCTGCTGAATGAGCATGTAGTGATGATTTAGCTTTTACATTGTGCCGATGTGGGGGTGAGAGGAGTTGTGTTGGTTTTGATGACATGACCTACTTTTCTTGGTTCTGAAAGAAAAAGCAACAATGTGATTTCATCTTTATGATTGTCATGAGTCCATGTGATTGAACCAAATAAAGTCAACTTTTACTCTTGGAAGCCTACTTTACCTTTTTTTTTAATAAAACCTGAGCATCACAGTTTTAAGATTTTTTTTTCCAGCGATGAATTTTGCGTTAAGATACCGTATTTGTGCATAACTGACGAGTTTCTAATAGTTGATTTATGACTCGACTGCTTGCAGTTTTACCGTCAAGTGATAGAGTATCTGAAGTCGGGGCTGTACAAGTGGGTTGGCGATATTTCAAACTTGAGCGAAGATGGACCTTATATTGAGCTAATTACTTCCCCAAATAACCCGGACGGTTTCATGAGACAGCCTGTTGTGAACCGAAGTGGAGGGATGTTGGTTCATGACTTTGCCTACTACTGGCCACAATACACTCCAATTACCGCTTCCGCTGATGATGATATTATGCTTTTCACTGTCTCGAAAACCACAGGCCATGCTGGAATTCGCATTGGGTAATCCTACTCTAACCACGTGTTGAATTTAGTCTTCTTTTTCTTTTAAAAAAAATGATTTTCTCAAATGTACCTTTCAAGCACTTGTATTTCACTTTTCTCACCTATATCTCTCTTTTTTTGAAAAAAAAGTTTGAGCAGGCATAACATGTAACTCCAATATCTGGAAATCGTGATTTTTTTTCATCTTAGGATTTTCGTTTATACTAGATCTTTAGTGTGAGGAAAAATATATGTTATTTGAACTCGTAATAAGGAGTTCTGGTCAGTTTTTACAGTTGACCAGAATAAAAATTTTAACTGATAAGTACTCTTGGCTACAAATTCGAAAGGTGATGTTTGTTGTAGATTCATTGACTTAACGACATTCTTGATTTCAGAATTCGTCGTAGGCAATAGTTGGGCCTAGTCAAGGTTTTTTTAAAAAAATATTTTTTGGTCAAAAGACATCAAACATTTAGGTCTTATATGAATAAGGAACCTATAGTTTTTTTTTTGCCCAAAAACACCTTAAATTTACATTTCCTTGTTAAAAAACACCAAATCCCAACTTCCGTCCATTAATATTGACGGTTCATCCCTTAATCATCTTCACTCATCCCTTAATTAAACCCAATCATCCCCTAACCAAACCCAATCATACAAATTAAACTTTTGAGTTCAATTTCTGTTTTTATGTTATTCACTCTAAGTTTCGAGTATAGTTTTTAAGTTCAATTTCCGTTTTTATGTTAATTCATTTTTTGTTTTAGTAACCCTAACTATTAATTGTTGTTGTCAATTCGTTTTTGGTTTTAGTAACTATTTGTATTTAATTATTTATGTGTATCATATAAGATGGGTACTTGAAGATGACATGTTAATTAAGAATATTCAAAAGTGATCATTAAAAAAAAATTCAAAAGTGAAAAGAAAAAATGTGGGATTCAATTAAGGAGAAAATAAAAAAGGTTTTGGAGAGAAATTAATTTTTTTTTTGAGGAAAAATGGAATATTGTTGTCTTGTGGGGGAAATAAAGAGGATGAAAAGAGAGATAATAAAGAGTAATGCAAGGGAAGAGGAAATGAAAGAGTTGATTGAATTTGATTAAGGGATGATTGAGTTTGATTAAGGAATGAGCCGTCAATATTAACGATTTTTTGGCGGAAGTTGAGGTTTAGTACTTTTTAACAAAGAAATGTAAAATTTGAGGTGTTTTTGGGCAAATAAAAACTATAGGTGACTTATTTACAGAAAACCTAAATATTAGGCGTATTTTGACAAAATTTTTTTTCCTAAAATGAGGTATAGATGAGAAAATTTAGTAAGAAAAATTAGAAAATGACATATTGACTCGTGTCCAAAGTGGATCTTCTGTCCCATTTTTGTGTCCCACTCAGTGTGCCACAACATACACGGGATAACACGTCGCCTATTGAATAAATAAAATATGCAAAATTTATCATAAATAGTTGATGTGTCATCCCGTGTATGGTGCGGGACACTGGGTGGGACACAAAATAAGACGGGAGATCCGCATTGACTCGTGTCTGCCTTATTGATTTGATGATCGTGTCGTAGGTGGGCGCTGGTGAAAGACAAAGAGGTTGCGGAAAAGATGACTAAATTCATAGAGCTAAGCAGCATAGGTGTGTCTAAAGATTCACAACTCCGTGCAGCCAAAATATTGCAGGCCGTCTCAAATAGCTGTGAGAACACTAGCCACTTCAGAAAGAGAGAGAATTTTTTCGAGATTAGCCATCAACTTATTGAGGATAGATGGAAGCAGCTGAGGGCGGTTGTCAGCCAAAGTAAGATGTTCAGTATTCCCGAGTTTCCTCCTGCTTTCTGCAAGTATACTAATCGGACTTTTAAGACTCAACCAGGTATTATCGTTAAGGCCAACTGAAATCCTTGTGCATAAAGTAAGATTTATTTTGTGCTGATCTCAAGTTATCGAAGTGTGGGAGTAAGGGTGTGATTGATCTGATTGAGCTCCAGAGGCTCAAGCTCAACTAGAGCCCAATTAAATCATTATTTTTCCTACCCTTTTCACTTTTAAAAGCAAATTAAAAAGTACTTTTAAGTATATACAACTATTAAACACTTACAGTAGTAATTAAAATAATTATATACTTATAAATGCCAAATACTCAGTAAAATTTAATTAAGAAAAAGTAATTGTAAAATGCTGACGACATTTTGTTGAAATTTGAATGTCAGCATTTGCATGGTTGAAGTGCGAAAGTGATGTAGAGGATTGTGAAAGTATACTTAGAAAGCTGAAAGTATTGACAAGAGGCGGGAAGCATTTCGGAATGAGCCCTCAGTACGTGAGGATAAGCATGCTAGATCGAGAATCTAATTTCGATCTTTTCATAAAGCGGTTGTCGACGATGCACTCATGAATTTACAAAAGTGTAAAAGACACTCTCCATCAGGATGACAATGTGTGTATATAAGCATACAGAATGTACGAACCAGTTATGTAATCTCCTTAGCTGATGAGAATAACAATGTAGCTAGGTTGCAGATTTGTACTACTAATACTGGATTGGGATTTCGGGTTTTTTTTACTTGTATTGCAGCTTGAGTGCAATCAAATCAGTTTATATTATTGTCTATCCGTGTCTAATTTCTTGATGAATGTCAGTCCTAAAAACAACATCGTGATTTGAATGCCAGTTTTTGCTGCAAGGGATGGTTGAACTCGGTGGCTTATCTCACAATTCTGGCTACCTTTTAGGCCTGCAAATACAATGTTCATCTCAAAACAATCACGAAACTAATAGTGAACTAACGAAGAGAGAGAAACCTTCTTGAGTTTGCAATGGCGCGTTACAGGAAGGTGAACTCGGCTTCAACTCAAAGCGGCTCACACAACAATCACAAAACTAATAGTAATAAGACATCAACTAATAAACAATCACACAATACTATCACCAATAATAATCAATCTTCTAGTAACAAAAATGTGCAGGTACATGATGACAGTGAGCTGGAAGTAGCTGGATCAATCCAAGTGGAGTTGGATGCAATTCTTGAAGATGTTATAGAGGAGGTGCAGGAGGATGGCGAGCCAACTCCTCTTTTGCAGCTAATGACAGTGGATATTGAGACAGGAATTTCTGGAGTACTGTAATCTATGGATTTGTGGTTGAAGCTAATCCTCCATGGAGCATCATCTCGGCTACGTACATAGAGTGTGGAAGAAACTCAAGATTGATAAGGTATCCTTTTTGCCAAATGGAATTTTTCTCGTTTGATTTCTTGATAAGGAATCGCAGCAACTTGCCTTTCAATCTGAACACCTCATGTTTGATAATAAACATGTGATCATACATGAATGGACTGAGGATGCTGATTTGGCTAAGTATGATGTGAAATGCCTACCTATCTGGATCAAACTTATGGATCTTGACCTCAAATTTTGGGGCACTGAGTGCTTGCATAAAATTGGAGGGCTCGTTGGTAAGGTTGTCAGAAATGCTATCACTACTGATCATGGACAATTTTTAGGCTATGCAAAATTATTGGTGGAGGTTGAAATCAATCAAGTATTCCCGGAGGCTATTAAGTTTTTAGATGAGAAAGGTAAACAACACACAGTTCAGGTGAAGTATGATTGACTTCCAATTGCGTGCACTAGGTGCAAAGGGATTGGCCAGGATGAGATTCAGTGCAGGGCCAAGTTTGAGGAACAGAAGACTAAAAAAGTCTGGAGACCAGTACAGAAACCAGTGCCCCAAATCACTAGCACACCTGTAGGTGTAATACAACCTGCAGTGAGCACTGCATCTAGTCTGATGCGAGCTGCAACAAAACCCATCAGAACAGCAAGACTGCAATAAACACCTGATGGACTTTCATTTATGAAAATACTGACATCCTCGCTTAAGTAATTAGGAAACCCTGAGTTGCATATTGAAGAAGAGGTAGAGGAACATCCCGAGCTTAATAATGGATAAAATTGGGTTCTGGAACATTAGAGACATGAATAAACTCAAGAAGCAAAATAAAAGAAATAAGGTGGTTTCTTCATCATAATAGAGTACAACTTTTTGGGGCTATTAGAAACAAAAGTAGAAGAAAATAATTGGCCTCATGTCAGGACTTTATTCCAAGATTGGGCTATAGTCACAAATAATAGTATGCATAAAGATGGAAGGGTTTGGTGTCTGTGGAATCCAGCTGTGTATATGGTGGATATCCTGGATGTACACGCTCAGGTCATTCACATGAAATTTATTGGTATTCAAGGAAACATGACTTTTTGGTGCTCGATGGTTTATGGCTTCAATAAACCAACAGAACGCACATCCTTATGGCAGCTGTTAAGGACATATGCGGCTACTTGTGGAGGAGCATGAGTGGTTCTAGGTGATTTTAACAATGTACTTCACATGGATGAAAGACTGGGGGATCCTGTTACATTGGCTGAAATCAAGCCATTCCAGAACAGCATTCAGGCCTTCAATCTGAATGAAATCAAAACCATAGGGTCACACTTTACATGAAACAACAAACAGGATCCGCTGATTAGATCCTATAGCAGGATAGATCGAGTACTCTGCATTGATTCCCTGAGGTGTATGCTAATTTTTTTTCCTGGGGGTTTATTCTATCACTTCCCTTGCATTCTTAATATTGATATCAAAGTTGTACCAAAGTAGAAGACATTCAAATACTTTAACATGTGGTCGACTTCTGACCTGTTTTATAAGACAAAAGCAGATCATTGGGATAAGGAGGCTAGAGGTAGTCTGATGTACCAACTCACAATGAAACTCAAGGAGCTAAAATCAGGACTAAAGACAATCAATGTCAAGCAATTTCATAAATGTCGAAAGCCTGGCCAATGTAATGGAAACAACCCTCCATAATATCCAGCAATAGGTCGCCCAACAGCCCCAACGCATAACTTTGAAGCAATATGAGGCATGAATCTCAAAACAGTACACTATATTGGATATATAGAGCAAGATATAAGTTCTTACAACTAAAAGCAAAACTCCAGTGGGTGGAGAGGGAGACCTAAACACGTCTTATTTTCATGCTTCCATCAAACACAGAAGAGCTATTAATAGAGTCCATCAAATTCAGGATATGAATGGTAACATAAAGAAGAAACCTGAGGAAATCCAAGAGGTCTTCCTTATTTTCACAGCATTCTAGGAGAAATAAAGGAAGTTCAGTGGGTGATTACACCTATCGTGAGAAAGGGTCCGTTGGTCACTGCACAACAAGGATTACAGCTCTTAGCACCAGTGACTGATGCTGAAGTTAAAGAGGCTATGTTTAGCATTCCTGGCATGGCACCTGGCCCTAATGGCCACACTAGCCAATTTTTCAAGGACGCATGGTGTATAGTTGGACCGAGTTTATGCTCTCCAATCAAAGACGTAGTTGCTGCCACTAGAATACTGAAGCAAATAAGTAACACAACCCTTACTTTGATCCCCAAAATTCTGAATCCTCAAACAATGCATCAATTTAGGCCAATTGCATGTTGTAATGCAACCTATAAATGTCTTTGCAAAGTCATTTGTGCAAGATTAAGCAAAATTTTGCCTAATATTATTAACCCCAGTCAGAGTGCCTTTGTCAAGGGCTGAGATATCATAGAGAACATTCATATATGCCAGGAATTGATCTAGTTATACAACAGAAAGCAATGCTCTCCTAGGGTGATTATGAAAATGGATAAGCAAAAAGCGTATAATACCATAGAATGGGATTTCGTGGAAGACATGATGAAAGCATTGATGTTCCCTGAAAAATTCACCCAACTAATTATGGAATGTATCAGATCCCTAAGATATACCCTTTCCCTTAATGGAGATCAATTTGGGGTTTTCAAAGCTCCACGAGGATTAAGACAAGGGGATCCGCTCTCCCCTCTTTTGTTCACCATATGTATGGAATATCTCAGTCGTATCATTCAAGTAGTCCAGGAAAAAACAGAATTTAAGTTTCATCCACTTTTCATGAATGTCAAGCTCAGTCATCTATGTTTTGCTGACGATTTGATGTTGTTTTGTAAGGGAGATACTAGTTCAGTTTGCTGGATTATGCAAGCCTTCACTAAGTTCTCTACTGCCTCTGGTCTACAAATGAACAGAGCAAAATCCTACATCTACCACAATGGAGTACATCAAAATGGCGTGGGGAGCATTGAGCAGATAACTGGTATGGTGCCAGCCAACTTGCCATTTAAATATCTTGGGATCTCCATGTCTCACAAGAAACTTTCAGTCCTCGAATGGCATGTATTAACTCAGAAGATAGTGCATAAAATAAGGGGGTTTGGTGTAAGGAAACTGTCATACTCAGGCAGCCTGGTACTCGTTCAATCAGTACTGAGTTCCCTTCATTTATACTGGTCGCGCATTATCATCCTACCCACCTCTACCATTAATCACATAACTAGAATCTGCAGGAACTATCTTTGGAAAGGCAGTGAGCATTATACTTCACCTCCATTGGTAGCCTGGGATACCGTTTGCCAACCAAAAAATGAGGGGGGATTGGGCTGAAGAATCTAAAGAATTGGAATATTGCGTGTTGTAGACACCCACATTTGGCTGCTAGGCGTCTATAGCAGTTTTCAAAAAATACCCGATGATGATCGGACGCGAACGTGCTTCTACGCGCTCGGTTATGGGCTCAAAATCGTAAGTTTTTGGCTTGGGCTTTTTACAGAGTACAAATCTCACAAAACCAACCTCAAATTCAGGCCCAGCGGGTCGTTTCCAATCAAATGAGACTAATTTGGGTCAAAACCGACATCGGAAATAAAACCGTCTTTTAGCGACCGGGTCAAACCCCGGTCAAAGTCTTTTCCGAGACACAAAACAGCCATGCAAATATCGAGAATCCAACCTGAAGTAAAAAACTCTGGATACCTCGCTCCAGCTGACCCACTCGATCGAGTGGTCCTCCAACAGGCCTGCTGTTACCTCCTTTTTGGGCCACTCGATCGAGTCAGCAGGGGCACTCGATCGAGTAACCCGAGGTCGTGGGGTTGGGGATTCCTATATATACACCCCTTTGCAACACAATAAACAACACTTTACAATATACAATTTTCAACCTTACAACCCTAGTATCTAGTACTCATGCAACCTAAAAACCACCATAACTTTTCCTACATAAATCTCGAAGCTCTCGTGCCTAAAGCCACAACTAGACGAGCCCGTCCCGAGAATACGAAGCATGTAGGTTGAGGGTGCAAATAATCCTGATTTCTTCCCTTTCTTCTCTTCTCCTCTCTCGCGTCGTCTTCCTCGTCTTCTCTCTCGTTTTTTTCTTTTTTTTTTTCCTCTTTTCTAATATCGTTAATATTATTAGTATCAAAACACCTTAAAATATTCGCCTATTCGTGTCGAATACAAGGGATGACGGGATAAGGAAATCCGAATACAAGGGTCTTGCACCCGATGTGGCCGGTCGCTTATCCCGACACCCCAAGTATTTGATTGTTGAAGCGAATCAACATCAACAAGTTCGTTTTTTTATCGCGTCGCTAGTGTCGTCTTAGTATTTACATAATCGTCATCAATCACGCATTCATCAATTTTTCTAAAATTATTTCGAATCGAACACGTTTAAAGGCGATATTCGTATAAGACCCTTCTAATCATTTTACGAGTTGTAACAGTGGTGGAGCCCTCTCAAGGAGCCCCGCCCTAAACACTCAAAAGCATGATGGGATCGCGAACATTCCCCTTTAAACGCGTCTGATTCTTTTTTTAGGTTAGACCGAAACCTGTTGATGCAGATTTGACATCACATAATCCGCAAGGATTAATTACGGTGTCGAGATGTGGAGGGAATCTATTTTTGGATCTAATCAAACAAGCCAAACATCTTTCTTTAGATGCGATATCGACTCTATAGTCGAATATCATGTCTAAACGAATTAGTCAATAAATTTAACTAGCGCGAACTCGTTGATGCTAAATAATTGTCACGTAGTCCGAAAGGACTAAATACGACATTATAACACGGAGAGAATTTATTTCGCCTTAGTTCAATTTAAAACGACTCATAAACGTCTTTTCTAAAATTCACTCTAAATATTCGATATCGATTTCATAGTCAATTATCGGATATGACGAGTATCGAAAATTCAAGTCGAGTGATGCGTGTCGTTTCCGCAGTCAAAATTAAATTTATAAACACTACTAACTCTACGGTAGATAGGGTAAGTAGAGGTCGATCCCACAGAGACTGACGTTATTATCTAAGACGATTTTTTTATCATTTAATAGTATAGATATATATAAAAAGGGGGGTTTTGTTGGTTTTGAAAATAATAATAATAATAATAATAAACATAACGACATAAATAAAAAAATTATTCATAACAATATTCGAGACATGCAATATATGATATAGTCGGGTTAATCATCGATTCAATTAATTATACTCAAATAGATTGGTAACTAGTTAATCCCATGAACGAACGCAAATTACCAGTTTTATCGTTTTGACTCGTTAAACCCCGTGAACGCACGCAAGTTTAATCCTAACAAAATTTATCAAATTAACCATGAACGCACGAATTAACTTAATAACACTACTACACAAATGACCTATTGCAACATTTTGCTTGCAACAGTTTAAGTATGTGTTGCAATATAAAGTCGGTGTAATTGATTGCAACACTCTGGGTAAAAATGTTGCTTATACTAACCTAAGGTTACATTTTTATCGAAGTGTTGTACGTCAAGCAAGACTAGTAAGAAACAATATTTATGAACTGTTTCATTAAACTAAGCAATTGCAACACTATTTATTACACTTTAGAAGGGTTGTAAACTAGAGTTGGCAAATGCCAACTGATCCGACACACCCGATTCGACGAAATAGAACCCAAAAATTTAGTAACTTAATCCGACCTGATCCAATTGTTACCCGACACTTGATAGAACTATATAATCAGTGACCCGAACCAAACCCGTTTAGAACTCGGTCTGATAAGATTAATGACCAGACAATCATTAATCTTTTAGATCCAAATGAAAGTGATTGAGTGCTTAAATTGACATGTTAGACTTAATAAGAATATAATTAAATCAAATAATAGTAAAAAAAATTAATCTTATTAGGAAAATATTGAACTAATATGATAAATTAATACTCCGTACTCATCAATGAACTAGATCAAGCAATGATAATTGAACCCAAACTTGACCTACCAGGCTACCACATCAATTAACCTATAATGACCTGACCCGATAACGATACGATCCAAACCCGACTCAACTCGAAAGGTATACGAAACCGATATAGTCCCACCCAACCTGTCAAACACGACATAACCCAGGCCATCCGATTGTCACTCATATTGAAATACTAGTCCTTGCTCCGTTACAAGAGTTGAAACTTCTTCGGTTGGTCTTCATGGCTATTCTTCGGTTGGTCTTCAATTTAATTCTTTCAATTTTCCAAACTTTTTGTGTAATATGATTTAATTTTAGTTCTAAAATCAGCGCCTAATTTCTGCTTAATGAGGGTTCGACACACTAGGTTTGGTTTTTAATCTCATTTCAAGGGTTTTCGTTTTTTTTTCTAGTCAAGTAGGGCGAATCAGAAATATTGCCAGATCAAAACCTAGAAGTCATTGATCTTTGTGCTTGAGGTATCCCTAACTTTAATTTAATTTTGAAATCTTAACCCTAGATTTGCGATTGCGTTTTTGCCTGATTATTGTTTTTATTTCTTATGTGTGACAGATTTCTTGCGTATATATTGTGGTTGAATCAAAAGCTCTGATCTTTCAAAAAAAAATTGTGCGTCTAGCTTCAATACTGTTTATAAAATGCTAATTCAGGCTGCAGTTTGTACTATCATGCTACGTTGTTGTGACTCAATGCAGGTGCACGCCACTTTTTAAACAAATGCTTGACTGAAGGTTGCTGTTGCCTTCTATCAATAAATGCAATGAGAGAAAGAGGAGCAGTTCATGTGTTTTATTGAGTGCATGATTGCACTTGATTGCAATGCAAAGGAGTTGCTCCCCTGGTGAATATAGGTGCGGTTTCGGCTGATTATAAGCTGTAGTATAGTTGATTATCAGGTGCATATATTATACGGAGTATTAGATGGTAAAGGCTACTGCGAATTTGGGACTATTGGAAAGACCAGTTGTTCAATATTTTATGGCTATGGGTAGAGTTAATACTTATGATGCACTATTGCTGTTACACAATTTGTTTTGTTATGTGTTAGAAAAGCAATCAGCCTCATCTTTATCTGTTTCTCCTATGCCACGCATCTCATTGCTTCAATTAAAGATTGTTTGATTATTGGCCCCTTGGTATATCTAAGGAGTAATAATCTCGTTGAAATCCTACATAGTACATATTAATTTGTAGGTTTTGGTTGGGTGATGGTACTCATATATATGAAAATGTAGCATGTTAGCTATTTTTTTGGCTTGTTTTTCAGGGATTGGACCTTTTTTGTTTATGGTAGATTGAGTGGTTATTATATATAATATTTCTTTTGATATACTACATATCTTATTGCAAGAAAGAAAAGAGCATTGATAAAACATGTGTATCTAGGTTCTTATGATAGTGATGTTATTTGTCTCATAGCTTCTTATTTCTAGGTTACATTGGTACGACCGTTAATGGGCTTCTTATAGTATATATATTATGCATTTTGAAGCACTTTGCTTTTTTTAATATTATATGGTGGGCAATGACCTTATTTTTGTTCATCCTCTTTTCTCTATATATTTTTGTTCCCTTCATATGATTTGAGCTGGATGACAGTAAAACCTGAGATGACTGATGTCCGAGAATCAGCTTCATAGAAGATGGAAAAAATCTATGATAAAAAGCAACTTGATTACTTAGAGGATTGCCTCCTCTAGTCCTCTATGTTTATTTCTGAGTTAACTTTCCACCATCATGCAATTATCCTCATTTTGAAATTTGTGCCTAGCTGTCCTTTCTTTGTTTTTTTAATGAAGTCATCA
Organism: Agrostemma githago; assembly: GCA_958450325.1. Taxonomy (NCBI): domain Eukaryota; kingdom Viridiplantae; phylum Streptophyta; class Magnoliopsida; order Caryophyllales; family Caryophyllaceae; genus Agrostemma; species Agrostemma githago. The sequence goes on from OY288241.1 coordinate 56,150,483, forward strand.
CATACCTTAGAGATTGTAGCCTTTAAAAAAGAGGCTAATAATCTCTAAGCTCTCAGTACATTATCACAGTCTTGTAATACTATCGTTATTGATGTTATTAACTGTTGTTAACATGCTGATTAGGAAGTGTTGTTAACATTCTGCCCATATACCTTTTATATGGTTCATGTACCATCATTTGTTCATCCATACTGCAGGTTACAATTTTACAGAACAAGTAGAAAAGTTTAATATACTCTGATCAGTTTAATATACTCTGATCAAAACAAGCATAATAGTTTAATATGCAGAATTTGCACTGATAGTTTTTGTGCATTTCTGCGGTAAGTTCTACTGATATACACTAAGTTTAATATGCAAGTATATTGTATGCATTTCTGCCTTTATGTTTTATTATGCGTCATTAAACGAGTATATTGTATACTATAGGCGAGTATATGCAAGGATGTGCTGCTACTTAATCTATACTAGAAATCACTCCATTTCTTGCGTTTTTTTGTTTACAATCTTTTATATGTGATAGTCGTATGTTTTATAAACAGTTTCTTTGTAAGTATTTAACTACTTTTATTGTTATGCTCAGATATTCAAAGGAATGACAAATAAGAGACATGGTATTGTAGACACCCGCATTTTGCCTGCTAGTGTCTATAGCAGTTCCCGACAAACACCCGATGATGATCGGACGCAAACGTGACTTAGTATACTCGGATTTGGGCCCGAAATCAATAATATCTGACATGGACTTTTAGCGGAGTAATAATCTCACAAAACAGACCTCAAATTCAGGCCCAGCGGGTCGTTCCGAGCAAAATGAGACTAATTTGGGTCAGAACCGGCACCAAAAATAATTCCCGTCTTTTAGCGACCGGGTCAAAACCCGGTCAAAGACGAAACCGTCTCAGAAATCAGCCAAGTGCATTCTCGAGATTTGCGCCAAGTTCAAAATCAGCCAAATCCATTCACAAATCAATCCAAATCAAACATAATCAATTAAACATAAATCAAGGGCAATCATGCCCAAAATAGCCCGGTCTAATTGATCCACTCGGTCGAGTGGATTGGCCACTCGATCGAGTGGAGCCTCTTCAAACCCGTCCAGATACATTCACGAGGGCACTCGACCGAGTACACCCGCGCCACTCGGTCGAGTGACCCGGGGTCGGGGCTGCCTATAAATACCGACTCTTTCCCATGCATTTGGGAAACCTTTTTGGAGACCTTTTGGGAAGACTTTTGACACTCACTTTTACCCCACAATTTCAGCCACATTTCACCCCACTTCAACCCTACTTCATCACACATCAAAGCCTTAGAAATCCTAAGCAATACACACAAAGACCGAGTCCTTCGTCCCTCGAAAAACCGACGTAATACACATACACATCCATACACACCATAACTCGCATACATCCTCGATACTCCCAAGCCTTGCCGCTATTTTACGAGTCCATTTCCGAGGTCTATACTAGCATGTATGTTGAGGGTGTCCTAAACCCTTTTTCTATCTCTTCTCTATATCGTTTTATGTACATTTTTGCATTATTGCATCGTAGTAACACTAACACTAACACTAACTTCTTTACATTTTTCATCTTTATTTTTTTTATCTTTTTTATTTTATCTTTTTTTACTAATGTTATTAATACCGTGTATATATATTAATACTAAAACCGGTTTTAAAACGTTGGACTACGATGATCACTATTGGTCCGTCTAATCCCTTTACGAGCAACGACGGAGGTGGAGCCCTTTCGAGGAGCCCCGCCCCAATGTACTCAAGGGCGTGACGCGACCGTGATCGGTCGTAGTTGAACGAATTCAATTCCCTTTCCATAATTGGTACGAGACCCGTTGACACGAATACCGACATCACATAACTCGAAAGGGTTAGTTTCGATGTCGTGACGTAGAGGGATACATCTCGTTACTAATTCAAAGTTTCGTAATCTAGCACAAACGTTTTCATAAAAACTCCGGTGACGGTATTATAATCGTTCATACACGATTATAACACCGGAGGCCGAGTCGAATACAAATCGTGCGATATTTGTATTTGACTCGGCCGATCATCGATTTCAAGTCATAAAACCGAGCAAAAGCATGCTCGTACAAGGGGCACTCGACCGAGTGCCATAGGCCACTCGATCGAGTTGCACCCCAAAAACTGGGCAGTAGCCCCATTAATGCTGCACTCGACCGAGTGCCATAGGGCACTCGATCGAGTAACCCCCCCAAAAGTGGTCAGTAGCCACGCTAATGACACACTCGACCGAGTCAGTCAATGACTCGATCGAGTGGGTCTCATAACCCGCAATACCGAGGGCTTAGACGCATATTCCGAGCCCCGTTCTTTATCGACTTTAGACCATCATCCGGCCTCCCTATTTTTCAAAACTATACACATCACGACACGTAGAACGACTTTGACCACTTTTACGTGATAAGTCGGGACAAGACTACGGAATGTAAGACTAGGCTAGCAATACGCCACAATCTCACATTTCCGTCCTTCGCTTAATACGTGACATAATACGTATTTAAGCGGGGTGGTCCATCTACATATTTTGCGGTCTAGCTTTCATACGGGTCCGTTTTTATCTTTACGTTATTTCGTTTATGTCGTATTGTGAAATCCGGGTTGTATTTCCGCCCGTGTAGCTTGTACGCTTTCCATTTCTTTCTTTCGAGCTTTGTTTATTATTTGCTTTTACGCTTATATAAATGAACCTCGCATGCTAAACTATTTCGACCACATTCAAGATGCATTAAATGACGTAGTTAACGCAAAACTCGCATGTTTAGTTAAAAACGCTGTTTGCATATCATTTCATTATTTTACTAGCGCGCGTATCACGAACACGAACGATGTCTTAGTAGAGGCCGCCATGTGCGGGCGGGGTTGGGTGTCCTTAGTGGGCTTCCCAACACGTACCCTCACCCCTTACTCAGAACCTTTGGTTTCCGGATGTCCGAAACCCTTGGCGAACGAGAGTCATTCTTTACACGATACCGGTGTAGATGGTATCGGTATCGCAATGCAAAGGGACGAGCCCAATGAACTCTGAAATCGAAGTGGGCTTACTTTGTGTATAGCCCATGACGACATAGAGTGGGCTCGTATGGTTCCGAATAACCACAAAATTCGGTGGCGACTCCATTTTGACTTAAATTTCGAACCCGAGAACAATCTCACCACGAGATTCATTCGCCTACCCAAACCCGCCCGTGGCCGCGTCGGGGTGGACCTACGTCATGTCCACAATTTGGCGACTCCGCTGGGGATACCTGATGTACTACATGGCATCGGGGTTCCTAGGGTGAGACTCGAAGAGAAATCGTTCGAATATTAGTGTGTGCGCATTAGTTTAATGGTTCATGCATAACCCAAATTTTGCCCGGGCCGGTTACTTGTGACCGACGTCCCACTATACCACGGTGCATTCCTACATGGGTGCACTAAAGACTTCGATGGCGGAACTCACCGGGGTTTTACGGCAGGTTCTAGTTCAAAATTGGCTAGGAAGTCCGTCCTGTTTCGTGAGAATGCGATCGTTGTTGGTATAGACCCTATTGTGACTGACCGAGACTTAGTGTAAAGCATACATAAGCGTCGTTATAATGCTTGTTTGACTACGTGCTACTTGGTTTCCGTGTCATTTTTCAAAACCGTCATTTCAAAAAATGCATCCTTCCAAAAACACCCAAATTTTGAAAAACCCGAAATGCTGTCCGTTTCGGGACCCGTCTTTTCAAAATATCCAATTTTCAAAACTCGGAATGCCGCCGAAATTTAGGATCAACTGATTTGACTCAAAATATCCTTTTTCCCTAGTCGGCATGCTGCCCATTTTAATTTGTGAATTTCCAACACCATCTCGATTTTCGGAATTTTTTTCAAAATTCTAATCTTGGTTTTCGGAATTCCGTTTTTTTCAAAACTCCCGGAATTTCTTCCGCTCATTCAATATTCAAATTTCAAACATCCAACTATCCTAGTAAACCTTCCTTATTATAGGACCTACCGTCTAGCCATGTGTCGGGTCTTTGCATAGTATGTCGAAGGTCTATAGCGTCGAAACTCCGCTGATCTTATATCACGAGTTTCCCCCCTTTCCCGAGTCCGCCTTATCAGTCAAGGCACGACCGACCTGCGTAGGGCATACCCCTACAAAGGAAAGTCCGTCCATACACTCGAGTCAAAAGTCTGGGGAAAAGTCTCACGTGGACCTTCCTTCGAACGGGACTAGGCCCACAAAGCCGAAATCCTAAGGAAGTTATACCACCCATCGAGTCATCCGTCTAGATGTCTTTCTCGAGTCTTTAGTCTCCTTTCCTAGGGTTGCTCGGGATGCACTTTTCCTTTCCTTTTCCGAGATCTGGGTTCAGTTTCTGATTACGCGGTGTTCTTACAGACAGGCCACCGGCAACCAGACACGCTCGAAGGATGGCTACTTTGAACAGTCTGCAAACCGCTTTAGACGCCATGGTCGCGAAGCAGACCGACATCGAGGCCCAACTGACCGAAATGAGGGCTGGCCAGGTGGCCATTGTTGCTCGCCTAGCTACGGTGGAACAAGGGACCCCCAATGTCGGGACTACTGGGCCCATAACTGAACTGGTCAGCGCAGTGCGCCGACTAGAAGAACAGGTCCATTTGACTGGGAGTAACAATATCCACCGGGAGAACAGCCGAGAGTACTCCACGGTGAGTGACAAGCTGCCTGCAAACCTGAACCTCACAGGTTTGCCCATGTTCGAGGGAACTGAGGACCCGTTACTACATGTACGGGCCTTCAAGGAATTCATGGCCATCAAGGGAGTGGACTCATCCATGTTCAAAAACCTTTTTGCTGCATCCCTTGAGAAGCACCCACGGGCCTGGTACTATAGGCTAGACCCGAAAAAATACCCTACATGGGATGATGTGGCTACCGAGTTCGCTCGGAACTATGCTGACAACACCGAGATCCAAACCACAATGCGATCTCTGGAGGTCATGGCCCAAGAGCCAAAAGAAGGTTTCACTAAATACCTTCAACGCTGGAGGGCCGAGAGCGTGAAGTTGGTCGATAAGCCCAACGAGAAGACCTTAGTGGAGGCTTTTGTCAAGAACCTCCTCCCTTCCTACCGGGTTCACCTCCGGTACGCAGTCATACCCAATTTCACCACCCTTACTGAAATGGGTATGAGGATCGAAGATGACCTAAGACTAGAAAGCCTCACCAAGGCTACTAGCAAAGGATACCAAGGGGCCTCTTCATCCACCGCTAAGCCCCAGGCTGCAACCCGCAGCATCTTTGACGCGGTCAATCTACTAGATGCCCCGTCCAAAAAGAACACCCCACCTCGGGTCTTCACTGATATAGGTACTACCTATACTTATGCCTTACAAAGGCTATCCTCAAAAGGCCTAATCCAACCGATAGGCCCAACTCCTGAAGTTCCGGTCGAGCGACGCTCCAAGAACTACAATGCCCAGGCCTATTGCCAATACCACCGGGGCAATGGGCACGATACCGAGAAGTGTTGGAAGCTAAAACACTTGATCCAGGACCTGATTGAAAGCGGAAAAATCCCGCTACCCGGTGATAAGCCCAGCAACAAGGAGAACCCTTTCAGCTCCCATGCCATTTTTGCCGGGGAGGTGATCGACTGCTCTCACCTTATCTCCCCTACATCCCGCAGGTGAACGGGATCTGGTTTGACGACGAAGATGATATCTACCTCGCTAAAGGGGAAGCCGTTCCCATCACCCTTGAACAGATTCGAGAGGTCAAAACTCGAGTCCTAGCCAGCAACAACCTTGGTCGCCCCTATTTAGCTACAAGCACTAGGGACACTCCTATCCCGACAACCATCACCGATCCACTCGGGATGGAAGTCGCCCCTGAAGAGCCGACCGCTGAAACGGCCGTCGTGAAGCAATTGAAGAGAACCCGAGTTGACCTCACTATATGGCAACTCCTTGTTAGCTCTCAAGAACACCGAGAAGCACTTACAAAGGCTCTCGATCAAGTCAAGATCGACTCTCTGGCTACCCCCGCTGAAATGGTAGCCACGGTCCTACCCCACCTAAAGGGTAAGGCCAAAGTAGGAGGCCCAATGATCACATTTTCCGAAGCCGATCTACCGCCATTCGGGACCTCCCACAACCTAGCCCTTTACATCACGGTGATTTGCCGGGGGAAGTACCTCCCGATGACCCTAGTTGATGACGGGTCGGCCGTGAATGTCCTTCCTCTAAGGACCGCCAAAGCCCTCGGCATTACCGAGGCCGACTATATCCCGACTGCTCAAACCATCCAAGCCTTTGATGGGAGCCCAAAGTCGGTAGCTAGGGCCATAAAACTGACCATCATCACGGGCCCAGTAGAAAAGGAGCTTGAATTCCAGGTGATTGATGTCACCTCCTCATTCAACCTACTCTTAGGAAGGCCGTGGATTCACGCGGTGAAAGCTGTATCCTCCACCCTCCACCGCAAGATCAAGATGCCTCTACTCGACAATGTTATTACCTTAGAGGCAACCCCAATGACCGTGGCTAGCTGTAACGCCACGGGCCGCACGGACCTCTGGGGGTTCGACTTTGTGGGGATGATTGAGGAAGAGTACCTTTTCCGACCTTACTTCACCACAAGCATTGACACAATGCTCCAAAACCTAGGGTACCTTCCGGGGGCTACCTCTCGACCTGACCTTCCAGCTGGGAAGATCATCGAGGTCCTTAAGGACGAAGACTCTCACTTCGGCCTTGGCTATGCCATCACTCCGGACAACGTTGTCCGAGCAGGAATCGAGAAGGCCTGCAACATTATGAAGGGTACCTACTTGAGCCCTTACAGCCCACGGTTGTCTGACTACTTTGTCACACCCGTATTCGGGGCTGTCCAGGTTGGGCTATACCAACCCAATGCTACGCACCTCGGGACCCACTTGGCCCGAGATTGCAACTACATCCGGGATGATGTGTTCGCCCTCATCCAGTCTGATGAAGCCAATGATGCTGAGCCCGCGCTAGGGCTGCTCTTCGGGGAAGACACCATAGCCCCGACCCCAAAAGAAGACCTGGTCAACCTGATTCTCCGCAGCAACAGGTTTGACCCGACCAAGCTGATCTCGGATGTTGGTTCCGAGACGGGAAAAAGGGCCTGGAGGAAGACTGTCAAGTGGACTGACAGTCAAGGAAAGATCTACAAGCTGGTCACCGGAGAGGGAGATATGCCTGAGTCTGAGTCCGAGTCTGAGTCGGAGTCTGAGTCAGAGTCTGAGGTCGAGTCTAGGGAAGTCGGTGCTAGAGTCACTCCTGTAACCCCTCTCCCTTCTATCATTCCTGCTGCTGGCACTTCGGGGTCTGTCCCGAGTGCCTTGCCAATTCCGCCTCTGACCAATGATCAGATGGCTGCTCTCTTTGAGCTGTTTTCCAAATTTTCAATCAATAATAACAACCGTTCTGCTTACGACTTGTCTCTTTTAAATCCCATTTTCAAAAATAATTTATGCTATGACATTGAGAAATCCGACGAACAGGTACCCTTGCCTCCACATCTGATCGAGTAACTCGAGCAAAGGGAATCCCGGAATCCGGTAATCGAAGAGACTGAATCCATAAACGTGGGAACAACCTTAGAGCCTCAGATGCTTAAGATAGGGTTATCCTTAGATCCCGAGGAGAAACAACAGTTCATAAACCTCCTTCAAGAGTTCAAAGATGTCTTCGCGTGGTCCTACAAGGACATGCCGGGGATAGACCGGGAAATAGCCGAGCACCACATACCTATCAAAGATGGGTGCAAACCGGTCAAACAGAAGCTTCGTCGAATGAGGCCCGAGTGGTCTCTCAAAGTAAAAGAAGAAGTCGACAAACAATTCAAAGCCGGCTTCATACAAGTGTCCGAATATCCGGACTGGGTTGCAAACATCGTGCCGGTTCCTAAAAAGGACGGTAAGGTGCGGGTATGCGTAGACTTTCGGGATCTTAACAAAGCAAGCCCGAAGGATGATTTTCCGTTACCACACATCGACATACTGGTGGATAACACGGCCGATCATGCCCTTCTGTCATTCATGGACGGGTATGCCGGGTATAATCAAATCAAGATGGCGGAAGAAGACATGAGTAAGACTACCTTCACTACACCTTGGGGTACTTACTGCTACACCGTCATGCCATTTGGTCTCATTAATGCCGGGGCCACATACCAAAGGACCGCTACCACTTTACTACACGACATGATGCATAAAGAGGTAGAGGTCTATGTAGACGACATGATCGTCAAATCCAAAGAACGGGACGGTCACATCACCGCCCTAAGAAAATTCTTCACCCGACTGCGCAAATACAACATGAGGCTAAACCCTCAGAAATGCAGTTTTGGAGTAACGTCAGGCAAATTACTGGGTCATATCGTTAGCCAACGAGGTATCGAAGTCGACCCAGCTAAAATCAAAGCCATTACCGAGATGCAAGCTCCTAAAACCGAAAAAGAAATAAGGGGATTTCTCGGGAAAGTCCAGTATATTAGTCGATTCATTTCCAAGCTAACCATGGTATGTGAACCAATTTTCAAGAAACTGAAAATAGGGGAACGGGTACTATGGGATGACAAATGCCAAGCTGCTTTCGACAAAATCAAGGAAATTCTGTCTGCTCCGCCAGTTTTGATGCCACCTCAACCCGGTTTGCCTCTGTCGTTATACCTAACAACGACCGAGACAGCCATGGGGGCTATGCTGGCTCAGACAGTTGACTCCGAAGAACGAGCCATCTACTACATCAGTAAGAAGTTTTTAGAGTATGAGTGCAAATATACCATGCTCGAAAAGACGTGTTTGGCCCTAGTCTGGGCCACTAAGAAGCTCCGACATTATATGCTCAGCTATGAGGTCCATGTGCTATCCAAGATGGACCCGATCAAGTACCTCTTTGAAAAACCTATCCTTAACGGCCGGATATCAAGATGGACTCTAATGTTGGCAGAGTTCGACCTAAAATTTGTACCTTTAAAAGCTATTAAGGGGCGAATAGTAGCTGAATTCCTCGCCGACAGCCCGGTAACCGAGGAAGGACACACCGATACCTGGTCCTTCCCAGACGAAGATATCTTCCATACCGATGTCGAAACATGGGATTTATACTTCGACGGAGCATCTAATTTTCGAGGGTTCGGAGTCGGGATCCTCCTAATATCACCAAGAGGGGAGCATACTCCCGTCTCCATCAAACTGGACTTTGACGTCACTAACAATGCCGCAGAATACGAAGCATGCATTCATGGGCTACAAGCCGCCGCCAACCTAGGGATCACAAATCTCCGGGTACATGGCGACTCATCCTTGGTCATTAACCAAGCACTTCAAAAATGGAAGACTCGGAATGCCAATCTCGTGGCCTACCAGGCACGAGTAAGGGATCTCGAGAAACAATTCCAAAAGGTAGAATACATATACCTGCCTCGGGAAGAAAATCAGTTTGCAGATGCACTCTCAAAATTAGCATCTTTACTGAACATTCCCGACCATGTGACCAGTATGCCAATTTGCGTCGAAAGACGGTCCGAGCCGGCATACGTCTATGACATTGAAGACATCGAGATAACCGATCCTGAACCATGGTACCAGTCCGTGTTAACATACTTGACCAACGGAGAGTATCCCCCCGGGACGGAAAACCGAGCCAAGAAAGCCTTACGGAGGCTAGCCACCCAGTTCATCCGTACTGATGACGGGCAACTGTACAAAAAGACGGCACAGGGGGCTCTTCTCCTTTGTGTTGACAAACATAAGGCCGAGAAAGTAATGGCCGAAGTACATGATGGCGAAAACGGTCCACACATGAATGCTCACATGCTGGTCCGAAAAATCATGAGGCTCGGGTATTACTGGAACACCATGGAGGCCGACTGCCAGGTATATGTCAAACATTGCCATAACTGTCAAATCTTTGGCAACGTGCAGCATATGCCGCCATCTCTGCTCTATACCATGACGTCACCCTGGCCGTTCTCAACCTGGGGTATCGACATAATCGGGAAAGTGAATCCCTCCGGTACTGGTGGACACTGCTTCATTTTGGTGGCTATCGACTATTTCACCAAATGGGTCGAAGCTGAATCATATCGCATCCTCAACGCTAAACATGTTGCCAAATTTATCCAGAACAAGATAATATGCCGGTATGGAACCCCGCATGAATTTATCAGTGATCATGGAACTCATTTCCAAGCTGAGACCGCGGCCCTACTGGCTAAATACAAAATTCAGAGGCACACATCCTCGCCCTACCGTCCCCAAACCAATGGAGCGGTAGAGGCAGCCAATAAAACGATTGTCACCATACTCAAAAAGATGGCTGATAATTATCGGGACGGGCCCGACAAAATACCTTTTGCCCTATGGGGGTACCGGACGTCAATTCGCACCGCAACCGGAGCAACGCCATATTACCTAACCTATGGGATGGAAGCTGTCCAGCCCGTCGAGTTGGAGGTACCGTCCCTCAGAATTCTGCTAGAAAGTCAAGTACCCGAAGCTGACTGGGTTCGAGCACGATACGATTCGTTAGTTCTACTTGACGAACAACGGTCCCGCGCTCTCAACAACATTCAAATTTACCAAAAACGGATCCAACGGGCCTTCAACAAGCGAGTAAGGCCCAGGAACATTAAAGAAGGGGATCTGGTCCTTAAATCTGTCCGAGCCTTGCTACCAGTTGACCCAAGGGGAAAATTCAAACCCAACTGGGCTGGGCCATATCTGGTGAAGAAAATCCTATCAGGGGGAGCAGTAATGCTGACGGACCTGGACGGGAATGAGTTTGTCAACCCAACCAACCTGGACCAGCTGAAGCGTTACTACCCTTAGCCATTTCTCAATGTCATTAGCAATTTTTTATCAAAATCATTTATTTTACAAAAAAAGCAAGTCAATGAGCTAGAATTATTTACTCTACTGTCGCAAAACATCTTGAACCAATAGTCTTGGTGTAATTCGAGATTGCAATTTCCTAAGCCTGAACTACGTTTGGTTTGATTCTGCTAATTGCGGATACGTAGGCAGCCCCTCAAAAGGGCACAACCAATGCAATCGAGAAAAGACAGGAACGGTTTTAATAATAAACTTCCCTTTATTTATCACAAAAAAGAGAAAATCCCAAAAAGCTCGGGAAAATTACAAGTGCAGGAATTCAAAAAAAACTACAAAAAAAAAGCACACAACAATAATAATAATAATATTTAAATAATAAAAACTGAGGACTCGGTATCTAGGGCATCTTGCCCTTCCCCTTGTCCTTGGCCTCCTTGGCCGTCCACTGACGACGACGCGGAGGAGAGCGTTCCCGAATCACCACAGGAACCTCTTTAGCTCGGACTCGCTTCTTGGAACTTGAGTCCTCATCCACCTCGATTGGCCCAAGTCGGGCCCTTACGGGCTCGGGGAGCCGGTCACGCGGACCTAGTCGGTCCCGGGCCGCCAGCCTTGGCCCAAGTCGCCGCTCCAAGTCAGTCTGGGGGCTTTGCCGCCCCCGCGTGCCACTAGCACCGGCATCTTTAGCTCGAGTCTTAGTATGTGACTTAAGACCCGACTCTAATCGGACTAAGGTAGCAGGGGTCTCTCCCTCATCGAAGAATCCCCTATTGTCCTTTACCGTCTCCCGACGGACCAGTTCGAAGGCCTCATCGACCTTCAGAGCTTTGCGAGCCTCCTCGGACTCCTCAGAAGTCCATTTCTCGTAGGCTCGAGAAACCCAAGCAGATTGGCAAGGGTTGGGAATAGTCCATGTAGGACGGGTGAACCACCTCTGCAACCAAGTGTCGCACATAGCATCCGTCAGTTGGAGCGGGACGCTAATGATGGCTTCAGTCTCAGGAATGCGCTGAGACGAACCGAACTGCCTCAGAATGCGGTCCGGGTAGATGTGAACTGTCCAGTCAAGGGACAGGATCACGAGATAACGGGCTTGGTCCCTCTTGGCCAATCCCGTCAGCTTGGAAAGGAACCACCAAGCAACCGTCCACCTAATCAACGGGCCACCATGGAACACCAATTCCTCATCCCAGTAAGCTCGATTTATGTGGTGGTTCGAGCTTATCTTGCGCCCCCTGGAACTGAGTTGGTTGTTACGGTAGTTTGGAACGCTCGGAGGAGGCTCTATGATCGACAAGCGCTCCGACAACCAAACCTGCAAACGTGTACACGCAACTCATGAGTAACGGAATGGTTCGCTACGGCCCACTCGATCGAGTACACCCTCTGACTCGATCGAGTGAGGCTCTCTAAGACAACCAGAAGTTCGTCAGGTATGACACTCGATCGAGTACACCCTCTGACTCGATCGAGTAAGACTCGCTAAAACAAACAGAAGCCTATCAGGTATGACACTCGATCGAGTGCACCCTCTGACTCGATCGAGTAAGCCCTTCACAGGCCGGCAGAAGCACTTTGCAGACGCCACTCGATCGAGTGGTAGGTCCACTTGATCGAGTGACTTACGGACTTCAAGGAGCCGCGAAACAAAAAAAAAAATCGCGCAAACCAAAATTGAAAAATCGAAAGACGTTTACCTGCAGAATAAGGATACTCCCCGTCAGCTGCCGGGTCGGGTCAAGTCGCCTAGCATCCAGACCCATGATGAGTTCTCCCGTGACTAGCCAAGCAGGGCTGTGACCAGTCTCCATCTGGTCAACCACTCTGATCAGCCTAATCTGGCCCACGCACGAGTCAGCATCCATCAACCCCTCGAAGACGTAGCGATGCAGCATGCAAAACGCGAAGGCCCTACGCCGGTGAGAAGGCGTAGCCCTTACATCCTGGCTATTCATGAACTTGTCAGCCAAGTCAAAAAGGGAGACAGTATCTCCCCGCACCATTCGATCTGTCTCAGCATGAGACAGACCCAAGAATTCCCTCAGTCTCCTCCTCGGGTCCGGGTAGAACGGAGGAATGGCAGGGCGAGCAACAGGGCTCCAACCGCCAATGGCTGCGATCTCCTCGGGAAGAGGGCATATCTCTCCCCGCGGGAACACGAAGACGTGATGGGTAGTGTCCCAAAGCGCCAAACAAGCGTCCAGAAAATGCACATCAGGCACCAGACGCCTAAGAGGAAATAGGCTGGTAATCCCCATTTGGGTCAGCTGAATCCTGTCATCATCCCGAAAGTATTGGGACCAGGCAAAAAGCATTGAAGTGAGATGCTCGATACCCATGGCAGGAACTTGATTTCTTAAAAGACTGAGAGATTTTTTTTTAGAGAAGAGAAGGGTTTTTGATTTGAGGTGCAGAAAGCTGAAGCGGGAAACCTGTATTTATAATATGGAAGCCTGGCAGTAACCTGACTAACCCTGCCTCCTCAGCAAATTGGGCCCCAACATGCGCAGGCCTGACTTCAACCCAGAATAGGAATCTAGTTATCCTGAGCTTTCCTAAATTCTTTCTAAAAATCGCTTTTTCGAGAATTCCAACTTTTTTTCAAAATCCAGTACACTTTCCCCAGCACAAGTCGGTGTTTTGCCTACGGGTTACATGCAATATATGATGTGTCAGCATGCAGGTACACCCCAAGACTTCAGAAGCAAGTCCCCGCGCAGCTACTTTGCTCCCCAGCGTGAGTCGGTGTTCTCCTGGAACGCTACATCCAAAATGTGATGTATCAGCATACGGGTACTCCTACACCTCCAAGCACAAGTTTTATTCCCCAACGGAGACAACCTTCCCCGGTATGCTACATCCGAGACGTGATGTATCGGCATACGGGTACACCTACGCCCCGAAAGGCAAGTTTTACTCCCCACGGAGCATCATCATCAGGTCAGGTACGACTCGGGGCCTCAAAAGCAAGCCCGTGCAGCTCACATATCTCCCCGGCGGAACGCCCGAGGCGGCATTTTCTCCAAAATGGTACAGGACGGGCCCACATATAGGCGCGCCTAGGACTTATGCAACAAGTCTGACTCCCCGCGGAGCTATCATCGGCAGGACAGGTATGACCCTCTGCTTATGGCTGGCGAGCCCTTCACGCAAGTCTACTGGACTATAAGCGACCCGACCGGAAGGCTGCCAGGTCGTAATCTGCGATTGGCCTGGCGGCTACTCTGACTTTCGCCTTGTCCAAGCCTCAGTCAGAGTGGGGGCTCTGTAGACACCCGCATTTTGCCTGCTAGTGTCTATAGCAGTTCCCGACAAACACCCGATGATGATCGGACGCAAACGTGACTTAGTATACTCGGATTTGGGCCCGAAATCAATAATATCTGACATGGACTTTTAGCGGAGTAATAATCTCACAAAACAGACCTCAAATTCAGGCCCAGCGGGTCGTTCCGAGCAAAATGAGACTAATTTGGGTCAGAACCGGCACCAAAAATAATTCCCGTCTTTTAGCGACCGGGTCAAAACCCGGTCAAAGACGAAACCGTCTCAGAAATCAGCCAAGTGCATTCTCGAGATTTGCGCCAAGTTCAAAATCAGCCAAATCCATTCACAAATCAATCCAAATCAAACATAATCAATTAAACATAAATCAAGGGCAATCATGCCCAAAATAGCCCGGTCTAATTGATCCACTCGGTCGAGTGGATTGGCCACTCGATCGAGTGGAGCCTCTTCAAACCCGTCCAGATACATTCACGAGGGCACTCGACCGAGTACACCCGCGCCACTCGGTCGAGTGACCCGGGGTCGGGGCTGCCTATAAATACCGACTCTTTCCCATGCATTTGGGAAACCTTTTTGGAGACCTTTTGGGAAGACTTTTGACACTCACTTTTACCCCACAATTTCAGCCACATTTCACCCCACTTCAACCCTACTTCATCACACATCAAAGCCTTAGAAATCCTAAGCAATACACACAAAGACCGAGTCCTTCGTCCCTCGAAAAACCGACGTAATACACATACACATCCATACACACCATAACTCGCATACATCCTCGATACTCCCAAGCCTTGCCGCTATTTTACGAGTCCATTTCCGAGGTCTATACTAGCATGTATGTTGAGGGTGTCCTAAACCCTTTTTCTATCTCTTCTCTATATCGTTTTATGTACATTTTTGCATTATTGCATCGTAGTAACACTAACACTAACACTAACTTCTTTACATTTTTCATCTTTATTTTTTTTATCTTTTTTATTTTATCTTTTTTTACTAATGTTATTAATACCGTGTATATATATTAATACTAAAACCGGTTTTAAAACGTTGGACTACGATGATCACTATTGGTCCGTCTAATCCCTTTACGAGCAACGACGGAGGTGGAGCCCTTTCGAGGAGCCCCGCCCCAATGTACTCAAGGGCGTGACGCGACCGTGATCGGTCGTAGTTGAACGAATTCAATTCCCTTTCCATAATTGGTACGAGACCCGTTGACACGAATACCGACATCACATAACTCGAAAGGGTTAGTTTCGATGTCGTGACGTAGAGGGATACATCTCGTTACTAATTCAAAGTTTCGTAATCTAGCACAAACGTTTTCATAAAAACTCCGGTGACGGTATTATAATCGTTCATACACGATTATAACACCGGAGGCCGAGTCGAATACAAATCGTGCGATATTTGTATTTGACTCGGCCGATCATCGATTTCAAGTCATAAAACCGAGCAAAAGCATGCTCGTACAAGGGGCACTCGACCGAGTGCCATAGGCCACTCGATCGAGTTGCACCCCAAAAACTGGGCAGTAGCCCCATTAATGCTGCACTCGACCGAGTGCCATAGGGCACTCGATCGAGTAACCCCCCCAAAAGCGGTCAGTAGCCACGCTAATGACACACTCGACCGAGTCAGTCAATGACTCGATCGAGTGGGTCTCATAACCCGCAATACCGAG
Source organism: Agrostemma githago (assembly GCA_958450325.1). Classification (NCBI taxonomy): domain Eukaryota; kingdom Viridiplantae; phylum Streptophyta; class Magnoliopsida; order Caryophyllales; family Caryophyllaceae; genus Agrostemma; species Agrostemma githago. The sequence goes on from OY288241.1 coordinate 56,166,321, forward strand.
GGCTTAGACGCATATTCCGAGCCCCGTTCTTTATCGACTTTAGACCATCATCCGGCCTCCCTATTTTTCAAAACTATACACATCACGACACGTAGAACGACTTTGACCACTTTTACGTGATAAGTCGGGACAAGACTACGGAATGTAAGACTAGGCTAGCAATACGCCACAATCTCACATTTCCGTCCTTCGCTTAATACGTGACATAATACGTATTTAAGCGGGGTGGTCCATCTACATATTTTGCGGTCTAGCTTTCATACGGGTCCGTTTTTATCTTTACGTTATTTCGTTTATGTCGTATTGTGAAATCCGGGTTGTATTTCCGCCCGTGTAGCTTGTACGCTTTCCATTTCTTTCTTTCGAGCTTTGTTTATTATTTGCTTTTACGCTTATATAAATGAACCTCGCATGCTAAACTATTTCGACCACATTCAAGATGCATTAAATGACGTAGTTAACGCAAAACTCGCATGTTTAGTTAAAAACGCTGTTTGCATATCATTTCATTATTTTACTAGCGCGCGTATCACGAACACGAACGATGTCTTAGTAGAGGCCGCCATGTGCGGGCGGGGTTGGGTGTCCTTAGTGGGCTTCCCAACACGTACCCTCACCCCTTACTCAGAACCTTTGGTTTCCGGATGTCCGAAACCCTTGGCGAACGAGAGTCATTCTTTACACGATACCGGTGTAGATGGTATCGGTATCGCAATGCAAAGGGACGAGCCCAATGAACTCTGAAATCGAAGTGGGCTTACTTTGTGTATAGCCCATGACGACATAGAGTGGGCTCGTATGGTTCCGAATAACCACAAAATTCGGTGGCGACTCCATTTTGACTTAAATTTCGAACCCGAGAACAATCTCACCACGAGATTCATTCGCCTACCCAAACCCGCGCGTGGCCGCGTCGGGGTGGACCTACGTCATGTCCACAGGTATCAATGAGGATGAAAAAATCCGAAATGAAAGGATTGCACTGAATAAGACAGTTTCAGGAGGAGTACAGCCTGTGACACTTAACCATTCAACGGTAGCAGCAAATTAGGATTCAATGAAGACTTATACATGAAAGATGTCTATATTTTATGTATCCAAACAATGTTTTGATTTCTAGTTGGTATTTTTCATTTATAAGATGTATTGCGATGCGAATCATGAAAATTGTTTTTTGGTATGCTGTATTAATGATCATGTTTTTGGATCAATTAATTGTTAGTTTTGGATCAGATGTCTTGTATGTGCGGATACTATTTATAACGATTAAATTAGGCGCGTGGTAAATAATTAAAACAAATGTATATTATACATTTTCATTTAGGAATGTTGCATTAGCAACAAAATAATGTTGCCTTTATGTTTCATTTAGACAAAAATATGTTGCATAACATTGAAACAAGTGTTGCAAAATTGAGAAGGGAAGGGGAAAAAGTGTTGCATATATATATTTAAAGTGTTGCAGTAGCTTCTCATGATATGTGTTGCATTAGGGTATCGTTGCAACACTTTTAAAAAATGTTGCATTTGAGTAGAAAATGTTGCAGAAAGTGTTACATTAGGCTATTGCAACGGAGTTTTAAGCAGCACACTTAAAAATGTTGCATAAACCATAAAGCAACATTTTAGAAGTCATATGTAACATTTTCACTCCGTTGCAATAGGTCTTTATTGTAGTAGTGTAAATTCAGTCGCATTAAGAACACCAATCAATTGAATTATATATAACCAGAACGCTGCAATTAAATATAACTCAATTATCATACAAAATTCTAGCACTTAAATTAGACCAGAACGCTGCAACCTAATTTAAAACACTATTAATTTAACAATCGACTCATGTAAATAATCTAGGTGATCAAACTAAATTAACAAACATGAAAACAACAGTCAAATCGTGAATTTCATACGAATATCAAAGTACTAATTAAACGTTAAAACAATAACGTAATCTCATACCTGGCCTCATTGACAGTAATCGGTACATTACATGTTCGAATAACTGAAAGATTAAATAAAATAATTAATTAAACAATAAATAAACTAAATAAGATAGATAGATACAACCGTTAAGATAAATTAGGAGTTGAATTGATCGCGTCCTGCATTAAAATCCGACTGCATCCAAATTGACCTTGGCCGTGAAGGCCAATGCCTTCGCCCTATTCCTCTACGTGTGTTTTGCGGCTCCTTCTTCTCTTCTGCTCCAAAGCCCTAATGCCTTCTTTTATAGTGTTGAATTTGGTCTTAGTGAATTTATTTCTTTCCTTAATTAATTGATCCTGCTCTTCCAATTCAACATCTTCTTGTTTCCTTTTTACACCCAATTTTTTTTCCTTATTTTTCCGTAATGGGCTGATGGTTTCAAACTTGATTTCGACCCCATTAGATGATGGAATTAGACCAGTAAACATACATATGATTTTAGTAGTCTTTTCCATGTATCCATACTAAATAATTAAAATATATATTAAATACCCAATTTAGCACCAAAAATAATATAAGGCCGATAGTATGTCAAGTTACTAAAGTTATAACGTTTTAGCTCAAATAATACAAAGAGTACACTGAAAATATAATATTAAAGGGGTAAAAATATGCATAAATATTGATTTATCAAATTCCCCCACACTTAGTCCCGTGTCGTCCTCGACAATGAGAACTCAAGAGCTAAAACAAAGAACCAAAACATTAACCTTAAAAATATTTTAGACTAACCAAACTAGGTACGATCGACGACACTAAAAATATTTTATAAGTTAGTAAGTTAGTAAAGTTAACAAAACAAATTACGAGTTAAATTAGCAGGTAATATATACTTCCTCCGTTCCAACCATTTGTATACATTTGGTTTTTTAACACTATTTATAAGTGATGAGAATCTTTAATGTAGCTTCTAATATATAAGATAAAAGATAGTCACGTGAGATCTTGTTTAAATCGTCTAATAAAATACATTATGAATATCAAATTTTTATAATTTTTAGTAACACGTAACTAAATATATAGACAAAAGAAAAGAAGTATCGACGTACGTGCATAAAGCAAACGTATACAAATGGTTGGAACGGAGGGAGTACATAAATTTCTCCTCCACTATAAACTATTCAATTAATTAATTTAACAACATATAATATTTTAAATCGCTTCTAAATCAAAATTAGAAATAAACTCGTTATCCTTCCCACTTATCTAACTATCTTCAAAAAATTGGGTAAGAATTGACTCAAGAAGATGGGTTTATGTAGTTTAAGGTCTTAGGGGGAAGGAGATCTACTTTCGGTACATTCCTATTACCAGTTCAGTACGAGGATCGTTCTCCCGAGCACATAAAGCAAACTAGACACCTTGTCTCTCTTTTTCTGCTCTTATTTTTTTTCTTTTTCTTTGTTTGATTTTTCTCTTCATTTTTTTTATTTCAATCAATTTTTTTTCTTTTTTTTTCAATTTTTTTTCCAAGATCGAGTGACCCATGTAGTGAGCTTTCAACCAATGACTCCCGCCCTTCCGGACAAGGCATTAGGCATTCTCCCAGTCCCGTTAGGACTAGGTTCCCCTCAGATTTACTAACTCGAGTCACAAGACCGACTCACTCACTTTTGAGGCATCTAATCTTCCTTATAGCTCTAATTAGAAGTCACCTACGAAACTAAATTAATTGAAACAAGACCGACTTACCGCCCGTACCTCTAGAGTCAACGAAAAAAAAAGTAGTTAAGGTAGCTAAAACAAGTGGTATTCTTTATAATTTATTTGTAACTTAAATTTAAAACAGACTTAAAATACCATCTATTACTAAATTAATTAATCCAAGTCTAATCGGGAGGAAAAATAAATGCATAGACAAAAATGAATTTTTAAGTTAGTAATAGTTAAAGTTAGAGTTAATTTTTTTATTTTTTATTTTTTTAAAAAAAAAATTAGATTAGAATTTGTCGTCGACTTCCCTATTCTAGTTAGTCGAATAAAAACAAAGGGTTTTTTAAACAATAAGCTCCATTTATTTAAAATTTTCCAAAAAAAATTCCGTAAGAATTAACCACCCCCCCACACTTAAACTCAACATCGTCCTCGATGTCAAAAATAGACATTGAGAACTTAAACTTTAAGCATATAAAAAAATAAGAGGGTGGAGAGACTTAGCAGATTCCAATTATTCGGTAGTTGGTGATATCATGTTACTTGGACACAAAAATATCATTGTTCCCTTGTTTTTTCATACTCCAAGCGAAATAATCAACCCGACACCAATTCAAAAGTCCTTTTACAATCTGCAAAATATAACATTGAGCAAGGAAAGTAAAGCACAAAGGAAACAAAACACACAAATCATCGATAGGGAAAATAATAATAATAAAAAAAAAAACTATAATAATCAAATTAATAAATTAAAGATTTTTTTGGGCAACCGACACTATTAACATCTCCTTACAAAGGTTGCGAAACTCAGGGAGGCATTTAAGCCGACTCAACAATAAAACAAAAATATACTAGTAATAATAAGGGTAATAATAATAAGCAGATAACGTCTAAGACAATAAACAATCAGTCCCCGGCAACGGCGCCAAAATTTGATGCGTGTCGTTTCCGCAGTCAAAATTAAATTTATAAACACTACTAACTCTACGGTAGATAGGGTAAGTGGAGGTCGATCCCACAGAGACTGACGTTATTATCTAAGACGATTTTTTTATTATTTAATAGTATAGATATATATAAAAAGGGGGGTTTTGTTGGTTTTGAAAATAATAATAACAATAACAACAACAACAACAACAATAATAATAATAATAATAATAATAATAAACATAACATAAATAAAAAAATTAATCATAACAATATTCGAGACATGCAATATATGATATAGTCGGGTTAATCATCGATTCAATTAATTAGACTCAAATAGATCGGTAACTAGTTAATCCCATGAACGCACACAAATTACCAGTTTTATCGTTTTGACTCGTTAAACCCCGTGAACGCACGCAAATTTAATCCTAACAAAATTTATCAAATTAACCATGAACGCACGAATTAACTTAATAAATTCAGTCGCATTAAGAACACCAATCAACTGAATTATATATAACCAGAACGCTGCAATTAAATACAACTCAATTATCATACAAAATTCTAGCACTTAAATTAGACCAGAACGCTGCAACCTAATTTAAAACACTATTAATTTAACAATCGACTCATGTAAATAATCTAGGTGATCAGGCTAAATTAACAAACATGAAAACAACAGTCAAATTGTGAATTTCATACGAATATCAAAGTACTAATTAAACGTTAAAACAATAACGTAATCTCATACCTCATTGACAGTAATCGGTACATTACATGTTCGAATAACTGAAAGATTAAATAAAATAATTAATTAAACAATAAATAAACTAAATAAGATAGATAGATACAACCGATAAATTAGGAGTTGAATTGATCGCGTCCTGCATTAAAATCCGACTGCATCCAAATTGACCTTGACTGTGAAGGCCAAGGCCTTCGCCCTATTCTTCTACGTGTGTTTTGCGGCTCCTTCTTCTCTTCTGCTCCAAAGCCCTAATGCCTTCTTTTATAGTGTTGAATTTGGTCTTAGTGAATTTATTTCTTTCCTTAATTAATTGATCCTGCTCTTCCAATTCAACATCTTCTTCTTTCCTTTTTACACCCAATTTTCTTTCCTTATTTTACCGTAATGGGCTGATGGTTTCAAACTTGATTTCGACCCCATTAGATGATGGAACTAGACCTGTAAACATACATACGATTTTATTTTAGTAGTCTTTTCCATGTATCCATATTAAATAATTAAAATATATATTAAATACCCAATTTAGCACCAAAAATAATATAAGGCCGATAGTATGTCAAGTTACTAAAGTTATAACGTTTTAGCTCAAATAATACAAAGACGACACTGAAAATATAATATTAAAGGGGTAAAAATATGCATAAATATTGATTTATCATCGAGTATAAATCGTATCATATTTTTACATGACTTAGCAAAATTATCGATTTCAAATTAAAAGCAAAATTCACGAACCTTAGTTCGTACCGGAGTCACTCGACCGAGTGCCTAGCTCACTCGATCGAGTGGCACCCCATACCAGAGGCAGATTGTTTTTTTCGATGACCACTCGATCGAGTGGTACCTCCAAATTGAGGCAGGAGGGTTTTTAAAGAGGCACTCGACCGAGTCTCACCCTAACTTGACCGAGTTACTTCTGGCACGTCAGAATCGTGAGCCCTCAACATATTTCGAGTCTCGATAAAATTCTTTTATGACTTCGGTCAACACGTGTCAAGTCAATCACGTGTCTACACCTTTTCAAAACCATGCATCACATCTTTATATCATTCTATACTATTTGCAAACCATTATTACCGTTACTAACTTGTTTGTTTATGTCTTTGCGATTTATTTTCGTTGTTTGTTTTATTATACTAAAACGAACCTCGCATGCTAAATACAACTTCGACGTTAGTTTAGATGCATTAAATCGATATAGCAACTTATTCAAATCTTCACATGTTAGTCAAAATACTGTTTGCATAACATTTCCACCGAACTACTAACGCGCGTATTAAAACATTGAACGATATCTTAGTAGAGGCCGCTAAGTGCGGGCGGGTTTGAGTGTTCTTTGTGAACTTCCCAACACGTACCCTCACCCCTTACTCAGAACCGTGGTTTTCGGATGTCCGAAACCATTGGCGCACGAGAGTCATTCAATACACGGTATCCGATAATGTCGGTATTGGTATCGCAATGCAAAGGGACGAACCCAATAAACTCTGAGATCCGAATGGGCCGTATTTTGTACACGACCCACTAAGATATAGAGTGAGTTCGAATGGGCCCGAACTCCCACAAAGTTCGGTGGCGAGTCTAACTTCGTTTTAAATTTCAATTCGAGATCCATCTCACATGAGATTCATTCGCCTCCCCAAACCCGCGCGTGGCCGCGTTGGGGTGGACCTATGTTATGTCCACAATTTGGCGACTCCGCTAGGGATAACTGATGCGTGACTTACCATCGGCATCCTCAAGGTGAGACTCGAATAGAAATCGTTTGACTATTACAATATGCGTTTTAGTTTTACGGTTCATGCATAACCCATCTTTTCCCGGGCCGGTACTCGTGACCGACGTCCCACTATACCATGATATATTCCAAATTGGTGATGTCAAAGGTGTTCATAGCTAATTCGTATGGGTTTCGCGGCATGTTCTAAGATCAACTCGACTTAGGAAGTTCGTCCCGATTCTCGAAAAGGCTATGCGCACTGGTATAGACCTTATTTAGACCGACCGAGACTTAGTGTAAAGCATACATAGTGTCGTTATAATGCTTGCGTGACTATGTGCTACTTGGTTTCTCAAGTCGTTTTCAAAACCGTCATTTTCAAAAATGCATCTTTTCAAAAACTATTTCCAATTTCAAAGCCCGGGAAGCTACCGAATTTAGGATTTATGATTTTACTCAAAATAGCCTATTTTTAGCCGGTATGCTGCCCAAAAATAGTTTCAAACCTTTAAAATTGTGGCCCGATGGCACTTTTCCGATTTTTGAAAAAATCGGGCCATCCACCGGTTTTCTCGGGATTACTAAAATTCCTTTTCAAAACTTTCCTCTTCTTAGGACTTCCCATATTTTGTAGTGTCGGGTCTTGTCATAAGTCGTCGAAGGTCTTTAGCGTCAAAACTCTGTCGATCTTATATCACGGGTTTCCTCCCTATCCCAGTCCCCCTTATTTGACTAAAGCATGGCCCATCTACGTAGGACATACTTCTACAAACGAAGGCCCGTTTACACATTCGAGTCCAAAAGTCTGGGGAATATCTTACGTGGACCTTCCTTCGAACAGGACTCGACCCACATAGCCGAATCCTAAGGGAGGCCCACCTTTCACGAGTCACCCGTCTAGGTGTCTTTTCGAGTCATTTCCTTTTCAGTCTTTCCTTTGCTCGGGATGTACTTTTTATTCCAGGATCTGGGTTAGTTTCTGATTATGCGGCACTCTTACAGACAGGCCACCGATAACCAGACACAAGCGCAAGATGCAAGAAACTTTGGACCAGTTGACTGCCGCGCTGGCTAAGATTGAGACCCAATTGACAACTATCAGGTCCGACCAAGTATCCATGGTCATCCGTTTGAGTGCCATGGAACAAGGAATTCCTAATGCTGGGGCTGAACCCACTGGGCCCATAGCTGAACTGGTCAGCGCCGTTCGCAAACTGGAAAAACAAGTCCATTTATCAACGAACAACTCGATCCACATGGAAAACGCTCGCTCCTATTCACCTCTGAACGACGAACTACCCGCCAACCTCAACCTTACGGGCCTACCGATGTTTGAGGGTACCGAAGACCCGGTCCATCACATTCGGGCCTTCAAGGAATTTATGGCTGTCAAGGGGGTGAAATCCACTATGTTCAAGCACCTGTTTGCTTCTTCCCTTGAGAAGCATCTGAAGGCCTGGTACTACAGGCTCGATTCCAAGAAGTACAAGACTTGGGATGATGTGGCGACGGAGTTCACTCGGAATTACGCTGATAATACCGAGATCCAAACCACGATGCGTACTCTGGAAGTCATGGCCCAAGAGCCCAAAGAAGGTTTCACCAAATACCTTCAAAGGTGGAGGGCTGAGAGTGTAAATTTGGTCGACAAGCCCAACGAGAAAGTCTTAGTGGAGGCCTTCGTGAAGAATCTCCTCCCCTCCTACCGGGTCCATCTCCGGTATGCTGTTATACCCAACTTCGCCACTCTAACTGAAATGGGGACGAGGATTGAAGATGACTTGAGACTAGAGAGCCTTAATAATAAGGCCTCTACAAAAGGGTATCAAGGGGCCAACTCATCCACCAGTAAGCCCACATCTGCAGCTGCAACCCGCAACATCTTCGACGAGGTTAATCTACTAGATGCCTCATCCAAAAAGAATACTCCAACTCGGGTATTCACTAATATAGGGACTACCTAAACATATGCCTTACAAAGGCAATCCTCAAAGGGCCTAATCCAACCGATAGGCTCAACTCCAGAAGTCCCGGTCAAAAAGCGATCCAAAAGCTACAATGTCCAGGCCTATTGCCAATATCACCGAGGTAATGGGCACGATACTGAAAAGTGCTGAAAATTGAAGCATCTGATCCAAGACTTAATTGAGAACGGGAAAATACCATTGCCCGGAGACAAACCGAGCAACAAAGAAAACCCCTTCAGTTCTCATGCCATCTTCTCCTGGGAGGTGATTGATTGTTCTCATCTCATTTCTCCTTTTACTCTACAAATTAATGGGATATGGTTTGATGACGAGGATGATGTCTACCTAGCTAAGGGGAAAGATGTCCCCATCACCACTGAAGAGGTTCGAAAAGCTAAGTCTAAAGCCTTAGCCATCAACCACCTCGCTGCTACCCGCCGTCCTTATCAAGCCACTAGCTCTAAGGACACCCCTATCTCAACAACCGTCACTGAACCTGCCAGGACGGAATCTACACTTGAGGAATCAAGCAACGACACGACTTTGGTCAAGTAATTGAAGAGGGTTCGAGCTGATCTCACCATATGGCAACTTTTGGTTAGCTCGCAAGAACATCGGGAAGCATTGACTAAGGCTCTCGATCAAATCAAGGTCGACTCGCAGGTTACCCCCGCTGAAATGGTAGCCACTATCATGCCCTATCTCAAGGACAAGTCCAAAGAAGAAGGCCCACTCATCACCTTCTCCGAGTCTGATCTTCCACCATTCGGGGCCGCCCATAACTTGACCCTGTACATCACGGTCATTTGCCGAGGGAAGTATCTCCCAATATAATGACCCTGATCGATGACGGATCTGCTGTAAACGTCCTTCCCTTAAGGACCGCCAAAGCCCTCGACATTACTGAGGCCGACTACCTTCCGACCGCACAGACTATACAAGCGATGGAAGCCCGAAGCCGGTTGCTGGGGCCGTTAAATTAACAATCGTAATAGGCCCAATTGAGAAAGAACTGGAGTTTCAAGTGATTGATGTCACCTCGTCTTTCAACTTACTACTTGGAAGACCTTGGATCCATGCGGTCAAGACCGTGTCCTCTACCCTCCATAGAAAGGTCAAGATGCCTCTTCAAGACGGTGTCATCACGCTGGAGGCAACCCCCATTACCGTGGCCAGATGCAACGCCACGGGCCGAGCCGACCCACGAGGATTCGACTTCGTGGGAATGATTGAAGAGGAATATCTCTTCAGGCCCTATTTCACTACTAGCATCGATAGGATGCTACAAAACTTGGGCTATTTACCGGGGGCTACTTCAAGGCCATATTTTCCAGCCGGGAAGATCATCGAGGTCCTAAACGACGGAGAATCACGATTTGGTTTGGGGTACGCTATAACCCCGGGAAACGTGGTCCGGGCCGGTATTCAGAAGGCCAGCAGCATCATTAAGGGTACCTACTTGGGCCCTTACAGCCCAAGACTAACCGACTACTTCGTTACATCAGTATTCGGGGCTATCCAAGTGGGCCTCTACCAGCCCGCCATCACATTTCCCGAGACCAAATTGGCTCGGGAATGCAATTTCATCCCAGATGACATATTTGCCCTCGTCCAGACTGAATCAAAGAAGGGTACTGACAACGCCGAGCCTGTGCTGGGGCTCTTGTTCGGGGAAGACAAGGCCATCCCCACCCCCAAAGAAGACATGGTAAACCTGATCCTCCGCAGCAACAGGTTCGATCCAATGAAGCTGATTTCTAAAGTCGGTTCGGACACCAGAAAAAGGGCATGAAGGAAGACTATTAAGTGGACCGACAGCCAGGGTCGAGTCTACAAGCTGACCACCGGCAATGGAGACTTGCCGGATACCGAGTCTGAGTCTGAGTCAGAGTCCGAGTCCGAGTCTAAAGGGTCTGGTCGTAGAGTTCAGTATGTAACCCCTCTTCCCATAGTTACTTCCACCAGATCCTCGGGGTCTGTCCCGAGGGCACTCTCTATCCCGCCTCTGACCAACGATCAGATGACCACTCTCTTCGAGCTGTTTTCCAAATTTACTATTAATAATAACGAAAACCGTTCTGCTTACGACTTGTCTTATTTTCAAAATGCTTTCAAAAATTTTATATGCAATGACATTGAGAAACCCGACGAACAGGTACCTCTACCTCCACACCTGATCGAGCAGCTCGAACAAAGGGAGTCCCGAGATCCAGTAATTGAAGAAACCGAGTCCATCAATGTGGGAACCACTTTAGAGCCCCAGATGCTTAAGTTAGGTTTATCCTTAAGTCCCAAGGAGAGACAACAATTTACAGTCCTCCTCCAAGAATTCAAAGATGTCTTCGCATGGTCCTACAGGGACATGCCGGGGATAGATCGGGAGATAGCTGAACACCGTATACCCATCAAAGACGGGTGTAAGCCGGTAAAATAGAAGCTCTGAAGAATGAGGCCCGAATGGTCTCTCAAAGTCAAAGAAGAAGTCGACAAGCAATTCAAAGCAGGCTTCATACAAGTGTCTGAATATCCAGACTGGGTTGCAAACATCGTGCCGGTACCTAAAAAGGACGGTAAGGTGCGAGTATGTGTAGACTTTCGGGACCTTAATAAGGCCAGTCCAAAAGACGATTTTCCATTGCCACACATCGATATACTGGTAGACAACACGGCCGATCATGCCCTTCTATCATTTATGGACGGGTATGCCAGATACAATCAAATCAAAATGGCAGAAGAAGATATGAGTAAGACCACCTTCATTACACCTTGGGGTACTTACTGTTACACCATTATGCCATTTGGTCTCATTAACGCAGGGGCTACTTATCAACGAACCGCCACAACCTTACTACACGACATGATGCATAAGGAAGTGGAAGTTTACGTGGACGACATGATCGCCAAGTCCAAAGATCGAGATGGGCACATTGCAGCCCTAAGGAAGTTTTTCACCCGACTGCGCAAATACAACATGAGACTTGTAATCCCCTAGAAAATCTAACGCAATACAGTGGCGGAAACACTGTAGAGTTGGGATTATAACACACTGACAAACTATATCTTATTAAAAGAAATGGTAAGTCAATACAAAGGCCTCTTTTTACAAAAGGGCTAAATAGAAAATTCTCCAAACGGGTTATACAAATCCATAAATTACAAGAATGAAGAAAGAGTAGAATCCACGCTACTCGCTAGCTCACACCCAACCCAGCGGCAAATACCTGTCATGTTATAAACATAACATCCACGTCAGTGGGGAGTAACTCGGACGTTCTCCCAGCCAAATTATATCATATGGAAAAATAATAGTATTATTATATCAAAATAATTTAAAATGGAAAACATTAAAAAGATATAATAAAAATAAGCTTTCAGAGAAAACTTAAAATATTGGAATAATAAAATCAAAACAAGTTTTCAGAAGAAAACTTCAAATATTCGTCAACTTGCAAATCAAAATGTATCGATAATAATAAAAATATTCAAAATGACGTTATGGATAAGATTAGTGTAGAAGGTTAGACTTTCACCAGGAGAATACTAAAAACTAGCTTCGAGAACTTAGTTCAAACAAATCAAACTTCGGTCTCTAACTAGGCTACTCAACCATAATAGAGCGGCGACTTATAAATGCGTGGCCCTAGTTTAAGACAATGCACACCCGTCCTGGGATTACCTGTCACCCAGTTTAACTTATGACGGCGACTTACTGCGAGGCCTAAGCTTAAGGTCAAAATGTACACAACTCCCGGGATACCTGTCACCCGGTTCAACAACTAATGTACCGATTCCTAATACACTAGCCTTATAGTTGATGGCAAAACCGTAAACCCTTGATTATATTACTCTAACCCTACACTTGTCTTTATTCCATAACTCCAAACAAGCCATTATCGATATTCAAACGATATAATCAATATAAATAATATGAGGATAAAAGGAATAAACAATTTATATAAAAGGGAAACTTTCTATAAATAGAAACTTACTAATTTTAGAAACTTATTTAAAATAGAAAAATTGTTATAGAAAATACGTAAGTGATTAAAATAAGTGAAAAGTATAAAAACAACATTTCTAACGAAATTAACATTTTATTATTATCGTCATTATCGTAACTTTAATATATTTCTAAATTCGTTACTCAAAATATAAATAAAATATAATAAGTCAATATATAGTATTTTACAAATAATTAAGAAATCGAGTTAAAATTATAAATTTTAGAAGAGAGATGTTTTAAGAAAAAACGATATAAAAATTAGTTAAGTCAACGAGTTTTATAAATGAAATGAGAGTTACAAAGATATCAACTTACTTTTAATAAATAGCTTTTATTAATAAATAATACGGATTTTAATAAAAATAGTCAATCGGAAATTATTAGTGAAAATTGTCTCGAGAAAAATATATTTAAGACTAAATCGACTATGTTCTCATTTATTAGTATAAATCGTAAAACGAAAATTAATTTATTGAACGAGTATACAAACCTCGATTATAATATAAAAATATGATTCTAAGTTAAAATCATAAAATTAACCAAACATGAAGAAAATATGAAATAGTTATTATTTAGTTACTAGTGTCACGATAACCAACAAAATATTACAACGATCGTAAATAATTAACTTATTAACGATTTATAGAACGATATCGAAACTCGTAAAATATTTATAAAGTACACAATTTAAAATAATATTTTTAGCAAATAATAAATAGGCAAAATTAGAAAAGCCGAAGTTAAAATATTTACTACATACTACTACTCAAACATACGATATAAAATCGAGTAACGTCCTAAAGTTACCTTGAGCGATAAATCCTCAATGCACTATCTTCACCCCATACGTCCAAGCTCCAATCGCTCCGATACTTGTCCTAAAAACACTTCAAAGCTCCAACGGAACTTGAGACATAAAGAAACAGAAACAAAGGGATCGGAATTAAGGAATATTGAGAATGACTAGAGGACACGAAAAACTTGACAAGGAAAAGAGAGGAGAGGAGAAGGGATAAAGAGAATCGGGAAAGAACGAGGAGATAAAAAAAAAGGAGTAATAGCAGCGGCAACATCGATAGCAACATCAGTACAGACAATGACGGTATCAACAAATAGCCAAACAAATAAGAAGAGGAAGAAAAGGAAGAAGAAAAAGAGTGGGCATCGAAAGTAGGATAGCAGCATAAAGAAATCAGCGAGGATAACAGCAAAAACAACGAAACAGTTGCAAGAAAGCTAAATCAGCCCCGATAAAACAACAAAAGACGGAGCAACAGCAGCGAACACAAAACGACACCGCAAATCGACATCGGAACCGAACAAACAACATCAATCATGCGGTAACAATAGCAGCAGCAAAACGCAGCCATCAGCGGCCACACGAACAAACACATGGTACACGCAACAAGAATGAAGAGAAGAGGAAGAAGAAAAGAAGAGCATCGGACTGGACAAAAAAAACAAGGAACAATAGCACCAGTACGAGGACGTGCCTGCCGCAAGAAAACAATAGTACTAACGACAAACACAGCAACACGAAAGAGGAGAAGAAGAAGAAGAAGAATAAGAAGAAGAAGAAGGGGCATCGGATAGGAGTAATGAATAGCAGCAATAGAAGAACGTTCAGCAGCATAAACCGAGTAGGAAAAAGAGAGAAATCGGACACAGCAACCAACAACAACAAAAACAACCACAGAACATACACCGCACCAGAACAAAAACAGCAGCAGCAGATCAAAAAAAAGAATAAGAAGAAGAAAGAGAAAACAGAGAAGAGGTCTACCTCACGTTGGAATAAAACAGAGTAGCAGAAGCAAGAGGTGCGAAGATGAAGACGGCAGAAGGAGAAGAGGCTGGTTGAAGGGAAATGCAATGAAAGAAGAAGAAAATGGGGGATGATGGTTAGACGAAGAGGAGGAAGAAAGATGAAGAATGAAACGGAGGGACGTAAGGGGAAGAGAGGGATGCACAATAATAAAAGAGGAAGGGAACTGGATCAGTGGACGGGATTACATAAAGGAGTGTGAAGCGGTGGAAGCATTAGAAAAGAGTAGGGGAAATGAATAAGCTGAAAATTAAGTGGGTACAACAAAAACATGGATTAGTTAAATGAACCGGATTAGAATACAAATTAAGCGTATTCCGTAACGATAAGTTGAGTGATCTAAGAATCGAATTAAAACGAGTTAATAAAATTTAAATAAATAATCGGGACGAAAACGAAACTTATAGAAATAAATAATTAGAAGATGAAACAGTATTTCTAAATAAATAGTAAATCTTCGATAAAGTGAATTAAATTGATTTCTCGAGAAAAAGTAATAAATGTTTTGACGAACTTAAATCAAATGAGTTTCGAGCCGAAAATTGAAATTCGAGCTTAAATATAAATAAATAAAAAGAATTTAGAATTTAAATCACCGAAATACTCTCGATAAGAATCAAATTAAATGTATAAAATAAATCGAAACAAAAAATGAAAATATGTTTTAAATATAAGAAGAGTTTCCGAGTCAAATAGAATTTTAGGAGTTTGAAACGATTTAAACGATGATTTTGTTTTATAATAATTTTAAGAGTTACGAGTTAAATCGTAAACATAAAAATACGAACATAATTTTAATTTAATTTATTTTATAAAAATCAGGGGTGTTACAAGACTAAACCCTCAAAAGTGTAGTTTTGGGGTAACATCTGGCAAATTACTGGGTCATATCGTTAGCCAATGCGGCATCGAGGTAGACCCAGCTAAAATCAAAGCCATCACCGAGATGCAACCACCTAAAACCGAAAAAGAAATAAGGGTGTTTCTCGGGAAAGTCCAGTACATCAGCCGGTTTATTTCAAAGCTAACTATGGTATGTGAACCGATTTTCAAAAAACTGAAGATAGGGGAACGAAAACTGTGGGATGAAAAATGCCAAGCGACTTTTGACAAAATCAAGGAGATCCTGTCTGCTCCGCCGGTATTAATGTCACCTCAACCCGGTTTGCCTTTGTCGTTATACCTAACAACGACCGAGACAGCCATGGGGATTATGCTGGCCCAGACATTCAACTCAGAAGAACGGGCTATTTACTACATCAGCAAAAAGTTCTTGGAGTATGAATGCAAATATACCATGCTCGAGAAGACGTGTCTAGCTTTGGTTTGGGCCACAAAAAAGCTCCGACATTATATGCTCAGCTACGAGGTACATGTACTGTCCAAAATGGATCCTATCAAGTACCTATTCGAGAAGCCCATTCTCAGTGGAAGGATGTCTAGATGGACTCTGATGTTGGCAGAGTTCGACCTCAAATTTGTGCCACTAAAAGCCATCAAGGTCCGGATAGTAGCCGAGTTTCTCGCCGACAGTCCCGTAATCGAAGAAGGGCACACCGATACATGGTCCTTCCCAGACGAGGATATATTCCATACCGACACAGAGACATGGAATTTATATTTCGACGGGGCATCTAATTACCGAGGGTTCGGGGTCGGAATTCTACTAATATCACCAAAAGGGGAGCATACACCGCTATCCATTAAACTGGATTTCGACGTGACTAACAACGCAGCCGAGTATGAAGCATGCATTCACAGGTTGCAAGCTGCCGCTGATTTAGGAGTAACATGTAATCCTCAAGAAATTCTAATGCAATACAGTGGCGAAAACACTGTAGAAGTGGGATTATAACACACTGTAGCTATGTCTTGATTAAATAAAAATGATAAGTCAATACATAAGCCATAAAATAAAAATGGCTACAAAATAAATAAATAAATAAATAAATAAATAAATAAAATCCATAAAAAGGGTTTTAACAATCCATAATACAATGATCTGATTAAAATAAGCAGGATCCATAACTGCTCGCTAGCCCACCCGAAGGAAAACACATGTACCTGCCATGTTAAAAACATAACAGCCACAATCAGTGGGGAGCAACGTCAACGTTCTCCCAGCCGTATAACAGGATTTTAAAACTGTAATTACTATTATAGAAAAATAGTAAAAATGGAAAACAGTAAAACACATTATAATAAAAATAAACTTTCAGTGAAAAACTTCACGTATCAAAACAATATAATAACAATGAGTTTTCCGAAGAAAACATAAAACATTTGCCAACCTGCAACCAAATTATATCGATAATAATAAAAATATTCAAAATGACGTTATGGATAGGAGTTGTGTAGACGGCTAGACTTTCACTAGGAGAATACTAAAAACTAGCTTCGAGAACTTAGTTCAAACAAATCAAACTTCGGTCTCTAACTAGGCTACTCAACCATAATAGAGCGGCGACTTATAAATGCGTGACCCTAGTTTAAGATAATGCACACCCCTCCTTGGATTACCTGTCACCCAGTTCAACTTATGACGGCGACTTACTGCGAGGCCTAAGCTTAAGGACAAAATGTACAAAACTCCCGGATACCTGTCACCCGGTTCAACAACCAATGTACCGATTCCTGATACACTAGCCTTATAGTTGATGGCAAAACCGTAAACCCTAGAATATATTACTCTAACCTCACACTTGTCCTTATTCCATAACTTCAAAACAAAGCCATTATCGATATTCAAAAGATATAATCAATATAAATAATATGAGGATAAAAGAAGTAAATGTTTATATTCTAAAAGAGGAAACTTTTTATTTTAGGAAACTTATATTTTTAGAAACTTTACTAAAAATAGCATTATATCAAAATAGTGAAAATATTAGTTCATACTAATACCAATTTTTAGTAAACGATATAGATTTATAAAACTAATACTTTCGTCCTTAACGATATTAATTATTAAAGTAAGAACATTTGAGTTTATGAAGTTATTGAAATATCGTACAAGTGTATAAAATGATTAAAAATGTCTTAAAATTTTTAATAATACTAATCAGGGTGTTTTCAAAATTTACAAAGCTAAAATTCCCTAATTATTATTAGTTACGACAATACGATTACAAATAGGATTTTACGGCAAATGTCAAATTAAATCTTTTAACGTCTTTTATTTAATTAAACCATTGAATATATTTAGAATATGTTAAGGGATGATTTAACTCTTGATGTTTCAGATTTATATATTTTCAAAATGGCTGGAAAAATAAATCTTTTAGGTAAGACGAAGCATTTTAACGATAAATTGTAATTTGTCCAAAAATCAATACTTATTAATTAAAGACTTTAATAAATAGTACAAAAATTACGTAAAATAGTTAAAATATATTTATGGACATTCTGTTCAGAAAAGAAAATTTTCCAGAATCCTAAAACTCGGGTTTTAAAGCGTTTTCTCGTTAATCGTCTCATCTCGACAATAACGATTAATAAAAATAGTAATTACAAAACGATTTAAGTATTAATATACAAAAATTATTATAAAGCTTAAAAATCATGATTTTCTGGAAAATACTATTTTTCCAGATTTCCAAAATTTCCAGCTTTAATAAATCCCATTAAAACCGTCTTTAAAACCCGTTTTCACAATTAACGATTCCATTAATAAAACTTATCGTTCCTAACATTTTATTAAAGCACTAAAAATCATAAAATTACATTTTATTAAGAAACCATCAGAATCATAATTTTTTTCCAGATTAAATCAAAAGACCAAAAATCGAGAATTTAAACGACAAACGCGGTTTTAACGATAAACGATGATTTAAAGTGATTAATTAATTCATCCACTTAGTAATTCCAAAAAATTATAAAAACATTTGGAAAATTCTATTTCATCAGAAAGTTTCACCACGTCAAAAATAAGATTAAAATAAAATGTTTAAGTACTAGAACTAAAAATCGGCTTTTAATCATTTTTGTCCGTAAATGGAAATAATTCAATAATCGATAACTAAAATATCAGAAAAATACTAAATTATTAAAAATCATCAAAAACATCATTTTTACAGAATATAAATATATATTAAATTTTTAGGCCGAAAATTACGATTTTACAAATTAATAAGACGATTTAATCGTTAATCTCGTAAAAGCGATAAAAATATCGAAACATGCAAATTTTCAACTTTTTAAAATTTTTTCCAGATTATATGACATACATATATTGTCAAAAATGAAATATAAAAATTATACATGCAAATACACAATTAAAATCATGAAATACCGAGTAACATCGACGTTACCTCTAACCCAAATTCGAGTCGATTATAAATTCGTCGGCTTCAGGATCATTAAAAAATCCTTCAACACAAGAAAAGCATGGTGGAAAAATACCATGAGAAAACTAAGAAAATCAAGGAAAATAACGATCGAAAAAAACATCGATTATTACCTTAACGATGGGATCGGAATGACGATTATTTAGGAGATGAAAATGAGACGATCGAGACTCGATTTGAGACAAAATTTGGCTAGAAAAGCTGCTGGAAAATCTCAACCAAGAGAGAAAAAGGGAGGAAATGTTGTTTAATTTTTTGTAAAATGAATGATAAGAAAGTGGATGGTTTTCTAAAGCATAAATGATAAGTAAATTTTGATGATAACTATGTCATAATACATGCACAAATCAGCCAAAATGAGAGAGGAAGGGAGTGTGAAGAGTTTGTGTTTAAGGCCAAAAATAAATGGGTGAGAAAAAGAAAATATCTAAGGCTTAAACATCATAAAATGAAATGTATACAAAGTTGTAGTGTAAAAATGTGACATGGGTGTGTCACGGTCCAAAACATGGGGAAAATGTCCCAAATAATTTCTAAGTTGATAAAAAGATGAATCGTAAAATTGTTAAAGGTATTTCAAATCAGTTCGAGTAAACCGCGCGTTGGAAAATAATTATTTACGAAACTTCGTAATAAAATCATTAAAGGTCAAATATTCTTAAATAAAAATATTTCTTAGTTGGAAATATCATATAAACATGTTTTGATATTTAAGAAAAATAAATAACTGAATTCCAAGCTTAAAACGTTAGTTCGTAGAAAAATAGAACTGCATGCGCAAAAATAAATAGTTTACAATGAAAATCTAATAAATAGGTTTACAAGAATTAAAATCTTTTAAAATAAAAATAAATATTATTTGACTCAAAAAAAAAAAGAATTCAGAAAGATGAAGGAAATAGAAGACGAAATTGACATAGAGTCATGACGGAGTCACAACAGAATAATTAACGGCACTAGGAAAATAGTGGGTGTTACATAACAAACCTCCGGGTCCACGGTGATTCATCTCTGCTCATCAACTAAGCTCTCCAAAAATGGAAGACTCGGAACGCCAACCTCGTGGCCTATCAGGCGCGAGTAAGGGTTCTCGAAAAGCAATTCCAAAAGGTAGAATACATCTATCTACCCCGGGAGGAAAACCAATTTGCAGATGCACTTTCCAAATTAGCATCTTTATTAAATATCCCGGAGCATCTTACCAGCATGCCGATTTGCGTCGAAAGACGGTCCTAGCCAGCATATATTCACACCATTCAAGATATCGAAATAACTGATCCTGAGCCTTGGTATCAGGCTGTTCTAACCGACTTGACGACGGGAGAATATCCTCCGGGAACTGAAAACCGGGCCAAGAAAGCCCTACGAAGGTTGGCCACCCAATTTATTCGTACGGACGACGGACAATTATACAAAAAGACGGCACAGGGGGCTCTCCTCCTATGTGTCGATAAAGTACAGGCCGAGAAGGTCATGGCCGACGTACACGATGGTGAAAATGGTCCGCGTATGAACGCCCATATGCTAGTCTGAAAAATCATGAGGCTCGGATATTATTGGAACAGCATGGAAACCGACCGCCAGTTATATGTCAAACACTGTCATAACTGTCAGATTTTCGCCAACGTGCAACATATGCCGGCATCCCTACTATACACCACGACCGTTTTCAACATGGGGGATTGATATAATTGGAAAGGTAAACCCTTCCGGTATGGGAGATCATTGTTTCATTTTGGTGGCTATCGACTATTTCACCAAATGGGTCGAAGCCGAGTCATACCGGATTTTGAATGCCAAACATGTCGCCAAATTCATCCAAAACAAGATTATATGCCGATACGGGATTCCGCACGAGTTCATCAGTGATCACGGGACCCATTTCCAAGCTGAAACCGCTACTTTGCTAGCCAAGTATAAGATCCAAAGGCATACGTCTTCGCCTTACCATCCCCAAACGAATGGAGCGGTAGAGGCAGCTAATAAAACAACTGTCACCATACTTAAAAAGATGGCTGAAAATTATCGGGACTGGCCCGACAAAATACCTTTCGCCCTGTGGGGATATCGAACATCAATTCGTACCGCGACTGGGGCAACTCTATATTATTTGACGTACGGGATGGAAGCAGTCCAACTAGTCGAGCTGGAAGTACCGTCTCTCAGGATTTTACTTGAAAGCCAAGTGCCTGAAGCAGATTGGATCCAAGCCTGATACGATTCGTTGGTTCTTCTAGACGAACGACGGTCCCGGGCCCTCAACAATATCCAGATATATCAAAAGAGGATCCAACGGGCTTTCAACAAAAGGGTGAGGCCCATAAATATCAAAGAAGGAGATCTGGTTCTCAAATCAGTCCGTGCATTACTACCGGTTGACCCAAGAGGAAAATTCAAACCCAATTGGGTTGGACCTTATCTAGTAAAGAAGGTCCTATCGGGAGGAGCAGTGATGCTGACTGACTTGGATGGAAATGAATTCGTCAACCCAACCAACTTGGACCAGCTGAAGCGTTACTACCCCTAAACCTTATCTCAATGCCATTTGCAAAAAGTTTATAAAAATGTGTCTTTTTATAAATTTTCAAAATTATAAGCAAGTCAATAAGTTAGGATTATTTATCCTACTGTCGCACATCTCGAACTAATAGTCTTGGTGTATTTCGAAATTGCAAAAAAAAAATCTAAGTCTGAACTACGTTTGGTTTGATTCCGCTAATTGTGGATACGTAGGCAGCCCCTCAAAAGGGTACAACCACTGCAATAACGGAAAAGACAGAAATGATATTCACTAATAAATATGTCTTTTATTTAAAACCCGATAAACTCGGAAATTTCAAAATTACATCACAAAAAAAAACACCACCAAAATAATAGTAATACTTAAATAATAAAAATAAGGAGACTAATTTTTAGAGCATTTTGCCCTTTCCCTTGTCCTTAGGGTCCTGCGGAGGCCGATGTCGCCAGGGCGGGGGCGAGCGTTTCCGGATCACAAGGGGAACCTCCTTTGCTCGAACCCGTTTCTTCGATAGCGGGTCTTTTGCCATTGTAACCGGTCCAAGCCGAGCCTTCACGTGCTCAAGTAGCCTGTCTCGAGGACCAAGTCGGTCCTGAACTGCAAGCTTCGGACCAAGTCTCCTTTCTAAGTCGGTCTGGGGGCTCACTCTCCCCCGCGCACCTCTAGCACTAGACCCGTCAGCTTGAGTCCTAGTTCTCCCTCTCTGACCTAACATTAGACGGACCAGGGTAGCCGGAGTGTTGCCTTCGTTGAAGAAGCCTCGGTTGTCTTTAGCTTGCTCCCTTCGCAGCAGGTCAAAGGCTTCATCAACCTTTAAAGCAGCTCGGGCCTTGGCAGAATCAGCTTTAGTCCATTTCACATAGGACTCCGAAACCCAGATTGAGCGAAGAGACTTAGGAATGGGCCAAGTGGGCCGAGTATACCATCGCTGCATCCAAGTATCGCACATCACATCAGTCAGCTGGGTAGATTCACTCACAACTGCTTCAATTTCTGGGGTTCTTTTAGACCAACCATACTGCCTAAGTATGCGGTCGGGGTAAAGATGGATTGTCTGCCTGAAAGACAAAATCACTTGATAACGAGCTTTATCCCTCGGAGCCAAACCCGTCCAAACATAAATGGGCCACCACGGCACTACCCATCGGATCAGCGGACCGCTATGAAAAGACAACACTTCGTCCTAATACTTCTGGGTAATGTGGCGAGAAAAATCAATAGCCCGTCTCCTTGTCATCACCTGATTAGGTCGATATCGACTTGGGTCAAGGGGAGGATCTATGACCGATAGCCTCTCGAATAATCAAAACTGAAAAAGAAACAAAAAATATGAGTTCTCGAGACAAAATCGACGTCCGCCTAGGGGCACTTGATCGAGTGCCTAGGGGTCACTCTATCGAGTGACACCCCTGAAATCGGGCAGGGGACTTTTTATGAAGGCACACGATCGAATGCTAGGGTGACTCGATTGAGTGCCCGCTGTAGCCAAAAATCGCGAAAAATAAAAAAAATCGAAAAATTGAAAAAAAAAAATCAGAAAAATCTGAAGCGATATACCTGCAGTAAATGGGTGCTCCCGGTCAGGTGAACCGACGAGTCCCTCTTGCGATTGTCCAAGCCCTGGATAATTTCCCCCGTAATCAGCCAAGCCGGACTGCGCTCCGTCTCCATCAGGTCGACCATAGTAAAAAGACGAACGTTGCCCATGCACGACAACAAATCCATGTGACATTCGAAGGCATAAACATAGAGCATACAAAAAGAAA
This sequence comes from Agrostemma githago, assembly GCA_958450325.1. Lineage (NCBI taxonomy): Eukaryota > Viridiplantae > Streptophyta > Magnoliopsida > Caryophyllales > Caryophyllaceae > Agrostemma > Agrostemma githago. The sequence continues at coordinate 56,189,786 of OY288241.1, forward strand.
AAGCCCTACGGCTGTGGGCCGGACCTGGACGTCATGTGGGTTCATAAATTTCTTGGCTAAGTCAATCAAAGAAATATTGTCATCTTCTGTCATACGAGATACCTCATTATGGGAAAGTCCTAAAAATTCCAATAATTTCCTCCTTTGGTCACGAACTGAAAACAAGACAGCAGGACGAAGTAAATGATTCCATCCTCCTACTGCAGCAATTTCCTCAGGTATAGGGCAGATTTTGCCCCGAGGAAGGGCAAAAACATGATATATGTTGTCCCAATAGGACAAACAAGCATCAAGGAAATAGCGATCCACCTGCATTTGATGGATCGTGAACAACTGAGTAATACCCGTCTGGTTCAAAGAAACCTTATCCGTATCCCTGAAGCGTCGTGACCATTCTTGCAACATCGCGGTCAAGCGTTCAATTCCCATGGTTAAACTTCTTGAAAAGTATAAGGAGTGTTCTTTTAGAAAAAGAGAATTGTGAGGAAAACAAAAACAGGGGATGAGGATTTATAGTACTAAACCCTGACAACCCTCTTTCCATAAAGTTTCCTAATTCAAGTGGGCTTGGGCATACAAGCCCAATCTTTTATTCCTCATGTCAGCACAGGATTTAGTCATCCCGAGCATTCCTAATTTTCAAAGGAGTCAAAATTTCCAAAATAAAGATTTTCAAAGAAATTTCAAAAATTCAAATTTTTATTCCCCAGCGCGAGTCGTATTTCACCTAAATGTTGCATGCAAAAATTCTGTGTAACTGTATACAGGTATACTCAAGGCTTCAAAAGCAAACTCGCGCAACTCACATATCTCCCCAGCGGAAAGCCCGAGACGACATATCTCCTGAGTCAGCACAAGATGGGCCTACATACAGGCGCACCCGAGACTTATACAACAAGTCCGAATTCCCGCGGAGTTATCAGCATCAACTCAGGTATGATTTCCGCCTTATGGCAGGCGAGCCCTTTACGCGAGTCTAATGGACTATAAACGACCCGACCGGAAGTCTGCCAGGTCGTAATTCTCGATTGGCCTGATAGCTACTCTGACTTTCGCCTTGTCCAAGCCTCAGTCAGAGTGGGGGCTCTGTAGACACCCACATTTGGCTGCTAGGCGTCTATAGCAGTTTCCGAAAAACACCCGATGATGATCGGACGCGAACGTGCTTCTACGCGCTCGGTTATGGGCTCAAAATCGTTAGTTTCTGGCTTGAGTTTTTTTACGGAGTACAAATCTCATAAAACCAACCTCAAATTTAGGCCCAGCGGGCCATTTCCAATCAAATGAGACTAATTTGGGTCAAAAGCGACACCAGAAATAAAACCGTCTTTTAGCGATCGGGTCAAACCCTGGTCAAAGTCGTTTCCGAGACACAAAACAGCCATGCAAATATCGAGAATCCAACCCAAAGTCAAAAACTCTGGATACCTCGCTCCAGCTGACCCACTCAATCGAGTATCAGCCCACTCGATCGAGTAGGCCTCCAACAGGCCCGCTGTTACCTCCTTTTTGGGCCACTCGATCGAGTCAGTAGGGGCACTCGATCGAGTAACCCGAGGTCGTGGGGTTGGGGATTCCTATATATACACCCCTTTGCAACACAATTAACAACACTTTACAATATACAATTTTCAGCCTTACAACCCTAGTATCTAGTACTCATACAACCTAAAAACCACCATAACTTTTCCTACATAAATCTCGAAGCTCTCGTGCCTAAAGCCACAACTAGACAAGCCCGTCCCGAGAATACGAAGCATGTAGGTTGAGGGTGCAAATAATCCCGATTTCTTCCCTTTTTTCTCTTCTCCTCTCTCGCGTCGTCTTCCTCGTCTTCTCTCTCGTTTTTTTCATTTTTTTCCTCGTTTCTAATATCGTTAATATTATTAGTATCAAAACACCTTAAAATATTCGCCTATTCGTGTCGAATACAAGGGATGACGGGATAAGGAAATCCGAATACAAGGGTCTTGCACCCGATGTGGCCGGTCGCTTATCCCGACACCCCAAGTATTTGATTGTTGAAGCGAATCAACATCAATAAGTTCGTTTTTTTATCGCGTCGTTAGTGTCGTCTTAGTATTTACATAATCGTCATCAATCACGCATTCATCAATTTTTCTAAAATTATTTCGAATCGAACACGTTTAACGGCGATATTCGTATAAGACCCTTCTAATCCTTTTACGAGATGTAACAGTGGTGGAGCCCTCTCAAGGAGCCCCGCCCTAAACACCCAAAGGCATGATGGGATCGTGAACATTCCTCTTTAAACGTGTCCGATTTCTTTTTTAGGTTAGACCGAAACCTGTTGATGCAGATCTGACATCACATAATCCACAAGGATTAATTACGGCGTCGAGATGTGGAGGGAATCTATTTTCGGATCTAATCAAACAAGCAAAACATCTTTCTTTAGATGCGATATCGACTCTATAGTCGAATATCATGTCTAAACGAATTAGTCAATAAATTTAACTAGCACGAACTCGTTGATGCTAAATAATTGTCACGTAGTACAAAAGGACTAAATACGACATTATAACGGGGAAAGAATTTATTTTGCCTTAGTTCAATTTAAAACGACTCATAAACGTCTTTTCCATAATTCACTCTAAATATTCTATATCGATTCCATAATCAATTATCGGATATGACGAGTATCGAAAATTCAAGTCGAGTATAAATCGTATCATATTTTTACACGACTTAGCAAAATTATCGATTTCAAATTAAAAGCAAAATTCACGAACCGTAGTTCGTACAGAAATCACTCGACCGAGTGCCTAGCTCACTCGATCGAGTGACACCCCAAACCAGAGGCAGATTGTTTTTTTCAAGGACCACTCGATCGAGTGTCATACCTGACTCGATCGAGTGGTACCTCCAAATCGAGGCAGGAAGGTTTTTCAAGAGGCACTCGACCGAGCCCTCCCTGACTCGATCGAGTAACCTCTGGCACGTCAGAATCGTGAGCCCTCAACATATTTTGAGTCTCGATAATATTGTTTTATGACTTCGGTCAACACGTGTCAAGTCAATCACGTGTCTACATCTTTTCAAAACCATGCATCACATCTTTATATCATTCTATACTATTTGCAAACCGTTATTACCGTTACTAACTTATTTGTTTATGTCTTTGCGATTTATTTTCGTTGTTTGTTTTATTATACTAAAACGAACCTCACATGCTAATACAACTTCGACGTTAGTTTAGATGCATTAAATCGACATAGCAACTTATTCTAATCTTCTCATGTTAGTTAAAATACTGTTTGCATAAGATTTCCACCGAACTACTAACGCGCGTATTAAAACATTGAACGATATCTTAGTAGAGGCCGCTAAGTGCGGGCGGGTTTGGGTGTTCTTTGTGAACTTCCCAACACGTACCCTCACCCCTTACTCAGAATCGTGGTTTCCGGATGTCCGAAACCATTGGCGCAAGAGAGTCATTCAATACACGATATCCGATAAAGTCGGTACCGGTATCACAATGCAAAGGGACGAACCCATAAACTCTGAGATCCGAATGGGCCATATTTTGTACACGGCCCACTAAGATATAGTGGGTTCGAATGGGCCCGAACTCCCACAAAGTTCGGTGGCGACTCCAACTTTGATTTAAATTTCAATTCAAGATCTATCTCACATGAGATTCATTCGCCTCCCCAAACCCGCGCGTGGCCGCGTCGGGGTGGACCTATGTCACGTCCACACGTGTATAGCTAAATATGCTTGGTGGATTGCTGCTAAGGCTGACCATTTATGGGTGAGATGGATTCATGGAGTATATCTGAAAGACAGAGACTGGAAAGACTATCAACCTTCTCTTAATTCAAGCTGGTCTTGGCATGAGATCTGCTGGGTTAGGAATCTCTTCTACACTAACTATTGCTTTCCCACGCTACTTAGAAATGGTGGAGAATACACGGTTGCTGAACGAAGGGTACAGGTGGTTACATGCTCAACAATATAAGGTGCCTTGGTTCAACTTGGTATGGAATAAAATTGGTATTCCTAAGCATGAGTACATTGCCTGATTTATCTGTCATAATCGGTTACTTACCAAAGAATAGGTTGGCAAGGATGCAAATGGTGGTAGATAGTAGTTGCTACCTTTGTGAGGCAGCTAATGAGTCTCACTGTCACCTGTTTTCGGATTGTCGACATGCGCAAGAGTGCTTCAGATTAGCCACAAACTGGCTTGGAGTACATTTGCCAGCAGTGAACACATGTAGATGGTGGACTCAATCCAGACATAAATCACTGCTATGCAAACAGGTTGTGGTCGCGGTCATTGTAGGAGTATGGTACCATATTTGGTGGGCAAGGAACCATTGTCGTGTCAATATGGTGGTCACAAGGCCAGATTATGTTATAGGCCAACTTAAGCATGAGATTGGAGCAAATATTAGAGTAAAAAAAAGAAAAGTATCCCTAATAAATACTATACTAGACTTGATGCCATTCTTGGTTGTAAGTTTGATCAATACTGAAATATACTTACATTTACATAAAAAAGTGACAATGTTCATCATGTCTTGACGACTTTGGAGAGAGACCAAATTTCCTAGCCATTATCAATCAAAATCTGGCTACAACTGCTTCTTTCAGATGTATATCTTCCGTGGCTGATTAACTTTCAATCGGCGTCCATCAACTATAAGAACCCGCCCACACATCATGTGCTCTTCCCACCAGTACCAACATGCCTAAACCAATCTCCAAAAATTTTCATATACACAACATCCATGTTTACCATTTGATGATGGATTGTTTACTCGGAGGGAAGAGATTAGAGGTCCTTCAAATATATAGGCACACCCACGACTTTCCACATCCTAACTGTTGACTTGTGACTTGAATTTGTTTGAGTAGGCTTTCCTAATTGATAACTGTATATCTGTTTAATTAGGGTTTCGTAATTAATATCTGTTTAATTAGAGTTTTCTAATTAATATCTAATTATTAGTTAGCGCTTGAAAGTCTATACATGACGAAGTCTTTAACCAATAAGTTGCTTTTGAAGCAACGTCTGTTCAGTTTGAAAGGTATGCCTCTTCAAGATCATCTCGATCAGTTACACACATTATTATTAGAAATGCAAAATATTGAGGTTGAAGTAGAAGACAAGGATGCCGCATTAATTCTGTTAGTATCTTTACCGTTGTCGTATGAGAATTTTGTGGAATCCTTTATTGTTGGTAAAGACTCAATTACTTTAGAAGAGGTTAGATTATCCCTCCATTCTAGAGAACTGCGCCATAAGACGACTGGTACAATTATACATAATCAGGCTGCAAGGTTAGTAGACAGCGGGGGTCATAGACAGGGAAAATCGAGGAAGAATAAATCTGGTTCGGGTACTCATGTTTCTAAAGGTCCACAACCTAATGATATATGTAATTACTGTAAAAAGAAGGGACATTGGAAATTCGATTGTCCCAAGAGAAAGAATCAACAAAACGAATCTGGTACTGCTATTGTAGCAAGTGTAGATTCTGAGGAAGATGATTATGCCCAAGTTGATATGTAACACCCGCTATCAACCTAATGATATCTTTTCCATTATACTTCGTCATAATTCTATCACATTTCGGCCTTATGTTTCATCATTTTTCCAAGCTTTATTTTTATTTTCATGTTCAATAATATTTATTTTTATTTTAAAAGATTTTAATTCTTTTAAACCTAATTATTTGATTTTCTTCGTAAACTATTTATTTTTCCGCGAGGAATTCTATTTCTCTACGAATTAACGTTTTAAGCTCGGATTTAAGTTTTTTCTTTTCCTACAAATGTCTAAACATATTTATATAATATTTTCAGTTAAGAAATGTTTTTATTTACGAAAATTTAGTCTTTAATGATTTTATTACGATGTTTCGTAAATAATTATTTTCCAACGCGAGGTTGATTCAAATTGCTTTGAAATACCTGTTACGATTTTACGATTCTTCTTTTTATTAATTTACAAATTATTTGAGACCTTTTTACCATATTTTGGACCGACGCACCTCCTTGTCACACCCTTACTACGTTTTTCTTTATACGTTTCATTTTATTACGTTAAAACTTAAAGATATAATTCTTTTCTTACCCATTTATTTGATGCTTAATGAGCAACCTTTTCATTCTCTCATTTCTCTCATTTTGGCTGGTTTATGAAGGGTGTGGTAGCATTGTTTTCATCTAAATTTTATTATCATTCATGCTTAGAAAACCATCCATTTCCTAAACATTCATTTTGCTAATTAAACAACAAAAAAAAATTCTTCCTTTTGCTCTCTTGGGCGTGACTTCTTGCAGCCTTTCAAGGCAAATTCTTGTCTTGAATCGAGTCTTGATCGTCTCGTTTTTGTCATCTAATTAATCGTTATTTCGATCATTTTGTTAAGGTAATAATCGATGTTGTTTAAGATCGTTATTTACCTAGATTCTCTTAGTTTTCTCATGGTATTTTTCTACCACACTTGTTGTGTATTGAAGGATTCTTGGACGACCCTGAAACCGATGAATTTAACGTAGACTCGGATTTGGATTGAAGGTAACGTCGATGTTACTCGGTATTGCTTGATTTTATTCGTGTAATTGCATGTATATTATTATATTTTATTTTTGACAATATATGTATGTCATATAATCTGGAAAAATTTTAAAAGTTGAAAATTTACATGTTTCGGTATTTTTATTTCTTTTACGAGATTAACGATTAAATTGTCATATTAATTTGTAAAATCGTAATATTCAGCCTAAACATGTAATATATGAATATATTCTGTAAAAATGATGTTTTTGATGATTTTTGATAATTTGGTATTTTTTGATATTTTAGATATCGATTATTGAATTAATACCGTTTTTGGACAAAAATGATTAAAAGCCAATTTTTAGTTCTAACACTTAAACATTTTATTTTAATATGAAATTTTTCATGGATAATATTTCTGATGAAAAAGAAATTTATGAATTGTTTCATAATTTTTCGAAATTTTTAAGTGGGTGAATTAATTAATCAATTTAAATCATCGTTTATCGTTAAAATCGTATTGTCATTTTAATTTCCGATTTCTGGTTTTTGTTTTAAATTTGGAATTTTTTTTCCTGATGGTTCTTGAATTTGTTTTTGTATTTTTATGATTTTAGTGCTTTAATAAAATGTTAGGAACGACAAGTTTTATTAAGAGAATCGTTAATTGTGGAAACGGGTTTTAAAAGACGGTTTTAATGGAATTTGTGAAATCTGGAAAAATGGTTAGTTTCTGAAAAATAATGATTTTTCAGTTTAATAATAATTTTTGGATATTAATACTTAAATCGTTTTGTAATTACTATTTTTATTAATCGTTATTGTCGAGATTAGACGATAAACGACAAAACCCTTTAAAAAACCGAGTTTAAGAATTCTGAAGTTTTATTCTGGACAGAATGCCCAAAAATGTGTTTTAGCTATTTTACATAATTTTTGTACTATTTGTCGAAGCCTTTAGATGATAGTATTGATTTTTGGACAAAATTACGATTTATCGCTAAAATGCTCCGTTTCAGTTAAATGAACCATTTTTCCCGCCATTTTGAAAAAGTTGAAATCTGAAAATTTATGAGTTAAATCATCCCTTATAATATTCTAAATTTTTTTATATGTTTAATAAATAAAAGACGTTAAATGATTTATTTTGAAATTTGCTGTAAAATTTTATTTATATATGCTCATTTTGTCGAAATTTTTAATAATTAGGGAATTTTAGTTTCATAAATTTTGAAAACACCCTAATTAGAAGTATTAAAATGTTTATGACATTTTAAATCATTTTATAAACACTTGTATGATATTTTAATAATTTCATAAACCCAAATGTTCTCACTTTAACAATTAATATCGTTAATGCCGAAAGTATTAGTTTTATAAATCTATATCGTTTACTAAAAATGTTTTATTAGTATGAACTAATATCTTTGATATTTTGATATGATACTATTTTTAGTAAAGTTTCTAAAAATAAAAGTTTCCTAAATGAGAAAGTTTTCTCTTTTAGAATATAATGATTACTCCTTTTGTTCTCTTATTAGTATAATGATTATATCTTTTGAATATTGATAATGACTTTGTTTGGAGTTATGGAATAAGGACAAGTGTGAGGTTTAGAGTAATATATTCTAGGGTTTACGTTTTTGCCATCAACTATAAGGCTAATGTATCAGGAATCGGTACATTAGTTGTTGAACCGGGTGACAGGTATCCCGGGAATTGTGTATATTTTGACCTTAAGCTTAGGCCTTGCAGTAAGTCACCGTCATAAGTTGAACTGGGTGACAGTTAATCCCAAGAGGGGGTGTGCATTGTCTTAAACTAAGGCCACACATTTATAAGTTGTCGCCCTATTATGGTTGAGTAGCCTAGTTAGAGACCGAAGTTTGATTTGTTTGAACTAAGTTCTCGAAGCTAGTTTTTAGTATTCTCTTAGTGAAAGTCTAGCCTTCTACACTAATCCTATCCATAACGCCATTTTGAATATTTTTATTATTATCGATATAATTTGGTTGCAGGTTGGCAAATGTTTTATGTTTTCTCTGGGAAACTCATTTTTATTATATTGTTTCGATACGTGAAGTTTTTCACTGAAAGCTTATTTTTATGGATAATGTTTTACTGTTTTCCGTTTTTACTATTTTCATATAATAGTAATTACTATTTTAAAATCTTATAATATGGCTGGGAGAACGTCGTCGTTGCTCCTCACTGATTGTGGCTGTTATGTTTTTAAGATGACAGGTATATGTGTTTTCTTTAGGGTTGGCTAGCGAGTAGTTACGGATCCTGCTTCGCTGATCTATAAATTTTGTACTATGGCTTGTTAAACCCTTTTATGGATTGTCATTTTATTTTAGCCATTTTTATTTAATCAAGACATAGTTACAACGTGTTTTAATCCCACATCTACAGTGATTCCCTCATTGTATTGCATTAGATTTTCTAGGGGATTACATGCTAAGAGGGTCACATATCACAGTAATGTGTGGATCATAGATTCGGAAGCATCTTACCATATATGTCCGCGCAAGGAGTGGTTTTTAACGTATGAACAGATAGACGGCGACAATATTTCTATGGCTAGTAATGCTGTCCGTAAAGTAGTTGGAATTGGATTAATCAAGATTAGAACAAATGATGGTAAATTCTGCACATTGAGTGAAGTTAGAGATGTTCCGTTGATGACAAATAATCTGATATCCTTGAGTCTTTTAGACAAGAAAGGTTTTAGCTTTCAAGATGGAGGTGGAGTTCTTAATGTTTGCAAGGGTTCAAACGTGGTCTTGAAAGGTACCAAGCACGGTACTTTATATCATCTTCAAGGTCTTGAAAGGTACCAAGCACGTGGTCGTGGTTCCTCTCCCCTTTAAGGCTGGTTCATTCACCTCCTATTTCATTCCCCTTTCCTTGTTTATCATACCTCTTCGTCCCCTCGTCCCTTCCCTTCATTTTTTTTCCTGATGCGGTTGCTGCGTTTCATCAAACCCGACTATCCCTCCCCAGTTCTTCTTCCCCTGTCTGGTGCTGTAACTCGACCCCTTTGTTCCGCCGCTGCCGTTGATCTGCTGCTGCTATTAACGTGAGGTTCTCCTTTCTTCTTCTTCCTTTTCTTCCTTTTTTCTTTGTGCGCTGCTGCTGTTTGTTGTTCTTATCAGTTCGTTCCTCTGTTTGTTTCGTCCAAGTTTGTTGCGTTTTGTAGTTAATTCTCTTTCTTCTTCCCTTCTTTTTTGGTTGTTGTATAATTCTTTTGCTGCTGTTGCTGTGGACTTTGTTGTTGCTCCTTTTGTTGTCCTGTTGTTACGCCTTTTGTTGTTCTATCGGTGCGGAATCAACTCTTCTGTCACTGATTTTCGTTGTTCTTTGGTTGCTGATCGGTGTCACGCTGTTGTTCTAATCTGTTCATTCCTTCATTTCGTTTTACTTTCATTTTTCTCATGCCTTGCTGCTCGTCCTTTTTTCCGGGTTTCGTTCGTTCGTTGTCTTCCTTCTTCTTCTTCTTCTTCGCATCTTTTTGTCCTGTTTCGGTTTCGTCATTTATTTTGTTGCTACTGTTGCTTTCCACTCTTCTTCTCCATCTATTTGTGTGCTCGCTGATGCAAGTTTTACGGCTCGGTGTTGATTCTTCATTCTGGTGTCGTGCTCTTCTGTTTTACTGTTAGTCTTCTTCTTTTTCTTCTTCGTTCGGTCTTGTGTTTGTCGTAATACTATTGTTGTCCATGTGTGCTGTTCCCACTGCGTTTCGTTGTACTGTTTTGGTCTTGTGAGCTTCTGTCATCGACGTTGTTTGGCTATTCCTGCGAAGACTATTGTTGATGCCCCTAATGTGTAAGACGAACTCGTAGTCATCACTTTTCGGTTTCATGACTCGGTTCGTTGTTCTTGTCGGCTGTGGGCTGTACGTTGTTACTACTATAGTGTCCTTTGTTCGGGACATCTATTTCAGACCAGTTTATGTCAATTTGTTACCATGTTTAGAGGGTCGGTTCTTTTCGGTCTTCGTGTCTATGTTTGACACATCAATTCCCTTTTCGTCTTGTGTCGAATACCCCTGTCTCATTCTTTTATTTTGTCTTCTCGATTGTCGTGGTGAATCATGCTACTCGAGACTAGCGGTTCTACAACTTGGAGCTTAAAGACGACATTTCTTTGAAGCTTGGGTTGACCAAGAAGGACGAGTACGAGTTCGTTTTGGTTGTCGACTTAAGGTAACTTTAGAACGTTACTCGATTTTATATCGTATGTTTGAGTAGTAGAATGTAGTAAATATTTTAACTTTCGGTTTTTCTAATTTCAGCTCTTTATTATTTGCTAAAAATATTATTTTAAATTGTGTAACTTATAAATATTTTACGAGTTTTCGATATCGTTTTATAAATCGTTAGTAATTTAATTATTCACGATCGTTATAATATTTTATTGGATATCATGACACTAATAACTAAATAATAACGATTTCATATTTTCTTCAGATTCCGTTAATTTATAATTTTAACTCGTAATCGTATTTTTATATTATAATCGAGGTTTGTATACTTGTTTAATAAATAATTTTCGTTTTACGAATTATGATAATAAATGAGAAAATAGTCGTTTTTGTTTTAAATATATTTTTTTAGTCGAGACTATTTTCACTAATAATTTCTTATTTGTTTACAATTGACTATTTTTAGTAAAATCCGTATTATTTATTAATAAAAGCTATTTGTTAAAAATAATTTGAAATCTTTCTAAATTCATTTCATTTATAAAACTCATTGACTCAATTAATTTCGATATCGTTTTCGTAAAACACCTCTTTCCTAAAATTTATAGTTTTAACTCGATTTCCTAATTATTTATTAAATACTATATATTGACTTATTATATTTTATTTATATTTTGTCTAACAAATTTAGAAATATATTAAAGTTACGATAACGACGATAATAATAAAATGTTAACTTCGTTAGAAATGCTATTTTTAATACATTTCACATATTTTAATAACTTATGTATTTTCTATAACGAAATTTCTATTTTAAGTAAGATTCTAAAATTAGTAAGTTTTTATTTATAGAAAGTTTCCCTTTTTATATAAAATGTTTATTCCTTTTATCCTCATATTATTTATAATGATTATATCTTTTGATTATCGATAATGGTTGTTCTGGAGTTACAGAATAAGGATAAGTGTGGGGTTAGAGTAATATATTCCGGGGTTTACGTTTTTGCCATCAACTATAAGGTTGATGTGTCTTTATGGAGCACAATGGTTGTTGAACTGAGCATATATGGTGTTCGGGAGTGTGTGTACATTTTGACCTTAAACTCGTGTCTCGCAGTGTAAGACGCCGTCGGGTTGAACTGAGTATTTATGGTGCTCGGGAGGGGTGTGCATATTATCTTAAACTAGGACCACGCATATATAAGTCGCCGTCCTATTATGGTTGAGTAGCCTAGTTAGAGACCGACGTTTGATTTGTTTGAACTAAGTTCTCGAAGCTAGTTTTAGTATTCTCCTAGTGAAAGTCTAACCGTCGACACTAATCCTATTCATAACGCCATTTTGAATATTTTTATTATTATCGATACATTTTGGTTTGCAAGTTGGCAAATGTTTGAAGTTTTCTTCGGAAAACTTGTTCTTATTTTATTGTTCCAATATTTTAAGTTTTCTCCGAAAGCTTATTTTTATTATATCATTTAATGTTTTCCATTTTAAGTATTTTTGTATAATAATACTATTATTTTTCCATATGATATAATACGGCTGGGAGAACGTCCGAGTTACTCCCCACTGATGTGGATGTTATGTTTATAACATGACAGATATTTGCTGCTGGGTTTTTGGGTGTGAGCTAGCGAGTAGCGTGGATTCTACTCTTTCTTCATTTTGTAATTTACGGATTTGTATAAACCCGTTTGGAGATTTTACTTTTAACCCTTTTTGTAAAAAGAGGCCTTTGTATTGACTTACCATTTCTTTTAATAAGATATAGTTTGTCAGTGTGTTTTAATCCCAACTCTACAGTGTTTCCGCTACTGTATTGCGTTAGAATTTCTAGGGGATTACAAAAAGAGATGCAAACTCTGTCTGATCTGGTTCCGCATAGCAAGTTCCAACACCGTTTGGATTTGCTAAATGTTAGAAGCATTTGATTGCCCCTTGCTGGGTAATATTTGAGGCAACAGGGGGAGAGGAATTTTATTTCTAGTACATCTGGCATTCATTGTTGTGCAATTGGTACATCTGTCTGATTGAGAGAAGATTTTTTGATACATTTGGCATTCGTTGAAGTGCATCTAGTACATTTGTGTGATCAGAGTTCAAGTAAAGGTGGAGATTTGTTGACTTGTGACTTGAATCTTTTTATTTATAGTTTCCTAATTAATATCTTTATATCTATTTAATTAAGGTTTCCTAATTAATATCAGTTTAATTATGGTTTCCTAATTAATATATTATTGAGTAGGCTTTTCAAATCAATATCTGAGTAACTGGGCCTAGGGTTCCCTATAAGGGTTCTGTCTTGGGTATCCTAATTTGTCTAGGTTTTTCTGTTTAGGATTTGAGAGTACTATATAAACTTTTGTACCCCTATCCTAGTAATTTATGATCAGTTTGTAGTCTATAGTCTCTTCTCAAGTTAATAAAACTCCTTCTTCCTGTGGAAGTAACTGACACATTGTTACTAAACCACGTAAATCTGTTTGTCTCTTAACTTTACGTTCATAATTTGTTTGTCTTTCTCTTTCATTATAACACTAACATTATACATACATCCAATATGCCATAGTTTTTATATAAATTATCATGGATGGACTACAATTACACTTGACTTGAGCAAGCCTAATTCAAGAGAAGTGTACAAGTTTAGTTTGGGAGGAACTTTGAGGCCTAGCTCATATCCATTTCCACAGTCTTATACTCCATCTAGCAACGTTGAGTATGCTATATAGAATAATATTTGAACGTTGCCTATACAACCTTTGTGATAAATTCATCTTTGTTGGCGTCTCTAGCTATATAATCTATGGCGTAGTTGAATTTATGTATGCTTGTAGTAAATTATCATCACCATAAGGGTTGTTTAGGTGTGTTTTTTCACAATGAATTACTAAATGTACGAAGAAGTAGAAACTCAAAATTTCACAACTAAGTATTCAAGAGTATACCTGCCATATTTCACACATTTAATTACTAGATTATCGATCTTTTTTTTAAAAATTACAAACAAACCCTTGATTTTTCAGGGATGCACTAGTAAATATATATATACACACACACAAACAATCCCGTGATTTTTCAAGGATGCACTAGTGGGATCTTTTACCCATCTAGTATTGTGTACAATTTACCTAAGTCTCCCAACCATTAGATATAATTAAATCAAATGGTCAAGATTAAATAATGAATGTAAAACCTCATTCACCCCTACCAAACCCTAATCACAAAATAGAATCTCCAGAACGTACGTTATCAAACTCTCTCAAGCACAAAATCAAAACCACTCACAAAAATCACCCACACTCACGAAATCCTCTGCGGAATTCAATCTCTTCAAATCAGGTATTTCAATCTCAATTTGTTGTTGTTTGATTTCGTGTTCAATTTTGATTTTTTTGATTTCTGATTCAATTTTTCTTTATATAAATCGGATTTCGTGAAATTTTGTTTGAGCAATTCGTTTATATATAGTCCATCAATGCGTTTTCTTTATATAAAATTTACATTTTATAGTCCATCAATCGGAATCTGATCCAATATAAGTGATTTGGGGGTAAACTTAGGAATTTTGAGTTTGATGCATGATGTTGCTATGATATTTGATATTTGAGTTAATTGTGTGAAACTCACTCTACTTGGGATTTTCTAGGTTTTAAAGTTCAAGTTTGGGTAATTGTTTGAAACTAATGTTTCACTCTTCATGTTAATTCGTTGAGTTTTTATGGTTTACTGAACTTGTTATTCCAATACTTGAATATGAACAATGAAATACTTGAATATGAACATTGAAATAATTACATACTATTTCATAGCACGAATTTCTGTATTTGGTACATTATTATATCTTTGAAATACCCAATTATTTTATTATGTTATTACAGTTATTCTATACTATTATTGTGGTTATTCTATATTATTCTTGTAGCTATTTCACTATATTAGTTACTGCGGTTCATGACTAGTTATTTTATAGTATTTTTACAGTTATTCTATTGCACATACGTGATTATTGTATTTCAATTTATTTTATACTTTCAACGTAACTAATTCCCTCTTTTTTCTTTATTTGTTTTGCAGTGAGGTTTTTATCCTGAGTGCGCCCTCAATGATATGCGAGATATTTCATCCAAATACAATAACACGAGTTATTATTCATTGCAATAACTGACTTCTACATTGGATAACTACGTAACATCAAATACCAATATTTTAAAATTGATTATATTTGAGTTTTATCTCAATACAGTAACACGAGTTATTCATTACAATAACTGAATTTCTACATTAGAAATTTAGAATAACTACGTAAAATCAAATAACATTATTATAAAATTAATTATATTTGAATTACATCTCAATGTGATAACACAAGTTATTCATTACTATAATTGCGTTTCCATATTGAAATAACTACGTAACATTAGATAACATTATTCTAAAATTGATTATATTTGAGTTTCATCTCAATGCAATATCACACAAGTTATTCAATTCAATAATTGAGTTTCCACATTAGAATAACTACGTATCTACATTGGAATGACTACATATTATGGAGTACCTGATAAAATTATTATTCTCAGTAAACAACTGAGTTTACCATAAAATAACTATGTTTCTTCATTAAATAATCATGTTTGTACATTGAAATAACTATGAAAAACTAAGGAAAAGATAACTTTGGTGATCAACTGAGTTTTAATCTCAGCTGTTGATCATGTGAGATCCAATGGTCCTTAAAAGAAGGTAAAATGTACAAAAATTGGTAAATGTACCTGAACCTGCCTATATATATATGTATATATATATATATATATATATATATATATATATATACATACGATATACTTTATGAGTAAATATATTATGATTTGATTTACGATTTACTTTTTTTATGACTAATAGGTATATTTGATTTAGGTAGCAGAAAAGTAACTCTAGCTTTAAAATAATATCGAGCCGCTCGTGAGCAATTCGAGCCGAGCCAGGTCTTGCTCGGCTCGACTCATAAATGATCCGAGCCGAGCTCGAGCCCGAGCAGAGCTCATACGAGTCGAGCTTTGACCGAGCTTTGACCGAGCCGATCTCGAGCTGCTCGCGAGCTGTCTCGGCTCATTTACACCCCTATGCCCTACATAAGGAACACCAATTGTTTGTGATCCAGTGCAATAGACGTGTTCATCAATAACTGGGTCTTCATCTGACACATACGAGAACGAAAAAACAAAAATCAAAAGTTTGAATGAAGTTTATAAAAACCAGGCTGGGATATGAAACGCTCAACTCGGCTCGTTTACAGCCCTAGTAGGGCAGATGTTCTTGGACATCGATGGAGCGTATGAGTTCTATAAATTGTACGCATTCTCCCACGGTTTCGATGTGAAAAAGTACACGACAACAAGAAGCCACGATGGTTCGATTAAGAAGAAATTGTTGGCATGTAATATGGAGGGCCACACAGCACAACAGACCGTGGTCAAGTTATCGAGCATGCAAGAAAACAAAGCTGTTACACAGAGCGAGGTGCATGATGATCTACAAAATGAACAATCTCAAGAGATTGTGGGATCGTATGAACCTACAAGGAAGACGAGGATAACAAGGACGCATTTTCGGGCAAGGATTAGGCTTTGTATGATGATCGGTGGGTTCTTTATCGAGGAATTCAACGACGAACACAACCACGACCTTGTGATGCTCCATGACATCTCTCAAGATATCACAAAGACATGATCGTTTGTAACTCAAGTGTAAGTAACGTTTATGAATACTGTTTTTATGGTTCATTTGTGTCTATAAAGGCTGTGGTAATATGACAGTTCATTGCGCGTGATTAATACAATTGCAATTTTGTGTACAACTAAAGATTGGGGCGACTCGTACATACAAGATGTGCAAGGAGCTGGCGGGTGGATTTCAGAACATTGGAGCATTGTTGATTGATTTCAAGAATTGGGGTAGGGACGTGAAGTGATTCGTTCACGAGTAGGATGGTAAGTTGTTCATAGATCGGTTCAAGAGTATGAGGGATAATCAGGAAGACTTTTACTTTGACTATGATGTCGATGGAGATGGAAGCCTCCGTAAGGCCATTTGTGCCGACGGGATAGCGAGAAGGAACTACGCCGTATTCGAGGATGCTGTGTCGTTTGGTCCAACCTACGGAACCAACATTTATTCAATGGCGTTCACACCGTTCACCGGCCTAGACAACCACAAACGCTCAGTCACGTTCTGCGGAGCGTTGCTATTGAAGGAGGACTACCAATCATTTATTTGGGTCCTTATTCGCTTCCAGGAAGCCATGGGTGGCAAGAAACCGCGTTACATCATGACAGACCAGGACCCCGAGATCCTAAAAGTTGTCCCGAAAAAATTCAAGGCAGCGCACCAACGGTGCTGCACTTGGCACATCATGAACAAAGTCCCATCAAAGTACGACCGATCAAGAGAGGAGACCTCGAAATTTGTGAAAGGCCTCAATGCTATTATTTGGGACGATGACATTGAGGCGTTGGAGTTCGACGAAAGATGAAGGCAGCTTATGATCGATCATGACGTGGGGGTGGATCAAATGGTTCGATGAAGTGTATGGCATCAGGAGCAATTGGGTCATTGAGCATTGCAGGGAGTTGAGGATGTCTGCAATTATGAGGACGACGCAGAGATCAGAGAGTGAGAACAACTTCTTCAAAAAGTTTGAAGACAACAAGGGTACGTTGGTTCAGTTCTGGAAGCGGTTCAAGAGTGCGATGGACCAACAGAGACACACGCAGAAGAGGCTTGACAACGATAACCGAAATACATATACTAAAACCAAAACGACGAATCCCTTGGAGATCTACGCGACAAGGGTGTACACGCACGTAGCGTTTGCACACTTTCAGGAAGAGGTCAAGTATTCTCTGGAGACATGTAGCGTGCGTGGGTACCAGGACAAGGACGGGATTGAAGTGACAACAATTAGGAATTCCATCCGGGACCGCAACTATATTGTTGAATACAATCCAGGTAGTCTGAATTTTCGTTAATCGGGGGAACACAAGGCATATATTTTACAAATTCACACTCTCTATGTTGTATAGTCACACTCTATATGTTGTAGAGTCACACATTTTACGTGCGTAATGTTCTAGCAGATAATTGTGAGGTCAGCTACACTTGCAGGAAGTTCGATCAATACGGAATTCTCTGCAGGCACGCTATATGGATATATTCATCCAAGGGGAGAAGACGATCCTGGAATAGACTCGATTTTGACCAACCGAGACTTAGCGTAAAGCATACATGGTGTCGTCATAATGCTTGTTTGACTACGTGCTACTTGGTTTCTGTGACATTTTCAAAAACCGTCATTTCAAAAATACATATTTCTAAATATACAATTTTCAAAAACTCGGAATGCTACCAAAATTTAGGCTTAAGATTTGACTCAAAACAAGTCTATTTTCTAGCCGGCATGCCGTCCATTTCAATATTCAAATTTTTGATCCCCTTTCGATTTTCAAATTTTCAAAATTCAATTTCAATCTTCAAATCTTCGAGATGCCATTTTTTATTTTTAAATCTTCGGGATCCAGTTTTCGATTTTCAAATTTTCGGACATTCATTTTCGATATTCAAAATATTCAACTTTTCAAAAAAAAAAAACCAATATTGTCGGCATGCTGCCAATTTCAAAAGTCAGAATCGCCCTCCGTATTTCTTTTCAAAATCCAATCATTTTCAAAAACCTTCCTTATTATAGGACCTACCGTGATCCGTTTGTCAGGTCTTATCATAATCCATCGAAGGTCTATAGTGTCGAAACTCCGTCGATCCTACATCACGGGTTTCTTCCCCATCCTAGTTCGCCTTATTCAAAAGGCATAACCAACCAACACGAGTCATACACTCGTAAACGGATGGTTCGTCTAAACACTCGAGTCCTACTAGAAAGTCCCACGCGATTTTTCCCTCCGACAGGACGGTCCACACGACCTTTCCTTAGGGAATCTCGACCGTCTTTCAATCCGTTAGTCGAGTCATCCCAATTAAAAAATCTTTTAACTTAAGGGTCTACCCTACTCCCAGGGTCCATCCTTATTCAAGTCAAGTCAAGGGTCTCTAGCGTCGAAACTCTGCCGATCTTACATCGCAAGTTTCTTTCCTTACCCTGTCTGCCTTTCCTCGAGGTCGAGTCAACCTTCTACAAGGCATAGCCCTGTAGCCAAATGTTTGTGATCCTTACATCTAAGGGTCACTCATCTGACCCTCGAGTCTTAACAAAACCTTCGATCCCACTCGAGGACTACCCTTCAGCAGAGCGATCAATCACGGTTGCTCTAAGGGTCATGTCCTACACGTGTTGTCTGACGTACCCCACTTTTGAGTCACTTAGATGCCACACCATCTGAGTCCTATCAGGGTCTTTAGCCTCACTTGGGGGCTATTCTCCGACGGAGGGATTAATCACAATCGCTCTGAGAATCATACTCTACGCATTTATCTTAGGAAAGTCAAACCATAGTCATCTTTCCTTATGCGTTATTTCCTGTGCCTTGGAGTATTCGAGTTCCGAAGCAACATTTTTGATTACGTGGGTATTTTCGCAGAGTATGGCATCCATAACCAAGAATAGGGGCATTGATAACACCATTAATGAAAAGAAGGCTTTGCTGGACACAATGGTTAGTAGGCAGGCCATGGTTGAAACCCAACTAGGGTTCATAAGAGCCGACCAAGAGGCCATGAATGTTCCTTTAACTGTCATTGAATGGTAAGACCTCAATTCTGGATTGGTGAATACTGGTCTATTTACCAAACTGATCAACACAGTGTGTATGCTCGAAGAACAGTTCCATGTCTTCCAAGAGAACAACATTCGTGTTGAAAATTCCCGAAATAATACACCTATCAGTGACAAGCTATCGGCTCGCTGATCTCAACTTAGAATGGTTACCCATATTCGAAGGGACGGAGGATCCGTTACTACACCTCCGAGATTTCAAGGCGTTTATGGCAATCAAGGGGGTCAAAGCCGACATGTTCATCAATCTGTTCGGCGCATACCTCGGAAAATACACAAAAGCCTGGTTCTATAAACTTAATACAAAAAGATTCCCAACTTGGGAAGATATGGCTACCAAGTTCGCTCAAAACTATTATGATAATACTGAACTTCAGACTACCATGTAGACTCTAGAAGTCATGGCCTAAGATCGAAAAGAGGGTTTCACCAAATACCTTCAACGTTGGCGGGCTGAGAGTGTTAAGCAGGTATATAAGCCCAGCGAGGAAACACTAGTGGAAGCGTTCATCAATAACCTCTTACCCTCCTACCGCGTCCAACTTAGGTATGCCGGCATTTCAAAGTTTGCGGTGCTTACTGAAATGGGAACTGGGATTGAAGACGATCTTTAACATAATGAGGATCCGAGTAAAGCTTCTACTGAAGGCTATACTGGACATCTATTTGAGTCCATAAAAGCCGAAGACTGTTGACGACATCAACAAAATCACTAACCAGACATCCAAGATTCCAGATTTGATTTAAGTCTGAGTCTGAGTCCGAGTCTAGGATGTACCATTTCTTTCAATTTCAAAGTCAGAGTTAGAGTCAACTGTATTCTGTCCTCTTTTCACAATCCAATAAAATCAGCTTTTCTATTTCTCATATATGCTTTCCTTATGTGTTTCCAAGAACATGACGAACACTATCATACACTGTGAGCACATGCACATGACTATTATTGGTACATCTATAATGACTGTAGGAAACCAATACCCGTGTTTTCCTTTACCTGTTCCATGTCTAGCATAGGAAGCCACATAACTATCCTGAGCAGGAGCGGTATCGAATTCTATGACAAATCTAGGTAGTCTCCTAGTTTGTGTTCAAGACGGAAGGCAACCCCATTTCCCAGAATAAACACCCCTCTAATAAAACTGACCAATCCCTACCTAAGGTGTTAGTCTAACAAAAAAAGAGGCTGGACAAAAAAAAAATTAAAAGTCCGAGGAAAAAGCAAAAGGCCAAAAGAAAATAGTTGGCCATGATAAAAAAGAACTCTCAACATCCCCCGACCATATACGTTAATTCCCTTGACCAGAGTACGGTCAATCCCTTGACCAGGACACGATCAACTCAAATGAAGAATCCCATGAACGGGGTTAAGAGGTCAACCAACCAAAAAAAAAGTTCAAAAACCCATGACCATGGTTAGCGTTCAACTCAAATGAAAGTTCCTTGACCGGGGTACGGTCAATTCAAAATTATCAATGTTCATACCATCAAATATAGGAGAAACAATCAGGCTGGTAAGCTAACACCACATCTAGCCTTCCCATATCGCAACCCTCAAGACCTTCTCGAGACCTAGGCTAAATGGCAGCCCAAAATTTTGAGGATTCAAGCTCCATAGGATACACCCTAATCATTAGGGCCAGACATGGAAGTCAGATCCCGCATTATCAAACCTACCCCGACCGAAGTTCGAGTCATTTTTACTCAACTTCCCGATTTCCTATCACATTACAATACCTTACTCTGGAAGCCTTAGCTCCACAAAATCGAGCTCCAGATTTTAAATCATCAAAACCACTTATTGCTCGGCACCACATTTCCGAAAATATCCAAACTAGTTACCAGCCCCAAACACGGGAACTCAACCTCCGGTTGGCATAGAACATGCCCAAATAGTTCACACAACCTCTGGGGGCTGCCACGGAGAACGCTCACAGTCACAAGATCAATATCCCAACTGTTCTAGCCGTTTGATCAAGACATCATTGGGAATGCATCTAGCCTACACCATCACTATGGTAGTCACACACAAAGCCCTAATAAACTAGGCACCATAACATATCTTTCAATTTCTTGAACTACGGCTTGGTTTGATTTCACTACACCTGAATACGTAGGCAGCCTTTCAACAAAGGCACAACCACCCACATTGACACACATTCAAAAGCACCATCATTCCGATCACGACACTGTCATGTTCTCAACAGTTTGCTTTGTCGTCCGAGGGCTTCTCCTAGGCAGAGGTTCTCCATCCAATCACAAAATCCGAAATACTTTCAAAAAACTGGCCTTCTTTCTATAGTGTGTCTTAGTACTCGGCTCATTCGAAGACAAGAATCTGTCAGGGACTCGAAGCAACACCTACTTTGGGTAGGTATCCCAAAACCCAAAAATCCTAAAGAGTACTAGACTACAACATTGCTACTGCTATGTCTTGTCGTGCAGTAACCGTCTTATTACAGGCTACTGCAATTCCCCTATAGCAAATCGGTCCCATTTTGAAGTTCGACTGTGTTGCCACTCGCCTAGGTTACGAAATAGCACAACTTAAAGAGTCTTGTAGTCTTAGGTGGCCCATCCCCTACTGAGTCATGGTCCAACCCCTCGAGAGACCAAGTCGTGTCTGTCAACTCGTCCTGTCACGTCCAGAGTCAAGTCTGTCGGTATGCCTCTCTCTTCAAATTCTTACTTTGAAATTTGCAAAACTTAGCCATTTGAAAATAAATCCTTTTTGACAAGGTCAAATTTCGGTCTATTAAACTGCAAATAGTTTTCTAACCCTTCAATTTTGAAAAACTATCTCCTAGCACTTCAGCTACTCTCAGGATTTCAATTTCATAATAAAGCAAAAATCACTTTCCCCAGCACAAGCCAACCTATGGATGTTTAACTGCATTTCCAATATGTTATCTTTCTATTTGCTATATCTGTTATTTCTGCCTATGTATCTAACATTTTAGGTACCAGCTCGTGTTCCCCAGTGGAAAACCCAAGGCGATGTTTCTCCTGGAATGCTACATCCAAGATGTGATGTATCTGCATACATGTACACCCAAGACTTCGGAAGCAATTCCCCGCGCAACTCCTTTATTCTCCAGTGGAAAACCCAAGGCGGGGTTTCTCCTAAAATGCTACATCCAAGATATGATGTATTTTCATACAGGTACACTCAAGACTTAAAAAGCAAGTCCCCACAGAGCTAACATCATCAAATACTGATATGATCCGCTACTTATGGCTGGCGAGCCCTTTACGGAAGTCTAACAGACTATAAACGACCCGACCGGAAGGCTGCCAGGTCATAATCCTCGATTGGCCAGGTGGCTACTCTGACTTTCGCCTTGTCCAAGGCTCAGTCAGAGTAGGGGCTTTGTAGACACCCTTATTTTGTCTGCTAGTATCTATAGCAGTTTCCAACTAAACACCCGATGATGATCGGACGTAAACATGCTTTAATACGCTCGAATACGGGACTCGGAATCAATAGTATCAGACGTGGGCACTTAGCGGAGTATAAATCTCTCAAAACCGACCTCAAATTCAGACTCAGCATGTCGTTCCCAATAAAGTAAAGCTAATTTTAGCTAAAACCATCACCGGAGACAAAACCGTCTTTTGCGACCGAGTCAAAACCCGATCAAAGTCAAAACCTGAGACCAAACCAGCCCGACGCTGCGTCCAAATACACAAAATGAATAAAGACAAATCAAACCAAAATCAATGGGTCAAATAAAATCTTAACTTTCCTAAAAAAGCTCCACCCGGTTAGACACACTCGATCGAGTGCCTAAGGGCCACTCGATCGAGTGCACCCACAAAAATCGACCCGGCAACTTTTTCTGAGACCACTCGATCAAGTGCACATAGGGTCACTCGATCGAGTGATCCCTAGCCGGGGGGTAAAATTTATAAATACCCCCCCATTGGCTCTTCATTTCACAACCTTTACACAACTCTTCAACTCTCATTCTTCCACCATCCTTGAGTTCTCCACACTCACACACACACATACAAATTCCCGAGATCAAAACTCGCCAAGGACCGAGAACATTTTCTCCCTAATCACACACCCTAACTCACCCTACATTCTCGACCGGTCCCGTGCCTACGCCGCCACTAGACGAGCCCATGTTCCGAGATTATTAACATGAAGGTGGAGGGTGTAAATAAATCCCGTCTTCTCAAATCCCTAATCTTTTTTTTTTAATTTCGGATACTAATTACTAACTATTACTAACTTTCATTTCACGTTTTTTAACATTTAATTATCGTACCACTAACATCTAACACTTTATTTTCTCGCATCTAACTTTTATTTAATCGTATACTAACAATCTAACAATCTAACATTTATTATCGCTTTTTTTTTTTTTATATTTCGTCCTATATAATACCGTGTATATTAATTTAACAAAACAATTTTCGAATTGATTCGAGTAAATGCCCGATGATGCTAAACCGATTATCGTAGGTTTCAAAAAACCGAATTACGATATCGAAATGTAAAGGATCTAACATTTGTGACGACAATCGAATTTTTATGTCGAATATGTTTGATAACGAATTCTGTTCAAAGTCCGTTATAATCCTCCGAAAATTCGTACTAGAGGTGGCGCCCTTCAAGGGGCGGCGCCTCAGACACTTAAGGGTATAATGTGATCGCGGTAATTTATTATCGAGCGTATTCAACACAATTTTGAAAATATTACTCTAAAGGTACGATGTTGACTCCCTAGTCAAACGTCACGCCTAAAGAGTCATCGACAATTGAATTAGCACGAAACCCATTGACGCCAAATCGATCGTCACACAATCCGTAAGGATTGATAACGACGTCGTGACGCTGAGGGAATTGATATTTGTTCTAGTTCGATTAATTTCAATTTCACAAATTGAACTCTAAAATGCTTGATACCGGTTCCGTAACAGAGCATCGTGCATAACGAGTTATCGAGGATCAAGTGAGTATAAATTATGTAATATTTATGTTTTGTTCGATTATCTCTCGATTTGAATAATTAATTACGAAATAGCTCGTTTCAAAACGAACCATCACCCGTTATAGAGGGCACTCGATCGAGTGCCTAAGGGCCACTCGATCGAGTGACCTCCTCAATAATGGGCAGGGTGTCTTCGTCCAAGGCACTCGATCGAGTCCCCTTAATGACTCGGTCGAGTGGCCTCCTTAATGACTCGGTCAAGTGGCCCTTATAAGCGTCCAACGAGGCTTAAAAAGGACATAAAGTCTCGTCGAGTCACTTTCGATGCGTGCCTAATCAATCTCGTATTCGTTCTTCGATTAATATACAAAGCAATGTATAAATGATTGCGGTTTGTCCAATCGTTGGGTTTACGGTTTCAAGTTATGTCGTCTATTCATGAGTTCGTTTATAGTCCATATTTACCGTTGCTAATCCGATTATTATAATATTGCTTGTTGTATTGTGAATTCCGGGTTGTATTTCCACCCGTGTAATTTGTAATTTATTTACGAGCTTTATTTTCGATGTTTGCCATTTATCGCTTTTAAATGAACATCGCATGCTACACAACTTTGACATATATTTAGATGTATTAAATTACGTAGCTTACCACGTATTTCACATGCGTAGCTAAATATGTTGTTTGAATATCATTTAATCGTCTTACTAACACGCGTACACAAAAACCAAACGATATCCTAGTAGAGGTCGCTAAGAGCGGGCAGAGTTGGGTGTCCTTCGTGGGCTTCCCAACACGTACCCTCACCCCTTATTCAGAACCTTTGGTTTCCGGATGTCCGAAACCGTTGGCAAACGAGAGTCATTCGATATACGATATTCGGTAACCCGATATCGATATCCTTATGCAAGGGGACGAACCCCCATAAGCTCTAATACTAAAGCGGGTTGTGCTTTGTGCACGATATGCCTAATTATAGAGTGGGTTCGAACGGGTCCGAACTCCCACAAATTTCGGTGGCGACTCCTATTTCGCGTCGATTTAAATTTCGACCTGAGAACAATCTTACACTACAACAAATTGACACTTGCGCCACGAATTATGCCACGAAAATTTGTTATTTGTGGCTAAATTTTACCTAGCCACGGAAAAAATTTGATTCACTACTTGGGAAATAAAATATGCCACGGGAACAATTTTTCCCGTGGCAAAAATTCACTTGCGCCACGAATTTTATTAAAGTCGTGGCCAATAATCACTCTTGCCACGAAAGATGCCACACCTGTGGCAAAAATATATTTAGCCACGAATTTGTTCAGTGGCAAATATTATTTAGGCACGACATAATTAACTTCCATGGCAAAATTATTTTTTAGCCACAGATGTAATAAACGCATGTGCCTAATGCTTCTCCAAATTTTAATCAAATTACTTTCAAGTTAAGCCGAGTGTCAATTATTGATTTTAAAAATTCAGTAAAATTTAAAGCTAAAGATAATATGAAGAAAAAAAATATTAAATTTGAAAATATTTTATTAATAAAAAAAATTCGTATTATTTTATTTAGTTTTAAGAAAAAAAATAGATTTTTTGTAAAATGAAATACAAGAAAACTTTGGTTGTCTAATTTGTTGATTTTTTATTAATCATCATTTGTGAAGCAATTGATTTCTCTTAATTTGACAAGATGTTTTATTAAATTTTATAATCGTAAGTATGACTTTTGAAAGACAACTAACATTTACATAGTGTAATATATGCTAGCTAAAATGCGGCGTACATAGCATATCAAGTAAAATTAGTATGTGATTGATCATCAATCATTAAGACATCTAATAATATTTAAGACTCTTTCATTTTTACCGCTTAATTAATTAATTTTTTAACATGTAATACACTTCTTTTTAGGACAAAAAAGCTTAAAAAAAAGTGACTGAGCATGATTCTTTTCCAAATTATTTATTTTCTTACAATATTTTCAGTGTGAAAAAAACTGCTTTATTAAACTCGTATTTAAGAATTCTAATCGGTCTATATTTTTTTATGAAATTAACTTTGACTGCGAAAACAGTAATTATTTTTGTAATTAATTGTCTTTCAAGTTGTTTGGTTTGGAAGAAAGATTAACGTATTAGAACGTCGTGCCTAAGTTCAATAACAAGTTAAAATAATTTTTCAAAAAAAGAGAGGTATAAGTGACAAAATCAAATAATTAACAAATACAAGTAAGAAAATCTAATAATTAAGGACTAATAGTGTGAAAATCAAAAATTAATTTATCGTCAACTGTTTAATTCGGTAGCTATTCTGTAATATTATTTGGAAGATATTTTAAAAAATGAATTTAAAATAAAATATACTTAATAAAAAAATAAAATTCGGGTAAAACTTGAAGTAGGCTAGAGGAAACTCAATGAGGATAAAAAAACTGATGATATAAAATAACGACCGATAACGAAAAGAAAAAAACATATCGAAAGAACTAGCAATAAAAGAACGTGGAAAACAGAAACTAAAATAAAAATATCGATAAATTAATGGAATCATGAGTCCGAAAATCAACTTCGAATTTTTTTTTTCGGAATAATAATTTTTTAATCATAATATGTAAATCATAAGGGAAAAAAAATTAATTACTCAAAAGAAAATGTAGTTTGAAAAAAACATCACTTTAAAAGCATTCAAACCAATGATTAGGTCAATAAAGTTCAATTACATTTCTGGTAGCTGCCCATAAGAACTCCACAGTTAAGCGTGCTTGAGTGAGAGTAGTGTTAAGATGGGTGACCTCTTGGGAAGGCTTTTCGATGCGTATGATGAAATTAAATAATAGTGGAATGACTCAGCTTGACTCAGCTATAAAGCTAGTAACCGGTCCAGATGTGACTACTATAGGGGTAGAGAATTCTTGGGTTTTTTCGTGGCAAAGCACTTTAGCCACGAAAATTTAGCACTTTTGCCACGAATTCAGTCGTGGCCCAAGTGCTCATTTGTAGTAGTGTTACCACGAGATTCATTCGCCTACCGAAACCCGCGCGTGGCCGGGTCGGGGTGCACCTATGTCATGTCCACACTTCCGTCATTGATCACAAGCTAAGAGACTATCTAGATTCGTCATAGGATTCAGTAATGCTCGTTCTAGGGGATAGTTATGTGGCTTTCTATACCAGACATGAAATAGGTAAAAGTGAAAATGAGATCTCGGTTCTTGTAATACCTCATTGTTTTGAGGATTCGATAATTGCATGGCATGTTATCTAAACGTCACGAGTCTTAAGCGAATGTGTTTGTATTATTGTTCAAATCAAATATTGTCAAGGCTCGTAATGGGAAAGAAAGAATTGTATTTATTAATAGACTCTGAAGGGAGTAACGTTTAGATGGGACTAGGGAGGTCGGGACATGTCCCCCGTACCTCAGACTCAACATAACAATGACGCTAGAAGGGAAATAACAATACTATGACTTGACCCTACTATGACATTGACATAGGCTTGGGACCGTGACCCTCTTCTTGGTTTTAGACCCTTACGTAATTTTCTGGGGTGCAACAATTGATGGGTTTTCTGGACTTGTTTCTGACAGTGGACTGTCGAAGAGTTCGAAATAACTTGTGACAAACACTGATGTCACTATCTCTTCCTAGGTATTCCTAAAGGTGAAATCTGGTTTTTGTCGTTTTGAGGGAGGGGATGTTCCTTCCTCGATCATATTTTGGATCACGAGCTTTAGTGCGAAGCATGCTTCGGTATTGTGTCCGTTACCTTGATGAAATAGGCAATAAGCCTTAAGACACCATTTTTTCATTCGTTTGTCAACTGGAGAGTCCGAAGTTGGACCCATGGGTGAGAGTAGTCCTGGATTGACCAAGTATTTGAGAGTCTCAGTGTAAGACAAGTCAATTGGGGTAAACTTCCTTCGTGAAGTCTCTACCTTGTTGGATATGGCTTTACATGGCCTTGACGTTTTTCCCGTGTTAGTCTTAGGAGAGTTCGACCGTGCGAAACATTCGAATGACCCAATTTGAGTAAGCCCCCGAATGTAATCATCTACAACCATTGGTATTTGCTTCGTTTTCCGTGTCTCTACTTTCTAGGAAATCGAGGCAATTGCTAATACTGCGGACGGAAGAACTCAAATGTCTTACCGAGGCATGGACATTGCGAACCAACTCAGTTAGGGTATTGACAATGTTGCGGATGCTTTTGATGGTGTTTCAATTCGTGGACATGTTGGAGAGTGATTCTGCGGGAAAGGATCGAAGATCAGAACGGATCCGCCGGACGACGTAAGAGACACGAGAGTGACTCGATGTATGCTCGTTGGTGAGCGACACATGAGACCCTTTATTCGCACGTGTTTGCGGTTATCGAGTTTTAGGACTCATGTGCTTTAGAATTTTGGTGTATTCGGCGAGACGCCTAGACTCGGATCTCCAGAACGTTATGATTTGATGCAAATCTCGGAGCGAGATTTATAGAGAACTCTCGAGATGAGATGACCCAATTAATCTCATGACCTTGAACGGAGGTGACCTTAGTAACTAGCACGAACAATTAATCACACGGTTGTACGACGTAAGGAATTGATCTCGATCTCGGCTCGGAATCAAATGATTTTGATGTTTTCGAAAATGGATTTTTTTTGCAAAATGAGTTATCCAAAGTGGATGTTTTGACATTACGATGGTTTAATGACATCGTTTGGTATGTCGAGAAGTGTTGCTACACGGGTGTCAAGAGTTCATGAGCTGAAAAATTGACGATAGCCAAAGTGTGAATTGTGATTTTGCGAAAATACGGTTGTAGGAGAACCGGTTTTGAAGATATGTGCAAATCATGGGGTCCCGTTGTTATCGAGATTCCTATTAGTTAGGGGTTCGATATTTGCGGTGCAGAAGGTGTTTGTGAGAAAACACGGTGTCCATGACGGTGTCTTGAAAGTGTAGGCAAATTCTTGTTATGTAATTTAGGTGGTGATAGTGGTTTTTGAAAAAAAAATTGAAAATGAAGGGATATGTGATCGGGTTTGACGATTCTATCCTATTGATTGGGATTCCGACCATAGTGACGCTATGTGTAAAGGTGTTTCGTGGGTGTAACTGTGTTAGATACCTCGATGTGATGCTAACGGTATGTAAAAAGTGTTTTGAAAACAAAAATGTAATTGTGTTAGGCGCCTTAATCCCATTGGTCGGAATCTCGGCGATAGTAACGATATGTTATTATTATTTTTATTGAAAACGATGGGCTTTGTTTTGGCCAGCGTGATGGCGCTAAAGTGTTTTTTTAAATAGTTAGTGTGAATTTGGCCGGGGTAACGACGCTAAGGTTTTTTTTTTGAAAATAGTGAGTTCGATTTCGGCCGGAGTGACAGCGTAAAAAGTGGTTTTGGAAAAAGGATGTCTTTTCGAAAACGGAGTTTGGAAGTAGTTGTATATGTTGTCGTGGCTGAATCCGGACTTTACTGTTTTATTTGGGTTGTCATAACACGCTACATATAACTAAGAAAGTATACACTCATGCAGGAAGCAGACGCGGGTAGGCCAGGGTAGCTACCGTCCACGAAGAGTCCTTGCTTTGGTGGCCACAAGTCAACGAGGGAGGCGAACGTTGCACCTTTTGCTTAGATCTGATCGCTTGGCATATCCACGGAATGCGCGACTATCTCGGACGGCCGGAACGTCAAGCGAGGGTCTCCCCGCAAGTTCGGTCTGAGAACCTTATCGTGATAAGGTCAATTAGTCCTAAAATTGGTTAGAGTGGGCTTTTAGGGCCAAAACCTGTAGTGTCCACAAAAAAGGAACTAGAAAATGGGCTTCACCGACCTTGTTTGAGTTACACCACCGCTGGAAACTTGTTTCTAAATCCGCAGCGGAGTCACCAAACTGTGGACGCTGCACACACCAGTGCCCGCGCGGGGACTTGTCGCGGCGGCCACCCACATGACCCATCGTGGACGCTCATCGCGTCCAGGCCGATCCAATCTCGCCTTTGGGGCGAAGTGTCGGACCTCGATTTGGTTGACGATTTGAATTGTGCTAGACAGATGTGGGGACATCCATGTTTCCGTTAGAATCGATCGAGACGTGGTTGTAAATGTTTAAAGGCCGATATGTTTGGTCTGACGACCTTTTTAGTGAATAAAATTCGTTGCCGATTTGTGGAGTCTCCACCGAGTAATTTTGGAATACTCGGAAACTATTCAAGTCAACATTAACGCTCAGCTGGTTGAAAGGTGAGTAACATGGGGACCTAAAGATAAAGACTTGTACCCTTATACATTCCATGTCTAGAATGACTCTCATTGCAATTGGTTTCGGCCATCCGGAAACCGTAGATTATGAGTAAGGGGTGAGGGTAGGTATTGGTAAGCTAACATCCGATAAACATCGGCACCCAATCCCGCCCGCACGTAGAGACCTCTATTAATCAATCGATGGGCTGATAACTTCGTTCCTTAATTGTGGTGGAAATGCGATATCATCCGTTGTTTTAACCTTGTGCCTTGCTATGTCGGTTGTCTAAGGATAAGTAAGTTTTTGTCGTCGAAGTAATTGATTTTACATTCTTTGCATGCGATTTCACGTGACACCCAAGTCATGGAAAGATGCACATAGGAGAGTAGAGAGTACTAGGTATTACTCGTATTAGCAAATCAGTTTTAACGTGATAATACGAATATTAATCATTTTCGTGGTATACCTTACCTGGTATTCTGCTTAAGGTGTGTGGATTCGGTATAAATAAGGATACGTCGAACCACGTGTGAGGAGTGAGCTTCGGATGAATACGGAACTCGACTACCACTTGTTCAGTTTTAGTTTGTTTAAGTTTTGAATCTCATGTTAGATGATTTAGCATGCGATTATGGTCATAAAAGCGGTAAATCATACGAAAGTTGTAAATGCGAAAAGTTGGTAAATCACATTATATGAGGAGTTTCACCCTCAGAGTATACACTAAACGAGACATGATGCGTAGATGGTCGAGAACGGATCTCGTGACTACTCGAAGTTTAGTTAAGGTGTTTTAGTTCTTGCGGTTGAAGTTGTGGACGTTACGTATGCTTAAGACGTGTCGTTGATTTAGTATCCACACGAGTTGGACTTGACGTTATCGAAGTCCATAATTAAAAGTCAGTATGTAATGTTGTGTTTAGATGAAAACCTAGTGACGATACAACTTCTACTGGCGTATCCTCCTAGCTTCCTACGGCAATTCCGGCAGAGCTTTGCTACGGTGGTGTGGGTCGACTAGTCAACACGGGTGCCCTTTTTCGTTTGTGTCATGTCAAAAACTCGATGAACGAAGAAGAGTAGTGTTGATTCGTAAGACGCGAATCGAAGAGAAAACGATCAAGTGGATCGTGCCTAATGTCGGAGTTCAACGGTAAAGAAGAGCTAAGGAGCTCGTAGAGAAGAGGGGGAGGATTCAGAGAATGAATTGTGTGTTCCCAATTCTAAATTGTGTGTCGAATGAGCAGAGAAGGGGATATTTATAGTTTTTCACGTAGCTCATTTTAAGATTCTAGGCGCACTGTGACTGGTGGCTCAGAATTGAGGCGCCCGTCATGAGGCAGCCCAGTTCTCAGGCGCCTGGCCCCATGCGACTAAAATATTGAAGATCCGATTTGATACACGTGATCTTGGATGGAGGCGAAGGATCAAGGGTTTCGTACCTAGGGTTTCGGGTGGTTTTGGGCTTTACTTTCGAAGCTTGACTAGGTTTGACCTGGTTTGACTTGGTCCGATGTGTTGACTCGAGTTTGACTTTGCGTGTGTCGGGTCCGAGTCGGAGCCCCGGTGTCGGAATTGACTCTAATTAGTGTCGACGCGACCGTAATGACAAGACTAAGACCGTCTTGATGTTGAATTAATTTTTTCGGGTAATTATTTGATTTGTTCTATAGAAAAACCATCTAAAACATCGTAAAATCGTGTCCTGTTGCAGTTCGATCATCATCGGGTGTTTGTTGGGTACTCCTGCAGCCATAAGGTCTATATCTGGGTGTCTACAACATTAATGAGAAGCACATATTTTTTTTTTGTTTTTTTCGTGGTGGCTTGCAACTCGATTCTTCATTTTGCCCGGAGCGCCCTTTCGGGTTTTCACTCCATCCTCGGCTTGTCATTTTTTATTTAGTGTGCTTGGTCATTGTAATCACTTTGTGAATCAGAGCGTATGATGAGCTCCAGTTTGCGCACGAATCCGTTGTAGTCGATTTTGTCAGTTTGGTTGTACCCCGGAAAGGGGCTGCCTACGTATCCGTGATTAGACGTAATCAAACCATGTTCGTAGTTCCTAAAGAGCGAGTGATTTTATGTTTTGGACTCATTATGCCAATTATTTATGCGAGATGTTTAGAGTGTTTTGCATGGGCTTTCACCCTAGTTAAGAGATTAGGATGAGGATATTAGGAGACTAAGGGTAATAGCGTTTAAGCTTGTCCATGTTGGTAGGGGTTGAGAACTCTTGTCCATCTAGATCAGTGATGATCACGGTGCCTCTCGTGAGTATTTCTTGACGAGGTAAGGATCTACCCAGTTAGGTTTGAACTTTCCCCTAGGATCGACGGGAAGTGGGGCTCTAAAGAATTTAACCACTAAATCTCCCTCGTGTATGTTTCGAGACTTAAATCATTTGTTAAAGGCTCGTTGTATTCTTTGTTGGTAGGCTTGAACATTGTATAGTGCGTGTATTCTGCGCTCATCTAAAAGGAATAGCTCGTCATATCGTTTTTGGTTCCATTCCTCTTCGGGAACGCCGCTCTCGGTTAGTATCCTTAGAGAGGGTATGTCTAACTCTATTGGTTGCACACCTTCTGATCTGTGGGTTAGGTAGTAAGGTGTGGTTCCAGAGGGAGTCCGGTAGGATGTTCGGTATCCCCATAATGTGAATTGTATTTTGTTGGATCAATCCCGGTAGTTGTCTATCATCTTCTTAAGGATGGTGACGATGGTTTTGTTTGCCGCCTCTACAACCCCATTTGTTTAAGGCCTATAGGGTGATGATTTGTGTCGTTGGATTTTTTATTTGTCTAGGAGTACTTAGGTGTCGACCCTAAAATGAGCCCCTTGATCACTGATGATCTCTTGTGGTAGGCCCTAGCGGCAGATGATGTTATTTTGTAGGAAGTTGACCACTTGCTTAGAGGTTAGTAATGTGTAGAATGCTGCTTCTACCCATTTGGTAAAGTAATCGACGATCACTAGTATGAAACAGTGTCCGCCAGTTCCGGATCGGTGTATTTTTCTTATGATGTCTATTCCCCAGGTGGAGAAGGGCAAGGGTTTAGTTGTTGTAGTGTGGAGTGGGTATGGTGGTATATGTTGGACGTTGACAAATATTTGGTAGTTGCGACAGTGGCGGACGCGATGCCGACAGTCTTCTTCTAGGGTTATCTAGTAGTAACCTAGCCTCATTATTTTACGGGCTAGTGCGTGTGAACTCATGTTGGGTTCGCATTCTCCGTCCTGTACTTCTTCCATGTCTCTTTTGGATTGGGTTTCGTCTATGCATCTAAGGAGCACTCTTTGCGGGGTTCGTTTGTATAATAGGTCTTTGTTTAGGACGTAGTGGGTGACGAGTATTCTTAAGGCTCGTTTGTTTTTGGTGTTTGTATTGGAAGGGTATGATCCATCGGTTTTGAAATCTAGGATTGTTTTGTACCAGGGTTCTTCGGGAGTGTCATCGGTTTCGTTGCTGAAGATGTAAGCTGGTTGCTCGCTCCTCTCCACACAGATTGGCATGAAGAAGAGATTATCGGACATGTTTATTAGTGAGGTTAGTTTGGATAGTGCATCCGCAAATTGGTTTTTCTCTCGCGGAATGTGTACAAAGATGATTTCGGTAAACTCTTAGGAAATTGTTTCGATTTCAGTTTGGTATGGAGCTAGGCTTTCGCTATAAAGCTTCCAAATGCATATGGCTTGGTTGACTACCGGAGATGAATCTCCGTGGACCCTAAGGTTCTTAATTCCTAGTTTTATTGCGGCTCGTAGTCCTATTAGGCAGGCCTCGTATTCAGCCGCATTGTTGGTTACTGGGAAGTCAAGTTTTGCGGATATGGGTGTATGGTTACCTTGTGGGGATATTAAGGGGATTTCTACACCGCAGCTCCTCATGCTCGAGGTGCCATCGAAGTATAGGTCCCACGACTTATCATCGGTGAATAGGATGTCCTCATCAGAGAAAGACCATGTGTCGGTTGAGTGTGTTTCCTCTATTGGGTTTCGGCTAGGAAGTTAGCTACGACTTTTCCTTCGATGACCTTAAGGGGCGTGTAGGTCAGGTCAAATTCTGTGAGTGTTTGTTATCGCGATCTTGGCTAGGGTAAGATAAAGTGGGTCGTTGGTCGACGCCCTTATGCTTTAAGGTTTGTTTGATTGCTATCGATAAATAGTATAGTGTCGAGTCGTAAGCGGGAAGTGTTTATTTTAAATCAAGCAATTATCGAGGCGTGTAGTAAGTAAAAGAAAATTTTATTTCTGTAATTGATGAAAATTCAAGATAATGTGTTTGAAATAGGACTCTACGAGGTTGGGACAAGCCCCTTGTACCTCCGACTCAATGCGTAAAGTAATTATAATAATAATAAGGGTTATTTAACAATAATAATACGAACTATAGGGTATCTTCCCAAAATAATATCAATTTTAATAAATATGAGAATAATACGTATTATTGGTGTAGTTAAACAAGAGTAGTATAGGTGACCGGCTACCTGTAAAACCCTTCCACCTTCCTTTTTCACCTTTAATTTTATTTAACGGTAATAATACGAACTATAGAGCGTCTTCCAAAAATAATTCCAATTTTAATAAATCGGAGAATAATACGTATTTTTGGAGTAGTAAAACCAGAGTAGTATAGATGATCAGTTGGCGGTAGAACCCGTTCATCTTCCTTTTTCGCCTTTTATTTATTTCATATTACTTTACTCATTTTCAATTACTCAAGTGTACGTGGCATTAAACGTCATTCATGTTCTCCGTCTTCCTCTTCCTTCAAGTCTTCAACCTCACCAAATCTTGCTAACAACACAATCTCACACCAAGATCAACACGTTAATCTAAACGAAACGTAAAGAAAAAAAACAGAAGAAAGATAAAGGGTAATGGAGAGAGAGGATGAAGGAGAGAATTAAGGAGGAGTAGATCTGGCAAAAATGGCCCGACCCGAATAAGTCAAACTGAACCCGACCCGACACCCCAATTGAAGACTTGATTTTGACCCGTAATCCGAATTGATCGAGCTAACTAGAAACTGACCCGACTATTATTATAGAAAACGAGTCGATATCCCTAAAAAAGTTGGAAACAACAAACCCGAGAATGACTAGAACCCGAAATTATTCGACCTGACCCGAAGTCAACCCGATTATTATAACTCGTAAGTGGCCCGACCCGAAGCTGACCCGACACGGTTCACCCGTTATCCAGGTCTAAGTAGGAGGATGGAGGATAAGTACCAGGTTAAATATTAATTAGGTGACCTGATGTAGCAGGTTATAAAGTCACTTATATTATTCTTGTTTAACTACTCCAATAATGCGTATTATTCTCAGATATACTGAAATTGGTATCATTTTGGGAAGACGCCCTGTAGTTGGTATTATTGTCGTTAAATAACCCTAATAATAATAGTTATTATTAAGCCTTGATCCTTAATACGAGCTAGACTCTGACTCGGACACGGGTCCACTTGTTTCGGCGGGTGCTCGCGCGTTGCCGTATTCTGGGTACGCTATGAATTTCTCCTCCTGGATAAGGTATGAGACTTGTTGTCAGAATTCGTGGCATTCACTAATGCCATGCCTTCGTCCTCCCTGGTACCGACACCATTTGTTACCATTCCTGTGTATGGGTCTTTTGTTTAAGGGTGGATCAGGTGTCGGGGTCATGGGGTACAAGATCCAATCGGTTGCTAGCATGGTTAGGGCTTGATCATGGGATAGCTCAAAGTGTTCGAGGAGGCGGAGGCACCCTCTTTCGAAATTATCCGTGAGGAGGTGCGTGGACCTTTTCGTTAGCAGTGTCATTTTCATTGCTCTTGTGTTTAGTAACCCTTGTATTTTGTCTTTTAGAAGTGTGCAAGACTCTGTATCATGGCCATTACCACTATGATAGTGACAATACTTGTCTTTGGACCAGTGGCGGGATCTATGATTAATCGGGGGGTCTGCCATCGGGCCTATGGGTTGCAAGAGATGAAGGGATGTTAACCTTTGTAGTGCGGATGCATAGCTAACCCCGATTCGAGTATGCCTTTTTTTCGGAGCTTAGATTTTGGGTGAGCGTGCGTTGCTCCCCTTACTAGACCTGTAACAATCCGAGGCAGGTGGTTCGGGGAGTGCCCCGATCTTTTACTTGATACGAGCTATTCTCGCCTCATTTTTTTGACAGCAAAGGGTGTAGCTGTATGTAGTATTATGTGGGCTAGATCTCCTGTTGTCTTGGGCTCTATGGGGGTACTGGGTGTGTACTCCACGTGGTCGTCTGAATCTTCATCGATGTTTATGACATCGTCTTCTCCAGGGTCGAGATGTGAACAGTCGATGACATCATCAAAGATGGCATGAACACTAAAGGGGTTTGAAGTGTTATTAGACTTTTCGGGTGAGGGAGAGGAATTGTCCCATTTTTGATCCTGTCTTGTATGGTGTTTTTTAGTCGAAAACAAGATTCGGTGTCATGCCCGTTGCCACGATAAAAGTGGCAATACTTGTTGGCATCCCACATCTTACTTCTTTTATCGGTGGCTGGATCCGCTGTAGGTCCCAATGGTTCGAGCTTTCCTTGCTCGACTAACCTTTTTAAAGCCTCGGTGTAAGTAATGCCTAGCTTGGAGAATGTCCTTGGGGTAAAGTTTGTTCTTCCTCTGGTGGTTTGTTCGACTAGGTGGACTTTTTCGGTTTTGTTGTTTCCGGACGACCCGTAGGAGCGGAATCCAGTGGAGGTAGTTGGGCCTTGGTAACCTTTACCCATTATCTTTGAGAACACCCCCTTTTTCATATCGTCTTCTTGGCATATTCCTAAAGTAGAGAGTTCTTTGAAGGTGCGGATGTTTTGATACCGGAGGTGTGACGCTGTGGACATGACATAGGTCCACCCCGACGTGGCCACGCGCGGGTTTGGGTAAGCGAATGAATCTCCATATGAGAATGGATCGAATTGAAATTTAGGTCTATGTGGAGTCGCCACCGAATTTTGTGGTTATTCGGAACCATTCGAGCCCACTCTATGTCGTAGTGGTCCGTATAAAAATACGGCCCATTTCCGATGTCAGAGTTTATTGGGCTCGTCCCTTTGCATTTGATACCAATACCGACATTATCGGATATTGTGTATTGAATGACTCTCGTGCGCCAACGGTTTCGGGCATCCAGAAACCGAGGTTCTGAGTAAGGGGTGAGGGTACGTGTTGGGAAGCCCACAAAGGACACCCAACCCCGCCCGCACATTAGCGGCCTCTACTAAGAATTCGAGTGACTTTCTAATACGCGCGTTAGTTGAACGGGAAAATGATATGCAAAGATTATTTTCCCTAAACATGTGAATGGAATTGAAAAGGGTTTCTAATTCAATTTAATGAAATTAATTCTAACGTCGAAGTTGAATTTTAGCATGTGGGTTCATTTTAGTAAAATAAAATAAACGACAAAAATCGACAAAGGAAACAATCAAACCGTTAGTAACGATGTAACGAGTAATAAATTGAATAAAGATATAGATGTGATGAATGCATGATTTTGGAAAGCTTTATATGTCACGTGATGGATTAACATGTGTTGACCGAGGTCAAGAAAAATATTTATCGAATTCTAGAAAATATGTCGCGAAAGTCGCTGTTTTATGTAAGATCGGAAAAGAATAGAAAAGACGAGAAAACAAAAGAAACCCGACGAACCAGGCCTCCGCGCGAGTCGCCTGACAAGCGTGAAACACCCCACATTGATTGAAGATGTCCTATTTATGAACTTTGGTTAAAGGGATTTGAAGTACTACTCATATCAGCAAAGTGCACTTTCTTTTCTGGTCATCCATGCAAAAGAACTCCGCAGTTAAGCGTGCTTGGCTGAGAGCAATCTTAGGATGGGTGACCTCCTGGGAAGGTTTCCAGGTTGCGCATGAGTGAGCACAAAGTGCGCTGGAAAGGACTCTTATTGGTCTGTGAGACTAGTACAAAGCCTGGCGAGCTACCGCGACTAACATTTCCAGTCCTAGGATTGGGCTGGGGTGTTGCAGGCGCGCGACTCCCGTGGGGGTCTGTCCGCTCTTTTTTTATTTGTTGAAAACCGTCAATTTTTTATAAATCGCGTACAAGTATGGATTAACTTATACCCGTTTTATATTTTCGATATTCGTTATATTCAATATTCGATTATGAAATCGATATTAAATACTTGGAATGATTTATACTCGATTCTAATTGTGATGCTCGTCATATCCCATATTCGATTATGGAATCGATATGGAATACTAGAGTGAAAAAGATAAAGAAAATTGATTTGAATCGTTTAAAATAACCAAGACAATATATATATTCCTCCGCATTTGTAGTGTCATGATTCGAACGAATTAAATAACATCTACGTTAGCATCAACGAAAAATTGAATTGGCTAAATTGTTTGATTAGATTATTAGACTCGACATCCAATTATGGAATTGGCATCGGATCTAACGTATCGATACTTTGCTTGAATGAAAACTTGATTCCCTCGGCTTTTCCGACATAGAAATAAATCCCTAAGGATTAGGATGTCAGATCTGTGTCAACGGATTTCGACCCTTATTAAATATAATGCTTATTTTTTGAAAATTAATGTAAATATGCGACTAATAAATGATGCAAACAATATGAATATTATTGTTTAAGTTAACTTATCTCAATAATCAAATAGTCGGGGTACCGGAATAAGCGATCGTCAACGTTGTGTGCAGTACACTTGTATATTCGTGTTTTCTTATTCCGATATCCTTCTTATTCGACATAAATCGATAAGTAATTTAATGTCTTGTACTAATTATATTATCGATATTATGGTGTGATGAACAAAATAAAAAAACGGAAAAAAAGACGGAGAAAAAGAAGACGGACGATGAGAAGAGAAAGAGAAGAGAAAAGGGTTTTGACACCCTCAACCTACATGTTCTTGTCTCGGAACGGGCTCGTAACCGTGGCTTTAACACAGGAGTCTTCGAGGTTTTATGGAGATTAAGTTGTGGTGGCTCGGGATTGATTCCTAAATCTAGGTTTAGGGTTTTTGCTAGTGTAGAATTGCTAGGGTTTGATTAGGGTTGCATGTGTAAGATTAGGGTTCTTGAGGTTGTTAAAAAGTTGTTTGATGTATTGTATGGGGGTTTGCTTATATAGGCAAGGCTATACATCCCATAGCTAGGGTTAGGTGACCGGGTAGCCCCCGGGCTTGGTTGAGCAGCACGGTCCGTCCGGTCGGGCCCATTCGATCGGGTGGGTCAGTTGTAGTGTAAAGGTCTGTCTTTTTGGATTGTACATTGGATGTTTTGTGGGTTTTGATTTTTGAGTTGGACCCCTGATACCTGGGTGGCTGTTTCGTATGTGTCTCGGAATGACTTTGACCGGGGTTGACCCAATCACTAAAAGTCGGTTTTATTTCCGGTGTCGGTTTTGACCCAAATTAGTCTTATTTGATTGGAAACGGCCCACTGGACCTGGATTCGAGGTTGATTTTGTGAGATTTGCGCTCTGTAAGTGTGTTAGCCAGCGATTAATGGATTTGAGCCCGTATCCGAGCGCATAGAAGCACGTTAGCGTCCGATCATCATCGCGTGTTTTTTAGAAACTGCTATAGACACCTGGCAGTCAAAATGCGGGTGTCTACAGAGCCCCCACTCTGACTGAGGGTTGGACAAGGCGAAAGTCAGAGTAGCCACCAGGCCAATCGAGGATTGAAACCTGGCGGACTTTCGGTCGGGTCGTTTATAGTCCATTAGACTCGCGTGAAGGGCTCGCCAGCCATAAGCTAGAAGTCATACTTGAGTTGATGATGATAACTCGGTGGGGAATCAGACTTGTCACATAAGTCCTGGGTGTGCCTGTGTGTAGGCCCATCCCGTGCTATTCAAGGGAAAATGCCGCCTCGGGCTATCTACTGGGGAATTGGACTTTTCGTATAAGTCTCGGGTGCGCCTGTATATGAGCCCATCCCGTGTTGATTCGAGAGAAAATGCCGCCTTGGGCTTCCGCTGGGGAGATTTAGCGGGTTGTATGTCCTGCTTGAGTCGTACCTGTATAAGTCACATAAAGTGCATGCAACACGTAGGTAGTAAAATGACTCGCGCTGGGGAAAAATGATTTTTGAATTTTTGAAAGTTTGGATTTTTGAAATTTTGAATTTTCAAAATTTTGAATTTTTTGACTCCTAAAGAATTTTAGGAAAGAAATTTGCAGTTTAAATAGACCGAAATTTGACCTTGTCGGAAAGGATTTTCTCAAATGGCTAAGTTTTGCAAATTTCAAAGTGGAATTTGAAGAGAGAGGCCTACCGACAGACTCGACTCTGGACGTGACCGGACGAGTTGACAGACACGACTGGACTCTCGAGGGGTTGGACCGTGACTCGGTAGGGTGGTGGGCCACCTAACAAGACTCTTGAGTTGCGCTATCCCGTAGCCTAGGCGAGTGGTAACATGGGAATGATCTGTTATAGGGGGACTGCCGTAGTCTGTAATGAGACTGTTTTAGTCTGGTGCGCTTCTGGATTTTTGATTTTAGGGTACAGTCCAAAATGGGTATTGCTTCGAGTCCTGACAGATTCTCGTCTTCGACTGAGCCGGGTACTAGGACACAGTGTAGAAAGGAGGCTAGATTTTTTTTTGATTTTGTGAGCGGATGGAGGTTTCCCGCCTAAGAGAAGCTCCCAGGACGACAAAGCTAGCTGTTGAGAACATGATGGTGTCGTGACCGGAATGATGGCGCTTTTTGAATGTGTGTCAATGTGAGTGGTTGTGCCTCTGTTGAAAGGATGCCTACGTATTCACGTGTAGTGAAATCAAACCAAGTCGTAGTTCAGTGTCGGAAGATGTATTATGGTGCCTAGTCTAATAGGGCTTTGTGTGTAACTAGCCATAGCGATGGTGTAGGCTAGGTGCATTCCCAATGATGTCTTGATCAAAGGTCTAGAATGGTTAGGATATTGATCCTGTGACTGCGAGCGTTCTCCGGGGTAGCCCCCAGAGGTGGTGTGAACTATTTGGGCATGTTCTATGCCGACTGCAGGTTGAATTCCCGTGTTTGGGGGTGGTAACTGGTTTAGATATTTTTGGAAATGTGGAGCTAGGTCATAAGTGGCTTTGATGATTCGAAATCTGGAGCTCGATTTTGTGGAGCTAAGGCTTTGAGGGTAAGGTATTGTAATGTGGTAGGAAAGGGGGAAGTCGAGTAAAAATGACTCGGACTTCGATTGGGCAGGTTTGATGATGCGGGATCTGATTTCCATGTCTGGCCCTAATGGTTAGGGTATCCTATGGAGCTTGAATCCTCAAAATTCTGGGCTGTCTCTAGCCTAGGTCTCGGGAAGGTCTTGAGGATTGTAATGTGGGAAGGCTAAATGTGGTGTTAGTTGACCAGCTTGATCGTTTCTCCCCTATTGGACGGTATGAGTATTGATAATTTTGAATTTGACCATTTTCACTACGGTCATGGGTTCTTGAATATTTTTTGGTTGACCTCTTAGCCCTGGTCGTGGGATCTTGAATATTTTTTATGGTTGACCTCTCAGCCCCGGTCACGGGTTTTTTGAATGTTGGTTGACCTCTTAGCCCCGGTCATGGGTTTTTTGAATGTTGGTTGACCTCTCAGCCCCGATCATGGGTTTTTTGAATTTTGGTTGACCTCTCAGCCCCGATCATGGGATTTTTGAATTTTGGGTGACCTCTCAGCCCCGGTCATGGGTTTTTTTAATTTTTGTTGGTCAGACTAACACCTAAGGTAGGGGTTGGTTGATCTTATTGGATGGGTGTTTATTGTGGGAAATGAGCTTGCCTCCCGTCTTGAACCCAAACTAGGAGACTACCCAGATTTGTCATAGGAATTCGATACCACTCCTGCTAAGTGTAGTTTTGTGGCTTTCTATACCAGACATGGAATAGGTAAAAGGAAAACACGGGCTCGGTTTCCTGCAGTCATTATAGATGTGCCTATAATAGTCACGTGCGTGTGCTCACAGTGTATGACGGTGTTCATCACGTTCTCGGAAACACATAAGGAAAGTAGATATGAGAAAAAGTATATTGAAAGCTTGATTTTATAGAATTTTGAAAAGGGGACAAAATACAATTGACCCAGACTCTGACTGTGACTTTGACTTTAACTTTGACTTTGGAGGGAATAGCACATCCTAGACTCGGACTCAGACTCGGACTTAAATCAGATCCGGACTCTCGGGTGATGTTGTCATTAGTCGTCGGCTTCTACGGACTCGAGTTGATTTCCAGTATAGCCTTCAGTAGAAGTTTCACCCAGATCTTCATTATGTCGAAAATCGTCTTCAATCCTAATGCCCATTTCGGTAAGCACGGCAAAGTTTGAAATGCCGGCATACCTAAGATGGACACGGTAAGAAGGTAGGAGGTTGTTGATGAACGCCTCCATTACTGTCTTCTCGTTGGGCTTGTCTACCAACTTCACACTTTTGGCCCTCCACCTTTGGAGATACCTGGTGAACCCTTCTTTGGACTCTTGGGTCATCACTTCCAGAGTACGCATTGTAGTCTGGATCTCGATATTATCGGCGTAATTCCGAGCAAATTCAGTCGTCATGTCATCCCAAGTCGGGTATTTCTTGGAATCGAGCCTGTAGTACCAGGCTTTGGGGTGCTTTTTGAGGGAAGAAGCGAACAAGTGTCTGAACATGGTGGACTTCACCCCCTTGACAGCCATAACTTCTTTGAAAGCCCGGATGTGGTGGACCGGGTCTTTGGTACCCTCAAACAATTGTATGCCTGTAAGGTCGAAGTTGTCGGGCAGTTCATCATTCAGGGGTGAATAGGTACGGACATTTTCCGTGTGGATCGAGTTATTTGTTGACAAATGGACCTGCTCTTCAAGTTTGCGAACAACGCTGATTAGTTCAGCTATGGGCCCAGTGGGCTCAGATCCAGCAACAGGAGTCCCTTTCTCCACGGCACTTAGCCGGGTGGCCAAGGTCGCTTGGTCAGTCTGGATGGTAGTCAATTGAGTTTCTATCTTGGCCAGCGCGGCCTTCAGTTCGTCCAAAGTTCCTTGCATCTTTTGATGTCTGGTTTGCGGTGGCCTGTCTGTAAGAATACCGCGTAATCAGTAAAGTTGCTTAGGAACTCAAATTCACCAAGGCATAGGAAATAGCGCGGGAGGAGAGACGACTCCGTTTTGACTCGGGTTTGACTCCCCTAAGACAAATGTGTAGGGTACGATTCTCGGAGTGACTGTGATTAATCACTCCGTCGGAGAATAGCCCCCAATGTGAGACTAAGGACTTAGATGGCGTGACATCTTAAGTGGCTCGAAAGTGGGGTACGTGAGACACGTGTAAGACATGACCCTTAGGGCAACCGTGATTGATCGCCCTGCTAAAGGGTAGCCCCCGAGTGGGATTGAAGATTTTGTCAATACTCGAGTGTTGGACGAGTGACCCTTAGACGTAAGGACCACGAACCTTTTGTTATAGGGCTATGCCTTGTAAAAGTTTGACTTGGAAAGACACCTAGATGGGTGACTTGTGAAAGGTGAGCCTTCCTTAGGATTCAGCTCTGTGGGCCGAGTCCTGTTCGAAGGAAGGTCCACGTGAGATATTTCTCAGACTTTGGACTCGATTGTGTAGACGGGCCCTCCTTTGTAGGGGTATGTCCTACGTAGGTGGGCCGGGCCTTAGT
The DNA here is from genome assembly GCA_958450325.1 of Agrostemma githago. Taxonomy (NCBI): domain Eukaryota; kingdom Viridiplantae; phylum Streptophyta; class Magnoliopsida; order Caryophyllales; family Caryophyllaceae; genus Agrostemma; species Agrostemma githago. Next base: position 56,234,152 of record OY288241.1, read on the forward strand.
CTAATAAGGCGGACTGGGATGGGGAAGAAACTCGCGATGTAGGATCGGCGGAGTTTCGACGCTAAAGACTTCGACGACTTAAGACACGACCCGACACTGCTAAATACGAGAAGTCCTAAGAAGAGGAAGGTTTTGAAAATGGATTATTTTGGAAAACCCGAGAAAACTCGGGGAAAGGCCCGACTTTTCGAGAAAATCAGAAAGTGTATCGGGCCTCAAATTTGAAAGTTCGAAAATATTTTCGAGTTTTGAAATGGGCAGAATACCGGCTAAAAATAGGATGCTTTGAGTAAAATCATAAGTCCTAAATTCGGTATACGTCCCGGGTTTTGAAATTGGATATCTTGAAAATTGAAAATTTGAGTGTCGGAAAAAAGGAATTTCCAACGATTTTAAAATTTAAGATAAGATCCCAAAGATTTGAAAATCAAAAACGACATCTCGAAGATTTGAAAATTGAAATTGAATTTTTGAAAATTCAAAAATCGAATGGTGGATCGGAAGTTCGAATTTTGAAATGGGCTGCATGCCGGCTAGAAAATAGGCTTGTTTTGAGTCAAATCATAAGTCCTAAATTTCGGTAGCTTTCCGAGTTTTTGAAAGTTGAATATTTTTGAAAAGATACATTTTTGAAAAAGTTGACGGTTTTTGAAAACGACACAGAAACCAAATAGCACGTAGTCACACAAGCATTATAACGACGCCATGTATGCTCTACACTAAGTCTCGGTCGGTCTAAAGAGGGTCTATACCAGTGTACATAGTCTAGACGTTGATCGGGACGGACTTTCTAAGTCGAGTTGAGCTTAGAACATGCCGCGAAACCCACTCGAATCGACTATGGACACCTTTTGACATATCCATATTGGAGTACATCAACGGTATAGTGGGACGTCGGTCGCGAGTACCGGCCCGGGAAAATATGGGTTATGCGTGAACCGTAAAACTAAAACGCGTATTGTATTTGTCAAACGATTTCTATTCGAGTCTCACCCTGAGGATGCCGATGGTAAGTAACGCATCAGTTAATCCCCAGCGGAGTCGCCAAATTGTGGACATGACATAGGTCCACCCCGACGCGGCCACGCGCGGGTTTGGGTAGGCGAATGAATCTTCATATGAGAATGGATCGAATTGAAATTTAGGTCTATGTGGAGTCGCCACCGAATTTTGTGGTTATTCGGAACCATTCGAGCCCACTCTATGTCGTAGTGGTCCGTATACAAAATACGGCCCATTTCCGATGTCAGAGTTTATTGGGCTCGTCCCTTTGCATTTGATACCAATACCGACATTATCGGATATTGTGTATTGAATGACTCTCGTGCGCCAACGGTTTTGGGCATCCGGAAACCGAGGTTCTGAGTAAGGGGTGAGGGTACGTGTTGGGAAGCCCACAAAGGACACCCATCCCCGCCCGCACATTAGCGGCCTCTACTAAGAATTCGAGTGACTTTCTAATACGCGCGTTAGTTGAACGGGAAAATGATATGCAAAGATTATTTTCCCTAAACATGTGAATGGAATTGAAAAGGGTTTCTAAGTCAATTTAATACAATTAATTCTAACGTCGAAGTTGAATTTTAGCATGTGGGTTCATTTTAGTAAAATAAAATAAACGACAAAAATCGACAAAGTAAACAATCAAACCGTTAGTAACGATGTAACGAGTAATAAATTGAATAAAGATATAGATGTGATAAATGCACGATTTTGGAAAGCTTTATATGTCACGTGATGGATTAACACGTGTTGACCGAGGTCAAGAAAAATATTTATCGAATTCTGGAAAATATGTCGCGAAAGTCGCTGTTTTATGTAAGATTGGAAAATAATAGAAAAGACGAGAAAACAAAAGAAACCTGACGAACCAGGCCTCCGCGCGAGTCGCCTGACAGGCGCGCGACTCGCGTGGGGGTCTGTCCGCTCTTTTTTTATTTGTCGAAAACCGTCAATTTTTTATACATCGCGTACAAGTATGGATTAACTTATACCCGATTTATATTTTCGATATTTGTTATATTCAATATTCGATTACGAAATCGATATGGAATACTAGAGTGAAAAAGATAAAGAAAATTGATTTGAATCGTTTAAAATAACCAAGACGATATAAATATTCCTCCGCGTTTGTAGTGTCATGATTCGAACGAATTAAATAACATCTACGTTAGCATCAACGAAAAATTGAATTGGCTAAATTGTTTGATTATATTATTAGACTAGACATCCAATTATGGAATTGGCATCGGATCTAACGTATCGACACTTTGCTTGAATGAAAACTTGATTCCCTCGTCTTTTCCGACATCGAAATAAATCCCTAAGGATTAGGATGTCAGATCCACGTCAACGGGTTTCGACCCTTATTAAATATAATGCTTATTTTTTGAAAATTAATGTAAATATGCGACTAATAATAATGATGCAAACAATATAAATATTATTGTTTAAGTTAACTTATCTCAATAATCAAATAGTCGGGGTACCGAAATAAGCGACCGTCAACGCTGTGTGCAGTACACTTGTATATTCGTGTTTTCTTATTCCGATATCCTTCTTATTCGACACAAATCGATAAGTATTTTAATGTCTTGTACTAATTATATTATCGATATTATGGTGTGATGAACAAAATAAAAAAACGGAAAAAAAAGACGGAGAAAAAGAAGACGGACGACGTGAAGAGAAAGAGAAGAGAAAGGGGTTTTGACACCCTCAACCTACATGTTCTTGTCTCGGAACAGGCTCGTAACCGTGGCTTTAACACAAGAGTCTTCGAGGTTTTATGGAGATTAAGTTGTGGTGGCTCGGGATTGATTCCTAAAACTAGGTTTAGGGTTTTTGCTAGTGTAGAATTGCTAGGGTTTGATTAGGGTTGCATGTGTAAGATTAGGGTTCTTGAGGTTGTGAAAAAGTTGTTTGATGTATTGCATGGGGGGTTGCTTATATAGGCAAGGCTATACATCCCCTAGCTAGGGTTAGGTGACCGGGTAGCCCCCGGGCTTGGTTGAGCAGCACGGTCCGTCCGGTCGGGCCCATTCGATCGGGTGGGTCAGTTGTAGTGTAAAGGTCTATCTTTTTGGATTGTACATTGGATGTTTTGTGGGTTTTGATTTTTGAGTTGGACCCCTGATACCTGGGTGGCTGTTTCGTATGTGTCTCGGAACGACTTTGACCGGGGTTGACCCAATCGCTAAAAGTCGGTTTTATTTTCGGTGTCGGTTTTGACCCAAATTAGTCTTATTTGATTGGAAACGGCCCACTGGACCTGGATTCGAGGTTGATTTTGTGAGATTTGTGCTCTGTAAGTGTGTTAGCCAGCGATTAATGGATTTGAGCCCGTATCCGAGCGCATAGAAGCACGTTAGCGTCCGATCATCATCGCGTGTTTTTTGGAAACTGCTATAGACACCTGGCAGTCAAAATGCGGGTGTCTACAGACGCATAGGTGGGTCTGAGAATGTTGACGAACTTTTCCACTAAGGTGGCCTTGTCCGGGCGGTTTATCAGTTGGGTGCTAACCTTTCTCCACCTAGTTAGGAATTCAAAGAATCCCTCTTTCTCGTTTTGGGAAAGGATTTCTAGGCTTCGGAGAGTGATATGGGTTTCGGAGTTATCCGCATATTGTTTTCCAAATTCGACAGCTATGTCGTCCCATATGGATATCTTTTTAGGATCAAGGGAGTAAAACAATTATCGGGGCGTATCACCCAAGGATGACGGGAGTATCGTAGCAAAAAGGTCCGGTTTGATGCCCTTAATAGCCATGTAATATTTGAAGGCTTGGATATGGTTGAGGGGGTCTTCGATTCCCTTGAACTTAGGTATATCGGTTGGAGAAGTTTTCTGGGAGTTGATCATTCACCATTTCGAACTTCTGGTGATTTTTGAGGTGGACGTTGTTGCCTTGGTTTAGGCATATTTGGTTTTCGAGGAAGTCTATACGACTCATGGCCGATTGCAACATATCGTTTTAAGGCGGTGGAACAGAGTTAGTAGAGGTGACCTCGACGGGAATACCGTCCAACGGCGTGGAGCTTAGTAGAACCTCATTGAAGATCCGGTTATGATTTTCATCTGAGGCTCTATCTTCTGGGTGACCAAGAGGGGCGTCGATGATATTTACGGATGAGTTCATAGCAATGATAGAGGATTGTACGTTTCGGATCATGTTGGTTAGGACGCCTACGTTGTTATCCGCGGATTGTCCGACGTCGTTTCCGCTACAGTGATGGGTGTGATGGCAGTCTATCTCTAGGGTTGTCCAGTAATAGCCTAATCTCAATATCTTACGGGCTAAGCGTGTGCGCTCATGTGGGGTCCACATTCCACGTCATGTATTTGTTCATGACTTTTTTGGATTGGGCTTTGTCTATGCACTTAAGAAGTACTCCTCGTGGAGTTCGTTTGTATAATAATCCTTGGTTCAGGACGTAGTGAGTGGCTTGCATTCTTATGGCTCGTTTGTTTTTGATGTTTTTATTGGGCGGGTATGATCCGTCGATTTTGAAGTCTAGGATTGTTTTGTACCAGGGTTCTTCAGAGGTGTCATCAGTTTCGATGTTATCGATATATGCGGGTTGTTCTCTTCTCTCCACACAGATGGGCATAGAGAATAGGTGGTCGGGCATGTTTATTAGTGAGGCTAATTTGGATAGTGCATCCGCGAATTGGTTTTCCTCACGGGGTATGTGTATGAAGTTGATTTCGGTGAATTCTTGGGAGATTGTCTCGATTTTGGTTTCGTATGGAGCTAGGCTTTCGCTATAAACTTTCCAAATGCCTGTGGCTTGGTTGACTACCAAGGATGAATCTCCGTGAACTCTAAAGTTTTTAATCCCTAGTGTTAATGCGGGTTTTAGCGCTATTAGGCAGCCTTTCTATTTGGCCGCGTTGTTGGTTATTGGGAAGTCTAGTTTGAATGATATGGGGGTGTGGTCACCTTGTGGGGATATAAAGAGGATTCCTACATCGTATCACCTCATGCTCAATGGACGAATAAAATGTCTTCGTCGGGGAAGGATCGGGTATCGGTTGTGTGGGTTTCCTCTATTAAGTTTTCGGCTAGGAAATCGGCTACGGCTATCCCTTTGATGACTTTAAGAGGTGTATAGGTTAAGTCAAACTCGACTAGCATGAGGGTCCATATGGCCAGTCGTCCATTGAAGATGGGTTTTTTGAAGATGTATTTGATGGGGTCCATTTTTTAATATACATGTATGGTATGGCTAAGCATATAGTGTCTTAGTTTCTTGGTTGACCACACTAGGGCAAGGCACATTCTTTTAAGGGCGTGTGTTTTGTCTCATACTCGAGGAACTTTTTGCTAATGTAGTAAATTGCTCTCTCTTCCTTGTCGATGGTTTGTGCTAGCATGGTCCCCATTGCGGTTTCGGTTACGGTAAGGTAGAGAGAAAGTGGTATTCCCGTTTTGGGAGGCATTAATATCGGTGGTTTGGCTAGTATTCTTTCACTTTGTCAATGGTCTTTGGACATCAGTCGTCCCAAACAGTTGGTTCGGTAATTTTGAATTTTTTGAAAATGGGTTCGCAAACCATGGTTAGTTTAGCGATAAAGCGGCTGATGTTTTGTTCTTTGTCTAGGAATCCTCGAATTTCCCTTTCAGTTTTGGGTGTGGGCATGTCTAATAGGGCTTTTATTTTTGATGGGTCTATCTCGATTTCTCACTGGCTTACGACGTGACCTAAAAGTTTTCCGAATGTAAACCCGAAGGTGCATTTTTGAGGGTTAAGTCTCATGTTATATTGGCGCAAGCGTTTGAAGAATTTTTCGAGAGTGGGGACGTGCCCTTCTCGGTTTTGGAATTTGACTATCTTATCGTCTACACACACTTCGACTTCCTTGTGCATCATGTCGTGTAGGAGTGTGGTGGCGATTCGTTGGTAGGTTACCCCGGCGTTCTTAATCCCGAAAGCCATGACCGAGTAACAATATGTTCCCCAAGGTGTGGCGGTGAATGCAGTTTTGGACATGTCGTCCTTGGCCATTTTTATTTGGTTGTAGCCGGCATACCTGTTCATAAAGAAGAGTACACTACTACAAAATCATTAGTTTCTTGACGCTTTTATAAGTGTCCACCTTTTTCTTATCAAATTTTTCTTCTCTACCCTTTAATGTGTCGAGAGTTATATTTTTATTATAATTCATAACCTCTAATTAAACTGATGAATTGAAATGAGCGGTTTAAAAAATTTCGTACCCCGCCTTTACCAAAAAAACGAATTACCGCCCTCACCTGCTCTAATTTGGAAAAAAAACTCTTCGTATAAACCTAATCGATCACCTAACTGATTGATGAAACCAATTACGGTTCATCTATTCATCAATCTCTTGGCAATATCCCTTTGTATCAATCACCCTTCGTATCATCATTCCAACCTAATTAAACCTAATTCGTTCATCAATCACCCTCGTTCATCACCGTGTTCTGCTTCTGATTTCGCATCACCATTCTGCTCTTGATTTCGCATCACCGTTCTACTCTTGATTATTCATCATTGCTACTGCCGATTATTGATTTCAGGTACAAATTTAATTTCATCGCATCACCCTCTTTTTGTTTCCCCTCTAATATCTGTCATTGTACTGTGTCGATCCTGCTTAATTATCCAAAGCATTCTCGAAAAAATTAATTCGTGTTTCTCTCCCAGTAAGATATCGTTTTTGATGTTCTCGTTGCGTATTAGTATAATTGATTGTTGGTGATGTTCATATGGGTTCGTGTTTGTTTCATGTTAGTTTAATTATATTAATATTATACACAATGAAAGTTAGTATACAAAGATTTGACCTCATAGAAAGGATTTGGTTTATTTACAAATTATGAAAGTAGTCCACTTTCAGGAAAAAAGTGATATGTTGATCACTTGATTATACACAGCTACATCACATTCGCTCCTGATAGTGTGTGTGTGTTATATAAGTTTAGGCAAGTGCCTATATACAATTCCACTTACCATAGGCTTTAGTGAAACTGTACTCTGTAGTTTGTATGACAAGTTTGCTTACTCACATGTGGTCAAGACCTGGGCTGCATATGATTCCTTACAATCTATGTCGTGTTTGCAGATATATGCCACTTAGCACAAGCTACAAAGAATACAGTTGATATACTATTAAAAGAGGTTAGTGACAGAAGTCTTATCTAAGAAATTAAGCATATTCTTGAGATGGTATTGCATTGCTTCTTTTTAGTTTATACCATCTGGATAGCCCTATATTTGAGGATTAATTGGATCACTACTCAATTTTATTGAAGGCTAATCGGGCATCATTGAGAAGAGAAATCTTGCACACAAATTTTCTTACCCCTCCAACATTGAATGAGGGTATGTCGGTTTTGAGTGTACTAGTTGACGTGAATGCTTATTCTAATGGAGGATATCTGTAGGTCAACTCCTTTGAAACACCAATGCGAGTCTCCGTTGTCAATTGAAGGTCTTCTTCTAACATATTGTTAACTAATTTCAAATTTGTAGGCCGAAAGGTGTCCACTTTCAGTTGGACATGCAAAAATTCTTACTACGCTTCCTGATACCGTTGCCGCTTTGAGATAGGCTGTACTGAACTTAATGTCTTAACTCTTATCTATTTGGTAGCGAAAGGTCCTATCTTTAACTACGCATACTCCTATATTGGTTAAAGCTACTTTGTCTAGGATTACAGGGAACTTTGGGTTTCAACCTCCTACACATGATGATTTCCTTGGCTCAATACTTGGCACAAGAATTGCTGGGGAAAAGCTTGGAGATATTATCCTTCAGGTATGTTATCCAGTTCACCTGACAAGTGTTTCCATATTTGCTATTGTTGACAGTCGGTGATAAAATCTTATTTACCCTATTGTTCTTTGTCTCATATTTTCTATTATTCAGTTCTAATGACTATATTTGATGACTTTATTTTCCTTTTATAATCTTATTATCAATTTGTGGGCTTCTTCACCCGTGTATTTATCTTTGATGGCTTAATTATGGAATATATGCATATGAACTTATGACCCAATATCCTAGTAACAAATTCAAACCCAATATAATATCATGGTGTGGTAAATTCTTTCTATTTTGTATTTCCCTTTTCTCTCGCGGTGATATGTTAGAAAGTAGGTTAGAGAAAACATTGAGTCACACTCATTCCATCACCTTTCCCCCCTAGTGATGATCTACTTCTCAAAAGAACATTCAAAAATCGTTTCTCATTTCCTGATTTAAGACATTGAGCAAGCAAAGTTCTCTTTCCTTATATTCAACTTACAATATGCTCTTTTCTCTTTATAGCGTGACTTTAAGATTTGTAGTGATAATAGGTTGCTTGCTTGATTTTACAGGGAGACAAAGGTGCTCAGGTTCTTATTGTCCCGGAGCTTGATTTCATAACTGACCAGGGTAACTAGAGTTCAACATGTATCAAACTCTTCCTCATCATCCGCAACAACAAAAGAGCCTTAATCCCAAAATGATTTTGGGGTTGGCTGATAGGGCTCATCTTTTAAAACCATAACTGAAAATAGGTGCATTGAGAAATCAAACATGTTAAATCGCTCTATATCTACTGAAATTGATAGTCGAAGTTCTCGTTGGTTGGGGACAATAAATTTGGGATGGATAACGTGTTAAGTCTCACTATTCTGTACTAATATACAGTTTACAACAATAAGACAATTGATGATCTTGTCTGAAAACTCAGGTAGGTAATGTTCCTGTCTCTTGTACAATGGTACCATTTGAAGCACTGGAACATGATTCTCCAAGGTTGGATCTGTTTCTTTTTCTATCATTGACTTGTGTTAGACTCAGTACATTGGGTGTAAATTGGTAACTGTCAGAGGAATGCAGATTAAAGACACTGAAAACTGTGGAATCTTCACTGAGAGTTAAGTGTAGTGAAAAAGATACTTCAACTTTTCGGGATGTGCAAAAGGTTGTGGATAAGTTGACAGAGAAGAATAGAATGAAGAAGAAAAATGAAGAGCTACAATTGAAGTATATGCTAAATGTAATGAGTAGTGGGGAACATTAGATGAGAGTGCAAATATGGCAGAGACAATCTTGCACAACATTGCTGATCCTGAGGTAATTTATTTCTCTAATATGCATTTATATTTTCTACCTATTGATGGTTGATTATATTTTCTACCTATTTATGGTGCAAATATGGCAAAGATGAGATTATATTTTTTTTACCATTACAGGACATTATACAACACAAAAAGGGAGATAATGACGAAATTGATGGATGCCAAAATCGGTTTACTTTTTTGAACTTGGACATTAAATTCAATGTTTTTTTTGGAGGAAGACACGTACCTTTTTAAATAATACCGTAGTTCTTTAGTAATTTTTTTTTTACTTTGGATTGCGAAATATATGATTGGATTGAGATTATTCTAGATGTTCGTCTTATGAAACTCTATTTGATTGTGAAATATATATAAGATTGGAGATTATTCTAATTAAGTGTTGACCAACTCGATCTTTGTGTATTATTGATATCAATTTAGGAAATGTGGATTCGTGCATTTTAGACAACATAAATATATAATCGCAAGTAGTAGTTGTTGGAAATATATAATTATTATTATATTCTTTATGATAAGATTCTCGACGCTTTTGTGATATCAAAGTGTCGATAACTGAATTTTATATTATTATTTATGGACTCTTTTAATAGTAGAAAGTCGCGCGCTTTAAAAAAATTTTGGCCGGGAAAAAAATCGCGACATAGAAAAGCGTCGAGGTTGCATATTTCAGTGTACCATGTAGTGACGCAAAAATAAAGCGTCTTGAATAAAATATTCAACGTTTTAATGCGTCGAGAATGGTGACATAAAAATGCGTCGAGAATTCCTGACGCCCAAAATCTCCACGCTTCCTGGAAGCGTCGAGAATTAAATTTGCGACACTTTAAAATGACGAGAACTCACATTTAAAGCGTCAAGAAACCAAGGGTTTTGTAGTAGTGGTAGGGCGTGGTCGGCGGTGTTGTCTACTCGGATGTCTACGTGAGGTAAGGGAAAATCATCTTTTGGGCTGGCTTTATTGAGGTCCCGGAAGTCAGCGCAAACCCGAATTCTTCCGTCCTTTTTAGGAATGGGGACTTTGTTGGCTACCCAGTCGGAGTACTCCAAAACGTAAATGAACCCGACTTTGAATTATTTGTCTACTTCCTCCTTGACCTTAAAGGCCCACGCGGGTTGTATACGGCGTAGTTTTTATTTTACTGGCTTAAATCCATGTTTGATTGGGATTCGATGTTCAGCGATGTCTCGGTCTATGCCCGGAATGTCTTTGTAAGACCAGGCAAAGACGTCTTTGTAATGGTTTATGAATTGTTCTCTCTCAGTAGGATATAGGAAAGTTGCTATTTTGAGGTTTTGGACTTCTAGGGGTGTTCCGACGTTTATGGATTCAGTGTCCGCGATTATTGGTGCTCCTAACTCTTGTTTTGCTAATTCCCTTAAGGTTTCAGGCGGGAGGAAAGAGTTATAAGCATCATCCTAATCATTCATGTTTTGTTCACTATCGATAATGACATTGCATGTTAAGTGCGACGAGTCGTAAGCGAAAGTATTTTTATTATTAGTTAAATCAAGAATGTCGAAAACTTTTGACAAGGAGATCCTTTGTTTATTTGACAGAGACAATAATATGGGGATTTCCGGTACAGGCCCCGGTTCATCCTGGACAGACACAGAAGTGGACGGGAGATAGACAATACTAGACTCTTGGCCCGTTTCAGACTCAGATTCGGACTCGGACTCTGTTTCGGATTCGGACTCTGCCTCCTCAAATATCTCTCCTTGTCCTGTAGTTAACTTGAACCTCCTACCATTTTCGTTGACCTACGTGATGGATTTCCTCCATCATTTACTCTCTTTGTTTTCGCCAGTATTGACGATGAGGGAAATGAGGTCAAACTGTTTGTCGGTCATGATTATGTTGACTAGTTCATTGGGATTGGCGGGGACGAAGCGCTCTTCCCCGAATAGCATACTGTTAGCTAAGCCATCTATACAGGGTGTATGCTTGGGTTTTGGTAAGCTTGATGTCGTTTCCGGGATGAAGTAGCAATCTTGGAATATTTCTATTCCGGGCTGGCATATGCCTTTGATATAGGTTGGTTCATAAAATCCCATGTAAGGTTCGATGTCGCCTTCCTTTACGAAGTAACCATTTAGGGTTAGGCTATATGGCGGGATTTGGATGCCCTCGATTTTGCGTGTCCGCATGATAGTCATGCGTTCACAAATTTCATCTTCGTTTTCGGAATACCCAAAACCTACTGTATGTGTTTGACCGATGGGATCTTGAAGTTCAACTGCGGTGTTCGAGTTTTTTCCTAATGATAACCCGGGGAAATGCCCTTGTTGTTTCATTATGAAATTAACGATTAGGTTTGAGTGTTGATCAAAGTCGAAGGGTGCTAGATCTTACACTAATAGGTTCACTACGTGGAATCCCCTTAATTCGGTGTCGGCATCTTCCGTGACTTCTGAGGCAGTAGCTTTTTCTATAAAGGCTTTCACAGGTGAAGCATATATGGTGATTATTTTCCCATTGAGAGGGACCTTCATCTTTTGATGTAAGGTGAATGGTATGGTTTTAAGGGCGTGAATCCACGATCGTCGCAAGATCATACTTTATGACCCTATTTTGACGTCTAAGACTTGAAAGTCCATTTTTCTTTCTATTGGTCCTACGATGGTATTAACAGTAGCGACCCTCGCGATAGGGCGTCGGGTGCCATCGTAGGCACGTACCCCAGATTTGAATTGGTGGGGATAAAATCTGTGTCTGATATGCCTAGGGCACGAGCGGTTCGAAGAGGGATTACATTTACTGGGGAGCCGTTGTCCACAAGAGTCATGGGCACTTTTTGCCTAAACATGTTACGGTGACAAGGGCTAGGTTATGCTTTGGTCCAAAGAGTGGAAGATTCTCATCAGAAAAATTTATTGGATCTTTTAGTTCTTTCATTTTTTGACGGACATGTCCTACCATGTCCTCGGGTGTGACTGTCGGGGATATATTCATTCTTCCTAAGGTTGGACCAAAGCCATGCGGTGGTTGTAGGAGCTGGCGATGAGTTGCCATATAGAAAGATCGGTTTTGGCTTTTTGTAGCTGTTTGACGATTTAAACTTCGTGGGTGGTGATAGGGATGTCATCGGTGGTAACGGTGTTCTCGGTGGCATGGTTGGTGATTGGTATGTCGGTGGCGACATTTGGATATGGTCGGCCCGATCTAGTGACGTGACTTACGTCTTTGGTTTGAGAGGTAGTGTGGACATGACGTAGGTCCACCCCGACGCGGCCATGCGCGGGTTTGGGTAGGCGAATGAATCTCGTGGTGAGATTGTTCTCGAGTTCGAAATTTAAGTCAAAGTTGGAGTCGCCACCGAATTTGTGGTAATTCGGAACCATTCGAGCCCACTCTATGTCGTCATGGGTTGTACACAAAGTACGGCCCACTTCGATTTCAGAGTTTATGGGGGCCGTCACTTTGCATTGCGATACCGATACCATCTACACCGGTATCGTGTAAAGAATGACTCTCGTACGCCAACGGTTTCGGGCATCCGGAAACCGAGGTTCTGAGTAAGGGGTGAGGGTACGTGTTGGGAAGCCCACTAAGGACACCCAACCCCGCCCGCACAATGGCGACCTCTACTAAGACATCGTTCGTGTTCGTGTACGCGCGCTAGTAAAACGACTAAATGATATGCAAACAGCGTTTTCGGGCTAAACATGCGAATTATGGGTTAGCTACGTCATTTAATGCATCTAATTATGGTCGAAGTTGTTAGCATGCGAGGTTCATTTATAAGGCGATAAACATCAAAATAAAAAAAGCTTGAAAATAAATAACGTACACGGGCGGAAATACAACCCGACCAATACAAAAATTACAAATAACATAAGAAACGGAATAAAAACGAATAAAAAGATAGAAACGGACCCGTGTATAAACTAGACCGTAAATTATTTGGATGGACGAACTCGGATTAAATACACATTATGTTGTGTATTAAACGAAGGACGGAGACATAGGCCCTAGGCGTGATGCTAGCCCGATCCCATGCCTCGATGCCTTGTCCCGACTTATCACGTCGAAAAATCGATCAAAGTCGCCTTGAGTGTAGTGATATGCATGGGTTTTGAAAATTAGAATTACGTGATTGACTTTGCACGTTACGACTAAGTCGTAAAAAAAATGACGAGGCTCGAATGTTGCATTGAGGCTCTCGGATTTCTGGGCTACATGACCCACTCGATCGAGTCAGAGCATGGACTCGGTCGAGTGCGTCCTCGAAGTAGCTACTGCCCAGTTTTTGGGGTGCTACTCGGTCGAGTGGCACCTGTACGAGGCATAACTTGTTTCGTTTTTTTGTTTAAAATCGATGGTTGGCCGAATTAAATGAAAATATCGTATGTTTAACACGGCTTCCGGTATAATAATCGTGTATAATATAATTATAATACCGTTATCGGAATTTTATGAAAATGTCATTATGGGATTGAAAAAAATGTGACTAATGACGAAATTGTAGTGCTCCGCGTCACGACATCGATATTAATCCTAACGGATTATGTGATGTCGGTTTTCGCATCAACGGATTTCGCACTAATCTTAGAAATGGAGTCCTTCACGTTCAACTATGAACGACCACGATCTTGTTATTCCTTTGAGCACATTGGGGCGGCGCTCCTCGAAAGGGTGCCACCTCCGTCGTTACTCGTAAAAGGATTTAACGGACATTGGATGGTCGTCAAAGTCAAACGTGTTAAGATCCGAACTTTGATACTAATATATATATACACGCGGTATAATGTTAGAGGTTAGTGCTTATGTTAGTATACTAGTATAGTCATAATATACTAGTATAGAATTAAACTGTTAGTGCTTATGTTAGTATACTAGTATAGTCATAATATAGTTACAAAATGATAGAAAAACGAGATGGTAAAGACTGAGATGGGGTTCAGGACACCCTCAACATACATGCTTAGTGAGGCCTCGGCAATGGACTCGTAATAGCGACGGGAACGCGGGAGTATCGAGGATGTAGTCGAGTTATGGTGTGTGTGTGTGTGTGTGTATCGGTTTTACGAGAGATGTAGACTCGGTTTTGATTAGGGTTGCTAATGGTTGAAGTGTAGGGTTGATGTAGAGTGTTTAGGGTAGAAATGAAGGCATTTTTGCATGGAAAAATCCTGAAAATGCAAAGGGTTTGAGAGGGTATTTATAGAGAATATCCCACGACCTAGGGTCACTCGATCGAGTGGCCCTAGTGCACTCGATCGAGTGCCCTTGAAAAGGGGTATGTTCTGGTTTATGAGGCTCCACTCGACCGAGTGGGTCAATCCACTCGATCGAGTGGATCAAGGGAACCGAGTCAATTTAGGAAATAGTTGACTCTTTGATTTTTTGAATTTTGAGCTTGGGCGCCAGCTTCTAGAAGCTCTCTAGGCTGGTTTTGAGGACGGATTCATCCTTGACCGGGTTTTGACCCGGTCGCCAAAAGACGGGTTTTATTTTCGGTGTCGGTTTTGGCCCAAATTAGTCTTATTTTACTCGGAACGACCCACTGGGCCTGAATTTGAGGTTGGTTTTGAGAGATTTGTACTCCGCTAAATGTCCACGTCGGATATTATTGATTCCGAGCCCATATTCGAGTATACTAAGTCACGTTTGCGTCCGATCATCATCGGGTGTTTTGTCGGGAACTGCTATAGACACTAGCAGGCAAAATCCGGGTGTCTACTGGTAGTTGGGTGAATCATGACTATTGGTTTGTGGATGTAGACATCGTCGTCATTGTAACACCCCTAATTTTTATAAATTAAATTTGTATCCATATTTTTATTTGGTTTGCGATTTAACTTGTAATCCTTCATTTTAAATCTTATCGGATTTACTTTGACTTCGTCTTAAATTCCTAAAATCTTTATTTTTCCTCGAATTTCTATTTTCAACTCGAAACTCGTTAAGACATTTTATTATTTTCTCAGGAAACCATTTTATTAAACTTTCATTGAAAAGTATCATTTTGTTTTCAAGAAATCAATTTAATTCATTTTCGTTGAAAACAATTTATTCGTCAAGAAACTCAATTTCCTTACAAACAATTATTTAAATTCGAGATTGACCCATTTGATTTCTCGAGTCAACTAATTATTTTTATCAACACCGAACTTGACCCAAACATTTAATTTTATGACAAAATAATATTTTAGCCCATCTCAAAGTTTGAGTTTAATTCCTTTCTTATGCGATTTTAACCCAATTTATTTGTAAGCCAGTTATTTATTTTTTACTAATGATTTTGATCACACCGTAAATTATTTGCCGATCCAAATCGAGTCCGTTACCTCGTCACTAACTAGATGAGTCACTAAATATTTTATTAATTTAAGCACATGTTTTTATTTATCCTAAATCTACTCAACTGCTTCCTATCTCTACTTCTCTAGTGGTTGTTGTTACCTTATTTACTCCATTCTTTTTATAATCCCCAAACTCTTCAATTACTCTTTCTTCTTGTACATAAAACTCATCCTTCTTCAATTCCGTTTAATTACGTTATTGCTGCTCAGTCTGTTACGTATCTCTTCTCCTTCGTTCATTCTAATCCGAGGGTAATTTAATTACTCTTATTCTCCATCTCGTTTCCCTCTTTCTAATCCCTTCTTATGTGGTTCTAATACCATATGTTTTAATTTTTCGTAGGCTATCGTGCTAGATCCAATGAAGACGGTTATTTTATTAATTCAAATCTCGATGAAGGTAACACATGATGGCATGACTCGGTATTGCATGATATATATGTTGTAGTTGCTTGTAGTATCGTTTTAAATTGAATTTTATAAATATGTTTACTATTTTATTATGATGATATGTTTCAATCTTCTAAAAATTATTATAGGGCCGAGACTAAAACGTATGAATAAGAATTAATTTCTTAATTTTTCTGATTTTTAATACTATGAATTATCAAATTGAAAGTTTTATTGTTTTTAAGTAAAGTTACAGCATGTTTTCGAATCTGTTACTACTTTTGTACGATTTTTAATCCTGTTTACAGATCTTATTTTCAAAAAGTTTGAAAAGAGACTACTGTTTATTTTAAGTCTATTATACATCTGTTAAATTTCATAAATTAATTCCAAGTAGTTTCGTCACAACAAATCGTTTATGAAACTGTGATGGATTAGTTCGCGAATCTGTCAGTCGTTGTAAAACCTAATTTAAAACCTATGATAAACTTTGAATTTAATTTTGGTAATTTACGTACATTAACTTTAAAGAGTTTAGATAATGTTTCTAATTGGATTTGTTTTAAAATAAAATTTTAAACGTGTTTTATTAAAGAAATACTATTGGGTGTCGGATTCTGTCAGTTTACAAAAATACGAATAAAAACCGCTCTTAGGTTAATAATTTCGATTTTCTTCAGTAACAAAAGTTGTAGTTAAGGTTTAAACGTTTTCAACCTCACTGATTCTATATCGTTTTGATTTTTAATGATTTAATTATAAATTTTATAGTAAGACAGTGCAAATCTGAAAAATCTGTAAATTTGTAATTTATTACTTTTAATTACTTAAACTCCAACATTTTGAGAAATAATTATGATTTTTACTTTCCTTCACTTTTAATAATTAATTATACATTTATCTAAATGTTTATGTCTCAAGGCCTAATATTAAATATTTTATATAACTCATATGTTAAATGATTTCTAATTATAATAATACCTATTTTGGAAAGTTACTATTTGAATAAAGTTTCTATATTTGGAAGGTTACTATTTTGGGAATATTTAAGATATCTTCGGATAAAATATTTATTGGTTTGAATATGGAATAATGTTGGAAATGAGAATATACAGTATATAAGTCTAGGATATGTTGGTTGTTATCATCAGCTATATGGTCAGTGTATTTGCGTCAGGGATACATTGATTGTCGAACTGGGTATTGTTTATGCTCAGGAGTCATGCGCATGTACTTAGGCTAGGACCTCGCTGAACGCAGTTCTATTATAGTTTGAGTTGTCTGGTGAGAGGGCTTAGGAGTCGCTTCGTGGGCACTGAGTTCCTTAACCAGTGAGGCTTAGGGGTCTCTTCGTGGGCACTAAGTTACACTTCGGTGTTGTTTTGACATATCTCTAGTAGTAAAAGCTGTACTGATCATCGGTTTTATATTCCATTATTCGTTTTGATGCCGTCAGGCTGCTGAATTATTTCTAGTTTTGAATCTATTTTGATACATATACTGTTTTGAGTTTTAATTTATTTTCATATATTATGCTTCTATTGCCTATATATTATTTAATATGGCTGGGAGAACTGCCTGAGTTGCTCCCCACTGAATTGTGGCTGTTATGTTTATAACATGACAGGTATTCTGTGTTCCGGGTTTGGTGTGCGCTAGCGAGTGGCATGGATCCTACTCTGCTTTAATTATGTTTGTTTATGGATTGTTAAACCCATTTGAAGGATCTTTATTTTTAGCCCTTTTGTAAAAAGTGGCCTTTGTATTGACTGACCGTTCTTTTTTTAATATATATAGAACATCAGTGTGTATTAATCCCAAATCTACCGTGTTTCCGCCACTGTATTGCGTTAGAATTTATAGGGGATTACAGTTGGTATTAGAGCATCGTTACTCCCGACGCTCACACCTGATTTTAGGAAAAGTACCTGTAAACGATTTCAACATTAATAAAATATTAGTGAGAGAAGGGTAGAAAACAAATTAAGGACTTAATTGTTAGGTTTACGTGTTCTTGTAACTCAATGATTAGCATTGCATGTTTGTCTTATATGCCCAAGAAGAAAATGAGTGGACAAGATGTTTACGTGATGCTGCTCCAAATCGGGACAAGACCTACTTAGCACTTCTAAGACCTGATGACTCGAGTGGACGACTTGGTGCTACAAGGAAGATGCAAAGGTGATTTTCCAACCCAGATTCAGTTTGCTCAAACTACAGGCCATATGTCAAGAGTAGATTCCAGTTCCACGATGGTGCAGTAGACTCAGATGTGATTTCACTTTACCCAGATGCGACTTCATTTCATTTTGGATCCAGATGGAGCGACCCAAGACTAGTGTGTTCGTTTCTCTACAAGAAGATGAAGAGATCCAACGAGTTCCCCTGTGAACTCTGTAGACACGAAGACTCTTCTCTGGTTCAAGACCTTAATAGTCTAGGATCCTTGTTCTATGCTTCCAGTTTCTTCTTCTTCTTCTTCTTCTTCTTCTTCTTCCAATCCTTGTCTTATAAATGGTCATTTTCAGTCTCGTGGTGAATCCTTGTTTTATTCTCCCATTTTGCCCTCCATCCTCTTGAGATTCTTTGGTTAGACTCCTATCTTAGTGAACCCCACAAAAAGTTAAAGATATTTGAGGTTTACTGAACTCCACTACCTGTGGTTTGAGAATTTTGAGTTGTACCCTATTTTCTAAGCAAGCAAGAACTTCTTAGGGATTGATTTCAATGGTATTAGTTGACTGACGGAATTAGGATTGTACCTTAAGTGGTGAGCTTGGATTATAATTTACTTGATTATATAAAGTACTTAAAGAAGTATAAACTTTCGGATAGTAAGATTATATTTTATTTTGATGGATATCTAGTATATAACGTAGAGCCGAAATAAGTGTAACTAGTAATATTACTTTGGGATTCCCACTTAATGGTGACTTAATGGACTAGTTGTGGACTTTTGGGATCATATATCATTGTTTAAAGGGTTAGCCTGAGTGTTGTGGTACCATTTCAGGTTCTCATTAATGTCTTTAGAAATTTTGGTTGATATAGATTAAATCTTGGTTCTTATGGATGAGATAGTTGAGTCTGATAAGGTCGTAACCTATGAACTTTTGAGTTGAGTGATCTACAAATTCATGAGTGAATCCTTGTTAACTTTAAGGAAGAGAAAGGTCATGCACAATCACAATTCAGATTTACACTACTGTTTTGAGAAATATTTTAATACCAACCACCTCAATGGAATTTACAGTTCAGAACCCTTAGACAAGCATGATTATGGCTTTGTGGAATTATTGAATGTATTGTAGTGGCGCTGTTGCGATTTGAAATTTGATGGACTTCTAAGGAACCTTACTCGAATGATGTGTTGAAAATGTGAGTGACTGACATTACATGTAAAGCTGAGTGTGCTTAAGGTTTGATATATTATACTAACCTCTGTTCCCTTGTAATGTTACGAGCATAATCGTGGGATCATTTTGAAGACTTAATGCCCGAGATTTGTTAAATTGGTGGATCTTGCTTAGTGTTTCTTACTCGAGAAATTTGGATATACCTCGAGTACAACCTGGTGATCTTTAAACAGTTTTAGAGCCTTGTTGGTTAATTAGTTTAATAGTGTTGTGGCAGTTTGCAGAATTTCGGTAGCATGATTTGATTCTGAGTCATTTGGTGAATTCTTTTCCTATTGATTAAACGATTGTATGAGCAAGTGTATCCTTGTATTGGAGGTTGTAGCTGTTGATAGTCTTAGTTCGGAAGTTATAGCAAATGATAATTTTAGAGGTTGCAGAGTGTGTAGGACAACCCATTTTCCTGATATTAATGGACTTAGTATTATTTTGTGGAATTAGGAACCTGAGTTTGTGGGAGTCGTACTTTGGAATCTCGAGAATCTTAAACTCCTCTGTAATTCTTGAGAGCTCTGATTGACTCTCGTTTTCATTCTTCCTCCGTTTCTCTCGAATTCTACTCCTCCAATCGCTATTGGTATCCATTCTGATCTACCTCTTTATCGAGTTTGAATTTTTTTGTTTTGATTTATTCTTTAACCTTTTTCACCAATTTCCTCGTTTCGTAAAATTTTTGACTAATTTAAACTTTTGAGTTATCATTTTTAAGTTACAATTTTAAGCTTTAAAAACCTTGTTTTGCTTTGTCATTTTTGGTTGAAGTTATATTTAGTTATTTTTAAAATATCTTAAAAACCTGTTTGAAATTAATTCATAAGTATTTCAAATCTTTTTTTTTTTAAATCATCGGAATTTTATGAATATTTTCATAACATACAAATACTTATGTGTCTGCAACAAGTGGATTGTCTGAGGAAATTTAACTTTTCAAAATAATTTCATAAATTCAGGCTTTCGTTTTATTTTTGTTGGTGAACTTTTGGATTTGTTATTAGAATCATCTGATGACTAGTTCGAGATTTCCCAACGCTAAACTCGATTTCTCAAAATTTGATTTTGTTTTGTCTTAAATCAAAATGTTGAAGAGTTTCTTAATCAAATTGAGTTAAGGTCGTTTTGAAAATGTTTAGAGTACCCTCTTTCCCTCGAATTCGTTTTTAAACATAATTTAACGTCGTTATTTTATCAAATAACTTTACCTTACGTTTTTAGTATTTTGAAACATTTTACACTTCGGGTGGCATAACCCCATTAATCTTGAGAATTTTTGCATTTGATTTTATATCATGTTTAAAGTTTTAAATTTGTTTTTTAAAAAAAACGAGATTTTGATGTGAGTTAAGCATTCTAATTTTTTTAAAATAAAATAACTTTGTTTTCGTGTTCCTGCAAGTTTCGGGGACGAAACTTTTTTTTAGTGGGGAAGGTTGTAACACCCCTAATTTTTATAAATTAAATTTGTATCCATATTTTTATTTGGTTTGCGATTTAACTTGTAATCCTTCATTTTAAATCTTATCGGATTTACTTTGACTTCGTCTTAAATTCCTAAAATCTTTATTTTTCCTCGAATTTCTATTTTCAACTCGAAACTCGTTAAGACATTTTATTATTTTCTCAGGAAACCATTTTATTAAACTTTCATTGAAAAGTATCATTTTGTTTTCAAGAAATCAATTTAATTCATTTTCGTTGAAAACAATTTATTCGTCAAGAAACTCAATTTCCTTACAAACAATTATTTAAATTCGAGATTGACCCATTTGATTTCTCGAGTCAACTAATTATTTTTATCAACACCGAACTTGACCCAAACATTTAATTTTATGACAAAATAATATTTTAGCCCATCTCAAAGTTTGAGTTTAATTCCTTTCTTATGCGATTTTAACCCAATTTATTTGTAAGCCAGTTATTTATTTTTTACTAATGATTTTGATCACACCGTAAATTATTTGCCGATCCAAATCGAGTCCGTTACCTCGTCACTAACTAGATGAGTCACTAAATATTTTATTAATTTAAGCACATGTTTTTATTTATCCTAAATCTACTCAACTGCTTCCTATCTCTACTTCTCTAGTGGTTGTTGTTACCTTATTTACTCCATTCTTTTTATAATCCCCAAACTCTTCAATTACTCTTTCTTCTTGTACATAAAACTCATCCTTCTTCAATTCCGTTTAATTACGTTATTGCTGCTCAGTCTGTTACGTATCTCTTCTCCTTCGTTCATTCTAATCCGAGGGTAATTTAATTACTCTTATTCTCCATCTCGTTTCCCTCTTTCTAATCCCTTCTTATGTGGTTCTAATACCATATGTTTTAATTTTTCGTAGGCTATCGTGCTAGATCCAATGAAGACGGTTATTTTATTAATTCAAATCTCGATGAAGGTAACACATGATGGCATGACTCGGTATTGCATGATATATATGTTGTAGTTGCTTGTAGTATCGTTTTAAATTGAATTTTATAAATATGTTTACTATTTTATTATGATGATATGTTTCAATCTTCTAAAAATTATTATAGGGCCGAGACTAAAACGTATGAATAAGAATTAATTTCTTAATTTTTCTGATTTTTAATACTATGAATTATCAAATTGAAAGTTTTATTGTTTTTAAGTAAAGTTACAGCATGTTTTCGAATCTGTTACTACTTTTGTACGATTTTTAATCCTGTTTACAGATCTTATTTTCAAAAAGTTTGAAAAGAGACTACTGTTTATTTTAAGTCTATTATACATATGTTAAATTTCATAAATTAATTCCAAGTAGTTTCGTCACAACAAATCGTTTATGAAACTGTGATGGATTAGTTCGCGAATCTGTCAGTCGTTGTAAAACCTAATTTAAAACCTATGATAAACTTTGAATTTAATTTTGGTAATTTACGTACATTAACTTTAAAGAGTTTAGATAATGTTTCTAATTGGATTTGTTTTAAAATAAAATTTTAAACGTGTTTTATTAAAGAAATACTATTGGGTGTCGGATTCTGTCAGTTTACAAAAATACGAATAAAAACCGCTCTTAAGTTAATAATTTCGATTTTCTTCAGAAACAAAAGTTGTAGTTAAGCTTTAAAGGTTTTCAACCTCACTGATCCTATATCGTTTTGATTTTTAATGATTTAATTATGAATTTTATAGTAAGACAGTGCAAATCTGAAAAATCTGTAAATTTGTAATTTATTACTTTTAATTACTTAAACTCCAACATTTTGAGAAATAATTATGATTTTTACTTTCCTTCACTTTTAATAATTAATTATACATTTATCTAAATGTTTATGTCTCAAGGCCTAATATTAAATATTTTATATAACTCATATGTTAAATGATTTCTAATTATAATAATACCTATTTTGGAAAGTTACTATTTGAATAAAGTTTCTATATTTGGAAGGTTACTATTTTGGGAATATTTAAGATATCTTCGGATAAAATATTTATTGGTTTGAATATGGAATAATGTTGGAAATGAGAATATACAGTATATAAGTCTAGGATATGTTGGTTGTTATCATCAGCTATATGGTCAGTGTATTTGCGTCAAGGATACATTGATTGTCGAACTGGGTATTGTTTATGCTCAGGAGTCATGCGCATGTACTTAGGCTAGGACCTCGCTGAACGCAGTCCTATTATAGTTTGAGTTGTCTGGTGAGAGGGCTTAGGAGTCGCTTCGTGGGCACTGAGTTCCTTAACCAGTGAGGCTTAGGGGTCTCTTCGTGGGCACTAAGTTACACTTCGGTGTTGTTTTGACATATCTCTAGTAGTAAAAGCTGTACTGATCATCGGTTTTATATTCCATTATTCGTTTTGACGCCGTCAGGCTGCTGAATTATTTTCTAGTTTTGAATCTATTTTGATACATATACTGTTTTGAGTTTTAATTTATTTTCATATATTATGCTTCTATTGCCTATATATTATTTAATATGGCTGGGAGAACTGCCTGAGTTGCTCCCCACTGAATTGTGGCTGTTATGTTTATAACATGACAGGTATTCTGTGTTCCGGGTTTGGTGTGCACTAGCGAGTGGCATGGATTTTAATTATGTTTGTTTATGGATTGTTAAACCCATTTGAAGGATCTTTATTTTTAGCCCTTTTGTAAAAAGTGGCCTTTGTATTGACTGACCGTTCTTTTTTTAATATATATAGAACATCAGTGTGTATTAATCCCAAATCTACCGTGTTTTCGCCACTGTATTGCGTTAGAATTTATAGGGGATTACAGTCATCATCTGCCCATACCCCATGAATGGTATGGTCATGTTGGTACCGTTCGTAGTCTGCAACAAATTGGATGTATTTCGGATTCCTAAGAGGGGGAAAGGTTCCTTCTCGATAAGGTTTTGGATGGCATGTTTCAACTTGGTGCAGGATTGGGTATTATTACCGTGCCCTTGGTGAAAAGAACAGAAGGCTTTGGGATCCCATAATTTGCTCCTTTGTCCTAAAGAAGGTCCGGCGGTTGGTTCTAAAGGGGATAATACACCATGTTGGATGGAGAGTGTCAGGACTTCATCATATAAGATCTCTAGGTTTAGAGTGTCTATGACAAGGCCATCCTTAGGGACTCCCCTTTTTTGGATGGCCTTGTCAGTACTTACTTGATTTAGTAGAGAGTTTTTGGGGTTGGCCTTAAGAGAATCAACTCGCTCATTAAGGTTACGGATAGATGCTTCGATGAAATTTACAGATGTTGCGATACTGTAGACCATGTTGGTTGAATCCTTGATGCTAAAGTTTGGGGTTGTAGCCATGTCGGAGGACGATTCTGCAGGACAATATCGGAGATCATAATGAACCCACCGGACGACGTAAAGACTCGAGGGATGCTCAAAGGCGAGCGACACGGAAATGAGACCCTTGATTCGCGCATGTTTGCGGTCATCAGATTAGGACTCGGGTGCATTAGACACTTGGTGTATTCGGCAAAACGCCTAATAGACTCAGATCTCTAGAACGAGATGATTTGACATAAGTCTCGGCGCGAGATTTTAAAGAGGACTCTCGAGATGAGATGAACCAAAAGGTAAAACCTCGGACGGAGGTGACCATTAATAACTAACACAGACAAATAATCACACGGTTGTATGACGTAAGGAGTTGATCTCGATCCCGGCTTGGAATCAAAGGGTTTTGATGTTTTAAAAAATAGATGTTTCGGAAAACGAGCTTTTGAAAGTGGAAGTTTTGAAGTTGACATTACGATGGTTTAGTGACATCGTTCGTGTCATGTCGGAAAGTGTTTCTATGCAGGTGTCAAGGTTTTGACGATGGCAAAAAGTGTGGATTGTGATTTTGCGAAAATATGGTTGTAGAAGAACCGGTTTTCAAAACATGTGAAAATTGTGATGTCGTGTTATTATCGAGACTCCTATTAGTTAGGAGCTCGACGTTTGCAGTGTAAAGGGTGTTTGTGAGAAAACACGGTGTCCGTAACGGTGTTTTGAAAGTATGGCCAAATTCTTATTATGGAATTCAGGTGGCGACAGTGTTTTTTAGAAAATTTTGAAAACGTGCGATCGTGTTTGTCGATTGGGATTGAGTGGGATTTTGGCGATAGTGACGGTATGTGTAAAAAGTGTTTGTGGGGAATGTAACCGTGTTAGGTGCATTGATTTCATTAATTGAAATTTCGGTGATAGTAAAGGTATGAACAAAAATCTCTTAGAAATAAAATGTAACCGTATTAGGTACCTCGATCCCATTGCTTAGAAATTTGGTGATAGTAACAGTATATCGTTGTTTTTGAAAATGACGAGTTTTATTTTGGCCAAAGCAATGGCACTAAAGATGATTTTCGAAAGCGATACTTGTGAACTTAGGCAGGGTGATGGCGCTAACGTATCTTTTTCAAAATAATAAATTTGATTTTGGCCAGAGAAATGGCGCCAAAAAATGGTTTTGAAAAAGATGTCCTTTTCAAAAACGGAGTTTGGGTGTGGTTGAATATGTTGTCGTGGTTGAATCCGGATTTTAATGCTTTATTCGGGGTTGTCACAACATGCTACACATAACTAGGAATACATACACTCATGCCGGATGCAGACACGGGTAGGCATTAGTAGGCTACCGCCCACGAATAGTTTTTGCTTAGGTGACGACGGGTCACCGGGGGAGTCAGCATTGTTTGCTTAGTGCAGTTCGCTTGGCGTATTCACGGAATGCGTGACTACCTTCAACGGCTGGAACGTCAATCGAGGGTCTCTCCACGAGTCCGATTTAAGGATCTTACCGCAAAAAGTTCAATGGTCCTCATTGGCTAGGGTAGGCATTTTAGGGCCAAAACCTGTAGTGACCACAAAAAAGGAACTAGGAAATAGGATTCACCGACCTCGTTCGAGTTACACCACCACTGGAAACTTGTTTCGAAATCCCCAGCGGAGTCGCCAAACTGTGGACGCTCGACGACATCGTTCGCCCCGCGCGCACCCACGCGAGACTCAGTTGCAGAGGCCACCCACGTGGCCCATCGTCTGGAACGCTCGTTTGCGTCCCTAGGGGCCGATCCGATCTCGCGTACGGGACGATGTGTCGGATCTCGATTTGGTTGACGATTTGAATTGTACTAGACGGATGTGGGGACATCCGTGTTTCCGTTAGAATCGATTGAGATGTGGTTGTAAATGTTTAAAGACCGATATGTTTGGTAAGACGACCTTTTTAGTGAACCGAATTCGTTGCCGATTTGTGGAGTTGCCACCGATTAATTTTAAGAACTTGGAAACCGTTCAAGTCAACTTTAATCCTTAGCCGGCTCAAAGCTGAGTGACATGGGGACCTAAAGATAAAGATTTGTACCCTTAAGCATTCCATGTCTAGAATGACTCTCATTGCCAATGGTTTCGACCATCCGAAAACCGTAGATTCTGAGTAAAGGGTGAGTGTACGTATTGGGAAGCCAATGTCCGATAGACATCAACACCCAATACCACCCGCATGTAGTGGTCTCTACTAATCAATCAGTGGGCTGATTACTTCGTTCCTTAATTGTGGCGGAAGTACGATAACATCCGTTGTTTTAACCCTATGTCTTTGTTTTTTTGGTTGTTTAAGGAAAAGTAAGCTTTTGTCGTCGAAATAATTACCTTTACATTCTTTGCATACAATTACACGTGACAAGCAAACCATAAAAAGATGCACGTAGGAGAGTAGAGAGTACTAGATATTATACATATTAGCAAATCAGTTTTAACGTGATAATACGGATATTAGTCATTCTCGTGATATAACTTACCTGGTATTCTGTTTAAGATACATCGGTTTCGTATTACCAAGGATGCATTGAATCACGTGTGAGGGTGAGCATCGGGATTAATATGAAACCCGACCACCACTTGTTCAGTTTTAGTTTGTTTACGTTTTGAATTTCGTGTTAGGTGATTTAGCATGCGATTATGGTCAGAAAAGCGGTAAATCATACGAAATCGGTAAATGCGAAATATAAGTAAATCACATTGTGAGGAGTTGCACCTTCAGAGTGTACACTAAATGAGAAACTATGCGTAGATGCTTTAGAACGGATCTCATGACTACTCGGGTTTAGTTTAGGGTGTTTTAGTGCTTATGGTTGAAGTTGTAGACGTTACGTACGGTTACGACGCATCGTGGATTTAGTATCCACGTGAGTTGTGTTTAGATGACAACCTAGTGACGATACGACTTCTGAAGGCGGATCCTCCTAGTTTTCCTGCGACAATTCCGGTAGAGCTTCGCTACGGTGGCTTGAGTTGACTAGTCAAACACAGGTATCTTTTTTCATTCGTATCGAGTCAATGACTCGAGGAACTACGAAGAGTAGTGTTGATTCGCGTATCGGAGAGAAAACGATCGAGTGGATAGTGCCTAATGTTAAAGTGCGACGCTAAAGAAGAGAAAGGAGCTCGTAGAGAGGCGGAGGAGAGGAAATGTGATTTATGTTGATTGTGTGTCGAAATGAGCGGAGAAGGGTAGTAATTATAGTTTCTCTGGTAGTTCAAATCGAGATCTCAGGCGCCTCGTGGCGTGCAACCCAGGACTGGGGAGCCTGAGTTGGGGCGATGCAATTCTAAGGCGCCTGGAGGGAGGCGGGTGAAATATTGAAGATCCGATTTGAAAACTTTCCAAAACGGAGATTATACGTAATCTTACGTTTGCTTGGGCATTAAGAGTTCCCCTTTGACCTAGCGCGCGTGCGTCGATGGGCCTCGGGCACGCATCTTGAGGCTCGCTCGGCCTGATGCGCTGACTCGGGTTTGACTCTGCGTGTTTTGGGACCGATTTGGAGCCCCGGTGTCGGAATTGACTCTAATTAGTGTCGACGCGACCGTTATGATACGACTAAGACCGTCTTGATGTTCAATTAATTTTTTCGAGTATTTATTTGATTCGTTCTACAGAAAAACTATCTAAAACATCATAAAATCGTATCGTGTTGCAGTCCGATCATCATCGGATGTTCTCTGGGCACTCCTGCAGCCACCAGGTCCAAATCTTGGTATTTATAGGAAGCAAGTAAAAATATTACTCGTAATTGCGATCATGACATTATTACTATTATCATCCCCGTCCAGGCGTTCATTGATTATCATGTATCCTAAGAGTTGATAATTTCTAATGGTAATGACGATTTTACACTTTTATATTCGGACACTTGAAAATCGGTGAAATTTTAATGTAGTATTTTTTCTAATTAAAATAATTTTGTGGCACTCAAAGTGTGCGCCACCCGGTGGCGCTCCATCACCGTATATTTTTCCAATTAAAATAATTTGATGGCACTCAAAGTGAGTTCTACCCGGTGGCGCTCCATCACTTTCCAATTTAATTAGTGTTTAAGATATCTCAATTACGACAGACAAATTGCATTGCCAGGCCACTAAGGGCAATAGCAATGGTAGTAGTTTCATACAACATATTTTCATTGTCACCAAAGTATATCTAACCATATATGAAACATTCTATTTCTTCTCAATGATAAAAGTTTCATATATTTATTGTGGGTCCCATATTTTCTCTCTTTTACATTTATGAAATCGGTTCCTTATTTTCTAGCTCAATGGTTAAGAAGTTCTTTATATGGTATGAAATTTCTTATATATCATTATTGCTGCGCTATTGCCCTAAGCTCGTATAAAATGGAGATGTACAAATTCAAAACATGAAAGTCCCATGAATCTCACAACCCGAAAGTTAAATTAGGAATTAGGAAATAGGAAACATAAAAAATATGTCTTTTTATCCAATGAAGCATATATCTAGTGGTGTTATAATCGAGAAATAGAAAAATCAAATATAAGTTCTATCGTACATTATACCTTGGTCTTAATCATAAATTAAAACATTTTGGATATCAAAGTAAAATATAGATATCTAATCTAACCACCTTTATTTTTAACTATTGTTTTTGTCATTCACATCAACCCTACCCATCCCATAAAATTCCACCATGCAAAAACGTAAAAATTGCAATTCCACCACGTGTTCTAACCATTCCTACGTGCCACAAACCCACCTCTCTTTAAATCTACGTACCACCTTCAAATTCATCAAGTAAATCCAACTAAAGTCTCACAATTCACAAAAGACACGCACCATGTCTCACCAATCTCAGCAATACACCACCACTAGCACTTACCAAAACCAACCTCAAAACCTTCAAAGGAAAGGCCAAGAAGCCTTCCAAAACTTCAAAACCTTCGTCCAAAAAAATTCCCCTTCTACCCCCCACCTCTTTGCTTTATTTACCATTCTACCCCTAGGCGCCTTCCTTTTGTTCCTAGCCGGCCTCTCCTTCATGGGCTCCCTTGTCGGCTTAGTCGTTGCAATACCGGTCTTTGTCCTCTTTAGCCCGGTTATCGTACCGGCTGCCTTCGCTGTCGGGACTGCAGTTATCGGGTTTTGGTTGTCCGGTGCGTTTGGGATCACCGGCCTTTCGGCCTTGTCGTGGCTTATCAATTTTATCAGGTATCGGACCGGTGGCGTGGAGCATGTGGGCCAGAAAATTAGGGAAATGGGTCAGGATGTTAGTGGTAGGGAACGTGAAGTGGGTAGGACTTGATAAAGGTAGTTGCTTGGGCTTCAGATGGTTTGGGCCCGAGTTGTAAGAGTTGCAAATGTTTTCAAGGCAGTTTAAGATTTTGTGTATTTCCCTCACTTTGATTTCTTCACGTACATCTGGAAAATTAAGACTCCGTTGTTTGTTTAAAATGGAACTAGGGGATGCCTTGATGATCAACGAACTTGGATAAAAATCGAATCACATTGAAATCCATTGTGAACCGAACTACGAACAGAAATGCATAAAGATATCATACATCCCAATTGAATCACATTTGTATACGCCTTTCTTAAGAACTATACAGTAGTACGGTATTAACTAACAAGTATAGACCCCGTGCAATGCACGGTATTTATATTATATTTATCTTATTGAATATTTTATTTAAGATTTAAAATAAAAAAATTATTATTTTATTTTTACTATTTATCGACGGTATAATTTAGAAATAAGAAAATATTTTTTAAATCGCAAAACTAATCAAAATATTTGAGTAATGTCTTTAAATCATAATAAATCATAACGTGTAATTAGGGATGGCAACGGATCCGGGATCCGATCCGGATCCGCAAGATCCGGTCCGCACGGATCGGATATGGATCCTAAATTTTGAGATCCGTTGGATATGGATCCGGATCCGGATCCGGATCCGCTATCTTTAAACGGATCCGGATCTGGATCTTAATAAGTAAATCCGGATCCGGATCCGCAAATCCGTTTTATTAAAAAATTAACAATAATAAAAAACTTAGTACTTTAATTTGTGCTTTTTTGGTTATTTCTATTTTTTTTCTATTAGTTTATTAATATTTGATTATGAATCTTTATATTCAATTTTATTTGTAAAATTATGAAAATTAATATGGTCGTAAATACGTATTAATTAAAAAAATTGTAGAATTTAAGTACAAAATTGGATCCGCGGATCCGATCCGGATCTGGATCTGGATCTACATTTTTGGGATCCGTCGGATCCGGACCGGATCCGGATCCGCTACTAGGGGTGCGGATCCGGATCTGGATCTATGCGGATCCGGTCCGTTGCCATCCCTACGTGTAATTAATGAAAATATTGTTTACACTCCCTTCGTTTCATTGAAAGCTTTCACTTTTCTTTTTTCGTAAATTTCTTCACTTTCTTTTTTGGTATAAATCTTCACTATTACCTAGGTGACCTTACACCCTCTCTACTTTTGAATATTTTATTATTATCTTTAAAAATGTGCCATTTTTTTAGGTGGAAGCTTTAATTGAAATAGAGGGAGTATTTTTTATATACTCGGTTTATATCATCTTACATCTCGAGATACCCACTTCTCTCTTTAACATACCATAAAATACATAAATATTTATCAAAAATTGTATAATAATGTACTTTTTTTTAATGGTTAGCACGCCGTGATACGTTCTCTTTGTGTAAAAAAACTATTCAGTTTTTCATTAGAAAATTAAAAAATAAATTAAAAATGGACCGTCTCAGGTGTAAGACTTATATTATGTAATTTGTGAATTTTTTTGTTTTTATATAGATTTTAATAGTATATTCCGTATTTTGTAGTCTCTCCTACCAAAATAATCATTCTAGCTATATGATAATTATAATCCTCACAATTGAATAAATGAGAAGATCTTAGTGGTATCGAGTGAGTATATACTCCTTATGTCCCGATAAATTGTTTGTCTTTGCTTTTGGCACAAAGAGGAAAATGTCCAATGATGAAGTGACATGTGAAGCCAAATTCATGAGGAGGTCAAATTATATATATATATATATATATATATATATATATATATATATATATATATATATATATAGAGTAAGGCTCTTATGAGTCCTTCTCTATATATGAGTCCATAAGTCCTCATCCCATCCATTGGATGAGATGAGGATGGATGGACATGATTCATTCTACAATTTGCATTAAAAGAAAAGAAAAAAAGAAAAAGAAGGGAGGTACTGCTTCCTAAAATAACTCCCATAATTTTAGGAAACAATAATATCACATTCATTCACCCATTCATTCACCTATTCATTCACCCATTCATTCATTCACGTTACCACATTCATCAAACCTAAAAAAACGCTTCCAACATCATCACGTTCATCCATCCATTCATTCAAAATCTGTGCTCGACATCACGTTACTATGGATTCAATGATCGCGAGATCATCATCAACTGTTGATAAACAATTCGTGGAGTACAACAATGGTGAGTTTCGATATTACTTTCATGTTTTGCGTCAATTTTATTCATTTCATTCATCATATATTCATATAAACGATTCATTACTCTTGTGTTAGTATACATTGCAGATTGTTAGGTTTATTATTTAGGTTTTTTTTCATAATCTTCACTGTTTATTATTTAGGTTTTTCATAATCTTCATCAATTGTTATGCTTTCATTGCCATGGAAGTCATTAAGATGCTCCATATTATTAGATTTTACGTTCATAATATGATTTTTAAAGATCTGATCATTATATGATTTTTTCGCACAAACATATATATGGAGTTATTGTAATGCACATAATGTGTTACTTTAATATAGACCCTCTGTTATTTTAATGTCTAACTCTGTGTATAGACATCTTCTGTTAATTGAATCTCGTGTTACTTTAATGCACTTCATCTGTTACTTTAATTCTTGTCATCTGTTACTGTAATGCATTGGAGTAACAAAGGATTTAAAATACTGCCATATTAAAAAAATACTGCTTCCTATAATGATGGAACGTGATTGTCATCAAAATAAGAAACAATATCAAAGTATAACGTTCTCATTCATACTCTTATTCATAGCAGTATACATGTTTATACTGTCATTCATACTCTCATTCATACCTAATGTATTACAGTAACACGTTTGAAGCATTAGAGTAACATGTCATCGGATTTAGTTATTAATGTTTTGGTTAGAATACCGCTATATTTCAAGTTCTGATTGTTTGTTTGTCGCCACATTTATTGACATTGTTCTTGTTTTTGTAGTAGACGTAAAAGCAGAGGAATGGTGCAAGGATGTGGGTGAGAGTTTCACTCCATACATAGAGCAGATCTTCAAAGATGTAGATGATAAGAAGAAGAAGAAGAAGATAGAAGAAGAAGAAAGAATCTTTAGGAAACGTCATGTAAGTCATCGTTTGACGATGAAAAAGGAGAATAAGAATAAGAAGAAGAAGAAGAAGAAGAGAAAGAAGAAGAAGAACAATTCTGAGTAGGACAATATATTGTTAGAGTAACATACATTATTCATTAGAGTAACATACTAAATAAGTTACAGTAATACAGTTTATGTGTTTGATTGATTTTCCAATATTTAGTCCTTAGAGTAACATCCTTTATTGGAGTAAAATGAGTTAGAATAACACACATTATGCGTTATAGTAACATACTTAATGAGTTACAGTAACATAGTTTATAAGTGTAATTTGATTTCCAATATCCAGTTCTTAGAGTAACATGTGTGAAACATTGGAATTATAATGGAGTTTTATAATTTTTGTTTTGGAGTATCCTTAATAGAAACATACATTATTCTTTTGGTTGATTGGAAGTCATGTTTTTGCAAAAGACTATTATCTAACGTAACAGATTTTATGAGTTAAAGTAACACAGTTCATGAATTAGAGTAACACATTATATGAGTTAAAGTAACAGTTTTTGCAAGAGACTATTATACAACGTAACAGATTTTATGAGTAGTAACATAGTTTTATGAGTTAAAGTAACACAGTTCATGAATTAAAGTAACACATTGTATGAGTTAAAGTAACATAGTTTATGGATTATGGCAGTAACATAGTAACATACGTACAATGACAGTAGAAAAATGATGATTTTTTGGTGAAGATGAAAAAAACTTAATTTTGAAGAAACTTGTTGTGTGAGAGAAAGAGGCAATTAAAAGATTGATATGAGAGAGAGAAGATTTGCATTGGGATAATTAAGGAAGGGAGAGAAATGATATATTTACCAAGATTTGTTAGTTATTTCCTTATTTCATCTCAAGCAATCACAACCATCCATCTTCCATTTGATCAATGGTCCAAGATTGGACTCATGGACTCAATATATATAGGAGGACTCACTTGATCCTTCCTCTATATATATAGAGGTGGGATCAGGTGAGTCCACTTATATATTTTGAGTCCGTGAGTCCTCATCTTAGCCTTTGATTTAATTACAGATTAATAGTCAAGATTCTTTTTGTCAATTAAGGAAATAACTAACAAAATCTTTGTAAATATTTCATTTTTTCTTTCTCCTCTCTAATTATATACTCAAATCTTCTCTCCTATTAATTCTTTTTTTCACTGATCTTCTTTCTCTCACCCAACACATTTATTCAAAATTAATTTTTTTTAATTCACAAATCCTCCCGCATAACTTACTCTCCGTTTTGACGCTGTTTATTTTAACTTATAGATTGTGTTACTTAGACTCATACAATGTGTTACTGTAATTCATGAACTGTGTTACTCTAACTCGTAAAATCTGTTTCGTTGCATAATAGTCTCTTGCATACACATGAGTCGTTCCAATTAACCAAAAGAATAATGTTTGTTTTTATTAAGGATATTCCAAAACAAAAATTGATACAAGAGTTCCAACTGAATCAACTTCATTACAATTCCAATGTTTCACATCTATTACTCATAATTTGTGTTATTGTAACGCATTAAGTATGTTACTCTAACGAATAATGTATGTTACTCTAACAATATACTGTCCTACTTAGAATTCTGCTTCTTCATCCTCCTTGTCCTCTTCTTTATCATCATCGTCAGAAGTTTTGATTTAATCTAACCACCGCGCCATCTTTTCGTTGTGGACCTCCTCACATCAAATCCACAAGCCAATGCGTAGATTTTATAGAAGTTTACTGACTCATCAACGTCCTTGAAGATCTGCCCTATGTATGGAGGAAACTCTCACTCGCATCCCTACATCATTCATGTGCTTTTGCGTCTACTGAAACACAATAACAGTGCCAATAAACGTGGCGAAAAAGAAACAATCAAAACTTGAAATATGGATTAAAGTAATAGATGACAAGAATTAAAGTAACAGATGAAGTGCATTGAAGTAACACTGGATTCAGTTAACAAAGGATGCTATACACCAGGTATAAAGTAACAGAGGTCAGACATTAAAGTAACAGATAGTGTGAATTAAAGTAACAGATAATGTTCATTAAAATAACACCAGGTACAAGTTAGTGCAAAAAATTCATATAATGATAAAAAATGAGAGTACGCAGTATCTATCTTTGAATGAGAGCGATACTCTTTGATATTGTTTCCTATTTTGAAGTCAATCATGTCCCATAATTATAGGAAACAATATCTTTCTTTTTTATTTTATTTTTTTATATGGCGGTATTCTAAATCTTTTTTGTCACTTCAATGCATTACAGTAACAGATGAAAAGAACTAAAATAACAGATGAAGTGCGTTAAAGTAACATTAGATTCAATTAACATTATGTCCATTAAAATAACACGGGTTAGCCATTAAAATAACAGATTGTGTATATTAAAGTAACACAGTATGTGCATTACAATAACTCCATATATTTGTTCGTGCGTAAAATTCATATAATGATTAGACCTTCAATAATATGCAGTTTCCATACTGTAAACTTTAAAATCTAATAATATGGAGCATCCTAATGACGCGTTTTCAGTATAAATTAGAAACCAAATACTCACCGTTTGTGTATTCGACGATTTGCATATCCGCCATCATATGATGAACGTAGTAATGTGAATGAATGAATAAAGTGATTTACTGTTTTCTAAAATTATGAGAGTTATTTTAGGAAACAGTATCTCTCCTTTTTTTTTCTTTTTTCTTTTTTTTAATGCAAATCTTAGGGCAGTTACTCTTTTTATTTGTTTCCTATTTTGTTGGCAATAACGTCCCACCATTATAGGAAACAATATATTTTTTTATTATTACTTAAATATGGCGGTTTCATATATTCACATGACTCACTACTGCGTTACAATAACAGACGTTAAGAACTAAAGTAACAACTTCGATGAATTAAAGTAACCGACCATAAAAGTAATAGAAGTTTGTCATTAAAATAACAGACACTCTACACTAAAGTAACACAGTATGTGAACTAAAATAACCCAATATCTTTATAATTTAATATGCAGTTCAACGTAGAAAAGTAGAAACTAATAATTTAGTATCATCTTAATGACTCAATGTCCTTTCAAGTATAAACTACAATATATATACTCACCGTTTGTTTTTTCCACGATTTGCATATCAGCCATTGAATGAAAAGTAGAAACCGGATTGATCGAACGTATTATGCAGCAGCACGATGGAGACGATTATTGACTGAATGTGTTCTTGATTGTGTGGTTTTGAAATAAATGGCAGCGGCGCGATGAAGACGATGACTGACTGAATGTGATTTTGAAGAATGAATGATTGAATGAGCGAGAGAACGATGAAGAAGAAAGTGATGGAAACAAAATTGATGAATGAGAGAATGAATGATTGAATGAACGAGAATGTTAGGTTAATGAAATATTCACCTTCCTATTTTGTTGGATGCAGTATCTTCTTATTTTTTTTTTTTATTAAAATAGTGATTTATCTCGTCCCTTGATCCATCTCTCATCCAACGGATGAGATGGGGACTTAGGGACTCAATACTTATGAGGGACTCATAAGAACCTATCTCTCTCTCTCTCTCTATATATATATATATATATATATTAAAACATTCCTAAAATAGAAAGGAAAAGAATTCATTGAGACGCCCCAATATGGAATAGTCAAAGAATTCATTGGGACGGGGGAGTATATCTTTGTAAAAGTTAAAGTAAATAGCTCATTTCAAAAATAAATTTTTTAGATAACTGATTTTTTTCTCAAGGTTAATGACATCATATCTTAAAATTTATCTAACTATTTTCATAAAAAGAAGTTTTTTTTGTCAATTTCTTTAACATTAATGAAAATGAATAGTTTGCGAATTTATTAGTGAAATGTTCTTTTACTTCTCAATTTAAATTAGTGTATTTTTGAGGAAAATGTTAGTAACTGTTATTGTCTTAGAATAGTATATAGAGAATTTTCGGTGAGTTTTTACTATGTATCAGGATTCGTAAGAGCAATCGGAATATATATTCCATTTTTATATAGTTACTAAATTTTAAATCGATGTTGAGAATATGATTCTTGAATATGATCAGAAAGATATACAATAATAATCATAACTATTTTATATTCTATGTAAAATATTGTACGTGATAGTGCAATCTCCTATTAACAAAAATAATGCAACTATTTGGTTAAAACGGAATACAATATGTTTATACTTTTTTAAAAAAATTTGATCATACATTCCATATTAAATATTGTATGTGATATCTTCCATTTAAAACATGTGATTTTTGTAATCAATGTAACCAATCAAATTTCCTTAATTACATACTTTCTGTGGTGTATAGCTTTATGTGTGATGTAGTGATATTTAAATTAGTAAGATGTTAGAGTGTAGTTGGAGAGGAGAAGGGTGACACACATGAGGTCAAGGGTTCGATTCACACATAGCTCATTTGGTCTACTTTTTTTTTTCTTTTTTTTGGATAGCTTTAGGCGGGAAAATATATGAGTTGAGTTATTTGGTTAGTGGAAAGGGGGATGCAAAATTGCCTGATTTAGATTAAAAAAGTTGTCGCAATAAAAATTACTCCGTATAAATAATTGGTGATAATCATCAGTTTGTGAAAATAAATTACCACTTCCCAATCATCTATGCTTTAGAAATAGAGGTGAATCAAGAAATTAAGAAAATAGAGGCGAATCGAAGAAATTGAAGCATGGGTAGCGATTTTTTTAGTTGTTTGAAAAAATTTAAATTGCAATTTGACGGAAACTTATCACAAATTTAAAATAACTCCCCTGTTACAAAAGATAATTAAGAAGAGAGTAGAGAGAATTGAGAGCTAGTTTATTTTTTAATAGAGAGTACATATATATATATATATATATATATATATATATATATATATATATATAGGATACAAGGGGAACAAGGTTTAGGGTTAGTGATTTACATGGACCTGAACACTATACATGTGCATATATATAATGATACACAACACTCTCCCTTGGATATCCAATACTGGAGGGATTGTTTCGTTAATACCTTATTAGATAAAACTCAGTGGGACAAAAATCTAATGAGGAAAAGAATAAAATAATCTCCATGATGCGCAATAAATGTTGTCTCGTTAAAAACCTTGCCTGGAAAACACAGTAGGACAAAACCATGGCGAGGGAAAAAGAGTTCAACACGTATTTACTCCCCTGATTAAAACATTGCTTGATGTCATTGAGACGACGAAAACCGAGTCTAGTGATTAACTTTTCAAAAATCTTGCTTGGTAATGCCTTCGTAAAAACATCCGCAAGATTGTCACAAGAAGAGATTTGTTGAACGGTAATAAAGCCAACTTTCTGAAGATCATGAGTGAAAAAGAACTTTGGCAAGATGTGCTTCGTTCTATCTCCTTTAATGAATCCTGCTTTGAGTTGGGCGATAGAAGCTGTATTGTTTTCGTGTAGTATAGTAAGGGCCTTAGTTTCAAGACATATACCACAGGATTCTACAATGTGATGAATCATGGATCTTAACCATACAATCTCTCGGCCTGCTTCATGAATCGCCAACAATTCTGCGTGGTTGGAAGAGGTGGCAGCTACCGTTTGCTTTACGGAGCGCCATGAGATGGGAGTATCACCGCACGTGAATACATAACCGGTTTGTGAACGACCATTATGAGGATCAGATAAATAACCAGCATCTGCAAAACCAATCAAATATGGTTCGGATTTGTTAGAATAATATAAACCCATATCTGACGTACCTCTGAGAAATCGAAGTAAATGCTTTATTCAATTTCAGTGTCTTTGAGTAGGACATGAACTGTATCTCGCTAATAAGTTGACAGAAAAAGATATGTCCGGTCTTGTCTGACTGGTGAGGTACATCAAGGCTCCAATCGCACTTAAGTATGGTACTTCAAGGCCGAGAACCTTTTCGTTCTCTTCTCGGGGTCGAAATGGATAAATGTAATACCCGCATTTTTTTTATATAGTGAGTCAAAACGGGTCAACACCTTATGGTAAGTAATACCGAGTCTTTATTTTGTACTAAGTCAAACCCGGATAAAACATATTAATTGTACAACCCGAACTTATATTGAACCTGGGCTCAAATTGTGAGTAAGTGATAACAACCTAGAATAGGTTCACGTGTCTCTGTATCTAACCCACTTTTTCCACTTTATAAAACCAACCTAGCAGCCATGATAATTAAATAGTACCTTTAACCATCCGCACACCACCAATTCCTTGTTCATGCTATTTCAACCATCGCCGTCTGTTTCGTTTTCGTGCCCACCTCGCAATCTTCTGAACCCTCTCGTATATTCAGCCCACGGAGCAAGAGGAAATCGAGTCGAGTCATCCCTCACCCTACACAATCTAGGTATGCTTACACCGTCTTTTCCATTGTAGTACTTTTGGTTGAACCTTAACGTCAATTAACGATGGTCGGGAATGGTTTAGCGATAGTCGGGAATGATTTGTTGTTACTGTTATCCTTGTTTTGTTTCGTATGTCTAATATTGTGATTGTCGATGGCGTGGTTGTTAGTATTATAGTTGTGTGTTGTCATGGCTATGTTGTGGGTGCTGTAGTGACGTGTGTTGCCGTCGTTGTGATGCTGCCGTATTGAGGTAGAGGGTATGTGTTGTTTGAGTCGGTGTAGATTGTCATGTGTGCATGGGTCCGAGAGGTCGTGTGTGGGCTATTAATAGGGTGGTCTGTAGTATTTCGATAATACCACGTAGTGTAATGATTTAGTTAATTAATTTAGCATGTATGGCCTGTGATATAAGGAGGTCATATGGACATAGTTAATTAATTTATTCACTAGTAGAAAAAGGTCGAATTGCGTCTCCTTATTTGAGGCGTTTTAGGTAAATAGCTGCCAATAATTTATCCTTTTTAAAGAAAAAAATACTTGGTTGAGTCACTTTTAGAGATAAATTAAATAAATAAAATTAATATGCGGCGTCGTTTCCTATTGACGCCTCTCCATATTTTGGAAAATAAAGTGGTGCGGCGTCCACTTGACGCCTCTTTGCCTTCCCTATTTTAATTTTTAATTTAATAAAAAAAAGAGAAAAGACTTTCCTTACCTACCATCATCCCCGTATTATGATACCTACCACCATCCCACTTCCCTCATCCTACCGTATTATCACACCTACCATCCCCGACCAAAACCCAACCCCAAAACCCTAATTTTCTATCCACGAAACCCAGCCCCAGTACCCGCCGCTCGCCGCTCGCTCTTCATCTGTCACTCTCCATTGTCGTCCCTCCATTCTCGCCAAAGGTCTGTTGCTCTCGAAATTTTTTTAATTTTATTTAAAAATCTTATTTCAATCTTCTTTTGCCTTTAATTGAAGCTTTTTGTTACTAATTATTTGTTATGGTCGAGTTTTTACCAGATTTTATGGTTAATTAAGGATTTTTGTTTCCAGATTTGTTAATATAGGGTTTTGTATGATGGAGAAATATAGCTTTTGTGGTGGAGTATATTGCATTTGTGCTGTAATTTGTGTAGGCTGATTATGTAGTCTTGTATTAAAAGGAATTAAAAATTATTAGAAAGGAGGACAAAAAGAGCCATGGACGAGAATCTAGTATCACCTCTTATCCGCTGCTTTACTTCATCATTGATATTTAATACAATACTCTTATTTTCCTTAATTTGAGCTTTTGGCTGAAAGTTATTTAGCCTGATTCAGTTGGTAATTTATTATATCGTGCTAATTTTGTTGGTCTCACAATAATTTATCGTGAGACCTCTCACATACAAGGAAGTTACTTTTAATATTATTTTATTCTCTATTAGTATGTGTTACGATAAGTTACCGTAAGACGATCTTATAAGAGAATAACTAATAATTATATCGTTTTGTAACTCGTAAATTGATTTTAGTCAACTGTGTGTTATTACAATTGAGCCACGAGTTGCATTTAATTTGAGCTGTGAGTTAATTTTTACTGAGTTGAGCATATATTCTATCACTAACTTGGAAACGGGTCAACCGGGATGGATTTTAGGGGTAGGCCGAGTCAATTCGCATTTTCGGGTCCTCAATTTGTATATCTGGACCCAGGTGCAGGAACTTGTGTTTCGACTTGGTGAATCTCTTCACGAAGTCGTGGTGAATTGGATTTTAGGACTTAAACTTGTTGGAGTATTTAATATGATGGATTTTTCAGTGTCTTTTATGACATAGTTTGGGAAAACCAGAAGGTTTTTTCCTGGTGTAACATGTTAACTGGGATTTTTGGGAACTTCCACTTATCTACATATTTTCTACTACTTGCTGTTTTAGCAGTTCTATCATCTTCTTTATTTTGGTTAACATTAGTACTAGTAGTAGTACCCATTGATCTTCAAAGTGAAAAACTATAACATTTGAGGTTTTTAGTTGTTTTAGATAGTAAGAGATTACAAATTCAAGTCGATATCACAGGAATATATAGAGGAGATCTGAACTCTGTTGCTTTTGCTTTATTTTCTTATGGGAAAATGATAAGATTCCCTGAAGATTATTGACCAAATTATTGTCCTTGAGTCTGCATGTTTACATAGGCATGCATGTTATCCTTATATAGTGTTTTAGACTATGGATAGATTCATTCCATGCATGTCTGATGCAACTACTCCATGCTTCGAAACAAACTATAAATATAATAGTCGGGTGGGGTCAATTTAGCTTTGACTTGATATAACCCGAATGACCCGAAAAGTGCAGTAAAGTTGAAAATTAAAAACATGAAAACGGTCTGGACCCGAAGTTGATCTAATTTGACCAGTTCACCTGTTTGCCACGTCCAGTCACCGTCTCACCAGCGTGTTATGTTTCGAAGGGGATCATATTGTTATTGTTGTATAAGATTTTATGAATTTGAAGTAAGTATGAACTATGAAGTATTACCTTAAACATCCTGGAGATGGTAGGGGTGGATACGGCGGAGTTGATAGTAGATTCTCCTTTTATCCTCCTTTGATAGTAGTTTCTCTTTAACTATATAAAATTAGGGAGAAACAACTTTTGCTTAACATTTGTAAGGACAAATTGTCCTGCACAAAAGAGGATACTTTGCCAAAGCTTTTGGACAGATTTTTCCTTTAACTTTTGATATGTATAGGTATTTAGTACTCCGTAATAGGAGTGAGGATACTACTTACTACTTCCTCCGTTCATATTTAAAGGGTAAGTTTCCATTTTGCATAAGAATTTAAGAAGTATTAAAGTAATATTAAAAGTACAATAAGTAGGGAGAAATTAGTATTTAATTATCCAAAATATCCTTTAACAATGGTATATAGTGTAAATAGGATATTAGAATAAGAATAATTTGGTCCAAATAATGAATTAAAAAGGAAATGAGTCGATTGGATTTGAACAACCCAAAAAGGAATACGTACCCTTTGGATATGAATGGGGTAGTACTAGCTAGATTAAGCCTTGTAGGTATGTATACATAATTACAATTCTATAATAAGTTGCTTTTGATACGTATTTAGTTAATACTCCCTTCGTATCTATATGTTCGTCTACTTTTATTAAAATACTCCTCACATATATATATATTAAACAAAGGGAACGAACATATAGATACGGAGAGAGTACTTTGTATGCATTTTAGTACTTCCTCTCACATATAGTTAAAGGTAATGGTTAACATTTAATTAATCTCTATATCATATTCTCGAAAGGGTCCATAAAAATGATTCAAACTATTCTTTCGAAAGAAAATCGAGGTAGAACTACTGTCTAATCACGACTACTGTCTAGTCACCTATCTCTTGTAGTGTTTGTTTGTTGTCTGTTTGTTGGTGCAAGCAATTTGATTGTATCTAATCAAGTCAATGGATAAAATTTACCAGCAAACTTTTGAATACTTTGTATAATTTTACATCGATAAGACGAATATGTTTTACGTTAGTCCTTATGAAAATGACTTTTGTCTTATCATGTATATTCGACCAATTTAAGACTAAGATGAATATATACCAATATTCCAAATAAAAACTCATATTTTTTTTAATCATCAATATATTTTAAGAAGAATGTGATAGACGGAGGCTAAGGTAGGAAAATGATTGATATGCGTGTTTTTAAATTTGAGTAACTTAATCTGCATAGACCATCTCTCAAAATTGTCAACTACACCAATAAAAAATCAATCTCGAGAGTTGGTTGTGCAGTCATAAGTTCGAATTGTCAATGGTTGCAAACACTTGTTAATGCAATGGGCATAGGAGAAACATTTTCGATCTACTTTGATGCGGACTCCCCACTGTTCTATTACAAAGATGAACGAAAAAATGAAGTGAACCAAGACGACCTTAATCAATTTCTTCATGAGAGTGAGCTTACTGTTCCAATTATGCAGATTTTTATGAGGTTTTCTGCTAACCTATCTACTACAACCACTTAGTTACTTTTTATTTATTGAAGTGTAACAATGAAGGCAATTTATTTGTTTTCAAGGGCATAATTTTATTGTATAATATTTGTATAGTCCTCTTCAAGAGGACCTAGTGAAAGACAAAAGTGGAGTACACATTGGATGGTTATGTCCTGCCATTACAGATGATGGTAGATTGATGAAAAGGATGGAAGATGCAATA
Organism: Agrostemma githago; assembly: GCA_958450325.1. Taxonomy (NCBI): domain Eukaryota; kingdom Viridiplantae; phylum Streptophyta; class Magnoliopsida; order Caryophyllales; family Caryophyllaceae; genus Agrostemma; species Agrostemma githago. The sequence goes on from OY288241.1 coordinate 56,277,190, forward strand.
TGGTATAATAGTAATGCATTCTTAAAGTCTACTGCTACTCTTAATGGCGACGAATTCATATTGGCACCAATAAGTGATAGGTAGTACTAATAAACCTCATCATATTATTGGTTTTTCTTGTGGTTTGTCATTTATTTAATATTTAAAACACCGTAATATCTTTTTGTTTTTTCTAATGTAGTAAGCATTATTGGGTCCTACTTGCGATTTGCCCTCAAACTTTCACCATATTTGTTTGACCCAATGACTCTCAAAGATTCTTGAAATTTACGTTTGAAGAAGGTCGTTGATTGGTAAGTAAAGTTAAAAGTTTTATTTTGTATCAACAAAGATTTAAAAGTAATTAAAATAATAACATTCAACATGATATATTGTTTAGGGCCTTAAAGAAGTTCAAGATGAGTGATGGTCATATGAAGATGAAAAGGTATGAGCCATTATGGAAATCTATGAAGGTAATTAACTAAAAGACTACATTGTTTTTCTCAATTTTTGTTTACACTTTAATTCTTACAATCCGCAAATTTTTGAAATTATGAATATTTTCTGTTCCGTGGTAGTTTCCTCAACAAAGTGGAAGCGTGGACGATGGTTTGTTTGTGATGCGGTTCATGTATGATATAGTTAATCGTTACTCAACTGCAAGTGACTTTGAAAAGGTAAGCAATTGGTCAGTTAATCATTCTAAGTTTTCTTTTAATTGTTCTTGGTTAACTCCATGATCCTTTCCCCAATTATCTCATCATCGCCTAGTTGTTTGTTTATCCGAGTTGAGCCATTGATACAAGTTAATTTTATAACATTGAAGGCACTTCAAAAGTAACCCTCCAACGTCCACAAATTAATCATTTTTATACGGTAGGTTGAAGCGAAGGAGATGTAATTGAGTATATGTTGCGACATAGTACAAAAGATGGTTTCTTTGTAGTGGTAAAATTAGGTTTAATTTGTAGGCATTCTTTGTAATAAAATTGGAGTTTGTAGTGGTAAAATTATGTTAAATTTGTAGGCATTCTTTGTAGTAACATTGAAGGCATTGTTTGTAATAGTAAATAAAGTTTGTGAGGTGGGTGTTTGATTAATTAGTTCATTGCAACCTCGTTGAAATTATAAGCTACCTACGATCTTTTTACATGAATATATGACTTTATTATCGTATTTATGTGTTCATTTGATAATAATTTGTCAATCTTGTGTGTTTTTAAGGTTTGGATCTTACAAAATGAGCAACCCTACACCTACGGTGAAGATGAGATGAATGAATTATGGGACAAGTGGGCTACGTACTTTACGAATCGTTGTTGTACTTGAAGTAGACTAGTTAATTGGAGCATTTTGGCATAGCCTGTTTGGTTTAATTGAGGTTGGAATTGTATCCATGCCACTTTTTGGACATGTGAATGTATGTATGCACGTTTGGATGGATAATGTAAGAATTTTATTTGGTTTATCGAAATGCAAATGGTTGCCGTCGAATTATTAAAAATTATATATTTTTTGAATAAAATAAATATTGCTTGCGACATTTATTTGGAGTAGACGCTTCTAACGATCTAATTATATATGTAAAATATGGTGATATTTGTGGCGTCATATACCAAAAGATGCAGCAAAAAAGTTCACATTAGAGGCGTTTTACCTTCTGAAGCCGCAAAATTTTCAGAGTATTTGAGGCGTCATTTTAGAAAAAACGCTGCAAATAGTCAACTTTTTGAGGCGTCACTTTTGTAAAACGCCGCAAATAGTTTAACATTTGAGGCTTCTAAAAGACGCCGCACCATAATTTCCAATGTGCGGCCCCCCCGTATGAGGCTTCAGAAAAGATGCCTCTAATGGGGGGTTTTATGGAGCCTCAAATCCAAGTTTTTCTACTAGTGATTTGCATCAAGGGTGAGTCATATTTGGTATTAGTAATGATGTTAATGGCGTCATATTTGGTATCAAGGGTGAGTCAGTTAGTTGTCTTATATTTGGTTTGCGTTGCGTAGAAGGTCGACCTATGTAGTAGGGATGATAATGGAATAGTGTGTTATTGGTAAATTGGAGTCGGATTGTCGTTAGGGGTTATAATGTAATTAGAACCGTATCATGTTCATGTTATGGTTTAGTTAGGTTGGGTCGTTTTCACTTTATAATTTAACTACTTTAGGTCGATATTAATTTTATTTAATAATATAATATTTTATTAGGTTCGGACTTCGTAGAAATTCCGTGGTGAATTGTACTGACGACTTGGTCGTGACTTGCTAATTAGGTAAGGTTCTCCTTACTTAGAATATGTTAATATTATTATGCATGTATGAATTACGAGTACGATGTGATATTGTGATAATATGATTAATGTTGAATATTGGTGGAAGAATGATTGTTGAATATTGATATATTGGAGTTGGTGAGGCTAGCTTTAGACCTAGCCGGGACCTTTGATCACGGTCCCCTCCCTGATTTCTCCTCGCGGGTTGTTGAACTTGTGGGGGGTGTGCACACTCGGAATGAAAGGGCCTGCCAGGAGAGTTGAGATGAGAATATTGAGATGAGAATATTGAGATGAGAATATTGAGATGGGAATATTGTTTGGTACCGTGATGGTACTGAGGATGTGAAGATGATATTGTTAATTGGTACCCATGATAGTACTAAGATGGTTGAGCTTTGTTGTTTTATATTCCGTACTTGTATTTTATTGTTAGCATGTTCTAATCGTGTTTTCATTGTCTACCTTGTCACCCTATTTTATTGGGGGCCTGCGACGATCCAATCGACATTTACGGTCTTTTGGGGAGCAGAGTATTGATGCAGATATGGACCATTGATGTGTGCTTAACTGAAGGGAATTGCTGTACGGGAAGGGAATGTGTGGCCATCGTTATTTTACTTTAGCTTGTCCCGTCGTTAGAACTGAATGGACCTTTTATTCATGTAATCGTTTGGGTTATGTAACCATACTTATGCTTGAACTTAGTTTGCATCTTTTGAATAACCTATTAAACTCGGTTGTGGTTCAGTTTTGGGTTGCGATGTGACTACTACCTCGGTTAACCCGAGATGGTAACACTCTCATTTATCCGGGAAGGCCCAGTTAAGGCTCTTGAATAAACGGGGGTCTTACAATAAATTTTCACATCAAGTGGTCTTACTACCATTGGAGTATTTAGAGAATGTGCCTTGTCCATCTTGAACTGTTTTAGTACTTTATCAATATACGTTCCCTGGTGTAAGAGAATCCCATTGTCAAGATACTCAATTTGTAGGCCAAGACAAAATTTGTCTTTCCTAGATCTTTCATCTCAAATTCTTTCTTTAAATATTCAACAACTTTGGTAAACTCTTGGAAGTACCAATAATATTCAAATCATCAACACAAACAGTAATAATCACAAATTCAGATCCGGATTTCTTTATGAATAGACAAGGGCAAATCAGATCATTTTTGTATCCTTCTGCCAATAAATATTCATCAAGGCGATTATACCACATCCTCCCGGATTACTTCAAGCCATATAGTTATCTGTTTAGTTTGATTGAATATCGCTCATGAGGACTTGATTTCATCTTTTCAGGTAGCTTAAGACCCTCAGGAAGTTTCATGTATATCTCATTATCAAGTGAGCCATATAAATAGGCTGTAACAACGTCCATGAGGCGTAAATCAAGTCCCTCCCTTGTAGCGAGGCTTATTAGATAATGAAATGTAGTTGCATCCATTACCGGAGAGTATGTCTCCACATAGTCAATGCTAGGTCTTTGTGAAAAGCCTTGTGCAACTAATCGAGCTTTATATCTGACTATTTCGTCCTTTTCGTTTCTTTTTCGCACAAACACCCATCTATAACCCACGGGTTTTACTCCGTCGGGTGTGCGAATTACAGGTCCAAACACATCACGTTTGGCCAATGATTTTAACTCTGCCTCAATGGCATCTTTCCACTTTGGCCAATCAATTCTACGTCTTGATCAACAGACTTTGGTTCATGATCCTCATTTTCGTGCATGATATCTAGCGCTACATTAAATGCAAAAACATCATCATCGACATCGATTGTATTTCGGTTCTATATTTGTCTAGACATGATATAATTTATCGAGATCTCTTCATCATTTCAGGTACCTGAGTCTCTTCTTGAGACATATTCTCAGTCATGTCGTCAGAATTTTTCGGGGACTTTTCAAAAGTCATTTCTTTCTCAGATTTTGCTCCTTTACGTTTTCGAGGATTCTTATCTTTGGAACCAATGGGTCTACCACGTTTCAGGCGTGTCATAGTGTAACACCCCCATTTATCCAAGAGCCTTATCAAGACATTCCCGGATAAATAAAGGTGTTACCATCTCGGTTTTCCGAGGTAGTAGCTCATTACAATACAACATGGAATGCCAAACCGACAATTAGATTTAAACATAACAACTCATTAACTATTACAACTCTAGTTACACAGCGGAAGCTATACAATCTATATAAACAGGAATGCCTACGCATTAACCCGTGCTACGACCAGGATCATTATCGCGTTCGCCCCAGTCCCGTACAAGCATCCCCGCATCCAAACACATCACAAAATACATAACCTGTATTATAGACTGCTCCCCAGTTGATCGGAAATATCAATTGGATCATCACAGGCCCCCAATAAAATAGGGTGAGGATATAGACAGAGACAACGGTTAGAACATGTTAACATTGTATCATAGATACATAATATAAAACATCCAGTCTCCACCGTCTCAGTACCATCATCGATACCAATCAATAATATCATCCCAACATTCAGTACCATCATGGTACCATATCAATAATCTCATCTCAACTCTTCTGGCAGGCCCTTTCATTCCGAGTGTGCACACCCCCCACAGGTTCAACAACCCGCGAGGAGAAATCAGGGAGGGGACCGTGATCAAAGGCCCCGGCTAGGTCTAAAGCTAGCCTCACCAACTCCATTATATGAATATTCAACAATCATTCTCCCATCAATATTCAACATTATTCTTATTATCACCATATCATAACGTACTCGTAACTCATACATGCATAAAAATATTAACGTATTCTAAGTAAGGAAAACCTTACCTAATTAGCAGGTCACCACTGGGTCGGTAGTACAGGATCACCACAGAAACTCTACAAATAGTAAAGTAGTATATTCTTAAATTAATATCGAACCTAACGTAATTAACTTATAAAGTGGAACCGACTCGACCTAACTAAATTATAGCATGAAACGACCAACATAACTAATATTATAACACCTCAATAGTATACTAATAGTAATACTAATATTATAACTAATAGTATACCCCCATCTGTTATAACTCTTACACCTCACTACTATCACTACTATTATACGGAGTAACTAATATTCATTTAGCCAACATACCCACTTATCGCCCTTATATACCCCCATCTTACTCCCTTATATACCCACTAATGGTAGCACGCACAACACCTCAAAACAAGGGCAGTAGACCGACAGAAACAATACTCCGACTACGACAATGACAATAACACGAAACCCCAAAACTAACCGCCTCATGACCACCTCACTCCCTCTCATGACAACAACAATGAACCACGAATACAACAACTCAACGACCCGACATAATAATAGCCCGACACGGCTATAACGGCCCGACACTTACCCTATTCTGGTCGTGGCCCTTCTAATACGATATCGGAATACAAATCACGACCCAAAAATAGAAAGACAACGGAATATACCTATATATGCGTGTACGGTCTGATTGACGGCCTGACTCGGTTTCCCCCTTTCCTTCCTCTTGTTTGGCCGTGAATGGTGAGGGTTAAGATCAAGGAGCGTGGGATGATGGTGGTTGCTACCCGAATAGGTTAATAACAAAACAAGAATAGTTATATAGGAATAAGGGAGGTTGAGCATAGGTTTATAAAATAAAGGGGTGTGGGTAAGGTTGATAATCCAAAGAAGTGTGTGTTGGTTTAAATCATAAATAAAGGGAGTGTGCTAGTGTGAATACGCCGTTTATGTGCATCACAATTTAGGTTAGACGTTATAACTTGGGCTCGAAAAATGGGTCTGGTCTTGTTTGTTTGGTTTTACTTGAGCTTTATTCTGACTTAACCGTCCTGACTCAATTTGACTTACGATTTGACTTTCTATAAAAGTATGGGTATTACAATCTACCCTCCTTATAAGGAACTTCGTCCCGAAGTTCAGGATCCAACTAATAACGACCCTTCTCGACTGACTGACAACTTGCACCATGCACCCTTAATCGAACACATCACATGACTCATCATATAACTAACTGTTGTATGTTGTATCTGCGTCACAGTACTACTGACAAACAACCCACGTACTTATGGCTAATGACAACAATACCATCTTACTATGTGATGCAGACACAACAATTAAGCACACCTATTTTAGAAAACAAGGTATGACATCCTTCCCTCCTTATAATGAACTTCGCCCCGAAGTTCGCTGATCTTATACTCACGCTACCTAACACACCTTATATATATATGTATGTCGACACTATCTTGACACCAACGAGGTCACTCTTTCTCAATATCCTATCATATAAGACGCCAATGTAAACTTTTATAACAAGTATACTTGTAATATTTGACCATGGGTAAGTAAGTCAGTAATATGCATAATCAATTCATGTGTTCCATCACTACGATTCTAAGGACATTTCTCACACGCATAACATCTTTTTGTCATTTCACAACCTCCATTTATTTTGGTATCATGCCTAACACAACAGTTCATTCATGTTTCATTCAAGTTTCCCAACTTACTCACCTATCAACAGATCACGAGGGGTTCTACCCTCACATTCATCCATATTTCGCAACCTTTTTTTTTTTAACAACTGCATGCATCATCACTTAGATTCTTCATTCTCATGATTCAACCTAAGTACCGGCATACTATTTTGTAACTCATTCTCAAATGTCGTACTTCACTTAAGTTAAGCCAAAGAGACTTCTTATTAGTACCACTAGGTTTATACTAGTTATACTTGTCATGACTCAATTCACATGCTGCCAGACAAAACTAATGAATGCACTTGTAACTTATAAACTTGCGGGAACCCTCTTCCCATGACACACTTACATGCATGGACATCATTACTATCATCCAACACGATTATTCGTACAAGGACTATTTGATTAAACTCGGTCTGACGCCTAGTGACATGTCACTTTACTTGCATGGACTCGTGATCGTGATGTTAGTACCTTGTACTATAACCCGACTTGTTGACCTCGAAACATAAGTGATGACACAACGCATTAACAGATAAACCTTGAACTTGGTTACAAAGAGTTCAATTCACATAATATAGTTAGTCTGACTGGATTTTGTAGTTTGGAGTATTCAGACATGAAAGCACTTATGTCTCCTTTTAGTTTGTTACTACTACTTCATCATCTATTTCTTTGACCCTTCACTATTCATTCATCTAGATTCTTGTAACGTCACCATATCAGTTATCATTCCCTTACGCTTATTTATATAATTAAACGCGTTAACTACCATTATTACGACTTTCTTACAAGTAACTTAAACGACAATATGTCCTCAGGATGTCTCTTTACTATGTCCCGCCACTCGTTTCGATCATTACGACACGTACTCCCAATCTACATATGATGATAATACGTTGACACGATTGCATCTTTAACGGGTTCAGACTCACATGTATACATACTTGAGAGGAATCATTTAGGCAAGTAATAATAAGACAACTGAACACTTTTACATGACCACGTGAATAATTTCAAAATTTGGGACAAGTGACAGGTGACATATGCTTATCCAGACTGCAATAATTAATCAAGTAATTCATTATGTCTTAGGTTCACATAAGTTGTACATTTAGACACCAGGATAAGACTTAGGACTAGCACTCATCCCGTAGACATCATTCATCTCAGCATATGTTACTCATTGACTGATAATTAAGACAAAACTCATCACAGATATACAGGAGCAATTAAGAATAACATTTGACTGGTTTACAAAACATGTCTAATTTAAGTCTATTACGACTAAATATGAAAGATGACGTTTTTTTATTACTTAGATGAAACCAAACACTCGGTTCGTAGTTTAACGACTCGACCTTTCCCGACTTCTCATAGAAATTACTACTTATATTGGATACGTGTGTCGATGTTCTTTATCACATAAGCGACTCAGGACCGTGACAGATTTATCAGACAACAACACATTTGATCCATAAGATTCACGTTAAGGCATGCAATTATGCAACATGAACAAGTATGACCTCTCATAACCCGAATTTACTCTGAATTTGTCATTAACATATAAGTCTAACTCAATTTCATCATACGATAAGGTAGAAATTTTCAAATTAGTGCATTCACTTGAACAAGACGAAACAATGACCATTCAATGGACTTAGACACATTTTCAGAACATTGCCGTCATGATAGAAAAATTGTAATTAAATCATTATAACTCAAAACAATGTGAAACTAGTGGTCTTAGACTCTCAAGACAGTCATGTACAACTTTCTAGTTAAAATCATTTTCAAATTCCAAACATAACAGTGATTTGCATAAGCATTTTCATGAACTAACAAATTTTTACCTTGAAAAAGCTTTGATTGATAAAACAAGTTATTTCAAATCATATTTTCGAGCCACCAAGTTCCAACATTATCCAGACTCTTCAAAGTGATCTGGGTAAAAATTCTCAATAATAATTTAATCTCTAAGTAAGGTGTGTAATGGAAACGTCACCACTAGCAAATAGGTTGAACTACTTGGGTTTAAATACCGAAATTTTGCAGGGAAGAACTAGACTTAAAAATGTGAGTCTCTTTTCAAACTTTTGTGAAAGGGACATTGTAAACAGGTGAAACAATTCAGTAGCACATTATTCCTGTTAACGAAGGTGTTTTAAGCTATTATGACATTATCTCGACACGGTTAGCGAGCACGTTTGCTTAGGCCATCCAAACAGAAATCAGTACACATTATTCATGTTAGATAAAGTGTTTTAAATGTGTATGTCATTAACTCAACACGGGTTTTTATAAATGCTCAGTTAAACCATCAAGAACAGAAATTAATAACGAGGTACGACTCAGAACCTATCATAATGACAGGAAAGCATATAAACTCATAACGAAACACAATTATCTAAGTGTCTTTGACAAAAATTCACATTAACAAACACGACACCATAGATGTATCCTTTTAATAGCACGCTGCACTCAAATTCAAGTAGTACACAGATTTCGATTGCACACTTTATCTTGTAAATCACTTTGTATTAATCAGGGTGAAATAGAAACGACACATTTATATATACATTGTTCCTCCCTATGATATAACAGATCGACATAATTTCAGATACCATATACATTTTCAAAAACAAATTGATAGACAAGTTCATTTACGCCATTACAAGAGAATGATGAGGACCAATAAAAATGACACCATTCAGATCGATATAAAGCAAGTAAATCACATTAACTCGAAATGGGTCTCAAGTATTCTTACATTGTTCGACTATTAGGCTCATTAACTCGTACTTTATTCGCAATATGACACCCTTCATGGACACATTACGAACCATTATATTTCTAACTATTCATTCTTATTAAGTAACGTGAAGGCAGCTAATAAATTATATCGACAAGGAAGCACATAACACTAAAACGGAACACAAGTATTCAAGCACTTTTGAATAACATTCCCATTACGACACACTAAACCACATAAATTATCAACCCTCTAAACATATTACGATACATGTACCATTACCAGAGAACAATCCCTTTCCAATAATGTGAACGACTCCATTACATTATTTCAACAAGACAGACACAGATTACCACCAAATCCACTAATTAAAACTCGTTTATCGCTTACGACACTACTACGTATAAACACCTCGACGTTGTATCTATTGTTACTACCAACTCTGACTATGAACTTACTCTCACCCAGGGTGATTGACTCTTACCTCAACCTTACATGATGTAACATATTCCTCATATGGCCTAGTACTAGTTACTATAACATGCTAATAACGTAAGTACGTACTAGTCACATCTCAGCTTATACGGTTCGATCACTACATCTCATACGTCAAACAATGCAACAAGTTATCACAGGCAGTCATCACAAAACATTCATTGCATCACAACGTATCCCTTCCTAATTTATACCCCATCTCATTTCTCACACGCGGTTACCGGATCAAGACCAAGAGGGTCGGGGTTGGTATAAGGACGTCTCCTCAACCGAGTTTTAGAGGGGCTCCTGATGGTCCATCACCGGGGTTCATTTTATTTTCTTAGGTTCATTTATTCAGGCTCCAAAATCGATCGCTCTGATACCACTTTGTAACACCCCCATTTATCCAAGAGCCTTATCAAGACATTCCCGGATAAATAAAGGTGTTACCATCTCGGTTTTCCGAGGTAGTAGCTCATTACAATACAACATGGAATGCCAAACCGACAATTAGATTTAAACATAACAACTCATTAACTATTACAACTCTAGTTACACAGCGGAAGCTATACAATCTATATAAACAGGAATGCCTACGCATTAACCCGTGCTACGACCAGGATCATTATCGCGTTCGCCCCAGTCCCGTACAAGCATCCCCGCATCCAAACACATCACAAAATACATAACCTGTATTATAGACTGCTCCCCAGTTGATCGGAAATATCAATTGGATCATCACAGGCCCCCAATAAAATAGGGTGAGGATATAGACAGAGACAACGGTTAGAACATGTTAACATTGTATCATAGATACATAATATAAAACATCCAGTCTCCACCGTCTCAGTACCATCATCGATACCAATCAATAATATCATCCCAACATTCAGTACCATCATGGTACCATATCAATAATCTCATCTCAACTCTTCTGGCAGGCCCTTTCATTCCGAGTGTGCACACCCCCCACAGGTTCAACAACCCGCGAGGAGAAATCAGGGAGGGGACCGTGATCAAAGGCCCCGGCTAGGTCTAAAGCTAGCCTCACCAACTCCATTATATGAATATTCAACAATCATTCTCCCATCAATATTCAACATTATTCTTATTATCACCATATCATAACGTACTCGTAACTCATACATGCATAAAAATATTAACGTATTCTAAGTAAGGAAAACCTTACCTAATTAGCAGGTCACCACTGGGTCGGTAGTACAGGATCACCACAGAAACTCTACAAATAGTAAAGTAGTATATTCTTAAATTAATATCGAACCTAACGTAATTAACTTATAAAGTGGAACCGACTCGACCTAACTAAATTATAGCATGAAACGACCAACATAACTAATATTATAACACCTCAATAGTATACTAATAGTAATACTAATATTATAACTAATAGTATACCCCCATCTGTTATAACTCTTACACCTCACTACTATCACTACTATTATACGGAGTAACTAATATTCATTTAGCCAACATACCCACTTATCGCCCTTATATACCCCCATCTTACTCCCTTATATACCCACTAATGGTAGCACGCACAACACCTCAAAACAAGGGCAGTAGACCGACAGAAACAATACTCCGACTACGACAATGACAATAACACGAAACCCCAAAACTAACCGCCTCATGACCACCTCACTCCCTCTCATGACAACAACAATGAACCACGAATACAACAACTCAACGACCCGACATAATAATAGCCCGACACGGCTATAACGGCCCGACACTTACCCTATTCTGGTCGTGGCCCTTCTAATACGATATCGGAATACAAATCACGACCCAAAAATAGAAAGACAACGGAATATACCTATATATGCGTGTACGGTCTGATTGACGGCCTGACTCGGTTTCCCCCTTTCCTTCCTCTTGTTTGGCCGTGAATGGTGAGGGTTAAGATCAAGGAGCGTGGGATGATGGTGGTTGCTACCCGAATAGGTTAATAACAAAACAAGAATAGTTATATAGGAATAAGGGAGGTTGAGCATAGGTTTATAAAATAAAGGGGTGTGGGTAAGGTTGATAATCCAAAGAAGTGTGTGTTGGTTCAAATCATAAATAAAGGGAGTGTGCTAGTGTGAATACGCCGTTTATGTGCATCACAATTTAGGTTAGACGTTATAACTTGGGCTCGAAAAATGGGTCTGGTCTTGTTTGTTTGGTTTTACTTGAGCTTTATTCTGACTTAACCGTCCTGACTCAATTTGACTTACGATTTGACTTTCTATAAAAGTATGGGTATTACACATAGACTCATTTGAAATTGATGGTCCTTCCGGGACTACAATTTTAGCTGGAGCATTTACAACTGGTATATGAGATTTAATCACACCTTTCGAATCAGTGAAAACATCGGGTAATTGATTTGTCAATCGTTGTAAATGAATTATCTTATGAACTTCGAGTTCACATTGTTTGGTGCGAGGATTTAAATGAGATAGTGATAATTCATTCCAACTTATCTTTTTTTCCAGCTGTTTATTTTCTCCCCCTAATGTCGGGAAAACTGATTCATCAAAATGACAATCAGCGAAGCGAGTTGTAAATAGATCACCTGTAAATGGTTCTAAATACTTGATAATCGATGAAGATTCATACCCAACATATATTCCTAACCTCCTTTGAGGTCCCATCTTTGTACGTTGTGGCTGGTTAATTAGAACAAACACCGCACAACCAAAAATTCTTAGATGAGAAACATTTGGTTCTTGACCAAAGACCAATTTTAGGGGGTATGATGTATGATAACTTGTAGGTCTAATGCGAATTAATGATGCTGCGTGCAAAACTGCATGTCCCCATGCGGAAATAGGTAATTTAGACCTCATAAGCATTGGTCTCGCAATCAATTGAATGCGTTTAATTAATGATCCAGCAAGGCCATTTTAAGTATGAACATGTGCTACAAGGTTTTCAACACCTATCCTAATAGACATAAAATAATCATCAAATGTTTGTAAACTGAATTCACCCGCATTGTCAAAACGAATAGCCTTAATGGGATAATCTGGAAAATGAGCTCTTAATCTTATCAGGTGAGCTAGTAATCGCGCAAACGCAAGGTTGTGGATTGATAACAAGGACACATGTGACCATCTAGTAGATGCGTTAATTAGAACCATAAAGTAACGAAATGGTCCACTTACTGGATGTATAGGTCCACAAATATCCCCTTGTATCCTTTCCAGAAATATCAGGGATTCATTCCCAATTTTAGACGGCGATGGTGTAATTATTAATTTACCTTGTGCAGAAGCAACACATGAAAATTCTTTGGACTGAAAAATCTTATGGTGCTTTAATGAATGTCCACATGAATTTTGGATTATTTTTCGCATCATCATAGATCCGGGATTACCAAACCGGTGATCCCACATAATGAAATTTGTTTTATCAGAAACCTTTCGGTTTACTACAACGTATGATTCAATTGTACTAATTGTCGTATAGTACAAGCCGAAGGATAAAGTTGTAAGTCTCTCCAATACACTTTTATTGTTCGAATGTAAACATGTAATATAGAGGTATTCAATGCCTCTTTCATTTGATGTCTCAACGTGATATCCGTTTCTATGAATATCATTCAAACTCAGCAAAAAAATTTTAGCCTGTGGAGAATACAAAGCCTCCTGAATTTCAATACTTGTCCCTTTCGGCAATAAAATTTTATCTCTTCCGGAGCCTTCAATTAGTTTTGTACTACCGGCAATAGTATTAACATATGCCGTTTGCTCGTTTAATAGAGTAAAATACTTTTTATCCGTAAGGATAGTATGTGTTGTTGCACTATCGATGAGACATATATCTGCTACTGTAGCGTCCATAATCTTCATAATTTTTTAAAAAATAACATAAGATGGATTGTAAATAAAATTGTTTAGTGGTGAGTGATTTATTCCAATGCAAAATTTTAATATTAATTCATGAAACAAACGTAATACTAATATAAAATGATAATTTAATACGACTACAAAATATTTAATAGCTTCTCATTAATAATTAAAGCAAATGAAATAATAAAATTTAATAATAATTTCCATGGACAAATAATTATTCAAACTATTAAAAATAAATATGATGACTAAAATTCGAAATATAAAGTGCTTAATAATAATAATAGTAGTAGTAGTAGTAGTATAATAATGCTAATAATAATAGTAATAAATTAATCTTGTGGCTCGAAACTTCCGTCACCAATCAGGTGATCAACTCTTTCATCAGGGTCTGAAAAGAAATACGAGACATCCAAATGATCACCAATATTATAATCATCTCCATCAGCAAAATTTGTCTCAACATCTTTCTCAGCAACAAAATTTGCTTCAATTTTCTTCCCTTTATGTTTAAGGGACTGATGATAAAGATTCACAAGATGTTTGGGTGTACGACATGTATGGGCCCAATGACTATTATCACCATAACGGTGGCATTTAACTACCGACCGGGATATTCTTTTCGCGTGGACCATCATTTTCTTATCGTTTATGGCGAGAAAATGAGTTTTTAAATTTTCCACCTCTAGCACATCGATAATTATTTCTCCCTCGTCCACGTCCACGTCCACGTCCACGACCTCTGCTGTGACTTCTATTATTATAATTATTATCATATTTCAGCGCATTCACTTCTGGGAATGGATCAGATCCAGTTGGATGGGATAGGTAATTTTTCAATAGAATTTCATTATTCTGTTCTGCCACAAAGCAAGCAAGAAATCAACTCAGAGTATTTTTTAATGCCTCTCTGACGGTATTGCTGCGATAAAACCAATTGTGACCCATGAAAGGTCTAATATGTTTTTTCCAACATATCTGCATCAGATATTTTTTCGCGACACGAGGTAATTCTGCACATGGCTGAATTATAATCACTAACGGATTTAAAATTATGTAATCTCAGGTGGATTCACTAATGTCGAGTTCTAGGTAAAATTACCAATTTCAAGTGGTCATATCTTTCTTTCAGATTTGCCCATAGGACGAAAGGGTCTTTCACAGTCAAGTATTCGATTTTCAGCCCTTCACATAGACGCTGACGAATAAAAATCATATTTTTTGCCTTGTTCTGGGGAGATGAATTATTCTCCACTTTGATAGAATCACCAAAAACCATTAGCATTCAGGTGCATTTCCGCATCTAATGCCCATTCTATATAGTTCTTGCCAGAGATATCAAGGGCATTAAATTCAAGTTTCACCAAATTCGACATGATAATTATAAAAGAAAAAAAAAGAAAAATAAAAATTAATTAGTTATATTAAACTGAGACCAATAAAGAATTGTGATATTAAAAAATAAAATAAAGTATATGTGTAGACACCCACATTTTGACCGCCAGGTGTCTATAACAGTTCCCGCCAAACACCCGATGATGATTGGACGTAAACGTGCTTTGATGGACTCGGATATGGGCTCGTAATCATGGACATTTGGTTTAGACTTATTACGGAGTACAAATCTTACAAAACCAACCTCAAATCCAGGCCCAGTGGGTCGTTTCGAGTCAAATAAGACTAATTTGGGTCGATTCCGACGCCAGGGGTAAAACCGTCTTTTAGCGACCGGGTCAAACCCGGTCAAAGATATTTTTTCCCTAGACTCGCGGACAAACCGTGACACCTCAAGTGTCCGGTTTGGACTCCAACACTACCAAAAAAAAAATCAGCTTTGAAAACATTAAACAATTTCGTTGAAGGTAGAATTCGATCTCAAGTAGAAATTCTATCCAGAAACCAAATCAAACACCGACCGAGCTCCAAATACTCGGCCAAGACATTCAAAACAGCCAAAATACTTCCCATTCAGCCGAGATTTCCTTGCTTCCTCCCCAAGCAACGAACTTCTTGTTCCCTTCAACTTCTTACAATCCTATCCAAACCGGTATTTCTTGTCACACAAGCAAGACTACCTCGATTCCTATAAATAGGACCTCTCGTCCAACACAAAACACAACGTTTTTACACACGGTAAACCTTGGACACCCGATTCAACACGGTTTTTACAGCCAAAAAAACACACATCCCACATCCTCGATATCTAACAAATCCCGACACCTTCCCGAAGAAGCCTAGAAGTCCCGAGAAACCGTCCAACCACACGTCCCATTACACGTCCAACCACACACCTTAACTCATCCCACATCATCTCGACGCTCCCAAGTTTAATCCACTTTCCGACGAGCCTTATCCCGAGAAAACAAAGCATGTAGATTGAGGGTGTAAATCAAACCCGACTCTTCTTTTCTCTCTCTCTCTCTCTCTCTCTCTCTCTCTCTCTCTCTCTCTTTCTCGTTTTTTTTCTCTTTTTGCGTCGAGTCATCGGTCCTCTTTTTAATATGGGTCGTTTGTCGCATATTTATTATTCCTAATATCGATACTACAAAAACTATTTTCTATACATCATTCTTAAAATACGATATCGATTCTCTAATCGATTATCGTACCAAACAAGAACAAAATTAATTGTTTGTCGTTGATGCTAAATAAAATCGTTACATCTTTTTTAAAACAAAATTCGACGATTTTATACGCGGAGAGAATTAACATCTTTTTCGTTCAAAATTCTTTTTTTTTTTTACTTTTCGTTCAAAACAAGTTTTTACAAAACTTTTCTAAAAATCATTCCGAGTATTCGATATCGATTTCATAATCAAATATCGGATATGACGAATATCGAAAGCATAGATCGAGTATAAATTAATTCATATTTATACGCGATCTATCGAAATTAACAATTTCTCGAAAAATAGAACCGGGACAGCAGACCATGCGAGCCGCGCCACCCCTAGGCGACTCGCATGGCGGCCTGAATCCGAGGCCCTTTTTTCTTCGTTTTTTCGACTTTTTCTTAAACATCGCTTTTTCTACAAAACGATTTTTCCTAATACTTTTCTATCCATTCCGACTATTCGATACCGATTTCATAATCGAATATCGAATACGACGAATATCGAAAATATGAATCGAGCATAAATTAATTCATATTTATACGCGATTTATAAACGATTTTCGACAAAATAAAAAAACCCGAACAGGCTGCCACGCAGGTCGCGCGCCCGTCAGGCGACTCGGGCAGCAGCCTGGTTCGCCGGGTCTCTTTTTTTATTCGTTTCCTCGCTTTTCTATTTTTATTCTTTTCGAATCTTACATAAAAAGCGACTTTCGCGACATATTTCGATAAATACTTTTTTTGACCTCGGTCAAGACGTGCTAATCCATCACGTGTCATAAGTCCTTTCCAAAATCATGCATATTATTTATTTACGTCTTTATTCAAATTATTCAATCGTTACTAACTCGTTTTCTCGTGTTTGTAGTAATTTATTTATTTCTTTGTTTTATTAGACTAAAACGAACTTCACATGCTAAAATAACTTTGACGTTATTAGTTTAATATGCATTAAACGACTTAGCAACCCATTTATTTATTTTCCTCACATGTCTTAGGAAAATAATCTCTGCATATCATTCAACCGTCGAACTAACGCGTGTACGTAAAAAACGAACGATATCTTAGTAAAGGCCGCTAAGTGCGGGCGGGGTTAGGTGTTCTCAATGAACTTCCCAACACGTACCCTCACCCCTTACTCAGAACCATGGTTTCCGGATGTCCGAATCCATTGGCAACGAGAGTCATTCAATACACGGTATCCGATAATGTCGGTATCGGTATCGTAATGCTAAGGGACGAACCCGATAAGCTCTGACATCAGAAATGGGCCATGTTTTAAATATCGCCCACTACGACATAGAGTGGGTTCGAATGGTTCCGAATAACCACAAAATTCGGTGGCGACTCCTACTTCGATTTAAAATTCAATTCGACCCATCTCATATGGAGATTCATTCGCCTCCCCAAACCCGCGCGTGGCCGCGTCGGGGTGGACCTATGTTATGTCCACAATTTGGCGACTCCGCTGGGGATTAACTGATGTGTTACTTACCATCGGCATTCTCAGGGTGAGACTCGAAAAGAAATCGTTCGATTAGTAATGTACGCGTTTTAGTTCAATGGTTCATGCATAACCCCGTTCTTTCCCGGGCCGGTTACTTGTGACCGACGTCCCACTATACCGCGGTGCATTCCCACTTGGGTGCACTAAAGACTTCGATGGCGGAACTCGCATGGGTTTTATGGTAGATTCTAAGACCAACTCGGCTTAGGAGGTCCGTCCTGATTTGCGAGAATGCGATCGTTGTTGGTATAGACCCTATTCGACCGACCGAGACTTAGACTAAGAGCGTACATGGTGTCGTTATACTGTTTCCATGACTACATGCTACTTGATCTCCTTTGGTCTTTTTTCAAAAACCGTCATTTTCAAAAACCTGCATCTTTTCAAACCCATCTATTTTTCAAAACCCGGAAAGCTACCAAATTTAGGACTTATGATTTTGACTCAAAATAGCCTATTTTTAGCCGATATGTTGTCCGAACCTTTTTCAAAAAGCCCGAAATCTCGGCCTGATAACCTCTTTCTCGGTTTTCAAAAAAATCGGGCCATCCTACCCGACTTTGTTCGGTCTTCAACACCAAATTCCCTTTTCAAAACCCTCTTCTTCTTAGGACTTCCCGTGTTTAGCAGTGTCGGGTCTTGTCATAGGTTGTAAGAGTCTATAGCGTCGAAACTCCGTCGATCTTACATCACGGATTTCCACCCCATCCCACTCCGCCTTATTTGTCGAGGCACGGCCCACCTTCGTAGGACAAACTCCTGCAAAGGGAAGCCCGTTTACACACTCGAGTCCAAAGTCTGGGGAATTCTCACGTAGACCTTCCTTCGAACGGGACTAAGCCCACTTTGCCGAATCCTAAGGAAGGCCCACCGTCCACGGGTCATCCGTCTAGAAGTCAGTCTCCGGTCTTTTTCTTGTCTAGTCTTTTCCTTGCTCGGGATGTATTCTTTGATTCTAAGATCTGGGTCATTTACTGATTACGCGGTGCCCTTACAGACAGGCCACCCCACACTCGAGCCATGACGCAACAAGCCATAGATGATTTGAGGGCCTCATTGACCAAGCTGGAAAACATGATCACGTCGATGAGAGGGGACCAGATCTCCATCCTCACCCGGGTAAGTGCCGTAGAGCAGGGAACCTCTAGTGGCAGTGTCGATACTACTGGGCCTTTAGCTGAATTGGCCAGCGCAGTCCACAAACTGCAGGAACAGGTCCATCTGTCAACCCAAAACTCCATCCACACGGAGAATGCTCGGACCTACACACCGCTGACCGATGAACTACCCGCCAATCTCAACCTGACGGGTCTGCCAATGTTCGAGGGTACTGAAGACCCGGTCCACCATATCCGGGCCTTCAAGGAGTTCATGGCCCTTAAGGGGGTCAAGTCCAACATGTTCAAGCACCTGTTCGCTTCTTCTCTCGAGAAGCACCCGAGAGCCTGGTACTACCGGCTCGATTCCAAGAAATACAAGACTTGGGATGACGTGGCAACAGAATTCGCTCGGAACTACGTCGACAATACGGAAATCCAGACCACTATGCGCACCTTGGAAGTAATGGCCCAGGAACCTAAGGAAGGATTTACGAAATATCTCCAACGTTGGAGGGCTAAAAGCGTCAAACTGGTCGATAAGCCCAGTGAAAAAGTGTTGGTTGAAGCTTTCGTCAAGAACCTCCTTCCTGCTTACCGGGTCCATCTCCGGTACGCCATCATACCTAGCTTCGCGGTCCTAACTGAAATGGGAACAAGAATCGAAGATGATTTAAGGTTGGAAAGCCTCACTAAGGCCTCCACCAAGGGATACCAAGGGGCCAGCTCATCAACAAGCAAGCCCACATCTACTGCTGCCACTCGAAGCATTTTTGACGAGGTAAACGCACTTGATACCTCATCCCAGAAGAATACCACCCCGGGTATTCACCGACATAGGCACCACCCATGAAAATGCTCTGCAGAGGCTCTCATCAAAAGGCCTGATCACCCCGATAGGCCTAACACCTGATCTCCCGGTCGAGCGACGCTCCAAGGCCTACAACCTTCAGGCCTACTGTCACTACCATCGTGGTAAGGGACACGACACTGAGAAATGTTGGAAGCTAAAGCACCTTATCCAAGATCTCATCGAGAGCGGGAAGATCCTTTTGCCCGGGGGTAAACCCAACAACAAGGATAACCCGTTGGCAACTCACGCCATCTTCTCCGGGGAAATAATGGATTGCTCACACCTCATTTCTCCATTTGTCCCGCAAATAAACAGGATCTGGTGCGACGACGTAGACGAAGTCTACCTCACCAAAGGGGAAGCTGTCCCCATCACGCCTGAGGAGATCTAGAAGGTTAAGTCCAAAGTCTTAGCCACTAGTCAAGCCCTCATCATCGCCGAGCCACTTAGGGTCGAGCCCGCCCCAGAAGAGCCAACTGCTGAAACGACTCTTGTAAAGCAGCTAAGCAAGACTCGAGTTGACCTCTCTATATGGCAACTCCTAGTTAGCTCCCAGGAACATCGAGAGACACTCACTAAGGCCCTCGATCAAGTCAAAATCTACTCCATGGCTACTCCAGCTGAAATGGTTGCCAAAGTTCTACCCCACCTAAAAGGGAGATCCATAGAGGAAGGCCCACTGATTACTTTCTCTAATGCTGATCTACAACCATTTGGGCCAGCCCATAACATGGCCCTCTACATCACGGTCATCAGCCGTGGAAAGTACCTACCCATGACCCTAATTGACGACGGGTCAACAGTCAATGTCCTTCCCTTGAGGACCGCCAAAGCCCTCGGCATCACCGAGGCCGACTACATTCCCACAGCTCAAACCATTGAGGCTTTTGACGGAAGCCCAAAGTCAGTAGCCGGAGCCACAAAACTTACTATCATAACAGGCCCAATAGAGAAGGAGCTGGAATTTCAAGTGATCGACGTGACTTCCTCCTTCAACCTTCTTTTGGGAAGACCTTGGATCCACGCGACCAGGGCTGTGTCCTCCACCTTGCATCGGAAAATCAAGCTACCTTTGCACGACACCGTCATCACTCTAGAAGCCACACCTATGACTGTGGCTAACTGCAACACCTCGGGTCGCACCGATCTCTGGGGGTTCGATTTTGTAGGGGCTATCGAAGAAGATCATCTCTTCCGCCCTTACTTCACGGTTCGCCTTGACCGAATGTTACAGAATCTGGGCTTTCTACCAGGGGTTACATCAAGGCCCGATCTCCCTGCAGGAAAAATCCTTGAAGTTCTGGACAATGGGAGGACTCAAACAGGCCTGGGCTACTCCCTAACCCCGGAAAACAAGGGCCAAATCGGAGCCGGCAAGATTGTCTTTGTCACTCCAGTGTTCGAGACTGTCCAAACAGGCCTATATCGGCCCATCACCATGCGCCCTGGGACCCACTTGGCCCAGGACTGCAACTACATACCGGACGACATCTTTGCTCTTATTCAGTCCGAAGATGCTAAGAATGCCGAGCCCGCGCTAGGGCTACTTTTTGGAGAGGAACTCGCGGTCCCAACACCGAAGGAAGAGCTAGTCAGCCTCATTCTCCGCAGCTGCACCTTTGATCCGTCTAAGCTAATCTCAGAAGTCGGGTCCGGGACCAGAGCTTGGAGGAAAATTGTCAAATGGACTGACAGTCAAGGAAGGACTTACAAGCTGATCACAGGGGAAGAAGAGATGCCAGAATCTGAGTCTGAGTCTTAGTCGGAGTCCGAGTCAGAGTCTAAGATTGAGTCTAGTGAGTCCGGTGCTAGGGTCAGTCCTGTAACTCCCCCTTTCCCTTTAGCTACTCCTGGTGCCTCGAGGTTTGTCCCAGGCACCCTACCTATCCCGCCACTGACTAGTGATCAGATGGCAGCTCTCTTCGAGCTATTTTCCCAATTTATGATCAATAATAACAACCGTTCTGCTTACGACTTGTCTCATTTTCAAAACTTTCTCAATTCCAAAAATATTATGTGCAATGACATCGAGAAACCCGACGAACAGGTATCCTTGCCTCCACATCTGATCGAGCAACTAGAGCAAAGGGAATCCCGTAATCTGGTAATCGAAGAAACCGAATCCATCAACGTGGGAACAACCTTAGAACCTCAGATGCTTAAGATAGGATTATCCTTAGATCCCAAGGAGAAACCACAACTCATAGTTCTCCTTCAAGAATTCAAAGACGTCTTCGCATGGTCCTACAAGGACATGCCGGGGATCGATCGCGAAATAGCCGAGCACCATATACCGATCAAGGAAGGGTTCAAGCCGGTTAAACAAAAACTCCGACGCATGAGGCCCAAATGGTCCCTCAAAGTCAAGGAGGAAGTCGACAAACAATTCAAGGCTGGGTTCATACAAGTCTCCGAGTATCCAGATTGGGTTGCAAACATCGTACCAGTCCCTAAGAAAGATGGTAAGGTACGTGTCTGTGTAGACTTTCGGGATCTTAACAAGGCGAGCCCGAAAGACGATTTCCCGTTACCACACATCGATATACTGGTGGATAACACAGCTGATCTTGCCCTTCTATTATGGACGGGTATGCGGGATATAACCAGATAAAAATGGCAGAAGAAGATATGGATAAGACCACCTTCATTACACCTTGGGGTACTTATTGCTATACTGTTATGCCATTTGGTCTCATCAATGCCGGGGCCACCTATCAACGAACCACCACAACTTTATTACATGACATGATGCATAAAGAAGTGGAAGTTTACGTAGACGACATGATCGTCAAATCCAAAGACGGGGATGGTCACATCACCGCCCTGAGGAAGTTCTTCAACCGATTACGCAAATACAACATGAGGCTAAACCCTCAGAAATGCAGTTTCGGGGTAACATCTGGCAAATTACTGGGTCATATCGTTAGCCAACGTGGTATCGAAGTCGATCCAGCCAAAATCAAGGCCATCACCGAGATGCAGCCCCCTAAAACCGAAAAGGAGATAAGAGGGTTTCTCGGAAAAATCCAATACATCAGCAGATTCATTTCATAGCTAACAATGGTATGTGAACCGATCTTCAAAAAGCTGAAAATAGGGGAACAGTTACTATGGGACGACAAATGTCAAGCAGCCTTTGATAGAATCAAGGAAGTTCTGGCCTCACCACCGGTCCTGATGCCACCTCAGCACGGTTTGCCTTTGTCACTATACCTAACCACGACAGAGACAGCCATGGGGGCTATGCTGGCCCAGACGATCAACTCAGAAGAACGGGCTATATACTACATCAGCAAGAAATTTTTAGAGTACGAGTGTAAATACACCATGCTCGAGAAACCATGCATAGCTTTGGTCTGGGCCACTAAGAAGCTCCGACATTACATGCTCAGTTACGAGGTACATGTATTATCCAGAATGGATCCCATCAAGTATCTTTTCGAGAAGCCCATTCTCAACGGCAGGATATCAAGATGGACCCTAATGTTAGCAGAGTTCGATCTAAAATTCGTACCATTGAAAGCCATCAAAGGACGAATAGTAGCCGAGTTTCTCGCTGACAGTCCCATAACCAAAGAAGGACACACCGACACTTGGTCCTTCCCAGATGAAGACATTTTCCACACTGACACCGAATCGTGGGACTTATACTTTGACGGGGCATCCAATTTCCGAGGATTTGGAGTCGGGATTCTCCTAATCTCGCCAAGAGGGGAGCATACTCCCGTATCCATCAAGTTAGACTTCGACGTCACCAACAACGCCGCTGAGTATGAAGCATGTATCCAAGGGCTACAAGCCACCGCCGACTTAGGGGTCACAAACCTCCGAGTACACGGTGATTCATCTCTGGTCATTAATCAAGCACTCCAAAAATGGAAAACTCGAAATGCTAATCTCGTGTCCTACCAGGCACGAGTAAGGGACCTCGAGAAACAGTTCTAGAAGGTATAATATATATACCTACCTCGGGAAGAAAATTAATTCGCAGATGCACTCTCAAAACTGGCATCTCTGCTAAATATTCCCGATCATATGACCAGTATGCCAATCTGTGTCGAAAGACGATCCGAGCCAGCATATATTCACGACATCGAAGAAATCGAGATACCTGATCCCGAGCCATGGTATCAAGCTGTGTTGACATACCTAGCAACCGGGGAATATCCACCCGGAGCTGACAACCGAGCCAAAAAGGCCCTGCGAAGACTGGCAACCCAGTTCATCCGCACCGACGATGGGCAACTTTACAAAAAGACAGCACAGAGGGCTCTCCTTCGATGTGTTGATAAAACCAACGCTGAAAAAGTTATGGCTGAGGTACATGATGGAGAATGCGGCCCACACATGAATGCCCAGATGTTAGTCCGAAAAATCGTGAGGCTCGGATATTACTGGAATAGCATAGAAACCGACTGTCAGTTGTATGTTAAACATTGCCATAATTGTCAAATTTTTGCCAATGTACAACATATGCCACCATCCCTGCTATACACTATGACGTCACCCTGGCCATTTTCAACATGGGGAATCGATATAATTGGAAAGATAAACCCCTCGGGAACCGGAGGACACTGCTTCATTTTGGTAGCAATCGACTATTTCACCAAATGGGTAGAAGCTGAGTCGTATCGTATTCTCAACGCCAGCCATGTTGCCAAGTTCAATCAAAATAAGATAATATGCCGGTATGGGATCCCTCACGAGTTCATCAGTGACCACGAGACCCATTTTCAAGTCGAAACAGCAGCCTTGCTGACCAAGTACAAAATTCAAAGGCATACATCTTCACCCTACCGACCCCAAACCAATGGAGCGGTAGAAGCGGCTAATAAAACAATTGTCACCATACTCAAAAAGATGGCTGATAATTACCGAGACTGGCCCGACAAAATACCATTTGCACTTTGGGGATATCGAACCTCGATTCGTATTGCGACCGGGGCAACACCATATTACCTTACATACGGCATGGAAGCAGTCCAACCTGTTGAGTTAGAGGTGCCCTCTCTCAGAATCCTACTCGAGAGTCAAGTACCCGAAGCTGATTGGGTTCGAGCACGATATGACTCGCTAGTCCTTTTAGACGAACGACGATCTCGTGCCCTCAATAATATACAAATCTATCAGAAGAGAATCCAGCGGGCTTTCAACAAAAGGGTGAGGCCCAGAAACATCAAAGTAGGAGATTTGGTTCTTAAGTCTGTTTGAGCTTTATTACCAGTAGACCTAAGGGGAAAATTCAAACCTAACTGGGCCGGGCCATATCTGGTAAAGAAGATTCTATCAGGTGGGGCCGTAATGCTAACGGATCTGGACGGGAACGAGTTTGTCAACCCAACTAACCTGGACCAGCTGAAGCGCTATTACCCTTAACCCCTCTTTCTCAATGTCATTTGCAAAGGTTTATTAAAAACATCTTTTTTCAAACTTTTTAAGACAAGTCAAAAGCTAGAATTATTTATTTTACTGTTACAAGCATCTTGAACCAATAGTCTTGATGTATTTCGAAATTGCAAATAAGTTTGAACTACGTTTGGTTTGATTCCATTTATTATGGATACGTAGGCAGCCCCGCAAAAGGGCACAACCACTGCAATCGAGAAAAGAAAACAGGAACGGTTCTTTAATAAGTTTCTTTTATTAATGTCAAAAAATCCGACAAATTTGGAAAAATTAAAAAAAATCGAAAAAATAAATAAATAATACTAATACTTAAATAATAAAAAAAAACTAAGGCATTTTCCCCTTTCCCTTGTCTTTAGTTTCCTTTTCCATCCACCGGCGTCGACGTGGAGGTGAACGCTCCCTAATCACCAAGGGAATCTCCTTAACCCGGGCTCGTTTCTTCAAACTCGATTCCCCGGTCTCGTCGCACGGACCTAGCCTATCTCGGACTGCTAGTTTCGGTCCGAGCCTCCTCTCCAAATCACTAGCATCGGTCTCATTAGCCTGAGTCTTAGTTTTTGACTTATGACCCGCCCCCGGCTCAGCAAAGGTAGTTGGAGTCTCCTCTTTATCAAAGAACCGTCTATTATCTCTTGCTGATTCTCGACGGGCCAAGTCAAAAGCCTCTTCAGTCTTCAAAGTTTTGCGGGTCTCCTGGGATTCTTCAGAGGTCCATTTTCGATATGATTCAGAAACCCAAGTGGTTTGACAAGGGCGAGGTATAGTCCACATGATACGGGTAAACCATCGTTGTAGCCACGTGTCACACATAGCGTCCGTCAATTGGAGCGAAACGCTAATGATTGCTTCAGTCTCGGGGATCTGCTGAAACGAACCGAACTGTCTCAAAATACGGTCCGGATAGATATGGACAGTCCAGTCCAAAGACAAGATCACCAGATAGCGGGCCTTGTCCCTCCTAGCTAACCCCGTCAGCCTTGAAAGGAACCACCAGATGACGTTCCATCTAATCAAAGGCCCACCATGAAATGTTAGCTCTTCATCCCAATATTTTTGATTTATTTGATGACTTGAGCTTATTCGTCGGGACCTTGAGCCAATCTGACAGCTACGATATCTGGATATATTCACTGGGGGCTCTATGATCGACAGACGCTCGGATAACCAGATCTGCGAAATTTTCGAAAAGTAAAAAACTTTCGAAAAATCAAAAAAAAAAGGAAAAAGAATCGAAATTTCGCAAATTTCGGAAAATTAAAAAAAAGCAAAATTTTCGAAAATTGGAAATTTCGAAATTTTCGGAAAAATCAAAAATTTTGGGAAAAAATGGAAATTCCGGAAAATTCCGGAAAATTCGAAATCACGGAAAAATTCGGAAAATCGGGCAATTTTTCGAAGAAAAGAAGAAAAACGGTTAAATACCTGCAAAAGACGGATGCCTCCTGTCAATGCTCGATCCGGGTCAAGCCTTCTAGTGTCGAGACCCATAATAATCTCCCCAGTTATCAGCCAAGCCGGGCTGTGACCTGTCTCCATTTGGTCAACTACGCTAATCAGCCTGATCTCACCCAAGCATGAGTCAGCATCCATCCGACCTTCAAAGGCATATCGATGCAGCATACAAAAGGCGAAAGCCCTACGCCTATGGGTAGAAGTAATTCTTGCGCCAACTGGGTTCATGAATTTGTCAGCCAGGTCAAATAGGGAAACTGAATCTCCCTTTACCATACGGGCTGTCTCAGCATGCGACAAGCCTAGAAAATCCCTTAGCCTCCTCCTTGGGTCGGGATAAAATGGGGGAATAGCAGGACGAGCATTAGGGCACCAACCGCCTATAGCTGCAATTTCTTCAGGAAGGGGACATATTTCTCCTCGAGAAAATACAAAAACATGGTGGGTGGTATCCCAAAAGGATAAGCAAGCATCAAGAAAGTGCGAATCTATCCTAAGTCGCTGAAGTGGGAATAAAGCCACAATTCCCATTTGATTTAGCTGAACTTTATCCTCGTCTCGAAAGTCTCGAGCCCACGCCTGAAGCATCGCAGTCAAGTGATCAATACCCATTGCGAGAATAGTTTCTTTTATTTATCCTAAAAGTCTAAGGGATTTCAAGATAGAAGAAAGGATTTGAGTTGGAATGTGAAAAATAAAAGCCAGAACCCTCTATTTATAATAGAGAATATCCCTTTTCCTAGTCATCACAGGAATAGGACTTTTATATCACTTCCCCTGCTTCATCTAGGCATACAGGCCTAACCAGGGAATCTTAGGAATCCGTGTCAGAATCCGATTAGGAATCAAAGTCATCCCAAACATCCTTATTTCCAAGCTTTTCAAAAAAAAATCAGCATTTTTCTTTTCAAAATTTTTGAAAAAAAATCATCATTTCTTCCCCAGCATGAGTCGGTGTTTCACCTAAAATGTTACATACAAATTATGTCAGCATACAGGTACACCCAAGACTCCCGAGAAATTCTAAGAAAAGTTCCCCAGTGGAAAGCTCAGGCGACATTTTCTACTGAAGGATCAGGATATATCTGTAAACAGATATGTCCATAGCTTCCAAGGCAAGCTCCCGCGCAATTCTAAGGCATTGAAGTACCTGTAAACAGGTATACTCATAACTCCCACGACATTATCAGCATCAACCCAGGTATAATTTCTATCTTATGGCTGACGAGCCCTTCACGCAGGTCTAATGGACCATAAACGACCCGATCGGAAGTCTGCCAGGTTTTAATCCTTGATTGACCTGGTAGCTACTCTGACTTTTTCCTTGTCCAAGCCTCAGTCAGAGTGGGGGCTCTGTAGACATCCACATTTTGACTGTCAGGTGTCTATAATAGTTACCGCCAAACACCCGATGATGATTGGACGTAAACGTGCTTTGATGGACTCGGATATGGGCTCGTAATCATGGACATTTGGTTTAGACTTATTACGGAGTACAAATCTTACAAAACCAACCTCAAATCCAGGCCCAGTGGGTCGTTTCGAGTCAAATAAGACTAATTTGGGTCGATTCCGACGCCAGGGGTAAAACCGTCTTTTAGCGACCGGGTCAAACCCGGTCAAAGATATTTTTTCCCTAGACTCGCGGACAAACCGTGACACCTCAAGTGTCCGGTTTGGACTCCAACACTACCAAAAAAAAATCAGCTTTGAAAACATTAAACAATTTCGTTGAAGGTAGAATTCGATCTCAAGTAGGAATTCTATCCAGAAACCGAATCAAACACCGACCGAGCTCCAAATACTCGGCCAAGACATTCAAAACAGCCGAAATACTTCCCATTCAGCCGAGATTTCCTTGCTTCCTCCCCAAGCAACGAACTTCTCGTTCCCTTCAACTTCTTACAATCCTATCCAAACCGGTTCTTGTCACACAAGCAAGACTATCTCGATTCCTATAAATAGGACCTCTCGTCCAACACAAAACACAACGTTTTTACACACGGTAAACCTTGGACACCCGATTCAACACGGTTTTTACAGCCAAAAATACACACATCCCACATCCTCGATATCTAGCAAATCCCGACACCTTCCCGAAGAAGCCTAGAAGTCCCGAGAAACCGTCCAACCACACGTCCCATTACACGTCCAACCACACACCTTAACTCATCCCACATCATCTCGACGCTCCCAAGTTTAAACCACTTTCCGACGAGCCTTATCCCGAGAAAACAAAGCATGTAGGTTGAGGGTGTAAATCAAACCCGACTCTTCTCTTTTTTTTCTCTCTCTCTCTCTCTTTCTCGTTTTTTTTCTCTTTTTGCGTCGAGTCATCGGTCCCCTTTTTAATATGGGTCATTTGTCGCATATTTATTATTCCTAATATCGATACTACAAAAACTATTTTCTATACATCGTTCTTAAAATACGATATCGATTCTCTAATCGAATATCGTACCAAACAAGAACAAAATTAATTGTTTCTCGTTGATGCTAAATAAAATCGTTACATCTTTTTTAAAACAAAATTCGACGATTTTATACGCGGAGAGAATTAACATCTTTTTCGTTCAATCTTTTTTTTTTACTTTTCGTTCAAAACAAGTTTTTATAAAACTTTTCTAAAAATCATTCCGAGTATTCGATATCGATTTCATAATCAAATATCGGATATGACGAATATCGAAAGCATAGATCGAGTGTAAATTAATTCATATTTATACGCGATCTAACGAAATTTACAATTTCTCGAAAAACAGAACCGGGACAGCAGACCATGCGAGCCGCGCCACTCTCAGGCGACTCGAATGGCGGCCTGAATCCGAGGCCCTTTTTTCTTCGTTTTTTCGACTTTTTCTTAAACATCGCTTTTTCTACAAAACGATTTTTCCTAAAACTTTTTTATCCATTCCGACTATTCGATACCAATTTCATAATCGAATATCGAATACGACGAATATCGAAAATATGAATCGAGCATAAATTAATTCATATTTATACGCGATTTATAAACGATTTTCGACAAAATAAAAAAACCTGAACAGGCTGCCATGCGGGTCGCACGCCTGTCAGGCGACTCGCGCAGCAGCCTGGTTCGCCGGGTCTCTTTTTTATTCGTTTCCTCGCTTTTCTATTTTTATTATTTTCGAATCTTACATAAAAAGCGACTTTCGCGACATATTTCGATAAATACTTTTTTTGACCTCGGTCAACACGTGCTAATCCATCACGTGTCATAAGTCCTTTCCAAAATCATGCATTTTATTTATTTACGTCTTTATTCAAATTATTCAATCGTTACTAACTCGTTTTCTCGTGTTTGTAGCAATTTATTTATTTTTTTGTTTTATTAGACTAAAACGAACTTCACATGCTAAAATAACTTTGACGTTATTAGTTTAATATGCATTAAACGACTTAGCAACCCATTTATTTATTTTTCTCACATGTCTTAGGAAAATAATCTCTGCATAACATTCAACCGTCGAACTAACGCGTGTACGTAAAAAACGAACGATATCATAGTAAAGGCCGCTAAGTGCGGGCGGGGTTGGGTGTTCTCAATGAACTTCCCAACACGTACCTTCACCTCTTACTCAGAACCATGGTTTCCGGATGTCCGAATCCATTGGCAACGAGAGTCATTCAATACACGGTATCCGATAATGTCGGTATCGGTATTGTAATGCTAAGGGACGAACCCGATAAGCTCTGACATCGGAAATGGGCCATGTTTTAAATATGGCCCACTACGACATAGAGTGGGTTCGAATGGTTCCGAATAACCATAAAATTCGGTGGCGACTCCTACTTCGATTTAAAATTCAATTCGACTCATCTCATGTGGAGATTCATTCGCCTCCCCAAACCCGCGTGTGGCCGCGTCGGGGTGGACCTATGTCATGTCCACAATATGATAAATCAATTTGTATTATATAACATATCAAAATAATGATATAATGATTAATCATGTACTAAAATAATGAATCACCGCACCAATAAGTCGGTTATCATAATTAAGAAGAAATAATAAGCATTGGTAAAACTGATTGACGAAACCTACGTATTGTGTAGATGTAAAATCGGTGTATTGTTTAACCAATATGCAATTGAAAACAAACAGAACAAAAAAAATTATGTGAAATTGTTTACGTGCCATCGAAAACAAACAAACAAACAAAATTGTTTACGTGCAATTGAAAACAAACAAACAAAAAAATTGTTTACGTGTAAAAAAAATTGATCATGTAACAACTTGATCACAAACCACCAATTGATCACGTAATTTTTTTTCTTTACCTTAAGAGAAAAGCTAGTGTTAGAGTTTGTGCTGATAACGTGTTGTGAAAGATAATTAAGAAGAGAGAATTGAGAGGTAGTTTATTCCTTAATGGTGAGTACATATATATGTAGGATACAGGGGAATAAGATTTAGGGTTAGTGATTTACATGGTCCTAAACACTATACATGGACATCCATATAATAATACATAACACCCCAACAATATAATAAAACAGCTGCTACTATATAATAAAACAACAACTACCTTCTAATAAAAAAAATTCACGTCACTTTTTCAACCTACATCTCATTTAAGCAATCACTCATACATCTTAAATGGATCCACAATTTTTAAGAAAAAAGTTGAGCTAATCTTTTTGAAATGAAATTCATTAATTGTTACTACTTGATTAACATTAGTTAAGAAAAATAGTGGCCTTTTCAAGCAACTAGTTCCATGGAGCTAGTAGTTTAGATTGTGCTAATTCATTTGAGGTGAAACAATGATTTGAGCACTACCTTACAACTTTTGGTGCCATCGAACTTGCTCTAACATTATTTTGAGTTTTGACGCCAAACTATTCAATGCATTAAATTAAACATGGGCTAAAATGATATGGACCATGTTACTTCAAAGATGTATTACGATGAATATAAAAAATATCCCTCCATTTTTTTTACGGAATTACTTTTTCATAATTGTGTATTACTCAATCATCCCTAAAATTTCATAAATTTTCCAATATTATTCTTTTTCTATTTTTATTATTTTTCTCCTAAACTAAACCTTAATTTTTTTCATCAACATTAATTCTCGTCAATTCTAAAACTGATTCCATCAATTATTTGCGAATTAAATATGGATCATAATTTGTTAATCGATACTTTATCGTAAATTAGTTATAATTCATTAATTAAGGGATTCGATTTAGGGTTAATTGAGTAACAATGAATTTTAGGGTTTATGATTTAAAGCTTGTACGTTTATTTTTAATTTGAATTGTATTATTATTTGAATTGTATTTTCTAATTTAAATAGTATCGAATTAATTTCATATTTTTAATTTTTTTATAATTTTAATTAATTATAGTTAATTTTAATTTTAATCTTGAAAAAATAATAACATTAATAATAACCTTTTAGGAAAACCCAAAAAAATGGCTGCTGAAAATCAGATTCATTTGTTCTTCGAATGCTCTTTTGCCCAGCTTATTTGGAGTAGAATCAAATGTTGGCTTCACATGAATGCCCCCGATGCCCTTCCTGCACTACTGAGATGGTATACCCATTGCAATCAAGGTAAAAGTATAATTAAAAGGCAGAGAAGGTGTGCACTCGTCATATGTATCTATGAAATATGGAGGGAAAGAAATTCGCGGATTTTCCAAAACATACGAAGAAATCCTGAAGCTATAATACGGATCATCCAAATGCAATTATGTATTCGATCGTTTCATGTTGCTAATAGAGCCGAGATCCAACAAATTCTAAGCTTAGCTTAATCAACACTATAGCTCTATATTTGTACTTTTGGAATTTTATTGAATGAGAATCAATGACTTTTCCAAGAAAAAAAAAACCCAAAAAAAACCGAAAAACAATCGAGATGGCTGGAGTGGTAGCTGGCGGCCGGCGTGGTGAGGTGGCGGAGAGAGATGAACTTTGGAGTTTTGAGATATTTTTGTCTCTCTAGAAACTTATGTGGGAAGGGAGAAATGGGAGGAGTAGGGTAGTAATTTTGAGGTATGATTGAGTAATGTCAAAGTATAAAAAAGTACCACCCTTTTTTTATTTAGCCCCATTTCACCAAATTGTCCTTTACAAAAAAAGTTAAAAGAGACTAAGTGAAAAAAAATTGAGACAGTAATAGACTACAAAACTGTACATCTATTCAATTGAAATTTATTCAACATTTAAATTAAAAGTGGCTAAAATATAGACTTGATAACATAAATGTCAATCAACAACCTAATTTTTTGCAAGAAAAAAAAAGGCTTTCATCTTAAACTAGTAGTATGACAAATTGAAATATGGAAATTGAAGTAAAAATAATAAGTAACCTACATGATATCCGCCTTTCATTATAAACTAGTTAGAAAGCTCGCGGTGCACGAGCCGCTTTCTAGTGGCATCGGTAATGCCACCAAATTAGAGGATTGCATAGATTGGTGAGACTAAACAACAGTAAGAGCGAGTATGTCTAATAGTAAAGTAATACTATCCACATACATGAATGTGTTTTTAGGAGGTAAAATATACGGTAAACGTCAAATTAAGTTAAAGACGTGCATTGTAGTTAGAAAGACTAATTAAAGTACCTCGCACACAAGTACATCCCCAACTACATATTCGTACCAATATTCATTTATATTTACATGGAGTATTACTTATTACTCAATTAGTTTTGCATTCAACAATATTATCAACGTATTATTATTACAAATGTAATAGCTAATAAATAAAATGACAAATAGTATTTACGTATCAACGTAAAGTAAGAGATCCAATTTGACATAGATAATTCAAAAACTTATTGTACGTAGCTTGTGTATAGCGATATGAGTAATTAAATTTCATGATAGTATAAATAGACGTGAAAGATTTATGATTGACGGATGATTACTTTTATTTATATAATAGAATTTCATCATCTTATTATAATTTATCGATATGGATAATTTTACTTCAATTTATAGTCATAAGAGTTGTTATAAGATTCAAAAGATTTTTCGTTAATATCTAAAATAAATGGTTTCTCTTATTTATTATATATTATAAAATTTCATCATCTCATGATCATTATAATTTTTCGATGCGTGATAATTCTACTTAAATTTATAGTTTTAAAAACTCTTTTTACAAAGTCAAATTTGTGCATCAAAATATTTGCAAGGCCCGTTTTTATTGGTATAGACACCCAGATTTGGACCTGGTGGTTGCAAGAGTGCCCAACAAACACCCGATGATGATCGGACTGCAACACAACACGATTTTACGATGTTTTAGATGGTTTTTATATAGAACGAATCAAATAATTACTCGGAAAAATTAATTCAACATCAAGACGGTCTTAGTTGTGTCCTTACGGTCGCATCGACACTAGTAGAAGTCAATTCCGACTACGCGGCTCCGAATCGGTCCCAAAAAATGCAAAGTCAAACCCGAGTCAGCGCATTATGCCGAGTCGAGCCTCGAGACGCGCCCACGACGCCCAAAGGCGCATGTGCTACGGCATAGGGTGAATTCTTAGCGTCCAAGAAAAGCACAAGATTACGTATAATCTCCGCTTTGGAAAATTTTCAACTCGGATCTTCAAAATCTCAACCACCTCCCCTCAGGCGCGTGAATTCTCCACCATTTGAAGCCAGGCATCTCAATTCTGGGTCGCACGACTTGTGACGCCTGAAATCTTGGATTGAACTATGAGAAAAACTATAAATACCCCACTCATCCGCTCATAATCGACACACACAACACATTTTTCTTCCCATGTCTACAACCTCCACACAACTTGCAGCTCTTCTTTAGCGTCACACTTCGACATTAGGCACGATTCACTCGATCTTTTTATCTTCAATTCGCATTCCACGAAGCAACACTACTCTTCGTAGTTCCTGACTCGACAAGAACGAAAAAGGGCACTTGTGTTGGCTCGTCAACTTGCCTCACCGTAGCGAAACTTTGCCGGAATCGTTGGAGGACGCTAGTAGGATCATCCCGTCAAAGTCGATATCATCACTAGGTTGTCATCTAAACCAAACTTTAAATATCGCACTTTAATTATGCATTTTGATAACGTCGAGTCTGACCTTTGTGGATACTAATTCCACGACGCATCCATCATTTGTACTCCAAGTGGTGTACATGCCTTACTCCTGTTCAGCCTAGTCAAGACCAAATCGTATAATATACATAACGTTCACAACTTCAACCTCAAGTACTAAAACACCTAAATTGAATCTGAGTAGTCAAAGATCCATTCTTGATCGTCTACACATCGTACTTCGTTTAGTGTACATTCTGAGGGTGCAACTCCTCATACAATGTGATTTACTTACATTTCGCATTTTACAGCTTTTGTATTATTTACCGCCTATATGACCATAATCGAATGCTAAATCACCTAACACAGAATCCAAAACGTAAACAAAACTAAAACTGAACAAATGGTGGTCCAGTCCCTTATTAATCTCGACGCTCACCCCTCACATGTGATTTGACGAATCCTTATTAATACCGAACCGATGCAGTTTAAGCAGAATACCAGGTAAGGTATTCCACGAGAATGACTAATATTCGTATTATCACGTTAAAACTGATTTGTTAATACAAGTAATACCTAGTACTCTCTACTCTCCTACATGCATCTTTTCATGGCTTGGGTGTCACGTGAAATCGCATGCAAAGAATGTTAAATCAATTACTTCGACGACAAAAAATTAATTATCCTTGAACAACCAACATAGCAAGGCACAAGGTTAAAACAACGGATGATATCGCATTTCCGCCACAACTAAGAAACGAAGTTATCAGCCCATCTTGATTAGTAGAGGTCTCTACGTGCGGATGGAATTGGGTGTTGACATCTATCGGACGTTGGCTTCCCAATACGTACCCTCACCCCTTACTCAGAATCGACGGTTTCCGGATGTCCGAAACCATTGGCAATGAGAGTCATTTTAGACATGGAATGCTTAAGGGTAGAAGTCTTTATCTTTAGGTCCCCATGTCACTCAACTTTGAGTTGGCTAAGGATTAAATTTTACTTGAACGGTTTCCGAGTATCTCAAAATTACTCGGTGGCGACTCCACAAATCGGCAATGAATTCAATTCACTAAAAAGGTCGTCAGACCAAACATATCGGCCTTTAAACATTTACAACCACATCTCGATCTATTCAATGGAAACATAGATGCTCCCCATGCATATATCTAGTACAATTCAAATCGTCAACCTAATCGAGGTCTGACAGTTCACCCCGAGTGCGAGATCGGACCGACCCCCGGACGCGAAGCGTCCAGGATGGGATCAAGTGGGTGGCCGCATCAACGGTCCGCGCGGGTGCGCTCGGCGAGCGGGGGGCAGTGTCCACAATTTGGCGACTGTACTGGGGAAATGGAAACAGATTTTTAGCTATGGTGTAACTCGAACGAGGTCAGTGAAGCCCATTTCCTAGTTCATTTTTGTGGTCACTACAGGTTTTTGGCTCTAAAAAGCCCATCCTAACCGATTTAGGACCAATCAACCTTCTGACGGTAAGGTTTTCGGACCGAACCCGTGAGGAGACCCCCGATTGACATTCCGACGGTCCAAGGTAGTCACGCATTCCGTGAATATGCCAAGCGATAAGCTCCGAGTGGAACAGGGCAACGCTCATTCTCACTCAGGGTGACACGTCCTGGCGAAGCAAGGAATTTTCGTGGACGGTAGCCTACCCTAACCTATCCCCCTCTGCATCCTGCATGAGTATATTCTTGTCTAGCTATGTGTAGTGTGTTGTGACAACCGGAATAAAGCATTAAATTCCGGATTAAACCACGACAACATATTCAACTACACCCAAACTCCATTTTCGAAAAGAGATTTTTTAGAAAACCGGTTTAGCACAGTGTTGTTACGCCGCCCAAATCAAAACTCACCATTTTCAAACATTACACACCGTTACTATCGTCAAATTCCCGATCAATGGGATCAAGGCACCAAACATGGTTACATTTCCTCTTTTCAGAACACTTTTACACATACCTTTGCTATCGCCGAAATTTTAGTCAATGAAATCAAGGTACCTAACACGGTTACATTTTCCGTCAACGAAACATTTTTACACACACCGTTACCACCACCAAAATTCCAATCAATGGAATCAAGGTATATTAGCATGGTTGCACTCTCCTTTTCAAAACACCGTTACCACTATCTAACTTCCCGTAACGAGAATTTAGCTACACAACTTCCATGCTAAAACACCACCATGGTCATCTTGTTTACTTAAAAACACTTTTTACATCGTGAACATCGAACTCCTAACTAAAAGAAGTCTCGATTGCAATGCAACCCCATGATTTACACACCTCTTCAAAACATGTTCTTCAAACACCGTCATTTTGCAAAATCACAATTTCACACCGTTACTATCGTCAAATTTTCAACTCATGAACTCTTGACACACCTGCATGGCAATACTTCCCGACATATCATAAACGGTATAACTTAAATCATCATAATGTCAATTTTCAAACTCCCACTTTCGAAAACTCGCTTTCAAATCTATCCATTTGCGAGAATATCGAAATTCTTTGATTCCAAGTCGGGATCGAGATCAACTTCTTACGTCGTACAACCATGTGATTAAGTGTCTGTGCTAATTGCTAGGGTCACCTCCATCCGAGGTTTTACATTTTCGGTCATCTCATCTCGAGAGTCGTCTCTAAATCTCACCCCGAGATTTGTGTCAAATCATCTCGCTTCAAAGATCCGAGTCCGTTAGTCGTTTTGCCAAATACACCAATAGTCTTAAAGCACTTGTGTCCCAAAACTCAATAACCGCAAACACGCGCAAGTCAAGGGCCTCATTTCCGTGTCACTCATCTACTAGCATTCCTCGAGTCCCTTACGTCGTCCAGTGTGTCCGTTCTCACCCTCGGTCCTTTCCACAGTCATGTCAAGGAATTCCATTGTAGACGCAAGCAACCATTCACAACTACCAAATATTCGCCAATATCCAACACCTACCCCATATCCACTCCAACCACAACGACACTCTGACCCTTCTCTACCTGGGGAATAGACATTATAGGAAAAGTACACCCATTCGGAGCTGACGGACACTGTTTTATATTAGTGGCCGTTGATTACTTTACCAAGTGGCTAGAAACAGCCTCATACACAATACTAACATCCAAACAAATAGTCAAATTCCTACAAAACAACATCATCCGCCGCTACGACATACCACACGAAATCATCGGTGACCAGGAGGCTCACTTTAGAGCCGACACCCAAAAACTCCTAGACAAATACAAAATTCAACGACACAAATCATCACTCTACAGACCACAGACAAATAGGGCTGTAGAAGCAGCAAACAAAACCATCGTCACCATCCTTAAGATGATGAAAGACAATTACCAGGATTGGCAAAACAAAATACCCTTCGCACTATGGGGATACCGAACTTCCTACCGGACTCCCACTAGAGCCACACCCTATTATCTAACCTACGGTTCCGAAGCCGTACAGCCAATAGAATTAGAAATACCATCGCTGAGGATACTAATTGAAAGCGGCATTCCCGAAGAAGAGTGGAACCAAAAACGTTATGACGAGTTAGTACGCCTAAACGAGCGGAGAATACATGCGTCGTCCAATGTGCAAGCCTACCAACAAAGGATACAACGAGCCTTTAACAAACGAGTTAAGTCTCGAAACATACACGAGGGAGATCTAGTAGTTAAATCCATTAGAGCACCCCTTCCCGTCGACCCTAGGGGAAAACTCAAACCAAACTGGGCAGATTTTTATCTTGTCAAGAAAATACTCACGGAGGGCACCGTGATTATCACCGACCTAGACGGTCAAGAGTTCTCGACCCCAACAAACATGGACCAGCTTAAACGGTACTACCCTTAGCCTCTTAACAACCTCATCCTGATCTATAATCTTGGGTGAAAACCCGAGCAATAACACATTAAAACACTTCGCATCGATAACTGGCATAATGAGTCTAAAGCGAAATCACTCACAACTTACGAACTACGAACATGGTTTGATTCCGTCTAAACACGGATACGTAGGCAACCCCCTGAGGGTACAACCAAAACTAACAAAATCGATTACTCGATTAATATGCAAATCAGAATCATCCCACGCTCCGATTAACGAGTGATTTCAATGACGAAGAACAAACGACGAGCCGAGGATGGAATGAAAACCCAAAAGGGCGCTATGGGTAAAATGAATAATCGAGTTGCGGGCCATCGTTAACAAAAAGCGAAGCAAAAGAAAAAAGAAAGAGGCAAAAAGAAAAAAAAAGGTGAGCCAAGGACAGAGTGAAAATCCGAAAGGATGCTCCGGGCAAAATGAAGAATCGAGTTGCGAGCCACCACAAAAAAAAAATTAAACAAACGTGCTTCTCATTAATGCAAAACTAATTAAATCAAGCCTTTGTCGAGACCTCTTACATCGAGCGTCTATTACCCGGTAACTCCGGAAACAGGACAACGTGTCAAGCAAAACCTTACAAAAACTAGTACTAATACGCCACATAATATCAATTAATACAACATAGTACTAACGACTGGGCCCTACCAGTCTAACTTCTTCTTTCCCTTACCCTTCGGGTGTGCTTCTTCGGATCTCTCACCACAGCTCCTCTGAACGCAAGTTTCCACGCTACCAGCCCGCTGTGGGCCCAGCCAGTCCCATTCCCCTTCTTTGTCCATACTTTCAGTATGGGTCTAGTCAGTGTTGGCCCGTTTGGATGAATTGACGGCCCTAGGATCGGTAACACTGTCTTTGGTCGAGCACTTAGCGACGCTAACTCATGTAGCCTCCTTATTCTCTAGCACTGCGGTCTTCCCAAGCTTTGACTTGTCCCGCCCCGTCAGATGTTCATAAACCTCCTGCTGGGTGTAAGTAGGGATTGTCAGCCGATCATTTTCTAGAGGAACGTAATGCATAATCCTCCATCTCTAAGGCATTTCAAACATTATAAAAGAATCTTCCCCCCACGAATGAGGGTTGACAACGTCAGTAATGACATCAACAATGGTTTGCTCCATGCCCATTTGGTGCCTTACCCTGTCCGAGTGAACATAAACACACTCTCCTAGAGACAATATTTGCATAGTACGACCCTGTGATGAAAAAGGGAGCCCAACATATCCCCTAATACGCCACCACGGGACTATTCACCTAATAGCAACCCCTCCATTAGCCCGCAGATAGGAAAACCATTCTTCTTCGATATTACCGACATTCCATAACAGTACCATATTATGAGCAACAAAATTTTTATAGTTGTAACCCTTAATAAGCTGAGGAGGTTCGATTAGACATAACCTCTCCTGTAGCCAAACTTGCACAGTACAACATTGCGTCAAAATTTCGAACTAAGGCAAGTTTCGAATACAAAAAAATAGCACCATGGCTTACCTGCAAAATGTTCCTATAACCCCGAAAGGGAGCACGATGTATCCTTGCACGCGTATCAAGACCAATGATAAGCTCACCTAAAATAAGCCAAGATGGCGATCGCCCGTGCTCCATTTCCATTACAATATTCAAAACCCGAGGATTACCCCAGCCATCATACACTGACGCATCCATAAATAGATAATAACATGCTACCACAATACTAAGAGCCCTCTTACGGGCTAAAGGGGAAATATCACGAGAATTCTCTCGTGAGAAGACCTTAACAAGAAGCATTACGTCAATATCACCTTCCCCGAAGAAGGCATTAGCCTCATCCAATAAAGGGATGTCCAAAAAATGGCGAAATCATTCCACGGGAACGTCACCCTCAATGGGT
Organism: Agrostemma githago; assembly: GCA_958450325.1. Taxonomy (NCBI): domain Eukaryota; kingdom Viridiplantae; phylum Streptophyta; class Magnoliopsida; order Caryophyllales; family Caryophyllaceae; genus Agrostemma; species Agrostemma githago. Next base: position 56,317,777 of record OY288241.1, read on the forward strand.
ATACATGGACGAACCGAGTTCCATCATCCAATAGCGTCTAGCTCCTCGGGGAGAGGACAAACGTCACTCCTCGGAAATGCAAAAATATGATTCTTAGCATCCCAAAAATGAGAACACGCTAGCAAGAAGTCGTCTTGCACCTTAACTTGCTTTAACGAGGTAATAGCGGACAAACCATCACCTAGCAAAACTTCAAGATCTCCCTTCTTGAGCCGACCAATCCACCCGGTCAAGAGACTACCAAAACTCGACATGACTCAAAAAGAAAAATAAGAAGCTAAAGATGTTATGGGTATTTAATTTTGTCTAAGACGAGCACCCGTAACCCGCATATATAGCCTTAATCGTAACACAATTAGGAAATTGCGGAAAATTTCCATAACCGAGAACCAAACCGCCCCAGACCAGACGCCTCATGATCGGACCGCTCAGACCCAGGCGCCTCGGAACTGGGTCGCCCAAGCCTAGGCGCCTGTGCCCTAGACCGCTGGCTTCTTGGCGGCTGAACCCCAAGCTGTCAGCCATGCATTACCTCACCGACTATTAATCGTCAACCTCGGACTTTAGGAACGACCTTTTAAAGTCAGTCGACCTTTTTTCAAAAGCCGAAACGCACGTTACGAACACTGTGCAGGAACGAAGGGTACCTGCAAGCCGCAGAACGATCCATTTTCGTCCCCCAGATCTACCGGACTTAGATGTTTTTTTCTTTAGGGGGTAAGCTACCTCACCTAGGCATGTTGTAGCCCTTCGTGGCATTGTCTATATGCGTCTATAGCCCTTCACGGCGTTATCAATAATGCATAAAAAGTGGTCCAACTTTTTTCTTTCGCTTTGAACATAAGCGTCATAGTCCCGAGACAATTACACTTGTCTTCAGCATCGCACACGCACTCGGTTAAAATCTTTTAGCTACAAAACAATTTATGCATATTCGCACATCTCGAGTCAAACATTTTAATCGACGTACTAATTGACCCAATTCTTGGCTCAAACTAACACATTTTAAGCATCCCGAAAGACATTTTCACGCTCCTATGCAATCCTAACACATTTAAAACATCTTAAATCGTGACTCAACCGTCAGCACATCAAACTGAAGTGATTACTTGTTATCGAAAATGACATTTCGAAAACACAAGCAAAATAAGCCCATCAAAGTACTAATGTTTAAAATATACAAAACATGCAAAATCCAAATACAAATCGGGTTTACAAATTAGGGAGGACCCCTAGAGGCTGCAGCTACAGCCAGTACAAGCTCACCAAGGTTATCATCCAAACGTAGATCCTCCAGATCAAAAGTAGGAGACTCGACACTACCTATGCCCGCCAGCATGTCCACGGTAGCCGTCTCCGTATCAGGAACCCCTCCAAAAGGACCAACATCCTCGGTAACATCGGTAGCCTGACCCTCAGCCTCGCCCTCTCTCTCCACCTTAGCCTCAGCCCTAGCTTCGCCCTGCGCCGAGGTCTCACCTCGTGATTGAGCCATTTGCTTCTTAAGTTTAGCAATCTCGACATCCCGAGTTTGCAAGGACTACAACATGCTGAACTTGGCTGCCTCAAGCTCGGTCACTTGCCTCTCCAACTGCGCCACCACATCCGGGACATCATGCAAACGGAACTACCCCTTAGGAAGAGACACAACCAGCCTAGAAACCACCTTTAAGATGACACTACTTACCGATCGGGGTCCTGAAATTTTGCGAGCCGAGGCAGCAGCCCTCCTCGATGCGTAGGCCCGAAAGTAGTTGGCTGCTTGCCATAGTCACTGATGGGAAGCCGACGAGACCTGAAAAACAAAACCTAACAAATCAAATAACGAAGCCTAATCTTTGAAACTGAGTTCGAAACAAAATCCCAAAACATCCCCGGTACGCCCGGTCGCGCCACTCCATCCCGGCCTCCATCTCCTCCGCAGAGCAAAGAGGAAAAGGCTTAGTAAAGGCCACCTGATAAGTGTAGTTTGTAGTGCCTAATTTGTTGTGTATTGGTCCCATTTTCCTTGTGGAATCGCTCCATGGGAGCGGTTTATGGGCTACTTATGCTTCCTCTAGTTCGTTTCAGGTTCCCGAGACCATTCAGGAAGAATTGGAACGATTCCGACTCGTTTCATACACTTTTTTGAGCCAACGAAGTGAAGGAATGATCGCTCGATGCCTTGGATTGGACCCCGAGACCTTGGGACCCAATCCCGAGCCTCGAGAATCGAGGAGAAACCCATGAGAAGCAAGGAGGGACCTTAAAGATCATATTGGAGGCCTACAAGACCCATCCCCGTCGGGAAGGACCTCATCCCGTCCGGGAAGGGGTGCAAAAATTGAACAACGCCTGTTTTGGGGTCGGCCCCGATGGGACCATTTCGTCCCGCACGGGACCATTTCATCCCGGACGGGATGGGCTGTGTTGTAGCCGCGTGACTTTCCTTTCCTCTCCTTCACTCTTGTAACCCTATAAATACCCCTCTCTTGTAATCTTAGCTTATGTTCTTCATTACCCACTAAACCCTAGACTACTTTAGACTAGATTAGCTTAGATTAGTTTAGATTAGTCTTTAGTTTATCGTTAATCTTAGTAATTAGTCTTGTATTAAGGGAATTCTTCAAGATTCAACCAAGATTGACAACCTTGGGAGATTGTTTTGGGTTTTTCTTATTAATACAAGTTTCAATCTTTCATCCTCTTGTTAGTAGGTATAATCTTCCTTCTTCTTTACTCTTATCTTTGTTTATTCATTCAAGTTTTAATCTTTGTTCATTGTAATGTTCTTTGTTCATAGTTTTCACTAGTTTCATTATGTATGTTTTGTTGTTTGTGTTGATTTCTCTTGTTTATGTTAATGTTTGTTTAGATATGTGTGAGTAGACTTTTTGTGGGGTTAGTAGGGTGATTAAGTGTTGATTATGGATGATTAGGGTTTGATTGAGGGTAAAGGTTGATTCTTTGTTACTAGTCACATATTATGCACACTATGTGTTTGTTGAAATGCTTGTTAGAGTAGTAGTTGCAAATACTTCTGTTGCTTGTCTTCCTCTTCTCATTGTGTGATTGATTTGTGGTTGAATCCTTGTGTATTGGGTAACATCTTGCATAAGTATTCGGGTTTTGTCTTTGACACGAGAGTGCGGACATAGGCTTTGGCGCGAGAGCGCGGACCAACCTTAGTAACTAAGTGAACCTTGCACCATCGATCTCCCAATTATCCTACTACACTTATGAACCCGACCTAACCCTATTCTTTCTTTATTCTTTGTCCTTAGCTTAGTCCTAGTCTCAGTTTATCCCCCTTCCTAACGTCCTAGATTAGCTTAGTCCCGAGACCTAGTCTTGTATTTGGGTGACCTTAGTCTAGACACCTCTTTACCGTCCCCGTGGACTCGACCCGACTTGCCCTATCTACGTGTTAGGAATAGTTGTTTTTTTATTGATCGGTGGGGATCCACGACAAATCCCTCCCATCACCACCCTACCCGCATCCACCCTAATCAGGGTCAAAGGGATGTCTAGGGACTAAACGACGTCAGCCGGGTCGGCCAACTGAAAGGAAACAAACCGATCAAAACACAAACAGACACGAAACCTTGAGACAAAAGCAAACAAAAACCGAGCACTTACCACAATACGGTGGCAAGCTAGCCGCTGGGAAACGTGAGACACGTAGGAGGCACTAGTAATGCCTCGCTTCCCTCTCCATCCCTATCGTCACGGGCCTCTGCAGTGGTCGGAAGCCTAACATGGTCCGCGGAGGATCAACCGGCACCCTGAACTCATCATATAAGCACTGGCACACCAATCCCTCACCCAAGTACCATATCAGACGGAACACCGCAGGGAGGAGCATCCTCCTGTAGCTCATAGGCCTCAATTACACCCCCACATACCCGGGCAGACCCTCATTGTTGGCCCAATGACAGGCCACAAATTGCATAATCAAACCTACATCTCAAGCTCCTAATCTTGGGGGCTACCTAAGAAAGTAAAACAGTAAGAAGGAAAACATACATCCTCGAGACGCAGCTGGTTCACCAGCACGTTCTTCGTCGAGTAGTGGCTCGTCGTATTCTTGGTCTGAGCTAACCTCCACTCGATCCAAGCCGGAAACTTAGTCAGGCGGACGCGCACCATTTTGGGTGCCAAGCAAGGAAAATAAGAGTAGATCCAAGCCTGCAAAACCCGGGATACCATCAGCAAAACTAAACCAAACTAAACAATACCCTGAAACCAAATGCAAAGTAACAAAAAAGAAAAACTAACGCCCAGCACGAGACCTGGACCCATAATAGGTATAGCAGAGCAAGAGTCCACCTTTTGTAGCCTCACCATGACCTGTAGGCAGCGGGTCATCTCCGCAAAAGCTACAGTCACCCAGTAAAAGCATCCTAACAGACCCAAATCAGCCAGGAAAGGCGAAATCCTAGTACTAAACCTCTCGCCCATATACGAGAAGTGAGTTGATCCTAGGAAGTACCACAACCACAGACTGGCATCCTACATCGTCGTGTTGGGCACTCGACCCTCCAAAAACGCTACCCTCTCGAAGTGGTGGGTAATGTATGAACTAACTAAAGCATGAGGCATACTATAAGCCGAGGGCTCTAAACAGTCCCCGATCCAGCCCCTAAATCTCTGCACTATCTAACCTAGGACCCTAAGGAGCCCACCTAATCGACTCGAGACCTCAATCCCGTGATAACCCCAAAATCCTCAAAAATCATGGTGACCTCACCAAATTAAACGACATATGGAATGTCGAGGTCGTACCATGAAAGCAATCTATAATCGCTCTGACTACCATCAGGTTGCACTTAGTCTTGCAACCTATCAACCGGACCCAGTGTCTGAGTAAGGGACCTAGAGCCGCCCCATAACTATCTCCTTACCCTCGGGGCTAAGGTTCTGTGCGTAAATCTCTAAGCACATAGTGAAACCTAAGAAGGCCCTCATCGGACTTGGGGGTTGCAAACCGTAATGATGCGAGTATAAATAAACAAAACAACCACAAACCAAAGTCAAAACATAAGCCAATGACCAAAATTAAGGTACTCACCTTGCCGTTTACGATACGGCTGGATACGTGCAAGTCTAGACAGAGCAACAATTGTCGACCGTCCCAATCCCAAGCCCAAATGGGATCCTCGTAAGCAGCCTCCTCGTCCTCGTCAGAAGGCCCGGGTACATGCTTCTTCCTAGCCACTTTTACGGGCAAGACACGCCTCATGACCCAATCAAAACTTGCCTCGTCTACGGCACCAAGCTGAAGCCGCTGCGATTTGACAGACGACCGCAGGCGAGGTGAGGTATGATTTCTGGGCCTCGGCTCACGAGCCTTAATACGTAGCCTAATGGACTTAAAACGACCTGGGCGGCTATACTTTGACTTTCGCCTTGTCCAGACCTCAGTCAAAGTGGTGACTTCTTTAGACACCCATATTTGGATCTAGTGGCTGCAGTAGTATCCAACGAACACCCGATGATGATTGGACTGCAACACGACACGATTATACGATGTTTTAAATGGCTTTTCAATAGAACAGATCAAATAATTACTCGAAAAATTAATACAACATCAAGACGGTCTTAGTCGTGGCATTATGGTCGCGTCGACACTAATTAGAGTCAATTCTGACACCGGTGCTCCGAATCGGTCCCAAAACACGCAGAGTCAAACCCGAGTCAGCACGTCAGGGCGAGCGAGCCTTGAGACGCGCGTCCAAGGCCCATCGGTGAACGCGCGCTAGGTCAAAGGGGAACACTTAATGCCCAAGAAAACGTAAGATTACATTTAATCTTTGTCTTGGAAAGTTTTCAAATCAGATTTTCAATATTTCACCCGCCTCCCTCCAAGCGCCTTAGAATTGCATCACCCCAACTCAGGCGCCCCAGTCCTGGGTCGCACACCACCAGACGCCAAAGATCTTGATTTGAACTACGAGAGAAATTATAAATACGCCCCTTCTCCGCTCATTTCGACACACAATCAATAGAATTCACATTTCCTCTCCTCCTCTCTACGAGCTCCTTGCTTTTCTTTAGCGTTGCACTCTGACATTAGGCACGATCTACTCGATCGTTTTCTCTCTTATACGCGAATCAACACTACTCTTCGTAGTTCGTCAAGTCATTGGCTCGATATGAACGAAAAAGGGCACCTGTGTTTGACTATCCAACTCAAGCCACCGTAGCGAAGCTCTGCCAGAATTGCAGCAGGAAAACTAAGAGGATCCGCCTTGAGAAGTCGTATCATCACTAGATTGTCATCTAAACACAACTTTACATTCCGTACTTTTACTTATGCACTTCGATAACGTCAAGTCCAACTCATGTGGATACTGAATCCACGACGTGTCGTAAACGTACGTAATGTCCACAACTTCAACCATAAGCACTATAACACCCTAAACTAAACCGAGTACACATGAGATCCATTCTCAATCATCTATGAATCGTGTCTCCTTTAGTGTACACTCTGAGGGTGCAACTGCTCACAATGTGATGTACTTATATTTCGCATTTACTACTTTCGTATGATTTGCCGCTTTTATGACCATAATCGCATGCTAAATCACCTCACACGAAATTCAAAACGTAAACAAACTAAAACTGAACAAGTGGTGGTCGGGTTCCATATTAATCTCGATGCTCACCCCTCACACGTGGTTCGATGCATCCTTATTAATACCGAACCGACGCATCTTAAGTAGAATACCAGGTAAGGTATATCACGAGAATGACTAATATCTGTATTATCACGTTAAAACTGATTTGCTAATACGTATAACATATAGTACTCTCTATTCTCCTATACCATGACCAAGTATAGGCTTGGTTAAAATGGGTCTTCAATATAAAGATGATGTGTGATGAGACGTGGTTGTCATGGTATAATGTGATATATTTGTGTGCTAATTCAGTCGTTTGGAAGAATTGTTTACGAGTTTTATTGCATATCTTGTCTTGATGTTATTTACTTTGAATAATGTGTTATTTGGATAAGATAAGTATTTTATGTTGGGTTAGTGAAATATGGACGAGTTTTTATTGATGTTTATGATGGGCTAAAGAGTGCCTGAGGAGTTGTTTATTGAGAAAAATCAAGGCCCAAAGCAACGGAGTCAAATAATGGAGTCAAGCATGAAGTAAGAGATAGCCGCACGATGCGGCAGGAGCTGAATAATGAGGACGAATCAGTCCGCCAATTCTACGGCCGCATCACGCAGCTATGGCCGCACTATGAAGCTAATTACAATATTCCCGACTCTTGGAATTCCTCCTTTAGTTACTACATTTTATTGGAGACAAAAAAATCAGAATTTTGGAGAGAATCTTAGTCTAGATACATCTTCTTAGTTCTCTAGAAAAATAAAAAAAAATAATCTTCATCTTTTTAGTTTTCAATTTTCAAGAATCATCTTTGTATGCTCGAATTATTCATAGAGGGCTAATCTCCATACTCTTGGAATAGGAGACTCAAACCGTCAAACTAAGTTGATTATAAGACTTTAATCTCTATTTTGTCTTTTGAATATCAAGTGTTGTTTTATATAATTGTTTGATTGTTAATTTATTTCTAGTTTGATCACCTGGAATTATTTTGATGATCAATTGCTAATTTGGGTAATAGAATCAGATTGTTCATGTTACCTAGATATTTGTAGCGAATATATTTCATCAATTTGTATGCCGAATCATCGTTGATGATTTATAAATGATTTATCAATTCCTATGATTTATTCTACGTTGTGATTGAACTTAGACGCTTGGACTAGGTTATCATTTTCGTAAGGGCTATTTGTGTACGCTTCCGTTGTAAATAGCTAAACTTAATTGGAATGGAAAATTGTGATTTTACATGACAAAGTATTCAAAGACAATTTAGAGTAATTGAGTCAATGATCAATCTTTGGTGTGTTGGTGGAAATCGATTGTTCCAAGATTCGTTTTATAATATTTTTACATCATCATAATATTGCATTTATTTTTAGTAGACTTAGAATCAAAATCAAACACCCCCCTCCCAATTGGTTACTTGAGTTACAATCTCTACGCACATTTGATCGATCTTACACCTTCCTTGTGGGTTCGACCCCTACTTACACTTGCTATTACACTACTACAAAACCCTTGATTTCTTGACGCTTTAAGCTGGACACTTTTATAAGTGTCCACCCTTTTTCTTATATAATTTCCCTTGTTGACCCTTATATGTGTCAAGAATTATATTTTATAGGTTTAATAAACCTAACCTTACAAATATTGAAAGGAGCGGCTAACTAAATTTCATAATCCCACTATTATTGAAAAAAAGAACCGCCCTACCTCTTTGGAATCTCCAAAATTAAAACCTAATCAACTCTTACCTTAACTATTGTGCTTCGTTGCTCATTCATATTATCTAGTCTATTCCACTGTTGCGTGCTCATTGTTCATCATCATTGCTCATCTCAACGAATCCACGCTTCAATCGATGCTCTAACTATTATAATCATTAAACTTCACACTTCTGATCAAATATCTCGCTGATTAACATCAGGTACTATCATTCATCGATTAATTTTTTTGAATTTGTTGTTCAATTTACCAATTTGTCGGTTTGAATCGATTTAACTTTATTGTGATTATGATACTAGTTGTTTATCAGGTACGGTTTTTCATCGATTAATTTATTTTGTTTATCAGGTACGGATTATCGGGTATGGGCCGGGTAGTTCTTTAATTTCTTGAATTTGTTATTCTTATTTATATTTCGTATGGCTGCTGCTGATATTGTTATTGTCGATGTTAGTGTTGCTACTACCAATGATGCGTTTCTATTGTTATTACCGTTGCTACTGTAACTTCTTTTGTATACCTGCTTCGTTCGTATTTCGTTCTTGCTACTGTCGTTTTCTACGTTTGTGTAGTGTTTCTACCCATGTCCTTCGTTCTTTTTGTTGCCTCCTTATTGTCATCGAGTTCTATCCCCTAGTCTTCTCCACTAAATCTCGATGATTCCTGCTTTCATTCTCTAGCATCCTCGTTGTTGCTTCTGTATACTAATGTTGTCCCATTCTTTTGTTATTGTGGTTGTCGTTATTTCTGTATTCGTCCCCTTCCAAAATTCAATACCCATTTCAATACCCATTTAGAAGTCAGTTGGCAAAACTAATCGGTGTTTTTCCATATATGATGATGAAGTATTCTATAGCAAATGCTCCATTACAGGTAAGATCCTTCTAGTTGTAAACTCTTGTTAGCGATGTCTCCTTGACTTGAAACTTGAACCCCACCCCCAAGGGCGAAGACTATTCACTCCCCTCCAATATTCGATACAGGTGTTTCTGTTACCTGACGAATTAATTGTAATTTTTAGGGATTGTGTGATGTTAAATTAAGTTTCAATTTGAGGCAGGTTGTGGGGGATGGAATCAGGTGGTAAGGAAACTGTGACGTCATTGTCATCTCTGTTTCAGCCTTTCAAGGTGAGAAAGCGCGTAAAGCCGCACAGCCTGTGGAGGTTCATTCATCATCTATTACAACTAATCTTGGATAATATGTCCAACTTAAAATCAACACTTAATTGCACCCTTCAATTTTTTTTTTGCTTATTTGACTTGGGTGACCAACTGATGTCAAGTTCACCTTTAATTTCTCCAAATATTAGATGGTGACGCTTTATCACTATTGATTCTTAACAAGCATCGCGGTGGGCTCAAGGCAAGTGATAAATGACTTAATGATTTTGAGTCGTATGTTCTATTTCGCTGTTTGATTCCTAATTATGCTAATTCGCTTTTACGTAGTTATGTGCCATTAAGGCTCTAGGGTTCGGAGACAGTAGAAAAGCCAACATAGACGATTTGGCTGTTTTTCACAGGGGGCGAGGGATAACATTTATATATAATGCAGTCATTTCACATGTGTTCAACTATAGCAACTCAGTGGGTAACAGATATGTCTTCACGTTGTCCACTGATTGGGTCAGTTTTATATGAGGACATTGGATATAAGCTAAGAAATTAATGTTCTTTTAGGTGTAAGTTTCACGCTTGTTCGGAAGAGGTGGACTAATTCGATCTGTATTTTCTAGAGTCTTAAAAAGATTATTGACATTGTAAGATTACTGACACAATTCACACTCTAACAGTGTTAAATGTTGATGTTTTCTTTTTTGTTGTCGCAGAATATGTTACAACTTGTGCATATGAATGTTCGATGCTTAGGCCGTTTCCTGATTTGGTGATATGTTACCTCGCTGTTGCTATGTTGTAGGGAGCTGAAATTGATAAGAATACAAAGCTACATCGATATTCGATACTACGAACCCCTTCCAGTAAGTACGTGTTTTAGATCTTATCATTCCATTAATTTGTTGTCTTGCACAAATCTAAAATCTCAACTCTTTTACTCCTCTAGGGTGAAGACCTGCAATCCTGATCGTCCCCCCTCCCTTCCACTCTAGATGTACAGATTTTAATAGATTTAAGAAAATCTTCATTATATGAGACGGTATCCATTAACTATATAATTGTACTGAGTAATACGTAGGATTTAAGATGGTTCTCTTGTGACACCGTCTCATAAAATGATTAACAAGTTTGATGGTAGTGTTTGATGATTAAACTGTGAGCGTCGCTAAAAGGCTGATTTGTTTGCCGTTAACTATGTTCTCGACTATAGGGCTGACTCAACCCAACTTGGGATCATCATTATTCTTCAGCTCATCATTTGATAAACACCCTTTGACCAGTGACTGGGTATGTTTTTCTTGTGCACCAATTAAGTGGACTGAGTGAAAACGTTTGCGAATGAGTTTTCATGTTTAATTTTCTGCGAATGACTTAATTTGTTTAATTAAGTGGACTGAGTGAAAACATTTTCTTTACACTTACTCAGGCTTTATTGCTGTTTCTGTTTTGCTATTCTTTCTGTATTCGTTCTAGCATCATGACATTTCTTTCTTTACTTTCTTTGCAGAATCCCCAAATGGATCGCAGGCCATGGATCGTAGTCTTAGGATTGGCCAAACCAAGCATGTTCATGTTTACAGGCTTGTGACTGCACAGTCTGTTGAGGTCCTTCCCAGCCTAGAGTTGCTTAGTAACTGTGTATCAATTGTTTATGTCTTCTGTTGTCCGTAAAAAATTTTCTTTGTAGGGTCGAATCTTGAAAAGAGCCTTCTGAAGCTCGAACATGTAGTCATTGGCAAATGGCAATTCAAGCAAGAAAGGATTATGAATAATGCCATGGAAGTTTGTGATAACCTGCTTTTTTCTATTATTGTCGCGTGTATTGTGTTACTAATGCTTTACTGTCTTGCATTTCAACCACTACTACAAATCCCTTGGTTTCTCGACCCTATAAGCTCTACTGTAACACCCGCTATTTTTCCTAGCATTTTTATCCTTACCGTTATGACTTCGTCATAACTCTGTCACTTTTCGGCCCTATGTTTCATCATTTTTTTTCCCAAGCTTTATTTTCATTTTTGAGTCTAATGATACTTATTTTTATGTGTAAATTAGAAATTACTCCCTTCAAAGTTGCGGTTTTTAAAATTTACTCCCTTATGAAACTTTTTTAATATTTTACACCCAAAAAGATGCAAAAGTTCAAAATTTACTTGCAATTCTATATTCCGACGATTATTTCCGGCGAGTTTGATTTTTTTTGCCTTTTCTCTATTTTTAATACCGAAATTGCCCCTGTCTTCATCTTACTCTTCTTCCCCCTTCCCTTATGGTCTCATTTGTAAAAAAATCTTCCTTATGCTGTCATTTGTAAAAAAAAAAAAGAAAAAAATCCCCACCATTGGATCGTCCCTAAAATAGTCACTTCGAAGGTTTGCAAGTCGGTTATTGTATTGCAAGTCGGAAAGTAAAAATGAATAAGAGGTGGGGGTGGAGGTGGGGGTGGGGAGGGGGCGTACGATAAAAGAAGGGCAAATCGGTCAATAAAAACATAAACTCGTCGGAATATAGAATTGCAAGTAAATTTTGAACTTTTGCATCTTTTTGGGTGTAAAATAATAAAAAAAATTCATAAGGGAGTAAATTTTAAAAACCGCAACTTTGAAGGGAGTAATTTCTAATTTACTCTATTTTTATTTTTGAAGATTTTAATTTTTTTAAATCTATTTAATTGATTTTCTTCGTAAACTAATTATTTTTTCCGCGAGGAATTCTACTTCTCTACGAATTAACGTTTTAAAGCTCGGATTTAAGTTATTTCTTTTCCTACAAATGTATAAATATATTTATATAATATTTTCAACTAATAATTATTTTTATTTACGGAAATTTAGCCAATAAAGATTTTATTACGAAGTTTCGTAAATAATTGTTTTCTAACGCGAGATTTACCCAAATCGAAATACCTTTAACGATTTTACGATTCTTTTTTTATCAACTTACAAATTATTTGAGGCCACTTCCCCATGTTTTGGACCGGCGCACCTCCTTGTCACATCCTCACTACGTTTTCATAATACGTTCCATTTTATTACGTTAAAGCATAATTACGTAATTCTTTTCTTTTCATTTATTCGATGCTTTATGATCAAACTTTTCATACTCCCTCTCCTATTCATTTGGCTGATTCATTTAGGCTATGGTTCCACCTTGTTTTCATCTAATTTTATTTCCATTCATTCTTAAGAAACCATCCATTTTCTTACATTCATTTTTTTCATAAACAAAAAAAAAATAGTTCTTCATCTTTCCCAAAACCGTGACATACTTCAGAATTCATAGGCCGATTCTTGCTCCAATTTGAGTCATAATCGTCTCGTTTTTATCGTCAAATTAATCGTTATTCCGATCCTTCCATTAAGGTAATAATCGATGTTGTTTTCGATCGTTATTCATCTTGATTTTCATAGTTTTTCTCATGATATTTTTTCTGCCATGATTTTTGTGTGTTAAGGATTTGTGGACGATCCTGAGGCCGACGAGTATATTATCGATTCCGATTTGGACTAGAGGTAACGTCGATGTTACTCGGTATTGCAAGATTTTACTTGTGTAATTACATGTATATTTTTATATTTTTATTTTTGACAATATATGTATGTCATATAATCTAAGAAATTTTTAAAAGATGAGAATTTGCATGTTTCGGTATTTTTATCGCTTTTACGAGATTAACGATTAAATCGTTGTATTAATTTGTAAAATCGTAATATTCGGCCTAAACTTGTAATATATTATTATATTCTGTAAAAATGAAGTTTTTGATGATTTTTAATAATTTATTATTTTTCTGATGTTTTAGTTATCGATTATGGAATTATTACCGTTTACGGACAAAAATGATTAAAAGCCGATTTTTAGTTCTAGTACTTAAACATTTTATTTTAATCCGAATTTTGACGTGGTGAAACTTTATGATGAAATAGAATTTTCTGATTTTTTTTCATAATTATTTGAAATTGTTAAGTGGATGAATTAATTAATCACTTTAAATCATCGTTTATCGTTTAAATTCTCGATTTCTGGTCGTTGTTTAAATTTGGAAAAAATATGATTCTGATGATTTCATAATAAAATGTAATTTTATGATTTTTAGTACTTTAATAAAATGTTAGGAACGATAAGTTTTATTAATGGAATCGTTAATTGTGAAAACGGGTTTTAAAGACGGTTTTGACGGGATTTATTAAATCTGAAATTTTTGGAAATCTGAAAAAATGGTAGATTCTGGTAAATCATGATTTTGAAGTTTAATAATAATTTTTGGATATTAATAATTCAATCGTTTTGTAATTACTAATTTTGTTAATCATTATTGTCGAGATTAGACGATTAATGAGAAAACCCTTTAAAAACCGATTTTTAGGATTCTGGAATTTTTTTTTTCTGGACAGAATGTCCATAAATATACTTTAACTATTTTACGTAATTTTTGTACTATTTATTAAACTCTTTAATTAATAAGTATTGATTTTTGGAAAATTTGAGATTTATCGTTAAAATGTTTCGTCTTACCTAAAAGAATTATTTTTCCAGCAATTTTGAAAGTATTTAAATCTGAAACTTTAAGAGTTAAATAATCCCTTAACATATTCTAAATATACCCAATGATTTAATTAAATAAAAAACGTTAAAAGATTTAATTTGACATTTGCCGTAAAATCCTATTTATAATCGTATTGTCGAAACTAATAATAATTAGGGAATTTTAGCTTTGTAAATTTTGGAAAACCCTAATTAGTAGTATTTAAAAATATTTAGAACATTTCTAAATCATTTTATAAACACTTGTATGACGTTTCAATAATTTCATTAACTCAAATGGTCTCGTTTTAAGAATTAATATCGTTAAGGCCGAAAGTACTAGTTTTATAAATCTATATCGTTTACTAAAAATGTGTTATTAGTATGAACTAATATTTTTGCTATTTTGATATGATGCTATTTTGGGTAAAGTTTCTAAAAATAGAAGTTTCCTAAAATAGAAAAGTTTCCTCTTTTGATAAGTGATCCTTTTCTTTTTGTTTTCTTATTATTTATAATGATTATATCTTTTGAATATCGATAATGACTTTGTTTTGGAGTTATGGAATAAGGACAAGTGTGAGGTTAGAGTAATATAATCTGGGGTTTACGTTTTTGCCATCAACTATAAGGCTGGTGTGTCTTTATGGGGCACACTGGTTGTTGAACCGAGCATATATGGTGTTCGGGAGTGTGTGTATATTTTCTTAAGCTCGTGCCTCGCAGTGTAAGACGCCGTCGGGTTGAACTGAGTATTTATGGTGCTCGGGAGGGGTGTACATGTTATTTTAAACTAGGGCCACGCATTTATAAGTTGCCGTCCTATTATGGTTGAGTAGCCTAGTTAGAGACCGAAGTTTGATTTGTTTGAACTAAGTTCTCGAAGCTAGTTTTAGTATTCTCCTTGTGAAAGTCTAGCCGTCGACACTAATTCTATCCATAACGCCATTTTGATTATTTTATTTATTATCGATATAAATTGGTTTGCAGGTTGACAAATATTTTTATGTTTCTTCGGATACCCTTTTGATTAATTTGGTTTACGCTAAAGCTTATTTTAATATGATGTTTTACCGTTTTTCCTTTTTACTATTTTTCTATAGTAGTAATTACAGTTTTAAAATCCTATTATACGGCTGGGAGAACGTTGGCGTTGCTCCCCACTGATTATGGCTGTTATGTTTTAACAGGGCAGGTATGCTTGTTTCCGGGTGTGGGCTAGCGGACATTGTGGATCCTGCTATTATTTTTTTGGGATTTTCTACGTGATACCCCTGAACTTTTTACTTTTCTACCTTGTACCCCTACACTTTTTACATGTATACATGGTACCCTCGTACTTTACAAAAAGTTTCTTTGGTACCCCTAAACTTAATTATTATCTTTATTGGTACCCATAAACTTTTTTTCGCGTCAAGTTTGGAAACAAATTACCTTTTTTATGTTCAAGAATAAAAGTTAAACGTCATTTAACATACCTAATGAACCGATAATTGAACTTAAACTAACAATTTTGTACGTGTTTGCAGTTATACTCCGAATCTAAACGGATTACATTTTTGACGTTATATTGTCAAATCAAATGATAACACTTGAATTAAGCTCAATTACTTGATAATTATCTAAGTTAAATGATATTGAAGTCTTAATCCTAAGCTAAAAACATAGTCTAACGACAAAACTTGATGGAAAAAAAAAATTCGGGGCGCTAGTTAAATTAATAATAAACTTCAAGGGTACCATGTATAAACATAGAAAGGGTAGGGGTACCACGTAGAAAAGTGAAAAATACAGGGGTACCGCGTAGAAAATCCCTATTTTTTTTTTACAATTCTGTCTTCTGGATTGTTAAACCCTTTTGTGGATTGTTTTAATTTTGGCCATTTTATTTAAGGCCTAATGTTTGACTATACCATTTAAATTTTATCAAGACATAGTTACAGTGTGTTATAATCTCATTTCTACAGTGTTTCCGCCACTGTATTGCGTTAGAATTTCTAGGGGATTACATCTACACTTTTAGAAGCGTCGACCGATTTTACCCTATAATTGTGAGAAAGTCTTTCTCAATTACAAGACCCTCAATTTCATGTAAAGGTGATAAAAACAAAATCATTTCCCTCCAAGTAAAATATTCATTTCCCTTCTAATCTAACCCTAATTGTTCAACTTCGTCTGCGTGTATTATTTCAATTCTTACGGCAATCTCTTATCCGCCTGTACTCCATGTAATCCCCTAGAAAATCTAACGCAATACAGTGGCGGAAACACTATAGAGTTGAGATTAAAACACACTGACAAACTATATCTTATTAAAAGAAATGGTAAGTCAATACAATGGTCACTTTTTACAAAAGGGCTAAATAGAAAATTTTCCAAACGGGTTATACAAAACCACAAATTACAAGAATAGAGAAAGAGTAGGATCCACGCTACTCGCTAGCTCACACCCAAAACCCAGCAGCAAATACCTGTCGTGTTATAAACATAACAGTCACGTCAGTGGGGAGTAACTCGGACGTTCTCCCAGCCAAATTATACCGAATGGGAAAATAACAGTGTTATTATATCAAAATACTTAAAATGGAAAACATTAAAATGATATAATAAAAATAAGCTTTCAGAGAAAAACTTAAAACATTGGAACAATAAAATCAGAACAAGTTTTCAGAAGAAAACTTCAAATATTTGCCAACCTGCAAACCAAAATGTATCGATAATAACAAAAATATTCAGAATGGCGTTATGGATAGGATTAGTGTCGACGGCTAGACTTTCACTAGGAGAATACTGAAACTAGCTTCGAGAACTTAGTTCAAACAAATCAAACCTCGATCTCTAACTAGGCTACTCAACCATAATAGGGCGGCGACTTATAAATGCGTGACCCTAGTTTTAGATAATATGCACACCCCTCCCGAGCACCATAAATACTCAGTTCAACCAGACGACGTCTTACACTGCGAGGCACGAGTTTAAGGTCAAAATGTACGCACACTCCCGAACACCATATATGCTTGGTTCAACAACCAGTGTGCCCCATAAAGACACACTAGCCTTATAGTTGATGGCAAAAACGTAAACCCCAGAATATATTACTCTAACCCCACACTTGTCCTTATTCCATAACTCCAAAACAACCATTATCGATAAATACAAGAGATATAATCAATATAAATAATACGAGGACAGAAGGAATAAACATTTTATATTAAAAAGGAAAACTTTCTATAAATAGAAACTTACTATTTTTAGAAACTTACTTAAAATAGAAATTGTGTTATAGAAAATACCTAAGTTATTAAAAATACGTGAAACGTATAAAAATAGCATTTCTAACGAAATTAACATTTTATTATTATCGTCGTTATCGTAACTTTAATATATTTCTAAATTCGTTACTCAAAATAAAATATAATAAGTCAATATATAATATTTAATAAATAATTAGGAAATAGAGTTAAAATTATAAATTTTAGAAAGGAAATGTTTTAAGAAAAGAAACGATATCAAAATTAACTGAGTCGACGCATTTTATAAATGAAACGGGATTTTACAAAGGTTTCAAATTATTTTTAATAAATAGCTTTTATTAATAAATAATACGGATTTCAATAAAAATAGTCAATCGGAAATAATTAGTGAAAATAGTCTCAACTAAAAATATATTTAAAGTTAAATCGACCTGTAGACACCCGCATTTTGCCTGCTAGTGTCTATAGCAGTTCCCGACAAACACCCGATGATGATTGGACGTCAACATGACTAGTATACTCGGACTCGGACACGAAATTCATAATATCCGACATGGACTTTTAGCGGAGTAAAAATCTCACAAAACAGACCTCAAATTCAGGCCCAGCGGACCGTTCCGAGTCAAATAAGACTAATTTGGGCCAAAACCGACACCAAAAATATTTCCCGTCTTTTCCCGACCGGGTCAAAACCCGGTCAAAGACGAAACCGTCACAATATCTCAGCCAAGTTCATTTAGGCGCACAAATTCAAATTCCAAAAATCAAGTCAAAACAGGCAAGATTTCCTTGCCTTATTTATCTCAACCACGTTGATCCACTCGATCGAGTGGATTGCGCACTCGGTCGAGTGGAGCGTCTTGCACTGGGCTTGGCCCGTTTTCAAAGGCACTCGATCGAGTGCACCAGGGCCACTCGATCGAGTGCCCCTAGGTCGTGGCAAAATGCCTATAAATACCGACTCATTCCCATGCATTTGGGGGGACTTTTTTGAGACTTTTGACCACCTCTTTGCCCTACAATTTCAGCCACATTTCACCCCACTTCAACCCTACTTCATCACACCTCAAAGCCTTAGAAATCCTAAGCAACACATCAAAAAACCGAGTTCTTGTCCCTCGATAAACCGACATATACACATACATACACATACACACCGTAACTCGCGCGCATTCCTCGATACTCCTAAAGCTTTGTCGCTGTTCACGAGTCCGTTTTCGAGGTCCATACTAGCATGTACGTTGAGGGTGTCCCAAACTCCTTTTTAATCTCTTTTAAAGTATCGTTTCTACGCACATTTTCATATCGTTGTATCGTAGTAACACGTGCACATACCCTAACTTTTTCATCTTTTCGCATTTCTAATTTTGCATCTTTTTTATATCGTTACTAACTCTAATAATACCGCGTATATAATATTAGTATCAAAAGTCGGTTTTGAAATGTTGAACTACGATAATCACATTCGATCCGTCTAATCCCTTTACGAGCAACGACGGAGGTGGAGCCCTTTCGAGGAGCCCCGCCCCAATGTACTCAAGGGCGTGACGTGATCGTGACTCGTCGTAGTTGAACATATTTAACTCCATTTCCATAATTGGTTCGAGACCCGTTGACACGAATACCGACATCACATAACGCGAAAGGGTTAGTTTCGATGTCGTGACATAGAGGGAAGCATTTCGTTACCAATTCAAAGTTTCATAATCTAACACAAACGTTTTCATAAAAACTCCGGTGACGGTATTATAATCGCTTATACACGATTATAGTACCGGAGGCCGAGCCGAATACAAATCATGCGATATTTGTATTTGACTTAGCCGATTATCGATTTCCAGTCATAAAATCGAGCAAATCACTACTCGTACAGGGGGCACTCGACCGAGTGCCATAGGCCACTCGATCGAGTTGCACCCCAAAAACAGGGCAGTAGCCCCATTAATGATGCACTCGACCGAGTACCATAAGGCACTCGATCGAGTAACCCCCCAAAATATGGGCAGTAGCCACGTTAATGGCGCACTCGGTCGAGTCAATCGATGACTCGGTCGAGTGGGTCTGGCAACTCAGAAACCCGAAGGCTTGGACACATATTCCGAGCCCCGTCCTTGTCGACTTTAGACCATTGACCGACCCTTCATCATTTTTCAAAACGTTACACATGTCACGACACGTAGAACGACTTTGACCACTTTGACGTGATGAGTCGGGACAAGACTACGGGACGTGAGATTAGGCTAGCAATATGCCGCAGTCTCATGTTCCTGTCCTTCGTTTAATAGGTGACATAATACGTATTTAATCGAGGTTAGTCCGCCTACATATTTCCGCGGTCTAGTTTACATACGGGTCCGTCCCTTTAATTATATCGCATTATTTTTATTTCATTTCTTTACGTAATGTTGTATTGTGAATTCCGGGTTGTATTTCCGCCCGTGTAACTTGTACGTTATTTATTTACTTTCGAGCTTTGTTTATTTAATTGCTTTTACGCTTTATAAACGAACCTCGCATGCTAAACCACTTTGACAGAAAATAAGATGCATTAAATGACGTAGTTCACAAACTATTAATATGCTTAGCCCGAAAACGCTGTTTGCATATCATTTAATCGTTTTACTAGCGCGCACACACGAACACGAACGATGTCTTAGTAGAGGCCGCCATGTGCGGGCGGGGTTGGGTGTCCTCAGTGGGCTTCCCAACACGTACCCTCACCTCTTACTCAGAACCTTTGGTTTCCGGATGTCCGAAACCCTTGGCGCACGAGAGTCATTCTATATACGAAAGCCGGTTTATACGGTATCGGTATTGCAATGCAAAGGGACGAGCCCAATGAACTCTGAAATCGAAGTGGGCTTACTTTGTGTATAGCCCATGACGACATAGAGTGAGCTCGTATGGTTCCGAATAACCACAAAATTCGGTGGCGACTCCATTTTGACTTAAATTTCGAACCCGAGAACAATCTCACCACGAGATTCATTCGCCTACCCAAACCCGCGCGTGGCCGCGTCGGGGTGGACCTACGTCATGTCCACAATTTGGCGACTCCGCTGGGGATACCTGATGTACTACATGGCATCGGGGTTCCTAGGGTGAGACTCGAAGAGAAATCGTTCGAATATTAGTGTGTGCGCATTAGTTTAATGGTTCATGCATAACCCAAATTTTGCCCGGGCCGGTTACTTGTGACCGACGTCCCACTATACCACGGTGCATTCCTACATGGGTGCGCTAAAGACTTCGATGGCGGAACTCACCGGGGTTTTACGGCAGGTTCTAGTTCAAAATTGGCTAGGAAGTCCTTCCCGTTTCGTGAGAATGCGATCGTTGTTGGTATAGACCCTATTGTGACTGACCGAGACTTAGTGTAAAGCATACATAAGCGTCGTTATAATGCTTGTTTGACTACATGCTACTTGGTTTCCGTGTCGTTTTTCCAAAAACCGTCATTTCAAAAAAAAAAAAATGCATCTTTCCAAAAACACCCAAATTTTGAAAAACCCGAAATGCTGTCCGTTTCGGGACCCGTCTTTTTTCAAAATATCCAATTTTCAAAACTCGGAATGCCGCCGAAATTTAGGATCAACTGATTTGACTCAAAATATCCTTTTTCTAGTCGGCATGCTGCCCATTTTAATTCGTGAATTTCCAACACCATCTCGATTTTCTGAATTTTTCAAAATTCTAATCTTGGTTTTCGGAATTCCTTTTTTTTTCAAAGCTCCCGGAAATTCTTCCGCTCATTCAATATTCAAATTTCAAACATCCAGCTATCCTAGTAAACCTTCCTTATTATAGGACCTGCCGTCTAGCCGTGTGTCGGGTCTTTGCATAGTATGTCGAAGGTCTATAGCGTCGAAACTCCGTTGATCTTATATCACGAGTTTCCTCCCTTTCCCGAGTCCGCCTTATCAGTCAAGGCACGACCGACCCGCGTAGGGCATACCCCTACAAAGGAAAGTCCGTCCATACACTCGAGTCAAAAGTCTGGGGAAAATCTCGCGTGGACCTTCCTTCGAACGGGATTAGGCCCACAAAGCCGAAATCCTAAGGAAGTTATACCACCCATCGAGTCATCCGTCTAGATGTCTTTCTCGAGTCTCTAGTCTTCTTTCTTAGTGTTGCTCGGGATGTACTTTTCCTTCCTTTTCCGAGATCTGGGCTCAGTTTCTGATTACGCGGTGTTCTTACAGACAGGCCACCGGCAACCAGACACGCTCGAAGGATGACTACTTTGAACAGTCTGCAAACCGCTTTGGACGCCATGGTCGCAAAGCAAACCGACATCGAGGCCCAACTGACCGAAATGAGGGCTGGCCAAGTGGCCATTGTTGCTCGCCTAGCTACGGTGGAGCAAGGGACCCCTAATGTCGAGACTACTGGGCCCATAACTGAACTGGTCAGCGCAGTGCGCCGGCTAGAAGAACAAGTCCATTTGACTGGGAGTAACAATATCCACCGGGAGAATAGTCGAGAGTACTCCACGGTGAGTGACAAGCTGCCTGCAAACCTGAACCTCACGGGCTTGCCCATGTTCGAAGGAACTGAGGACCCGTTACTACATGTGCGGGCCTTCAAGGAGTTCATGGCCATCAAGGGAGTGGATTCATCCATGTTCAAGAACCTCTTCGCTGCATCCCTTGAGAAGCACCCACGGGCCTGGTACTATAGGCTAGACCCGAAAAAATACCCTACATGGGATGATGTGGCTACCGAGTTCGCTCGGAACTATGCTGACAACACCGAGATCCAAACCACGATGCGATCTCTGGAGGTCATGGCCCAAGAGCCAAAGGAAGGTTTCACTAAGTACCTTCAACGCTGGAGGGCCGAGAGCGTGAAATTGGTCGATAAGCCCAACGAGAAGACCTTGGTGGAGGCTTTTGTCAAGAACCTCCTCCCTTCCTACCGGGTTCACCTCCGGTACGCAGTCATACCCAATTTCACCACCCTTACTGAAATGGGTATGAGGATCGAAGATGACCTGAGACTAGAAAGCCTCACCAAGGCTACTAGCAAAGGATACCAAGGGGCCTCTTCCTCCACCACAAAGCCCCAGGCTGCAACCCGCAACATTTTTGACGCGGTCAATCTACTAGATGCCCCGTCCAAGAAGAACACCCCACCTCGGGTCTTCACTGATATAGGTACCACCTATACTTATGCCTTACAAAGGCTATCCTCAAAAGGCCTAATCCAACCGATAGGCCCAACTCCTGAAGTTCCGGTCGAGCGACGCTCCAAGAACTACAATGCTCAGGCCTATTGCCAATACCACCGGGGCAATGGGCACGATACCGAGAAGTGTTGGAAGCTGAAACACTTGATCCAGGACCTGATTGAAAGCGGAAAAATCCCGCTACCCGGAGATAAGCCCAGCAACAAGGAGAACCCTTTCAGTTCCCATGCCATCTTGGCCGGGGAGGTGATCGACTGCTCTCACCTTATCTCCCCCTACATCCCGCAGGCGAACGGGATCTGGTTTGACGACGAAGATGATATCTACCTCGCTAAAGGGGAAGCCGTTCCCATCACCCCTGAACAGATTCGAGAGGTCAAAACTCGAGTCCTAGCCAGCAACAACCTTGGTCGTCCCTACTTAGCCACAAGCACTAGGGACACCCCTATCCCGACAACCATCACCCATCCACTCGGGATGGAAGTCCCCCCTGAAGAGCCGACCGCCGAAACAGCCGTCGTGAAGCAACTGAAGAGAACCCGAGTTGACCTCACTATATGGCAAACATCGAGAGGCACTTACAAAGGCTCTCGATCAAGACAAAATCGACTCTCTGGTTACCCCCGCTGAAATGGTAGCCACGGTCCTACCCCACCTAAAGGGTAAGACCAAAGTAGGGGGCCCAATGATCACATTTTCCGAAGCCGATCTACCGCCATTCGGGACCTCCCACAACCTGGCCCTCTACATCACGGTAATTTGCCGAGGAAAATACCTCCCGATGACCCTAGTCGACGACGGGTCAGCCGTGAATGTCCTTCCTCTAAGGACCGCCAAAGCCCTCGGCATTACCGAGGCTGACTATACTCCGACTGCTCAAACCATCCAAGCCTTTGATGGGAGCCCAAAGTCGGTAGCTGGGGCCATAAAACTGACCATCATCACGGGCCCAGTAGAAAAGGAGCTTGAATTCCAGGTGATTGATGTCACCTCCTCATTCAACCTGCTCCTAGGAAGGCCGTGGATTCACGCGGTGAAAGCTGTGTCCTCCACCCTCCACCGCAAGATCAAGATGCCTCTACTCAACGGCATTATTACTCTAGAGGCCACCCCAATGACCGTGGCTAGTTGCAACGCCACGGGCCGCACGAACCTCTGGGGGTTCGATTTTGTGGGGATGATCGAGGAAGAGTACCTTTTCAGGCCTTACTTCACCACGAGCATTGACACGATGCTCCAGAACCTAGGGTACCTTCCGGAGGCTACCTCTCGACCCGACCTTCCAGCTGGGAAGATCATCGAGGTTCTCAAGGACGAAGACTCTCACTTCGGCCTTGGCTATGCCCTCACTCCGGACAATGTTGTCCGAGCAGGAATTGAAAAAGCCTGCAACATCATGAAGGGTATCTATTTGAGCCCTTATAGCCCACGGTTGTCTGACTACTTTGTCACACCCGTATTCGGGGCTGTCCAAGTTGGGCTATACCAACCCAACGCTACGCACCTCGGGACCCACTCGGCCCGGGATTGCAACTACATCCCAGATGAGGTGTTCACCCTCACCCAGTCCAAAGGAGCAGACGATATCGAGCCCGCGCTGGGGCTACTCTTCGGGGAAGACAACGTAGCCCCGACTCCAAAGGAAGACCTGGTCAACCTAATTCTCCGCAGCAACAGGTTTGACCCGACCAAGCTGATCTCGGACGTTGGCTCCGAGACGGGAAAAAGGGCCTGGAGGAAGACTGTCAAGTGGACTGACAGTCAAGGAAGGATCTACAAGCTGGTCGCCGGAGAGGGAAACATGCCTGAGTCTGAGTCCGAGTCTGAGTCGGAGTCTGAGTCAGAGTCTGAGGTCGAGTCTAGAGAAGTCGGTCCTAGAGTCACCCCTGTAACCCCCCTCCCTTCTATCATTCCTGCTGCTAGCACCTCGGGGTCTGTCCCGAGTGCTTTACCAATTCCGCCTCTGACCAATGATCAGATGGCTGCTCTCTTTGAGCTGTTTTCTAAATTTTCAATTAATAATAACAGCCGTTCTGCTTACGACTTGTCTCTTTTAAATCCTGCTTTCAAAAATGATTTATGCTATGACATTGAGAAATCCGACGAACAGGTACCCTTACCTCCACATCTGATCGAGCAACTAGAGCAAAGGGAATCCCGGAATCCGGTAATTGAAGAGACCGAATCCATAAACGTGGGAACAACCTTAGAGCCTCAGATACTTAAGATAGGGTTATCCTTAAATCCCGAGGAGAAACAACAGTTTATAAACCTCCTCCAAGAGTTCAAAGATGTCTTCGCGTGGTCCTACAAGGACATGCCGGGGATAGACCGAGAAATAGCCGAGCACCACATACCTATCAAAGATGGGTGCAAACCGGTCAAACAAAAGCTTCGTCGAATGAGGCCCGAGTGGTCTCTCAAAGTAAAGGAAGAAGTCGACAAACAATTCAAAGCCGGCTTCATACAAGTGTCCGAATATCCGGACTGGGTTGCAAACATCGTGCCGGTTCCTAAAAAGGACGGTAAGGTGCGGGTATGCGTAGATTTTCGGGATCTTAACAAAGCAAGCCCGAAGGATGATTTTCCGTTACCACACATCGACATACTGGTGGATAACACGGCCGATCATGCCCTTCTGTCATTCATGGACGGGTATGCCGGGTATAATCAAATCAAGATGGCGGAAGAAGACATGAGTAAGACTACCTTCACTACACCTTGGGGTACTTACTGTTACACCGTCATGCCATTTGGTCTCATTAATGCCGGGGCTACATACCAAAGGACCGCTACCACCTTACTACACGACATGATGCATAAAGAGGTAGAGGTCTATGTAGACGACATGATCGTCAAATCCAAAGAACGGGACGGTCACATCACCGCTCTAAGAAAATTCTTCACCCGACTGCGCAAATACAACATGAGGCTAAACCCTCAGAAATGCAGTTTTAGGGTAACGTCAGGCAAATTACTGGGTCATATCGTTAGCCAACGAGGTATCGAAGTCGACCCAGCTAAAATCAAAGCCATTACCGAGATGCAAGCTCCTAAAACCGAAAAAGAAATAAGGGGATTTCTCGGGAAAGTCCAGTACATTAGTCGATTCATTTCCAAGCTAACCATGGTGTGCGAACCAATTTTCAAGAAACTGAAAATAGGGGAACGAATACTATGGGATGACAAATGCCAAGCTACTTTCGACAAAATCAAGGAAATTTTGTCTGCACCGCCGGTTTTGATGCCACCTCAACCCGGTTTGCCTCTGTCGTTATACCTAACAACGACCGAGACAGCCATGGGGGCTATGCTGGCTCAGACAGTTGACTCCGAAGAGCGAGCCATCTATTACATCAGTAAGAAGTTTTTAGAGTATGAGTGCAAATATACCATGCTCGAAAAGACGTGCTTGGCTCTAGTCTGGGCCACTAAGAAGCTTCGACATTATATGCTCAGCTACGAGGTCCATGTTCTATCCAGGATGGATCCGATCAAGTACCTCTTTGAAAAGCCTATCCTTAACGGCCGGATTTCAAGATGGACTCTAATGTTGGCAGAGTTCGACCTAAAATTTGTACCTTTAAAAGCTATTAAGGGGCGAATAGTAGCAGAATTCCTCGCCAACAGCCCGGTAACCGAGGAAGGGCACACCGATACCTGGTCCTTCCCAGACGAAGATATTTTCCATACCGATGCCGAAACATGGGATTTATACTTCGACGGAGCATCTAACTTTCGAGGGTTCGGAGTCGGGATCCTCCTAATTTCACCAAGAGGGGAGCATACTCCCGTCTCCATCAAGCTGGACTTTGACGTCACTAACAATGCAACAGAATACGAAGCATGCATTTATGGGCTACAAGCCGCCGCCAACCTAGGGATCACAAATCTCCGGGTACATGGCGACTCATCCTTGGTCATTAACCAAGCACTTCAAAAATGGAAGACTCTGAATGCTAATCTCGTGGCCTACCAGGCACGAGTAAGGGATCTCGAGAAACAATTCCAAAAGGTAGAATACATATACCTGCCTCGGGAAGAAAATCAGTTTGCAGATGCACTCTCAAAATTAGCATCTTTACTGAACATTCCCGACCATGTGAACAGTATGCCAATTTGCGTCGAAAGACGGTCCGAGCCGGCATACGTCTATGACATTGAAGATATCGAGATAACCGATCCCGAACCATGGTACCAAGCCGTGCTAACATACCTGACCAACGGAGAGTATCCCCCCGGGACGGAAAGCCGAGCCAAGAAAGCCTTACGGAGGCTAGCCACCCAGTTCATCCGTACTGATGACGGGCAACTGTACAAAAAGACGGCACAGGGGGCTCTTCTCCTTTGTGTTGACAAATATAAGGCCGAGAAGGTAATGGCCGAAGTACATGATGGCGAAAACGGTCCACACATGAATGCTCACATGCTGGTCCGAAAAATCATGAGGCTCGGGTATTACTGGGACACCATGGAGGCCGACTGCCAGTTATATGTCAAACATTGCCATAACTGTCAAATCTTTGGCAATGTGCAACATATGCCGCCATCTCTGCTCTACACCATGACGTCACCTTGGCCGTTCTCGACTTGGGGTATCGACATAATCGGGAAAGTAAACCCCTCCGGTACTGGTGGGCATTGTTTCATTTTGGTAGCTATCGACTATTTCACCAAATGGGTCGAAGCTGAATCATATCGCATCCTCAATGCTAAGCATGTCGCCAAATTTATCCAAAACAAGATAATATGCCGGTATGGAATCCCGCATGAGTTTATCAGTGATCATGGAACTCATTTCCAAGCTGAGACCGCAGCCCTGCTGGCCCAATATAAAATTCAAAGGCACACATCCTCGCCCTACCGTCCCCAAACCAATGGAGCGGTAGAGGCAGCCAATAAAACGATTGTCACCATACTCAAAAAGGTGGCTGATAATTATCGGGACTGGCCCGACAAGATACCTTTTGCCTTATGGGGGTACCGGACGTCAATTCGCACCGCTACCGGAGCGACACCATACTACCTAACCTATGGGATGGAGGCAGTCCAACCAGTGGAGCTAGAGGTACCGTCCCTCAGAATCCTACTAGAAAGTCAAGTACCCGAAGCTGACTGGGTTCGAGCACGATACGATTCGTTAGTTCTACTTGACGAACGACGGTCCCGCGCTCTCAATAACATCCAAATTTACCAAAAACGGATCCAACGAGCCTTCAACAAGCGAGTGAGGCCCAGGAACATTAAAGAAGGGGATCTAGTCCTTAAGTCTGTTCGAGCCTTGATACCAGTTGACCCAAGTTGAAAATTCAAACCCAACTGGGCTGGGCCGTATCTGGTGAAGAAAATCCTATCAGGGGGAGCAGTAATGCTGACGGACCTGGACGGGAATGAGTTTGTCAACCCAACCAACCTGGACCAGCTGAAGCGTTACTACCCTTAACCATTTCTCAATGTCATTAGCAATTTTTATCAAAATCATTTATTTTACAAAAAAGCAAGTCAATGAGCTAGAATTATTTATTCTACTGTCGCGAAACATCTTGAACCAATAGTCTTGGTGTAATTCGAGATTGCAGTTTCCTAAGCCTGAACTACGTTTGGTTTGATTCTGCTAATCGCAGATACGTAGGCAGCCCCTCAAAAGGGCACAACCAATGCAATCGAGAAAAGACAGGAACGGTTTTAATAATAAACTTCCTTTTATTTATCACAAAAAAAAAATCCCAAAAAGCCTGGGAAAATTACAAGTGCAGGAATTCAAAAAAAACTACAAAAAAAAGCACACGACAAAAAATAATAATAATAATATTTAAATAATAAAAACTAAGGACTCGGTATTTAGGGCATCTTGCCCTTCCCCTTGTCCTTGGCCTCCTTGGCCGTCCACTGACGACGACGCGGAGGAGAGCGTTCCCGAATCACCACAGGAACCTCTTTAGCTCGGACTCGCTTCTTGGAACTTGAGTCCTCATCCACCTCGATTGGCCCAAGTCGGGCCCTTACGGGCTCAGGGAGCCGGTCAGGCGGACCTAGTCGGTCCCGGGCCGCCAGCCTTGGCCCAAGTCGCCGCTCCAAGTCAGTCTGGGGGCTTTGCCGCCCCCGCGTGCCACTAGCACCGGCATCTTTAGCTCGAGTCTTAGTATGTGACTTAAGACCCGACTCTAATCGGACTAGGGTAGCAGGGGTCTCTCCCTCATCGTAGAATCCCCTATTGTCCTTTACCGTCTCCCGACGGACCAGTTCGAAGGCCTCATCGACCTTCAGAGCCTTGCGAGCCTCCTCGGACTCCTCAGAAGTCCATTTCTCGTAGGCTCGAGAAACCCAAGCGGATTGGCAAGGGTTGGGAATAGTCCATGTAGGACGGGTGAACCACCTCTGCAACCAAGTGTCGCACATAGCATCCGTCAGTTGGAGCGGGACGCTAATGATGGCTTCAGTCTCAGGAATGCGCTGAGACGAACCGAACTGCCTCAGAATGCGGTCCGGGTAGATGTGAACTGTCCAGTCAAGGGACAGGATCACGAGATAACGAGCTTGGTCCCTCTTGGCCAATCCCGTCAGCTTGGAAAGGAACCACCAAGCAACCGTCCACCTAATCAACGGGCCACCATGGAACACCAATTCCTCATCCCAGTAAGCTCGATTTATATGGTGATTCGAACTTATCTTGCGCCCCCTGGAACTGAGTTGGTTGTTACGGTAGTTTGGAACGCTCGGAGGAGGCTCTATGATCGACAAGCGCTTCGACAACCAAACCTGCAAACGTGTACACGCAACTCATGAGTAACGGAATGGTTCGCTACAGCCCACTCGATCGAGTACACCCTCTGACTCGATCGAGTGAGACTCTCTAAGACAACCAGAAGCTCGTCAGGTATGACACTCGGTCGAGTACACCATCTGACTCGATCGAGTAAGACTCGCTAAGACAAACAGAAGACTATCAGGTATGACACTCGATCGAGTACACCCTCTGACTCGATCGAGTAAGCCCTTCACAGGCCAGCAGAAGCACTTTACAGAAGCCACTCGATCGAGTGGTAGGTCCACTCGATCGAGTGACTTACGGACTTCAAGAAACCGCGAAACAAAAAAATCGCGCGTAGCAAAATTGAAAAATCGAAAGACGTTTACCTGCAGAATAAGGATACTCCCCGTCAGTTGCCGGGTCGGGTCAAGTCGCCTAGCATCCAGACCCATGATGAGTTCTCCCGTGACTAGCCAAGCAGGGCTGTGACCAGTCTCCATCTGGTCAACCACTCCGATCAGCCTAATCTGGCCCACGCACGAGTCAGCATCCATCAACCCCTCGAAGACGTAGCGGTGCAGCATGCAAAACGCGAAGGCCCTACGCCGGTGAGAAGGCGTAGCCCTTACATCCTGGCTATTCATGAACTTGTCAGCCAAGTCGAAAAGGGAGACAGCATCTCCCCGCACCATTCGATCTGTCTCAGCATGAGACAGACCCAAGAAATCCCTCAGTCTCCTCCTCGGGTCCGGGTAGAACGGAGGAATGGCAGGGCGAGCAACAGGGCTCCAACCGCCAATGGCTGCGATCTCCTCGGGAAGAGGGCATATCTCTCCCCGCGGGAACGCGAAGACGTGGTGGGTAGTGTCCCAAAGCGCCAAACAAGCGTCTAGAAAATGCACATCAGGCACCAGACGCCTAAGAGGAAATAGGCTGGTAATCCCCATTTGGGTCAGCTGAATCCTGTCGTCATCCCGAAAGTGTTGGGACCAGGCAAAAAGCATTGAAGTGAGATGCTCGATACCCATGGCAGGAACTTGATTTCTTAAAAGACTGAGAGATTCTTTTTAGAGAAGAGAAGGGTTTTGATTTGAGGTGCAGAAAGCTGAAGCAGGAAACCTGTATTTATAATATGGAAGCCTGGCAATAACCTGACTAACCCTGCCTCCTCAGTAAACTGGGCCCCTACATGTGCAGGCCTGACTTCAACCCAGAATAGGAATCTAGCTATCCTGAGCTTTCCTAAATTCTTTCTAAAAATTCTTTAAGTTCAAAAAAAAAAAAAAATCTTTTCTCAAAATTTCAGCTTTTTCAAAAAAATCTAGCGCATTTTTCCCCAGCACGAGTCGGTGTTTTGCCTATGTGTTACATGTAATTTATCATGTGTCAGCATACAGGTACACCTCAAGACCTCAGAAGCAAGTCTCCGCGCGACTACCTCACTCCCCAGCGTGAGTCAACGCTTATCCCGGTATGCTACAATCAGAGCCATGATGTATCAGCATACGGGTACTCCTACACCTTCAAAAGCAAATTTTACTCCCCAACGGAGCTACCACCGGCAGGACAGGTATGACCCTCTGCTTATGGCTGGCGAGCCCTTTTACGCTAGTCTACCGGACTATAAACGACCCGACCGGAAGGCTGCCAGGTCGTAATCTGCGATTGGCCTGGTAGCTACTCTGACTTTCGCCTTGTCCAAGCCTCAGTCAGAGTGGGGGCTCTGTAGACACCCGCATTTTGCCTGCTAGTGTCTATAGCAGTTCCCGACAAACACCCGATGATGATTGGACGTCAACATGACTAGTATACTCGGACTCGGACACGAAATTCATAATATCCGACATGGACTTTTAGCGGAGTAAAAATCTCACAAAACAGACCTCAAATTCAGGCCCAGCGGACCGTTCCGAGTCAAATAAGACTAATTTGGGCCAAAACCGACACCAAAAATATTTCCCGTCTTTTCCCGACCGGGTCAAAACCCGGTCAAAGACGAAACCGTCACAATATCTCAGCCAAGTTCATTTAGGCGCACAAATTCAAATTCCAAAAATCAAGTCAAAACAGGCAAGATTTCCTTGCCTTATTTATCTCAACCACGTTGATCCACTCGATCGAGTGGATTGCCCACTCGGTCGAGTGGAGCGTCTTGCACTGGGCTTGGCCCGTTTTCAAAGGCACTCGATCGAGTGCACCAGGGCCACTCGATCGAGTGCCCCTAGGTCGTGGCAAAATGCCTATAAATACCGACTCATTCCCATGCATTTGGGGGGACTTTTTTGAGACTTTTGACCACCTCTTTGCCCTACAATTTCAGCCACATTTCACCCCACTTCAACCCTACTTCATCACACCTCAAAGCCTTAGAAATCCTAAGCAACACATCAAAAAACCGAGTTCTTATCCCTCGATAAACCGACATATACACATACATACACATACACACCGTAACTCGCGCGCATTCCTCGATACTCCTAAAGCTTTGTCGCTGTTCACGAGTCCGTTTCCGAGGTCCATACTAGCATGTACGTTGAGGGTATCCCAAACTCCTTTTTAATCTCTTTTAAAGTATCGTTTCTACGCACATTTTCATATCGTTGTATCGTAGTAACACGTGCACATACCCTAACTTTTTCATCTTTTCGCATTTCTAATTTTGCATCTTTTTTATATCGTTACTAACTCTAATAATACCGCGTATATAATATTAGTATCAAAAGTCGGTTTTGAAATGTTGAACTACGATAATCACATTCGATCCGTCTAATCCCTTTACGAGCAACGACGGAGGTGGAGCCCTTTCGAGGAGCCCCGCCCCCAATGTACTCAAGGGCGTGACGTGATCGTGACTCGTCGTAGTTGAACATATTTAACTCCATTTCCATAATTGGTTCGAGACCCGTTGACACGAATACCGACATCACATAACCCGAAAGGGTTAGTTTCGATGTCGTGACGTAGAGGGAAGCATTTCGTTACCAATTCAAAGTTTCATAATCTAACACAAACGTTTTCATAAAAACTCCGGTGACGGTATTATAATCGCTTATACACGATTATAGTACCGGAGGCCGAGCCGAATACAAATCATGCGATATTTGTATTTGACTTAGCCGATTATCGATTTCCAGTCATAAAATCGAGCAAATCACTACTCGTACAGGGGGCACTCGACCGAGTGCCATAGGCCACTCGATCGAGTTGCACCCCAAAAACAGGGCAGTAGCCCCATTAATGATGCACTCGACCGAGTACCATAAGGCACTCGATCGAGTAACCCCCCAAAATATGGGCAGTAGCCACGTTAATGGCGCACTCGGTCGAGTCAATCGATGACTCGGTCGAGTGGGTCTGGCAACTCAGAAACCCGAAGGCTTGGACACATATTCCGAGCCCCGTCCTTGTCGACTTTAGACCATTGACCGACCCTTCATCATTTTTCAAAACGTTACACATGTCACGACACGTAGAACGACTTTGACCACTTTGACGTGATGAGTCGGGACAAGACTACGGGACGTGAGATTAGGCTAGCAATATGCCGCAGTCTCATGTTCCTGTCCTTCGTTTAATATGTGACATAATACGTATTTAATCGAGGTTAGTCCGCCTACATATTTCCGCGGTCTAGTTTACATACGGGTCCGTCCCTTTAATTATATCGCATTATTTTTATTTCATTTCTTTACGTAATGTTGTATTGTGAATTCCGGGTTGTATTTCCGCCCGTGTAACTTGTACGTTATTTATTTACTTTCGAGCTTTGTTTATTTACTTGCTTTTACGCTTTATAAACGAACCTCGCATGCTAAACCACTTTGACAGAAAATAAGATGCATTAAATGACGTAGTTCACAAACTATTAATATGCTTAGCCCGAAAACGCTGTTTGCATATCATTTAATCGTTTTACTAACGCGCACACACGAACACGAACGATGTCTTAGTAGAGGCCGCCATGTGCGGGCGGGGTTGGGTGTCCTCAGTGGGCTTCCCAACACGTACCCTCACCCCTTACTCAGAACCTTTGGTTTCCGGATGTCCGAAACCCTTGGCGCACGAGAGTCATTCTATATACGAAAGCCGGTTTATACGGTATCGGTATTGCAATGCAAAGGGACGAGCCCAATGAACTCTGAAATCGAAGTGGGCTTACTTTGTGTATAGCCCATGACGACATAGAGTGGGCTCGTATGGTTCCGAATAACCACAAAATTCGGTGGCGACTCCATTTTGACTTAAATTTCGAACCCGAGAACAATCTCACCACGAGATTCATTCGCCTACCCAAACCCGCGCGTGGCCGCGTCGGGGTGGACCTACGTCATGTCCATACGACCATTTTCTCATTTATTAGTATAAACCGTAAAACGAAAATTAATTTATTGAACAAGTATACAAATCGATTATAATATGAAAATACGATTTTGAGTTAAAATTAAAAATTAACGAAACATGACAAAAATATGAAATCGATATTATTTAGTTACTAGTGTCACGATAACCAACAAAATATTATAATGATCGTAAATAATTAAATTACTAACGATTTATAAAACGATAAAGAAAGTCGTAAAATCATTTATAGGGCATACGATTTAAAATTAATATAATTAGCAATAATATATAGATAAAACAGAAAACCGGAGTTAAAATATTTACTACATACTACTACTCAAACATACTATATAAAATCGAGTAACGTCCTAAAGTTACCTTGAGTCGAGGTCCGAGTTGATAACTTCAACGCAGTTGTTTGTCCAATTAGTCCAAGCTCCAAACCTTCAACAGTAACACGTCTTTAAGCCCCAAGTCGTAGATTCGATAAACAGACACCAAGATTCATCACGTCAAATGAGCTCACAACAATGAAAGAATGAGGTATGGGTAATCGACGCAAGACGGAAAGAAGAATCGGTGTGTCAAATAGAAATGAAACGCCAGGTAAGAGCGACGGGAATAGGAAAATAGTGAAGAACGAGATGAACGTGAGGAAACGCACAAAGGACCAAACAACGGACAAAAGCATCAACGCATAACCAGCAGAAGGGTGATAACGTACAGCAGCAGCGGAAAGAAGTAATGAAAACAGTAGCAGGTGGAACAGAAAATAGAGAGACGAAGAGGGGAAGAAGGAGAATGGGAAAGATGGTCGGTTAGCAAGACCATAACAGCATACAAAACAACACTAATAACAGCAGATGGACGACACAGAGACAGCAACAACGACACACTAAGACAACTACGAGCATCAAGGCAGAAAGAACAGAGAGACGAAGAAATAGCATAGCAAAACGCAGTAGCTACGAGGAAAGATCAGGAAACGAGAAAAGAAATACGAGCAGGACAGGAGTAACAACATCAAAGAACAAATCGGAGCGAAGACACGAGACGAGCAGCAACAGATAGGACAATCAAACAACGAAATCGGAGGAGGAAGAAGAAAATGGAAAAGAAACAGCAGTACTAGGAGCACAACCATAACGACACCATCGACCACATCAACGAGCAACAAAGTCGATAGAAACTGCGGCAACAAACAGCAGACAGAACGAAAAAGGAAAAAGAAAAAGAAAAAGAAGAAGAGGAACGAGCGTAGTAAACAGTAGCAGTACCGAATTGCAGCAGCAGATGGGCAGACAGTTTTGGTGTGGATGAAAAAAAAATGAAGAGGTGATAGGTAGTGTATAAGTGAAGCGGTGGTCAAAGAAAAGTAGGCAGGGGAAGTGAACTAGTGAGGGGGGATTGAACGTTGGATGAGGGAAAAGGAAATGAATCAAATGGTGAGTTGAATCAAGTGGGTTGAATTCGACTTACAATAAAAGTGTACGGATTCCAAGACAAATAATATACGTAGTATATGGATTTATTTAAATGAGTCGGGTTAGGAACACGAACTAAACGAATTCCGTAACGATAAGTTGACTGACCCAAGAATCAAATTAAAACGAGATAATAAAATTAGTAAATAATCGGTCCGTCAAATAAAATGAATAAATAAAGTACTCGAGACGAAAACGAAGCTTAAAGAATTAAATAATTAAACGATCAAATAGTATTTCCCGATAAATAATAAATTTTCGATAAAGTGAATTAAATTGATTTCTCGAGGAAAGAAAATAAATATTTTGACGAAACTTAAAATAAATGAGTTTCGAGCTTAAAATATTTAAATAAAAAGAATTTTGAATTCAAATCGTCGAAATAGACTTTCGATAAGAATTAAATTAAATGTATAAAATGAATCAAAACAGAAATAAAAATATGTTTTAAATATAAGAAGAGTTTCCAAGTCAAACATAATTTTAGGAGGTTGAAACGATTAAACGACAAGTTCGTTTTATAATAATTTTAAGGATTACGAGTTAAAACGTAAACCAAATAGATATACGAACAAAATTCTAGTTTAACGTAATATATAAAATCAGGGGTGTTACAATCTTCCCCACTAAAAGAAGTTTCGTCCTCGAAACTAACAAAAACATAATAATAAAATGGAAAACAATGTTATATTATTTGAACAAAATGAGAATGCTTAACTCGCATCACAATCTCGGTTTTTTAAAAAAATTCTACAGCTTCAACCGTGATATGAAATCGAAGTCGAAGACAAAAATTTATTTCAAGAAGAGTTGGGTTCAGTTCCTAAAGATTAAAAACATTTAAATTAATAAAATCACAAGTTAAGAATTATTTTATAAAATAATGACGATAAATAAAGTTTGTAAACGAACTCGAGGAGGGGGGAGAGTACCCGAATATTTTCAAAACAACAGTAAAATGTTTTAATTAAGAAATTCGAGGATACTTTGTTTTAAGACCAAACAAAAATTTGAGAAATCGAATTTTGTTGTTAGTAAATAAAAATCGAACTACTCGTCAAATATTTCCAATAACAGATTTAAAGTCTATCAAAAATAAAACAAAAACTTAGACGTACGAAGTTTTTCGAAAATATTAAATCGTTTTACACAATAATCTTATAAAAATCAAAATATTAGCGATTATGAAAATTTTCGTAAAAATTTAAACACGCTTGAAAATTGAAAATTGAAACAATTTTGAGATACTTTAAATTAAATTATTAAGGCATTTTGAAATAGCACCAAAAACGAATACGAAAACGAAGTTTTGAAATTTATATCTCAAACGTTAAAATTTCACGATAGCCCAAAATTTTAAAATAGTCATACTTTTCATAACATAGTTTCGGGAAAATGATAAACGGATAAATAGAGTAAGAGTCAACAACAAATCGAAACAGAAATTTTTTAAACCCGATAAGGAAGTCAAAGGGATTGGCTGAAGAAGAAGTAACAGGATTTAAGAGAAGCTAAGAGAAGGACGAAATTGAAAGTCAAAAGAGCTCTCGAGGATCAGAGAATACATTAACCATCTCGAGATTCCCGGTACGACTCCCACAACACGGGTTCCTAATTTCCACCAAATACGTTAATTCCAATATTAGGCACAAGGTGGTATTACTCCGTCACAATCTCCAAAAATGTCTCACGTGACTATCCAAACGTTCGAACAACAAGATACAATCCACAAATGTATTCGAATCTAATCTCATCAATTAAAATTCCAACGGTTATCAAAACACCAAACGCGGAATCGAACAAGCTGCCAAATACAAAGCTCATAAGGTTTGAACTCGAGGTATACTCCCAATTTCTCGAGTAAGGTACACTGAACAAGATCCACCAATTTAACAATGTTCGGGTATGTAATCCTCAAAAATGATCACCAACATATTATAATGCCACAAGTACATAAGTTGGGAAAGTACGACAAATCCTCAAACAAGGTCAGACCTACAGGTAATGGCTCAAAACACTCACATCTTCAACACGTCATTGGGCTAAGGTTTCTAAAAATTCTACCAAATTTCATATTATATCAGTGAAACCACCAAAATATTTATTAACTCAACGAAGCCACAATCTCGTTGGTCTAAGGGTTCTGAGCTATAAATCCATCAAGATGATTCGCATTAAGTATTCTTCAAAACAACGCGATAAATCAAACCTTTATCTGTACAATATGTTTCTGTCCTTCAAGGTTAACAACAATTTAACCAAGTTAGATCACTCAACTCCAAAGTTCATAGGTTACAACCTTAAACAACGATCGACGATCTAATCCTTAAGGAACACGGTTAATCTATGTCAACCAAACTTTCTAATGATATTAATGAAAACCTTTGATGGTGCCCCAACATTCAGGTTAACACTTTAAACAGTATTCTATGATCCCAAATATTCTCGATGCATCCATTAAATAGCCTTTTAGTAAGAATCCCAAGGTATACTACCAGTTACTCTTAGTTCGGTCCTAGGTTAGGTACTAGATAACCACCAAATATGATATACTCTGACCACTCCAAAATACATTCAACTCTAAGTACCCAAAATAATCAAGGCAATCTATAACCCAAGGTTCAGTGTTTAAAGTATCATCCGAATTCCATCAAGCAACATTTTGCTATTCAAGTTAATCCTTAAGAATTTCTTACTTGCTCAGAAGGTAGGGTAGACTCACAATCCTCAAACCAGGTGACAAGGGTTTACTAAACCTCAAACATCTATAACTTTTCACGGGGTTCACTGAGACGCAATTCGGTCAAACCAAGAATCTCAAGAGGAAAGATGGTAAGGTAAAAGAATTAATCAAAGATTTATCTCAAGAATGAAGACGAGAACTAATAAGAGAAGAATTGGAAAAGGCAGAAGCAGGAAGAAAAGAATCAATGATTCTGGATGATAAAGACCTAAAACGAGAAGGGAAAGTTCGGACCTCCAAAGTTCACAAGGGAAGTAAATGGGTTACTTCATCTTCTAGTAGAGGAACGGGCATGAAAGTCTTGGGTCGCTCAATCTGGATCCACTGCAACATCATGGAACAGGAATCTACCCTGATCATCTAGCCTGTAACTTGAGCAAACAAAATCTGAGCTGAAAGGTCACCATCGGCATCTTTCTTGTGCACCAAGTTGTCCACTCGAGTCGGCAGGCGTTGAGAGTTCTAAGCAGGTCTTGTTCCAAACTGGATCAGCAAATCAGCATCTTGTTCTTTCATCTTCTTCTAGATGAAACAAATATTCAATGCTAATCATTGAGTTACAAGAACATGTAAACCTAACAGTTAAGTCCTTATTTTGATTTCTACCCATCTCTCACTATAATATTTCTTTAATGTTCAAATCATTTACGAGTATTTTTCCTAGAATCAGGTGTAAGCGTCGGGAGCAACAATGCTCTGATACCAACTGTAATCCCCTAGAAAATCTAACGCAATACAGTGGCGGAAACACTGTAGAGTTGGGATTAAAACACACTGACAAACTATATCTTATTAAAAGAAATGGTAAGTCAATACAAAGGTCACTTTTTACAAAAGGGCTAAATAGAAAATTCTCCAAACGGGTTATACAAAACCATAAATTACAAGCATAGAGAAAGAGTAGGATCCACGCTACTCGCTAGCTCACACCCAAAACCCAGCAACAAATACCTGTCATGTTATAAACATAACAGCCACGTCAGTGGGGAGTAACTCGGACGTTCTCCCAGCCAAATTATACCACATGGGAAAATAATAGTGTTATTATATCAAAATACTTAAAATGGAAAACATTAAAATGATATAATAAAAATAAGCTTTCAGAGAAAAACTTAAAACATTGGAACAATAAAATCAGAACAAGTTTTCAGAAGAAAACTTCAAATATTTGCCAACCTGCAAACCAAAATGTATCGATAATAACAAAAATATTCAAAACGGCGTTATGGATAGGATTAGTGTCGACGGCTAGACTTTCACTAGGAGAATACTGAAACTAGCTTCGAGAACTTAGTTCAAACAAATCAAACCTCGATCTCTAACTAGGCTACTCAACCATAATAGGATGGTGACTTATAAATGCGTGGCCCTAGTTTAAGATAATATGCACACCCCTCCCGAGCACCATAAATACTCAGTTCAACCCGACGGCGTCTTACACTGCGAGGCACGAGTTTAAGGTCAAAATGTACACACACTCCCGAACACCATATATGCTCGGTTCAACAACCAGTGTGCCCCATAAAGACACACTAGCCTTATAGTTGATGGTAAAAACGTAAACCCCAGAATATATTACTCTAACCCCATACTTGTCCTTATTCCATAACTCCAAAACAGCCATTATCGATAAATACAAGAGATATAATCAATATAAATAATACGAGGACAGAAGGAATAAACATTTTATATTAAAAAGGAAAACTTTCTATAAATAGAAACTTTCTATTTTTAGAAACTTACTTAAAATAGAAATTGTGTTATAGAAAATACCTAAGTTATTAAAAATACGTGAAACGTATAAAAATAGCATTTCTAACGAAATTAACATTTTATTATTATCGTCGTTATCGTAACTTTAATATATTTCAAAATTCGTTACTCAAAATAAAATATAATAAGTCAATATATAATATTTAATTAATAATTAGGAAATAGAGTTAAAATTATAAATTTTAGAAAGGAAATGTTTTAAGAAAAGAAACGATATCAAAATTAACTGAGTCGACGCATTTTATAAATGAAACGGGATTTTACAAAGGTTTCAAATTATTTTTAATAAATAGCTTTTATTAATAAATAATACGGATTTCAATAAAAATAGTCAATCGGAAATAATTAGTGCAAATAGTCTAAACTAAAAATATATTTAAAGCTAAATCGACCATTTTCTCATTTATTAGTATAAACCGTAAAACGAAAATTAATTTATTGAACAAGTATACAAATCGATTATAATATGAAAATACGATTTTGATTTAAAATTATAAATTAACGAAACATGACAAAAATATGAAATCGATATTATTTAGTTACGAGTGTCACGATAACCAACAAAATATTATAATGATCGTAAATAATTAAATTACAAACGATTTATAAAACGATAACGAAAGTCGTAAAATCATTTATAGGGCATATGATTTAAAATTAATATAATTAGCAATAATATATAGCTAAAAC
Organism: Agrostemma githago; assembly: GCA_958450325.1. Taxonomy (NCBI): domain Eukaryota; kingdom Viridiplantae; phylum Streptophyta; class Magnoliopsida; order Caryophyllales; family Caryophyllaceae; genus Agrostemma; species Agrostemma githago. The sequence continues at coordinate 56,357,974 of OY288241.1, forward strand.
AGAAAACCGAAGTTAAAATATTTACTACATACTACTCAAACATACGATATAAAATCGAGTAACGTCCTAAAGTTTCCTTGAGTCGAGGTCCGAGTTGATAACTTCAACGCAGTTGTTTGTCCAATTAGTCCAAGCTCCAAACCTTCAACAGTAACACGTCTTTAAGCCCCAAGTCGTAGATTCGATAAACAGACACCAAGATTCATCACGTCAAATGAGCTCACAACAATGAAAGAATGAGGTATGGGTAATCGATGCAAGACGGAAAGAAGAATCGGTGTGTCAAATAGAAATGAAACGCCAGGTAAGAGCGACGGGAATAGGAAAATAGTGAAGAACGAGATGAATGTGATGAAACGCACAAAGGACCAAACAACGGACAAAAGCATCAACGCATAACCAGCAGAAGGGTGATAACGTACAGCAGCAGCGGAAAGAAGTAATGAAAACAGTAGCAGGTGGAACAGAAAATAAAGAGACGAAGAGGGGAAGAAGGTGAATGGGGAAGATGGTCGGTTAGCAAGACCATAACAGCATACAAAACAACACTAATAACAGCAGATGGACGACACAGAGACAGCAACCACGAAACACTAAGACAACTACGAGCATCAAGGCAGAAAAAATAGAGAGACGAAGAAATAGCATAGCAAAACGCAGTAGCTACGAGGAAAGATTAGGAAACGAGAAAAGAAATACGAGCAGGACAGGAGTAACAACATCAAAGAACAAATCAGAGCGAAGACACGAGACGAGCAGCAACAGATAGGACAATCAAACAACGAAATCGGAGGAGGAAGAAGAAAATGGAAAAGAAACAGCAGTACTAGGAGCACAACCATAATGACACCATCGACCACATAAACGAGCAGCAAAGTCGATAGAAACTGCGGCAACAAACAGCAGACAGAACAAAAAAGGAAAAAGAAAAAGAAAAAGAAGAAGAGGAACGAGCGTAGTAAACAGCAGTAGTACCGAACTGCAGCAGCAGATGGGCAGACGGTTTTGGTGTGGATGAAAAAAAAATGAAGAGGTGATAGGGAGTGTATAAGTGAAGCGGTGGTCAAAGAAAAGTAGGCAGGGGAAGTGAACTAGTGAGGGGGGATTGAACGTTGAATGAGGGAAAAGGAAATGAATCAAATGGTGAGTTGAATCAAGTGGGTTGAATTCGACTTACAATAAAAGTGTACGGATTCCAAGACAAATAATATACGTAGTATATGGATTTATTTAAATGAGTCGGGTTAGGAACACGAACTAAACGAATTCCGTAACGATAAGTTGACTGACCCAAGAATCAAATTAAAACGAGATAATAAAATTAGTAAATAATCGGTCCGTCAAATAAAATGAATAAATAAAGTACTCGAGACGAAAAAAAAGCTTAAAGAATTAAATAATTAAACGATCAAATAGTATTTCCCGATAAATAATAAATTTTCGATAAAGTGAATTAAATTGATTTCTCGAGGAAAGAAAATAAATATTTTGACGAAACTTAAAATAAATGAGTTTCGAGCTTAAAATATATAAAAAAAAAAAGAATTTTGAATTCAAATCGCCGAAATAGACTTTCGATAAGAATTAAATTAAATGTATAAAATGAATCAAAACAGAAATAAAAATATGTTTTAAATATAAGAAGAGTTTCCAAGTCAAACAAAATTTTAGGAGGTTGAAACGATTAAACGACAAGTTCGTTTTATAATAATTTTAAGGATTACGAGTTAAAACGTAAACCAAATAGATATACGAACAAAATTTTAGTTTAACGTAATTTATAAAATCAGGGGTGTTACACTCCAAGCCTAATTTTGTGGCTTCATCTTCTTCTCTCTCTCGCCTATGTCGGAATCAAGTGTTTTGCTAAATCTCTTACCTCAATCAGTACCTAGTATGGTGAAAAAATCGCTTTATTATTTGTTTTTTTATATTTCTATGGTTTTTCTTATATCACTTGCTCAGATTTGACAAAAATCAAATAGGTCGTCTTTAGTTTGATTTTGGGAGGGTCATTATTGAAATGAATTGAGGAGGGTGCTTTGGAGAAAACGGGCAATTGACCTTTGATATAGAGTGATTCTTTTGAAGCTTGAACTAATATGATAAGTCAATCGTTTTTAAATTAATCGCCCACACTCCACAGGTGTAGATGTTTATGTTCAGTTAACTATTTTTTAAGTGTTTCTACTCCTTTCTCCCATCAAAATTTGTAATTATGTCGATTGACGAAATTTATGTAATCGCCCCATCGTTCTGTATTTCTATCGCAAATGCTCAACAGGCCAAAGTCATGGGTACTTGCTCCAAATCACATTCGAATCAACAATGACTTGTCTATTCAGGTTATTTCTTCCCCATGTCGTTCGACTTAAATATTTGGAACAATTTGTGGCCAATCTTCTTGTATACTTACACGTATGTTGAAATGAGTTCTCAACAGACAAGTAGACCTTAATTGATAGATGTAGAGGATATTGACGTTGACACTTTATCACTATTGCTTGATTCTTAACAAGCATCGCGGTGGGCTCAAGGCAAGTGATAAATGACTTAATGCTTTTGAGTCGTATGTTCTATTTCGATGTTTGATTCCTAATTGTGCTAATTCACTTTTACGTAGGTGTGTGCCATTAAGGCTCCAAGGTTCGGAGACGGTAGAAAAGCCAACATAGACGATCTGGCTGTTTTTAAAGGGGGCGAGGTATAACATTTATATATAATGCAGTCATTTCACATGTGTTCAACTATAGCAACTCAGTGGGTAACAGACATGTCTTCACGTTGTAGGTTATCTCAGAAGAGCGTGGATTTGCACTCGACAAAATTCGACCTGAAATGTTTGGCAGTGCAAAAAAGGTAGGATTGCACAATAATAGATTGAAATTTTGAAGCCTTCGCCTAAACTGACTCCATAATGAAATAGAAAAAAGGTATGTACTCGTATGTTTATAGCCGCCTATCTTACACTTTCATACAATCACTCTATTTATATTTAAATGACTTCTTATCTTGCTTACTGTATTAAATGGTGTCATACAATAGAATAAACAATACAGTATCATTATGTTCCTACAAAAAATAGTCTTACAACTTAGAAGAGACTTCTTATATGTTTAAACTACTACCACCTACCACCTACCACCAATCACCAATCTGCTCCATTTTCTTTTAATTTCAAGTTCCATTATTCCCATAATAATTACCCCGTTCCAAATGAATCCTAATGTCACATAAGAGTTCCAAGTGAGAAGACTGAGAACCTACACAGCTTGACTGAGAACCTACACAGCTTGACTGAGCCGTTACAATAGAAACGATCATTGGCAAATACATGTGCAAATACTGGAATTGTTTAACAGGTCGCCTTGCTTCATTAAACATAACATCACACTGGACAAAATTGTCCTTCGTATGTATAGCTGTTAATGGATTTGAAACAACTCAGGTTTTATTGGACACTCCTTTGCCCAGGTTTTACCCATGAAGTTTTGTTGGGTAAAAATGTCAGAAGACAAATATAAATGATGAAAAGAAGACAGTGGTTAACTTAGCATAAAAAATACATTTTGCACTTTGCAGGCGTTGCTGACCTATTTCACGAATGTGGCACCACTGAATTGTAGTGCTCGCCGAGGTCAAACGCATGCCTGTGATAAGATAGCAGGATGCTGGACTTAAGTGAAATGCTTCCATCACCGGACTTATACTCCTTGCCCATTTCAACATTTGGGAATGACCCCGAGAATATCATTATATGTTTCCTTAAGCAATGAGTCAAAGCACCAAGTTCCAACTGCCCTCCCCAAGCTGTTGTTGATTCCACCTCTCTGCAATATTTCCTTAAGCAATGAATGTTGATTCCAGCTCGTTGCTAATTGAATTAAATTGATTGAATTCCATTTAATATAAATTGGAAGTAAATTAGCGTTGAATTGGGAAAAATAGGTGGAATGATGAATAAGACGAGGAAATCTAGAAAGCATTTCGTCTTTACTCATGTTGTTTATCTTCTTGTCCCAAATTTGTATTCTCCTTTTATTTTAACATTCATCACACTTATATGTGTAATTACAGCCTTGAAACTAATGTTAAATCATACTTTTTTACAATTGCAGGACGTTCTATAATACAAAAAGGGAGATGATGGTGGAATTGATGGATGACAAAATTGGCTCACTTTTTTAAACTTGGACATTTTAAATAGATGAATGTTTTTTCGGACGAAGACACGTACCTTTTTAAATAATAATTGTATAGGATTTTTTTATTGCTACTTTGGATTGCCAAATACTCGTATATGATTGGATGAAGATTATTCTAGGTGTTCGTCTTATGAAACTTTACTTGATTGAGAAATGTATGATTGGAGATTATTCTAATTAAGTGTTTGTTTTATGAACCTTCATTAATTTAATTTGTATGTAGTTATTGTTATACGGAGTAATTATTAACAATAAGGTCAGCTCGATCTGCAATCGCAAGAAGTAGTCAAATGTTGGATCGAAATATATTATTAATATATTCTTTGTGAAAAGATTCTCGACGCTTTTACGATATCAAAGTGTCGATAAGTGATTTTTATATTACTATTTCTCGACTCTTTTAACCGTAGAAAGACCTGCACTTAGAAAAAAATTTGGCCGGGGAAAAAATTGCGACATAGAAAAGCGTTGAGGTTGCATTTTTTATGGTACATGTGGTGACACATAAAAAGCGTCATGAATAAAATATTCGACGCTTTAATGTGTCGAGAACGACGACACAAAAATGCGTCGAGAATTCCTGACGCCCAAAATCTCCACGCTTTCTAAAAGTGTCGAGAATTAAATTTATGACACTTTAAAACGTCGAGAACCTACCTTTTAAGCGTCGAGAAACAAAGGGATATGTAGTAGTGTTAGTTTGAATTTGTAATGGATAAAATTACTAATTTGGAGACTCGCGACAAGTCTAGCCAAATTTTGGCGCCGTTGCTGGGGAAGGCAATTTTTATTCGTTGATTGTTTGTGTGTGGTGTACATATTTTTTTGTTTCGGTGTTCGGTATATGCCGGACACCCGTTCTACTAATAAGAAATTGTTAGATTTTGATCCAGAATTGGAGAAAACTCTATTTCTAATAAGAAGAGAAATTAGGAGGAAGCTTCAATTTGACAATCAAGATAAGAAAGAAGAGAATCAAGAGATCAACATGGCACGAGAGACTAGAACTTTGAGTTAGCTCACCACTCCCGACCTTACTCAGCAACCTCTTTGTATCACTTTTCCGGCTTTGGCGGAGAATGCAACATTTGAGTTGAAGTCGGGTTTGATCCATTTATTACCCTCATTCCATGGGTTAAGTGGAGAAGATCCAAACAAACATTTATCAGAATTTCATGTTGTATGCACAAGTATGAAGCCGAATGGGGTGACCGAGGAGCAAATAAAGCTGCGAGCTTTTCCATTTTCACTAAAGGATTCCGCTCGAGATTGGTTATACTACCTTCCACCCCGTAGTATCACAACATGGGAACATATGAAAAAAGCTTTTCTAGAGAAATATTTCCCCGCTTCCAAGTCTTCACATATCAAGAAGCAGATCTCTAATGTTGAACAAAAAGATGATGAGACAGTCTATGATTATTAGGAGCGTTTTAAGAACAAGATCAACAGAAGGTGGAGAATTGACCTCGGAGGAGACGCTTCCAAGTTGTCCTAACCATGGGTATAGTGAACAAGATCTTATCCTCTATTTTGTTAGAGGGTTCACCTCGGAGGATGCTCCCATGGTACATTCCTCTAGTGGAGGCGGTATTATCAATAAAAATCCGGGTGATGCAATTGCCTTGATTAGTGAGCTTGCCGAAAGTTCATGCCATTTTAATGTGAGATCCAATACAAGAAGAGTGAGTGTGGCTGCTAACACAAGCTCTAGCACTTCATTGGAAAATAAGGTGGAGAATTTGACCACTTTGATGAAGGAAATGATGATGGCAAATAGACAACAAGTGAAAGCTTGTAGCATTTGCTCTTCTAATGGGCATGTTGCTGATAGATATCCACTCATCCAAGAAGATACAATGGAAGAAGTTAATGCGGCAGGAGTCTTTGGCCAATCTCAAAAGAGGTTTGATTCTTATTATAATCCTATGAGTAGAGATCATCCCGGTTTCCAATATGGGAATCCACAAGGGGGTTTACAACCTCCGGGTCAACAATTTCAAAGGTTCTCTTCCTTTGGTCAACAAGCTTCATCTCAACAATTTGGTCAAGCCCGACCTCATTTTATCCCTAGTCCGCAATTTGTTCAACAATTTGATCAACACGTTCCATCTCAACAATTTGGTCAACAAGCTTCTTCTCAACAATTTGGTCAACAAGTTCCTACTTCCACTCCCACTCCTACACAAGGACAATCTTCTTCTACTCCATCTATGTCCACGGAGGACATGATTCAGGCTCTTACTTCTAATGTTGCTACTATGCAAGCTAATCAAGTTCAATTCCAACTAGAGACAAAATCTAGCATTCAAAACTTGGAGAATTAATTTGGTCGAATGGCTAGCAATCTTGGGAGACTTGACGCACGAGCTTTTGGGTAGTTACCTTCTCAAAGCATTCCCAATCCTAAGCTAAATGCAAGTGCTATTACCTTGAGAAATGGGAATGAGTTACCCGGGCCGAAGTCAAAGCTTAAGGATATTATTGAGCAAGAGGAAGAAGAGTTGGTGGTTGACCCTAGTGTCACCCATCAATAGTTCAAAAGGAGGAAACAACACCCATTTCAACACCCCTCTATGAGGATGTCCCACCATTTCCCAAAACTTTAAAGAGGAAGAGTCATCCTATGCAAGATAAGGATGGCTATGAAACTTTTCGGAAGTGTGAGGTAAACATTCCTTTGTTATATTTGTTGAAAAATGTTCGTATGTAATCCCCTAGAAATTCTAACGCGATACAGTGGCGGAAACACTGTAGAGTCGGGATTATAACACGCTGTAACTATGTTTTGATAATATTTAAATGGTAATGTCAAACATTAGGCCTTAAATAAAATGGCCAAAATTAAAACAATCCATAAAAAAAGGGGTTTGAACAATCCATAAGACATAATTATTAAAAATAAATAAGCAGGATCCACACTGCTCGCGAGCCCACACTCGGAACACGTATACCTGCCATGTTAAAAACATAACAGCCACAATCAGTGAGGAGCAACGTCAACGTTCTCCAAGCCGTATAACAGGATTTTAAAACTGTAATTACTATTATAGCAAAATAGTAAGAAAACGGAAAACAGTAAAACATTATAATGAAAATAAGTTTTCAGTGAAAAAACTTTACGTATCGAAACAATATAATAAAAATGAGTTTTCCGGAGAAAACATAAAACATTTGCCAACCTACAACCAAATTATATCGATAATAATAAAAATATTCAAAATGGCGTTATGGATAGGAGTAGTGTAGACGGCTAGACTTGTACTAGGAGAATACTAAAAACTAGCTTCGAGAACTTAGTTCAAACAAATCAAATTCCGGTCTCTAACTAGGCTACTCAACCATAATAGAGCGGCGACTTATAAATGCGTGGCCCTAGTTTAAGATAATGCACACCCCTCCTGAGATTACCTGTCACCCAGTTCAACTTATGACGGCGACTTACTGCGAGGCCTAAGCTTAAGGTCAAAATGTACAAAACTCCCGGGATACCTGTCACCCGGTTCAACAACCACTGTACCGATTCCTGATACACTAGCTTTATAGTTGATGACAAAACCGTAAACCCTAGAATATATTACTCTAACCTCACACTTGTCCTTATTCCATAACTCCAAAACAAAGCCATTATCGATATTCAAAAGATATAATCAATATAAAAAATATGAGGATAAAAGAAGTAAACATGTATATTCTAAAAGAGGAAACTTTCTATTTTAGGAAATTTCTATTTTTAGAAACTTTACTAAAAATAGCATTATATGAAAATAGTAAAAATATTAGTTCATACTAATACCACATTTTTAGTAAACGATATAGATTTATAAAACTAATACTTTCGGCCTTAATGATATTAATTATTAAAGTAAGAACATTTGAGTTTATGAAGTTATTGAAATATCGTACAAGTGTATAAAATGATTAAAAATGTCTTAAATTTTTTAATAATACTAATCAAGGCGTTTTCAAAATTTACAAAGCTAAAATTCCCTAATTATTATTAGTTACGACTATACAATTACAAATAGGATTTTACGGCAAATGTCAAATTAAATATTTTAACGTCTTTTACTTAAATAAACCATTGAATATATTTAGAATATGTTAAGGGATGATTTAAGTCTTAATGTTTCAGATTTAAATATTTTCAAAATAGCTGGAAAAATAAATCTTTTAGGTAAGACAAACATTTAAACGATAAATCGTAATTTGTCCAAAAATCAATACCTATTAATTAAAGACTTTAATAAATAGTACAAAAATTACGTAAAATAGTTAAAATATATTTATGGACGTTCTGTCCATAGAAGAAAATTTTCCAGAATCCTAAAACTCGGTTTTTAAAGCGTTTTCTCGTTAATCGTCTAATCTCGACAATAACGATTAATAAAAATAGTAATTACAAAACGATTTAAGTATTAATATCCAAAAATTATTATTAAGATTAAAAATCATGATTTTTCAGAAAATACTATTTTCCATATTTCTAAAAATTCCAGCTTTAATAAATCCCATCAAAACCGTCTTTAAAACCCGTTTTCACAATTAACGATTCCATTAATAAAACTTATCGTTCCTAACATTTTATTAAAGCACTAAAAATCATAAAAATACATTTTGTTAAGAAACCATCAGCATCATAATTTTTCCAGATTTAAACCAAAGACCAGAAATCGAGAATTTAAACGACAAACACGGTTTTAACGATAAACGATGATTTAAAGTGATCAATTAATTCATCCACTTAAAAATTCTGAAAAATTATGAAAACATTCAGAAAATTCTATTTCATCAGAAAGTTTCACCACGTCAAAAATCAGATTGAAATAAAATATTTAGGTACTAGAACTAAAAATCGGCTTTTAATCATTTTTGTCCGATAACGGTAATAATTCAATAATCGATATCAAAAATATCAGAAAAATACTAAATTATTAAAAATCATCAAAAACAACATTTTTCCAGAATATAAACATATATTACATGTTTAGGCCGATTATTACGATTTTACAAATTAATATAACAATTTAATCGGTAATCTCGTAAAAGCGATAAAAATATCGAAACATGTAAATTTTCAACTTTTAAAAATTTTCCAGATTATAAGACATACATATATTGTCAAAAATGAAATATAAAAATTATACATGCAAATACACAACTAAAATCATGAAATACCGAGTAACATCGACGTTACCTCTAACCCAAATTCGAGTCGATTATAAATTCGTCGGCTTTGCAATCATTCAAAAATCCTTCAACACAAGAAAAGCACGGTGGAAAAATACCATGAGAAAACTAAGAAAATCAAGGAAAATAACGATCGAAAACAACATCGATTATTACCTTAACGAAGGGATCGGAATGACGATTAATTCGATGATGAAAACGAGAAGATTATGACTCGATTTGAGACAAGAATTAGCCTTGAGAGGCTGCTGCGTGCCATAGCTAAGAGAGAAGAATGAAAGAATTTTTTTTGTTGTTTAATTAGCAAAATGAATGAATGGGAAATGGATGGTTTTAAGCATGAATGTTAATAAATTTTTTGATGAAAACAATGCTACACTCCCTTCCTAAAGTTGGCCAAAAGAGAGGAAGGGGAGTATGAAAAGTTTGTTCAATAATTTGCCAAATGAATGGGTAAGAAAAGCATTATCTTTACGTTTTAACATAATAAAACGAAACGTATAAAGAAAAACGTAGTAAGAGTGTGATAAGGAGGCGTGTCGGTCCAACACATGAGAAAAAGGTCCCAAATAATTTTTAAGTTGATAAAAAAAAATCGTAAAATCGTTAAAGGTATTTTAAAGCAATTCGAGTACACCTCGCGTTAGAAAACAATTATTTACGAAACTTCGTAATAAAATCTTTAATGGCTAAATTTCCATAAATAAAAATAATTATTAGTTGATAATATTATATAAATATATTTATACATTTGTAGGAAAATAAATAAGTTAAATCCGAGCTTTAAAACGTTAATTCGAAGAGAAGTAGAAATCCTCGCGGAAAAATAATTAGTTTACGAAGAAAATCAATTAAATAGATTTAAAAGAATTAAAATATTCAAAAATAAAAATAAGTATCATTAGACTCAAAAATGAAAATAAAGCTTGGGAAAAAAATGATGAAACATAGGGCCGAAAAGTGACAAATTTATGACGAAATCATAACGGTAAGGATAAAAATGTTAGGAAAAATAGCGGGTGTTACAATCCTCCCCACTAAAAGAAAGTTTCGTCCTCGAAACTGAGAATAAGCAGAAAGGACTCAAGATTACCCCACTCGAAAACATGAGGATACCAATTTCGAATAAAAATTTTGCTCCAAAAGAAAATTTTACAACTTCCAAAGTGACACAAAATTGAATGAAAATATTTATTTCAAGAGGAAATGGGGCTAAGCTACCCGAAGTTTAAAATCTCTTAATTAAAGAAATCGTAAAGTAAAGTTTATTTGATAAAATAACGACGTCAAATAACATTTGTAAACAAACTCGACGGAAACAAGGTAACCAAAACATTTTCGAAATAAAAGTAAAACAATTTGATTGAGAAATTCGATAATATTTCGTTTTATGAAGAAACAAAAATTTAGTTTTGAGAAATCAAATTTTGTAGTTAGTAAATATCGAACCAGTTGTCAAACATTTTCAATAACAGATTCAAAAGTCCACCAACAAAAAAAAATATAAAAAAAATGAATTTTTTTTTTTCAAAACGTTAAAATTTCGAAAATGTTATCAAAGTAATTATTAAAGTTTTCAAAAATATTATCAAACTTGAACATACAAAATAATTTCGACAATGTTAAAATGTTTTACATAATAATCCTATAGAAATTGAAATATTTAGAAATATGAAAGTCTTCATAAAATTTCGATTGCTTAAAAACAAAAAATTGAATTAATTTCGAAATAATTTCAAATAAATTATTAGGGCATTGCCTAAGGTACTTTATTACAAAAAAGGATGGTTCTGTTTTCGGTTCACGAACCAAAATGACCTGCAGTTGACTCTTAGAGCAGAGCCATGGGAGATTGGTAAGTCCATACTGCTACTAAAGCAGTGGACACCAGATTTTCATGTGGAGATTGATCACCTATCGGTGTTGCCAATTTGGGTAACATTTCCAAATTTGGACCCATTTTTCTGGTCAGAGCGTGCTTTGAGCAAGTTGGCTAGTCGAGTGGGTAACCCTCTTTATGCGGATAATGTCACAACAAATCAAGAAAGGATCTCGTTTGCTCGAGTGTTGGTTGAAGTGGATGTTGCGAAAGAGATGCCAACAGAGGTAATTCTTAACACACCATACGGCCAATCTCTACAGCAAATCAACTATGAATGGATACCTTACTTTTGCAAGGGCTGCAACAAGTTGGGTCATATGGAAGAGAAATGTAGGCACTCAAAAAAGGTCTATAGGCCGATTGAAAAACCAAAGGAAACAGGGATAATCCGGGAGGAGCCTCGGGTTGAACCAAGACAAACTGATAATGAGGGGTTTACAGTAACGGACAACAGATTAAGAATTACCCCACAACGTCCTTCTTCGCCAGTCTTAGAACGAAACTCGTTCCATTTACTGGATTTGGACCCAGTGGAAGATGCTCTTGAGTTTGCAGATGAAATTACAGTTTTGTTGGGGGAAGAACCTCCCGACAAGGGACCTCTTAATGAAGATACTTACCTGGAACATTAGGGGCATGAATGAGCCCCTAAAACAGCATGAGGTTTTGAGCCTTATGCGGTCAAATAAAGCTGATATTACAGCCATAATAGAAACTCGGGTAAAAGAAAAGAATTTCAAAAAAATTAGTCGCCAACATTTTAAGAATTATGCAGTTTATGCTAACTATGATAAGCATAGAAATGGGAGAATTTGGGTAGTTTGGAAGATTCAAACGATACAACTGGATATCTTGCAAACTGACGCTCAATATATTCATTGTAAATTCAAGCACATTGCACAACAGGTGGAAGGGCTATTCACTGCTGTTTATGCATTTAATGATGCTAATGGAAGGCATTCTCTGTGGGATTTTATTAGGAATCAGAATACCCACTTACCTTGGCTTTGTAGTGGGGATTTTAATGTCACTCTTTCGCCTACTGAAAGGATCACAAGAGGGACTATAAATATGGGGGATATCACTGACTTTAGCTCCTGTGTGGATGATGCTCAGTTCTCGGATCTCCCTTGCACTGGAGCGACCTACACATGGTGTAATAAGCAAGACAAAGATGACATAGTTTGGGCACGATTAGATAGGGCAATGGGAAATACAGAGTGGGGACGAGCTTTTAACAGTTCCGCAACTGCTCTAGAACCGGGAGTATCCGACCACTCTCCCATTATCGTCACTATCTCTCTGGGGAATGCATCTCCGCCTCGACCGTTTAGATACCTGAATTGCTGGTCTACCCACCCTAACTTTCATCCCCTAGTGGCCCAGAATTGGGACATGGCTGTGAATGGTGTACCAATGTTCAGATTGATCAAGAAGATGAAACAACTGAAAAGTTCTTTGAAAACGCTGCATCACCAGAATTTCACGCAATTAACTTGCAAGGTTAAGGGCCTAAAAGAGGATTTAATTTGCTGTCAAGCAACTTTAATGAATAACCCTCTGAATGATAAACTCCAAATTGAGGAAAAGAAGCTCAGAGAGGAGTACATTTTCTACAGGAAGGCGGAACTCTCGTCACTGTCTCAGAGGGCGAAGGTACAACACTTGCAATTGAATGATGACAATACGTCTTACTTTTATGCCCATCTGTCTTCTCGGAGGGTATTTAGTAATATTGGATCTATTAAAGATGCTAATGGTACTCAATATACTAGCCAGGAGGGGATTGCAAAGGCATTTTTGGACTATTATACCGATCTACTTGGATCAACGAATCCCATTCAGCAATTCGATAAGAGGATCATTACTCAGGGGGCAACAGTTTCTGTCTCTGATGCAACTATACTGATGCAATCTGTTTCAGCAGAGGAAATCAAGAAAGCATTGTTTTCAATAGATGAAGGAAAAAGCCCAGGTCCAGATGGGTTTTCATCGGGGTTCTTTAAGACAGCTTGGAATATTATTAAAGAGGATTTCATCTCAGCTATCCATGATTTCTTCACCCATGGAAAGATGCTTGGGGAAATAAATGCTACCCTTATTACGCTTATACCAAAGAAGGAGATTCCTGAAACGGTTATGGATTTTCGGCCGATATCATGTTGCTCTACTGTGTATAAGACTATTAGTAAGATTATAGCTAATAGGCTAAGCACAGTTCTCCCTTCAATCATAGGTATTGAGCAATCCGCTTTCATTAAGGAGCGAAATATTTTTGATAATATACTCATGGCTCATGAGTTGGTTAAGAATTATAGTAGAGCACATTTATCTCGTAGATGTACCATTAAGGTGGACATTAGGAAAGCTTTCGACTCTGTCAATTGGGACTTTCTATACCAAGCACTCCTTACTTATGGAATCCCAAAAGGCATGGTAAATTGGATTATGCAATGTTTGAGATCTTCAAGGTTCTCATTAAAAATCAATGGAGCTTCACATGGTTACTTTTCTGGGAAACGAGGATTGAGGCAAGGAGACCCCCTCTCACCCCTATTGTTTATCATTTGTATGGAAACGCTCCCTAGAATGCTGCGTACGTGCACAAAGGACACAAATTTCTCATTCCATCCTAAATGCTCACGAATAGCCCTCAATCATTTGGTTTTTGCAGATGACCTCCTCATCTTCACAAGGGGGGATGTTCCAGCTGTAATGACGGTGGTGAAACAACTTGAACACTTTGCAAAAATAACCGGGCTCAACCCAAATCCACAAAAGACAGCCATATACATTGGAGGGGTCACCCAAAATATCCGAGCTCAGATCCTCGCTGCTTGTGAATATACTGAGGGATGCTTCCCCTTTAAATATTCGGGAATGCCCCTAAATACATCCAGATTAACTACATGCATGTTTCAACAGCTACTGCAAAAGATACGAGGAAAGCTCACCACCTGGGCATCAAATCTTCTTTCTTATCCAGGAAAAGCACAAATCATAAATTTCGTTATTTTTGGGATGCAACAGTACTGGGCCTCGTGTATACTGCTACCCAAAGCCATCATTAAAGCCATCAAGCGTTTGTGTAGAGATTTTATTTGGGGCAAAGAAGGAAAGGGGATGATTTAGAAGAAATGGAGCACTTGTTGCCTTCCAAAGACAGAGGGCGGTTTTGACATCAAAGAAGTATTGAGTTGGAATAAATGTCTGTTACTTAAATGGGTATGGAAGCTTGATAGTAACAAGTCCAACGTGTGGTGTTGTTGGATTAGAAAGTACTGCCTCATGAGAGAGTCGATTTGGGATGTCAAGGAGCGTCATGGTAATAGCATGAGCTGGAAGAACATCCTTCGTACTCGAGATGAGTATATTACCTTATTAGGTAATTTGCGGACTGCAAAAAATGCACTCAATGCTGCTGGAAAGAGTGGTAAATTAGAACTCTCCCAAATTTATGATTGTTTTAGGCAGAAGGGTCGTCGAGTTCAATGGGATAAACTCGTTTGGGATAGAATCAATGCCCCAAAGCATGCTTTTATTTCAACAATGGCCATTGAAAACTCTTTGGCAACACTGGATAATTTGCAAAGGTGTGGAATTCAATGTGCAAATAGGTGCAGCCTGTGTGAGTCCGAGGCAGAATCCCAGGCGCATCTGTTTTTTCATTGCAGTACTGTGAGACCTATCTGGGAAGCTATCAAAGAATGGTTAAGGACGTCCGCCCCTGACTCTTTACCTAGACTGCTCAGATGGTTCACACACTGTAATAAAGGACGGAATATCATGAAGAGGCAAAGAAGGTGTGCGTTCACTGTTACTGTCTACGAAGTTTGGCATGAACGTAATTTGAGGATTTTTCAAAACAGGAGACGCTCCTCAGAGGCTATCATTAGGACTATCCAATTGCATTTAAGTATTAGATCATTTCATATTGCTAATCGAGCTGAAGAACAATGTATAATATCACGTCTAGCCGGCTAATTGCCCATTAGAAGGCTGTACGGTCATTACCCGCTCGAACCATTATGTACTTTTTGAAATTTTATTGAATGAGAATCAATGACTTTTTCAAAAAAAAAATATTATCAGGGCATTTTAAAACATATCTAAAAATAAATATCAACCAAAGTAAACAAAAGTGAAGTATAAAGTTCTGAAATTATAATTCAAAAATGTTAAATTTAACGATATCCAAAAAGTTTAAGTTAGTCAAACTTTTTACAAAACAGGCAATTTCACAATTAGAAATTATTAACTCAAAATGTTAATATTTTACGCTAGTCAAACTTTTTATAAAAATATAGGGAGTTCAAAAAAATGGTTAACGGGTAAATAGAACGAGCATAAATAAATAAATTACAATAAGAGATTTCAAAATCGATAAAGGTCGAAGGGATTAGCAGCAGATGCGGTAACAGAATTCAAGAGAAGTAGAAAGGAAGACGGAGTTGAGAGTCGAAAAGAGCTCTCAAGGATTATAGAAGGAATTAACCATCTCGAGATTCCTAGCACGACTCTCAAAAACACGGGTTCCTAATTGGCCCATCAAATAACGCTAAATCCAATATCGGTACAGGGTGGTCCTACTCAATCTAAAACCTCCAAAATCATCAACTGCTATAGCCTCCAAAATTAAGCCTTACATACTTATATAATCTTTCAATTAGTATGGTAAGAATCCACAAATGATTTAGACTAATCCATTAATTAAGATTCCAATAGTCATCAAAATATACCCAAACTTGTAATCACTAAGACTCGTAATTCAAAGCTCATAAGGTCTGAACTCGAGGTATACTTCAAATTTCTCGAGTAAGGAACACTAAATAAAATCCACCTATTAACAATGTTCGGGCACAGAATCCTTAGATTACCAACATGTTATAATGCCACAAGTAAAGAAGTTGGGTAAAGTATAACAAGTCCTCAAACACGCTCAAACCTATTGGTAATGGCGCAAACACTCACATCTTCAAACACGTCAATGGGCTAAGGTTTCTAAAAATTCCACCAAATTTCACATTGTATCAGTGAAACCACCAAAATATTTATTAAATCAACGAAGCCACAATTTCGTTGGTCTAGGGTTATAACAGTCCCAATAAGATGATCCGTATAATAGTATTCCTCAAAACAACACAATAAAACCAAACTGTGATTGTGCAAGATAGTTCTCTTCTCCAGGGACAACAACAATTTATCCAAGTTAGATAACTCAACTTCAAAGTTCATAGGTTACAACCTTAAACAACGATCAACGATCTAATCCTTAAGAAATACGGGTAATCTATGTCAACCAAAATTTACTAAGCATTAATGAGGACTTGAAATGGTACCACAACACTCAGGCTAACATCTTAAAGAGTGATTTATGATCCCAAAATTCCCCAATTAGTCCATTAAGTCAACATTAGGTAGGAATCCCAAATAATATTATTATTATTTACACTTGACTAGGTTCTATGTTGGGTATTAGGTATCCATCAAAATATGATATAATTCTCACTATCCAGAATTTTACTCAACTTTAAGTCCTCTATACGATCAAGTAATTCATAACCCATGCTTGATCAATCCCTATGGTACAATCGTAATTCTGTTAATCAACTAATACCATTCAAATCAATTCCTCAAAAGCTCACTAGATTAGATAATAGAGCACAACTCTCAATCCTCAAACCGTTGGGAGTTAACTAAACCTCCAAAATATTTATCTTCTAAAAAGGTTCACTAAGACAGAATACGGTCTAAGCAAAGAATCTCAAGAGAAAGATGGTAAAGTAGAATAATTAGAAGAAGGACTCACCATAAGAATGAAGATGAGAATATAAGAGAAGAATTGAAAGAATCAGAGGGTGGAAGATGAAAGAAAGGAATCAATGATCCTAGATAATTAAGATCTTAAACTAGAAGAGAATCTTCGGACCTCCGTAGATCACAAAGGAATCTAGCTGGATTTCTTCAACTTCAAGTAGAGGAACAAGCACACTAGTATTGGGTCGCTCCATTTGAATCCAAAGTGATTTCACATCTGAGTCTGCTACACCGTGATGGAACTGGAATCTACTCTTGATCATCTAGCTGTATCTTGAGCAAACTGAATCGGAGCTGAAAAGTCACCATCGACATCTTTCTTGGAGCACCAAGTTGTCCACTCGAGTCAGCAGGTGATGAGAGTATTAAGTAAGTCCTGTCTCGATCTGAAGCAGCATCACGTCAGCATCTTGTCCACTTACCATCTTCTTCTTGGACATATAAAACAAATATTCAATGTTAATCATTGAGTTTCAGGAACATGAAAGCTAAACAAATAAGTCCTTACTTGTTTCTACCCATCTCTAATAATATTTTTATTTACTGTTTAAATAATTTACTAGTATTTTCCCAAATTTCAGGTGTAAGCGTTGGGAGCAGTGATGCTCTGATACCAACTGTAATCCCCTAGAAATTCTAACGCGATACAGTGGCGGAAACACTGTAGAGTCGGGATTATAACACGCTGTAACTATGTTTTGATAATATTTAAATGGTAAAGTCAAACATTAGGCCTTAAATAAAATGGCCAAAATTAAAACAATCCATAAAAAAAGGGGTTTGAACAATCCATAAGACATAATTATTAAAAATAAATAAGCAGGATCCACACTTCTCGCTAGCCCACACCCGGAACACGTATACCTGCCATGTTAAAAACATAACAGCCACAATCAGTGAGGAGCAACGTCAACGTTCTCCCAGCCGTATAACAGGATTTTAAAACTGTAATTAATATTATAGAAAAATAGTAAGAAAACGGAAAACAGTAAAACATTATAATGAAAATAAGTTTTCAGTGAAAAAACTTCACGTATCGAAACAATATAATAAAAATGTGTTTTCCGGAGAAAACATAAAACATTTGCCAACCTGCAACCAAATTATATCGATAATAATAAAAATATTCAAAATGGCGTTATGGATAGGAGTAGTGTAGACGGCTAGACTTTTACTAGGAGAATACGAAAAACTAGCTTCGAGAACTTAGTTCAAACAAATCAAACTTCGGTCTCTAACTAGGCTACTCAACCATAATAGAGCGGCGACTTATAAATGCGTGACCCTAGTTTAAGATAATGCACACCCCTCATGGGATTACCTGTCACCCAGTTCAACTTATGACGGCGACTTACTGCGAGGCCTAAGCTTAAGGTCAAAATGTACAAAACTCCCGGGATACCTGTCACCCGGTTCAACAACCAATGTACCGATTCCTGATACACTAGCTTTATAGTTGATGGCAAAACCGTAAACCCTAGAATATATTACTCTAACCTCACACTTGTCCTTATTCCATAACTCCAAAACAAAGCCATTATCGATATTCAAAAGATATAATCAATATAAATAATATGAGGATAAAAGAAGTAAACATGTATATTCTAAAAGAGGAAACTTTCTATTTTAGGAAGCTTCTATTTTTAGAAACTTTACTAAAAATAGCATTATATCAAAATAGTAAAAATATTAGTTCATACTAATACCACATTTTTAGTAAACGATATAGATTTATAAACTAATACTTTCGGCCTTAACGATATTAATTATTAAAGTAAGAACATTTGAGTTTATGAAGTTATTGAAATATCGTACAAGTGTATAAAATGATTAAAAATGTCTTAAATTTTTTAATAATACTAATCAAGGCGTTTTCAAAATTTACAAAGCTAAAATTCCCTAATTATTATTAGTTACGACAATACAATTACAAATAGGATTTTACGGCAAATGTCAAATTAAATATTTTAACGTCTTTTATTTAAATAAACCATTGAATATATTTAGAATATGTTAAGGGATTATTTAACTCTTAATGTTTCAGATTTAAATATTTTCAAAATAGCTGGAAAACAAAATCTTTTAGGTAAGACGAAACATTTTAACGATAAATCGTAATTTGTCCAAAAATCAATACCTATTAATTAAAGACTTTAATAAATAGTACAAAAATTACGTAAAATAGTTAAAATATATTTATGGACATTCTGTCCATAAAAGAAATTTTCCAGAATCCTAAAACTCGGTTTTTAAAGCGTTTTCTCGTTAATCGTCTAATCTCGACAATAACGATTAATAAAAATAGTAATTACAAAACGATTTAAGTATTAATATCCAAAAATTATTATTAAGATTAAAAATCATGATTTTCCAGAAAATACTATTTTCCATATTTCTAAAAATTCCAGCTTTAATAAATCCCATCAAAACCGTCTTTAAAACCCGTTTTCACAATTAACGATTCCATTAATAAAACTTATCGTTCCTAACATTTTATTAAAGCACTAAAAATCATAAAAATACATTTTATCAGGAAACCATCAGAATCATAATTTTTCTAGATTTAAACCAAAGACCAGAAATCGAGAATTTAAACGACAAACACGGTTTTAACGATAAACGATGATTTAAAGTGATTAATTAATTCATCCACTTAAAAATTCCGAAAAATTATGAAAACATTCAGAAAATTCTATTTCATCAGAAAGTTTCACCACGTCAAGAATCAGATTAAAATAAAATATTTAGGTACTAGAACTAAAAATCGGCTTTTAATCGTTTTTGTCCGATAACGGTAATAATTCAATAATCGATATCAAAAATATCAAAAAAATACTAAATTATTAAAAAATCATCAAAAACAACATTTTTCCAGAATATAAACATATATTACATGTTTAGGCCGATTATTACGATTTTACAAATTAATATAAAAATTTAATCGTTAATCTCGTAAAAGCGATAAAAATATCGAAACATGTAAATTTTCAACTTTTAAAATTTTTCCAGATTATAAGACATACATATATTGTAAAAAATGAAATATAAAAATTATACATGCAAATACACAATTAAAATCATGAAATACCGAGTAATATCGACGTTACCTCTAACCCAAATTCGAGTCGATTATAAATTCATCGGCTTCGCGATCATTCAAAAATCCTTCAACACAAGAAAAGCATGGTGGAAAAATACCATGAGAAAACTAAGAAAATCAAGGAAAATAACGATCGAAAACAACATCGATTATTACCTTAACGAAGGGATCGGAATGACGATTAATTCGATGATAAAAACGAGATGATTATGACTCGATTTGAGACAAGAATTAGCCTTGAGAGGCTGCTGCATGCCATGGCTAAGAGAGAAGAATGAAGGAATTTTTTTTGTTGTTTAATTAGCAAAATGAATGAATGGGAAATGGATGGTTTTAAGCATGAATGTTAATAAATTTTTTGATGAAAACTATGCTACACTCCCTTCCTAAAGCTGGCCAAAAGAGAGGAAGGGGAGTATGAAAAGTTTGTTCAATAATTTGCCAAATAAATGGGTAAGAAAAGCATTATCTTTACGTTTTAACATAATAAAACGAAACGTATAAAGAAAAACGTAGTAAGAGTGTGACAAGGAGGCGTGTTGGTCCAACACATGAGAAAAAGGTCCCAAATAATTTGAAAGTTGATAAAAAAAAATCGTAAAATCGTTAAAGGTATTTTAAAGCAATTCGAGTAAACCTCGCGTTAGAAAACAATTATTTACGAAACTTCGTAATAAAATCTTTAATGGCTAAATTTCCGTAAATAAAAATAATTATTAGTTGAAAATATTATATAAATATATTTATACATTTGTAGGAAAAGAAATAACTTAAATCCGAACTTTAAAACGTTAATTCGAAGAGAAGTAGAATTCCTCGCGGAAAAATAATTAGTTTACGAAGAAAATCAATTAAATAGATTTAAAAGAATTAAAATATTCAAAAATAAAAATAAGTATCATTAGACTCAAAAATGAAAATAAAGCTTGGGAAAAAAATGATGAAACATAGGGCCGAAAAGTGACAGAGTTATGACGAAGTCATAACGGTAAGGATAAAAATGCTAGGAAAAATAGCGGGTGTTACATCCTAGGTTTGCTAAATTTCTTAAGGAGTTATGCACCTTCAAAAGGAACCAAAAGTCGAAGGGTGTCCAAAAGGTAAAGGTTAGTGAGCATGTGTCGACAGTGTTCCAACGTAAATTACCCCCAAAATGTAGTGATCCGGGTATGTTCACCGTACCTTGTACAGTAGGAGACACTGCATTCCGAAATGCTAAGTTAGACCTAGGAGCCTCAATTAATGTGATACCATACTCTTTGTATCAATCTTTGAAACTAGGTCCATTACATAAAACGGGAATGGTGATACAATTGGCCGATCGTTCTAATGCCTATCCTAAGAGGGTGGTTGAAGATGTTCTTGTGATGGTACATAAGTTGATTTTTCTTGCAGATGTTTACGTACTTGCATTGATATGGATCATGATTCACATGCGGCCCCTATTTTGTTAGGTCGGTCTTTCTTGAAAACTGCAAGTACTAAAATTGATGTTTCAAATGGTTCTCTTACCATGGAGTCGGATGGTCAAGTGGTTAAGTTCAACATTTATGATTCCATGAAGTATCCACGTGATGATCACTCTTGCTTTTCTATTGATGTGTTTGAACCTATAGTGCAGAATGTTTTCAACTTAGATGGTGAAGATGAGTTGCAAGTTGCTTTGGATAATAGCTTGGTTTGTTTGGATTTTTCTATGACTACTAACTTGCAGGAAGTTGTTGTTGCTTTAACCAAGCATGAGAAATTTCCAATTATGCCTCATTTTTCTAAACCAATTTCACAAACCTTGTCTAGTGAAAATTTGTTACCTTCGGTTGTGCAGGCACCAGTTGTGGAGTTAAAAACTTTTCCGAGTTATTTGAAATATGCATTTCTTGGTGATGGAGATACATTGCCCGTCATTATCTCTAGTGAACCCACCAAGGACCAAGAGGGAAGGTTGCTTGAAGTTCTAAAAGAGCACAAACTTGCCATTGGGTGAAATATTGCCGATATCAAGAGCATTAGTCCTACCATGTGTATGCATCGTATCTTGTTAGAAGATAATTCTAAGCCCATGAGACAACCGCAGCGGAGGTTGAAACCACTTATGATGGAAGTGGTTAAGAAAGAGATCTTGAAACTTTTGCAAGTGGGTATGATATACCCTATTTCCGATAGCAAATGGGTGGGTCCAACTCAAGTTGTTCCTAAGAAGTCCGGTGTGACGCTCGTTGAAAATAATGAAGGAGAGTTGGTTCCCACCGAGTGCAAAATGGGTGGAGAGTGTGAATTGACTACCGTAGGCTAAATGCGGTGACTAGAAAGGATTATTTTCCTTTGCCATTCATTGATCAGATGCATGAAAGACTTGTCGGTAAGGCTTATTATTACTTTCTAGATGGTTATTCTGGCTACTTTCAAGTAGCAATTGCTACAGAGGATCAGAAGAAGACCACTTTTACTTGCCCATTTGGCACATTTGCGTACCGTCACATGACTTTCGGGTTATGTAATGCCCCAGCGACATTTCAACGATGCATGGTTAATATTTTCTCTGAATATGTGGAGAACTTCATTGAAGTTTTCATGGATGATTTTACTGTGCATGGTAATTCTTTTGATCATTGCTTGTCACATTTGTCTCTTTTTCTTAAGAGATGTGTTGATCCTAACCTTGTTCTAAATTCTGAAAAATGTCATTTTTGGTTGAAGAAGGTATTGTGTTTGGGTATGTGGTATCATCTAAAGGCATTGAAGTCGATAAAGCTAAAATTGATACGATTCAATCTCTTCCTTACCCCACTAATGTGTGTGAAGTGCGTTCTTTCATTGGACATGCAGGTTTTTAACGTAGGTTTATCAAAGATTTTTCCAGGGTTGCTTCACCGTTGTGCAAGTTATTGCAAAAGGATGTGGATTTGGAGTTTGATTTGGCTTGCAAGGAAGAGTTGGATCTTTTGAAGATGAAGTTAACCTCGGCTCCAATCATACAAGCACTAGATTGGTCCCTTCCATTTGAGCTCATGTGTGATGCTAGTGACTATGCACTAGGCACCATTTTGGATCAAAAAGTTGGGAGAGTGCCTCATGCGATTTACTATGCCTCCATGACTCTTAATGAAGCTCAAAAGAACTGCTCTACTACCGAGAAGGAGATGTTGGCGGTAGTTTTTGCCTAAGAGAAGTTCCGATCATACTTACTTGGTACCAAAGTTGTGGTCTACACTGATCACGCCGCCCTTACGTATTTGATGGCTAAGAAAGAGGCAAAACTGAGGTTGATTCGTTGTATTCTATTGTTGAGTGAATTTGACATTGAGGTTAAAGACAAGAAAGGAGCAAAAAATGTGGTAGCTAACCACTTGAGTCGTTTGGTAGATGATGAGGAGAAAGATATTGAGCCAATTTGGGGCACATTCCCTGATCAAACTTTATTTGCTCTTTCTTCAGTTTCTCCTTGGTATGCTAATCTTGTGAATTTTCTTGTCTCTAACGAATTTCCTACAGGTTTTTCAAAATAAAAAAGAAAGAGAAGAATAGGAGTGATGCCAAGTAATATGTATGGGACGATCCTTATTTATGGAAGCATTGCTCGGATCAAGTTGTTCGAAGATGTAGGCTCTATCCTTGCTTTTTGTCGCTCCTATGCTTGTGGGGGACATTTTGGAGCATGGCGGATGGCTCGAAAGGTACTTGATTGTGGTTTTTATTGGCCGAGCTTGTTTCGAGATGTTCATGGCTTTGTTCAATCTTGTGATAATTGTCAACGTAGTGGTAACATTTCTCGCCGTAATGAGATGCCTCAAACTCCTATGATATATTGTGAAATTTTTTATGTATGGGGAATCGATTTTATGGGTCCATTCTCCATGTCTCATGCTTTCTTGTATGTTCTCCTTGCGGTCGATTATGTATCGAAGTGGGTTGAAGCTAAACCCACTAGGACCGATGATGCTAAATTTGTTGCAGATTTTGTGAAGTTGAATATCTTTTGTAGGTTTGGGATTCCGAGAGCGTTAATAAGTGATAGAGGCACCCATTTTTGTAATCGAACGGTAGGAGCGTTATTGAAAAAATACTCTGTCACTCACAAACTCTATACCGCTTACCATCCTCAAACAAATGAACAAGCGGAGGTGTCCAACAGAGAAGTGAAGTCCATCTTGGAGAAAACGGTAAATTCGAACCGCAAAGATTGGAGCTTGAGGCTTGAGGATGCATTATGGGCTTATCGTACCGCCTACAAGACTCCGATTGAGGTGTCGCCGTATTGGTTGGTATTTGGTAAGATGTGTCATCTTCCCGTTGAGCTAGAGCTCAAAGCTTATTGGGCGGTAAAAAATTTGAATATGAAGTTGGATGAGTCGGGTAAGTACCGAAAGCTCCAATTGCAAGAGTTGGAGGAGATTGGAATGAATCGTATGAAAATGCGGTGATTTTCAAGGAGCGTACTAAGGCGTGGCACGATAAAATGATTTCACGAAAGAATTTTAGTGTTGGCCAAAAGGTGTTGCTCTATCAATCCCGTCTCAGGTTACTCCCGGGTAAGCTTTCGTCCCGATGGGATAGAACGTTTGTTGTCACTCAAGCTTTTTTACATGGAGCAGTGGAAATCCATAGTCTCGCTACGAACAAGATATTTAAAGTCAATGGGCAATGACTTAAACCCTGGCCTATTTAGAAGGATTTCAAGTGGAAGCGGTTGAGCATATTGATCTTTTCAATCAAATTTACATGGATTAATCTCATTCTCTGTCGAGCCGCGACGTTAAATAAGGCGCTTATCGGGAGGCAACGCGATCCATTTTATTTTTGTTTAATTTTAATTATTTTATTTTCTTAGTGTAGTGATATAATTTCTCGATTTTAATTTTATAATTTTTAGGTTTCATTTATATTAACATCGTTTTCTTTTCCTTAGGTTGAAAGAAAAAAAAAGTCGGAGCAAGTTAGACGATGAAGAATCGGGAAACTCAAGTAATGCAGCTTTAGCCGCATGATGCAGATAGATCAGTATTTCCTCCTAATGCTCAAATTTTCCTCCTAGTGCGGTTATAGCAGCAGTGTGCGGTTGAATCAGGCCACATCACAACTCGATCCAATTTTTGCCTCGATATGCGGGCCCAGCCGCATGATGCAGCTCTAACTAAAGTAAGGTACTATTCTTCTGCCCTAACTCCCTTCTTATTCCCCTGCTTTTACGTAACATCTTAAAAATAAATAAAAAAACAAAACAAAACAGAATAGCAGTAGCCACCATCATCGATCAGCATTCAAAATTTCAAATCATCATCATTATATTCTTCTTCTTCTTCTTCTTCTTCTTCTTCTTCTTCTTCTTCTTCCCTTCTTCATCTCCTTCTTCTTCTTCCTTCTTTCTTTATTCTTCTCATCTTCATTAAAAAAACAAAACAAAAACAAGAACAGACGCAAACGCACATCCACAGTCAAAATTCCCCAAATTACATACCCAGTTCAAAATTTTGGAATACCGTTCACTTACCTCGTTTCGTGGGTTCGTGGGTGCGTTTTCTGTAAAATCTGCCAGTTCAATTTTTCATCGTGAACTTTGAACCTTGCTGATGTGAGTTGATATGAACTTTGAAACAAGAATGTAAAGATGGATTAGTATTCTGAAATGGACGTGAAACAAGTAACCAAAACAGAAGGTAAAGATAGTTTGAGGATGAATAAACCGTAACCAAAGGATAGTATGCTAGGTGAAGTAGACCTATACTTCAACAAAGCGCTTTGCTAGATCAAACACTCGATTGAAATAGCGAGTTTAGAGCTTGTAACGCGACTCACTTTAGACCTTGTCTTGTAAACTACAAAGACGAAACAAAAGGAAGCTCAAAGCTTAACTTTTACTTGGTTTTTAATTTGCAAATTGGATGATGTTTATTCCTTCAAATGACCGGCTATATATAGCCTACAAGTGCCCTTAAACCGGTTGGTTTAGGGTGACAAAAACAAAGCTAAGACTATTGTGAACTAGGAGCTAATTACAAGGTTGGAGCTAATAACAAAGCTAGTGTAAACATGGAGTTAAAACCAAAGCTAGGGAGTTAAAACCAAAGCTTCACCAGCCGTGTAGTCTTGTGTGAACATGGAGCCAACACCAAAGCTTGAGTGTACACACCATGTGAACATGGAGCCAATTACGAAGTAACCAATCAGCCCATAATCAACCTTGACTTCTCTACTCCTTTATTCAGCTCCCTTGTGAGCTAACTTAGTACTTGGAGGAGGCATACCACTAAGCTAGTAGGAGGAGCTAGTGTGGCTTGACTCGAGCTAATAGGATCTAGTGTTACTTCATTGAACTCCTTAGTCTCTTCATTCGGATCATCTCCTCCCCCTTGAAAAGGAATTGCCCTCAATTCTGAAATGCCATCATCATCTAGATAGGGAGAAAGGTCCCCTATATTGAACGTGGCATGGACTCCATAATCATCCGGTAATTCCACTTTGTAAGCATTGTCATTTACCTTTGATATGATCTTGTAAGGTCCTTCAGCTCGTGGCATCAACTTATTCTTTCTTTTGCTTGGAAACCTCTCCTTTCTCAAGTGAACCCAAACTAAGTCACCCTCTTGAAAAAGTCTTGGCTTCCTGTTCTTGTTGGACTTTCTCTTGTATGCTTCATTAACCTCCTTGATTCTTTCTTGGATTTGCTCGTGGAGTTTGATCATAGCCTTTAGTTTGGACTCCGCATCCTTGTGAACTAACTCATCTTTTGGTAGCGGAATCAGGTCCAAGGGCATGTAAGGATTGATCCCATATACAGCCTTAAAAGGGGAATGAGAAGTAGCATAAGTGGGGGAGCGATTGTAGGCAAACTCAGCATGGGCAAGCTTGATATCCCAATCCTTTTGAGTCTTACTTACAAGGCCCCTTAATAACGTTCCCAAGGTGCGATTGGTAACCTCAGTTTGTCCATCTGTTTGTGGATGATGAGAAGTGCTAAATAAGAGCTTGGTTCCCACCTTCCTCCATAATGTGTTCCAAAAGTAACTAAGGAACTTTGAGTCACGATCAGAGACTATGGACTTGGGTATCCCATGTAGACGCACTACCTCCTTGAAGTATAAGTCAGCAACATTGCTAGCATCATCTGTTTTGTGGCAAGCAATGAAGTGAGCCATCTTTGAAAACCGATCTACTACCACCATGATAGCATCTTTTCCTCTAGCGGTTCTTGGTAAGGCTACAATGAAATCCATGGATACATCTTCCCATGGTCTACTAGGAGTGGGCAAGGGCGTGTAAACTCCAGGCTTGAAGGAACTCTTGGCAAATTGGCAAGTCACACACTTGCTCACCACATTCTGGACGCTCCCTTGCATCTTTGGCCAAAAGAAGTGCTCCTTTAAGACCTCCAACGTTCTTGTAATGCCAAAATGACCCGCTAATCCTCCTCCATGAGCTTCTCTAACCAGTAGCTCTCTAATGGGATGCTTGGGTACACACAGGCGGTTTCCTTTGAAAAGAAATCCTTCCTGCAAAACAAACTCATCAAAGGCTCCCTCCTTGCATTTGGTGAAAGTTTCACCAAAGTCAGCATCATTGTTGTAGTAGTCTTTTAGAGTCTCAAATCCAAGCAACCTCACATCCAAAGTAGATAGTAAAGTGTAGCGGCGGGATAGTGCATCAGCTACTACGTTACTCTTTCCATCTTTGTATTTTGAAGAGAAGTGAAAGGATTGCAAGAATTCCACCCACTTGGCATGCCTTGGACTTAACTTTTGTTGGCCATTGATATATTTTAAAGACTCATGATCTGAATGAAGAACAAAATGGTTAGTACGTAGGTAATGACTCCAATGATCAAGATCTCTTACTATAGCATAGAACTCTTTGTCGTAGGTGCAATAGTTCAGCCTTGCTCCATTGAGTTTCTCTGAGAAATAGGCAATGGGGCGCTTATTTTGCACAAGAACTGCACCAATTCCAACTCCACTAGCGTCACATTCCACCTCAAATGGTTGAGAGAAATCATGAAGGGCTAAGATAGGAGCGGAGCATAGCTTCTCTTTAATGGCTTCAAAGGCTTCTTGGGCAGCCTTGGTCCAAACAAATGCGCCTTTCTTCAAGCACTCGGTGATGGGGCTTGTGATAGTGCTGAAATCCTTGATGAATCTCCTGTAAAAAGAAGCCAAACCATGAAAAGACCTTACTTCTGTAATGGTGGAAGGGATTGGCCAAGTACGTATGGATTCCACTTTGGTTTGATCAACTGATACCCCTCCTTTGGATACTACGTAGCCAAGGAATACTACGCTCTCCACAAAGAAGGCACACTTCTCCTTCTTCCCAAAAAGTTGTTGTTTGTGGAGTGTGGTGAAAAGTAGCCTCAAGTGCTCCATATGTTCTTCCAAGGACCTGCTATACACAAGTATATCATCCAAGTAAACCACAATAAAGCGACCTAGGTAGGCCTTAAGTACCTCGTTCATTAACCTCATGAACGTGCTCGGAGCGTTGGTAAGACCAAATGGCATGACCGTCCACTCATATAGTCCATGTTTGGTTTTGAAAGCGGTCTTCCATTCATCTCCCTCCCTCATTCTGATTTGATGGTAACCACTCCTTAGATCAATTTTGGAGAAGACCACCGCCCCATGAAGCTCATCTAACATATCATCCAACCTTGGAATAGGAAACCTATACTTGATGGTGATGTTGTTAACGGCTCTACTATCTACACACATTCTCCATGTCCCATCCTTCTTAGGTACTAAAAGAACTGGAACAGCACAAGGACTAAGGCTCTCCCGCACATACCCTCTACTCATTAACTCATCTATTTGTCTTTGTAATTCCTTAGTTTCCTCCGGATTACACCTATATGCAGCCTTATTGGGTAAGGTTGATCCTGGAATGAGATCGATTTGGTGTTCTATACCTCTAATAGGTGGTAAACCAACGGGTAATTCCTCGGGGAAGACATCCTTAAACTCGTGTAACAACTCCTCTAATGGTTTTCCTCCAAGTCTATTCTCAACTTCTACGGGTTTTTCTTTAGCCATCATGACAAATACACGTTCCCCCTCTTGTATAGCTTGCTCTACTTCATTTTCACTAGCAAAGATGGTGAGGTTAGGTTTCTTGTTCTTGCTGGAGGTCATAGCTCTAACAGCTTGGGGAGTCATGGGTTTTAGAACGATTTTCTTTCCCTTATCCCTCAATTCATATTCATTCTTTCTACCATGATGAACTACGTCCCTATCAAACTGCCAAGGTCGCCCCAAAAGTATATGACAAGCATCCATAGGGATATTTTCTTTCCCTTATCCCTCAATTCATATTCATTCTTTCTACCATGATGAACTACGTCCCTATCAAACTGCCAAGGTCGCCCCAAAAGTATATGACAAGCATCCATAGGGATAACATCACAAAGAATTTCATCGACATAAGACCCCATAGTTAAACCCACCCTTACTTGTTTTGTGACCTTGATTTTGTTTTCATTATCTAACCAATGTAAAGCATACGGTTTAGGGTGATTAGTAGTGGTTAGACCTAACTTAGATACCATTTCAGTAGAGGCCACATTCGTACAACTACCCCCATCAATAATCAAACTACACCACTTGGTATTAACTAGACATTTTGTGTGAAAGAGTTGGTCTCTTTGTTCGGTGTTTTGTGGGATAGGATTAGCATGAAGTGTACGTAATACTAAGACATTACCAAACGTTGGGAGCTCATAGTTCTTTCCTTCTTCTCCTCTTTCTCCCAAGTAGACTTCAGGAACAGGTGCGCCATTGGACTTAGAAAGACTAATGATGCTTGATTCTTCAAAGCTCACAACTCCTGCCATGCTTACGTCTAAATGGATGACCAAAGCTCTGATACCACTAATGATGTGAGTTGATATGAACTTTGAAACAAGAATGTAAAGATGGATTAGTATTCTGAAATGGACGTGAAACAAGTAACCAAAACAGAAGGTAAAGATAGTTTGAGGATGAATAAACCATAACCAAAGGATAGTATGCTAGGTGAAGTAGACCTATACTTCAACAAAGCGCTTTGCTAGATCAAACACTCGATTGAAATAGCGAGTTTAGAGCTTGTAACGCGACTCACTCTAGACCTTGTCTTGTAAACTACAAAGACGAAACAAAAGGAAGCTCAAAGCTTAACTTTTACTTGGTTTTTAATTTGCAAATTGGATGATGTTTATTCCTTCAAATGACCGGCTATATATAGCCTACAAGTGCCCTTAAACCGGTTGGTTTAGGGTGACAAAAACAAAGCTAAGACTATTGTGAACTAGGAGCTAATTACAAGGTTGGAGCTAATAACAAAGCTAGTGTAAACATGGAGTTAAAACCAAAGCTAGGGAGTTAAAACCAAAGCTTCACCAGCCGTGTAGTCTTGTGTGAACATGGAGCCAACACCAAAGCTTGAGTGTACACACCATGTGAACATGGAGCCAATTACGAAGTAACCAATCAGCCCATAATCAACCTTGACTTCTCTACTCCTTTATTCAGCTCCCTTGTGAGCTAACTTAGTACTTGGAGGAGGCATACCACTAAGCTAGTAGGAGGAGCTAGTGTGGCTTGACTCGAGCTAATAGGAGCTAGTGTTACTTCATTGAACTCCTTAGTCTCTTCATTCGGATCACTTGCTGCCCTAACTTCGACTCACGCTTCTGAATTTTATCAATCTGAGTCGAAATCTGTCCCCTGCTCGAATTCTGGGTTTGGGGTCGGGGTTTGTTCAACTTCGAGACATTAATCTGGGGGGGTGTGTGTCGACAATTCTGTCAATTCCATTTCAGGTACAACTTCCCTAGAGTTTTTCCATTACTTCTCGGTTTTTGTTTTGAATTTGGAGTTTCTTCTTGGATTAGTTCATTGCGCTGGGAGATTGGATTGTTGAGGGGTGTTGTTGTTGTGTCGTGCTGGTGTTTGTGAGGGCGTTTGTGAGTGTGCTGAGGGAGGCGACGAGTGAGAGTGACTGCGAGAATTGTAGTTGCCGAGTGTTCTGCTTTTGTGAGTTGTCAAATTTCAGAAACATGAGTGAGAAATTTTTGATTTCTGAGGGTATTAGTGTTTGAGTGAGGAGATTTTTGCGTGTCATACTACCGTGTGTCATTTTGTAGTGAGTGGTGTGTGCACTGTTGTCAATGCTGTGAGTCTTTTCCAAGTAGTTCGTTTTTGTCAAGAGTGTCTTTGACTTGGTCAAAAACGAGAGATGTCGTGAGTGTGTGAGAAATGTCTTAGTGTGGGTTGTGTCACTTGTGTGTCATTCCAAGAGTCGTGTTGAGTCGTTATTGTCGATTTTGTGTCAATCATGGCTCGAGCCAAACAAAAAACCGTGTCTAGCTCTACCCCTACAACCCCTGCTAAATCCCGAAAAATCACCAAATCTTCAACCAAAAAACCCACTAAAGCTACTAACCGCATTCATATATCTAAACCCGCTCATTTGACCGACGACCAAGGTGTAATATGGGACGATTTGCGTAAAAGGGCAGTGTTGGAGACTAAGTTTCTTAGTATTCCGACTTTGGAGGAGTTGTGTTTGTTTGATCTAATGAAGGTTTTGTTGACCAATGTTGGGTTGGAGGGATTCATGACGAGGGGAGTACCCACCTACCGTTGACACACTTTGGAGTTCTTGTCTACTTTGACGATTGTGCGAGTAAAACATGTGGTGACAAAGATTAAGTTTAAGTTTAAGGGGAAGGTGTGTGAGATGACAATGGATGATTTGAGAGTCGCCTTTGGCGTTGTAGAGAAGAGTGAGGAGAAATATGGGTCTTAATAGCTATACCACGCCGAAATGGTGGTTTGAGGTGACCGGGAAAAATGCTACTAATAAACAAGGAGAGGTGAGCTCAACCATTCCTCAACCATGTCTTCGCCTTGCTCACCGCCTTATAGCTGATTCTTTTCTTTGTCGAGGAGAGCCCACTAAGGTTCCTTTGATTCATATTGGGTATTTGTGGGCATTGACCCCTGAGGGTAAGGGAATTCAGGATTGGATAAATCTTTTTGTGTCGGCTTGTGAATCTCAACGCAAGCCCGGAGGTGAGAGAATTGGTGGTGGGGGCATGGTGTCACTAATTATGAAACATTTAGAGATTAAGACTATGGCGAGTGATCTTCCTTTGGGAGATCATTATCTTATGGATGTGAATTGTTTGGTGGGCATGGATATGTTGCGAAATCGTGAGGCAGTTGGTATTTATGATTGGTGTTGGGGGATGGATCATGAACGTTACTTATGTTTGCCTCAACCTAAAGATAAAGCTCTTACTTATGGTAAAACGGTGGTGGATTATTTTATCCCACCCGATGTCGAGGTTGATAAAACAATTGATCTGAGTACTCTACATGTCGAGAAGAGTGCTCCTAGTAACAATGATGGTGAAGAGAGTAATGCTAATGAGGCGAGTGGTAGTGATGATGAGGAATCGGGTGATGTTGTTGAAAGGGTGCAGACTAGTTCACTCATTTCTAGACTCCTTTCTTTTCAAACTTTGAAGGACACGGTTGATAGTTGGGTGCAGTGGTCCGATGGTTGGAGAAAGGAGACAGATGCTAAGCTTAAGACATTTACTGATGTGCTTTTGGCGACCCATGAGCTTGTTCGGTCTTTGAAGAATATTGCTAAGGCTCTGGTTTCTAGCGAGGAGGCGGGCACCTCCACGAATGTTGATACCGGAGATCCCTTCGGTTCTTGATTTGTTATGGTACGTATTCTTTCCTTTCTCCATGTCTTACTTTTTGTTGTTTCTCACATTGAGGGCTATGTGAAGCTTAAGCATGGGGGAATGGAATTTCAGTTGGATATATTCTTATTTTACAAAAAAAAGAGAAAATAGGGAAAAAAATAATTAAAAAAAATGAAAGAATAATGACTCGGCTAGGTGAAAACCCGCAAGGGCGGGCGCCTAGGCAAGATTGGGAAAATGGCCGTGGACGCAGTGAAAACACGAAAGGGCGCTCCGGATAAAAAGAAGAATTGAGAAGCGTGCCATGAGAGTAGTGTAAGGAATAATAGCTAGATCGAAAACCCGCAAGGGCGGGCGATCTAGTCAAAATGAGGGATTTAAGGGAAAAAAAAAGTTGATAGGTTACTTGTTCTCAATCTAAGATGGCCACATAAGGAGGTTTGAAGGGAGATTCAGGTTAGGATTATTGTTGATTTTGAGAAATAAGGGGGGTATGGGTGGAGATTGGTCATGAAACGAGGCAATAGACTACATTGTGCTTTTCATTTTCATATTTGATATGTAGTTGTTGTTGAGAGTTGGTTTATGATGAAGTTGAGTGTTTTGTTATGGCCATTACGTTGCGATGTCGTCCGTATCATTGGGTTGACCATATGCTTTTTAGAGGGAGGATATAAGAAGGAAGAGTGTGAGCTTGAGAGTTGGAAGATTGGTTAGGAATTGGAGACCGTTATAATGTCATTATTTGGTTGTGGTGTTGAATTGGAGCAAGCTACTCATGCTTCATTGTATAGACGTCAGTGTGGGTTTCTTAGATTCGTTCTCGGGTTTAATCGAGGACGAGTAAAGGTCTAAGCATGGGGGAGTTTGATGAGACGTGGTTGTCATGGTGTAATGCGATATGTGCTAATTC
This sequence comes from Agrostemma githago, assembly GCA_958450325.1. Taxonomy (NCBI): domain Eukaryota; kingdom Viridiplantae; phylum Streptophyta; class Magnoliopsida; order Caryophyllales; family Caryophyllaceae; genus Agrostemma; species Agrostemma githago. Next base: position 56,391,766 of record OY288241.1, read on the forward strand.
AGTCGTTTGGAAGAACTGTTTGCGAGTTTTATTGCATAGCTTCTCTTGATGTTATTTAGTTTGAGTTATGTGTTATTTGGATAAGATATCTATTTTGTGTTGGGTTAGTGAAATATGGATGAGTTTTATTGATGTTTATGATGGGCTAAAGAGTGCCTGAGGAGTTGTTTATTGAGAAAAATCAAGGCTCAAAGCAACGAAGTCAAATAATGGAGTCAAGCATGAAGTAGAAGATAGTCGCACGACGCAGCAGGAGCTGCATAATGAGGACGAATTAGTCCTCCAATTCAACGACCGCGTCACACAGATATGGCCGCACTATGAAGTTGATTGCAATATTGATAAGTGTAGTTTGTAGTGCCTAGTTTGTTGTGTTTTAGTCCCATTTTCCTTGCGGAATCGCTCTTTTGGAGCGGTTCATGGGCTACTTATGCTTCCTCTAGTTCGTTTCAGGTTCCCGAGACCATTCATGAAGAATTGGAACGATTCCGACTCGTTTCATACACTTTTTGGAGCCAACGAAGTGAAGGAACGATCACTCGATGCCTTGGATTCGATCCCGAGACCTTGGGACCAAATCCCGAGCCCCTTAGACTCTATCCCGAGACACGAGAGTCGATGAAAAGCCCATGAGAAGCAAGGAGGGACCTTAAAGATCATATTGGACGCCTACTAGACCCATCCCCGTCGGGAAGGACCTCTTCCCGTCCGGAATGAGGTGCACAAAATGCGATGGTTCTGTTTTGGACCCGTCCCAGTCAGGACCAACCCGTCCCGGACGGGATGGCCCCGCTGCTGCGCGTGACTTCTTTTATCTTCCTCCTTCATTCTTATAACCCTATAAATATTCCTCCCTTGTATTGTTTAAGCATCTTACCTTACCCTAGATTATTTTAGACCTCTCTTAAGCATTCAAAACCCTAGTTAGCCTCTCATTATCTCTAGTTAATCATTAGTTAATCTTAGTTTAATCTAGTAATTAGTCTTGTATTAAGAAGATTCTTGAAGACTCTTCCAAGCTTGACAACCTTGGAGATTTGTTTTGGTTTCTTATTAATTCAAGTTCTCATCTTTTTCATCCTATTGTAGTGGGTATAATTTCTTTCCTCTTAATCTTTGTTAATCTCTCAAGTTTTAATCTTTATTTATTCTTTATTGTTCTTGTTTGTTCATAATGAATGTTTGGTTGTTTATGTTGATTTCTATTAGCATTGTTATTGTTAGTTTGATAATGAGTGAGTAGATTCCTTGTGGGGTTAGTAGGGGGATTAAGTGTGGATTATGGGTGATTAGGGCTTGATTGTGGGTAAAGGTGATTCATTTGTTGCTAGTCACTTATTGGGCACACTATGTGTTTGTTGTATTGCTAGTATGGGTAGTAGTGGCCAATGTTTCTCATGCTTGTTCTCTCCTTCTCATTGTGTATTCAATTTGTGGTTGAATGTTTGTGTTTTGAGTAGCATCTTGCATGAATGTTCGGGTCTAGTCTTAGACACGAGAGTGCGGACTTTGGCTTTGGCGCGAGAGCGCAAACCGACCTTACTGACTAAGTGACACCTACACCATTGATTACCCAATCATCCTACTATGCTTATGAACCCGACCTAACCCTACGCCTTCCCATATTTGAATTCTCCACCTCTTTAGTCAATCATTTTCTCTAGTTTAATTGCTTAGTTAATCTTTAGGGGCTGTTTAGTTCACCGTGTATGGGTATGAGGTATGGGTTTGGAATAACCAAAGCCCATACCTTGTGTTTGTTTGTGTCTTTTTTTGTTTTCATACCAATACCTCAAACCCATGAGGTATGGGTTTCTCATACGCAATGGTAGGGGTGGGTATGAGAGTTGATACCTTGGTATCAAATCAACAAAAGTTTTTTTTTTGTTTCGAGAAGATATTTATTGGAATTGTTTTGTGCGTATTTATTGTTATTCAAACTACACTTATTTTTTCAATGATGAAAATGTGAATAAAATAATTCTACTAAAAAATAATATGGAGTATTGATTTTTGGTTAAAGTATTTTTTTTCGACAAACATTAAAAAAACATTATTGTTCAATCAAATAAAAATGTGTAAAATTATATTCTATCACAATAATAATAGATTTTTTAATTAAAAACATTTTATTTCTTTAGATTACAAACATTTTTATCCCGAAATTACTCATACCCGAAATGAACCAAACACCGGATATCAGGAATGGAGTTTCAAACCTATACCACTCTGATATGATTCCTCATTCCATACTGATACCTTTATGCGAACCAAACGGCCCATTAGTTGTTCATTAGTTTTTATTATAGCTCATTCATTGTTAGTCTTGTTCATACCTCTTCCCCCATCATAATTTGTCAATTATCATTTCTTTGTGTTTGTTTGTGACTTAGCCTTGTTTGTGAGTAGACCATAGTCTAGACACCTATAACTGTCCCCGTGGACACGACCCGATTTACCCTAGCTACCGTTAGGATTATTTGGTTATATATTGATCGGTAGGACCCGCGGCAAATCCCACCATCAATTTGGCGTCGTCGGCGGGGACGGTGCATGTTTAGACTTAGTTTGCTTATTAGCTAGACTTAGTTACCCCTCTTGTGCTCTTCTTCTATCTCTTGTGCATATTGTGTAGTTTTTCTTAGTTTCTTTAGCTTCTTTTTCTCTTTGTCTTGGGAAGTGCTTGTTTATTGTCTTTGCCTAGTGCTCATAAAGCACTAGGTGTTCTCACGTTTGCTCTAGTGTGTAGTGTATGCCTAGGGGGGAGGCAAATTCTTTCTCTTCAATCCAGAGCCGGAAAGACTCTTTAGAGCCTTTCGCCAACGGACGATTGGCCGGGTTAGAATCTCTCAACCAAGTGCTAGCAATACTACCAAAGAACAAGCTCAAGGATCCGACTTTATCGAGCAACCTCAAGGCAATACCGAAGGGATCTTCATAAATCCTTTTGGTACTTCTCAACCTAGTTCCCCCTCTACTTCTACATCAACACTGTCTACACCGTCCTCTCCCGCATATCCAATAATGCCTAAGTTCTCTTCTCACTCAACCTTTACGGAAGATGTCTTGCCCGGTCCAACCGCTTTACCGGAGGCATATACCGGCAATTTTGTGGCAAAGACTCAATTTATCCAATTGGTCGAGCGAAGCCAATTTAATGGGTTACCGACCGAAGATCCTCATCGACACATGGAAACCTTTTCGGATTATTGCGATGCTATTTCACAACCGGGAATAACCCAAGACCAAATACGGTGGGTACTATTTCCTTTCTCTTTAATCGGTAAAGCAAAGCAATGGTTCAAAGGGTTAGACAAGGCGACTCTTGGTATCGATACTTGGAAGAAGCTAGCATTGGCTTTTTACCAACAATTCTATCCCCCGGAGAAGACAAATTTATTGAGAGCATCTATCACGGGATTCCAACAACATGATGAAGAAAGCCTCTATGAAGCTTGGTAAAGATTCAAAGCCTTGATCCGCTCTTGCCCTCACCATGGTCTATCACAATGGTTCTTTGTTCAACAATTCTGGAATGGGTTATATGAAGATTCAAGGGCCATACTCAATATGGCATCGAATGGAAGGTTTACCGAGGTGGATGATGACCAAACTTGGTCACGAATTGAAGAGATGGCGGTCCATAATTCCCAATACTCAAAGCCTAGGAAAGCGAATCGAGGAGGTAGGCACGAGGTCGATGCTATCACACAACTAAGCATTGACCTTGGAGCTCAATTAAAAACTCACATGGAGACCATTGACAAGAAGCTCCAAAGCCACCTCAATCAAGTTCAAAGCGCTAGTTCCTCCAACCAACACTCGATTTATGAAGTTAATGCTTTGGGAGTTGTGCCTCATACACCCTATTATGGGATGTGCGATACTTGTGGGATAGTTGGACATGAGCCTATACATTGTCGGGGAAGTATTGAGCAAGTGAACGCCTTTCAAGCGTTCAAGCAAGGTGCCCCTTATCCTAATATGTACCAAGCTTCCCATCAAGCTTCTCAACAACAAGCTCTACAACACCGTCCCTATGTTCCACCTCCCTTAAGGGACAACAATCAAGGATACCAAGGTTATCAAGGCAACCCAAGGCCATTCAACAAATTCAAGCAAAATAACCAAGGTACCTTCAACAACAATCAAGGGTTCCAACAAGGGAATTTCAATCAAGGACATCAAAATTACAACCATGGCAACAATCAAGGCCTTAGTCAAGCCAAATCTCATGGGTTCCAAGGGAACCATCAACAACAACAAGAAACCCAAGGTAATCGACAAGAAAGTAAGCCAAGCAGTCGGTCTCCTACTCATGATTATGGCATTCTTCTAGCCATCACAAACACTCCTCATAACCAACAATCTCCCCCTCGGGATTTCGATATGCAAAAGTCAATGTTGGACATGCAAAGGAGTCAATTGGAGACACAAAGAACCCAACAAGAAATCATTAATCAACTTCAAAGGGATGACTTGGCAAGAGATGCTCATATGAAGATGCTCGAGACCCAAATAGCTCAACTTGCTTCGGGTAGCTCTTCAAGGCAAAAGGGGCAATTACCTCCTCAAGGTGAAATGGGGAAATTCGAGCATGTGAATGCTATTACCACGAGGAGTGGTTCATCTTATAACCCTCCCCCACCCCCTAATGTGCATGTACCAATGAAAGAAGTTGTGTCTCCAATTCAAGTAGATTCAAGCTTGGGAAATCCAGTAGAGGAGCAAGTCTTATGGGAGATTGAGAAACCCCAAGAAGACAAACTTCCCCCACTTCAAGGAAAAGACAAGGGTAAAAGGAAAGTGTCATTTGAGAAGTCCACCCCTATTGAGCAAAACAAGGTTCATATTAAGTTGCCTTTCCCAACAAGGCAAATGAAGACCAAGGTGGATGTCCAATATGAAAAGTTCCTCAATATTGTGAAGAAATTGGATGTGAGTGTCCCATTTACCGATCTACTTACCCAAATCCCGGCATATGGAAGATTCATGAGAGAAATCTTGGCTAGGAAGAGATCCGTCGACAAGGTAGAGACCATAGCGTTCACAAGAGTGGTGAGCAAGCTTATTCAAGGTTCTACGCTTCCCAAGTTGAAGGATCCGGGTAGTTTCTCGATCCCGTGCACCATAGGCAACTTCAAGAATGAGAGAGCACTATGTGATTTGGATGCGAGTGTAAGCATCATTCCCTATTCCATTTGTGAGCGACTCGGGATGAAGGAGCTCAAGAGTACTTCCATTACACTCCAAATGGCCGATAGTTCCCTTAACCGACCTTTGGGGATGTTGGAAGATGTGCCAATTAGAATCGGAAAGTTCTTCATTCCGGTCGACTTCCTTGTACTTGACATGCCGGAAGATGCTATCACTCCCATTATCCTTGGGCGCCCATTTCTACACACCGCCGGTGCTATGATCGACGTAAAGAACGGTAGGATCACATTTGAGCTAGGTGACGAGAAGCTCGTGTTTGACCTCCAAGGCAACACTTCGCCTACTAATGATGAGTCTTGTAAAATGATCACCGCCATGAAGGACATCGGTCTAGGGGATGGGACGAGTAAATGCTTGAAGAAAGACTTCTATGAAATTGAGGACGATGATTCCGAGATTGGGGCGGATGAGTGCCCATATCATGAGTTTGAAGACAAGTGCCAAGACAAGAAGGAAGATGAGCCTCCCTTGGGGCCACATGAGGATAGATGGACGTTTGGGTATATACCGAAGGATCGAAAGTATAAGTTCAAGCCATTGAACTTAGTAGATCGGGATGCCCCGGGAACGTCGAAGCTAGGATGTGATGATCCTTGGAGTGGAGGTTGGTATTCCACTAGCTTGATTGAAGACTTTGCAAGAGCCTTCGATTTGTTTCTTCGTGCCCTTGATGGAGATGGAATTTGCCTAGTGTTGATGAAAAAGAATTGAAGAGTGCACCATCCTTGGTTTGACGGAGTTCCAAAAGAACCGTCTTATTGTATATATCTCTTCCTTGTAATATTTTTAGGTTTTGTGAAATTCTTGTGATTTGGTATTTTGACGAGTGATGTGAGGGAGGGATTTTGATGAATGTTTTGAGCCCATTTGAAAGGTGTGAAGTGAAGACGAATCCTAGAGAGGAGGGTTTATTGTTAGAGCTTGGATCGTGCGAAGGGGAGTCGGTTTTTGAAGCTTGGAACGAGCTTTTGGAGCTATAAAGGGTTAGAAGACTCTTCCCGACCGAGAAGAGTGCATCCCGACCGGGAAGGATGTACCATCCCGATTGGGAAGGATGGTATCCCGTTCGGAATGAGTGTGCCAAAAATGGGGTTCTTTGGAGTGTCATCCCGACCAGGACGAGGGCTTCCCGACCGGGACGGGTATGTCATCCCGACCGGGACCATCCATCCCGACCGAGATGATGCCTTGTTCCTCCTTTAGCCTCTTCTTTGTCATTTGAGCCCACCCTACCACTTTATACCCCCTCCCAACCTCCCTACCTATCCTTGCCCTTATCATATGACCCTTACACTTCGTATACACATATTCACTTCATTTTCTCTTCACTTTACACCGACTTTCACATCAGAACCGACCTCCTTATACCTTTGTGCTCCAACCATGGAACCATATCGTGATTGGTGAGGAATAGCAATGACGATGACTAGCTACGTGCCGATATTGACTTATGAGACGATGGAGCGAGTGAGTTGCTAACCGCATGGTATGGCAACTATCCTTTCTTTTCCGTCTTTTATAGCTTGTTTTCCTTTGTTTCTTCCCCTCCCCTTATACACTTTTGTGTCATGTTGGCCCTCGGGGCCTTTGTAATTGTTGCTCCCGACTCTTGATGACGTGACTACATCGAGCGTCATTTCAAAATCCAAATTTACATGGTTTTCACCCTTTTTGTAGGATTTAGTCGGATTTGGGCGGAATCCGAGCTAGGTGACTTGATTACACCTAGTCCTCCCCTCTCATTTCCTTTTATTTCTTTCTTTTTATTTCTTCCCCCATCCATATCTTTTCTTGTCTCGGCCCATGGTGACTTGACTACACCCCTTGCCGGACACGTTCTACCCTTTTCTCCACTTTTCTTTTTGATTTTTAGATTTATTTTCGTAATTTCTTTTCTTTTCTTTTTTCGTCTCCATACACTACGGTCGAGCATGAGGACATTGCTCGGCTTAAGTGTGGGGGAGCGATATTCTATCATTGTTAGTTTTGTTTTCGTAGTTTTTCCGAAAAATCTTTAAAAACCCTAAAAATTTGAAATTTTTTCACAAAAATCAAAAAGATTTTGTTTTGTGTCTTCTTCCTTTTGTGTCGTTATGTCGTATATTTGTTTTGTTGTGCGTGTTTTGCCTCCCTTTTTCCTTATAGGTTGCTTAATCACTGATAGCTTTGGAGAGCTTTCAAGACATCTGGTAACATCTTTCATCCCTTTTCCCTCTTTGTCTATTGTGGAGTTTGGAGGAGATTTGTGATGATGTGTGCTCGGGTGGAGCTTGGTGCATATTAGTGGGTGATTGGTCGCTTATTTAGAAATTCGGGGTGGTGTTTGTTCTCTTTGTATGTTTGTTTTGAGTTGTTTTGTTTTGTTGCCTTTTGTCTCATTTTCTTTCGTTTTTGTCTTGTCTTTATTTTGTGCTGTGTACTTGCGTCTAGTGTGTAAATGGTTTTCGAAAACCCGGTATAGAGGCTAGTGTGAAAGTGTTTACTTTCCCTCTCTAGTAGTATAAATCGAGTCTTGGACTTTAGTCTAGTAGAATGACCCTAAATCAACGATTTCGTTCGTTTCTTACATTGAGTCCACCTAGCTTACTAGGGATTTACTACGAGATTTGCATTTTGACCATTATGACCACCCATGGTGTGAAAAGGCCTTGGTTGCCGAGTCTCGTCCCCTTGGTGACCGTGTTCGGAATTGTTTGATTAGTCCAAGTTTCTCCCCTTTTTGTGGGTTTGAAGGGAAAGCGCGCTCCCGACTCTCCCATTCCCCTACCTCCTACACATATCCACTAAATAAAGTTGCAAATTGTTGAAATCTCTTTCATAGTTGCAAAAAGAAATGCCTACAACAAAAAGGGCAAAGAGAAGAAAAAGAAAAAAAATGAAAGAAAGAAAAGATTGAAGAAAAAGAAAAGGCCAAAAAGCCAAAAAGAAAATACAAAAGATGAAAAAGAAATGACATAGCAATACAAAGCAAAAATGCAAAAGAAAAAAAAATGCCAAAAAGAAAACCGTCTCACAAAAAGATTCTCACCCTCTCAAAACAAGCCTTTTTTCTGATCGTTACCGTGAAGAGCCTACCAAAGGACCGAGTCCCTAGGAAGGATGATAGCGGTAATGATCGGTCTTCCCTCACTTTGCAATCATATCCACCTTTTTACTTGGACTAGTTGGGCGGTTTTGGGCATGGGACGACCCTCTTGGCTCATTGCTAGAGGGGGCGGGGTCTCACTTACCTATAGTGTCGACTAACACCGTGGTTCATCCCTTTTCCATCCCGTCGATCGTCCCGTAGTACGTTCTTAGAAGGTTAGGAGGAACCTAGGTAAGTTACCAACGTTTTTGTTGCTTTGTCGTCATACTATTAGGGTTTTGTCCATTTTGATCTGTATTGCTAGCTTGGGAATGTTGTCACTTGCCTTGAGTCCTAAACCGGTGCTTCTTTCACCGCTTTTTAGAGGGAAGCGGTATTTGTTTCTTTTTGGGTGCAACCTTTTGTGTGTTTGTTTGTATGTTTGTTTGTTTATGTGTTTTTGTGTCCGATTGCATCCACGGTTTTATCGCAAGACCTCACTTGCCTTGCGGAGATCACTTATCCTCTAGGTGTTCTCACGTGAGTTGAAAGGGCGTAGGGTGCGCTAATACCCGCTCGGCTAGTTTAGTAGTTAGTTTGTGCTTACTCGAGGGCGAGTAAGGGTTAAGTGTGGGGGAGTTGATAAGTGGAGTTTGTAGTGCCTAGTTTGTTGTGTTTTGGTCCCATTTTCCTTGCGGAATCGCTCTTTGGGAGCGTTTCATGGGCTACTTATGCTTCCTCAAGTTCGTTTCAGGTTCCCGAGACCATTCATGAAGAATTGGAACGATTCCGACTCGTTTCATACACTTTTTGTAGCCAACGAAGTGAAGGAACGATCACTCGATGCCTTGGATTCAATCCCGAGACCTTGGGACCCGATCCCGAGCCCCTTAGACTCTATCACGAGACCCGAGAGTCGATGAGAAGCCCATGAGAAGCAAGGAGGGACCTTAAAGATCATATTGGAGGCCTACAAGTCCCATCCCCGTCGGGAAGGACCACATCCCGTCCGGGATGAGGTGCACAAAATGCGATGGTTATGTTTTAGACCCGTCCCGGTTGGGACCAACCCGTCCCGGTTGGGACCAACCCGTCCCGGTCGGGACCACTCCGTCCCAGACGGGACCATCTCGTCCCGGACGGGATGGCCGAGCTGTTGCGCGTCACTTCTTTTATCTTCCTTCTTCATTCTTGTAACCCTATAAATACTCCTCCATTGTATTGTTTAATCATCTTACCTTACCCTAGATTATTTTAGACCTCTCTTAAGCATTCAAAACCCTAGTTAGCCTCTCATCATTTCTAGTTAATCTTTAGTTAATCTTAGTTTAATCTAGTAATTAGTCTTGTATTAAGAAGATTCTTGAAGACTCTTCCAAGCTTGACAACCTTGGAGATTTGTTTGGGTTTCTTATTAATTCAAGTTCTCATTTTTTTCATCCTATTGTAGTGGGTATAATTTCTTTCCTCTTAATATTTGTTAATCTCTCAAGTTTTAATCTTTATTTATTCTTTATTGTTCTTGTTTGTTCATAATGAATGTTTGGTTGTTTATGTTGATTTCTCTTAGCATTGTTATTGTTAGTTTGATAATGAGTGAGTAGATTCCTTTTGGGGTTAGTAGGGGGATTAAGTGTGGATTATGGGTGATTAGGGCTTGATTGTGGGTAAAGATGATTCATTTGTTGCTAGTCACTTATTGGGCACACTATGTGTTTGTTGTATTGCTTGTATGGGTAGTAATGGCCAATGCTTCTCATGCTTGTTCTCTCCTTCTCATTGTGTATTCAATTTGTGGTTGAATGTTTGTGTTTTGAGTAGCATCTTGCATGAATGTTCGGGTCTCGTCTTAGACACGAGAGTGCGGACTTTGGCTTTGGCGCGAGAGCGCAAACCGACCTTAATGACTAAGTGGCACCTACACCCTTGATTACCCAATCATCCTACTATGCTTATGAACGCGACCTAACCCTACTCCTTCCCATATTTGAATTCTCCACCTGTTTAGTCGATCATTTTCTCTAGTTTAATTGCTTAGTTAATCTTTAGTTGTTCATTAGTTTTTGTTATAGCTCATTCATTGTTAGTCTTGTTCATACCTCTTCCCCCATCATAATTTGTCAATTATCATTTCTTTGTGTTTGTTTGTGACTTAGCCTTGTTTGTGAGTAGACCATAGTTTAGACACCTATAACCGTCCCCGTGGACACGACCCGACTTACCCTAGCTACCGTTAGGATTAGTTGGTTATATATTGATCGGTAGGACCCGCGGCAAATCCCACCATCAAATATTCCCTACTCTTGGAATTTCTCCTTTAGTTACTACATTTTATTAGAGACAATAAAAAAATTAGAATTTTCGAGAGAATCTTAGGCTAGATACATCTTCTTAGTTCACTAGAAAAAAAATATTCATTTTTTTAGTTTTCAATTTTCAAGAATCGTCTTTGTATGCTCGAATTATTCATGGAGGGCTAATTTCCATACTCTTGGAATAGGAGATTCAAACCTTCAAACTAAGTTGATTGTAAGACTTTAATCTCTATTTTGTCTTTTGAATATCAGGTATTGTTTTATATAATTGTTTGATTGTTAATTTATTTCTAGTTTGATCACCTAGAATTATTTTGATAATCAATTGCTAGTTTGGGTAATAGAATCCGATTGTTCATGTTACCTAGATATTTGTAGCGAATATAATTCATCAATTTGTATGCCGAATCATCGTTGATGATTTATAAATGAACAATACTTGTGTGAATCGAATTGTATGATCGCTTGAGTATGCAATCGTTTATCTTTGTCAATTCCTATGATTTATTCTACGTTGTGATTGAATTTAGACGCTTGGACAAGACTATCATTTTCGTAAGGGCTATTTGTGTACGCTTCCGTAGTAAATAGCTAAACTTAATTGGAATGGTAAATTGTGATTGTACATAACAAAGTATTCAAAGACAATTTAGAATAATTGAGTCAATGATCAATCTTTAGTGTGTTCGTGGAAATCGATTATTCCAAGATTCATTTATAATATTTTCACATCATCATAATATTGCGTTTTATTTTTAGTAGACTTAGAACCAAAATCAAAACACCTCCCAATTGTTTACTTTAGTTACAATCTGTAACACCCTTGATTTTATAAATTTAATTAATTTAAAATTATGTTCGTATTTTTATTTTTACGATTTAACTCATAATTTTTAAAATTATGGGTTTTTCTATGGGCTACCCCTCAACTATCGGCTTTTCCAAGTGATACCCCCGTCTTTTTCGAATTACGAGGTGTACCCCTAAACTTTGTAAATTACTTTATATTGTAACCAAAGTTAAAAAATTTCAATGAAGATTTCTCAATTGATGATATAAATAGTGATTATTCCCTATTTTACTTTCATCAACCATGATATATTTCTTCAATTTGCATCATTTGCTCGAAAAACTCTATTCCACTACACTAAGACATAGGGGTGACGAAGAGATTGAGGTTGAAGGATTTAAGAGAGTAAGGGAGATAGGTCGACGTCGACCGACAACAGAGGTGCGTTGTGATGAGCATTTGGTGGCTTGGTGAATGGTAAAGAAAAAGTGGTGGTTTGAAGCATCAAATTGGATTGATTAATATGTTAATTATTTATTTTTTAAAAAATAGTTGTAATACACTTATCACTTTGGTTATGATATGGAGTAATAAGTAAAATTTAGAGGTACACCTTGTAATTCGAAAAAGGCGGGGGTACCACTTGGAAAAGTCAATAGTTGAGGGGCACCCCATAGAAAAACCAAAAAATTATTATAAAACGAATTTATCGTTTAATCGTTTCTAACTCCTAAAATTCTATTTGTCTTGGAAACTCTTCTTATATTTAAAAATATATTTTTATTTCTATTTCGATACATGTAATTTAATTCTTATCGAAAATCTATTTGTAGACACCCACATTTGGCTGCTAGGTGTCTATAGCAGTTTCTAAAAAACACCAGATGATGATCGGACGCAAACATGTTTCTACATGTTCGGATATGAGCTCAAAACCGTTAGTTTCTGGCTTGGGCTTTTTACGGAGTACAAATATCACAAAACTGACCTCAAATTCAGGCCCAGCAGGTCGTTTCCAATCAAATAAGACTAATTTGAGTCAAAACCAACACCGAAAATAAGACCGTCTTTTAGCAATCGGGTCAAACCCCGGTCAAAGTCATTTCCGAGACACAAAATAAGCCATGCAAAATATCAAGAATCCAACCCAAACACGAAATCCATCAAAATCCGGCCCGCCTCATCCACTCGATCGAGTGCCATCCCACTCGATCGAGTGGGTCCTTAACAGCCCCGCTTCTAACACCCCATTGGGCCACTCGATCGAGTCAGCAGGACACTCGGTCGAGTAGCCCTAGGTCGGGTGATGGGGAAATTATTATAAATACCCCCCTTTGCATTCAAATTACATACACTTGAACAACCCTAATCTACACATTCAAGAACCCTAATTACTACTTCTTCAACCTAGACCCTAGCATCTAGAAAACTTCAAACCCTAAACCACCATAACTCCATCTACATACACCTCAATACTCCCGTGCTCAAGCCACAAATAAAGGAGTCCCGTCTGAGATTACGAAACATGTAGGTTGAGGGTGCAATATTCCCGTTTTTTCTCTCTTTCTTCTTCCTCGTCTTCTCGTCTTCCTCGTCTCCTCACATCTTCCTCGTTTTTTTGTTTCTTTTATTATTTCTAATATCGATAATATTACTAGTATTAAAACATTAAAATACTCGCTAATTCGTGTCGAATACGAAGGATGACGGAATAAGGAAATCCGAATACAAGGGTGTTTCACCCGATGTGGCCGGTCGCTTATCCCGACACCCCGAGTATTTGATTATTGAATCGAGTCAACCTCAACAAAATCATCTTTTTATTCTTGTCCCGTCGTTAGTCACGTTTCATTCGCATCATCTTCATAATTATTAACAACATATTCGTCAAATCTCTAAAACTATTTCGAATTGAGCACGTTTAATGGCGATATTGGCGTAAGACCCTTCTAACCCTTTTACGCGTTGTAACAGTGGTGGAGCCCTCTCGAGGAGCCCTGCCCTAAACGCTCAAAGGCATGATGGGATCGCGATATTCCCCTTTAAACGCGCCCGATTCCCTTTTTTATGAACCGAGACCCGTTGATGCGGATCTGACATCACAAAATACCGCAAGGATTTATTAGGATGTCGAGATGCGGAGGGAATCATTTTTTTTTCAATAAAGTTTAAAGCGTCGTTCTTTGGATTCGATACCGACTCAATAGTCGGATATCGTACCTAATCGAATTAGTCAATAAATTTAACTAACACGAGTTCGTTGATGCTAAAATAGTTGTCACACAGTTCTAAAGAATCAATTATGACACTATAAACGCGGAGATAATTTATTTTGTTTTAGTTAATTAAAACGACTTATATCCTTTTTCCTAGATTCCGCTCTAAATATTCGATATTGATTCCATAATCAAATATCGTATACGACGAGTATGAAAATCCGAATCGAGCACAAATCATACAATATTTCTGCCCGATTTGACCAAATTAGCGATTTTCCAAAATCAAAAAGCAATTTCGAATTCTATGACAAATTGCGAAACGAATCCTAGTTCGTACAGGGGGCACTCGATCGAGTGGCACCCCAAAACCGAGGCAGAATGACTTTTTAAGGATCACTCGGTCGAGTCTCTCAATGACTCCATCGAGTGGCGACCTACTCGGTCAAGGCTCTTAATGACTCGGTCGAGTAACACCTCAAATTTTGGGAAAAATCCTTTTCCGAGGTCCACTCAGTCGAGTCCCTCGATGACTCGATCGAGTGGCCTTTATCACGTCAAGTACGTGAGGTCCATAGCATCTTTCGAGCCTCGATAAAATATTTTTAATGACTTTGGTTAACACGTGTCAAGTCCATCACGTGATTTATCTTTCCAAAACTCATGCATCATATCTCGTCGCATCATCCTATAGCATTTTTTATATTATTCGCAAACCGTTATTATCGTTATCATCGTTACTAACACGTTTGTTCTTATTTTGGTATTTTATTTCCATTTGTTTTATTGTACTAAAAAAAATCTCGCATGCTGAATACAACTTTGACGTTAATTTTAGATGCATTAAATCGACATAGCAACTTATTCTAATCTTCACATGTTAGTCAAAACATTGTTTGCATATCATCTCATCGAATTACTAACGCGCGTATTAAAACATCAAACGATATCTTAGTAGAGGCCGCTAATGTGCGGGCGGGGTTGGGTGTTCATTGTGAACTTCCCAACACGTACCCTCACCCCTTACTCAAAACCATGGTTTCCGGATATCCGAATCCATTGGCACACGAGAGTCATTCAATATACGGTATCCGATAATGTCGGTATGGGTATCAAAATGCAAAGGGACGAAAAGAATAAACTCTGACATCCGAATAGGCCGTACTTTGTGCGCGGCCCACTAAGATATAGAGTGCGTTCGAATGGGCCCGAACTCCCACAAAGTTCGGTGGCGACTCCACTTCGATTTAAATTTCAATTCGATCCATCTCACGTGAGATTCATTCGCCTCCCAAAACCCGCGCGTGGCCGCGTCAGGGTGGACTTATGTCATGTCCACACTATTCCGATTATTTAATTTCTAAATTCTTTTTATTTATTTATATTTAAGCTCGAATTTCTATTTTCGGCTCGAAGCTCATTTATTTTAAGTTTCACCAAAACATTTATTATTTTTTCTCGAGGAATCAATTTAATTCGCTTTATCGAAGATTTAATATTTATCGAGAAATACTATTTCATCGTCTAATTATTTATTTCTATAAGCTTCGTTTTTGTTTCGAATAATTTATTTTCTCATTTTATTTGAAGGCCCGATTATTTATTAATTTTATTAACTCGTTTCATTTGATTCGTGAGTCTGTCAACTTATCGATACGAAATTTGTTTAATCCGTATTTCTAACCCGATTTATTAATTATGTTTAAGGCCGCGGTTTTTGTTTTATTTGGAGCCGTATTCCCTTCTTCTCCTCGTTCTCTTTTTTCCCTTCTCCGTATTCTCGTTATCCCAATCTCGTTCTTTTTCGTTTCGTGAAGGCCTCAGAGTTTTATTGAATCGGCTTTCAAGTTCTGAGGTTCGAGCTTGGTCTAATCAAGAAAGGACAGTACGAGTTTGATTCCGATATCTACTTGAGGTAACTTTAGGACGTTACTCGATTTTATATCGTATGTTTGAGTAGTAGTATGTAGTAATATTTTAACTTCGCTTTTCTAATTTTAGCTATTTATTATTTGCTAACATTATTATTTTAAATTGTGTACCGTATAAATATTTTACAACTTTCAATATCGTTTTACAAATCGTTAGTAATTTTATTATTTATGACCGTTTATAATATTTTGTTGGTTATCGTGACACTAGTAACTAAATATTATCGATTTCAGATTTTCGTCATATTTCGTTAATTTATAATTTTAACTCAAAATCGTATTTTTGTATTATAATCGAGATTTGTATACTTGTTCAATAGATTAATTCCGTTTTATGACTTATATTAATAAGTGAGAAAGTAGTCGATTTTATTTGAAATACATTTTTAGTCGAAACTTTTTTCCCTTATAATTTCCTATTTGTCTATGATTGATTATTTTTAGTAAAATCAGTACTCCCTCCGATTTTTAATAATTTTCCTATTTGACTTTTTGGTGAAAAATAATGGTATAGAAATGTGTGGTTCAAAAGAGAAGAAAGATGAGAGAGAAATGTAAGGGTAATTCTAGACCACATATTGATGGCCCAAAATATAAATAGGGAAGAAAGGGTGTTTCAGCCAAATAAGAAAACATGGAAGATAAATAAAAATCGGAGGGAGTATTATTTATTGATAGAATCTGTTTGCTAAAACTAATTTGAAAGCTTTATAAAATATCGTTTAATTTATAAAAGTCGTTGACTCAATTAATTTTGGATGTCGTTTTTCTTAAAACATCTCTTTTCTAAACTTTATAGTTTTAACTGGATTTCCTAATTTTTTATAAAATACTATATATTGACTTATTATATTTTATTTATATTTTGAGTAACGAAATTAGAAATATAATAAAGTTACGATAACGACGATAAAAATAAAATGTTAATTTCTTTAGAAATGCTATTTTTATACATTTCACTTATTTTAATAACTTACGTATTTTCTATAACAATATTTCCATTTTAAGTAAGTTTCTATTTATATAAAGTTTACCTTTTATTATAAAATGTTTATTCCTATTTATGTTCATATTATTTACAATGATTATTTATTCTCAATATCGATAATGGCTTGTTTTGGAGTAATGGAATAAGGACAAGTGTGGGGTTAGAGTAATATATTCTAGGGTTTACGTTTTTGCTATCAACTATAAGGATGGTGTGTCTTTATGGGGCACACTGGTTGTTGAACCAAGCATATATGGTGTTCGGGAGTGTGTGTACATTTTGACCTTAAACTCATGCCTTGCAGTGTAAGACGTCGTCGGGTTGAACTGAGTATTTATGGTGCTCGAGAAGGGTGTGCATATTATCTTAAACTAGGGCCACGCATTTATAAGTCGCCGTCCTATTATGGTTGAGTAGCCTAGTTAGAGATAGAGGTTTGATTTGTTTGAACTAAGTTCTCGAAGCTAGTTTTAGTATTTTTCTAGTGAAAGTCTAGCCGTCGACACTAATCTTATCCATAACGCCATTTTGAATATTTTTATTATTATTGATTGATTTTTTATTTGCAGGTTGACAAATGTTTTATGTTTTCTTCGAAAGCTTATTCTTATTATATTGTTTTAACGTTTTCCATTTTAATATATTTTGATATATTAATACTATTATTTTCCGTATGATATAATATGGCTGGGAGAACGTCTGAGTTACTCCCCACAGACGTGGCTGTTATGTTTATAACATGACAGGTATTTGCTGCTGGGTTTTGGGTGTGAGCTAGCGAGTAGCGTGGATCCTACTCTTCCTTCATTCATGTTTATTTATGGATTTTTGTAACCCTGTTTGGAGAATATTTATTTTAGCCCTTTTGTAAAAATTGGCCTCTGCATTGACTGACCGTTCTTCTATTAAAATGTAGAACATCAGTGTATTTTAATCCCAAACGTATAGTGTTTCTGCAACTGTATCACGTTAGAATTTCTAGGGGATTACACAATTTCTACACACATCTCATCGACCTTACAACTTCCTCGTGGGTTCGAACCCTACTTATACTTGCTATTAGTTTGAGTTTGTAGTGGATAAAATTACTAATTTGGAGACTCGCGACAAGTCTAGCCAATATGGATTGATATAAGAATATCTATGAAAGCATATATGGTAGTTATTAAGGAATGATCTCATAGTAATGACTATGGAAAAATCTTTTTACAACATTATGCTAAATTCTATTAGATTGGTTTAGCATTTTGAATGTCATCACTCATATGATGAGTTTTGGACATATATGTAAAATACATTTCTTGAAAGAGATGCAATATGATGTGTGTGTGACTCATCGTATGAATTTCATATTATCAAAATTTCTAGGCTAATTGAATGTTTCGATTTGATTAGAGCATGGAGCAGGTATCTTTGTTCTCAATAAGATAAATCAAAGGTGTTTGTTTTCTTTTGAGACGAAGAGAGACAAAATGTGTACAGGAGGCTAGTTGGGGTGCATTTATCGTTATAATTTGGTATGTATATGTGGCATACTTCTCTAACTAAATGACATGTGGTTGCTTTAGTCCTGAGACTTGGCAAGAATGTTTTTTATTATGTACTCGTGTGACGGGTGGATACTAATCTAGTGAATGTCACTAGGATGTTGTCTAAGAATTATTTCTGTGTGCTTAAGAAGCAAAAAGGGAATTATTCAATAGATGCGTGATAATGTGATAAGAGAATTGTTGTAAAAAAGTTACAACAACGCATATTTCCAAATAGATAAAAATGACATGAGATTGTAATATATATAAAGTTTATTTTGGATAAGATGTTGTGTATTGGAACGGTTCCAAAAGACAACTTTGTGACTAGTATTATAACTAGAGTGAGTATTCTATTGCTTTTGAAGCAAAGAAAGAAACGTTTGATTACGAATCAAGCACACACTCAACTTTAAAGTTTCTGAAGCAATTTGTTGCTTATGAAACTAACAGTTTGCCTTAAATAAGGGAAGGTAGATTGATCATCATTTGCTTGTAAATAACCGATACAAAAGTTGTATACGTGATGCAAATGGTGTATGTCCTGAGACCTCCTCTACATCAAGATCATATTGTTATGATATGTATAAGACGCATGAGCGAGTGGGCTTAGTACTTTTAGAGGTGTTTGGTTTAGTGAGAGTTATTTCGATAATTGATATATGTATGACATATTGTCATTTGGTTAATGTAACTGAGTTTTGTCCCTAAATAATTTACATTGATGAAATAGATCACTAAGTACATGTGTAGACACCCAGATTTAGACCTGGTGGCCGCATGAGTGCCCAACAAACACCCGATGACGATCGGACTGCAACGCGACACGGGTTCGCGATGTTTTAGATAGTTTTTCTATAGAACGGATCAAATAAATTACGCGGAAAAATTAAACTAACATCTTGGCAGCTTTAGTCGTGTCATTACGGTCGCATAGACACTAATTAGAGTCAATTCTGACACCGGGACCGCATAGAAACTCGAACCTAATCAGCACCGCCTCAAGCGAACCTCGGGATGGACACCCGAGGCCCACTAAACACCACGGCACTAGGTCAAAACCGGGGAAGACTTAATCCCCAAGCTTTGTATTATACACCCGCTTCTCGATTTTGGAAAGTATCAAAATCATATCTTCAAAACTCCGAGCGCCTCACCTTGCACGCCTGTGTCTTCACGCGCCTAAACCCAGCCGCCTGAGTTCTGGTGCGCCTCAGGCGCCTATCCGGGTGACGAGGACCGAAAAACACCTATAAATACCCCCTCTTCACCCCCTCATTTCGACACACAATTCAATTCTCTTCCCTTTTCACTCGTAAAGAGTTTCTCGCTAAGGGCTCGCACTCCGACACCCGAGGCAAACGATCCACTCGATCGTAGTTCCGATAAAGAGACATCGATGCTACTCCTCACCATCGAGCACTCCACTCGATCTCAAGGTGTCTGTGTGCGATTAGCAGTAGTCTAGTAACGGAATTCTGCCGGATTACCCGCAGAACCAGCCAGTAATTGTGGAGCTCTGCCGGAATAGCCGCATGAAGGGTCGACAGTAACGGAACTCTACCGAAATCAGCGGGCAAGCTAAGAGGATCCGCCTTTCGAAGTCGAGTCGTCACTAGGTTGTCATCTAAACAAAATTTTACTTTTTTGTACCTTTATTATGCACTACGATAATGTCAAACGTGGACAGTAGGTCTCTACTTCAATCGCAAACACTAAAATACACTAAATAGACCCGAGTAATTCCGAGATCCGTTCTCAACTATCTATGCATCGTGTCCCGTTTAGTGTATACTCCGAGGGTGCAACTCCTCACAACGTGATTTACTTATATTCGTATTTACAGTTTTTCGTATGATTTATTGCTTTTATGACCTTATAATCGCATGCTAAATCACTTAACACGGAAATCAAAACGTAAATAAACTAAAATTGAACAAAACAATGGTCGGGTTCTGTATTAGTCCCGGTGCTCGCCATGTATGGTTCGACGCATCCTTATTAATACCGAACTGATGCATCTTAAGCAGAATACCGAGTACGGTATATCACGAGAAAGACTAATATCCGTATTATCACGTTAAAATTGATTTGCTAATACCTATAATATTAGTACTCTCTACTCTCCAATATGCATCTTTTCATGGCCTTCTTGTCACGTGAAATCGCATGCAAAGAATGTAAACACAACTACTTCGACGACAAAAGCAACTTTTCCTTAAGCAACCGACATAGCAAAAGGTATAGGGTGAAAACAATGGATGTTACAGTAATTCCGCCATAACAAAATAACAAATTTATCAGCCCACCGATTGATTAGTAGAGGCCGCTATCGTGCGGGCGGGATTGGGTGTCGATATCTATCGGATGTTGGCTTCCCAATACGTACCTTCACCCCTTACTCAGAATCGACGGTTTCAGGATGTCCGAAACCATTGGCAATGAGAGCCATTCCAGGCATGGAGTGCTTAAGGGTACAAGTCTTTATCTTTAGGTCTCGTGCCCCTCAACTTTGAGCCGACTAAGGATCAAAGTTGTTTTGAACGGTTTCCGAGTCCCCATAATTGACTCGGTGACGACTCCACGAATTGGCAACTATATTAGTTCACAAAAAAGGTTGCCTTACCAAACATATCGACCTTTAAACATTTACAACCACGACTCGATCGATTCCAAACGGAAACACGGTTGCCCGCACCCGTCTAGTACAGGTTCGGATTGTCATTCAAATCGAGGTCCGACACATCGCCCCGTATGCGAGATCGGACCGGCTCCCGGTCGGGAGGGGGCCGCGTGGGTGGCCGCCGCCACACATTGAAAAATCAGATCGGTCCCGCGTGGGCGCTCGGAGCGGGGCGCCGGGCGGTTCGGAGGGACTCCACAGTTTGGCGACTCCGCTGGGGATTTGGAAACAAGTTTCCAGCGGTGGTGTAACTTGAACGAGGTTGGTGAAGCTCATTTACTAGTTCCTAGTTGTGGCCACTACAGGTTTTGACTCTAAAAAGCCCACCCAAACCAATATCAGGATCAATCGACCTCTTCGCGGTAAGATCCTTATGGACACGCGGAGAGATCCTCGGTTGATGCTCCGGCCGCCTAACGCGTACTTCACGGATATACTAAACGAGTACTTCTGAACGGACGGTATGACACTCGTCTCCCTAGGTGATTTGTCAATACCTAAGCAAAGGCTATTCGTGGGCGGTAGCCTACCCTAACTTACCCGTGTCTGCATCCTGCATGAGTGTATCCATTCCTAGTTATGTGTAGCGTGTTTGAAAGCCCCAAATAAAACACTAAAATCTAAATTCAACCACGACAACATATTCAACCGCACTCAACTCTGTTTTCAAAAAAAAAGGGGCATCTCCAAAACTGCTGTTTTAGCACCGATACTCCGGCCAATTCAAAATGATTTTTGAAAACCTTTTAAAAGCACCGTCATCATGACGGATTTTTCAAAAGACCTTTTTTTTAAAAAAAAAATACCATCACCTTGGCCAAAGTAATACTCGTCAACAACGAATACCGTTAATACCACCGGAAATTCCGATCAATGGAATCAAGGTACATCGAACGGTTACATTTTTTTATCTTTTCAAAAAAAAATGTTTTTATGCACATACCGTTAACACGACCGAAGCTTCAATTAATGAAGTCTAGGAATCATAAACGGTCACAAAACGTCATTTTCAAAACACCGTCACCAGACATCACATAATGTCACAAACACCAACTACACCATAATTGTCTAACTGACTAATTAATAGTAGTT
Organism: Agrostemma githago; assembly: GCA_958450325.1. Classification (NCBI taxonomy): domain Eukaryota; kingdom Viridiplantae; phylum Streptophyta; class Magnoliopsida; order Caryophyllales; family Caryophyllaceae; genus Agrostemma; species Agrostemma githago. The sequence goes on from OY288241.1 coordinate 56,413,594, forward strand.
TTGATAAAGGCACCACGTCATCATTTTCAAAACCGGTTCCCCTAAGAACCGTGCTTCTTTTGAAAAAAAACACCATTTACACTTTTGTCGTGGTCAAATATCCGACGCACATGTAGCAACATACTTTCACGTCACAAACAATGTCAACACGCCATCGTCACCCCAATTTTACAGATCCTCTTTTTTTGAAAAGACTTCCTTTGCAAAAGCTCGATCGTTTTCAAAGAAAAAAAACACATCAAACCTTTTTGATCCTGAGCCGGGGTCACGATCAACTTCTTACGTCATACAACCGTGTGATTAACTGTCTGTGCTAGTTACAAGGGTCTCCTCTATCCGAGGTCTTACATTTTGGGTCGTCTCATCTCGAGAAAGTCCTCTTTTAAATCTCACACCCGAGATTAGTGTCAAATCATCTCGCTCTAAAGACAGGTCTCCATTAGGCGTTCCACCGAATACACCAAGAGTCTAAAGCACGTGAGTCCATAAGCCGATGACCGCACACACGCACGAGTCAAGGGTCTCATTTCCATGTCGCTCAGTTACGAGCATTCCTCAAGTCCTTAAATTGTCTGGTGGATTCAGCCTCATCTGCAGTATTGTTTCGCAGATCTAGAAATGTTTTCCAACCACAACACCGAACCACTCAACATAATACTAGGGCTTGTTAAAGAACTCCAAAACAACATGGCCCAAATAACTGTCGCCCATGACAACATCCTACTCCAGCTCGGTAAGCTTGAGGTGTGGCCAATAGGACACGTAACCTCCCTCAGGAGAAGGTTGACGAGAAGCCCTTCATCTCTAAAGGCAGGATGAGACTCGGGTCGGCTAGGTTTGTCCCAGCCCTTGGAGGGCGCCTCTTCAGAAGCCTTACCGACCTAGGCATGACCTATGCCGAGGCTCTTAGAATTGCCAACGAGGACTGGCAGTTATCACAGCTCGTTCCTACTCTGGATCCACCCCGCGAAGCTCGGGCGGCGGATTGGGATCCTAGTGCCTATTGCCCGTATCATCAGGGAAGGGGGCACGATACGGAGGACAGTGATTGCCTCAAGCACGACATCCAGGACCTGGTGGATGCCGGAACTTGCCCTCTTGTGAAGGCACATACGCCACAACTCGCTACTGGCGAGACTAGTGACGGGGCAACCGTGTCTGTAGTGGTGAAGACAAGCAGCACCATCAAGGTGCTTTTCCCCGGAGGGAGCCACGATGCTTAGAGGCATAACCGGTCTTGGTCAGAGTCTAGTTCGTCTTAGGGCCTAGGCTAAATAATACTCCCTCCGTTACAATGAATTGTTTGCCTTTCGTTTTGGCACCAAGGGTAAGAGATCCAATGAGGGAGCGACATGTGGAGCAAAACTCATGAGAAGGGGCAAATTGCATATAAAAAACATTCCTAAAATAGAAAGGCAAATAATTCACTGAGACGCCCCAATATGGAATAGGCAAACAATTCATTGGAACGGAGGGAGTAATAATAAATGTCTTCTTTTTTCGAATCAGGGAGATGCGAGGAGACATGTCCTCCGTCTCCTTCCCCCCCAACATACTCAATCACGGGCATTTATCCCGTTTACTATTTAACAATAAAATAACTTTTTTTTTTCTTTTACAAACATGCCTCGACAATCGCTTGACTTCTTTCAATAACATACTTTATCGCTTAGGACTCGATACTATGTCATTTACCGATAACAATTAACTAAAGCGCAAGGGCTACAACAAACGGTCCACTTAACTTCACCCTAAAAAGAGATCAGGGACAACAACCCAAGATTCAACCCATCACTGATCCTCCTAACCAAAATAACAGCAGGTTTACAACAAACGAGCCTTCATACAAACTAGACTTCCCCGTTACCAACAACACAGCCGAATACAAAGCCTGCCTAATAGGACTAAAAGTTGTTGTATCTCTAGGAGTTAAAAACCTTAGAGTAAATGGGGATTCATCCCTAGTAGTCAACCAAGCCACGGGCATCTGGAAGGTTTATAGCGAAAGCCTTACCCCATACCAAACCAAAGTAGAAACAGTGTCCCGGGAATTCACCGAAATTGACTTTATACACATACCCAGCGAAGAAAACCAATTCGCCGACACCCTATCCAAGCTAGCCTCACTAATAAACATGCCCGACCATCTTTTCTCTATGCTTATCTCCGCAGAGAGAAGCGAACAACCGGCCTACATCCATAACCTCGAAACTGATGATACCTCCTAGGGACCCTGGTACAAAGCAATCATAGACTTTAAAACCAACGGGTCATATCCGCCCAACAAAAATACCAAAAACGAAAGACCCTATGAATACAAGCCGCCCATTACGTCCTAAATCAAGGACTATTATACAAACGAACCCCACAAGGAGTCCTCCTTTGATGCATAAACAAAACCCAATCCGAGAGAGTCATGAAAGAAGTACATGACGGAGAGTGAGGACCCCACATGAGTGCACACCTACTAGCCCGAAAAATAATGAGACTGAGCTATTACTGGATTACATTAGAGGCAGACTGTCGACGTCACGTCCGTCACTGCCACAATTGCCAAATATTTGCCAACATCCAACACCTACCGCCAAATCCTCTCCATACTATAGCCACACCTTGGCCTTTCTCTACTTGGGGAATCGATATCATAGGAAATGTACACCCGTCAGGGACCGGCGGACACTGCTTAATACTAGTGGTCGTCGGTTATTTTACCAAATGGGTAGAAGCCGCTTCTTACACCGTACTAACCTCAAAACAAGAAGTCAAATTCTTACAAAATAACATCATCTGCCGCTATGGCATACTTCACGAAATCATCAGTGATCAAGGGGCTCATGTCAGGGCCGACACACAAAAACTCCTCGAGAAATACAAAATCCAAAGACACAAATCCTCACCCTATAGACCAAAACAAATGGGTCCGTAGAAGCAGCCAACTAAACCATAACCACGATCCTTAAGAAAATGATAGACAACGACCGGGATTGGCCAAGCAAAATACCCTTTGTCTTATGGGGGTACCGAACATCCTACCGAACACCCACTGGAGCCACACCATATTACCTAACCTATGGCTCTGAAGCCGTGCAACCCGTGGAGCTAGAAATACCGTCACTAAGGATACTAGCCGGGAGCAGTACTCCCGAAAAAGAATGGGACCAAAAACGATACGACAAGCTAGTACTCTTAGATGAGCATAGGATACATGCCCTATCCAACGTACAAGCCTACCAACAACGTATACAACGAGCCTTTAATAAACGAGTGAAATCACGAAACATACATGAGGGAGACCTAGTAGTCAAATCCATTAGAGCACCCCTTCCCGTCGATCCCAGAGGGAAGCTCAAACCAAACTGGACAGGCCCCTACCTTGTCAAGAAAATACTCTCGGGGGATGCCGTGATTTAACCGACTTTGACGGCCAAGAGTTCTCCACCCTGACCAACATGGACCAACTTAAGCGATACTACCCATAAACACCCTAACAATTTCACCCTGTTTTCCAAATTAGGGGGGAAACCCATACAAAGCAAAAAAAATCGCATGGATAATTGGCATAACGAGTCTAAAGCAAAATCACTCACATTTTGAAAGAACTACGAACATGGTTTGATTCCATCTAAAAGCTGATATGTAGGCAACCCTCCTTCGGGTACAACCAACCAAACAAAAAAAATCGATCACTCGATTCGCAGGCAAACCGGAACTCTTTGCTACGTTCCGATTAACGAGTGATTCAAGTAATGAAGAACAAACGACGAGCCGAGGACGGGGTGAAAACCTGAAAGGGCGCCCTAGGGAAAATAAAGAAACGAGTTGCGAGCCATCGTTAAAAAAAAATTTAAAAAAATGATGAGCAGAGAACGGGGTGAAAACCCGAAAGGGCGCTCCGGGCAAAATATCGAGTTGCGAGCCGTCAAAAAAAAAATGGTGAGCCGAGAGCGGAGTGAAAACCCGAAAGGGCACTCAGGGTAAAATGAAGAATCGAGTTACGAGCCACAAAAAAAATAATAATTAAAATAACAATAATGTGGTTTTCAATAAAATTTGGTTAAGTCGAGCTTTTGTCGAGGCCTTTACATTAAGCGTCGGACACCCGGCTATTCCGGAAGATGACAACGTATCAAAACTCCACAAAAACTAGTACTAATACGCCACATAATATCAACTAATAGGACATAATACAAAACGGCTGAACTCTATCAGTCCAACTTCCTATTCCCACCGACATCCGGGCGAGCTTGTGCTGGTCTTTCACCATTAACCCCTCATGATACAAGCCTCCACCGCCCTAGCCAAAGGCGAGTTCAACCGACCATGTTTCTTCTCATCACTAGCACCTTTAACGTGAGTCTCTTTAGTCTTGGCCCGTATTGATGAACTGACGGTACTAGGATCGGTAACGTTGTCTTTGGTCAGGCACTTAGTGACATTGCCTCGAGTTGCCTCCTCGTCCCCTAGTGCCGTTATCTTCCTAACTTTTGAGTTGCTCTGTCCAGACGGGTGTTCACAAACCCCCACCGGATGGAAGCAATGTCGGTCGGTCGGACGCTCTTTATGACAACGAGACGAAAACTTCTGTTCCCAAGACACCCTAAACTCCCTAAACGAATTCTCTGTCCATGAGTCGAACCTAGAAACACTCTTAGCAGTCTCCGAAGTGGAGGGTTTAACGCCCATTTGATTCGACAACTCACGCCGATAAATATAAACAGGATCCCTCATGGATAGTATTAACAAAGCCTGGGTCGAAGACAAAAAAGGAAACCCGGCCGGTACGCCCATTGATGTCCCACCACGGGAAAGACCGCCTGATGACCGACTGCCCTTTAGCCAAGTAGGAAAGCCACTCCTTTTCGGTGTGACCCTCACTCCACACCAGCACTGTCTTCCAGTCCGTGAAACCCATGTAGTTATAATCTTTGAAGCCCCGGGGAGGGTCAACCAAACCAAGTTGCTCCTCTGGCCAAACCTGCACAAACCACGACAAAACGTCACACCTTCGAGCTAAAGCAACCAAAAACAAGAAAACAAAAGCCAAGAAACAAGGAAACATGACACCCTAAGCACCTGTAAAAATGATCCTAAAACCCCGAAAAGATGCCTCCTCGTGGAGTCGGGCACGAGCATCGAGACCTAGAATAAGCTCACCCAAAATAAGCAAAGAGGGTGATTGTCCATGTTCCGTTCCCATTACAACATCCAGAACTCGAGGATTACCCCAACCCTCACGCGCCCTCGCATCCTCGAAAAGATAATAACAAGCCACCGCGATATTGAAAGCACGCCTACATGCTAGAGCCGAAATATCGTAGGAACCAGCCTGCGAGAATATCCTAAAAAGCAACTATAGGTCAATGCCATCTCTCCCAATGAAAACCTTAGCCTTCTTCAATGAAGAAAGGTCCAAAAAATGACAAAACCGCTCTACATAAGCATCATCTCCCGAAGGCATGCAAGGTCGAACCGAATTCCACCCACCTATAGCGTCGAGTTCTTCGGGGAGAGGACAAATTTTATCCTCGGGGAAAGCAAAAACATGACCTTTTGAGTCCCAAAACTTAGAGCATGCTAGTAAGAAGTCATCTTGTATCTTGACTCGACTCAGCGCAACGACCATTGACAAACCGTCATTTGAACAAACCTCGGGGTCACATTCCTTAAAATAACCCGTCGACTCAATTAGGAGATTCCCGAAACCCGACATGACCCTGAGTATAGATATTCTAGACACTATGGATATTATAATATGTCTAAAACAAGCACCCACAACCCGTATATATAGCCCTAATCCCACAAAAAATAGGAAACAAAAAAAATTTCCATAAACAGGGCTTGAACCGCCCGGACCCAGGCGCCCAAGTCTCCAGCCGCCCGAGCTCAGGCGATCCGGAACCTGAAAGCCTTAGCCCAGGCGCTTATCCCTAAGCGGATAACCTCTCAAGCGACCCAAAAATAGAAACGTTGATCCTGATTGTTGCTATAACTACCACCAGACATCTCGGACGTTAGGAACGACCTCCCGAAGTTACTAAAACCCTCTCCGAAGACCAAAATACCCTCAGAAGCCCCTTTTAGGATCTGCAGGAACACTGGTTCACCCGTCGGACACACCAGACTTAGGCGGTTTTTCAATTTTTTTTCTTTTAGGGGGATAAGCTACCCCACCTAGGCGTGTTGTAGCCTTTAACGGTTATTGTCAAGTCACGTCTGTAGCCCAATAAGGCACTGCTATGAGTATGCAAAAAGTGGTCTAACCTTTTTTCAAAAGTAGCCTTGATTTTGGGCTTCGGTCTCTTTGTCGATTATGAGCATGAGGGGACTTTCGTTTCAAGTCAAAATATTTTAATCGACGTACTATCTGATCTGATTCCCGGCTCAAACTAACGCATTTCAAAACATCCAAAAAGAACTATTTTCGTACTCTCGTGCAACCCCAACGCATCCTAAACTAAGATTAAATCGCAAATAAATGAACGCGAAGTGATTACTTGTCAATCTAAGTCAACATTTCACCAAAAAAAAAACACAAGACTAATCCAGCCAATTCAAGTACTAAGAAAGGATACAAAAGATACAATGTCATACACAAATCAAGTTTATAGACTAGGGAGGGCCCCTAGAAGCTGCACCGATGGCTATCACGAGCTCACCAAGGTTGTCATCCAAACCTAGGTCCTCTAGAACAAAGGTAGGAGACTCACTACCGTCCATCCCCGACAACATATCGAAGGTAGACGTCTCGGGAATCCTTCCAACATTCTCGGTAGAGCCCGTGACGTAGCTCATAGCCTCAGCCTCAACATTTCTCTCCATCCGACCCTTCGCCTGGCCTCACCCCGTGCTGAGGTCTCACCCTGTTGCCGAGCCAACCGCTCCTTAAGCTGGGCAATCTCATCTTCCCGAGACTGCAAGAGCTGTCTCGCGTTAGCCACTTGTGCCTCCAGCTCGGTCACCCGAGTCTCTAACTACCCCACCATGTCCGGGATATCCTGCAAGTACACTCAAGCATTAGGAAAACACACAAACAGGCTAGAAAACCACTCTAGTCATACAAACGCACCGATCGAGGTCCCGAAGTTTCAAGGGAAACCCTCGAGACGTAGGCCCCGAAGCGGCTGACGGCTTGCCACAACCACTGATGGCAAGCTGATGAAACCTGAAAGACGAAACCACGCAAATTAGCCGAACGAATCCAAACTCTTAGACCACGCAAACCCCAAACAGACACTAAAACTTACCAGGTATACTCAGTCACGCCACTCTATCCCAGCATCCATCTCCTCGGCAGATCACGGGGGGAGAGGCTCAGTGAATGCAACCCCAACTGCATCTACCCTGAGCAGAGTCAAGGGGAAGTCTGGGGGAGAATAGCATCAGTCGGGTCGGCCAACTGAGAGAGGAACGAATCGGCCAGTCAGGGGCAAGTAAACACTAAATCATAAAATGAAATGAACATTAGAACCAAAGATTAAGCCCTTACCACGAGGCGGTGGCAAGCTAGCCACTGGCTGACATAAGACAGATAGAAGGCACTAGGAGTGCATCACCTCCTTCTCCATCCCTACCCTCGAGGACCTCCGTAGTGGTCGGTGGTCTAAACATGGTCAGGGGAGGATCAACCGGCACCCTAAAGTTGTCATATAAGCTCTGACGCACCAACCGCTCGCCCAGATACCAAACCGGGCGAAACAACGCAGGAAGGAGCATCCTCCTATAGCTCTGAGGCCTCAAATCTGCAGCCACATACCCAGGTACACCCTCATAATTGGGCCAAGGGCGGGGCACAAACTACACAAACAAAACTAGCATTTCAATAATCCTAAACCCTCGGTTGACGCTAAATAAAGCGAGATATAAAGAGAAAACTTACATCCTTGAGTCGTAGCTGGTTAACCAGCACGTTCTCTGACGGGTAGTGGCCGATTGTACTCTTAAGCTGAGCCAACCTCCATTCAATTCCCACCGGGAATTTGGTCAGATGAAAACGCACCGTTTTGGGTGCCAGACAAGGGAAGTAGTAACAAATCAAAGCCTGCAAAATCCCAAAACACCTTTAGCAAAACTAAGCCAAAATAAGTAGAACCTAAAATACAAAGACGGGAATAGCAACTAACCTCTAGTACAAGGCCTGGACCCACAATGGGCAAAGCTGAGGCTGACTCCACCTTCAACGGTCTCACCATGACTTGCAAACAGCGATTCATCTCCGCGAAAGCCGCGGTCACCCAATCAAAACGTCCCAGCTGTTCTAGATCAGCTAGAAGAGGCAAAATCCTATTACTAAACCTCTCGCCCTTATCCGAGAAGTGGGTCGATCTTAGGAAATACCACAACCACAACCGCGAATCTTGCTCCGGCGTGTTGGGCGCTCGACCCTCTAACACCGCCACTCGCTCAAAGTGATCGGTGATATACGAACTCACCAGAGCATGAGGGGTACTATAAGCCTCACGCTCCAAACAATCCTTGATGAGGCCACGCACCTCACCGCTATCTAACCTAGGGCCCTCAGCAACCCACCTAATTCTCTTCGGACCCCAGGGCAAACCCGTAATCACCCCCGAAATCCTCTAGAGTTATACCGACCTCCCCAAAGGACATGTGGAAGGTCGAGGTAGTATCGTGAAAGCGATCTACCATCGCTCTAATCACCATGAGGTTGCACTTAGTCTTGCAACCCAATAACCGGACCCACTGCTCGACCACGGGACTTAGAGCGGTCCTTGCAATAATTCCCTTTGCCGCGGGGGTCAACTTTTGAGAATAAATCTCAAGGCATGTCGTAAAGCCCGAAAAGGTCCTCATCGGACCTTGGGGCTGCAAACCCAAGCAATACAAATATAAGCAAAACAAACAAAACCCAGCCAAAACCAAGTTTCAAAGCCTAAAAATAATAAACATAAGCTAAATACTCACCAGGCCTCACACAGTGCGGTAAGAAACGTGTAAGTCGAGACAAAACAACAACTGGTGACCGTCCCAGCTCCGAGCCCACTCGGGATCCTCGTAGCCAATCTTCTCGTTCTCCGGTACGGGAATCAAGACATGGGCCCTCCTAACAACCATCTCGAGAAGCCTACGCTTCCTTACCCTATCAAAGTCGGCCTCATTTATGGCCTCCGGATCATGATGCTAAGACAAAATGCTCCGTCATCTCCTACGAATCCCGCGGGGAGTCAGTGAGCTCGTCCCGGCGGCCTCGCCACTAGTACCAACCGAAGAAGCTCTCTCGGGACGCTCGGTATCACCTCTAGTTTCAAAACCAAACAAAACACGAAAAGCCTGTGCCTCAGGTCAAACAGAAACAACTTAATCGGGTCAAAATAAGTTCAAAATTTTGGATTAGGATATTAAAATTCCGAAAGGGCCGCTAACACCTATTTCCGATCTCGGTCACAATAGAAGTGGTTACGGGAAAATCCAACATCGTTACAACACCTTTTGGTCCGTCGTAAGTCACACAAAACCTCACGAAAGGCCCTAGAGGCCATTCTAGCACATAAAAATCGACAAAGGGTTCGCCCATATCATCACAAACACTAATCGAGCAAGATTACGTAAGACAAGTACGGGAATATCCGGGAAAACGATTCCTAATCCTAGCATTTCGAGCCTACCACTATAGGGAGCCATTGCCATACCTCGAAATCCCTTATTCAACTTATAATCACTCTAACAAGCTCTAATCAACCTTAATTTAACAATGGGATTAAGCAGAAGCATCGAAACTTAGCAAATTAAAAACACCCAAATCGATTTTCTAGGGTTTCAACAAAAGAAACTCACAATCAACCAAATCAAGCAAAACCGACAATAGACGAGCAAAGAACACTTACCCCGAGTCGACATTCTCACGTATGGCAGAAATCGAGATGGAAATCGGGTAGAAATATTGAAAAGGCGATAAAGGGGCGAAAGGGGTAACGCGTTCCAATTTTGGAACGAATGAAAGGAAACCCCCAACCTAAGCTGACTTAAAAGAAACCCGACCCACAAGAATCCGACCGCCTCAGGTGATGCGCCCAAATCCTGAACCCCTGGGGACCAGGCGCCTGAGGATTGGGGTGCAGATGTAGCGCGTCTGATCAGTCCAATACAGACTAAGACAAAACAAACGAGGCTTTGTAATCCCCTAGAAATTCTAACGCAATACAGTGGCGGAAACACTGTAGGTTGGGATTAAAATACACTGACAAACTACATCTTATTAAAAGAAAGGGTAAGTCAATACAAAGGCCTCTTTTTACAAAAGGGCTAAAAAGGAAATTCTCCAAACAGGTTAATACAAATCCATAAAACGTAAATGAAGAAAGAGTAGGATCCACGCTACTCGCTAGCTCACACCCAAAACCCAGCAGCAAACACCTGTCATGTTATAAACATAACAGCCACGTCAGTGGGGTGTAACTAAGACGTTCTCCCAGCCATATTATATCATATGGAAAAATAATAATATTATTATTTCAAAATACTTAAAATGAGAAAACATTAAAAACGATACAATAAAATAAGTTCTCGGAGGAAACTTAAAACATTTGCCAACCTGCAAATCAAACCAATCGATAATAATAAAATAATCAAAATGGCGTTATGGAAATTCGATCAGTGTGCACAAGGCTAGACTTTCACTAGGATAATACTGGAAACTAGCTTCGAGAACTGTAGACTTAACTCATAACAGAATCCAGTCTCTAACTAGGCAACTCAACTATAACAGGACTGCGTGCAGCGAGGTCCTGGTTTAAGTAGTATACACCCCTCCTGGATACCAAATGTATCCAGTTCAACTGACGGCGACTAACACGATGCGATATCTAGCTTAAGGGCACAATGCACACTCTCCTGGGCGAAACTACGCCCAGTTCAACGACCAAATGTACCCCAAATGGGCACACCGACTTTATAGCTGATGGCAAAAACGTACATCCAAGACAATATTACTCTAACCCCACACTTCTCTCTATTCCATAACTCCAAAACAAGCCATTATCGATATTCAAAAGATATAATCATTATAAATAATAAGAAGATAAAAGGAATAAACATTTTATATTAAAAGGGAAACTTTCTATAATTAGAAACTTACTTAAAATAGAAATATTGTTATAGAAAATTCGTAAGTTATTAAAATAAGTGAAATTTATAAAAATAGTATTTCTAACGAAATTATCATTTTATTATTATCGTCGTTATCGTAACTTTAATACCTTTCTAAATTCGTTAGTCAAAATATAAATAAAATATAATAAGTCAATACATAGTATTTTATAAATAATTAAGAAATCGATTTAAAACTATAGATTTTAGAAAAGAGGTGTTTTAAGAAAAACGATATCAAAATTAATTGAGTCAACGAGTTTTATGAGATTTACAAAGGTTTCAAATTATTTTTAATAAATAGCTTTTATTAATAAATAATACGTACTTTAATAAAAATAAGGAATCGTAGACAAATGAGAAATTATTAGGGAAAAATAATCTCGAATAAAAATGTATTTAAAACAAAATCGACTATTTTCTCATTTATTAGTATAAATCATAAAAAATTAATTTATTAAACAAGTATACAAATCTCGATTATAATATAAAAATACGATTTTGAGTTAAAATTATAAATTAACAAAATATGAAGAAAATATGAAATCGTTATTATTTAGTTACTAATGTCACGATAACCAACAAAATATTATGACGATCGTAAATAATAAAATTACTAACGATTTATAAAACGATATCGAAAGTCGTAAAATTATTTATAAGGCATACGATATAAAATTAATATAATTAGCAATAATAAATAGCTAAGTTTAGAAAACGGAAGTTAAAATATTTACTACATACTACTACTCAAACATACGATATAAAATCGAGTAACGTCCCAAAGTTACCTTAAATCCGAGACCGAGGCGAAAGATTCAAGGTAGTCGCCCTCCGATTGGTCCAAGCTCTAAACCTTCAATAGTAACGCCTTTAAACTCCTAAATGTAGAATCGATAGTCTTCTGAACAAGATTCACCATGACGACCGAGAAGACAAAGTAAAAGAATGAGACGAGGATAAACGACACAAGATGGAAGGAGAAGTGAACGCGGGAATTAGAAGCATTGAGGCCAACTTAATCGGGTCGGTAAACATGATGACACAAATAGATGAACGTGCCTGAATTGACAAACAAAAGGGGACGGATATAGTAACAAGAGTCACGCACCGCCGAAAAGAGGATGGGAACGAAGCAAAAATACAAACGAAACGGGGAACACGATTCGAGGAAAGGAAAATGAATGATGAATGTAGAATAGGGGCACGATAAAAGCGGTCATAAGACGAGGACATAAGTAGCAGCAACATAGCCAGGCATGAAAACAACAACAGCAGCAACATGTAAAGCAACATACAACGACATAATCAACACCAGCAACAACAACACGTACAACATAAGCAACAGTAGCGGTAACAGATCAGGTAACCTACAGAACATTAACTACGAAGGAGAACGTGCAGCAGATGCTAATAGCACAAACGAGAACGAGAAAGAAGAAGAATTAGCAGCAAACAGAGAACAAGACAGCAAAAACAGCGTCTGCAACGCATCAGACTAAAAACAGAACGACGAACAACAACGAGCAGTCAACGCAGGGCAGCAAAACACGAACAAGCTGAAGACAAACAGAGGATAAGGAAAATAGCGAACAGCAGACGAAGAATAAGAAAAGGAGAAGAAGAAAAAGAAGAAAAGAACGGACAGTAGTTGTAGCAGTAACGCACAGCAGCAAACGAGATCGAACAACAGCATTAAAACATAACGAAGAAGAGAGAAGAAGAGACGAAGAAAGGAAGAAAAAGAAGCATTAGCACGCAGCACAACGCAGCAGCAGTAAAACGTAGCAATACAACCCAACACAGAAGATGAATAAGAGAAGAAGAAAAATAAGATTAAGGAGAGAAAAACATAAGAGTAGCGTTACAATTACAAGGTTGACAACAGCAGCGAGAGGGGATGATGGTGATGGAGATTGATGGTGTTTGTGAAGCGAGAGACTGCTGATGAAGAAGCACGGAAAGCAGGCTAGTGAAGCGGTGGGAAGTATATAAAAAAAAGAGGGCAGTACAATAAGTGGGAAGCGGTGGACAAAAGCAGGGAAAATGAAAGAGTGGAGGATAACAAAGAGAAAGTGGGAATGTAACGTTAAATAGAGGGTTTGATACGTCTACAAAAAAAAGGGTTAATTACACTGAATAGGTGTCAGTACAAGACGGGTTCCGAGAAAATAAGTTGACTGACCCACGAAATCAAGTTAAAATCGGGTCAATAAAATTAATAAATAATCGGGCCGTCAATAAAAAGAGTAAAATAAACGTTTCTCGAAATATGAATAATTATTCGGGATGAAAATGAAGTTTATGGAAATAAATAATTAGACGATGAAATAGTATTTCCCGACAAATAGTAAATTTTCGATGAACTGAATTAAATTGATTTCTCGAGGAAAGGTAATAAATGTTTTGACGAAACTTAATATAAATGAACTTCGAGCTGAAAATAGAAATTCGAGCTTAAATTTAAATAAATAAACAGAATTTAGAATTTAAATTGTCGAAATAGATTTTCGATAAGAATTAAATTAAATGTATAAAATAAATCAAAATATAAATAAAAATATGTTTTAAATATAAGAAGAGTTTTCGAGACAAAAAAAATTTTAGGAGTTTGAAACGATTAAACGATAAATTCGTTTTCTAATAATTTTAAGAATTACGAGTTAAATCGTAAATAAAATAAAAGTACGAACATAACTTTTAAATTAATTTAATTTATAAAATCAGGGGTGTTACAGGCTTAACGTCGAATATACACAAAACACGCACCCTTTTAAAACAAACAAGCTAACAACGACAAAGAAGTTACTAACCGATGCCGACAAAGCACACCCGTAACAAAGCGATAGTAAAACTAGCATGAGAACCACGCCTAACAAGAACACCCACACTCAAAACAAACAAAGCCGATCTACGCAAAGTCCTAACAAATCCCAAAATGCGTAACAAACCAAAACAAAGCAAAGCAAACCCAAACCAAATAAGACAAACCCGCAAAGCAAATACGAATAAACAACAGCAATTATAATTTGAGCGGATACTGACACGCTCGAAGGAGTCTTATACCTCCACAGCAATTTTAATTCGAGTGGATACTGACACGCTCGAAGGAGTCTTATACCTCCTCAGCAATTTTAATCCGAGCGGATACTGACACGCTAGAAGGAGTCTTATACCTCCACAGCAATTTTAATTCGAGCGGATACTGACACGCTTGAAGGAGTCTTATACCTCCACAACAATTTTAATTAGAGCGGATACTGACACGCTCGAAGGAGTCTTATAGCTCCACAACAATTTTAATTCGAGCGGATACTGACACGCTCGAAGGAGTCTTATACCTCCACAGCAATTTTAATTTGAGCGGATACTGACACGCTCGAAGGAGTCTTATACCTCCACAACAATTTTTTGCCTAACGTGTCTTAGTTATCCGGAAGGCATTTGAGTCTTATACCTCACAGCATTTTCGAGCCCAAGGAGTCATAGGCATCCCGAAGGCAACTCTTTGAGTGGAGAGTGACGCCCTCGAACATTTTATCTTGTTTCATTTTGTCCAAGGGGTCATAGGCATCACGAAGACAACTGTTCGAGTGGAGATTGACGCCCTCGAACATTTTATCTTGTTTCATTTTGTCCAAGGGGTCATAGGCATCACGAAGACAACTGTTCGAGTGGAGATTGACGCCCTCAAACATTTTATCTTGCTTCATTTTGTCCAAAGGGTCATAGGCATCCCGAAGACAACTGTTCGAGTGGAGACTGACGCCCTCGAACATTTTATCTTGTTTCATTTTGTCCAAGGGATCATAGGCATCTCGAAGACAACTGTTCAAGTGGAGACTGACGCCCTTAAACATTTTATCTTGCTTCATTTTGTCCAAGGGATCATAGGCATCCTGAAGACAACTGTTCAAGTGGAGATTGATGCCCTCGAACATTTTATCTGTTCTCATTTTGTCCAAGGGGTCACAGGCCTCACAAAGGCAGCTGTTCGCGTGGAGACTGATGGCCTCGAACGTTTTATCTTGTTTCGTTTTGTCCTAGGGGCCATAGGCATCCCAAAGGCAGCTGTTTGAGCGGAGACTAACACCCTCGAGCATTTTATTTTATTTTCGTGCCCAAGGGGACATAAGCATCTCAAAAGGTATTTCATTAAGTCTGAGGGGTCATAGGCATCCCGAAGATAAGTGTTCGAATGGAAGCTGACACATCGAACATTTTCTCCCACGTACACGCTTGACACGTCACACACACACGATAAATAAACTCGGACGAATTCTTAAGCATCTGAAAAGGGAAAGCACATGAACACGAGGAATCTAGAACAAGATGACAAGCACCGGCCCGGGCCCAAGCAAGCAGTCACAGGAAAAAACGTCAGGTATGATTTCTGAGCTTTGGTTGGCGAGCCTCAACACGTAGTCTAACGGACTTAAAGCGACCCGACCGGACAGCCACCAGGTCGTAATCCTTGATTGACCTGGGTGACTATACTTTGACTATCGCCTTGTCCAAGCCTCAGTCAAAGTGTGGGATTCTGTAGACACCCAGATTTGGACCTGATGGCTGCAGGAGTGCCCAACAAACACCCGATGACGATCGGACTGCAATGCTACACGAGTTAGCAATGTTTTAGATAGTTTTCTATAGAACAGATCAAATAAATTACTCAGAAAAATTAACTAACATCTTGGCAGCCTTAGTCGTGTCATTACGATCGCATAGACACTAATTAGAGTCAATTCTGACACCGAGACCTTGAGTCAGTCCCGAAACTCGAACAGAATCTGCACCGCGCCAAGCGAACCTCGGGATGCACACCCGAGGCCCACTAAACACCACGGCGCTAGGTGAAAATCGGGGAAGACTTAATCCCCAAGTTTTGTATTATACACCAGCTTCTCGGTTTTGGAAAGTATCAAAATCGTATCTCCAAAACTCCGAGCGTCTCACCTTGCGCGCCCGTGTCCTCACGCGCCTAAACCCAGGCGCCTGAGTTCTGGTACGTCTGGGCTCAGGCGCCTATCCGGGTGACGAGGACCGAAAAACACCTATAAATACCCCCCTTCACCCCCTCATTTCGACAAACAATTCAATTTTCTTCCCTCTTCACTCGTAAAGAGTTTATCGCTACGAGATCGCACTCCGACACCCGAGGCAAACGATCCACTCGATCGTAGTTCCGATAAAGCGACATCGACGCTACTCCTCACCTTCGAGCACTCCACTTGATCCCGAGGTGCCTGCGTTCGACTAGCTGTAGTCTAGTAACGGAATTCTGTCGGATTAGCCGTAGAACCAGCCTGTAATAGCGGAGCTCTGCCGGAATAGCCGCAGGAAGAGTCGACAGTAACGGAACTCTGCCGAAATCAGCGGGCAAGCTAGGAGGATCCGCCTTTCGAAGTCGAGTCATCACTAGGTTTTCATCTAATTAAACAAAACTTTCCTAATTAAACTAGGAGGATCCGCCTTTATTATGCACTACGATAATGTCAAATGTGGACACTAGGTCCACTACACATACTAAAACACGTAACGTTCCTACTTTAACCGCAAACACTAAAATACACTAAATAGACCCGAGTAATTCCGAGATCCGTTCTCAACTATATATGCATCGTGTCCTGTTTAGTGTATACTCTGAGAGTGCAACTCCTCACTATGTGATTTACTTATATTCGCACTTACAGTTTTTTGTATGATTTTTTTTATTGCTTTTATGACCTTATAATCGCATGCTGAATCACTTAACACAGAATTCAAAACGTAAATCAACTAAAATTGAACAAAATGATGGTTGGGTTCCGTATTAGTCCCGGTGCTTGCCATGTATGGTTCGATGCATCCTTATTAATAGCCAACCGACACATCTTAAGCAGAATACTGGGTAAGGTATATCACGAGAATGACTAATATCCGTATTATCACGTTAAAACTGATTTGCCAATATCTATAATATTAGTACTCTCTACTCTCCAATATGCATCTTTTCATGGCCTGCTTGTCACGTGAAATCGCATGCAAAGAATGTAAACACAATTACTTCGACGACAAAACCAACTTGTTCTTAAGCAACCGACATAGCAAAAGATATAGGGTGAAAACAACGGATGTTACAGTATTTCCACCACAACAAAATAACAAAGTTATCAGCCCACCGATTGATTAGTAGAGGCCGCTATAGTGCGGGTGAGATTGGGTGTTGATATCTATCAGATGTTGGCTTCCCAATACGTACCCTCACCCCTTACTCAGAATCGACGGTTTCCGGATGTCCGAAATCATTGGCAATAAGAGTCATTCCAGACATGGAGTGCTTAAGGGTACAAGACTTTATCTTTAGGTCTCGTGCCCCTCAACTTTGAGCCGGCTAAGAATCGAAGTTGACTTGAACGATTTTCGAGTCCCCATAATTGACTCGGTGGCAACTCCACAAATTGGCAACGAATTCAGTTCACTAAAAAGGTCGGCTTACCAAATATATCGGCCTTTAAACATTTACAACCACGACCTGATCGATTCCAAACGGAAACACGGGTGCCCGCACCCGTCTAGTACAAGTCCGGATCGTCATCCGAATCGAGGTCCGACACATCGCCCCGTATGAGAGATCGGACCGGCCCCGACTGAGAGGAGGCCGCGTGGGCGGCCTCCGCCATACATTGAAAAACCGGGTCGGTCCAAAGCGGGCGCGCGAGGGGCGGTGCGGACGGACGTCCACAACATGACTTAGTCTTGGAACTCTATTTGGATGATGTAATTATTTTGTCTCTAGTCAGGATATTATGTTGCATGGGACATTTGAATACCCTTAAATGACTAATGTGTGAGTTGGTTGATGACTATGTTCCTTGAGTCATAGGTATTGGGAAACTAAATCAGGCTCACGGGTGTATGTTGAGAACGTGCATTAGACAGACCCGGTGTAAAGGATTTTACTAAGATTTCGCTTAGTGTCAGTTAAGTTCTTTGCAAGTTATGAACTTGTATGGTTTTTTGACCTGAATCTTTGACTATTCTGTACATGTAATGTGTATGCTTTGATACTATTCTTCGTCAGCGGAGAAAGGGGGCTATGGATGGTCATTGGGCATGCATGGATCATGTGATAGGATGTGGTTAGACATGAGGGGATTTACTCTCTCTTTATTGAAGGGAATTTATTGTTTCTTGGCCACTCGAAGATTGTGACTTGTGCAAATGCGTGGCCGCGCTCAGATAGGATGACTGTCATCTATCTACTCTTTTAACAAGTCAACTCAAAGATTCGAATAAAAGATTGAGACATGCGAGGATGACACTTTTTCTTACCTCATTCTCAATTGGACACAATAGTAGAAAAGAGACTTAACGCCGTTCTTGAGAGGACATGTACAAGTGGGAGACTGAAGGAGTTATGTCCACTGTCCTACGGACTAACCCGCTTAAGTCTATGTATCCGATATGCCATGCTAGAGGTCGATGTCGGGTTGACATGTAAATAGGTTACGTGTCTGGTAGTCTTAAGTGGACCCATTGGGTCACACACAATGTGTAGGGGATATATTAATATATATCAATATATTAAATATATCGGGTCAGTAGTAATATGGACCTAACTAGCTGCGTTGTTGGGTTATAATAATTAGAGTAATGATAATAATCTAATTATGGTAAATAGAGTTATTGTAATAACCTAATTACAGTTTCTCATCTCCTATATAAGGAAGTTCATATGATGAACCAAGAGATATGGAATCAAGAGTATTGACTCATAATATCTTCTTTATATAAAAGAAGACACCAAGCATAGTGAGGTGTCTCAACCACAAAGCTCTATTTGAGAATAAGTCCATTTTTTTAGTGTTTTAGAATAGTTAGGTGTAATAGCTTATAGAATTGAAATGAAGTTGTTTAAGGGGGAAGTAATCTTCACCTTCATTTAATGCTATATATTGAAATTTTGAAAATAATAAATGCATTGGAGACTAAGCAATGAAACCAAAAAACGAATAAGTATAAATAGATTTGATTATCAATTTGCGTTTACAAAATATGTCATCTTCAATGTACTAACACTCAATATTGTGTCGATTGTTACAGATATTTGTTAAATGCTACTGTATTTGTGAGGAAAGAAGTAAAAGGATTAGGGTTTCAGTTATGCCTGATTTCTAATATCTAGCGCACTAAAGATGACGCGTGTTGACGGAATGACATTTTAAGCATTTGTTGTCTCTTAATAATGATTTTATTTAGATTATATTAAATCCGTCGACTAAGATTGTCACGTTTCATTAAATACTCCTCATATATATACTTCTATAATAGGGAAGAGGGAAAATCTTTTAAAGACGGAGGGAATATGTTACTACTCCTACGTGTTTAAGTTGATGCAGTGATGCTACTCATCTTATTTAGAAACCGTCTTTATCGTTTAAGAGTTGTTTTTTTAAAATAACACATTTCTTATTATGTTTCAGTAAATCGTCTTAAAATATTACTCCGTATAATTTTTAAATCGTACTTAAGTACTAGATCAATTGTTACAACTTAACTACGAAAATAAAACTTTTCATCACGTTAAACGGTAAAACGGCAGTACAATTTTAAAATTATAATGACCAAGATCTATAAAATCCTTAAAAAAATGACAGGCTTTGGGTTAAAATCCGTTAAAAAATAACGAGCTTCGGGTTCAAAAGACCTACCGTGAGACCTCTCGCATAGGAGGTTTGTATTAAATTAATAACTAACTCTATGTGAGAGGTCTCACAATAATTCTACGGTCAGACCGTCTCACAAGAGACTTATTGGTTCAATTAATCATATCCACACACATAACATCAATTGTTTACAATATAGCCCGTCTCACCAAGCATATCATCGAACATTTCAACAAACCTAAGCATTTGCAACGCATTTGACAAAAGTTAATAAACCTTTAAAAAATGTCGGGCTTTGGATTAAAAACCGTTAAAAAATGACGGATTTCGGGTTAAAAACCGTTAAAAAGTGACGAGCTTCGAGTTCAAAACCGTTAAAATCGTTAATAACGCGCTTTAAATTTGTTAATTGTCTTTACTTTTTTTTAAAATGTAAATAAATTTTCATTCTTAGTTTCATTTTTTTTTGAAATCCTTGGTTTCAATTATTAATCAATTATTTCCCTTTTATTTAATATTGCATTTATATTAGAATACGGATATATAGAATTTTTTACACATAACAAACTTTGACTCGATTCATTGAATTTTCTATCATTATAATAAGGGTTATTTAATAACAATAATACTGATTATTGGACGTATTTCAATAATAATACCAATTACAGTTAATCCCAGAATAATACATCGAATTGGAGTATTCTAATGATAATGGTACAGTGGACCGGTTACCTGAATAACCGGTAAGAGGAAGAAATTTGGTACAACAATTGTGAATGACAAAACAGATTTCACAAAACTAAGTGGACAGTTTATTAAAACATAAACATAAACTCCCGAATTGGACCTAGAAACCATAATCGAATGACTAATCGAATAAATATAAACCCAGAAAATAAACCTAATCAAATCAAAACCCCAAATTGTCGAAATTTGCAGAAAGATAAAATAGTACTCCGTATTTGATTGACCTAGTGTGCTAAAATTGGAAATTAGAAGCGAATCAAGTCCCAAATTGGACCCAAAAATCATAATCGAAACGGTAATCGAATAAATACGAACCCAGGAAAAAAAACATAATTGAAACCAAATCCCTAAATTTGTACAAAATAAAACAAATTAGCAATGCTTAAAATCAAAAAGAGAGTACCTGTGAGTTGAAGGAGACAGAGAATCAGAGATGGGACGATAATTAATTTCGATGGTTTGATTGATTATCACATTGAATAATGCTCCGTATGTTTTTTTAATTAATGAAGTTTATGTTTATGTCTTGATGGAGAACTCATTATTAGATTTAATGAGAACAAGAGGGTAATGGAAATTAAGACTTTTTTAATTTTTTTGCAGAGTTGTCGTTGAAGACAAGAATTTAAGTAGGAAGGAGACAAAGAAATAGAGTAAGTGAGTGTGGATTGAATAGATTGAAGTAGGAGGTTATTTTTCAGAAAGGTTACCTGCCGTTGCAGGTAACATATGCAACTGTACCATTATCATTAGAATAGTCCAATTTGATGTATTATTCTGGGATTAACTGTAATTGATATTATTATTGGAATATGCTCAATAGTCAGTATTATTGCTATTAAATAACCCTTATAATAATCATGTGATAAAAATATGATTTAAAACATACTACTCCGATTTTTTTTATAATAAAATTATTACCAAAGAAATTTTGAAAATAAATAATAAATACTCCTTCCCCTTCTTTTATATGATCTACAATAGTTTTGGGAAGAAAATTAATAAGAGTGGACTGAAATGTGGATGAAAATGGAAGTGGAAAAAGAAAGTGGGGTCACAAATAATAAGAACCGTAAAAGACATACTAAAAAGAAAAGTGAAACAATAATAGAGATTACCAAAATAGAAAATGTGTAAGATTATAGAGAAGGGGATGAAGTATTTTTTATTCCGTACTATTTTGTGAAATTTTAGTCTATAATATTAATATTTTTTAATTAGTAATTTCGGCTCGAGTGGGTTCCGCTCCAAAAAAATTTGCGTTTTAGAGGTCGTAACGTATATTATAGGCTTCTTTTTTTTGTTTGAATTGTGTCAAACACATACAGTACTATACACGTACTCATTTATTTCGATGTCATATGTCGTTATAATTAAGATATCTACATTATCATACACTCTCCGAAATTGTTATTTACCTACATACTCACGTGGATTCTTTGTTTTCGATATTGAACACACTATAATAATTATATGCGTCAATATTCATTTCATTTACGTTATTTTAAGTCAATATTGTCTTTCCGTTCACCTCATATGGATTGTGATTTGATTTTTTGATGAAAAAAACATTTCAAAACTATGAATTTTCACGGGTATTACACTTTATTTTTAACTTTCTATTAGTTTCAAAAAAAAAGTTCACAAACCCGTGACGTGTCACGGGTATTACACTAGTATATATATATATATATGTATATATATATATATATATGTGTATATATATATATATGTGTATATATATATATATATGTATATATATATGTATATATATATATATATGTATATATATTTATATGTATATATATATATGTATATATATATACATGTATATATACGGAGTATTCTTTTTATAAAATTTATAAGAGAGATCGAAACAGAAGTTGTGAGACGGTCTCACAAACCCTTATACTAGCATATATGTCCCAGTTCTGTACCCGTGTGGATACCAAATTAAATGAGGCGTCACGTTTGGGGTGCTTTATTCAGTCTGTGGAAATTATTTATTCAGTCCGTGGAGATTACATATATTCTTTTGGGTTTATCACTACAAGAAAAGCGGAGCTTAGCAACCGCAATATACCGACCGACGAGAAAATAGTCGGTAATTTTGTATACCGACTGCCCAAGGTCGATAATAATGTATTCGATAGGTAAATTACCGACCGACTATAATACAGTCGGTAACTAATGTATACAGTCGGCATTTACTAGATTTATCGTCCGATTTTTGAATTTTATCGACGTTTGTATGTCGGTCGGTAACCTTTTTTTTAATAAGCCAACCCTCAAATCAGTATGTGTTCATTGCTAGAGGTTAAAAACATCGAAAACCCAAAACCCTCCGGCCGCCAACGCCACTGTTCTTCCCCCTTCTGATTTTGTTTTCTAAACCCTCAAATTCAATAAGGTTTGAAATCTAATTCATTTGGTTGTTTGAATTTCTTTAGATTTCATTTATTATTGTTGTATACATACAAATTGCAGTTGTATTTGGTTAATTGATGTTAGGTTAGGTTAATTTACTTAAATTGTTAGTTTTAGATGAAATTTGTTGACTATTTGTTTAAGTTAGGGTAAAATTAGATTTATTGTTATTATTATTCATCTACTAATTGTTGTAGTCGATAAACCAACTTAATTAGATGTTAGTTTAGCTTAATTAGCTCAAATTAGGGTTGGATTGTTGGTGGTTTAGGATGAAATAATGAAAAATCATCATTTTTATATCTAGGTTAGATTTAAATGTTGTATAATATTGATATTTATATACTAATTAGTATGGTTTGAATAAATTGATGAAGTTGGATGTTAGCTTAGGTATAGGTTAGTATAGTTTAGTGTAGTTGGTATATGTAATTAGTATAGTAATTAGTATTTAGTATAATGCAAATACTCTAATTTACTTAAAAATGTAGCCTCAAAATTTGTTTGTCAATTGCCATACATTAGTTTTTTTAATCTAAAACTGACAGTGTTAAGGTTCTGCATTTAAGTTAACTACTACAGTATATAAATTACATTTTTGGAACACCAAGTATATTACAAGAAAATGTGGTCTAGTCTACTGTGAAAAAACGTGTTTTCATTCGATTTTGATATATACGTAGTGGAGTACATGGTAATATAAAAATTGAAATGTCTCGATTTTCATTATGGATCGACCAAGGGTATAGATTAGTATAGTTGTAGCTTAGTATTGTTTAGTGTTCTAGAATAGTAGTAAAATATGCATATTTTAAGTTTAGTTCTACTTGGGTCACTCCATTCATCAATCTCTAAGAAGATCCAAATGAGAAAATATTAAGTAGAAAGTAAAAAAAAAAATTGCAAAGAAAATATACTCCTATTAATTACTGTCTCAAATGCTCTATTTTGTATCATTGCACTGTCCTCTGCGTCCTTGTCCCTATTGCCTAATATCTCAAATTTATATATTGTCAAATTTTAATAAGTTTTTGTTTTTGTTTCAGAAAATTTACGTGTGACGAATATCGAAAGAAATTGGATGTATGAAAGGGTAGACGATAGAAAAAAAGTTAAGTATGAGTTTATACTTGGAGTGTATGATTTTATTGTATATGCTAAGCAACAAGAAGAATACAAGAAACATCAGATTCTTAGATGTTCATGTGTGAAGTGCCAAAATTTGAAGTACTTGAATGAGTTTACGGTGAAAGACCATCTCATTAGCTAAGAGTATACACCTTGTTATACTAATTGGGTGTGCCATGGATATATAACCTTTTTGTTTTATTAATAATCCTACTACTTTAACAAACACTAATGCTTTCATCAACCAACCTTATCGAGAGATGGAAGTAGATGCATTTGCTGACACAGTGTTCGATTGTGTTGAGGATTCTCCTATTGGTGAAGAAGAAAGCCCGCACCCTGATCTGAAAGAATTTTTTCAAATGTTAGAGGCGGCCGACAAACATTTGTATCATGGATGTGAGGCGTCCTTGCTAGAAGTAGCTTCAAGGATGATTAACATTAAATGTGAGGACAACTTACCGCAAAGAAGTGTAGATAAGTTTGCTGCTTTGATTGAGGATATCATTCCACGAGATAATGTGATAACTTGCTCATTTTATGACTAAAAAATTGCCTAGGGGCCTTCGAATGCCCCATTATAGGATTCATTCATGTCAGGACGGATGTATGTTATTTTGGAAAGAAGACTCTATGCTTGATAAATGTAAAAAGTGTGGAAAAGATAGGTACAAGAAGAAAACTTTTAGTGGGGTAGACATACCTTTCAAAGTCTTAACATATCTCCCTGTAGCACCAAGGTTGCAACGTTTATATCCAACCAAGAACATTGCAGAAAAAATGAGATGGCATATTGAGAATCCACGTGTACCAGGGACCATGACTCATCCAAGTGACAGTGAGGCTTGGAAGCATCTAGATTATTTGTTTCCAGAGTTTGCTAGCGAGCCTCGTAATGTTAGACTTGGACTTTGCACAGATGGTCTTACACCATATGGTCAATTTGCTAAGTCTTACTCATGTTGGCCGATGATCCTCACTCCTTACAATCTACCCCCTGAGTTATGCGTGAAAAAAAAATTTATGCTTCTATCCTTGATTGTTCCCGGGCCTAAAAATCCTAAGAAAAACTTGGACTTATATATGCAACCTCTTATTAATGAATTGAAAGAGTTATAGGACACGGGACTGCTCATCTACGATGTGTCCAAGATTTTTTTTTGGCTTAAAGCATGTATTCTATGAACCATCAACGATTTTCCGGCATAAGGGATGCTTTCTGGGTAAGCTACTGTTGGCAAACTTACATGTCCATATTGTATGAAAGACACCAAGGCATTTTGGCTTCCACATGGAGGTAAAATGTGTTGGTTCGATTGTCACAGACAATTCTTAGCACTACATCATGCATTCCGTTATAACAAAACCGCCTTTAGAAAGGATAAGTATGAGAAGGACGAGCTACCTCCAACATTGTCAGGTTTTGAAATTTGAGAGACAATTATTTCTGACTATCCATCAATCCTTGATGTTACTGGTCGTGAACTGAAAGAACTTAAAAGGTTGAAAACAGAATGGTTCCACGTTTATTACGGGAGCTACCTTGTTGGAAGCATTTGTTGATTCGACACAATTTGAATGTCATGCATATTGAAAAAAAATTCTTTGAGCAATTAATTAACACAGTAATGGATAATAAAAAGAAAACAGCTGATACCCATAATACAAGGAAGGACTTTCCCAAACTATGCAATAGAGGCCAACTACACATTAAGGACAGTCGCAAACCAAAAGCTCCCTACACTCTTGATAAACTACAAAGAAAGTTACTATGTGAGTGAATTTGCAATTTGAGGTTTCCAGATGGATACGTATCAGACATAGGTCAATGTGTCGACCTACACAGTCTCACACTTCATGGTATGAAGAGCCACGATTGTCATGTATTCATGGAATGATTATTACCCGTTGCTTTGAAACACTTGTTGCCAACTAATGTGTGGAATGCAATTATTGAGATCAACCAATTTGTTGGTGACTTGTGTGTGTCAACCCTCACAACTCAAAATATAGAGTGTTGGAGAACGATATTGCGGAGATCCTCCACAAAATTGAAAAAGTGTTTCCACCATCGTTTTCAATTCGATGGAACATTTACCTATACATTTGCCTTATGAAGCAAGGGTTGGTGGCCCAGTACAATATAGGTGGATGTACCCTTTCGAGAGTTAAATTTTTGAAAGCATTCAAGTTATTACTGTTCCCACTCTTAATAATTTATAAATCTCGTATTAACACTATAGCAAAATATAGGTTTCTTAATCATTTGAAAAAAAAGTGGGTAATAAAAAATGTGTGGAAGGTTCTATTTGCAATGCTTTCTTAACTGAAGAAATATCAAATTTCTGTTCTCTATAATTTGAAGAGCATGTAGATAAAAAGGCTAAAGATTTGGATGTGTGCACAATAGATGAAAATGATTCGTCTTTACCTGAACTCTTTCAACGACACAAAGCTAGAGCATTTGCTAAACCAAAACACAGATACTTGGACGAACAAGAGTTCGATCGTGCCCATCATTATGTCTTATCAAATTGTGAACTACTGGAAGAATATGAACGGTAGGTAAACACTAAAAAATTTGTTATATTTCTTTAAAATAAATAATGTACACGTAACAACTAAATTTGGAAATTACGGCTTATTTGAACAGTTCATTCTGAAGCCACATCCACGAGCGAAAATTAATGAAGTTTGGACTACATATGAGAAGTTATTTCCAAAATGGTTTAAAGGATATGTAAGTTTCATTTTAATATTTTAGAATGAAATAAACTTTGAGCACATCACATATCCACTAACACTACTACGTAATTAGGTATATAAGATGAATGTCAAAGATGATGTGATTCAAGCCTTACCAATGGGTCCTTCTAAAGAAGTAAACACTTGGCAAAGATATTTGATTAATGTGTTCAATTTTCACACACATAAATATGAAAAAAAAACAAGGCTACCATGAATTACAGGGTTTGCGTAAGTAATGTTGAAGGAAATGATTATTATGGCACTTTAGAGGAGATTATTGAGTTGAGGTATTCTGGGGAGAACAGAATTTATAATGCTATCGTGTTCAAGTGCTCATGGATAGATAATTCCACAAACAGTACAACTGTTCATGGGCTTTATTATAAACTTCTAGGAGTTAATAGTAGGATGAAATATTGAAAATATGTTCATTTTGTTCTTGCACATCAAGTTAGTCAAATTTATTATGCTCCATACCCAACTCCAGAAAAGGATAGAGATCATTGGTGGGCGGTTTTCAAGGGTCGGGCAAAGTCACAATTTAATGCACCAGTAGATGTGACGGTATTTCAAGAAGATGTGACATGTACTCCATCATTATCTACGATTGTCGACGATGATGTCGTAGAAAATTTAAGTGAAAGGGAGGACAACGAAGATATGAATGAGATGGGTGATGACATAGTTGTGTAAGATGAGGAGGACGTCGAGGAGGAGGAGGAGTAGGAGGAGGAGGACCAATTTGAAGATGAATCTGAAGATGAAGAGTTGGATGAATTTGAAGAAGAAGAAGAAGAAGAAGAAGAAGATGATGATGATAATGATGATGATGATGATGATAATGATGATGATGACGACTAACTTTTATTTTATTTCAGAAAAAAATGAACAATAGTTTATCCAACAACATATTTTATTCAATTAAGTAGTTGTCGATGTGTACTTATTTGAAATATCTTGTTATTTGTATATGTTTGTTTGTTTGGTCATTCAACAGATCATATCAGAAAGACGGTCGAACGTGGACAAGCGGTAGAGATGGATTAACTGGAGCAGGAGAAGGAGCAAGAGCCTGAACAAGAGCAAGAGCAACAACAAAAGCAACCGCTGATTATTATACAGCCTCGGGGGCCAGCAATTAACATAGCACCCAACGGGTTTTTGTATTGTTTATTCAATCCTTATCGAAACAGATATAATATAGTATATTTTAAACAAAATTATAATTTGTTGTTTCTGTGTTATTGAATGTTTGACGAATCGGACGTGGTCAGAAGAATCACCAAATCAATGAAAGGTTTTTTCCACGCTCCACACATGAATTACCGGGAGACACGTAAATCCGTGAAAGATCAGTGGTTCAACAATTTTGGGGTATACATTCACTTTATTTATATGTGTAGTTTGATATATATATATATATATATATATATATATTTTATTTTATTTTACATTCACTTGATATATACATTCACTTTATTTTATATGTTGGTAAATGTATTTTTTTTTATTAATATGTAATTCAGCCAATTATGATTTGTTTATTCTTTCACCGTGTCAGGGCTATTGCACGTGGAACCCCGAGCATGAAGATCTAGTTAGAAGCAATTTCGACGATAATGCTCGAAAGCGTCAAAAAGATACAGTGAATGATATCTGTGAGCTTCTAGGTGGAAAACACAAACCTTACCTAGGATGGATGGTTCCACAAGTCTATAAGGACTTGTCGGATAGACGCAAAAGCAAGGCATTTTTAAAGAAATCTAAACAAGCATCGACAAACAAAGTCTGTGATGTGCCTGGCCCTACACATCACAGAGGGTCGATAAAGGTAGCAAAACATACTTGTAGGCTGGTAATGACAAAATACGTTTAAATGTACAACAATGTCTCTCTCTCTCTCTCTCTCTATATATATATATATATATATATATATGTGCATACTAAGTATTAATTATTATTGACATTTTAATCCATTTCTTGGAAGGTCTTGAAGGGTAATAAATTTACTAACATTGTTTCTTTGTTTGCTAATAGGAACGTTTTGAACAATTGAGGAACAAAAATGAAGAGCAAGGAAAAGAGAAACCAGACAACGAACTCTAGTTTGAAGTGGCAGATGGTTTCAAGAAGGGTCATGTTTATGGATTGGGAACAGCCGGTCCATTATACTTTTCATCTTCTTCTGCAGACGAGAAGGGTAAGTCTGCTGCATCTTCTTATGTTCCTGGTATACTAGCTCAAGTCGAAAACCGTGCAGTTGAATTCCAAAACCAAATGTTGGAAGACTTTAATAAGGAAAGAGAGGAAAGCTGGAAATTAAGAGAAGAGCAACAGAGGAAAGACGAACATGCTCGGGCTAGAGATGAGATGATTCTGAAACAACAAGAGCAACTAATGGCACAACTTGCACAACACTTCCAAACTTAAAATTGGAATCCGATTGACTTTAGGAACTTTCGTAATCCGAATGATGATAATTCGAGAGCTGATGGAGTTGGGGGAGCCGACGTCGGTTTTCAAGTGTAGGATAATCATCTAATTGTTTAGTCTTTTAAATTGTTTAAACTTTGGTTACTCTTTTAGGTTGTTTAAACTTTCGTACTCTTAAGTTGGTTAAACTTTAGTTTTTTCTTTTAATTAAGTTGTTTAAACATTTTAGAATGTTTGTTGAAGGCTGAAGCTATGCGAATGTATTATATTGAACGTTCAAGTTATGTGAATGAATGGTAGAGAAGGTTGAAGTGAATGAATGAATGGTGAAGTGAAGGTTGTATTTGTTGTTATTGGATTTTCTATGAATTGGATTTGTTGGTAATGAGTGAATGCTGGTAGATATGTCACGTATGGGAGGACAACGAATATAGTAAAAAAAAGAGCATTGCCCCATTTACCGACCGATTGTGTCCAAATACCGACCGTTTTTCATTTACAACCCGACCAAAGCAAACTTGAGCTACTGATTTGCCGTCAGTCGGAAACGATTACCGAGCGCCAAAATCAGTCGGTAAATGGTCATTTTACCGAAGCTCACGTTTTATCGATCGACTTTCCATTTTACCGACCAAAAATTCCGGTCGATGCCACTATCTACCGACCACCCTTACATTATTACCGACTGTTTTGTCCGTCGGTATTCACCGACTGACCAAAACGGTCGGTAAATAATATTACCGACTAAATTTTCCGACGGAATTGTGGCGGTCGGGAAATATTTTAAAACAGTCGGTGTCCTTTTTTACTGACCGATTCTGAGCTTTACCGTCCGATTCTGTCGGTTGGTAAATCACTGCATTCCTGTAGTGTATTATATTTCTTATTAATATGTTGTTCCGCTGCAAATAAGGTATAATTGTTATCCCTCTAGTTTTTTCTTTTCGATTAATACTTGTAATAGGTCCTTGGGTTTAAGGGTCGTAACCCTACATGATTCGCCATTGATGAGTTGTCCATTTCTCACGTGCCCTTCCTTATATCTTCCTTTCTTGGGCACAGGCAGAGTAGTTTCATTCCTTTCCTAGATGACCCTTGTAGAATTGGTGCATTATGCTGCTGCTACTTCCGTAGTTGTTACTTTAGTTCCTCTTGTATCTTTTCTTACTGCATCAGTTTTTACTTGCTGTTTGGATACGAGTTAATTTTGGTGATTTTTGAAAACTTGGAAATACTACGGGTTTTCTTTTCGAGTTTAACTTGAACAGACAAATCAAACAAATTTAGGGATGAAGATAATTTGTTGGTGATTTGTTAGATTTGGTTATAAATTTTTAAAATCAAGTTTTGGTGCCTACTCTGATAAACAAGTTCTTTGTGTTTATTACTTTGCATAAAACTCTAGCACTAAACATTGTTATCTAGTATCACCAACATAGAATGTAACTTTTTCATTGTAAATTTAGATAAGTAAGCTTATATTTTCTTCTATTCATCTTTTTCTTGCCCTTTCTTTTGGGCACAAAATTGAACCAAAGAGTAAAGAATTAATTGTAATCCTCAAGAAATTCTAATGCAATACAGTGGCGGAAACACTGTAAAAGTGGGATTATAACACACTGTAGCTATGTCTTGATTAAATAAAAATGATAAGTCAATACATAAGCCATAAAAAAAATGACTACGAAATAAAATTTAAAAAATTCATAAAAAGGGTTTTAACAATCCATAATACAATGATCTTATTAAAACAAGCAGGATCCATAACTGATCGCTAGCCCACCCGAACAGAAACACATATACCTGCCATGTTAAAAACATAACAGCCACAATCAGTGGGGAGCAACGTCAACGTTCTCCCAACCGTATAACATGATTTTAAAACTGTAATTACTATTATAGAAAAATAGTAAAAACGGAAGACATAGAAACATTATAATAAAAATAAGCTTTCAGTGAAAAACTTCACATATCGATAATAATAAACATGAGTTTTCCGAATAATGTAATAAAAATGAGTTTTCCGAAGAAAACATAAAACATTTGCCAACCTGCAAACCAAATTATATCGATAATAATAAACATAGTCAAAATGGCGTTATGGATAGGGTTAGTGTAGACGACTAGACTTTCACTAGAAGAAAACTAAAAAACTAGCTTCGAAGTTTAGTTCAAACAAATCAAACTTCGATCTCTAACTAGACTACTCAACTATAATAGGACGGCAACTTATAAATGCGTGGTCCAAGTTTAAGACAATGCACACCCCTCCTGGGATTACCTGTCACCCAGTTCAACTTATGAAGGTGACTTACTGCGAGGCCTAAGCTTAAGGTCAAAATGTACACAACTCCCGGGATACCTATCACCCGGTTCAACAACTAATGTACTGTTTCTTGATACGCTAGCCTTATAGTTGATGGCAAAAACGTAAACTCCAGGATATATTACTCTAAACCTGACACTTGTCCATATTCCATAACTCCAAAACAAAGTCATTATCGATATTCAAAAGATATAATCATTAAAATAATATGGAGATAAAAGGAGTAATCATTATATTCTTAAAGAGGAAACTTTCTATTTTAAGAAACTTCTATATTTGGAAACTTTACTAAAAATAGCATCATATCAAAATATCGAAAATATTAGTTCATACTAATACAACAATTTTTGTAAACAATATAGATTTATGAAACTAATACTTTCGGCCTTAACGATATTAATTGTTAAAATGAGAACCATTAGGTTTTTGAAATTATTGAAATATCATACGAGTGTTTATAAAATGACTAAAATTGTCGTAAACCTTTTAATACTACTAATCAGGGTGTTTTCAAAATTTATAAAATTAAAATGCCCTAATTTATAAATATATATTTGAAGCTTTTTTTTAGCGACGTGAGAAAATCCAACTTTTTTAAAACACTAAAATCTAAATATTATATATATTAAAAGTAATGTTTTTTTATCCTAATAGAATTAGATTTATTTTTATTTTTATCGTAATACAATTTAAATATCATAAATATTAAAAGTAATGTTTTTTATCCTAATAAAATTAGATTTATTTTAATTTCAGTATAGTTTACGAGAAAATAAAAATTTTATGTAAAAACCTTAACATTTCATTTAAAAAAAATATTATCGTAAAAACATTTGTAAAAATGATATAATTAGATTTGTGATGAAAAATGTTATTCTTTTAGTATATAACTTTCATATCATTGCTCGAAAAAGACGATGTGTTTTTTGTACGTGGTAGTGGTAAAGCTTTTACGGAGTACATATATAAATAGTAAAAAAAATTACACGTCGGGAAATTATAATATATATTGTGATTTTTTAATTATAAATAAGAGTAGCATTGGTCATTGATTATCAATCAAAAATCTTGAGCATATTTTTCAAAAAAATATATTTCCTGAAGTACTTCAATAATATATCTTGAGTGTATGATTTACTTAAATAACTTTATACATGTAGAGTCAGAATACGGCTCGGTTCAAATATGGATCGGGTTATACTGGTCATGAAACATGTTATAGTTAGAATAAGGATGAAAAATAGGTTCGAACATTGAATTTTTTACCGCTTTTTAAGTAAAATAAAAATTTTAATATTAAGTTTTTTTAATTTAATAGTATTATTTTTATATTCTTTAATTTAATCATATATAAATACTACTATATTTCAACGAATTTCTAAATTATTTTAAAACTCCGTAATTATTTTATTATTAAAAGATAAAAAAAAAGTGTATTAAATTAAATATTATTTTGTATTTGTAATTTAAAATATCGAGTCGCGGATCAAGATTGGAGGTTCGGACTCTTGACCTATGAAAAAACAAGTTGGACGGGTCAAGTTTACAAGTCGGGTCAAGTTTTGTCAAGTCTAAAAGTAACGTTACTATTTAACACGAGAATGCAATTGTAGTCTCCCTATGTACAACCGTACAGAACTAGCCTTTTTTTTTGAAATCCCAAGAAGCGGGACTACATCATTTCCAATGAATCAGCAGAAACAATAGAGTTTACAAGAGATGGCCCAGTACCCTTCCAAGTACGGTACCCGAACCTACCATGCAATTCATGTACAAGTGCATGGGCAGCCCAGTTACAATCTCGTGGTACAAAAGACCAAGTAACACAATCAAATTTGCTACTTAACTCTAGTAACTCATCAAATAAAAGATAAATACTACTAGGCCCATAAGACGGACAATTCAGATGGTCAATAACCGACTTGCAATCCGACTCCATGATCACTCTACGATAGCCGCGCCAAGCTTCCTTCAACCCGTCTAGTACGGCCTCAGCTTCAGCCTCACCTACCTCGACCATCCCTCTTCGACGAACACTCGTAGCCCATATTATGCATCCATCCTCTCCCCTCCCAATCACACCTATACCCCTCCCACCTCCTCCCACTCCAGCATCGCAATTGACCTTGATCATCCCCACTTGAGGCGCCCGCCATCTCTTCCCCACATTCTTTTCTGGTGTCACTCCCACCCGCCTCTCTCCCTCCACCATAGCCAATTCATGTTCCAAATCTCTCACCCTCGCCACCACCCTCTCGATGTTCATTATCTTACCCTCGAAGACTCACTTATTCCTCGCCTCCCAGATGGCCCAACACCCCATCATCAACCTCCCTCGCTCCTCTTCCTCCATCTCCCTCCACACATCCTCCACCCACTCCCTCACCCGCTCATGCCCATTCTCCTTTTTTATTTCAAGGCCCAACCCATCCCAAACCCCAAACCCCCACCCACACCCCTTGACGAGATGGAGACAAGTCTCCTCCTCACATAAACATACGGGACAAACAGGGTCAATTCTCGGGATTCTATGAGCAATCTTACCCTTAGTAGGAATCGCATCGGAACACAATTGCCAAAAGAATACCTTTACCCTTGGTAGTACACGGGCCTTCCAGATTTTGGACCACAACCATTTTCCGCACGCATAATCCGACGGTCCCGAATCTTCCATAACGTGGTTAGAGAGCAGCCGGTACGCAGACTTGACGAAATATATGTCGTTTCTCTCTCCCTCCCAACACCATATATCCTCATCCCCTCTTCGGCTCAAGCGAATATTGCCAATAACCTCTTGCTCAAACGGGATGAACAAAGCACGAATTTTCGTGTTGTCCCACAGCCCATCGTTCCCCATAAGATCCGCTACCATCATATCCTCATTCCCCGAACTCGGTGGTGAAACGACAAATCTCGAAGTAGCATTTGGAAGCCAAGGAACACCCCAAACTCGTGTACCTTCCCCATTCCCTATCCTCTTCAGTAGGCCCCGCTGCAACACGGCTTTGGCTTCCCAAATGCCCTTCCAAGAGTAACTCGGGTTGTGCCCCAATCCAGCTTGAAGGAACGACCCGTTCCTGTAATATTTTGCCTGCAAAACGCGTGCCAAAAGACTGCCTGGATTCGTTACCAACCTCCAAGCTTGCTTACCCAACAAGGCCATATTGAAGTTGTGAAAATCCCGGAAATCGAGTCCCCCAAATTCCTTAGGCCGAAAAAGTTTCTTCCATGCTATCCAAGAGATCTTTCGTTTCCCATTTTCCGATCCCCACCAAAATCTCGAGATCATCGAGCGAAGTTCTTCACAGAAATTAATAGGTAGCATAAAAACGGTCATGACATAGGTAGAAATTGATTGGGCTATTGCCTTTATCATTATCTCCCTACCCGCTTTAGACAAAAGCATACTCTTCCACCCCTTTAATTTCCGAGCCAATTCCTCACGAAGGATACTCGTAAGTTCGCTTTTCGATCTCCCAATAATTGACGGCAGTCCAAGATATCTTCCTGGGTTTCCAGATGTCTCAGCTGGCTCGTTCCTCCGCTAAATGATGCTGTCGTTTTCTCATAGTTCACCTTCTGCCCCGAAGCATTTTCGTACCGGTTTAGAATTTGCTTTAGAGCCATCGCTTCGGGGATACTAGCACGACAGAAAATCAAGCTATCGTCCGCAAAAAACAGATGGGAAATAATTGGCGCCCCATAAGCCACCCGGATGCCATGTAAAGCTTTCATCTCTAAGGCTCTCCGTATTTGACCGGAAAGAACCTCCGCACACAGAATAAACAAATAGGGCGATAATGGATCCCCTTGCCTCAATCCCCTCTTCGGCCTAAATTCTCGAGTAGGTTGCCCATTGACCAACACTTCGAAGGAGACAGTAGTAACACAATGCATAATACGGTCCACCCATCTTTCGTCAAAACCCATCCTCCACATTACTCTCTCTAAGAAACACCACTCAACCCTATCTTAGGCCTTTGTCATATCGAGCTTAACAGCCATGAATCCTTACCCGGATCTCATATTCTTCATATGGTGATAAGCCTCGAAAGCCACCAAAACATTATCCGTTATCTTTCTTCCCGGAGTGAAAGCACTTTGGTTTTCCGACACCACCTCCCCTAAGAAGGATTTGAGTCGATTCGCCAAAACCTTAGACACAATCTTGTATATCACGTTACACAAACTTATAGGTCTAAATTCACCCATCCCAGATGGACTCTTAACCTTAGGAATAAGCACAATAAAAGTACGATTACTCCCTCGGGAAAGAGGAGCCCCATTGAGGACATCAAGCACGGATTTTGTAATAAGAGGGCCAACAATACGCCAATATGTTTGAAAAAAAGAGCGTTCATACCGTCTGGGCCGGGTGCCTTGGTCGGATGCATTTGGTCAAGAGCCTCCCACACCTCTACATCCTTATATTCACGTGTGAGATCCGCATTCATGCGTTCCGTAACTCTTCCTTCAATGTCTACCAGAAGATCGTCGAAGTCATCAGGCCTGTTAGACTCAAAGAGATGCTCAAAGTACTCACATGCAACACGCCCAATATGCTCCTGTCCCTGTCAAACATTCCCATTTGTATCACAAATTTGCGAAATATGATTATTCTGACGCCTGATCGTTGCTTTCTTGTGAAAAAACTTAGTATTTTGATCTCCTTCCCGTAGCCAATTTGCCCTCGATGTTTGTTTCCAAAAAATCTCCTCACTTCTCTGTAATTTTTCCAAGTCACGAACAACCCGACGCCGTTCTTCCACATTACTCGCACTTTGACTCTCACCCTCTAGCTGTGCCTACCAACGCCTTTTCTTATTTATGTCCCGAAGTACGTTCCCTATGCCAACCCCCTTCCACTTCAAAAGTTCCTCCCCGCACACCCTGAGCCTGTCAAGTATATCCTCATCCCTATGTTGCCAAACCCTTCTAATAGTCTCTTCACATCCCTCCTCTCCCACCCACATTTGTTCAAAACGGAATTGCTTCCTCCTGGTCCCATCGTTGCGAATAGGAATGATATCAAGCCTAATCGGGGCATGATCCGACCACTCCCTAGTAAGATGGAAAAGCTTCGCCCTAGTAAACAAATCGAACCATTTCTCATTACCGAGTGCTCGATCAAGGCGGCATTGCCTGTTCATATCCTCCGATTGGCCATTGTCGTAAGTAAATTCGTGTCCTTCAAACATAACCTCACGTAGCCCACAATCATCCACCGCCTCCCGAAAATTGTTCATCTGCTATTGAGCACGTGTCCCTCCCTTCATCTCATTTGCATAGAGGATCTCATTGAAATCTCCTATGCATAGCCAAGGACCATCGAAATTCCCATGTAACAGTCTTAGCAATTCCCACGAAAGATGCCTATCACTTACCACAGGCCATCCATAGAAACCCGTCACTCTCCACTCATAACCCCCAAAGACTACATCAAAATCCATTTGATGGACTGAGGCAGACCGAAAATTCACCTGTACTCCCTTCCTCCACAAAAAAGGAAGACCCCCCGACCTTCGCACACTATCCACTTCTATGCTCTCATGGTCATTAAGTTGTTCCCTCACTCCCCCAAATTCCATACTG
Source organism: Agrostemma githago (assembly GCA_958450325.1). Taxonomy (NCBI): domain Eukaryota; kingdom Viridiplantae; phylum Streptophyta; class Magnoliopsida; order Caryophyllales; family Caryophyllaceae; genus Agrostemma; species Agrostemma githago. Next base: position 56,450,746 of record OY288241.1, read on the forward strand.
CTAAGCTTCGTCTCGCAAAGGAAAGCATAGCAGGGGCAGCCTTCCGTAGAAGGTTTCTCAGACCGCCTACTGCAGCGGGGTTGCCCAGCCCCCTGCAGTTCAGGCTAAGGAGACTCATTGGGCCCGGCGGGGCTGATCGTCCTCAGCCTCCGCCTCAGGTGAACTCACACCAATGATAAATTTCGTCTTCTTCTTGCCACTCTCAACACCCACAATCTCCTCCTCTCTACTCCTTTTACCCACATTCTCGATACGCCCTCCCACACCCAGATGTCCCTCTCTCTCCCTTCTCTTCCACTTACCCCCTGTCCACCCTTCGCCAGCCCTTCCCCGGTCACACCTTCTGTAGACACCCGCATTTTGCCTGCTAGTGTCTATAGCAGTTCCCGACAAACACCCGATGATGATCGGACGCAAACGTGACTTAGTATACTCGGATTTGGGCCCGAAATCAATAATATCTGACATGGACTTTTAGCGGAGTAATAATCTCACAAAACAGACCTCAAATTCAGGCCCAGCGGGTCGTTCCGAGCAAAATGAGACTAATTTGGGCCAAAACCGGCACCAAAAATAATTCCCGTCTTTTAGCGACCAGGTCAAAACCCGGTCAAGACAAACCCGACACAAAGAGCGACCGGGTGCGTTCCCGAAACATGCACCAGGTTCACAAATCTATCCAAATCGCTCACAAAATCAGCCAAAATCAATCCAAATCAAACATAATCAATTAAACATAAATCAAGGGCAATCACGCCCAAAATAGCCCGGCCTAATTGATCCACTCGGTCGAGTGGATTGGTCACTCGATCGAGTGGAGCCTCTTCGAACCCGTCCAGATACATTCACGAGGACACTCGACCGAGTGCACCCGCGCCACTCGGTCGAGTGACCCTAGGACGGGGTAAAGCCTATAAATACCCCTTCAAACCCATTGCATTCATGGATGAAAAACTAATGCAAAATTACCCTAAGCTTCTACTCTAACCTATCTATACTCTCTACACTACAAGCCTTAGCAACCCTAAGCCCTATACACAAAAAACCGAGTCCCTTGTCCCTCGATAAACCGACAACACACACACACACCATAACTTACGTACATCCTCGATACTCCATAGTCCCGTCACTATTTGCGAGCCCATTTCCGAGGTCCTTACTAAACATGTATGTTGAGGGTGTCCCAAACCCCGTTTCTATCTTTGTTATTTACGCTTATGTTTTTGTATCGTTTATTTCGTACTTTTACTAGTATCATAATCCTAACATTTAACACTCTAACATCCAACACTCTAACATCTAACACTCTAACATTTTACTTTTTCTTGCATACTAACTTTTACAATTCGTTGCTAACATTATAACCATACCGTGTATATATATATAACTAGTATCAAAATCCCGGTTTCGGATACGTTTGACTATAATTGTCGCCTAAAGTCCGTCTAATCCCTTCACGAGCAACAACAGAGGTGGAGCCCTTTCGGGGAGCCCCGCCCCAATGTACTCAAGGGCGTGACGTGATCGCGACTAATCGTAGTTGAACGTATTCAATCCCATTTTAATTAGTGTGGAACCCGTTGACACGAAAACCGACATCACATAACCCGAAAGGGTTAGTTTCGATGTCGTGACGTAGAGGGATGCAATTCCGTCATTAATTCAAATTCACAAACATTTCATAAAATCCCGACGACGGTATTATGATCGTATATGTACACGATTGTAGTACCGGAGGTTGAGTTAAATTCGAATCAAGCGATATTTGTATTCAACTCGACCGACCGTCGTTCTCAACCCCAAAAACGAAGCGAGCTAACGCTCGTACAGGGACTACTCGACCGAGTGCATAGGACACTCGATCGAGTAGTGTCCATAAAACTGGGCAGAATACCTTTCGAGGGCACACTCGACCGAGTCAGACCATGACTCGACCGAGTGGGTCCTGTAACCCAGAAAACCGAGAGTTTAAGTGCAACATTTAAGCCTCGTCTTGTTTTTACGACTCTTAGTCGACACGTGTAAAGCCAATCACGTGAACTCATTTTCTAAAACTCACGTTTATCATGGCAAATCGAATTAAATCTAAATTCGTCAATATTTTGATTTAATTTGGCCAACTCTCGATTTAAAACACATAAAAACACGAGTCACAACTCGTACAGGTGCCACTCGATCGAGTACACCTGCTACTCGATCGAGTAGCACCCCAAACCGTGGGCAGAAGCTTCTTTTAGGACGCACTCGACCGAGTCAGGCCATGACTCGACCGAGTGAGTCCTGTAGCCCCATAACCGAGGGCCTTGACACACCTTCCAAGCCTCGCCTTTTTTTTATCGACATTAGTCATCACGTGTAAAGACTATCACGTGACTAACCTATTTTCAAAACCATGCACAACACGACACGTAGAACGACTTTGACCACTTTTGACGTGATGAGTCGGGACAAGACTACGGGATATGAGATCGGGCTAGCAATACGCCACAGTCTCATATTTCCGTCCTTCGTTTAGTACACAATATAATGTGTATTTAATCGGGGTTAGTCCATCTACACATTTCGCGGTCTAGCTTACATACGGGTCCGTCCATATCTTTGTATCGCGTTATTTTTATTACTTCTACGTAATGTTGTATTGTGAATTCCGGGTTGTATTTCCGCCCGTGTAACTTGTACATTTTTATTTAACTTTCGAGCTTTGTTTATTTACTTGCTTTTACGCTTTATAAACGAACCTCGCATGCTAAATCACTTTGACCAAAAATAAGATGCATTAAATGACGTAGTTCACAAACTATTAATATGCTTTGCCCGAAAACGCTGCTTGCATATCATTTAATCGTTTTACTAGCGCGCACACACGAACACGAACGATGTCTTAGTAGAGGCCGCCATGTGCGGGCGGGGTTGGGTGTCCTTAGTGGGCTTCCCAACACGTACCCTCACCCCTTACTCAGAACCTTTGGTTTCCGGATGCCCGAAACCCTTGGCGCACGAGAGTCATTCTATACACGAAAGCCGGTTTATACGGAATCGGTATTGCAATGCAAAGGGACGAGCCCAATGAACTCTGAAATCGAAGTGGGCTTACTTTGTGTATAGCCCATGACGACATAGAGTGGGCTCGTATGGTTCCGAATAACCACAAAATTCGGTGGCGACTCCATTTTGACTTAAATTTCGAACCCGAGAACAATCTCACCACGAGATTCATTCGCCTACCCAAACCCGCGCGTGGCCGCGTCGGGGTGGACCTACGTCATGTCCACAATTTGGCGACTCCGCTGGGGATACCTGATGTACTACATGGCATCGGGGTTCCTAGGGTGAGACTCGAAGAGAAATCGTTCGAATATTAGTGTGTGCGCATTAGTTTAATGGTTCATGCATAACCCAAATTTTGCCCGGGCCGGTTACTTGTGACCGACGTCCCACTATACCACGGTGCATTCCTACATGGGTGCACTAAAGACTTCGATGGCGGAACTCACCGGGGTTTTACGGCAGGTTCTAGTTCAAAATTGGCTAGGAAGTCCGTCCCGTTTCGTGAGAATGCGATCGTTGTTGGTATAGACCCTATTGTGACTGACCGAGACTTAGTGTAAAGCATACATAAGTGTCGTTATAATGCTTGTTTGACTACGTGCTACTTGGTTTCCGTGTCATTTTTCAAAACCGTCATTTCAAAAAATGCATCTTTCCAAAAACACCCAAATTTTGAAAAACCCGAAATGCTGTCCGTTTCGGGACCCGTCTTTTCAAAATATCCAATTTTCAAAACTCGGAATGCCGCCGAAATTTAGGATCAACTGATTTGACTCAAAATATCCTTTTTCCCTAGTCGGCATGCTGCCCATTTTAATTTGTGAATTTCCAACACCATCTCGATTTTCTGATTTTTTTTCAAAATTCTAATCTTGGTTTTCGGAATTCCGTTTTTTTCAAAACTCCCGGAATTTCTTCCGCTCATTCAATATTCAAATTTCAAACATCCAACTATCCTAGTAAACCTTCCTTATTATAGGACCTACCGTCTAGCCATGTGTCGGGTCTTTGCATAGTATGTCGAAGGTCTATAGCGTCGAAACTCCGCTGATCTTATATCACGAGTTTCCCCCCTTTCCCGAGTCCGCCTTATCAGTCAAGGCACGACCGACCTGCGTAGGGCATACCCCTACAAAGGAAAGTCCGTCCATACACTCGAGTCAAAAGTCTGGGGAAAAGTCTCACGTGGACCTTCCTTCGAACGGGACTAGGCCCACAAAGCCGAAATCCTAAGGAAGTTATACCACCCATCGAGTCATCCGTCTAGATGTCTTTCTCGAGTCTTTAGTCTCCTTTCCTAGGGTTGCTCGGGATGCACTTTTCCTTTCCTTTTCCGAGATCTGGGTTCAGTTTCTGATTACGCGGTGTTCTTACAGACAGGCCACCGGCAACCAGACACGCTCGAAGGATGGCTACTTTGAACAGTCTGCAAACCGCTTTAGACGCCATGGTCGCGAAGCAGACCGACATCGAGGCCCAACTGACCGAAATGAGGGCTGGCCAGGTGGCCATTGTTGCTCGCCTAGCTACGGTGGAACAAGGGACCCCCAATGTCGGGACTACTGGGCCCATAACTGAACTGGTCAGCGCAGTGCGCCGACTAGAAGAACAGGTCCATTTGACTGGGAGTAACAATATCCACCGGGAGAACAGCCGAGAGTACTCCACGGTGAGTGACAAGCTGCCTGCAAACCTGAACCTCACAGGTTTGCCCATGTTCGAGGGAACTGAGGACCCGTTACTACATGTACGGGCCTTCAAGGAATTCATGGCCATCAAGGGAGTGGACTCATCCATGTTCAAAAACCTTTTTGCTGCATCCCTTGAGAAGCACCCACGGGCCTGGTACTATAGGCTAGACCCGAAAAAATACCCTACATGGGATGATGTGGCTACCGAGTTCGCTCGGAACTATGCTGACAACACCGAGATCCAAACCACAATGCGATCTCTGGAGGTCATGGCCCAAGAGCCAAAAGAAGGTTTCACTAAATACCTTCAACGCTGGAGGGCCGAGAGCGTGAAGTTGGTCGATAAGCCCAACGAGAAGACCTTAGTGGAGGCTTTTGTCAAGAACCTCCTCCCTTCCTACCGGGTTCACCTCCGGTACGCAGTCATACCCAATTTCACCACCCTTACTGAAATGGGTATGAGGATCGAAGATGACCTAAGACTAGAAAGCCTCACCAAGGCTACTAGCAAAGGATACCAAGGGGCCTCTTCATCCACCGCTAAGCCCCAGGCTGCAACCCGCAGCATCTTTGACGCGGTCAATCTACTAGATGCCCCGTCCAAAAAGAACACCCCACCTCGGGTCTTCACTGATATAGGTACTACCTATACTTATGCCTTACAAAGGCTATCCTCAAAAGGCCTAATCCAACCGATAGGCCCAACTCCTGAAGTTCCGGTCGAGCGACGCTCCAAGAACTACAATGCCCAGGCCTATTGCCAATACCACCGGGGCAATGGGCACGATACCGAGAAGTGTTGGAAGCTAAAACACTTGATCCAGGACCTGATTGAAAGCGGAAAAATCCCGCTACCCGGTGATAAGCCCAGCAACAAGGAGAACCCTTTCAGCTCCCATGCCATTTTTGCCGGGGAGGTGATCGACTGCTCTCACCTTATCTCCCCCTACATCCCGCAGGTGAACGGGATCTGGTTTGACGACGAAGATGATATCTACCTCGCTAAAGGGGAAGCCGTTCCCATCACCCTTGAACAGATTCGAGAGGTCAAAACTCGAGTCCTAGCCAGCAACAACCTTGGTCGCCCCTATTTAGCTACAAGCACTAGGGACACCCCTACCCCGACAACCATCACCGATCCACTCGGGATGGAAGTCGCCCCTGAAGAGCCGACCGCTGAAACAGCCGTCGTGAGACAATTGAAGAGAACCCGAGTTGACCTCACTATATGGCAACTCCTTGTTAGCTCTCAAGAACATCGAGAGGCACTTACAAAGGCTCTCGATCAAGTCAAGATCGACTCTCTGGCTACCCCCGCTGAAATGGTAGCCACGGTTCTACCCCACCTAAAGGGTAAGACCAAAGTAGGAGGCCCAATGATCACATTTTCCGAAGCCGATCTACCGCCATTCGGGACCTCCCACAACCTAGCCCTTTACATCACGGTGATTTGCCGGGGGAAGTACCTCCCGATGACCCTAGTTGATGACGGGTCGGCCATGAATGTCCTTCCTCTAAGGACCGCCAAAGCCCTCGGCATTACCGAGGCTGACTATATCCCGACTGCTCAAACCATCCAAGCCTTTGATGGGAGCCCAAAGTCGGTAGCTGGGGCCATAAAACTTACCATCATCACGGGCCCAATAGAAAAGGAGCTTGAATTCCAGGTGATTGATGTCACCTCCTCATTCAACCTGCTCCTAGGAAGGCCGTGGATTCACGCGGTGAAAGCTGTATCCTCCACCCTCCACCGCAAGATCAAGATGCCTCTGCTCGACGGTATTATTACTCTAGAGGCGACCCCAATGACCGTGGCTAGCTGTAACGCCACGGGCCGCACGGACCTCTGGGGGTTTGACTTTGTGGGGATGATTGAGGAAGAGTACCTTTTCAGGCCTTACTTCACCACGAGCATTGACACGATGCTCCAGAACCTAGGGTACCTTCCGGGGGCTACCTCTCGACCCGACCTGCCAGCTGGGAAGATAATCGAGGTCCTTAAGGACGAAGACTCCCACTTCGGCCTTGGCTACGCCCTTACTCCGGACAACGTTGTCCGAGCAGGAATTGAAAAAGCCTGCAACATCATGAAGGGTATCTACTTGAGCCCTTATAGCCCACGGTTGTCTGACTACTTTGTCACACCCGTATTCGGGGCTGTCCAGGTTGGACTATACCAGCCCAATGCAACGCACCTCGGGACCCACTTGGACCGGGATTGCAACTACATCCCAGACGAGGTGTTCACCCTCACCCAGTCCGACGGAGCGGACGATGCCGAGCCCGTGCTAGGGCTACTTTTCGGGGAGGACATCGTAGCCCCAACTCCAAAGGAAGACCTGGTCAACCTGATTCTCCGCAGCAACAGGTTTGACCCGACCAAGCTGATCTCGGATGCTGGCTCCGAGACGGGAAAAAGGGCCTGGAGGAAGACTGTCAAGTGGACTGACAGTCAAGGAAGGATCTACAAGCTGGTCGCCGGAGAGGGAGACATGCCTGAGTCTGAGTCCGAGTCTGAGTCGGAGTCTGAGTCAGCGTCTGAGGTCGAGTCTAGAGAAGTCGGTGCTAGAGTCACTCCTGTAACCCCCCTCCCTTCTATCATTCCTGCTGCTGGCACTTCGGGGTCTGTCCCGGGTGCTTTACCAATTCCGCCTCTGACCAATGATCAGATGGCTGCTCTCTTTGAGCTGTTTTCTAAATTTTCAATTAATAATAACAACCGTTCTGCTTACGACTTGTCTCTTTTAAATCCTGCTTTCAAAAATGATTTATGCTATGACATTGAGAAATCCGACGAACAGGTACCCCTACCTCCACATCTGATCGAGCAACTAGAGCAAAGGGAATCCCGGAATCCGGTAATTGAAGAAACCGAACCCATAAACATGGGAACAACCTTAGAGCCTCAGATGCTTAAGATAGGGTTATCCTTAGATCCCGAGGAGAAACAACAGTTCATAAACCTCCTTCAAGAGTTCAAAGATGTCTTCGCGTGGTCCTACAAGGACATGCCGGGGATAGACCGGGAAATAGCCGAGCACCACATACCTATCAAAGATGGGTGCAAACCGGTCAAACAGAAGCTTCGTCGAATGAGGCCCGAGTGGTCTCTCAAAGTAAAAGAAGAAGTCGACAAACAATTCAAAGCCGGCTTCATACAAGTGTCCGAATATCCGGACTGGGTTGCAAACATCGTGCCGGTTCCTAAAAAGGACGGTAAGGTGCGGGTATGCGTAGACTTTCGGGATCTTAACAAAGCAAGCCCGAAGGATGATTTTCCATTACCACACATCGACATACTGGTGGATAACACGGCCGATCATGCCCTTCTGTCATTCATGGACGGGTATGCCGGGTATAATCAAATCAAGATGGCGGAAGAAGACATGAGTAAGACTACCTTCACTACACCTTGGGGTACTTACTGCTACACCGTCATGCCATTTGGTCTCATTAATGCCGGGGCCACATACCAAAGGACCGCTACCACTTTACTACACGACATGATGCATAAAGAGGTAGAGGTCTATGTAGACGACATGATCGTCAAATCCAAAGAACGGGACGGTCACATCACCGCCCTAAGAAAATTCTTCACCCGACTGCGCAAATACAACATGAGGCTAAACCCTCAGAAATGCAGTTTTGGAGTAACGTCAGGCAAATTACTGGGTCATATCGTTAGCCAACGAGGTATCGAAGTCGACCCAGCTAAAATCAAAGCCATTACCGAGATGCAAGCTCCTAAAACCGAAAAAGAAATAAGGGGATTTCTCGGGAAAGTCCAGTATATTAGTCGATTCATTTCCAAGCTAACCATGGTATGTGAACCAATTTTCAAGAAACTGAAAATAGGGGAACGGGTACTATGGGATGACAAATGCCAAGCTGCTTTCGACAAAATCAAGGAAATTCTGTCTGCTCCGCCAGTTTTGATGCCACCTCAACCCGGTTTGCCTCTGTCGTTATACCTAACAACGACCGAGACAGCCATGGGGGCTATGCTGGCTCAGACAGTTGACTCCGAAGAACGAGCCATCTACTACATCAGTAAGAAGTTTTTAGAGTATGAGTGCAAATATACCATGCTCGAAAAGACGTGTTTGGCTCTAGTCTGGGCCACTAAGAAGCTCCGACATTATATGCTCAGCTATGAGGTCCATGTGCTATCCAAGATGGACCCGATCAAGTACCTCTTTGAAAAACCTATCCTTAACGGCCGGATTTCAAGATGGACTCTAATGTTGGCAGAGTTCGACCTAAAATTTGTACCTTTAAAAGCTATTAAGGGGCGAATAGTAGCTGAATTCCTCGCCGACAGCCCGGTAACCGAGGAAGGACACACCGATACTGTAATACCCGTCGCGTATTACGAGTATTTTCTATTTAATTTGGGTCTCATAATTGGGTAGTAGTATATCTAACTGGTTAACCCATTTACTTTACTTATTTCGTTAAACCAATCCTAATACCGTATAGTATATGACCCGTTTCCGAGTCCAACTTATTAGACCCTCAATAATAAAATAATAATAATAATAATAATAATGAAGGAAGTGGAGTAGTAGGTCACGTGAAGGCTCTTATAAACACATACCCCTTTATAAACAAAATAACTTCGCCTCATCTCGTAACCCTCATAAACCCGCACCTCCCGTATGCCTTTTAAACCCTACACCCACCTATCAGCCGCCTGTTTCCCACGACCACCAGCATACACGGCAAGAAGAATGAAGGGAATCAAGTCAGACCATTGATCTCACCGTAGACACTCATTTATAGGTATCTTTGCATTGTCTTCTCTAATTTAGTATCATTAGTTATATACGGTATAAGTCGGGGATGTTATATAATTTGTGTCGGGGCTGCTGTCGTTGTTGGAGTTGTTGTACTATTAGTCTATTATTGTTATCGTTGATTACTGCGGGTGTCGAGGCTGTTGTGACTGTCGGTTCCTCGTCGGGTTGTAGTTATTGTTATTATTAAAGCCGTGTCGTACTCCTGCTATCACCAAGTGTTGTCAGATCATATTATTGTCGGGGTATTGCATGTTGTCGTGTCGATATCAGCCGCCATTGTTGTGAGGGACGAAGTTGGTTTGCGTAGCGCATGCTGTAGTATATATAATGCGTAGGTAGTAGTTTGCATAATGCTTAGTGTGTTAATGGTTAATTATAATTATAATTATAATTATAAGTTGTTCTAATCTAATTTAACTAGAGCAAAGTCTACTTTTCTTAAGCGGTCTATTGTTAATTAGGTTGACTAATTGTGGGTAGGGTGGTCTAGTTTTACTAAACGTTGTCGATTATATAATGATATATTATAACTAAGTCGGTGTCGGGTTTTATTTTATAAGTTTACACGTTAGGATTGATATTAATTTAAGTATATAATATTTTACTAGGATAAGACTTCGTAAAGTTCCCGTGGTGATCTGTACTACTGACGTGGTGGTGACCTGCTGACTAGGTAAGGTTTTCCCTTACTTAGAATACGTTAATATTGTGATGCATGTATGAGCTACGGGTACGATGTGATATCGTGCTAATGAGAATGAGATGTCGAATAATGATGGGAGAATGATTAATGAATATTGATATATTGGAGTTGGTGAGGCTAGCTTTAGACCTAGCCGGGGCCCTTGATCACGGTCCCCTCCCTGATTTCTCCTCGCGGGTTGTTGGACCTGCGGGGGGTGTGCACACTCGGAATGAAAGGGCCTGCCGGAAGAGTTGAGATAAGATTATTGATATGGTACTGTGATGGTACTGAAAGTGGAGATGAGATTATTGATTTGTACCGTGATGGTACCAAGAATGTGGAGATGATATTATTGATTGGTACCGATGATGGTACTAAGACAGTTGAGACTGGATGTTTTATATTATGCACATGTGTTATATGTTAGCTTGTTCTAACCGTTTTCTCTATCTAAATTGTCACCCTACTTTATTGGGGGTCTGTGATGATCCAATTGATATTTCTGATCAATTGGGGAGCAGTCTATAATACAGGTTTTGTATATCGTGATGTGTTTGGATGCTGGGATGCTTGTACGGGTTTGGGGTGAACGCGATAATGATCCTGGTCCTAGCATGGGTTAATGCGTAGGCATTCCTGTTTATATAGATTGTATAGCTTCCGCTGTATAACCAGAGTTGTAATAGTTTATGAGCTGTAATGTTTAAGTCATATGGTCGCTTTGGCATTCCATGTTGTATTGTAATGAACTACTACCTCGGGAAACCGAGATGGTAAGACCTTTATTTATTCGGGAATGTCTTGATAAGGCTCTTGGGTAAATGGGGGTGTTACAGATACCTGGTCCTTCCCAGACGAAGATATCTTCCATACCGATGCCGAAACATGGGATTTATACTTCGACGGAGCATCTAATTTTCGAGGGTTCGGAGTCGGGATCCTCCTAATATCACCAAGAGGGGAGCATACTCCCGTCTCCATCAAACTGGACTTTGACGTCACTAACAATGCCGCAGAATACGAAGCATGCATTCATGGGCTACAAGCCGCCGCCAACCTAGGGATCACAAATCTCCGGGTACATGGCGACTCATCCTTGGTCATTAACCAAGCACTTCAAAAATGGAAGACTCGGAATGCCAATCTCGTGGCCTACCAGGCACGAGTAAGGGATCTCGAGAAACAATTCCAAAAGGTAGAATACATATACCTGCCTCGGGAAGAAAATCAGTTTGCAGATGCACTCTCAAAATTAGCATCTTTACTGAACATTCCCGACCATGTGACCAGTATGCCAATTTGCGTCGAAAGACGGTCCGAGCCGGCATACGTCTATGACATTGAAGACATCGAGATAACCGATCCTGAACCATGGTACCAGTCCGTGTTAACATACTTGACCAACGGAGAGTATCCCCCCGGGACGGAAAACCGAGCCAAGAAAGCCTTACGGAGGCTAGCCACCCAGTTCATCCGTACTGATGACGGGCAACTGTACAAAAAGACGGCACAGGGGGCTCTTCTCCTTTGTGTTGACAAACATAAGGCCGAGAAAGTAATGGCCGAAGTACATGATGGCGAAAACGGTCCACACATGAATGCTCACATGCTGGTCCGAAAAATCATGAGGCTCGGGTATTACTGGAACACCATGGAGGCCGACTGCCAGGTATATGTCAAACATTGCCATAACTGTCAAATCTTTGGCAACGTGCAGCATATGCCGCCATCTCTGCTCTATACCATGACGTCACCCTGGCCGTTCTCAACCTGGGGTATCGACATAATCGGGAAAGTGAATCCCTCCGGTACTGGTGGACACTGCTTCATTTTGGTGGCTATCGACTATTTCACCAAATGGGTCGAAGCTGAATCATATCGCATCCTCAACGCTAAACATGTTGCCAAATTTATCCAGAACAAGATAATATGCCGGTATGGAACCCCGCATGAATTTATCAGTGATCATGGAACTCATTTCCAAGCTGAGACCGCGGCCCTACTGGCTAAATACAAAATTCAGAGGCACACATCCTCGCCCTACCGTCCCCAAACCAATGGAGCGGTAGAGGCAGCCAATAAAACGATTGTCACCATACTCAAAAAGATGGCTGATAATTATCGGGACGGGCCCGACAAAATACCTTTTGCCCTATGGGGGTACCGGACGTCAATTCGCACCGCAACCGGAGCAACGCCATATTACCTAACCTATGGGATGGAAGCTGTCCAGCCCGTCGAGTTGGAGGTACCGTCCCTCAGAATTCTGCTAGAAAGTCAAGTACCCGAAGCTGACTGGGTTCGAGCACGATACGATTCGTTAGTTCTACTTGACGAACAACGGTCCCGCGCTCTCAACAACATTCAAATTTACCAAAAACGGATCCAACGGGCCTTCAACAAGCGAGTAAGGCCCAGGAACATTAAAGAAGGGGATCTGGTCCTTAAATCTGTCCGAGCCTTGCTACCAGTTGACCCAAGGGGAAAATTCAAACCCAACTGGGCTGGGCCATATCTGGTGAAGAAAATCCTATCAGGGGGAGCAGTAATGCTGACGGACCTGGACGGGAATGAGTTTGTCAACCCAACCAACCTGGACCAGCTGAAGCGTTACTACCCTTAGCCATTTCTCAATGTCATTAGCAATTTTTTATCAAAATCATTTATTTTACAAAAAAAGCAAGTCAATGAGCTAGAATTATTTACTCTACTGTCGCAAAACATCTTGAACCAATAGTCTTGGTGTAATTCGAGATTGCAATTTCCTAAGCCTGAACTACGTTTGGTTTGATTCTGCTAATTGCGGATACGTAGGCAGCCCCTCAAAAGGGCACAACCAATGCAATCGAGAAAAGACAGGAACGGTTTTAATAATAAACTTCCCTTTATTTATCACAAAAAAGAGAAAATCCCAAAAAGCTCGGGAAAATTACAAGTGCAGGAATTCAAAAAAAACTACAAAAAAAAAGCACACAACAATAATAATAATAATATTTAAATAATAAAAACTGAGGACTCGGTATCTAGGGCATCTTGCCCTTCCCCTTGTCCTTGGCCTCCTTGGCCGTCCACTGACGACGACGCGGAGGAGAGCGTTCCCGAATCACCACAGGAACCTCTTTAGCTCGGACTCGCTTCTTGGAACTTGAGTCCTCATCCACCTCGATTGGCCCAAGTCGGGCCCTTACGGGCTCGGGGAGCCGGTCACGCGGACCTAGTCGGTCCCGGGCCGCCAGCCTTGGCCCAAGTCGCCGCTCCAAGTCAGTCTGGGGGCTTTGCCGCCCCCGCGTGCCACTAGCACCGGCATCTTTAGCTCGAGTCTTAGTATGTGACTTAAGACCCGACTCTAATCGGACTAAGGTAGCAGGGGTCTCTCCCTCATCGAAGAATCCCCTATTGTCCTTTACCGTCTCCCGACGGACCAGTTCGAAGGCCTCATCGACCTTCAGAGCTTTGCGAGCCTCCTCGGACTCCTCAGAAGTCCATTTCTCGTAGGCTCGAGAAACCCAAGCAGATTGGCAAGGGTTGGGAATAGTCCATGTAGGACGGGTGAACCACCTCTGCAACCAAGTGTCGCACATAGCATCCGTCAGTTGGAGCGGGACGCTAATGATGGCTTCAGTCTCAGGAATGCGCTGAGACGAACCGAACTGCCTCAGAATGCGGTCCGGGTAGATGTGAACTGTCCAGTCAAGGGACAGGATAACGAGATAACGGGCTTGGTCCCTCTTGGCCAATCCCGTCAGCTTGGAAAGGAACCACCAAGCAACCGTCCACCTAATCAACGGGCCACCGTGGAACACCAATTCCTCATCCCAGTAAGCTCGATTTATGTGGTGGTTCGAGCTTATCTTGCGCCCCCTGGAACTGAGTTGGTTGTTACGGTAGTTTGGAACGCTCGGAGGAGGCTCTATGATCGACAAGCGCTCCGACAACCAAACCTGCAAACGTGTGCACGCAACTCATGAGTAACGGAATGGTTCGCTACGGCCCACTCGATCGAGTACACCCTCTGACTCGATCGAGTGAGGCTATCTAAAACAAACAGAAGCCTATCAGGTATGACACTCGATCGAGTACACCCTCTGACTCGATCGAGTAAGCCCTTCACAGGCCGGCAGAAGCACTTAACAGACGCCACTCGATCGAGTGGTAGGTCCACTCGATCGAGTGACTTACGGACTTCAAGGAGCCGCGAAACAAAAAAAAAAATCGCGCAAACCAAAATTGAAAAATCGAAAGACGTTTACCTGCAGAATAAGGATACTCCCCGTCAGCTGCCGGGTCGGGTCAAGTCGCCTAGCATCCAGACCCATGATGAGTTCTCCCGTGACTAGCCAAGCAGGGCTGTGACCAGTCTCCATCTGGTCAACCACTCCGATCAGCCTAATCTGGCCCACGCACGAGTCAGCATCCATCAACCCCTCGAAGACGTAGCGATGCAGCATGCAAAACGCGAAGGCCCTACGCCGGTGAGAAGGCGTAGCCCTTACATCCTGGCTATTCATGAACTTGTCAGCCAAGTCAAAAAGGGAGACAGTATCTCCCCGCACCATTCGATCTGTCTCAGCATGAGACAGACCCAAGAATTCCCTCAGTCTCCTCCTCGGGTCCGGGTAGAACGGAGGAATGGCAGGGCGAGCAACAGGGCTCCAACCGCCAATGGCTGCGATCTCCTCGGGAAGAGGGCATATCTCTCCCCGCGGGAACACGAAGACGTGATGGGTAGTGTCCCAAAGCGCCAAACAAGCGTCCAGAAAATGCACATCAGGCACCAGACGCCTAAGAGGAAATAGGCTGGTAATCCCCATTTGGGTCAGCTGAATCCTGTCATCATCCCGAAAGTATTGGGACCAGGCAAAAAGCATTGAAGTGAGATGCTCGATACCCATGGCAGGAACTTGATTTCTTAAAAGACTGAGAGATTTTTTTTAGAGAAGAGAAGGGTTTTTGATTTGAGGTGCAGAAAGCTGAAGCGGGAAACCTGTATTTATAATATGGAAGCCTGGCAGTAACCTGACTAACCCTGCCTCCTCAGCAAATTGGGCCCCAACATGCGCAGGCCTGACTTCAACCCAGAATAGGAATCTAGTTATCCTGAGCTTTCCTAAATTCTTTCTAAAAATCGCTTTTTCGAGAATTCCAACTTTTTTTCAAAATCCAGTACACTTTCCCCAGCACAAGTCGGTGTTTTGCCTACGTGTTACATGCAATATATGATGTGTCAGCATGCAGGTACACCCCAAGACTTCAGAAGCAAGTCCCCGCGCAGCTACTTTGCTCCCCAGCGTGAGTCGGTGTTCTCCTGGAACGCTACATCCAAAATGTGATGTATCAGCATACGGGTACTCCTACACCTCCAAGCACAAGTTTTATTCCCCAACGGAGACAACCTTCCCCGGTATGCTACATCCGAGACGTGATGTATCGGCATACGGGTACACCTACGCCCCGAAAGGCAAGTTTTACTCCCCACGGAGCATCATCATCAGGTCAGGTACGACTCGGGGCCTCAAAAGCAAGCCCGTGCAGCTCACATTTCTCCCCGGCGGAACGCCCGAGGCGGCATTTTCTCCAAAATGGTACAGGACGGGCCCACATATAGGCGCGCCTAGGACTTATGCAACAAGTCTGACTCCCCGCGGAGCTATCATCGGCAGGACAGGTATGACCCTCTGCTTATGGCTGGCGAGCCCTTCACGCAAGTCTACTGGACTATAAGCGACCCGACCGGAAGGCTGCCAGGTCGTAATCTGCGATTGGCCTGGCGGCTACTCTGACTTTCGCCTTGTCCAAGCCTCAGTCAGAGTGGGGGCTCTGTAGACACCCGCATTTTGCCTGCTAGTGTCTATAGCAGTTCCCGACAAACACCCGATGATGATCGGACGCAAACGTGACTTAGTATACTCGGATTTGGGCCCGAAATCAATAATATCTGACATGGACTTTTAGCGGAGTAATAATCTCACAAAACAGACCTCAAATTCAGGCCCAGCGGGTCGTTCCGAGCAAAATGAGACTAATTTGGGCCAAAACCGGCACCAAAAATAATTCCCGTCTTTTAGCGACCAGGTCAAAACCCGGTCAAGACAAACCCGACACAAAGAGCGACCGGGTGCGTTCCCGAAACATGCACCAGGTTCACAAATCTATCCAAATCGCTCACAAAATCAGCCAAAATCAATCCAAATCAAACATAATCAATTAAACATAAATCAAGGGCAATCACGCCCAAAATAGCCCGGCCTAATTGATCCACTCGGTCGAGTGGATTGGTCACTCGATCGAGTGGAGCCTCTTCGAACCCGTCCAGATACATTCACGAGGACACTCGACCGAGTGCACCCGCGCCACTCGGTCGAGTGACCCTAGGACGGGGTAAAGCCTATAAATACCCCTTCAAACCCATTGCATTCATGGATGAAAAACTAATGCAAAATTACCCTAAGCTTCTACTCTAACCTATCTATACTCTCTACACTACAAGCCTTAGCAACCCTAAGCCCTATACACAAAAAACCGAGTCCCTTGTCCCTCGATAAACCGACAACACACACACACACCATAACTTACGTACATCCTCGATACTCCATAGTCCCGTCACTATTTGCGAGCCCATTTCCGAGGTCCTTACTAAACATGTATGTTGAGGGTGTCCCAAACCCCGTTTCTATCTTTGTTATTTACGCTTATGTTTTTGTATCGTTTATTTCGTACTTTTACTAGTATCATAATCCTAACATTTAACACTCTAACATCCAACACTCTAACATCTAACACTCTAACATTTTACTTTTTCTTGCATACTAACTTTTACAATTCGTTGCTAACATTATAACCATACCGTGTATATATATATAACTAGTATCAAAATCCCGGTTTCGGATACGTTTGACTATAATTGTCGCCTAAAGTCCGTCTAATCCCTTCACGAGCAACAACAGAGGTGGAGCCCTTTCGGGGAGCCCCGCCCCAATGTACTCAAGGGCGTGACGTGATCGCGACTAATCGTAGTTGAACGTATTCAATCCCATTTTAATTAGTGTGGAACCCGTTGACACGAAAACCGACATCACATAACCCGAAAGGGTTAGTTTCGATGTCGTGACGTAGAGGGATGCAATTCCGTCATTAATTCAAATTCACAAACATTTCATAAAATCCCGACGACGGTATTATGATCGTATATGTACACGATTGTAGTACCGGAGGTTGAGTTAAATTCGAATCAAGCGATATTTGTATTCAACTCGACCGACCGTCGTTCTCAACCCCAAAAACGAAGCGAGCTAACGCTCGTACAGGGACTACTCGACCGAGTGCATAGGACACTCGATCGAGTAGTGTCCATAAAACTGGGCAGAATACCTTTCGAGGGCACACTCGACCGAGTCAGACCATGACTCGACCGAGTGGGTCCTGTAACCCAGAAAATCGAGAGTTTAAGTGCAACATTTAAGCCTCGTCTTGTTTTTACGACTCTTAGTCGACACGTGTAAAGCCAATCACGTGAACTCATTTTCTAAAACTCACGTTTATCATGGCAAATCGAATTAAATCTAAATTCGTCAATATTTTGATTTAATTTGGCCAACTCTCGATTTAAAACACATAAAAACACGAGTCACAACTCGTACAGGTGCCACTCGATCGAGTACACCTGCTACTCGATCGAGTAGCACCCCAAACCGTGGGCAGAAGCTTCTTTTAGGACGCACTCGACCGAGTCAGGCCATGACTCGACCGAGTGAGTCCTGTAGCCCCATAACCGAGGGCCTTGACACACCTTCCAAGCCTCGCCTTTTTTTTATCGACATTAGTCATCACGTGTAAAGACTATCACGTGACTAACCTATTTTCAAAACCATGCACAACACGACACGTAGAACGACTTTGACCACTTTTGACGTGATGAGTCGGGACAAGACTACGGGATATGAGATCGGGCTAGCAATACACCACAGTCTCATATTTCCGTCCTTCGTTTAGTACACAATATAATGTGTATTTAATCGGGGTTAGTCCATCTACACATTTCGCGGTCTAGCTTACATACGGGTCCGTCCATATCTTTGTATCGCGTTATTTTTATTACTTCTACGTAATGTTGTATTGTGAATTCCGGGTTGTATTTCCGCCCGTGTAACTTGTACATTTTTATTTAACTTTCGAGCTTTGTTTATTTACTTGCTTTTACGCTTTATAAACGAACCTCGCATGCTAAATCACTTTGACCAAAAATAAGATGCATTAAATGACGTAGTTCACAAACTATTAATATGCTTTGCCCGAAAACGCTGCTTGCATATCATTTAATCGTTTTACTAGCGCGCACACACGAACACGAACGATGTCTTAGTAGAGGCCGCCATGTGCGGGCGGGGTTGGGTGTCCTTAGTGGGCTTCCCAACACGTACCCTCACCCCTTACTCAGAACCTTTGGTTTCCGGATGCCCGAAACCCTTGGCGCACGAGAGTCATTCTATACACGAAAGCCGGTTTATACGGAATCGGTATTGCAATGCAAAGGGACGAGCCCAATGAACTCTGAAATCGAAGTGGGCTTACTTTGTGTATAGCCCATGACGACATAGAGTGGGCTCGTATGGTTCCGAATAACCACAAAATTCGGTGGCGACTCCATTTTGACTTAAATTTCGAACCCGAGAACAATCTCACCACGAGATTCATTCGCCTACCCAAACCCGCGCGTGGCCGCGTCGGGGTGGACCTACGTCATGTCCACACCTTCGTACCTGATGTAGGTAACAAAACTCCTCCAATATCCTCCATTAAGCAGTCCAACCCATCATCCCACTCCAATACCAGCTCCCCTCCCTCCAAGTTTTTGGATTTATTTAACACCTCCCTCGTTCCAGACTCAAATTCCCCCACACTGGCCACTTCCTTATTTGCTTCCAAATCTCCCCTCTTCCTTACCATCGCCCGCTCCCTTCCTGGTACCACACTTCCTCCTGCCCTATCCTTAGTAATCAATGATTTCCTAGACCTAACTCTGAGCGCAATGTCCTGTAGCATTGTTATAATAGTACATATCGCTTCCTGTTCTCGCTCAAGTTTCTCAGCCTCAAACACCGGATCAAGACTTTTCCTGAAACACCCCACATTGATTGAAGATATCCTATTTATGAGCTTTGCTTAAAGGGATTTGAAGTACTACTCATATCAACAAAGTGCACTTTCTTTTCTGGTTTGCCCATGATAAGAACTCCGCAATTAAGCGTGCTCGACTGGGAGCAATCTTAGGATGGGTGACCTCCTGGGAAAGTTTCCGGGATGCGCATGAGTGAGGAGAAAATGTGCTGAAAAGGACTCGTGTTGGTCTTTGGGACCAGTACAAAGCCTAGCGGGCTACCGCAGTCAACATTTCCGGTCCTAGGATTGGGCCGGGGTGTTACAAATGGTATAAGAGCAACCCTGCGACCGTGCATTTGGCACCTAGTGGGGGTGGATTCTGGGTCAGCGGTTATGCTGCCAGGCGCAACGAGGACGTTGCGTTCTTCAGGTGGGAGTGATTGAAACACCCCACATTGATTGAAGATGTCCTATTTATGAGCTTTGCTTAAAGGAATTTGAAGTACTACTCATATCAACAAAGTGCACTTTCTTTTCTGGTTTGCCCATGATAGGAACTCCGCAATTAAGCGTGCTCGACTGGGAGCAATCTTAGGATGGGTGACCTCCTGGGAAGGTTTCGGGGATGCGCATGAGTGAGGACAAAATGTGCTGGAAAGGACTTGTGTTGGTCTGTAGGACCAGTACAATGCCTGGCGGGCTACCGCAGTCAACATTTCCGGTCATAGGATTGGGCCGGGGTGTTACATTTCCCCTTACTCACTCTCCCTTCCACCGTCTGCTTCGAAGGCCTCCATGGAGACGCTCAAAGTTCTTCCCCAAATTGCAACGCCCCTTCTTCAAAAGGGCCATCATCGCAATCCTTTTCACCGTGTCCAAGAATTCCACATCCATAGCAAAAAAGGGGTAGACGCTCATACTTAACAGGAAAGCTAACAGTGTTACCTCTAGGCCGTCTCACTTCTTGATCATTTCCGTCGGGGTTGTCCCCGTTAGATAAGTAGTGTTACTTCTTCCAAATGACCATTATTTAAAATAATCCTAACCATTTCGTCATAGTCAGTGATTATAAAGGAAAGTTTTATTATCCATTTAGTAACGTTATTGGTGCACCCGTGTGAAATTTCCAATAGTTAATTTAATTTACACAATATTTTTTGCATACACAACAAAATTAATAACTTGCATTAAAATTTACACAATTATCAATAATTTTTTAGTAACTGTGCAACGCACGGGCATCCATCTAGTTATTAACAGTTTCGACAATACGAACATAAATAGGATTTTACGGCAAATGTCAAAATAAATCATTTAACGTCTTTTATTTATTAAACCATTAAACAAATTTAGAATATGATAAGGGGTGATTTAACTCTTAAAATTTCAGATTTAAATATTTTCAAAATAGCCGAAAAAATAATTCATTTAGCTGAAACAGAGTATTATAACGATAAATCAAAATTTTGTCCAAAAATCATTACTCTCATTACTATTAATTAAAGACTTAGATAAATAGTACAAAAATTACGTAAAATAGCTACAATACGTTTTTGGACATTCTGTCCAGAAATATATTTTTCCCAGAATCTTTAAACTTGGGTTTTATAGGGTTTTCTTGTTAATCGTTTAATCTAGACAATAACGATCAATAAAAATAGTAATTACAAAACAATTTAAGTATTAATGTCCAAAAATTATTATTAAACTTAAAAATCATCATTTTCCAGAAACTAAGAACTTTTTCAGATTTCCAAAATTCCAAAATTCACAAATTCCATTAAAACCATCTTTTAGAACCGGTTTCCGCAATTAACGATTCTGTTAATAAACCTCGTCGTTCCTAATAATTTATTAAAGTACTAAAATCATAAAAAAAATGCATTTTTTTATCAAGAACCACCAGGAACACATATTTTCTAGATTTAAAACAAAAACCAGAAATCGGAAATTAAAATGACAAACATGGTTTTAACGATAAACGATGATTTAAAGTGATTAATTAATTCACCCACTTAACAATTCCTAAAAATTATTAAAAAAATTCAGAAACTTCTTTTTCATCATAAAGATTATCCACGTAAAATTTCGGATTAAAATAAAATGTTTAAGTGCTATAATTAAAAATCAGCTTTTTAATCATTTTTTTTTTCCGAAAACGGTAATAATTCAATAATCGATTTCTAAAATATCAGAAAACTATAAGATTATCGAAAATCATCATCATTTTTACATAATATATTCATATATTAAAAGCTTTGGCCGAAGATTACGATTTTACAAATTAATACAACAATTCAATCGTTAATCTCGTAAAAGCGATAAAAATACCGAAACATGCAAATTTTCGACTTGTAAAATTTGTCCAGATTATGACATACATATATTGTCAAAAATAAAATTATAATTATATACATGCAATTACACGAATAAAATCATGCAATACCGAGTAATATCGACGTTACCTCTAATCCAAATCCGACTACCCGAGTCCACGATTTATTTCTCCACTTCCGGGTTCTCCAAAAATACTATAACACACGAAAATCATGGAAGAAAAATATCATCAGAAAACTAAGGAAATCAAGGCAAATAACGATCGAAAACAACATCGATTATTACCTTAACGAAAAGATCGGAATAACGATTAATTTGACGATGGAAACGAGACGATTATGACTCGTTTTGAGACCAAAATTTTGCCTAGAAAGGCTGCTGGAGTCACGGCCTAGAGGAAGAAGGAAGGGATTTTTTGGTGTTTAATTTGCAAAAATGAAAGAATAGAAAATGGATGGTTTTCAAGGCATAAATGTTATGAGATTTTTGATGAAAACTATGCTTAAACCACCCTACATAAGCCAGAGAAAATGGATGAATAAGAGAGTGAAGAGTCTATGCATGAGTCATCAAATTAAATGGATGAGAAGAAATATCTGAATCCTTAAATCATTTTATAAAATGAAAAGTTTATAAAAGAAAGTGTATTGGTGGTGTGTGACAAGGGTCACGGTCCATTTGAGTGTAAAAGATTCCAAAAACAATGGTAGGTTGATGAAAATGAAGGTCGTAAAATCGTTAAAGGTATTTCAAAGCATTTTGAGTAAATCTAGCGTTGGAAAATAATTATTTACGAAACTTCGTAATAAAATCATAAATGACTAAATTTTGATAAATAAAAATATTTCTTAGTTGAAAAGATTATATAAATATATTTAGACATTTGTAGGAAAAGAAATAGCTTAAATCCGAGCTTAAAAACGTTAATTCGTAAAGAAGTAGAATTCCTCGAGGAAAAATAATTAATTTACGAAGAAAATCAAATAAATAGATTTGAAAGAATTAAAAAATAAAAAAATAAAAATAAACATCATTAGACTCAAAGATGAAAATAAAGCTTGGAAAAATGATGAAACATAAGGCCGAAATGTGACAGAATTATGACGAAGGCATAACAGAAAGGATAAAAGAGCTAGGGGAATAGTGGGTGTTACATTAATTAAAGGTAAAAAAAGTGGGGTATAAAATGGAAAGATGGTGAGTTTGTGTGTAAAGGAAAAGAGTAAAGAATTGATTAAAAGTATAAACCAAAGGACAAAGATGTAAGAAAAGCAAAGGAAACTCAAGAAGGAAAGAGAGAATAAAACAGAAACTAGGAGGAGTATATTTAACATAGTTTCATGGTGATCTTCAATGGGATATCTAGGTCTTGTACTTTGGACTTCTTTTCAACTCATTTTAGTTCAGTTCAGCCCTATTAAATTCATATGTGTTCAGTTCAATTCTATTGAATTTATTTTGTCTTAATTTCCTCAATGTAATTCAATTTAATTTACCCTTTTACAAAAAACAAAGCTCCAATATCAATTGATTGACTAACGTACTAAAACATACCAAAATCTAACCCAAGACAGAGGTTATCACAGGCCCGACCTTATCAAGGCGGACTGACCCATCCACATGTGTTGTAACACCCTGACTCAAACTAGGACCGAAAATGTTAACCGTGGTGGCCCGCCGGGCTTTGTACTGGTCTCACAGACCAACACGAGTCATTTTCAACACATTTTTTCCTCACTCATGCGCATCCCGGAAACCTTCCCAGGAGGTCACTCATTCTAAGACTAGTCACAGCCAAGCACGCATAACTGTGGAGTTTTTATCATGGGCAATCCAGAAAAGAAAATGCACTTTGTTGATATTAGTTGTACTTTCAATCCCTTTAAGCACTAGTCATTTGAGCTCATAAATAGGACATCTTTAATCAATGTGGGGTGTTTCATGTATATATGTCGCCCTCTTTTCTACAAGGCCCTCACATCTTTCCAACTAAGGCCTCGCTTAGGATTGGGGTAATGTATTGATGTAGACACCTGCATTTTGTTTGTTCGTGTCTGTAGAAGCTTCCAACAAAACACCCGATGATGATCAGACATCAACATGATTCAAAATACTCCTATAAGAGGTTGTAATCAATAGTATCGGCCTCGGGCATATAGCAGAGTAAAAATCTCTCAAAATCGACATCAAATTCAACTCGGTTAGTCATTTCCAATCAAATAAAACTACTTTAAGCTGAAACCTCGACCAGGGGCAAAACCATCTTTTATCGACCCAGTTAAACCCGGACAATGATGAAAACCCGAAACAAACCAAAAGCACAAAAACAAGTCCAAATACATTGCAACCAACAAAGTCAACGTAACAAATCTTACCTCGGATAACACGGATATCAATTCCGTATTTCAAGCAACTTCCAATCAGCGCGATTTCATTCGCAAGCACCCGTGTGCCTTAGAACTAAGGCGCTAGCACCCCTGCGCTTGAGAATCATGGCGCAAGCCCTCCCGCGCCTAAGTTTCAAAATCAGAAACTAGGTTTTGGTACTCGAACACATTTTCAAACTCTGCAAACTCTGTAAATACACGATTCGGTCATCATTTGAGAGGATCGACATTTTGGCCATTCCCTTGCACATTACACTCCAAACCCTCTAAAAACACCTTAACTCCCCTACATATACCGAAAGGCTCTCCATGTTCATGTCAATACTCTTTGAGCCATTACTTTGAATCAATTAAACATGTAGGTTGAGGGTGCTAAAACCCTATTATAACCTTTAACTCGTTTTAATTCTCGTATGTAGCATTTATTTTTCCGTTACTAACATTTACATACCGCATTCTAACTACTAACATTTTATTATTGCATCTAACTTTTATATTTTGATTATTACTGTCGTTGTGCTACTGTCAAAACTACTTTCTCAAGGCACGACTCTAGCGAACGTCTGATGATACTACGTCGAGTATCGTAAGTATTTATGGTTGAATATCGATGCTGACACGCTAGGACCTAATGTTTGCAAGGAAGAGTCATTATCGATTCTTTAGCGAGCATCCAATGACGCCATTTGAACGCCATCAACTTCAATGGTCAAACCATAGTGTCAATAGTGCAAAGGGCTGGTTAACAAATGCTTTTAAAAAAATAATCTTTATTCCATTTACATTCGGTATTTGAATCTGCCAAAAGTCCGAACAATAGTCAGTTGAGACGCGAGGGTCGTGGCGCCTTAACATTGAGGCGTGTGACCCCATGCGCCTAAAGATCATGGCGCCTCATGGCGTGCGCCTGATCCTAAGGCTATGACGAGATTGCAGAACAATCTACCCAATATTCTCGTTGCATTTCTATTTAATACGTAACACGAAGTCAGACTCCATTTTCATAAGCGGCTGCCGGATTCGTTGGGATTTAAAAACACTATTGTTCGACCCAATATAATACAAGTCAGATCTCGTTAATGCAATGTCTACAATAACCAAATCCGTGCATACATTTTTAATTTTGTTTCTTCGTGTCAAATTAGTACGGAACCCCATGACACCAATCCAAATATCGTATGGTCCTTAGGAAACGAGCAATGATACCGCAGCGTAAAGGGTTATGATATATTTATTAGCCCGATACAATGATTTTACATCATAAAACTAGATATATTAGGACGAGTGCTCGTTGAGGTCAAGTGAGGTAGTGTTGTCTTGTAGGTTCATTATTAATTAATCAGCAACACTTAAGGCGCCGAGGGAAAAACATTCGCAACATAAATTGATGCGTGTTAATTAATCACTTATTCTCAATTACCGTCTGACATTCAAAACAATTATATTTTCTCTTTTAGCGACTTTGAGGACCATCTCTTAATGCTAATTCAATCGTCAAGACTCTTTAGTTGAACATGACATCAATATGTGTAAAGGCATACATAGCCGCAATGATAAGTTGGGACAAGACATTGCAAGGCCTCACGATCAAGTTAGCATCACGCTTTGGTACCGTAAACCATAAGTTAAGTCGCACCAGCTTCCCCACCTGAGTTCTGGGCGCAAGAAACCCTACGCCCGACTCTCAGAGCGCCAGGTGTCATGCGCTCGAGATTTGTCCTTTGATCAGTGCGCAACGCAATGAGTAGCTAATCAAAGTCTGTCCAATCCTATCAATTTAAAGTTTCTATTTACTTCTTCCATTTATGAGTCCATTTATTGTTTACGTTTATCTTTCTAATTTGATTATACGATCGTTCAATTACTCATTTATGTCGTATTGTGAAATTTGATTTGTATTTCCTCCCGTGTAACTAGTAATCTATTTTCAAGTTATTTATTTCCGTTGTTTGGCATTTATCGTTTTCAAATGAATATCACATGCTAAAACAACTTCGACAATACAAAAGATGCATTTAAATGACATAGCAACACACGATTCACATGTCTAGATCAAAACATCGGTTGTCATGCATAATCATCCCACTAACGCACGCATTCAAACATTAATCGATTCTTAGTAGAGGCCTCCGTGTGCGGGTGGGGTAAGGTGTTCTTTGTAAACTTTCCAACACGTACTTTCACCTCTAAGTCAAAATCTTTGGTTTCCGGATGCCCGAAACCATTGGTCACAGGAGTCATTCAATATCTGACATAACGGTATTCATATGCAAAGAGATGAGCCCCTAAACTCTAGCACTAAGGCAAATTTTGCTTCAAGCGCGCGCCTAAGTGTAGAGTGGGTGCAAGTTTGTCCGCACTCCCATAAATTTCGATGGCGACACTATTACGACTCAATTTCGATTTGAGATCAATCTCACACGAGAATTCTCGCCAACGCATGTAAGAACCCGCACGCTTCGCCGCGTCCTGGGGGAGTGGGCTTTGTCATGCCCACAATTGGGGGGGGGGGGTAATAGAGCTAAATTGACGGAGAGTATTGATGATACTAAGAGAAAATGAGGCTAATATAGCCTATTGGGGGGCGTTACTCCATTCTCCCCCTAAGTAATGCTTTACTCCTCAATGGTGGTAATTATCCCTCCCTCCAATCTCCTTTAAACTATAAAATGCCACAACTAAACACCAATCTCGATTTCTAGTTCATTTTAGCTCTATTACCCCCCTCCCACTCGATATATTATGAAACACCCCACATTGATTGAAGATGTCCTATTTATGAGCTTTGCTTATTAAAGGGATTTAAGTACTACTCATATCAACGAAGTGCACTTTCTTTTCTGGTTGTCCATGTAAAAGAACTCCGCAGTTAAGCGTGCTTGGCTGGGAATAGTCTTAGGATGGGTGACCTCCTGAGAAGGTTTTCGGGATGCGCATGCGCTGGAAAGGACTCATCTTGGTCTCTGGGACCAGTACAAAGCCTGGCAAGCTACCGCGGTTAACATTTCCAGTCCTGGGATTGGGTCGGGGTGTTACACATTGCCCGCATCCCAAGCGAGCCGATGTGAGCTCAGGTGGGCTGGAGCTCGGCTCGAGCTTGTAGTAAGCTCGTTTACCATTAAATGTTTTTGGTCTCTTTATGAACTTAAAAAAAAAATCTACGAGTAACCTTTTAAAAGACAAAAAAATATTTTTATAAAATTTTGAAATACAATAATTATAGATATCAAACAAACATAAATTTAGAATTATCAGAATTTAAAATTAGTAAACTTAATTAAAATGTAAGAACCAAAATAAATAAATAAATAAATAAAAACCTATCTCAAACAAGTATCCGAACCGAGCTTGAGTCGAGATTTGGCAAAGTCGATTCCGAGGGCTCTACGAGCCGGCTCTGTTAATTGACACCCCTAGTTAAGAGTTATATGACTAATGATTAGTGAATCAATAAAAATATCGCATGCTTCTAGTTAAATTGGGAAAAAAATACTCCATATATGGCTTCATAAAAAATATTCAACTCCTTCGAAATTTTATTTGGAAACTTCAAGTTGGATAAAGGGTGACATTAAATTGACCGGCTTGTTAGGAAACAACATTAACGGGTGAGTTACACAATCATGTTGAATGATGAATAGTGAGTTACAAAATATTCATTTTTGTCGTGACTCTTATAAGCAATTAACAATTCAAATTCTTGTTTGTTACCCCCTCCGTCCCGGTCGATTGTACTTTTTTTTTTTTTTTTTTATTTTAGCACAATGATCAATGAAAGACGAGAGGCTCAATTATAACATGACAAATAGTGGATGTAATTGGATGTGAAAGATCAAATTGCTTGTCAAATGCAATCCAAAAATAGAAAGGACAAAGACACCCTAAAATAGAATAGGACAACAATTGATTGGGATGGATGGGCTAAATTATAAGATCCGTCAAATATATATATACACCAAATTACATTGCAAACTGTATAGGAAATTTAAATATTTTGTCTATATAAAGGTATGTGCTAGTATTTGACCAGTTTCAATATTTAAAACGGATAGTCTGTCTAAGACAACACTAGTTGAATTATTAACAATGACGGGCTGCATATCAACCATCAATGGCTTCAAGGTGGTTTTGGAGGAAGATATGTAGTATTAAAAATGCGTTGAATGCTGGGTATGCTGGGGATGAATGGACTGCAAGTACATAGGGATACACTGTCAGTAGTGGCTATCAATGGCTACATGGAAGTGGACAGAAAAAAGCATGGTGGAGTGTTGTTTGTTGTAGAATGGCGCTACCTAAACACTCTGTAGGCACCCACATTTGGCCGCTAGGTGTCTATAGCAGTTTCCAAAAAACACCCGATGATGAACGGACGTAAACATGACTTAATACACTCAATTTTGGACTCGGAATCAATAGTATTTGGGGCGAGCTTTTAGCGGAGTAAAAATCTCTCCAAACCGACCTCAAATCCAGGCCCAGTGAATCATTTCCAATCAAATGAGACTAATTTGGGTCAAAACCAACACCAAGGGTAAAACCGTCTTTTAGCGACCGACTCAAACCCCGGTCAAAGACGTGTCTGAGACATAAAAATCTGTCACGCAGCTTTAGAAATCTGTTTGGAAATCAAATACCACCTAAAAATCAGCAATGAAGAAGAATTAGGCAATTAAACCTCACCACTATAGATAAAACTCGATCTCTAAAAAGAGTCTTCCACCCGACCATACCCACTCGATCGAGTGGACCGGACCACTCGGTCGAGTAGGCTCACAAAACCACATAAAACCGACGTCAGACCAGGCACTCAATCGAGTTCTATGCACCACTCGATCGAGTGGCCTCTTTTCCAACTGAAACCGGATTCCTTTTTCTATCCTCAATCGGAATCCTTCTTCACCTCAAACTGGGTGTTTCCCTTCACCCAAGCCGGTGTTTCTTCCCATCCAAGCAAAGCCTATCCTATCCAAAACCGGGGTACCTCTCCTATAAATACACCCCTTTGCACACACAATTACAACAACAACAAAAAAAAACTACGACACACAATACACAGCTCAAAAACTCTAGCAATCCTAGGCAACACATTCCCGATTTTCCTCTAGAAATCTTATAGGAAACCGATCCAAAAATACAACACCTTAACTCTCCCTATATCCTCGTTACTCCCACCCAAGGGTCGTTACTACGAGTTCCGAATCGAGGTCGAAATTAGCATGTAGGTTGCGGGTGTTACAAATCCCGTCTTCTCTCTTTTTCTCCACTTTTTCTCATCCTTCTCGTCTTCCACGTCGTCTTCATCACGTTTTTTTTACTATTATTTATTTCCTTTCTCTTTTCAAATATCGATATTATCGTACTATTTTCAAAAAGCAATATTTCGTAGGATACGATATCGACTCTATAGTCAAATATCGGATCTGAAGGAATTAGTCAATAAAACCATATTAAACACGATTCCGTTGATGCCAAGGTAATGGTCACATGGTCTGAAAAAACTAATTACGACATTACGATGCGGAGGAATTATTTCATCTTAATTCAGTCTAAAACGATTCCTAAACATCTTTTACAAAATTCACTCTAATATTAGATATTGATTCGATAATCAAGCATCGAATATAACGAGTATCGAAAGCTGAATCGAGTGTAAATCATATTATATTTACACGTGATTTAGCAAAACTATCGATTTTAAAATTAAAAACAAGTTCACGAACTATTGTTCGCACAGGGGGCACTCGATCGAGTGCCTAGCCCACTCGATCGAGTGGCACCCCTGAATCGGGGCAGAATGCTTTTTGAGGACCAATTAGTCGAGTCCTCCCTATGACTCGATCGAGTGGCCCCTGGTACATCGAAACCGCAAGCCTTTCAATATATTTTGAGTCCCGATAAAATCTTTTCAACGGCTTCGGTCAACAGGTGTCAAGTCAATCCCGTGTCCTACACTTTTCAAAACCATCCATCATGTCGTTTATGTCATTCTAATCTTTTACAAACCATTACATCGTTACTAACCCGTTTGTTTCTATTTTTTGTGCTTTATTTTCATTGTTTGTTTTATTATACTAAAACGAACTTCATATGCTAAAACAACTTCAACATAATTCAAAATTGCATTAAATGACGCAGAGCAAACATAATTCACATGTTCAAAACGCTGTTTGCATATCATTTATCCGTCAAACTAACGAGCGTACACGAAAAACGAACGTTATCTAAGTAGAGGCCGCTAAGTGCGGGCGGGGTTGGGTGTTCTTTGTGAACTTCCCAACACGTACCCTTACCCCTTACTCAGAACCATGGTTTCCGGATGTGATAAGTGTGGTTTGTAGTGCTTATTTTTTGTGTTTGGTCTCAGTTTCTCTTGTGGAATCGCTCTTTTGAAGCGGTTTCGAGGCTACTTACGCTTCTTCTAGTTTGTTTTAGGTTCCTAAGACCAATCTTGGAGAGATGGAACGATTTCGACTTGTTTCCAACGCATTTGGAGCCAACGAAGAGAAGCAACGATCACTCGGTAGCTTAGATTTGATCCCGAGCCCTTGGGACCCATTCCCGAGCCCCTTAGACTCGATCCCGAGCACCGAGAATCGATGAGAAGCCTAACAAAATCAAGGAGGGACCTATAGGACCATATTTGAAGCCTACAAGACCCATCCCGGTCGGGAAGACAACCATCACGACCGGGATGAAGAGACGAGCAAACAGCAGCTTCTGAAGGTTGATCCCAGCCGGGATCATGACCTTCCTGGTCGGGACCACCACCTTCCCGGCCGGGAAGGGCCCAGAATGGGCTGTTTTCGCTTTCCTCGCTTCCCTTACCCGTGAAACCCTATATATACCCCCCCCCCTCTTGTATTGTTTAAGGACTTATGCTTTATTTTACATTACCCACTAAACCCTAGACTACTTTTGTTTAGATTAGCTTGGATTAGTGTAGATTAGCCTCTAATTAGTCCTTAATCTTAGTTTAACTCTTGTATTATGGGAATTCTTGAAGATCTCCACCAAGATTGACAACCTTGGTTGATATTTGGGTTTTCTTCTATGCAAGTGTTCATCTTTTCTTCTCTTGTTTAGTTGGTACAATCTTTCTTCCCTCTTTTCTCTTAATCTTTCTTTCTTATTCAAGTTTTAATCTTTGTTCATAGTTCATTGTTCTTGTTAGTCTCATCTTCATAGTGAATGTTTTGATGTTTGTGATGTTTCCTCTTGTTTTGGTTAGTGTTAGTTTAGATATGATTGAGTAGAATCTTGTAGGGTTATTAAGGAGATTATGTGTTGATTATGGGCGATTTGGGTTGATTGTGGGTAAAGGTTGAATCTTTGTCACTTGTCACTCATTGTGCATACCATGTGTTTGATGAAATGCTTGTTAAAGTAGTAGTTGCAAATGCTCCTCTTGCTTGTTTCATTCTTCTCAATGTTTGGTTGATTTGTGGTTGAATTCTCTTGTTTAGAGTAGCATCTTGCTTTAGTATTCGGGTTTGTCTTTGACGCGAGAGCGCGGACCGACCTTAGGGACTAGGTGAACCCTACACCCTCGATTACCCAACTATCCTACTACACTTATGAACCCGACCTAACCCTACTCTTTCCTTAACTGATTTCTCCATCTTCTTAGCTTATTCTTAGTCATAGTCTTATCCCCCTTTCATTGTGTTAGCTTAGCTTAGCTCGTTGACCTAGTCCTGTATTTGGGTGACCTTAGTCTAGACACCTCTTTACCGTCCCAGTGAACTCGACCCGACTTGCCCTTTCTACCCAGTTGGTTTTACTTGATCGCTGGGATCCACGGCAAATCCCTCGCGTCAATTTGGCGCCGTTGCCGAGGACGGTGCTAGTTTAGACTTTGTTTGACTTTTTACTTAGACTTTGTCTTCGTTTTTTTTTTGTGGTTTTTTGTTTTCTTTTGTTTCTTCTGTGTGTGAAGTTTATTTCTTTCTTCTCTAGTGCCCAAAAAGCACTGGACTTCTCACGTTTGCTCCTAGTCTACAGTTTTTGCCTAGAGGTGGTTACCATCCTCTTCCTTACGACTCGGAGCCGCATAAACGAACGGTTGCTAGATTGAGAGGTTTCCAACCGGGTACAAGCCTAGTTCTCGAGCAAAACATGAGGATTGATCAAAACCTCCCTCCCATAGAAGCAACCATGAGCAACTCCTCTTCCACCATGCATCAAGAACATGACATGACGTCTCCCTACTACTACCAAGCTTCATGGGGTAATCAAGACACTTGTGGGTATAAGCTTCAAGGACATGGAAACGGCTTCCATCAAGTGAGTGCTTATCAACCTTGTGATCGTGGTGGTTATTACTCAAATTACCATCATGAACCCACCACACCTCATCCTATTTCTCCTTATGGAAGCCAATTTCCCCAAAACCCACCATATTACCAATCACCTCAACTTCACTATCAACAATATGATGCCCCACCACTTGGGCATCATCAAGATTTTCAAGGAGCTTTACAAGACCCCAATGACCAAATGCCCAACTTGGAATTATTTCAATTGATTCTTCAAATGCAAAAGAGCCAACAATAAATGGCCATCCGAATGCAAAAGATACAAGATGAATTCATGGCCCAATATCGAAGGGAAAATGAGGCGATGGATGGTCGATTAAATGCGTTATCGGTTAAAACCGTATTGTTTTTAACTCGAACGTCACAAACCAACGAAGGGTGCTCACTTGAGCAAGAGGAGCAACCCAATCATGAAGCCACCGATGAAGTCCCCTTAAGAAGCGAAACTTGCTATGAAGAACCTCAATTGTCTACCCAAAAGGAGACGAATGAGAAAATGACCCTTGATGAAGGCATTGTTGGTGAAAAATTGTAGGAGGTTAGTGAGTTGAATGAGGTGGTAGAAGTTGTGAAGTCATTGGGTGAAAATGATGAGCTCAAGTTGCCCTTGTGTGAAAATGTGGAAGAACATCATGAGCCTCTTGCAAATGAGGGAAGCAATGGCTTGGAAGAGATTGAAACCGCCGGTAGAAGTTTCAATTTTCTCCTCCAAGATGATGTGAGGCCAAGTGATGTTTTGGGACTTGAAGAAGGGGAACCACAACTTGAGGAAGATATGAGGATGTGCAACAAGGAAGCGGGGCCAAAACCGCTTTTTATGCCTCATGATAAGTATATGAAGCTTGCTTCTGTTTGGAGGCGGTGCTTAGGGAGGAAGTGGTCGATAAAGCTCGTAGGATGGAAAGACCCCGGAGACCACGTGAAAGACGATATTGGGTCTTTAGGTGACTACTTCTTGCTTCCAACTTGGAGGCTTTGGAGGATAGCTTGGCTCGGGCACTCTTTGAGCCTTCATTATGATGTGACTCGAGCATTTGACTTGCTCCTCCGAGCCCTTGATGGCTATGGCTAGGAATGAAGAGTCCACCATCCTAGGTTTGACGGAGTTCCTTAAGAACCGTCATGTTGTATATTTCCTTTCCCCTCCTCTTTTGAGTTCTTGTGATTGTAATTGTGTTATTTGTGTATTTGTTTCTAGGATTTTTGTGTGTTTGTGGAATTCTTGTAATTTGGTATTTTGATGAGCGATGTGAGGGAGGGATTTTGACGGATGTTTTGAGCTTATTTGATAGGTGTGAAGTGAACATGAAGTTTAGAGACAGGAGTGGTTGTTGATAGAGCTTGGTTCTTGAGCAAGGAAGTCAGGTTTTTGAGCTTTTGACAAGCTTTTGGGGACGGGATTCTAAATCCCGATGTATTTGTTGCCTTGTGGGTGGAGTTACTAGAGGATTGAAGGACTGGAAGAGTCATCCCGACCGGGAAGGATTTCATCCCGACCGGGATGATGTGTGCACGAAAGTTGGAGCTACTGCCTGTCCATCCCGACCAGGATCATGGTCATCCCGACCGGGAAGAAACCATCCCGACCGAGATGAAGTCTGTCACGACCGGGATGGTTCCCTGCAGCCCCGTTCGACTTTGTTCCTTCATTTAAACCCCACCCAACCGCTTTGTACCCCCTCCCAACCTCCCTACCTACCCTTGCAACTATCATATGACCCCTACACTTCATATATATACCTTCATCTCATCTTCTCTTCACTACACACCGAGTTTCACCTCAAATCCCACCTCATTTACACCAATGCAAGCCTAGAACTTCAACCATGCGACTACATTGAGCAAGAAGAGGAATATCGATGATGAAGACTAGCAACGTGCCTAATAGTATCATTGAGGCAATGGAGTTAGTGAGTTGCTAACCGTTTGGTAGACGACTCTCCTTCTTTTCCGTCTTTTATTGCTTGTCTCCCTTTGTATGTTCCCCTTCCCCTTATCATTTTTGTGTCATGGTGGCCCTCGAGGCCTTGGTTATTATTGCTCCCGACTCTCGATGACGTGACTACATCGAGAGTCATTTCAAAAATCCAAATTGACAAGTAATTTCACTTTTTCTTTATTTTATTTTCTTTTGGTAGAGTTTAGCCGGATTTAGGCGGAATCCGGGCTAGGTGACTTGATTACACCTAGCCCTCCCCCTCCTATTTCCTTTTATTTTCTTCTTTTTATTTCTTCCCCCATCCATATCTTTTCTAGTCTCGGCCCTTGGTGACTTGACTACACCCCGGCCGGACGCATTCGACCCTTTCTTCACTTTCATTTTTGATTTTTAGTTTCATTTTCCCTTTTTCTTTTCTTTTTTAGTGTCTTCCACACACTACCGATCGAGCATGAGGATATTGCTTGGTTTAAGTGTGGGGGAGCGATATCTTAGGCTAGTTTAGTTTTATTTTCGTAGTTTTTTCGAAAAATCTTAAAAAACCCTCAAAATTTGAAAATTTTCATAAAGAAAGTAAAAAAGCTTTTCTTTTATGTCTTTTTCTTTTGTGTCTTTGTGCCGTATATTCGTTGTGTTGTGTGTTTTGCTCCCCTAACTCCTTGTAGGTTGTGCGATCGTCGACAAGTTTCGAAAGGTTCAAGACATCCGGTAACATTATTTTATCCGTTTTCCTCTTTGTCTCTTGTGGAGTTTGGAGGAGTTTGGGTGGTGATGTGTGCTCGGGTGGAGCTTTTTGAAGTTTGTGGTTGATATGGTGGCTTGTTTGGATATTTCGGGGTGGTGATTGTTAATTTTTGTGTGTTTGCTTGTTTGTTTGTTTGTTTTGTTTTGTTATGTTGTGTTTGTCTCTTTTCCTTTCATTTTCGTTGTGTCTTTGTTTTGTCTTGTTTAAGTTGTGTCTAGTGTGTAATAAAAGGTTTTCAAAAACCCGGTTTTGAGGCTAGTGCGCAAGTGTTTACTTTCCCTTTCTAGTGATGTGAATCGAGTCTTGAACTTTAGTCTAGTAGAATGACTTTAAATCAATGATTTCCTTGGTTTCTTACCTAGCTCGAGTCCACCTAGTCTACTAGGGATTTACTACGGGATTTGCATTTTGACCATTATGACCACCCACGGAGTGAAAAGGCCTTGGTTGCCGAGTCCCGTCTCTTAGGTGACCGTGTTCGAAATTGTTTGATTAGTCGAAGTTTTCCACCTTTTTGTGGGTTTGAAGGGAAGGGCCCGTCCCGACTTATCCATTTCCCTACCTCCTACACTTTTTCCACAAATAAGTTGCAATTTGTTGAGTTCTCGTACTTAGTTGCAAGAAATGCTTACAATACATGATTCATCAAAAAGGGCAAACCAAGAAAAAGAAAGAAAAAAGAAAGAAAGAAGAAAAAAAAAGAATGAAGAAAAAGAAAAAAAGCACAACAAATTAAAAACATAATACAAAAGAAGAAAAAGAAGAGGCATAGAAACTCAAAAGCCAAATGCAAAAGCAAAATGCCAAAGAAAATCCTGTCACAAAAAGAATACTCACCCCTAAAAAATAAGCCTTCTACCGACAATTACCGTGAAGAGCCTACCAAAGGACCGAGTCCCTAGGAAGGATGATAGCGGTAAATAGTCGGTCTTCCCTCACTTTGCAACCTTATCCACCTTTTTACTTGGACTATTTGGGCGATTTTGGGCATGGGACGACCCTCTTGGCTCAGCGCTAAAGGGGGCGGGGCTTCACTTACCTACAGTGTCTACTAATTCCGTGGTTCATCATTTTTCCACCACCGCCTATCGTCCCGTGGTACGTTCTTAGAAGGTTAGGAGGAACTAGG
Organism: Agrostemma githago; assembly: GCA_958450325.1. Taxonomy (NCBI): domain Eukaryota; kingdom Viridiplantae; phylum Streptophyta; class Magnoliopsida; order Caryophyllales; family Caryophyllaceae; genus Agrostemma; species Agrostemma githago. The sequence continues at coordinate 56,486,920 of OY288241.1, forward strand.
TAAGTTACCAACGTTTTTATTGCTTTGTTGTCATACTATTAAGGTTTTGTCCATATCGATTTGTGTTATTAGCTTGAGAACTTTGTCACTTGCCTTGAGTCCTTAACCGGTGTTTCTTTCACCGCTTTGTAGAGGGAAGCGGTATTTATTTCTTCTTGGATGCAACCGATTGTTTGTTTGTTTGTTTGCTTATATGTTTGTTTATTTGTGTGTTTTCGTGTTCGGTTGTATCCACAGTTTTGTCGCAAGACCTCACTTGCCTTGCGGAGAGCACCTGTCCTCTAAGTGTTCTTGTGTGCGTTGAAAAGGCGTAGGGTGCGCTAATACCCGCTCGGCTAGTATTTTAGTTTTTATTAGTTTAGTAGTTAGTTTGTGCTAACTCGAGGGCGAGTAAGAGTTAAGTGTGGAAGAGTTGATAAGTGTGGTTTGTAATGCTTATTTGTTGTGTTTGGTCCCTGTTTCTCTTTTGGAATCACTCTTTGGAGCGGTTTCGAGGCTACTTACGCTTCTTCTAGTTTGTTTTAGGTTCCTAAGACCAATCTTGGAGAGATGGAACGATTTCGACTCATTTCCAACGCATTTGGAGCCAACGAAGAGAAGCAACGATCACCCGGTAGCTTAGATTCGATCCCGAGCCCTTGGGACCCATTCCCGAGCCCCTTAGACTCGATCCCGGCACCGAGAACCGATGAGAAGCCTAACAAGAGCAAGGAGGGACCTATGGGACCATATTTGAAGCCTACAAGACCCATCCCGGTCGGGAAGACATCCATCACGACCGGGATGAAGAGACGACCAAACAGCAGCTTCTGAAGGTTGACCCTGGCCGGGATCATGACCTTCCCGGTCGGGACCACCACCTTCCCGGCCGGGAAGGGCCCAGAATGGGCTGTTTTCGCTTTCCTCGCTTCCCTTACCCGTGAAACCCTATATATACCCCCCCTCTTGTATTGTTTAAGGACTTATGCTTTATTTTACATTAAACCCTAGACTACTTTTGGTTAGGTTAGCTTAGATTAGTGTAGATTAGCCTCTAATTAGTCCTTAATCTTAGTTTAACTCTTGTATTATGAGAATTCTTGAAGATCTCCACCAAGATTGACAACCTTGGTTGATGTTTGGGTTTTCTTCTATGCAAGTGTTCATCTTTTCTTTTCTTGTTTAGTTGGTACAATCTTTCTTCCCTCTTTTCTCTTAATCTTTCTTTGTTATTCAAGTTTTAATCTTTGTTCATAGTTCATTGTTCTTGTTAGTCTCATCTTCATAGTGAATGTTTTGATGTTTGTGATGTTTCCTCTTGTTTTGGTTAGTGTTAGTTTAGATATGATTGAGTAGAATCTTGTAGGGTTATTAAGGAGATTATGTGTTGATTATGGGCGATTTGGGTTGATTGTGGGTAAAGGTTGAATCTTTGTCACTTGTCACTCATTGTGCATACCATGTGTTTGATGAAATGCTTGTTAAAGTAGTAGTTGCAAATGCTCCTCTTGCTTGTTTCATTCTTCTCAATGTTTGGTTGATTTGTGGTTGAATTCTCTTGTTTAGAGTAGCATCTTGCTTTAGTATTCGGGTTTGTCTTTGACGCGAGAGCGCGGACCGACCTTAGGGACTAGGTGAACCCTACACCCTCGATTACCCAACTATCCTACTACACTTATGAACCCGACCTAACCCTACTCTTTCCTTAACTGATTTCTCCATCTTCTTAGCTTATTCTTAGTCATAGTCTTATCCCCCTTTCATTGTGTTAGCTTAGCTTAGCTCGTTGACCTAGTTCTGTATTTGGGTGACCTTAGTCTAGACACCTCTTTACCGTCTCCGTGGACTCGACCCGACTTGCCCTTTCTACCCAGTTAGGATTAGTTGGTTTTACTTGACCGGTGGGATCCACGGCAAATCCCTCGCGTTAGGATGTCCAAAACCGTTGGCATACGAGAGTCTTTCAATACACGATTACCGATAATGTCGTTATCAGTATCGCAATGCAAAGGGACGAACCCCATAAACTCTGAAATCGGAATGGGTCGTAATCTGTGCACGGCCCACTAAGATATAGAGTGGGTTCGAATGAGCCCGAATTCCCACAAAGTTCGGTGGCGACTCCAACTTCGATTTAAATTTCAATTGGAGATCCATCTCACATGAGATTCATTCGCCTCCCCAAACCCGCGCGTGGCCGCGTCGGGGTGGACCTATGTCATGTCCACAATTTGGCGACTCCGCTGGGGATACCCAATGTACCACTTGTCATGGGGGTTCCTAGGGTGAGACTCGAAAAGAAATTGTTCGAATATTAATGTACGTGTTTCAGTTCGATGGTTCATGCATAACCCGAATTTTTCCAGGGCCGGTTACTTGTGACCGACGTCCCACTATACCGCGGTGCATTCCTAAATGGGTGCGCTAAAAATTTCTATGGCCGAACTCGTATGGGTTTCGCGGCATGTTCTAAGACCAATTCGGCTTAGGAAGTTCGTCCTGATTTACGAGAAAGTCGTCGTTGTTGGTATAGACCCTATTTCGACCGACCGAGATTTAGTGTAAAGCGTACATGCTGTCGTCATAATGCTTATGTGACTATGTCCTACTTGGTTTCCGTGTCATTTTTCAAAAACCGTCATTTTAAAAATGCATCTTTTCAAAATTTTGAAAAAAAACCGAAATACCGTCCGTTTAGGGACCCTCTTTTCAAAATATTCAATTTACAAAAAACCGGAATACTACCAAAATTAGGACTCATGATTTGACTCAAAATAGCCCATTTTTAGCTGGTATTCTATCCATTTCAAAAATTCAAAAAATTTTGGCTTTTAAAAAAAAAAATTGGGCCCGACGACACTTTCGCCAATTTTTTTTAGAAGTCGGGATCCTGTTTTCGATTTTCAATTTTTTGGAAATTCGTTTTTGATGTTCAAAATCCGAAATTCCAAAAATGCATCTTTTCAAAAATGTTCAATCTTCAAAAAATTGGAATGTTGCAAAAATTTAGACATAAAAATTTGACTCAAAACAAGCCTATTTTCTTGCCGGCATGCTATCCCTTCCAATATTCGAATTTTTTATCCCTATTCGATTTTTGAATTTTCAAGATTCCATTCAAATTTTGAAAACTCCACTTCGATCTTCAAGTCTTCGAGATGCCGTTTTCGATTTTCAAATCTTTCGGGATCTTATTTTTGATTTTCAACTTTTCAAAAAACTCGATCCTGTCGGCATGCTGCCAATTTCAAAAGACAGGATCACCGCCTAAATTTTCAGAGCGCGAAATTTCTTGCAACCATTCCAACATTTCAAAATGCCCGGTCATATTGCCCCACTACCAATTTCACGACAGTCCTCTCAATTTTTAAAATTCAATCATTTATCGAAACCCTTCTTGTCCTAGGACCTACCGTTATCCATGTGTCGGATCTGTTCATAATACGTCGAAGGTCCGTAGCGTCGAAACTCCGTCGATCCTACATCACGGGTTTCTTCCCCATCCTAGTCCGCCTTATCCTAAAGGCATAACCAACCAACACGAGTCATACACTCGTATATGGAAGGTTAGTCCAGATACTCTAGTCCTAACTAGAATGTCTCACGCGACCTTTCCCTCTAACAGGACGGTCCCCACGACCTTTCCTAAGGGAATTTTGCCCGTCTTTCAATCCGTTAGTCGAGTCATCCTAATTAAAATCTTCTCTAACTTAAGGGTCTACCCTAATCACACGGTCTTTCTTATTCGAGTCAAGTCAAGGGTCTCTAGCGTCGAAACTCTGTCGATCTTACATCGCAAGTTTCTTCCCTTACCTCGCCTGCCTTTCCTCGAGGCCGAGTCGACCTTTTACGAGGCATAGCCTTATAACAAAAGGTTTGTGATCCTTAGGTCTAAGGGCCACTCGTCCGACACTCGAGTCTTAACAAAACCTTCAATCCCACTCGGGGCTACCCTTCAGCAAGGCGATCAATCACGATTACTTTAAGGGTCATGTCTTACACGTATTGTCTCACGTACCCCACTTTCGAGTTACTTAGATGTCGCACCATCTGTGTCCTATCAGAGTCCTTAGTCTCACTTGGGGGCTATTCTCCGACGGACCGGTTAATCACAGTCACTCTGAGAATCGTACGCTACACATTTGTCTTAGGAGAGTCTAACCCAAGTCAAACCGGAGTCGTCTCTCCTCCCGCGCTATTTCCTATGCCATGGTGTATTTGAGTTCCGAAGCAACTTTCCTGATTACGTGGGTATTCTCGCAGAATATAGCGTCCGCATCCGGGAATAAGGGCATGGAAAACACCATTGATAGAATGAAGGCTTTGCTAGAGACAATGGTGAGTAAACAGGCCATGTTTGAAACCCAACTAGGGTTCATGAAAACCGAGCTCAAGGCCATGAATGCTCGTTTAACTGTCATTGAACGGCATGACCTCGGTCCTAGGCTGGTAAATACTGGGCCATTGGCTAAACTGATCAGCACAATGCGTGAGCTCGAACAATAGTTCCATGCCCTTCAAGGGAATAATATTCATATTGAAAACTTTCGAGACTATACACCCGTTGGTGAGAAACTACCAAAGGATCTCAACCTAGAGGGGTTACCCATATTCGAAGGGATGGAGGATCCATTATTACACCTCCGAGCTTTCAAACAATTCATGGTAGTCAAGGGGGTCAAGGCCGACATGTTCATCAATTTATTCGGCGCATCCCTCGGGAAATATCCAAAAGCCTGGTTCTATAGGCTAAACACAAAGAGACTCCCAACTTGGGAAGATATGGCTACCGAGTTTGCTAAGAACTATTCCGATAATACTGAACTTCAGACTACCATGCGGACTTTAGAAGTCATGGTCCAAGATCCAACGGAGGGTTTCACCAAATACCTTCAACGTTGGCGGGCTGAGAGTGTTCAAATGGAAGACAATCCCAGCGAGAAGACACTAATGGAGGCGTTCATCAACAACCTCCTAACCTCCTACCGCATCCATCTTAGGTATGCCGACATTTTAAACTTTATTGTGCTTACCGAAATGGGCACTAAGATTGAAGACAATCTTCGAGATAATGAAGATCTGGGTGAAGATTCTGCTGAAGGCTATTCTGGACATCCACGTGAGTCCTTAGAAGCCGAAGATTACTGACGACATCATTTGAGAGTAAAGATTTGGTTTAAGTCCGAGTCTAAGTCCGAGTCTAGGATGTTCTATTTCTTTCAAATTAAGTCCGAGTTTAGGCGAGTCATGGCACCTGTCGTTTCCTCCAATGAAGGACCTTACCAAAAAGAAACGACCAACCAAGTATCCGAAAGTCCGGATTCGATTCGAGTCTAAGTCTGAGTCCGAGTCTAGGATATCCTACATCCTCATTTCAAAGTCAGAGTTAGAGTCAACTATATTCTGTTCTCTTTTCAAAATTCAATAAAATCAGCTTTTTTATTTTCTCATTTATACTTTCCTTATGTGTTTCCGAGAACATGATGAACACCATCATACACTGTGAGCACATGCACGTGACTATTATAGGCACATCTATAATGACTGTAGGAAATCGAGACCCGTGTTTTCCTTTACCTGTTCCATGCCTGGCATAGGCAGCCACATAACTACCCTTATCATGAGCGGTATCGGATCCTATGACAAATCTAGGTAGTCTCCAAGTTTGGGTTCAAGACGGGTGGCAAGCCCACTTCCCACAATAAACACCCCTCCAATAAGACTAACCAATCCCTGTCTTTGTTGTTTAGGCTGACCAACAAAAAAAGAAAAAAAACTGAAAAAAAAAATCAAAAGTCCAAGGAAAAAGCAGAAGGCCAAAATAAAAGAGCTCGCCATGATAAAAAAAAAGAAAAAACTCTCAACATCCCTCAACAAGATACGGTCAACCCTTTGACCGGGACATGGTCAACTCAAATGAAGAATCCCATGATCGGAGCTAAAAGGTCAACCAAAAAAATTCAAATACCCATGATCGTGCTCAACGGTCAACCCGAGTGAAAGTCCTTTGACCGGGGTACGGTCAATTGAAAATTATACCGTCAAAAAAAGGAGAGGAACAATCAAGTTGGTCAGCTAGCACCACATCTAGCTTTCCCACGTTACAACCCTCAAGACCTTCTCGAGACCTAGGCTAGAAACAGCCCAGAATTTTGAGGATTTAAGCTCCATAGGATACCCTAACCATTAGGGCCGGTCATGGAAATCAGATCCCGCATTATTATCAAACCTACCCCGATCGAAGTCTGAGTCATTTTTACTCGACTTCCCCCTTTTCTACCACATTACAATACCTTACCCTCGAAGCCTTAGCTCCACAAAATCGAGCTCTAGATGTCAAAACATCAAGGCCAATTACGACCTAGCTCCACATTTCCAAAAACATCCAAACCAGTTACCAGCCCCAAACACGGGAACTCAACCTGCAGGCGGCATAGAACATGCCCAAATAGTTCACACCACCTCTGGGGGCTACCCCAGAGAACGCTCACAGTCGCAGGATCAGTATCCTAACTATTCTAGCCCTTTGATCAAGACATCAATGGGAATGCACCTAGCCTACACCATCGCTATGGCTAGTTACACACAAAGCCCTAGTAAACTAGGCACCATAATATATCTTTCAATCCACTGAACTATGACTTGGTTTGATTTCACTACCCGTGAATACGTAGGCAGCCTTTCAACAGAGACACAAACACCCACATTGACACAAATTCAAAAGCATTATCATTCCGGTAACGACACTGTCATGTTCTCAGCAGCTAACTTTGTCGTCCTGGGGGCTTCTCTTAGGCAAAAGACCTCCATCCACCCACGTAATCCAAAAGATTTTCAAAAATAGCCTCCTTTCTATAGTCGAAGACGAGAATCCGTCAAGGACTCGAAGCGACACCCACTTTGGAAATATACCCCAAAGCCAAAAAAGATCCAAAAGAACACCAGTCTACAGCATTGCTACTACTGAGTCCCGTTATTACAAAGTACATATCTTTCCCATTCCAAGAATTCAACCGTTTGCCACTCGCCTAGGTTATGGAATAGCGCAACTTAAGAGTCTTGTCATCTTAGGCGACCCACTTCCCTACCGAGTCACGATCCAACCCCTCGAGAGTCCAGTTCGTGTCTGTCAACTCGTCCTGTCTCGTCCAGAGTTGAGTCTGACGGTAAGCCTTTCTTTTCAAATTCTTGCTTTGAAGTTTGCAAAACTTAGCCATTTGAAAAAATCCTTTTCGAGAATGTCAAATTTCAGTCTATTTAAGCTGCAAATTTCATTTCTACCCCTTCTAATTTTGAAAACTTATCTCCTAGCACGTGAGTTGCTTTCAGGACTTTGATTTCAAAATGAAGCAAAAATCATTTTCCCCAGCGCAAGTCAGTCTATAGACGCTAACAGCATTTTCTGTTTGTTGTCTTGCTATCTGCTATATTTACTATTTCGGCCTATATATCTAACATTTCAGGTGTCAGCTTGGCTTCCCAACAGAACATCAAGTTTTTATTCCCCACCGTGAGTCGTGTTTTACCTAAATGTTACATGCAAAGTTTTGTAAGCATGTACAACGCAAGGCTTCAGAGGCAGGCTCACGCAACTCACTAAAACTCTCCAGCGAAAAGCCCAAGGTGGCATTTCTCCAAAAGAAACACGGGATGTGTCTGAAAATGGGCACACCCAGGGCTTCTTAAGCAAACTCTCGCATAATTTCGGATCGGGATGTGTCTGCAAACGGACACACCCAGGGCTTCTTAGGCAGGCTCCCACGTAATCGGGATGTGTCTGGAAACGGGCACACCCAGAGCTTCTTAGGCAAGCTCCCGCATAGTTCTGAGATGGGATGTATCTGCAAACAGATACACCCAGGGCATCTTAGGCAAGCTCCCGTGCAGCTCCAAGATGGGATGTATCCGCATACAGATACACCCAGGGCTTCAAAAAACAAGTCCCACGGAGCTATCCCTGACAACAGAACTCAAGTATGATTTCTATCTCATGGCTGGCAAGCCCTTTCACGCAGGTCTAATGGACTATAAATGACCCGACTGGAAATCTGGTAGGTCTTAATCCTCGATTGATCTAGTAGCTACTCTGACTTTCGCCTTGTCCAAGCCTCAGTCAGAGTGGGGGCTCTGTAGACACCCACATTTGGCCGCTAGGTGTCTATAGCAGTTTCCAAAAAACACCCGATGATGATCGGACGTAAACATGACTTAATACACTAGATTTTGGACTCGGAATCAATAGTATTTGGCGCAAGCTTTTAGCAGAGTAAAAATCTCACCAAACCGACCTCAAATCCAGACCCAGTGAATCATTTTCAATCAAACACTACAAGAGATTAATTATTACGTATCATTTATTTAATAACATATATTGAAATACCACCTTAACTTATCTTAATTGACAAATAAACTTGCAAATAAATCAAATGCTGGCTAAACTAAATGGAAATAGTGTGCTCACCTCTTTCTCAAATAAATCAAATAAATCAAATACTCGCTCACCTAAACATCACTAAACTATCACCGCTAAACTAAATAAATCAAATACTAAAATCACCGCTAAACTAAATTAACATACGCGCTCACCTTTCTCAATCCAAAACTATCACCCGCGCTATTCCAGTATAACCCAGACAGGAAACCTAATTGTAGAAAACCAAAAATCTAATTCAAGAAAATCGTTCATTCCTTCCGCTCATTGTCAATTCAAGAGAAATCCGATCAATCGTGCTATTGTTCAATAGCGTGTTTTGTTCCGCAGGTGTGCGTTTTCTCTTCTTATTGGCTTTTCGTCAATCGAACATAGATCTTATTCGATTTTCGTCAATTTGTTTGTTTATTAGTTTATGTTTATGTTTATGTTCTTCGTCGATTTGTGTGTTTCTCGTTAATTAGTTCCTGTTTTTCGTTAATTAGTTTATGATTATGTTGAATTAGTATGTTTTTCGTCAATTTTTTGTCAATTAGTATGTTGAATTAGTTTGTTGAATTAGTAGTTTATGTTTATGTTGAATTAGTATGTTTTTCGTCAATTAGTTCCTGTTTTTCGTCAATTAGTATGTTGAATTAGTATTTTGAATTAGTAGTTTATGTTTATGTTGAATTAGTATGTTTTTCGTCAATTAGTTCCTGTTTATGTTGAATTAATATGTTTTTCGTCAATTTTTATTGTGACTAATTAATGCTGACTTTGAATTTACATCTAAACTAGAAAATTAAGATTGATTTGCATATCGGAATGATAACTGAAGGTGTCCGTGATGATGAATTTAGTTGAAAACCCAGATGAATTTCCCTATTTTTTCCCCTGAAATCCAAAATTCAAAGGATAGGAAAATAGATTAAGTACGTATCTAGTTTTCACTGGATAAACATACATGCCAATATTCAAAACAGTATATGCATATCTGCCTTCTAATGGAATGGAAAAAATCCCTTTACAAATACTATAGGTGAGATGTTATGTTAAAATTCCCTCACGTAGTCACCTGTACTGTATTATCTAAAGCTACTCTACCATCTTCACAAACAAGAAGAATGTGCTTCCAACAGAAGACCCTCACAGACACACCTGCCTTTTCTGATTTGAACACCCATTTTTTGTTTATTGGTTACCAGTCTTTTCATTTACTCTGTTCTTTTCCGAAAGCCACTGTTCTAAATTTTACTTGTTTGCGGTCTTTGATATTCTTTCTACATAACATGTAAATGTTTGCAGGAAGAGATGATGAAATCCTCTTCTAAGAAGATCACCCATATTTTTGTTGCTAGGATTGCTCCTTCTATCACTGAATCTGACTTTCGGAGGTAAATTTTGATGGTCATCACTCAATCTTGAAATTGATAATTTCAGAGTATATCTTTTATGATGTGTAAATTTGCTATTACTTGTTTTTAGTCATATCCTTACTCCCCTTCTGCTGTGTACTTACCCTTTGAACAACCATTTTGAGAAATATGGTGAAATCAATGATCCCTACATGCCAAAGGCAAGTTCATATACTCATTTGTTGGGTTTCTCCCACACAGCGATTTTTTTCCTTTTCAGTGAATATAAGGTAAAAGTATACATCCTCTTACAGGACCCTATGATAAAAGGCCACCGAGGAATTGGATTTATTACTTTTGCTAGTTCAGGTATGCTTTTTTTTTAGCAAAGCTGCAGCATTTCCTTCTTTTTTTGTAATATTGTATAAGTTGTTCCAGAAAATGTGTAGGCTCTTAATTCCTTTAAATGAAAGGGTGTTGGTTAGAATTTGACTTTGTAGATTTGTAGTCGAGGTTGCTGTTTAATGATAAAATGGCTTTGTTGGTTAAAGAGTTTATATTTTGGGTTAAAGAGTTGATATTTGTGACCATATTCTTTCGCATTGTAAGAAAATCTCGCAAAGAGGCTTAAGGCATCAATATACAGAGTATAGTATTATATTATCTTCGTATCATGATGCTGTGTGTTTTTTTGCTTTCTGCTCGCTTCAGTGGTTTGTGCTGTGTAAAATGAGTAAGTTATGCATTAGGGCAGCTGGGCATGAAACATCTTCTCATGTTCATAATGTATGACCTTTCCTCTTCTGATTAAGACCTTGTTTGGCGGTGTGTGGCTACAAGTATAGGAGCTTTCAATTTTGTGCGGAGCAAATAAACCAAGATGTCTAGTTGTTTAAGCTCCATTGCTGTTCAGGTTTATAAGCCACTTGGAGAGGAATGCAGTTGCTGTAATTCTTGTTAATATTTTGTCATCTTTATACCATCATTGAAGATACAACCCATCCCAACAAATGCTATATATTTTTCATGAAGAGCATGTTAAATTTCGGAAGCCTGGACTTGTTTATTTGTTGTGTGGACTTTTGAAAGGTGATGCTTTTTTTTGAACTCTACGAAATGCTATACTTGATGCAGGCTCTGTGGACAGCCTGTTGAAAGATACTCATGAGTTGGGAGGTTCTACCGTTGTAGTTGATAGAGCGACACTTAAGGCATATCAACTCTTTTATCTTTTTTTTTTCAAGCGTTTGTTGTTTGAAGTCTGTACCTTTCTAGTTTGTCTCTTCTGATTTCAAATGTTTGAAAGAGTTTTATATTGTTACATATAAAGAATGATTGAAAGTTGTTCAAACCTTTCTTCCAGGAAGATGATTTCTGACCTTTTAATAGAGCTCCTTCCCATAGCGGTCCTTCCCATGGTGGCTACGGTGCGTACAATTCATACATTAGTGCTGCTAGCAGATATTCAGCACTAGGTGCTCCTACCATCTATGATCGTCCAAGTTCTTATTATGGAAATGGAAGTGAGATATTATCTTAAACTTGCTCTCTTATGTTTTTATATTTGTTGCTTGCAAAAGTGCTTTAGGAAATTTGACAGATTTTGATTAAAAAGAAATCAATGTACAATTATCAGGGAATCCAACAAGAGGAGGAATTGGAGGAAAAATAGTTGTTGGTAGGCTTCGGCAGGAGGCAACTACAGATGATCTTCGCCTATATTTTGGAAGATTTGGCCGCATTTTGGATGTTTATATTCCAAAGGTAAGAGTGCATAGACTCCCCTGGCTCTATATTTATCTTGTTAGTTACACAAACTCTTTCTGATTTTCGAACTATTTGGTCTCGTGTGATATTCATAGGATCCAAAGAGATCTGGACATCGTGGTTTTGGCTTTGTTACGTTTGTTGAGGATGGTGTTGCAGATCGAGTTGCTAGACGATCACATGAGATATTAGGACAGCCGGTAAGCAAGTGTCTTTATTTTCTTTGTGCTGTGTGGTGTAGGGTATGTAGAGTCACAATCGTGGTAATGGTCGCAAATTTTAGTTTGTATTACGTTGCGATTCACATTCAAATTTAGTTTATATATACAAGCCTTATCAGTATCTAGTACTCTAGTATCAACTTTATCTACCTTTTATAAGCCTAGTATTGGTCACGTATCGGTGTAGTATCCTTGTAATTTTGTCAAGCATCGGGTGTATCAGTCATGTATCATTTAAGAGTTGTTGATTCAGGGAAAGGGTTGGGGAATGGAATTAATCACAGAGTATAGACCGAAAAACTGATCCTGCTCCAATGGATGAAAAATCAAGGCAAGCGGTGGTGAGAATCATGTTCAACTTTTATTTAATTGCTCATATATTGATTTGAATTTTTTTAGGATAGACTTATATGTGAATTTAACATGGAGATGTATGTTCTTTGTTGCTTTTAGGAAATGATCAATGCAAAATTAAATGATTTGCCAAATAATAAAGAAGTCACAAATGGAGTTGTTGCTTGGCATGGAGATATATACTCACAGGTAATTAATGAGATTACAGGTCCTGAGAGAAGAGGACGAGTCCGCGGGCTTGGTAGTGGTCCATCGTCTATTTCATCTACGGCATGCTATGGTAACAAAGAAGGTTTGGATAACGATCATGTGTTATGTAACGATAAAATTTAATTATTGGAGTGTGAGCTCAAGAAGGTGAATGATAAATGTGTCAAGATACAAGAAGAAAATTTAGAAGTGCAAAGGAAAATGCAAGATGAGTTAACCATGCTTAAGATGGTTTTATTTGGTACAGATATCCTTAATAATTCTCATACGTAGCCGCACAATCGCTTTTGGATTTTTGGGATGACTACCCATTTCCACTTAGCTATTTTGATAGAGATATAACTATAGAAATTTTGGTATTTGGATTGTACTTATTTACGTTTTTTTTATCCTTTGATTAAGATTTAACGAATTGGGTTTATACCCATATAAACTATTGTAATGGTCACATGACAACTACGAATTCTATTGTCAATATTATAAAATAATTTGTTTTATATGTTTGTCTTTTTTTTAATTAGTTACTTTTAATATATCTTTTATATTAAAACAATATTATTAGAAATGAAAAAAAAAAACCTCCAAAATTGGAAAGATATGCTTACCAATTAAAAAAAAGCAAATGAAATAAATAAAATAAATAACAAAATTTTGAATTTATGAAAAGTCTATAGTGGGGTTTATATAAGGCCTTACCAACATTTGTATAAATGCCACAATGACTTCTCCCTACATTGAATCTAATGGCAAATGATTAAATGTTGCAAGCACTTTGCGTGGCATTTATAAATGCCGCCTAATAACAAAATAAATGCCGCCAAAGATGTGATCTCTTGTAGTGAAATGAGACTAACTTGGGTCAAAACCAACACCAAGGGTTAAACCGTCTTTTAGCGACCGAGTCAAACCCCAGTCAAAGACGTTTCCGAGACATAAAAATCTGTCACGCATCTATAGAAATCTGATCCAAAGTCAAATACTACCTAAAAATCAGCAATGAAGAAGAATTAGGCAACTAAACCACTCCGCTAGAGATAAAACTCGATCTCTAAAAAGAGTCTTCCACCCGACCAGACCCACTCGATCGAGTGGTCCGGCCCACTCGGTCGAATAGGCTCACAAAACCGCATAAAACCGGCGTGTAATCCCCTAGAAATTATAACGCGATACAGTGGCGGAAACACTGTAGAGTTGGGATTAAAACACACTGACAAAATATATCTTATTAAAAGAAATGTTAAGTCAATACAAAGGTTTCTTTTTACAAAAGGGCTAAAAGTAAAAATCTTCAAACGAGTTTATACAAATCCATAAATTGCAAGAATGAAGAAAGAGTAGGATACACGCTACTCGCTAGCTCACACCCAAAACCCAGCAGCAAAGCCTGTCATGTTAAAAACATAGCAGCCACGTCAGTGGGGAGTAACTCGGACGTTCTCCCAGCCATATTATATCATATGGAAAAATAATTGTATTATTATATCAAAATAGTTAAAATAGAAAACATTAAATGATATAATAAAAATAAGCTTTCAGAGAAAACTTGTAAGATAATGGAACAATAAAATCAGAACAAGTTTTCTGAAGAAAACTTCAAATATTTGCCAACCTGCAAATCAAAATGTATCGATAATAATAAAAATATTCAAAACGGCGTTATGGATAGGATTAGTGTCGACGGCCAGAGTTTCACTAGGAGAATACTAAATACTAGCTTCGAGAACTTAGTTCAAACAAATCAAACCTCGGTCTCTAACTAGGCTACTCAACCATAATAGGACGACGACTTATAAATGCGTGGCCCTAGTTTAAGATAATATGCACACCCCTCCCGAGCACCATAAATACTTAGTTCAACCCGACGGCGTATTACACTGCGAGGCACGAGTTTAAGGTCAAAATGTACACACACTCCCGAACTTCATATATGCTCGGTTCAACAGCCAATGTGCCCCATAAAGACACACCAGCCTTATAGTTGATGGCAGAAACGTAAACCCCAGAATATATTACTCTAAACCTCACACTGGTCCATATTCCATAACTCCAAAACAAGTCATTATCGATATAAACAGGAGATATAATCATTATGAATAATAAGAAGATAAAATAAATAAACATTTTATATTAAAATGGAAACTTTCTATAAATAGAAACTTACTATTTTTAGAAACTTACTTAAAATAAAAATTTTATTATAGAAAATACGTAAGTGATTAAAATAAGTGAAACGTATAAAAATTAGCATTTTTAACGAAATTAACATTCTATTATTATAGTCGTTATCGTAACTTTAATATAATTCTCAATTCGTTGCTCAAAATATAAATAAAATATAATAAGTCAATATGTAGTATTTTATAAATAATTAGGAAATCGAGTTAAAATTATAAATTTTAGAAAAGAGATGTTTTAAGAAAAACGATATCAAAATTAATTGAGTCGACGAATTTTATAAATTAAACGTGATTTTATAAAGCTTTCAAACTAGTTTTAACAAATAGATTTTATCAATAAATAGTACTGATTATACTAAAAATAATCAATCGTCGCCAAATGAAAAATTATTAGGAAAAATAGTCTCAACTAAAAATGTATTAAAAACAAAATCGATTATTTTCTCATTTATTAATATAAGTAGTAAAATGAAATTAATTTATTAAATTAGTTTACAAATCTCAATTATAATATAAAAATACGATTTTGAGTTAAAATTATAAATTAACGAAATATGACGAAAATATGAAATCGATATTATTTAGCTACTAGTGTCACGATAACCAACAAAATATTATAACGGTCATAAATAATAAAAGTACTAACGATTTATAAAATATATCGAAATTTTGTAAACAAAATTATTCATAAAGCATACGATTTACAAATAATATAATTAGCAAATAATAAATAGCTAAAATTAGAAAACCGAAGTTAAAATATTTACTACATACTACTACTCAAACATACGATATAAAATCGAGTAACGTCCTAAAGTTACCTTGTCTCTATAGTCGAATCAATCCCGTACATGTCTACTAGCATAGTCTAACCTTCAGATCTTCAATAGCAAGCCTTAAGCTTCGTGTCGTGAGTTTCTAGCCTTCCAAGTATGCTCCACTACGAAATTCGAGATAAAAAGAAATGGAAACACAGACATCGGAATAAGGAATGTTGAGAGAGAAAAGAGGTTACCCGGAAACATAGATAACAGAGGAAGGACGAAGGGTTCGTCTACAAAACGAGAAAAGAAAAAGAAATAGTGGTAACACGAATGGATAACAAAGAACTAGAGGAATCGAAAAGAGTAGGGGTAAGGAAAATGAAGAGCAGCAGCATAAAGATACATGACATGACGAACAAACGAAACAAGAGTTCGGGAAATCAACCATCGTTGCAGCAGGCAAACACCAGCAATACTACGAGAACAGCAGCACTAAATAAGCAGCAACACGAAAACACGAGAAAGAAAAGGGATAAGGAGAAGAAGAAGGCGAAGAAGGAGAGATGAGACACACAGCAGCAGAACATAACAGAGGCAACAGCGCAACAACGGCAATAAAAACAATAGTAGCAGCAGTATCGAGAAGGAGACGGATACGCCAGCAGGAACACGACAAAGCAAACAGCCAAACAAGGCGAAACAAAGGAAGGGAACGAAGAAGAAGAAGAAGATCGATTAACAAGACTTTAACAACAGACACACATCAACTAGCAGCAGCAAGAGAACCGTGAGTAGCATAATGGATCGAAAACAGCAACAACAACCAACGAAAGAAAACAGAAGAGGAAGAAGGAAAGAAGGAACGGAAATCATAAGAAGTACCGTACAGCAGCGATCGAAGAAGACAAAATTTCGACTGACAGAAGCAGTATAAGATGCAACAGCAGCCTCAGCAATACGCAGCGAAACAGAGCAGCAGCAGCGAAACACAGCGGCAACAGCGAAGGACAAAACGGAGAAAAACAGAGGACGGAAAAGTAGCACGATGAAAGATAGCAGACGAAGGGGAAGAATGAAATGAATCATGTGGGGATGAAACAAGAAAAAGGGGATGAATATAGAGGGTGAAACGGTGGGGAATAAATGAACGAGTATAGGGAATGAAGAGTTGACAAGGGATGCAAGTGAATGAAGCGGTGGAAGTGAGAAAATGAAAGGCAAGGGGTGTGAAAGTGTAAGGGGGGGTGTACAGATAGAGGGAAAACAAAGAGTTAAAAACAATACAAAATGATTTAATAAATCGGTTAGGAAACGAATTCCGCACGATAGGTTGACTGACCCATGAGTTGAATTAAAAACGAGTCAATAAAATTGTTAGATAATTGGACCGTCAAATAAAATGGGTAAATAAATTCTTCGAGACCAAAACGAAGCTTAAAAAATTATAATTAGATGATAAAATAGTATTCCCGATAAATAATAAATCTTTGATAATGTGAATTAAATTGATTTCTCGAGGGAAGGAAATAAATATTTTGACGAAACTTTAAAATAAATGTCCTTCGAGCCGAAAATAGAAATTCAAGCTTAAACATAAATAAATAAAAGAATTTAGAATTTAAATCGTCGAAAAAGACTTTCGATAAGAATTAAATTAAATGCATAAAATGAATCGAAACATAAATAAAAATATGTTTTAAATATAAGAAGAGTTTTCGAGTCAAATAGAATTTTAGGAGTTCGAAACGATTTATACGATAAATACGTTTTATAATAATTTTATGAACTACGAGTTAAATCGTAAAATAAAATACGAACATAATTTTAATTTAATTTAATTTAAAAAATCAGGAGTGTTACAATCTTCCCCACTAAAAAGAAGTTTCGTCCTCGAAACTAACAAAGACATAATAATAAAATGGAAAACAATGTTATATTATTTGAACAAAATGAGACTGCTTAACTCGCATCATAATCTCCGTTTTTTAAAAATTTTACAGCTTCAACCGTGATATGAAATCGAATCGAAAACAAAAAAAAAATTCAAGAAGAGTTGGGCTCATTTCCCAAAGTTTAAATCATTTAAATTAATAAAATCGCAAGTTAAATATTTAAAAAAAATAATAATGACGATAAATAATATTTGTAAACGAACTCGAGGGGAAGAGTACCCAAGTATTTTCGAAGCAACAGTAAAACGTTTTGATTAAGAAATTCAACAATATTTTGTTTTAAAACCAAACAAAAATTTGAGAAGTCAAGTTTTGTGGTTTAGTAAATAAAAATCGAACCAGACATCAAACATTTCAATAACAGATTTAAAGTCTACCGACAATAAAGCAAAAAATTAGGCATACGAAGTTTTACGAAATTTAAACCATTTTACGTAATAATCTTATAGAAATCAGAATATTAGCAAGTAAGAAAGTTTTCATAAAATCTCGATCACCTGAAAATCAAAATTAAAATTTTAAACAATTTTGAAATACCTTAAAATAAATTATTTAGACATTTTGAAACAGGACTAAATATAAAACAAAAACGAAATACGAAGTTTTGAAATATATAACTCAAAATGTTAAAATTTCATGAAAATCAAAATTTAAATTAGTCAAACTTTCATAGCACAGGTTCGAGAAAATGAAAAATGGATAAAAAGAGTCAGAGTCAACGACAAATCGAGACATAAGTTTCCAAACCCGAAAAAGAAGTCGAAAGGGACTGACTGAAGAAGAAGTAGCAGGATTTAAGAAAAGCTAAGGGGAGGAACGAAATTAAGAGTCAAACGAAGCTCTCAAGAAATTACAGAAGAAGTTAACCATCTCGAGGTTCCCGGTACGACTCCCACAACACGGATTCCTAATTTCCATCAAATACGTCAAGTCCAATATTAGGCCCTAGGTGGTATTACTCAGTCCCAATCTCCAAAAATGTCTTACGTGGCTATCCAATCCTCAAGCGACACGATACTAATCCACAAATGCTTTAGAATCAAATCCATAATTAAGATTCCAATGGTTAATAGAACACACCCAAACTCTTGATCGATAAGGCTCCTAAATTCGAAGGTCACAAGGTTTGAAATCGAGGTATACTCCAAATTTCTTGAGTAAGGAACGCTAAACAAGGTCCACTAAATTAACAATGCTCGGGCACGAAATCCTCAAAAATGATCATTAACATATTTGTAATGTCACAAGTACAGAAGTTGGGGAAAGTATAAAAAATCCTCAAACACGCTCAAACCTATAGGTAATGGCGTAAACACTCACATCTTCAAACACGTCATTGGGCTAAGGTTTCTAGAAGTCCATCAAATGTCATACCGTCCCAACGAATCCACCAAAATATTTATTAACTCAACGAAGCCACAAACTCGTTGGTCAAAGGGTTCTGAATTACAAATCCATCAAGATGATTCGCATTAAGTATTCCTCAAACACAACGCGATATATCCAATTTTTAATTGTGCAATATGTTTATCTTCTTCAAGGTTAACAACAATTTATCCAAGTTAGACCACTCAACTCCAAATTTCATAGGTTACAACTCTTACAACGATCAACGATCTAATCCACAAGAAAAACGGGTACTCTATGTCCACCAAAATTTCTAACAACATTAATGAAAACCTTTGATAGTACCACGACACTCAGAGTAACACTTTAAGCAACACTCTAAGATCCCAAATATTCACGATGCATCAATCAAATAAGCATTAGGTAAGAATTCCAAAGTAATATTATCAGTTATACTTATTTCGGTTCTAGGTTAGGTACTAGGTATCCTTCAAATATGACATACTCTTAATACTCCAAAATATATTCAACTCTAAGTACTCCAAGACAGTCAGGATAACCTATAACCCAAGGTCCAGTGTCTAAAGTATCATCCTAATTCCATCAATCAACAATTACCATTCAACTCAATCTTCAAAAATTTCTTACTTTCTTAGAAAATAGGGTAGAATCACAATCCTCAAACCATGTAACAAGGGTTTACTGAACCTCAAACATCTATGACTCGGGGTTCACTAAGATAGAATCTGATCTAACCAAAGAATCTCAAGAGAAAGATGGTAGAATAGAAGAATAGTACAAGGATTCACCAAGAGAATGGAGATGAGAATACAAAGGAGAAGAATTGGAAGAAGCAGAAGCAGGAAGAAAAGAATCAATAATTCAAAATGATAGAGACCTAAATCGAGAAGGGAAAGTTCGGACCTCTAAGGTTCACGAGGGAACTAAAAGGATTACTTCTTCTTCTTGTAGAGGAACGTGCACACAACATTTAGGTCGCTCTATCTGAATCTACTGCAACATCTTGGAACATGAATCTGCTCTTCATCGTCAAACCTGTAGGTTAAGCAAACTAAACCGGAGCTAAAAAATCACCATCGACATCTTTCTTGGAGCACCAAGTTGTCCACTCGAGTCAGCAGGTGTTGAGAATTCTAAGCAAGTCTTGTCCCGATCTGGAGCAGCATCCTATCAACATCTTGTTCATCCATCTTCTCCAGACAAAAGCAACAAATATTCAATGCTAATCATTGAGTTACAAGAACATATAAACCTAACAATTAAGTCCTTAATTTGGTTTCTACCCATCTCTCACTAATATTTCTTCAATATTCAAATCATTTACTGGTATTTTTCCAAGAATCAAGTGTAAGCGTCGGGAGCAACAATGCTCTGATACCAATTGTAATCCCCTAGAAATTCTAACGCGATACAGTGGCGGAAACACTGTAGAGTTGGGATTAAAACAAACTGACAAACTATATCTTATTAAAAGAAATGGTAAGTCAATACAAAGGCCTCTTTTTACAAAAGGGCTAAAAGTAAAAATCTTCAAACGAGTTTATACAAATCCATAAATTGCAAGAATAAAGAAAGAGTAGGATCCACGCTACTCGCTAGCTCACACCCAAAACACAGCAGTAAAGCCTGTCATGTTAAAAACATAACAGCCACGTCAGTGGGGAGTAACTCGGACGTTCTCCCAGCCATATTATATCATATGGAAAAATAATAGTATTATTATATCAAAATAGTTAAAATAGAAAACATTAAATGATATAATAAAAATAACCTTTCGGAGAAAACTTGTAAGATAATGGAACAATTAAATCAGAACAAGTTTTCTGAAGAAAACTTCAAATATTTGCCAACCTGCAAATCAAAATGTATCGATAATAATAAAATTTTCAAAACGGCGTTATGGATAGGATTAGTGTCGACGGCCAGACTTTCACTAAGAGAATACTAAATACTAGCTTCGAGAACTTAGTTCAAACAAATCAAACCTCGGTCTCTAACTAGGCTACTCAACCATAATAGGACGGCGACTTATAAACGCGTGACCCTAGTTTAAGATAATATGCACACCCCTCCCGAGCACCATAAATACTCAGTTTAACCCAACGGCGTCTTACACTGCGAGGCACGAGTTTAAGGTCAAAATGTACACACACTCCCGAACACAATATATGCTCGGTTCAACAACCAATGTGCCCCATAAAGACACACCAGCCATATAGTTGATGGCAAAAACATAAACCCCAGAATATATTACTCTAAACCTCACACTGGTCCATATTCCATAACTCCAAAACGAGTCATTATCGATATAAACAAGTGATATAATCATTATGAATAATAAGATAAAATAAATAGACATTTTATATTATAATGGAAACTTTCTATAAATAGAAACTTACTATTTTAAGAAACTTACTAAAAATAGAAATTTTGTTATAGAAAATACGTAAGTGATTAAAATAAGTGAAACGTATAAAAATTAGCATTTTTAACGAAATTAACATTCTATTATTATCGTCGTTATCGTAACTTTAATATAATTCTCAATTCGTTGCTCAAAATATAAATAAAAT
The DNA here is from genome assembly GCA_958450325.1 of Agrostemma githago. Lineage (NCBI taxonomy): Eukaryota > Viridiplantae > Streptophyta > Magnoliopsida > Caryophyllales > Caryophyllaceae > Agrostemma > Agrostemma githago. The sequence goes on from OY288241.1 coordinate 56,508,053, forward strand.
ATAATAAGTGAACATATAGTATTTTATAAATAATTTGGAAATCGAGTTAAAATTATAAATTTTAGAAACGAGATGTTTTAAGAAAAACGATTTCAAAATTAATTGAGTCGACGAATTTTATAAATTAAACGTGATTTTAAAGCTTTCAAATTAGTTTTAACAAATGGATTTTATCAATAAATAATACTGATTTTACTAAAAAAAATCAATCATCGACAAATGAAAAATTATTAGGAAAAATAGTCTCGACTAAAAATGTATTTAAAACAAAATCGATTATTTTCTCATTTATTAATATAAGTCGTAAAATGAAATTAATTTATTAAATGAGTTTACAAATCTCAATTATAATATAAAAATACGATTTTAAGTTAAAATTATAAATTAACGAAATATAACGAAAATATGAAATCGATATTATTTAGCTACTGGTATCACGATAACCAACAAAATATTATAACGGTCATAAATAATAAAATTACTAACGATTTATAAACTATATCGAAATTTTTTTAAAAAAAAAATTCATAAAGCATACGATTTAAAAATAATATAATTAGCAAATAATAAATAGCTAAAATTAGAAAACCGAAGTTAAAATATTTACTACATAATACTACTCAAACATACGATATAAAATCGAGTAACGTCCTAAAGTTACCTTGAGTCTATAGTCGAATCGATCCCGTACATGTCTCCTAGCATAGTCCAACTTTCAAATCTTCAATAGCAAGCCTTAAGCTTCGTGTCGTGAGTTTCTAGCTTTCCAAGTATGCTCCACTACGAAATTCGAGATAAAAAGAAATTGAAACATAGAAATCGGAATAAGGAATGTTGAGAGAGAAAAGAGGTGACCCGGAAACATGGATAACAGAGGAAGGACGAAGGGTTCGTCCACAAAATGAGAAAAGAAAAAGAAATAGGGGTAACACGAATGAATGACAAAGAACTAGAGGAATCTAAAAGAGCAGGGGTAAGGAAAACGAAGAGCAGCAGGATAAAGATACATGACATGACGAACAAACGAAACAAGATTCGGGAAATCAACCATCGTTGCAGCAGGCAAACACCAGCAATACTACGAGAACAGCAGCAGTAAACAAGCAGCAAAACAAGTCAGCAACACGAAAACACGAGAAAGAAAAGGGAGAAGAAGAAGAAGAAGGCGAAGAAGTAGAGACGAGACACACAGCAGCAGAACATAACAGAGGCAACAACGCAGCAACGGCAATAAAAACAATAGTAGCAGCAGTATCGAGAAGGAGACGGATACGCCAGCAAAAACACGACAAAGCAAACAGCCAAACAAGACGAAACAAAGGAAGGGAACGAAGAAGAAGAAGATCAATTAATAAGACTTTAACAGCGGACACACATCAACTAGCAGCAGCAAGAGAACCGTTAGCAGATTAATGGATCGAAAACAACAACAACAACTAACGAACGAAAACAGAAGAGGAAGAAGGAAAGAAGGAACGGAAATCATAAGAAGTACCGTACAGCAGCGATCGGAGAAGGCAAAAGATCGACTGAAACAGAGCAGCAGCACCGAAACACAGCGGCAGCAGCGAAGGACAAAACGAAGAAAAATAGAGGACGGAAAAGTAGCACGATGAAAGATAGCAGACGAAGAGGAAGAATGAAATGAATCATGTGAGGGATGAAACAAGAAAAAGGGGATGAATATAGAGGGTGAAACGGTGGGGAAATGAACGAGTATAGGGAATGAAGAGTGACAAGGGATGCAAGTGAATGAAGAGGTGGAAGTGAGAAAATGAAAGGCAAGGGGTGTGAAAGTGTAAGGGGGGGTGTACAGATAGAGGGAAAACAAAGAGTTAAAAACAATACAAAATGATTTAATAAATCAGTTAGGAAACGAATTTCGCATGATAGTTTGACTGACCCATGAGTTGAATTAAAAACGAGTCAATAAAATTGTTAGATAATTGGACCGTCAAATAAAATGGGTAAATAAATAATTCGAGACCAAAACGAAGCTAAAAAAATTATAATTAGACGATAAAATAGTATTCCCGATAAATAATAAATCTTTGATAATGTGAATTAAATTGATTTCTCGAGGAAAGAAAATAAATATTTTGACGAAACTTTAAAATAAATGGCCTTCGAGCCGAAAATAGAAATTCGATCTTAAACATAATTAAATAAAAGAATTTAGAATTTAAATCGTTGAAAAAGACTTTCGATAAGAATTAAATTAAATGCATAAAATGAATCGAAACAGAAATACAAATATGTTTTAAATATAAATAGAGTTTCCGAGTCAAATGGAATTTTAGGAGTACGAAATGATTTATACGATAAATACGTTTTATAATAATTTCAAGAACTATGAGTTAAATCGTAAAATAAAATACGAACATAATTTTAATTTAATTTAATTTATAAAATCAGGGGTGTTACACGGCGTCAGACCGGGCACTCGATCGAGTGCTATGCACCACTCGATCGAGTGGCCTCTTTTCCAGCTCAAATCGGGTTCTCTTTTCTATCCTCAATCGGAATCCTTCTTCACCTCAAACCAAGTGTTTCCCTTCACTCAAACGGGGTGTTTCCCTTCACCTAAGCCGGTGTTTCTTCCCATCCAAGCAAATTCTTTCCTATCCAAAACCGGGGCACCTCTCCTATAAATACACCCCTTTGCACACACAATTACAACAAAAAAAAAGAACTACGACACATAATACATAGCTAAAAAACTCTAGCAATCCTAGGCAACACAATCCCGATTTTTCTCTAGAAATTTTATAGGAAACCGATCCAAAAATACAACACCTTAACTCTTCCTATATCCTCGTTACTTTCACGCAAGCGCCGTTACTACGAGTTCCGAATCGAGGTCGAAATTAGCATGTAGGTTGAGGGTGTTACAAATCCCGTCTTCTCTCTTTTTCTCCTCTTTTTATCGTCCTTATTGTCTTCCACGTCGTCTTCATCACGTTTTTTTTACTATTATTTATTTCCTTTCTCGTTTCTAATATCGATATTATCGTACTATTTTCAAAAGGCATTATTTCCTAGGATAAGATGTAGACTCTATAGTCAAATATCGGATCTGAAGGAATCAGTCAATAAAACCACATTAAACACGATTCGGTTGATGCCAAGGTAATGGTCACATGGTCCGAAAAGACAAATTACGACATTACGACGCGGAGGAATTATTTCATCTTAATTCAGTCTAAAACGATTCATAAACGTCTTTTACAAAATTCACTATAATATTAGATATTGATTCTATAATCAAGCATCGAATATAACGAGTATCGATAGCTGAATCGAGTGTAAATCATATCATATGTACACGTGATTTAGCAAAACTATCGATTTTAAAATTAAAAACAAGTTCACGAACTATTGTTCGCACAGGGGGCACTCGATCGAGTGGCACCCATGAATCGGAGCAGAATGCTTTTTGAGGACCACTCGATCGAGTACAGCCTATGACTCGATCGAGTGGCCCCTGGTACATCGAAACAGCAAGCCTTTCAATATATTTCGAGTCCCGACAAAATCTTTTCAACGACTTCGGTCATCACGTGTCAAGTCAATCACATGTCCTACACTTTTCAAAACCATGCATCATGTCGTTTATGTCATTTTAATCTTTTAGAAACCGTTACATCGTTACTAACTCGTTTGTTTCTATTTTTTGTGCTTTATTTTCATTGTTTGTTTTATTATTCTAAAACGAACTTCACATGCTAAAACAACTTCGACATAATTCAAAATTGCATTAAACGATAGAGATCAAACATAATTCACATGTGTAGTCGAAACGCTGTTTGCATATCATTTAACCGTCAAACTAACGCGTGTACACGAAAAACGAACGATATCTAAGTAGAGGCCGCTAAGTGCGGGAGAGTTTGGGTGTTCTTTGTGAACTTACCAACACGTAACCTCACCCCTTACTCAGAACCATGGTTTCCGGATGTCCGAAACCGTTACTATACGAGAGTCATTCAATACACGATTACCGATAATGTCGGTATCGGTATCGCAATGCAAAGGGACGAATCCCATAAACTTTAAAATTGGAATGGGCCATACTCTGTGCACGGCCCACTATGATATAGAGTGGGTTCAAATGGGCCCGAACTCCCACAAAGTTCGGTGGCGACTCCAACTTCGATTTAAATTTCAATTCGAGCTCCATCCCACATGAGATTCTTTCGCCTCCCCAAACCCGCGCGTGGCCGCGTCGGGGTGGATCTATGTCATGTCCACCCACTCTTTCATTGCTTGGCTCTATGGTTGGAAGACATTACTCACACAGGATCGATTGCTGCATTTTAGCATTCTTACTACTAATATCTGCTATCTATGTCGGATGGAAGAAAAGTGTCATAAGCATTTGTATTTTGAGTGTGTTTACACAAGACAAGTGTTTACAGTACTGCAGGAATGATTGCAACTTAACATGCCTAGGCAGAATGTTCTGTTATGGTGTGCCATGCTGAAAGATCATCCCTACTACAGAAAATAAAGCTTGATTGCTGCTGTCCTTGCTACTACTTATGGGATATGTTTGGAGAGAAATCGATGATGGTAGGAAGGGAGTTTGAAACTTCTGCAGAAGTTGATTCAAGAGATAATGGGTACTATAGAGAGTCGAATTAGGAGAATCGTCGATAGTATACCTACAATTTTGAATGGAAAGTGATGTGATGTATATAAAACAATATATGTAATTGGTGATTTGAGGTTATTAATATAATTACATTTTACCAAAAAAAAACAATGACGGGCTAGTCTTATTGGAATATACAATGACTCCTTCTCACTAAAAAAATAACTATTTTAGCTACCTTACACGCGCGACCAAAATTGTCAGTCACTCCAGTAGCGACCGAAAAAAACTAGGGCGACTAATATCAGTCGCTAGATGAAGAGACCGAGTGGGGTGAGGTTTGGAATAAAGTGAACACAACTTAGCTACCGATATGGGTCGCTAAGAAAAAACACGCGCGACCGATATCGATCGCTAAATGGTATTATTAATTTAACACAACGACCGATATCGGTCGCTAAATAAGGGGCTAGCGACCGACATCAGTCGCTAAGTGATGAAAAAACAAGCTTAGCGACCGACAGAAAAAGACAGGCGACCGCTTTCGGTCGCTAAGCCTCTGAATTTTTTTTAGATCAGACGCAGCCCCTATCCTCCTTCTTCATTCTCATTTTCACACACTCTCTCTAAAACTCGTCTCCTCCTCTCTCTAAATCAACCGAGCCCCCTTTCCTCTTCATCCCTTCTTTTTTTTTCTCCAATTTTCCTTGATTAAGTTATTGTTTTTATCTATATTTAGTTTAAATTATTTCTTAATTTTTGTATTTATTGATTTTAATAAACTAGTTATTGAGTTAGATGTTTTTTAGTATAGTTTTGTTGTTGTCGCAATATTTAATGTAGTTAGCATGTTAATTGCCTATAGGTTCCTCCAATTTGAAATAGTTAGATTGTTAGTATACAGTTATGGTTTATGGTTGGATAGTCGAATAAATTGGGTTTTTTTTAATGTGCTAGGAAATTGGAAGTGAAAATATAATTAGGCCAATTTAGTGATATAATTAGGCGGATTAGGTACAAATAGTACTATGTTTTAGTGAATTGAGAATTTTACTAAATATGTGAGTAGTGTATATTACTAAATTAATTTAGAGGAAATAATGTGTATTTGGTTATTGTCTAAATTTTTTTAGATAAAAAATGAAGAGCTTTGAACGAAAATGTATGTATGAGGAAAGATTGGATAAGAGAAGATGTCCCACAACAGAATTTTTAAAGGGTGTTGATAATTTTTTGGATTTTCCTAAACAACCCGAATACGCATCGGATTGTATACTTAGATGTCTTTCTGTGAAATGTAAGAACCTCAAATTCTTGAAGATTATTAAGATTAAGGGACATATTATCTCAAATGGGTTTTATCCAAATTATTATCGTTGGATTTGTCATGGTGAGACGTCTCCTGTTGAGGAATCTGAGGTTGAACAAAATGAGGAGGGTTGAGGGGAATGATAGTTGATGTAGTTGAGTGCAATGTGTTTAATGACGAGAGCATGTATACTAATGACGATAACCAAGCAACCCCACAAGAGCCAAACCCACGAGCGAAAGCATTTTTTGATATGTTAGACGCTTCGGAGAAGCCGTTATATGGAGGGTGTGAAATGACATTGTTAGAAGTCGCGTCCATGATAGTGACCCTTAAATGTGAGTATAACCTACCATTTGGGTGTACAGAGTACATAAGGTTTCGCTGCCTTGCTTGAGAAGGTCATCCCAAATGACAACATTATGACCAAAACATTCTACACTACCAAAGAAATAGTAAAAGGTCTTTAACTTCCGCATCAAAAGAATGATGCTTGTCCCGATAGATGCATGCTCTTTTGGAAGGACGATGCTCTGCTTGAGGAATGTAAGAAATGTGGTAAGGGTAGATACAAGAGTGTTGATGGGAATATTGTTTTGAGGGGTAAAAAGGGAAAGAGTGCTGCGAGGGATAAAAAACCTATACCACTTAATCGACTTACCTACTTTCCCATCGCCTCCAGACTTCTAAAATTATATGCAACCAAAACCATTGCCGAACAAATGAGGTGGCATAAAGAAGAAACTCGTGTAGAGGGGAAGATGTGTCATCCTAGTGATAGAGAGGAGTGGAAGCGCTTTGATAGAATTTACCCTAATTTTGCTAAGGAACCCCGCAATGTGAGACTTGGGTTGTGTACCATGGGTTTGCCCCTTTTGGTTAGTTCGGTTAGTCGTACTCCTGCTGGCATGTCATGGTCACACCATACAACTTAGCCTCATGGTTGTGTCTGAAACTAACGTTCATCTTTCTTTCTCTTATTGTTCCCGGCCCAAAAACATCCCAAAAATCATTTGGATGTTTACTTACAACCAGTGATAGAGGAATTTAGACACTTGTGGGAAGTAGGGGTGGAGACATATGATGTGTCGTTGAAACAAAATTTCCAGCTTAGAGCATCGCTTCTGTGGACTATAAATGATTTCCCTTCATATTGTATGTTGAGTGGTTGGTCTGCGGCAGACCAAAAAGCGTGCCCTTGTTGCATGAATGAAAGCAAAGCGTTCTACCTAAGAAATTCCAGCAAAATTAGTTGGTTTGACTGTCATAGACAGTTCCTATCCGAGGGCCACCCGTACAGGAAAAACAAGAGAGCTTTCAAAAAGGGTGAGGTGGTGCTAGATGAGGCACTTATTCCTCTCCGGGGAGATGAGATATGGGAGGTGATTTTAGAGTTCCCATCTACTATTGACGGCACCGTTCAAGAGTTCAAGGATCTAAAGAAGTTAAAAAATGGTTGTTTAAAAGAAGCATCTTCTTTGACCTTCCATATTTGAGTACTTTATTACTCTGACATAATTTGGATGTGATGCATATTGAGAAAAAATTCTTTGAGCAATTGATTCACACCGACATGGATGTAGACGGTAAGACATGTGATACCGTAGGCTCCCGAAAATAATTGAAGAAAATCTGTGACCATTCTAAATTGCATATCAAGCGGGATGGGTCCAAGCCTAGGGCCTTGTTCAGCCTTGATAAGGCTCAGTGGTTAGGGAAAGTGAAGTTCCCTGATTTGTACGCCTCCGATTTCAGTCGGTGTGTAGACATTAAGATCCTAAAGTTGCAAGGTTTAAAGAGTCACGACTGTCACGTTTTCATGGGGCGGTTACTACTTGTGTTGCTGAAGCAACTCCTGCCACAAGGGGTTTGGAATCCTATTACTGAGATATCTCAGTTTTTTCGAGATTAGTGTTCGTCGACAGCTACAATTGACAACATGACTCGTTTAGAGGATCAAATTCCTCAGATACTGTGTAAACTTGAGATGATCTGCCCACCCTTCTTCTTTAACTCAATGAAGCATCTACCGGTCCACTTACCCTACGAAGCTAAAGTGGGAGGACCAATCTAATATAGATGGATGTACCCATTTGAGAGGTGAGTACGTTAGATTACTTAATGAAACACTAACGTCCAATATTATAATTTATTATTAATTTAATTGCTTGATTGTTATAGATTTCTCAACCAAAAATTGGTAACAAGGCCAGGGTAGAAGGCTTCATATGTAATGCTTATCTAACACAGGAGATAGTCAACTTCTGTTCTCTGTATTTCGAGAAAGAAGTCAACACCAAAGCCAAGAATCTTAATCTTGAAACACCTAAGATGACTGACCCCAACATACCAGACTTTTTTCAAAGTAAGGTAGGTAAAGGATCTTGATCAGCTGGGGGATGGAGGATGTTAGATGAAAAGGAATACAATCGTGCTCACCTTTACTTGTTATCAAATTGCGAAGTTTTGGAGCCTTATGAGAACCAGTTTGTAACTGAATTTGTCGCTGCTAATCCAAATTTAAATGCTGATGATGTTTGGAATAAGCATGAGGAACAGTTCCCCAGCTGGCTTAAGGATCATGTAATTGCTTCGAATATCCAGGATGCACTAGTACAAAAAGTGTCAAAGAGACCGGTTAAAATGGCATACGAAACCGGTTAACAGCCGGTCTCCATCTCACCGGTGTCTTAAGTCTAAGAAACCGGTTGAATAATGCGGTCTCATTGGTGAAGTTAAGAGACTTAATATTGCATAGAAATGGTCTCTTTGCTCTATACTCTTTGCTCTATACTTAAAAGACCAGAGGTTAGTAATAACCGGTCTCTTTGAGTTGTGTAAGAGACCAGTTTTACACAGAAAATGGTCTCTTTGAGTTGTCTAAGAGACCAGTTTTACATAGAAAATGGTCTCTTTGAGGAGGGCTAGGAAACAAACATTAAAAAAAGTGGTCTCTTTGAGTTGTATTAAAAGACCGGTTTGCAAAGGAACCGGTCTCTTACAATAATTAGTTTCATTCACATAACACTACTACAAAAATGCTCTAAGAGACCACCACTAACACACCTGTTAGATTGTCTAACCGATTTCTTAATAATAAGAAACCATTTTTTTTGTGACCGGTCTCTTAAAATCATTGATAATACATCTGTTGGACAACCTAATCGGTCTCTTAATTTAAGAGACAATTTATCTAATTTACACGGTTTCTTAAAGTTATGTTTAGCACACAACTCAACTTATATAACCGGTTTCAGTGATTAAGAAACCTTAATTACAAATAACCGATCTCTTAACTACAAACAACCAGTGTACTAACCCGTGAAAATTCACGGGGTTGAGACGTTTTCATTATCATTAGAAAATATTGAAGATAATTAATGAGCAGTGTAACATAAAGACTTTATTGCATGGTACATTTGTTAAATTAACGAATTTAGAGGAATAGTGTAATACCCGTGAAAATCCACGGCGTTGAAGCGTTTTTTTGCATCAAAAAGGCAAATTACAATCAATATGAAAATGAACGGAAAGAAGATATTGGTTAAAAATAACGTAAAAGAAATGAACATTGATGCAGACGATTATTACAGTGTATTTAATATCTAAGTCAAATAACCCACATGAGTAGGTGAATTTCACCCAATTTCGAAGAGTGTATGATAAATAATTTCGAAGATATCGTAAGTATAACGACATAAGATGTCGAAATGAGTACTTGTAAAATAGTCGTTTCACACAATTCATACAAAAAAAGGGATAATGAAAACAAATTATACTCTAGAAATAAGGAAATTTAAATTCATTGTTACAATTGAGGTTTGCAGTGTCATTTATTCATTCAGCTTCACTACAATTCGAATATCACATTAATTAGTTTTATTAAATAATTTTGTCATATCCAAACTCCCTAAGAAGGAAATTTTAATATTTAAATTACGACAATAATTAAAAACGTTTTTTTTGTATACTTTTGTATGTACCAATAAATTTTAGAAAATGGTTACCTGTAATATTTATACATTATTGAGATAAGAATTGATAAAAAAAATGAATAATATTTTCCCTGCAGTAAAAATTACGAGTAGTATTTATATATTTTAGAAAATGAATACTCAATATTTATTTATTATGAAGCTAATTAAAAACAAGAATGACTCAAGCAAGTGACGACTTTCGATGTGTATTATGTTCATACGGAGTACAATTTTGACAAAAGAAGTTGGTGTTCTATAGTGGCAAAGGAGTTGAGTTTTAATGTGAAGGTCATGTGTCATGCCACTGATCATGATATTATTCTATAATACTCCAGTAGTTGTATGAGGGTTTAAGTTGTTTTCTCTCGGACTAATCGGGATGTAATTTTAGCCAGGTTAATTGAGTGTGAAAGTGAGACTGCGAAGATCGGATTGCTTGACTCGGATTGTGAAGCACGGATGATTAGCTTCCAATGCAAGAATTACCATACAAATGTTGAGTTAATGAGAATTGAGTATTTCCAAATACTCAACAAAGAGCAGTGTCATGTCATTGTGCATGGTGCTTGCTTTAATATATAAAGGATTTACACGGTTTCTTAAAGTTATGTTTAGCACACCAGTCAACTTATATAACCGGTTTCATAGATTAAGAAACCTTAATTACAAATAACCGGTCTCTTAACAACAAACAACTAGTGTACTAACCCGTGAAAATTCACGGGGTTGAGACGTTTTCATTATCATTAGAAAATATCGAAGATAATTAATGAGCAGTGTAACATAAAGACTTTATTGCATGGTACATTTGTTAAATTAACGAATTTGGAGGAATAATGTAATACCCGTGAAAATTCACGACGTTGAAGCGTTTTTTTGCATCAAAAAGGCAAATTACAATCAATATGAAAATGAACGGAAAGAAGATATTGGTTAAAAATAACATAAAAGAAATGAACTTTGATGCAGACGATTATTAAAGTGTGTTTAATATCTAAGTCAAATAACCCACATGAGTAGGTGAATTTCACCCAATTTCGAAGAGTGTATGATAAATAATATCGAAGATATCGTAAGTATAACGACATAAGACGTCGAAATGAGTACTTGTAAAATAGTCGTTTCACACAATTCATTCAAAAAAAGGGAAAATGAAAACAAATTATACTGTAGAAATAAGGAAATTTAAATTCTTAGTTACAATTGAGGTTTGCAGTGTCATTTATTCATTCAACTTCACTACAATTCGAATATCACATTAATTAGTGTTATTAAATAATTTTGTCATATCCAAACTCCCTAAGAAGGAAATTTTAATATTTAAATTACGACAATAATTAAAAACGTTTTTTTTTATACTTTTGTATGTACCAATATATTTTAGAAAATGGTTATCCGTAATATTTATACATTATCGAGATAAGAATTGATAAAAAAAAATGAATAATGTTTTCCCTGCGGTAAAAATTACGAGTAGTATTTATATATTTTAGAAAATGAATACTCTATATTTATTTATTATGAAACTAATTAAAAACATGAATGACTCAAGCAAGTGACGACTTTCGATATGTATTATGTTCATACGGAGTACAATTTTGACAAAAAAAGTTGGAGTTCTATAGTGGCAAAGGAGTTGAGTTTTAATCTGAAGGTCATGTGCCATGTCACTGATCATGATATTATTCTATAATACTGCAGTAGTTGTATGAGGGTTTAAGTTGCTTTCTCTCGGTATAATCGGGATGTAATTTTGGCCAGGTTAATTGAGTGTGAAAGTGAGACTGGGAAGATCGGATTGCTTGACTCGGATTGTGAAGCACGGATGATTTGCTTCCAATGCAAGAATTACCATACAAATGTTGAGTTAATGAGAATTGAGTATTTCCAAATACTCAACAAAGAGCAGTGCCTCGTCATTGTGCATGGTGCTTGCTTTAATATATAAAGGATTTACACGGTTTCTTAAAGTTATATTTAGCACACCAGTCAACTTATATAACCGGTTTCATAGATTAAGAAACCTTAATTACAAATAACCGGTCTCTTAACTACAAACAACTAGTGTACTAACCCGTGAAAATTCACGGGGTTGAGACGTTTTCATTATCATTAGAAAATATCGAAGATAATTAATGAGCAGTGTAACATAAAGACTTTATTGCTTGGTACATTTGTTAAATTAACGAATTTAGAGGAATAGTGTAATACCCGTGAAAATTCACGGCGTTGAAGCGTTTTTTTGCATCAAAAAGGCAAATTACAATCAGTATGAAAATGGACGGAAAGAAGATATTGGTTAAAAATAACGTAAAAGAAATGAACTTTGACGCAGACGATTATTAAACTGTGTTTAATATCTAAGTCAAATAACCCACATGAGTAGGTGAATTTCACCCAATTTCGAAGAGTGTATGATAAATAATTTCGAAGATATCGTAAGTATAACGACATAAGACGTCGAAATGAGTACTTGTAAAATAGTCGTTTCACACAATTCATACAAAAAAAAGGGAAAATGAAAACAAATTATACTCTAGAAATAAGGAAATTTAAATTCTTAGTTACAATTGAGGTTTGCAGTGTCATTTATTCATTCAACTTCACTACAATTCGAATTTCACATTAATTAGTTTTATTAAATAATTTTGTCATATCCAAACTCCCTAAGAAGGAAATTTTAATATTTAAATTACGACAATAATTAAAAACGTTTTTTTTGTATACTTTTGTATGTACCAATATATTTTAGAAAATGGTTATCCGTAATATTTATACATTATTGAGATAAGAATTGATAAAAAAAATGAATAATATTTTCCCTGCGGTAAAAATTACGAGTAGTATTTATATATTTTAGATAATGAATACTCTATATTTATTTATTATGAAACTAATTAAAAACATGAATGACTCAAGCAAGTGACGACTTTCGATGTGTATTATGTTCATACGGAGTACAATTTTGACAAAAGAAGTTGGAGTTCTATAGTGGCAAAGGAGTTGAGTTTTAATGTGAAGGTCATGTGTCATGCCACTGATCATGTTTGATGTTATTCTATAATACTGCAGTAGTTGTATGAGGGTTTAAATTGTTTTCTCTCGGACTAATCGGGATGTAATTTTGGTCAGGTTAATTGAGTGTGAAAGTGAGACTGCGAAGATCGGATTGCTTGACTCGGATTGTGAAGCACGGATGATTTGCTTCCAATGCAAGAATTACCATGCAAATGTTGAGTTAATGAGAATTGAGTATTTCCAAATACTCAACAAAGAGCAGTGCCACGTCATTGTGCATGGTGCTTGCTTTAATATATAAAGGATTTACACGGTTTCTTAAAGTTATGTTTAGCACACCAGTCAACTTATATAACCGGTTTCATAGATTAAGAAACTTTAATTACAAATAACCGGTCTCTTAACTACAAACAACTAGTGTACTAACCCGTGAAAATTCACGGGGTTGAGACGTTTTCATTATCATTAGAAAACATCGAAGATAATTAATGAGCAGTGTAACATAAAGACTTTATTGCATGGTACATTTGTTAAATTAACGAATTTAGAGGAATAGTGTAATACCCGTGAAAATTCACGGCGTTGAAGCGTTTTTTTGCATCGAAAAGGCAAATTACAATCAGTATGAAAATGGACGGAAAGAAGATATTGGTTAAAAATAACGTAAAAGAAATGAACTTTGATGCAGACGATTATTAAACTGTGTTTAATATCTAAGTCAAATAACCCACATGAGTAGGTGAATTTCACCCAATTTCGAAGAGTGTATGATAAATAATATCGAAGATATCGTAAGTATAACGACATAAGACGTCGAAATGAGCACTTGTAAAATAGTCGTTTCACACAATTCATTCAAAAAAAGGGAAAATTAAAACAAATTATACTGTAGAAATAAGGAAATTTAAATTCTTAGTTACAATTGAGGTTTGCAGTGTCATTTATTCATTCAACTTCACTACAATTCGAATATCACATTAATTAGTGTTATTAAATAATTTTGTCATATCCAAACTCCCTAAGAAGGAAATTTTAATATTTAAATTACGACAATAATTAAAAACGTTTTTTTTATACTTTTGTATGTACCAATATATTTTAGAAAATGGTTATCCGTAATATTTATACATTATCGAGATAAGAATTGATAAAAAAAAATGAATAATGTTTTCCCTGTGGTAAAAATTACGAGTAGTATTTATATATTTTAGAAAATGAATACTCTATATTTATTTATTATGAAACTAATTAAAAACATGAATGACTCAAGCAAGTGACGACTTTCGATATGTATTATGTTCATACGGAGTACAATTTTGACAAAAAAAGTTGGAGTTCTTTAGTGGCAAAGGAGTTGAGTTTTAATCTGAAGGTCATGTGCCATGTCGCTGATCATTATATTATTCTATAATACTGCAGTAGTTGTATGAGGGTTTAAGTTGCTTTCTCTCGGTATAATCGAGATGTAATTTTGGCCAGGTTAATTGAGTGTGAAAGTGAGACTGCGAAGATCGGATTGCTTGACTCGGATTGTGAAGCACGGATGATTTGCTTCCAATGCAAGAATTGCCATACAAATGTTGAGTTAATGAGAATTGAGTATTTCCAAATACTCAACAAAGAGCAGTGCCACGTCATTGTGCACGGTGCTTGCTTTAATATATAAAGGATTTACACGGTTTCTTAAAGTTATGTTTAGCACACCAGTCAACTTATATAACCGGTTTCATAGATTAAGAAACCTTAATTACAAATAACCGGTCTCTTAACTACAAACAACTAGTGTACTAACCCGTGAAAATTCACGGGGTTGAGACGTTTTCATTATCATTAGAAAATATCGAAGATAATTAATGAGCAGTGTAACATAAAGACTTTATTGCTTGGTACATTTGTTAAATTAACGAATTTAGAGGAATAGTGTAATACCCGTGAAAATTCACGGCGTTGAAGCGTTTTTTTGCATCAAAAAGGCAAATTACAATCAGTATGAAAATTGACGGAAAGAAGATATTGGTTAAAAATAACGTAAAAGAAATGAACTTTGATGCAGACGATTATTAAAGTGTGTTTAATATCTAAGTCAAATAACCCACATGAGTAGGTGAATTTCACCCAATTTCGAAGAGTGTATGATAAATAATTTCGAAGATAGCGTAAGTATAACGACATAAGACGGCGAAATGAGTACTTGGAAAATAGTCGTTTCACACAATTCATACAAAAAAAGGGAAAATGAAAACAAATTATACTCTAGAAATAAGGAAATTTAAATTCTTAGTTACAATTGAGGTTTGCAGTGTCATTTATTCATTCAACTTCACTACAATTCGAATATCACATTAATTAGTTTTATTAAATAATTTTGTCATATCCAAACTCCCTAAGAAGGAAATTTTTACATTTAAATTACGACAATAATTAAAAACGTTTTTTTTGTATACTTTTGTATGTACCAATATATTTTAGAAAATGGTTATCCGTAATATTTATACATTATTGAGATAAGAATTGATAAAAAAAAATGAATAATGTTTTCCCTGCGGTAAAAATTACGAGTAGTATTTATATATTTTAGATAATGAATACTCTATATTTATTTATCATGAAACTAATTAAAAACATGAATGACTCAAGCAAGTGACGACTTTCGATGTGTATTATGTTCATACGGACTACAATTTTGACAAAAGAAGTTGGAGTTCTATAGTGGCAAAGGAGTTGAGTTTTAATGTGAAGGTCATGTGTCATGCCACTGATCATGTTTGATGTTATTCTATAATACTGCAGTAGTTGTATGAGGGTTTAAATTGTTTTCTCTCGGACTAATCGGGATGTAATTTTGGTCAGGTTAATTGAGTGTGAAAGTGAGACTGCGAAGATCGGATTGCTTGACTCGGATTGTGAAGCACGGATGATTTGCTTCCAATGCAAGAATTACCATACAAATGTTGAGTTAATGAGAATTGAGTATTTCCAAATACTCAACAAAGAGCAGTGCCACGTCATTGTGCATGGTGCTTGCTTTAATATATAAAGGATTTACACGGTTTCTTAAAGTTATGTTTAGCACACCAGTCAACTTATATAACCGGTTTCATAGATTAAGAAACTTTAATTACAAATAACCGGTCTCTTAACTACAAACAACTAGTGTACTAACCCGTGAAAATTCACGGGGTTGAGACGTTTTCATTATCATTAGAAAACATCGAAGATAATTAATGAGCAGTGTAACATAAAGACTTTATTGCATGGTACATTTGTTAAATTAACGAATTTAGAGGAATAGTGTAATACCCGTGAAAATTCACGGCGTTGAAGCGTTTTTTTGCATCGAAAAGGCAAATTACAATCAGTATGAAAATGGACGGAAAGAAGATATTGGTTAAAAATAACGTAAAAGAAATGAACTTTGATGCAGACGATTATTAAACTGTGTTTAATATCTAAGTCAAATAACCCACATGAGTAGGTGAATTTCACCCAATTTCGAAGAGTGTATGATAAATAATATCGAAGATATCGTAAGTATAACGACATAAGACGTCGAAATGAGCACTTGTAAAATAGTCGTTTCACACAATTCATTCAAAAAAAGGGAAAATTAAAACAAATTATACTGTAGAAATAAGGAAATTTAAATTCTTAGTTACAATTGAGGTTTGCAGTGTCATTTATTCATTCAACTTCACTACAATTCGAATATCACATTAATTAGTGTTATTAAATAATTTTGTCATATCCAAACTCCCTAAGAAGGAAATTTTAATATTTAAATTACGACAATAATTAAAAACGTTTTTTTTATACTTTTGTATGTACCAATATATTTTAGAAAATGGTTATCCGTAATATTTATACATTATCGAGATAAGAATTGATAAAAAAAAATGAATAATGTTTTCCCTGTGGTAAAAATTACGAGTAGTATTTATATATTTTAGAAAATGAATACTCTATATTTATTTATTATGAAACTAATTAAAAACATGAATGACTCAAGCAAGTGACGACTTTCGATATGTATTATGTTCATACGGAGTACAATTTTGACAAAAAAAGTTGGAGTTCTTTAGTGGCAAAGGAGTTGAGTTTTAATCTGAAGGTCATGTGCCATGTCGCTGATCATTATATTATTCTATAATACTGCAGTAGTTGTATGAGGGTTTAAGTTGCTTTCTCTCGGTATAATCGGGATGTAATTTTGGCCAGGTTAATTGAGTGTGAAAGTGAGACTGCGAAGATCGGATTGCTTGACTCGGATTGTGAAGCACGGATGATTTGCTTCCAATGCAAGAATTGCCATACAAATGTTGAGTTAATGAGAATTGAGTATTTCCAAATACTCAACAAAGAGCAGTGCCACGTCATTGTGCACGGTGCTTGCTTTAATATATAAAGGATTTACACGGTTTCTTAAAGTTATGTTTAGCACACCAGTCAACTTATATAACCGGTTTCATAGATTAAGAAACCTTAATTACAAATAACCGGTCTCTTAACTACAAACAACTAGTGTACTAACCCGTGAAAATTCACGGGGTTGAAACGTTTTCATTATCATTAGAAAATATCGAAGATAATTAATGAGCAGTGTAACATAAAGACTTTATTGCTTGGTACATTTGTTAAATTAACGAATTTAGAGGAATAGTGTAATACCCGTGAAAATTCACGGCGTTGAAGCGTTTTTTTGCATCAAAAAGGCAAATTCCAATCAGTATGAAAATTGACGGAAAGAAGATATTGGTTAAAAATAACGTAAAAGAAATGAACTTTGATGCAGACGATTATTAAAGTGTGTTTAATATCTAAGTCAAATAACCCACATGAGTAGGTGAATTTCACCCAATTTCGAAGAGTGTATGATAAATAATTTCGAAGATAGCGTAAGTATAACGACATAAGACGGCGAAATGAGTACTTGGAAAATAGTCGTTTCACACAATTCATACAAAAAAAGGGAAAATGAAAACAAATTATACTCTAGAAATAAGGAAATTTAAATTCTTAGTTACAATTGAGGTTTGCAGTGTCATTTATTCATTCAACTTCACTACAATTCGAATATCACATTAATTAGTTTTATTAAATAATTTTGTCATATCCAAACTCCATAAGAAGGAAATTTTAACATTTAAATTACGACAATAATTAAAAACGTTTTTTTTGTATACTTTTGTATGTACCAATATATTTTAGAAAATGGTTATCCGTAATATTTATACATTATTGAGATAAGAATTGATAAAAAAAATGAATAATGTTTTCCCTGCGGTAAAAATTACGAGTAGTATTTATATATTTTAGATAATGAATACTCTATATTTATTTATCATGAAACTAATTAAAAACATGAATGACTCAAGCAAGTGACGACTTTCGATGTGTATTATGTTCATACGGACTACAATTTTGACAAAAGAAGTTGGAGTTCTATAGTGGCAAAGGAGTTGAGTTTTAATGTGAAGGTCATGTGTCATGCCACTGATCATGATGTTATTCTATAATACTGCAGTAGTTGTATGAGGGTTTAAGTTGTTTTCTCTCGGACTAATCGGGATGTAATTTTGGCCAGGTTAATTGAGTGTGAAAGTGAGACTGCGAAGATCGGATTGCTTGACTCGGATTGTGAAGCACGGATGATTTCCTTCCAATGCAAGAATTACCATGCAAATGTTGAGTTAATGAGAATTGAGTATTTTCAAATACTCAACAAAGAGCAGTGCCACATCATTGTGCATGGTGCTTGCTTTAATATATAAAGGATTTACACGGTTTCTTAAAGTTATGTTTAGCACACCAGTCAACTTATATAACCGGTTTCATAGATTAAGAAACCTTAATTACAAATAACCGGTCTCTTAACTACAAACAACTAGTGTACTAACCCGTGAAAATTCACGGGGTTGAGACGTTTTCATTATCATTAGAAAATATCGAAGATAATTAATGAGCAGTGTAACATAAAGACTTTATTGCAAGGTACATTTGTTAAATTAACGAATTTAGAGGAATAGTGTAATACCCGTGAAAATTCACGGCGTTGAAGCGTTTTTTTGCATCAAAAAGGCAAATTACAATCAGTATGAAAATGGACGGAAAGAAGATATTGGTTAAAAATAACGTAAAAGAAATGAACTTTGACGCAGACGATTATTAAACTGTGTTTAATATCTAAGTCAAATAACCCACATGAGTAGGTGAATTTCACCCAATTTCGAAGAGTGTATGATAAATAATTTCGAAGATATCGTAAGTATAACGACATAAGACGTCGAAATGAGTACTTGTAAAATAGTCGTTTCACACAATTCATACAAAAAAAAAGGGAAAATGAAAACAAATTATACTCTAGAAATAAGGAAATTTAAATTCTTAGTTACAATTGAGGTTTGCAGTGTCATTTATTCATTCAACTTCACTACAATTCGAATTTCACATTAATTAGTTTTATTAAATAATTTTGTCATATCCAAACTCCCTAAGAAGGAAATTTTAATATTTAAATTACGACAATAATTAAAAACGTTTTTTTTGTATACTTTTGTATGTACCAATATATTTTAGAAAATGGTTATCCGTAATATTTATACATTATTGAGATAAGAATTGATAAAAAAAATGAATAATGTTTTCCCTGCGGTAAAAATTACGAGTAGTATTTATATATTTTAGATAATGAATACTCTATATTTATTTATTATGAAACTAATTAAAAACATGAATGACTCAAACAAGTGACGACTTTCGATGTGTATTATGTTCATACGGAGTACAATTTTGACAAAAGAAGTTGGAGTTCTATAGTGGCAAAGGAGTTGAGTTTTAATGTGAAGGTCATGTGTCATGCCACTGATCATGTTTGATGTTATTCTATAATACTGCAGTAGTTGTATGAGGGTTTAAATTGTTTTCTCTCGGACTAATCGGGATGTAATTTTGGTCAGGTTAATTGAGTGTGAAAGTGAGACTGCGAAGATCGGATTGCTTGACTCGGATTGTGAAGCACGGATGATTTGCTTCCAATGCAAGAATTACCATGCAAATGTTGAGTTAATGAGAATTGAGTATTTCCAAATACTCAACAAAGAGCAGTGCCACGTCATTGTGCATGGTGCTTGCTTTAATATATAAAGGATTTACACGGTTTCTTAAAGTTATGTTTAGCACACCAGTCAACTTATATAACCGGTTTCATAGATTAAGAAACCTTAATTACAAATAACCGGTCTCTTAACTACAAACAACTAGTGTACTAACCCGTGAAAATTCACGGGGTTGAGACGTTTTCATTATCATTAGAAAACATCGAAGATAATTAATGAGCAGTGTAACATAAGGACTTTATTGCATGGTACATTTGTTAAATTAACGAATTTAGAGGAATAGTGTAATACCCGTGAAAATTCACGGCGTTGAAGCGTTTTTTTGCATCAAAAAGGCAAATTCCAATCAGTATGAAAATTGACGGAAAGAAGATATTGGTTAAAAATAACGTAAAAGAAATGAACTTTGATGCAGACGATTATTAAAGTGTGTTTAATATCTAAGTCAAATAACCCACATGAGTAGGTGAATTTCACCCAATTTCGAAGAGTGTATGATAAATAATTTCGAAGATAGCGTAAGTATAACGACATAAGACGGCGAAATGAGTACTTGGAAAATAGTCGTTTCACACAATTCATACAAAAAAAGGGAAAATGAAAACAAATTATACTCTAGAAATAAGGAAATTTAAATTCTTAGTTACAATTGAGGTTTGCAGTGTCATTTATTCATTCAACTTCACTACAATTCGAATATCACATTAATTAGTTTTATTAAATAATTTTGTCATATCCAAACTCCATAAGAAGGAAATTTTAACATTTAAATTACGACAATAATTAAAAACGTTTTTTTTGTATACTTTTGTATGTACCAATATATTTTAGAAAATGGTTATCCGTAATATTTATACATTATTGAGATAAGAATTGATAAAAAAAAATGAATAATGTTTTCCCTGCGGTAAAAATTACGAGTAGTATTTATATATTTTAGATAATGAATACTCTATATTTATTTATCATGAAACTAATTAAAAACATGAATGACTCAAGCAAGTGACGACTTTCGATGTGTATTATGTTCATACGGACTACAATTTTGACAAAAGAAGTTGGAGTTCTATAGTGGCAAAGGAGTTGAGTTTTAATGTGAAGGTCATGTGTCATGCCACTGATCATGATGTTATTCTATAATACTGCAGTAGTTGTATGAGGGTTTAAGTTGTTTTCTCTCGGACTAATCGGGATGTAATTTTGGCCAGGTTAATTGAGTGTGAAAGTGAGACTGCGAAGATCGGATTGCTTGACTCGGATTGTGAAGCACGGATGATTTCCTTCCAATGCAAGAATTACCATGCAAATGTTGAGTTAATGAGAATTGAGTATTTTCAAATACTCAACAAAGAGCAGTGCCACATCATTGTGCATGGTGCTTGCTTTAATATATAAAGGATTTACACGGTTTCTTAAAGTTATGTTTAGCACACCAGTCAACTTATATAACCGGTTTCATAGATTAAGAAACCTTAATTACAAATAACCGGTCTCTTAACTACAAACAACTAGTGTACTAACCTGTGAAAATTCACGGGGTTGAGACGTTTTCATTATCATTAGAAAATATCGAAGATAATTAATGAGCAGTGTAACATAAAGACTTTATTGCAAGGTACATTTGTTAAATTAACGAATTTAGAGGAATAGTGTAATACCCGTGAAAATTCACGGCGTTGAAGCGTTTTTTTGCATCAAAAAGGCAAATTACAATCAGTATGAAAATGGACGGAAAGAAGATATTGGTTAAAAATAACGTAAAAGAAATGAACTTTGACGCAGACGATTATTAAACTGTGTTTAATATCTAAGTCAAATAACCCACATGAGTAGGTGAATTTCACCCAATTTCGAAGAGTGTATGATAAATAATTTCGAAGATATCGTAAGTATAACGACATAAGACGTCGAAATGAGTACTTGTAAAATAGTCGTTTCACACAATTCATACAAAAAAAAAGGGAAAATGAAAACAAATTATACTCTAGAAATAAGGAAATTTAAATTCTTAGTTACAATTGAGGTTTGCAGTGTCATTTATTCATTCAACTTCACTACAATTCGAATTTCACATTAATTAGTTTTATTAAATAATTTTGTCATATCCAAACTCCCTAAGAAGGAAATTTTAATATTTAAATTACGACAATAATTAAAAACGTTTTTTTTGTATACTTTTGTATGTACCAATATATTTTAGAAAATGGTTATCCGTAATATTTATACATTATTGAGATAAGAATTGATAAAAAAAATGAATAATGTTTTCCCTGCGGTAAAAATTACGAGTAGTATTTATATATTTTAGATAATGAATACTCTATATTTATTTATTATGAAACTAATTAAAAACATGAATGACTCAAACAAGTGACGACTTTCGATGTGTATTATGTTCATACGGAGTACAATTTTGACAAAAGAAGTTGGAGTTCTATAGTGGCAAAGGAGTTGAGTTTTAATGTGAAGGTCATGTGTCATGCCACTGATCATGTTTGATGTTATTCTATAATACTGCAGTAGTTGTATGAGGGTTTAAATTGTTTTCTCTCGGACTAATCGGGATGTAATTTTGGTCAGGTTAATTGAGTGTGAAAGTGAGACTGCGAAGATCGGATTGCTTGACTCGGATTGTGAAGCACGGATGATTTGCTTCCAATGCAAGAATTACCATGCAAATGTTGAGTTAATGAGAATTGAGTATTTCCAAATACTCAACAAAGAGCAGTGCCACGTCATTGTGCATGGTGCTTGCTTTAATATATAAAGGATTTACACGGTTTCTTAAAGTTATGTTTAGCACACCAGTCAACTTATATAACCGGTTTCATAGATTAAGAAACCTTAATTACAAATAACCGGTCTCTTAACTACAAACAACTAGTGTACTAACCCGTGAAAATTCACGGGGTTGAGACGTTTTCATTATCATTAGAAAACATCGAAGATAATTAATGAGCAGTGTAACATAAGGACTTTATTGCATGGTACATTTGTTAAATTAACGAATTTAGAGGAATAGTGTAATACCCGTGAAAATTCACGGCGTTGAAGCGTTTTTTTTCATCGAAAAGGCAAATTACAATCAGTATGAAAATGGACGGAAAGAAGATATTGGTTAAAAATAACGTAAAAGAAATGAACTTTGATGCAGACGATTATTAAACTGTGTTTAATATCTAAGTCAAATAACCCACATGAGTAGGTGAATTTCACCCAATTTCGAAGAGTGTATGATAAATAATTTCGAAGATATCGTAAGTATAACGACATAAGACGTCGAAATGAGTACTTGTAAAATAGTCGTTTCACACAATTCATACAAAAAAAGGGAAAATTAAAACAAATTATACTCTAGAAATAAGGAAATTTAAATTCTTAGTTACAATTGAGGTTTGCAGTGTCATTTATTCATTCAACTTCACTACAATTCGAATATCACATTAATTAGTTTTATTAAATAATTTTGTCATATCTAAACTCCCTAAGAAGGAAATTTTAATATTTAAATTACGACAATAATTAAAAACGTTTTTTTTGTATACTTTTGTATGTACCAATATATTTTAGAAAATAGTTATCCGTAATATTTGCCATTATTGAGATAAGAATTGATAAAAAAAATGAATAATGTTTTCCCTGCGGTAAAAATTACGAGTAGTATTTATATATTTTAGAAAATGAATACTCTATATTTATTTATCATGAAACTAATTAAAAACATGAATGACTCAAGCAAGTGACGACTTTCGATATGTATTATGTTCATACGGAGTACAATTTTTACAAAAGAAGTTGGAGTTCTATAGTGGCAAAGAAGTTGAGTTTTAATGTGAAGGTCATGTGCCATGTCACTGATCATGATGTTATTCTATAATACTGCAGTAGTTGTATGAGGGTTTAAGTTGTTTTCTCTCGGACTAATCGGGATGTAATTTTGGCCAGGTTAATTGAGTGTGAAAGTGAGACTGAAAAGATCGGATTGCTTGACTCGGATTGTGAAGCACGGATGATTTGCTTCCAATGCAAGAATTACCATACAAATGTTGAGTTAATGAGAATTGAGTATTTCCAAATACTCAACAAAGAGCAGTGCCACGTCATTGTGCATGGTGCTTGCTTTAATATATAAAGGATTTACACGGTTTCTTAAAGTTATGTTTAGCACACCAGTCAACTTATATAACCGGTTTCATAGATTAAGAAACCTTAATTACAAATAACCGGTCTCTTAACTACAAACAACTAGTGTACTAACCCGTGAAAATTCACGGGGTTGAGACGTTTTCATTATCATTAGAAAACATCGAAGATAATTAATGAGCAGTGTAACATAAAGACTTTATTGCATGGTACATTTGTTAAATTAACGAATTTAGAGGAATAGTGTAATACCCGTGAAAATTCACGGCGTTGAAGCGTTTTTTTGCATCAAAAAGGCAAATTACAATCAGTATGAAAATGGACGGAAAGAAGATATTGGTTAAAAATAACGTAAAAGAAATGAACTTTGATGCAGACGATTATTAAACTGTGTTTAATATCTAAGTCAAATAACCCACATGAGTAGGTGAATTTCACCCAATTTCGAAGAGTGTATGATAAATAATTTCGAAGATATCATAAGTATAACGACATAAGACGTCGAAATGAGTACTTGTAAAATAGTCGTTTCACACAATTCATACAAAAAAAGGGAAAATTAAAACAAATTATACTCTAGAAATAAGGAAATTTAAATTCTTAGTTACAATTGAGGTTTGCAGTGTCATTTATTCATTCAACTTCACTACAATTCGAATATCACATTAATTAGTTTTATTAAATAATTTTGTCATATCTAAACTCCCTAAGAAGGAAATTTTAATATTTAAATTACGACAATAATTAAAAACGTTTTTTTTGTATACTTTTGTATGTACCAATATATTTTAGAAAATAGTTATCCGTAATATTTATACATTATTGAGATAAGAATTGATAAAAAAAATGAATAATGTTTTCCCTGCGGTAAAAATTACGAGTAGTATTTATATATTTTAGAAAATGAATACTCTATATTTATTTATCATGAAACTAGTTAAAAACATGAATGACTCAAGCAAGTGACGACTTTCGATATGTATTATGTTCATACGGAGTACAATTTTTACAAAAGAAGTTGGAGTTCTATAGTGGCAAAGAAGTTGAGTTTTAATGTGAAGGTCATGTGCCATGTCACTGATCATGATGTTATTCTATAATACTGCAGTAGTTGTATGAGGGTTTAAGTTGTTTTCTCTCGGACTAATCGGGATGTAATTTTGGCCAGGTTAATTGAGTGTGAAAGTGAGACTGCGAAGATCAGATTGCTTGACTCGGATTGTGAAGCACGGATGATTTGCTTCCAATGCAAGAATTACCATACAAATGTTGAGTTAATGAGAATTGAGTATTTCCAAATACTCAACAAAGAGCAGTGCCACGTCATTGTGCATGGTGCTTGCTTTAATATATAAAGGATTTACACGGTTTCTTAAAGTTATGTTTAGCACACCAGTCAACTTATATAACCGGTTTCATAGATTAAGAAACCTTAATTACAAATAACAGGTCTCTTAACTACAAACAACTAGTGTACTAACCCGTGAAAATTCACGGGGTTGAGACGTTTTCATTATCATTAGAAAATATCGAAGATAATTAATGAGCAGTGTAACATAAAGAATTTATTGCATGGTACATTTGTTAAATTAACGAATTTAGAGGAATAGTGTAATACCCGTGAAAATTCACGGCGTTGAAGCGTTTTTTTGCATCAAAAAGGCAAATTACAATCAGTATGAAAATGGACGGAAAGAAGATATTGGTTAAAAATAACGTAAAACAAATGAACTTTGATGCAGACGATTATTAAAGTGTGTTTAATATCTAAGTCAAATAACCCACATGAGTAGGTGAATTTCACCCAATTTCGAAGAGTGTATGATAAATAATTTCGAAGATATCGTAAGTATAACGACATAAGACGTCGAAATGAGTACTTGTAAAATAGTTGTTTCACACAATTCATACAAAAAAAGGGAAAATGAAAACAAATTATACTCTAGAAATAAGGAAATTTAAATTCTTAGTTACAATTGAGGTTTGCAGTGTCATTTATTCATTCAACTTCACTACAATTCGAATATCACATTAATTAGTTTTATTAAATAATTTTGTCATATCCAAACTCCCTAAGAAGGAAATTTTAATATTTAAATTACGACAATAATTAAAAACGTTTTTTTTGTATACTTTTGTATGTACCAATATATTTTAGAAAATGGTTATCCGTAATATTTATACATTATTGAGATAAGAATTGATAAAAAAAATGAATAATGTTTTCCCTGCGGTAAAAATTACGAGTAGTATTTATATATTTTAGAAAATGAATACTCTATATTTATTTATCATGAAACTAATTAAAAACATGAATGACTCAAGCAAGTGACGACTTTCGATATGTATTATGTTCATACGGAGTACAATTTTTACAAAAGAAGTTGGAGTTCTATAGTGGCAAAGGAGTTGAGTTTTAATGTGAAGGTCATGTGCCATGTCACTGATCATGATGTTATTCTATAATACTGCAGTAGTTGTATGAGGGTTTAAGTTGTTTTCTCTCGGACTAATCGTGAGGATTGTGAAGCACGGATGATTTGCTTCCAATGCAAGAATTACCATACAAATGTTGAGTTAATGAGAATTGAGTATTTCCAAATACTCAACAAAGAGCAGTGCCACGTCATTGTGCATGGTGCTTGCTTTAATATATAAAGGATTTACACGGTTTCTTAAAGTTATGTTTAGCACACCAGTCAACTTATATAACCGGTTTCATAGATTAACAAACCTTAATTACAAATAACCGGTCTCTTAACTACAAACAACTAGTGTACTGACCCGTGAAAATTCACGGGGTTGAGACGTTTTCATTATCAATAGAAAATATCGAAGATAATTAATGAGCAGTGTAACATAAAGACTTTATTGCATGGTACATTTGTTAAATTAACGAATTTAGAGGAATAGTGTAATACCCGTGAAAATTCACGGCGTTGAAGCGTTTTTTTGTATCAAAAAGGCAAATTACAATCAGTATGAAAATGGACGGAAAGAAGATATTGGTTAAAAATAACGTAAAAGAAATGAACTTTGATGCAGACGATTATTAAAGTGTGTTTAATATCTAAGTCAAATAACCCACATGAGTAGGTGAATTTCACCCAATTTCGAAGAGTGTATGATAAATAATTTCGAATATATCGTAAGTATAACGACATAAGACGTCGAAATGAGTACTTGTAAAATAGTCGTTTCACACAATTCATACAAAAAAAGGGAAAATGAAAACAAATTATACTCTAGAAATAAGGAAATTTAAATTCTTAGTTACAATTGAGGTTTGCAGTGTCATTTATTCATTCAACTTCACTACAATTCGAATATCACATTAATTAGTTTTATTAAATAATTTTGTCATATCCAAACTCCCTAAGAAGGAAATTTTAATATTTAAATTACGACAATAATTAAAAACGTTTTTTTTTGTATACTTTTGTATGTACCAATATATTTTAGAAAATGGTTATCCGTAATATTTATACATTATCGAGATAAGAATTGATAAAAAAAAATGAATAATGTTTTCCCTGCGGTAAAAATTACGAGTAGTATTTATATATTTTAGAAAATGAATACTCTATATTTATTTATTATGAAACTAATTAAAAAAATGAATGACTCAAGCAAGTGACGACTTTCGATATGTATTATGTTCATACGGAGTACAATTTTGACAAAAGAAGTTGGATTTCTATAGTGGCAAAGGAGTTGAGTTTTAATGTGAAGGTCATGTGCCATGTCACTGATCATGATGTTATTCTATAATACTGCAGTAGTTGTATGAGGGTTTAAGTTGTTTTCTCTCGGACTAATCGCGATGTAATTTTGGCCAGGTTAATTGAGTGTGAAAGTGAGACTGCGAAGATCAGATTGCTTGACTCGGATTGTGAAGCACGGATGATTTGCTTCCAATGCAAGAATTACCATACAAATGTTGAGTTAATGAGAATTGAGTATTTCCAAATACTCAACAAAGAGCAGTGCCACGTCATTGTGCATGGTGCTTGCTTTAATATATAAAGGATTTACACGGTTTCTTAAAGTTATGTTTAGCACACCAGTCAACTTATATAACCGGTTTCATAGATTAAGAAACCTTAATTACAAATAACAGGTCTCTTAACTACAAACAACTAGTGTACTGACCCGTGAAAATTCACGGGGTTGAGACGTTTTCATTATCATTAGAAAATATCGAAGATAATTAATGAGCAGTGTAACATAAAGAATTTATTGCATGGTACATTTGTTAAATTAACGAATTTAGAGGAATAGTGTAATACCCGTGAAAATTCACGGCGTTGAAGCGTTTTTTTGCATCAAAAAGGCAAATTACAATCAGTATGAAAATGGACGGAAAGAAGATATTGGTTAAAAATAACGTAAAAGAAATGAACTTTGATGCAGACGATTATTAAAGTGTGTTTAATATCTAAGTCAAATAACCCACATGAGTAGGTGAATTTCACCCAAT
Organism: Agrostemma githago; assembly: GCA_958450325.1. Lineage (NCBI taxonomy): Eukaryota > Viridiplantae > Streptophyta > Magnoliopsida > Caryophyllales > Caryophyllaceae > Agrostemma > Agrostemma githago. The sequence continues at coordinate 56,536,686 of OY288241.1, forward strand.
TTCGAAGAGTGTATGATAAATAATTTCGAAGATATCGTAAGTATAACGACATAAGACGTCGAAATGAGTACTTGTAAAATAGTTGTTTCACACAATTCATACAAAAAAAGGGAAAATGAAAACAAATTATACTCTAGAAATAAGGAAATTTAAATTCTTAGTTACAATTGAGGTTTGCAGTGTCATTTATTCATTCAACTTCACTACAATTCGAATATCACATTAATTAGTTTTATTAAATAATTTTGTCATATCCAAACTCCCTAAGAAGGAAATTTTAATATTTAAATTACGACAATAATTAAAAACGTTTTTTTTGTATACTTTTGTATGTACCAATATATTTTAGAAAATGGTTATCCGTAATATTTATACATTATTGAGATAAGAATTGATAAAAAAAATGAATAATGTTTTCCCTGCGGTAAAAATTACGAGTAGTATTTATATATTTTAGAAAATGAATACTCTATATTTATTTATCATGAAACTAATTAAAAACATGAATGACTCAAGCAAGTGACGACTTTCGATATGTATTATGTTCATACGGAGTACAATTTTTACAAAAGAAGTTGGAGTTCTATAGTGGCAAAGGAGTTGAGTTTTAATGTGAAGGTCATGTGCCATGTCACTGATCATGATGTTATTCTATAATACTGCAGTAGTTGTATGAGGGTTTAAGTTGTTTTCTCTCGGACTAATCGTGAGGATTGTGAAGCACGGATGATTTGCTTCCAATGCAAGAATTACCATACAAATGTTGAGTTAATGAGAATTGAGTATTTCCAAATACTCAACAAAGAGCAGTGCCACGTCATTGTGCATGGTGCTTGCTTTAATATATAAAGGATTTACACGGTTTCTTAAAGTTATGTTTAGCACACCAGTCAACTTATATAACCGGTTTCATAGATTAACAAACCTTAATTACAAATAACCGGTCTCTTAACTACAAACAACTAGTGTACTGACCCGTGAAAATTCACGGGGTTGAGACGTTTTCATTATCAATAGAAAATATCGAAGATAATTAATGAGCAGTGTAACATAAAGACTTTATTGCATGGTACATTTGTTAAATTAACGAATTTAGAGGAATAGTGTAATACCCGTGAAAATTCACGGCGTTGAAGCGTTTTTTTGTATCAAAAAGGCAAATTACAATCAGTATGAAAATGGACGGAAAGAAGATATTGGTTAAAAATAACGTAAAAGAAATGAACTTTGATGCAGACGATTATTAAAGTGTGTTTAATATCTAAGTCAAATAACCCACATGAGTAGGTGAATTTCACCCAATTTCGAAGAGTGTATGATAAATAATTTCGAATATATCGTAAGTATAACGACATAAGACGTCGAAATGAGTACTTGTAAAATAGTCGTTTCACACAATTCATACAAAAAAAGGGAAAATGAAAACAAATTATACTCTAGAAATAAGGAAATTTAAATTCTTAGTTACAATTGAGGTTTGCAGTGTCATTTATTCATTCAACTTCACTACAATTCGAATATCACATTAATTAGTTTTATTAAATAATTTTGTCATATCCAAACTCCCTAAGAAGGAAATTTTAATATTTAAATTACGACAATAATTAAAAACGTTTTTTTTTGTATACTTTTGTATGTACCAATATATTTTAGAAAATGGTTATCCGTAATATTTATACATTATCGAGATAAGAATTGATAAAAAAAATGAATAATGTTTTCCCTGCGGTAAAAATTACGAGTAGTATTTATATATTTTAGAAAATGAATACTCTATATTTATTTATTATGAAACTAATTAAAAACATGAATGACTCAAGCAAGTGACGACTTTCGATATGTATTATGTTCATACGGAGTACAATTTTGACAAAAGAAGTTGGATTTCTATAGTGGCAAAGGAGTTGAGTTTTAATGTGAAGGTCATGTGCCATGTCACTGATCATGATGTTATTCTATAATACTGCAGTAGTTGTATGAGGGTTTAAGTTGTTTTCTCTCGGACTAATCGCGATGTAATTTTGGCCAGGTTAATTGAGTGTGAAAGTGAGACTGCGAAGATCGGATTGCTTGACTCGGATTGTGAAGCACGGATGATTTGCTTCCAATGCAAGAATTACCATACAAATGTTGAGTTAATGAGAATTGAGTATTTCCAAATACTCAACAAAGAGCAGTGTCACGTCATTGTGCATGGTGCTTGCTTTAATATATAAAGGATTTACACGGTTTCTTAAACTTATGTTTAGCACACCAGTCAACTTATATAACCGGTTTCATAGATTAAGAAACCTTAATTACAAATAACCGGTCTCTTAACTACAAACAACTAGTGTACTAACCCGTGAAAATTCACGGGGTTGAGACGTTTTCATAATCATTAGAAAATATCGAAGATAATTAATGAGCAGTGTAACATAAAGACTTTATTGCATGGTACATTTGTTAAAATAACGAATTTAGAGGAATAGTGTAATACCCGTGAAAATTCACGGCGTTGAAGCGTTTTTTTGCATCAAAAAGGCAAATTACAATTAGTATGAAAATGGACGGAAAGAAGATATTGGTTAAAAATAACGTAAAAGAAATGAACTTTGATGCAGACGATTATTAAAGTGTATTTAATATCTAAGTCAAATAACCCACATGAGTAGGTGAATTTCACCCAATTTCGAAGAGTGTATGATAAATAATTTCGAAGATATCGTAAGTATAACGACATAAGACGTCGAAATGAGTACTTGTAAAATAGTCGTTTCACACAATTCATACAAAAAAAGGGAAAATGAAAACAAATTATACTCTAGAGATAAGGAAATTTAAATTCTTTGTTACAATTGAGGTTTGCAGTGTCATTTATTCATTCAACTTCACTACAATTCGAATATCACATTAATTAGTTTTATTAAATAATTTTGTCATATCCAAACTCCCTAAGAAGGAAATTTTAATATTTAAATTACGACAATAATTAAAAACGTTTTTTTTGTATACTTTTGTATGTACCAATATATTTTAGAAAATGGTTATCCGTAATATTTATACATTATTGAGATAAGAATTGATAAAAAAAAAATGAATAATGTTTTCCCTGCGGTAAAAATTACGAGTAGTATTTATATATTTTAGAAAATGAATACTCTATATTTATTTATTATGAAACTAATTAAAAACGTGAATGACTCAAGCAAGTGACGACTTTCGATATGTATTATGTTCATACGGAGTACAATTTTTACAAAAGAAGTTGGAGTTCTATAGTGGCAAAGGAGTTGAGTTTTAATGTGAAGGTCATGTGCCATGTCACTGATCATGATGTTATTCTATAATACTGCAGGTGTTGTATGAGGGTTTAAGTTGTTTTCTCTCGGACTAATCGGGATGTAATTTTGGCCAGGTTAATTGAGTGTGAAAGTGAGACTGCGAAGATCGGATTGCTTGACTCGGATTGTGAAGCACGGATGATTTGTTTCCAATGCAAGAATTACCATACAAATGTTGAGTTAATGAGAATTGAGTATTTCCAAATACTCAACAAAGAGCAGTGCCACGTCATTGTGCATGGTGCTTGCTTTAATATATAAAGGATTTACACGGTTTCTTAAACTTATGTTTAGCACACCAGTCAACTTATATAACCGGTTTCATAGATTAAGAAACCTTAATTACAAATAACCGGTCTCTTAACTACAAACAACGAGTGTACTAACCCGTGAAAATTCACGGGGTTGAGACGTTTTCATTATCATTAGAAAATATCGAAGATAATTAATGAGCACTGTAACATAAAGACTTTATTGCATGGTACATTTGTTAAATTAACGAATTTAGAGGAATAGTGTAATACCCGTGAAAATTCACGGCGTTGAAGCGTTTTTTTGCATCAAAAAGGCAAATTACAATCAGTATGAAAATGGACGGAAAGAAGATATTGGTTAAAAATAACGTAAAAGAAATGAACTTTGATGCAGACGATTATTAAAGTGTATTTAATATCTAAGTCAAATAACCCACATGAGCAGGTGAATTTCACCCAATTTCGAAGAGTGTATGATAAATAATTTCGAAGATATCGTAAGTATAACGACATAAGACGTCGAAATGAGTACTTGTAAAATAGTCGTTTCACACAATTCATACAAAAAAAGGGAAAATGAAAACAAATTATACTCTAGAAATAAGGAAATTTAAATTCTTTGTTACAATTGAGGTTTGCAGTGTCATTTATTCATTCAACTTCACTACAATTCGAATATCACATTAATTAGTTTTATTAAATAATTTTGTCATATCCAAACTCCCTAAGAAGGAAATTTTAATATTTAAATTACGACAATAATTAAAAACGTTTTTTTTGTATACTTTTGTATGTACCAATATATTTTAGAAAATGGTTATCCGTAATATTTATACATTATTGAGATAAGAATTGATAAAAAAAAAATGAATAATGTTTTCCCTGCGGTAAAAATTACGAGTAGTATTTATATATTTTAGAAAATGAATACTCTATATTTATTTATTATGAAACTAATTAAAAACGTGAATGACTCAAGCAAGTGACGACTTTCGATATGTATTATGTTCATACGGAGTACAATTTTTACAAAAGAAGTTGGAGTTCTATAGTGGCAAAGGAGTTGAGTTTTAATGTGAAGGTCATGTGCCATGTCACTGATCATGATGTTATTCTATAATACTGCAGGTGTTGTATGAGGGTTTAAGTTGTTTTCTCTCGGACTAATCGGGATGTAATTTTGGCCAGGTTAATTGAGTGTGAAAGTGAGACTGCGAAGATCGGATTGCTTGACTCGGATTGTGAAGCACGGATGATTTGCTTCCAATGCAAGAATTACCATAAAAATGTTGAGTTAATGAGAATTGAGTATTTCCAAATACTCAACAAAGAGCAGTGCCACGTCATTGTGCATGGTGCTTGCTTTAATATATAAAGGATTTACACGGTTTCTTAAACTTATGTTTAGCACACCAGTCAACTTATATAACCGGTTTCATAGATTAAGAAACCTTAATTACAAATAACCGGTCTCTTAACTACAAACAACGAGTGTACTAACCCGTGAAAATTCACGGGGTTGAGACGTTTTCATTATCATTAGAAAATATCGAAGATAATTAATGAGCACTGTAACATAAAGACTTTATTGCATGGTACATTTGTTAAATTAACGAATTTAGAGGAATAGTGTAATACCCGTGAAAATTCACGGCGTTGAAGCGTTTTTTTGCATCAAAAAGGCAAATTACAATCAGTATGAAAATGGACGGAAAGAAGATATTGGTTAAAAATAACGTAAAAGAAATGAACTTTGATGCAGACGATTATTAAAGTGTATTTAATATCTAAGTCAAATAACCCACATGAGCAGGTGAATTTCACCCAATTTCGAAGAGTGTATGATAAATAATTTCGAAGATATCGTAAGTATAACGACATAAGACGTCGAAATGAGTACTTGTAAAATAGTCGTTTCACACAATTCATACAAAAAAAGGGAAAATGAAAACAAATTATACTCTAGAAATAAGGAAATTTAAATTCTTTGTTACAATTGAGGTTTGCAGTGTCATTTATTCATTCAACTTCACTACAATTCGAATATCACATTAATTAGTTTTATTAAATAATTTTGTCATATCCAAACTCCCTAAGAAGGAAATTTTAATATTTAAATTACGACAATAATTAAAAACGTTTTTTTTGTATACTTTTGTATGTACCAATATATTTTAGAAAATGGTTATCCGTAATATTTATACATTATTGAGATAAGAATTGATAAAAAAAAAATTATAATGTTTTCCCTGCGGTAAAAATTACGAGTAGTATTTATATATTTTAGAAAATGAATACTCTATATTTATTTATTATGAAACTAATTAAAAACGTGAATGACTCAAGCAAGTGACGACTTTCGATATGTATTATGTTCATACGGAGTACAATTTTTACAAAAGAAGTTGGAGTTCTATAGTGGCAAAGGAGTTGAGTTTTAATGTGAAGGTCATGTGCCATGTCACTGATCATGATGTTATTCTATAATACTGCAGTAGTTGTATGAGGGTTTAAGTTGTTTTCTCTCGGACTAATCGGGTTGTAATTTTGGCCAGGTTAATTGAGTGTGAAAGTGAGACTGCGAAGATCGGATTGCTTGACTCGGATTGTGAAGCACGGATGATTTGCTTCCAATGCAAGAATTACCATACAAATGTTGAGTTAATGAGAATTGAGTATTTCCAAATACTCAACAAAGAGCAGTGCCACGTCATTGTGCATGGTGCTTGCTTTAATATATAAAGGATTTACAAGGTTTCTTAAAGTTATGTTTAGCACACCAGTCAACTTATATAACCGGTTTCATAGATTAAGAAACCTTAATTATAAATAACCGGTCTCTTAACTACAAACAACTAGTGTACTAACCCGTGAAAATTCACGGGGTTGAGACGTTTTCATTATCATTAGAAAATATCGAAGATAATTAATGAGCAGTGTAACATAAAGACTTTATTGCATGGTACATTTGTTAAATTAACGAATTTAGAGGAATAGTGTAATACCCGTGAAAATTCACGGCGTTGAAGCGTTTTTTTGCATCAAAAAGGCAAATTACAATCAGTATGAAAATGGACGGAAAGAAGATATTGGTTTAAAAATAACGTAAAAGAAATGAACTTTGATGCAGACGATTATTAAAGTGTGTTTAATATCTAAGTCAAATAACTCACATGAGTAGGTGAATTTCACCCAATTTCGAAGAGTGTATGATAAATAATTTCGAAGATATCGAAAGTATAACGACATAAGACGTCGAAATGAGTACTTGTAAAATAGTCGTTTCACACAATTCATACAAAAAAAGGGAAAATGAAAACAAATTATACTCTAGAAATAAGGAAATTTAAATTCTTAGTTACAATTGAGGTTTGCAGTGTCATTTATTCATTCAACTTCACTACAATTCGAATATCACATTAATTAGTTTTATTAAATAATTTTGTCATATCCAAACTCCCTAAGAAGAAAATTTTAATATTTAAATTACGACAATAATTAAAAACGTTTTTTTTGTATACTTTTGTATGTACCAATATATTTTAGAAAATGGTTATCCGTAATATTTATACATTATTGAGATAAGAATTGATAAAAAAAATGAATAATGTTTTCCCTGCGGTAAAAATTACGAGTAGTATTTATATATTTTAGAAAATGAATACTCTATATTTATTTATTATGAAACTAATTAAAAACATGAATGACTCAAGCAAGTGACGACTTTTGATATGTATTATGTTCATACGGAGTACAATTTTTACAAAAGAAGTTGGAGTTCTATAGTGAAAAGGAGTTGAGTTTTAATGTGAAGGTCATGTGCCATGTCACTGATCATGATGTTATTCTATAATACTGCAGTAGTTGTATGAGGGTTTAAGTTGTTTTCTCTCGGACTAATCGGGATGTAATTTTGGCCAGGTTAATTGAGTGTGAAAGTGAGACTGTGAAGATCGGATTGCTTGACTCGGATTGTGAAGCACGGATGATTTGCTTCCAATGCAAGAATTACCATACAAATGTTGAGTTAATGAGAATTGAGTATTTCCAAATACTCAACAAAGAGCAGTGCCACGTCATTGTGCATGGTGCTTGCTTTAATATATAAAGGATTTACACGGTTTCTTAAAGTTATGTTTAGCACACCAGTCAACTTATATAACCGGTTTCATAGATTAAGAAACCTTAATTACAAATAACCGGTCTCTTAACTACAAACAACTAGTGTACTAACCCGTGAAAATTCACGGGGTTCAGACGTTTTCATTATCATTAGAAAATATCGAAGATAATTAATGAGCAGTGTAACATAAAGACTTTATTGCATGGTACATTTGTTAAATTAACGAATTTAGAGGAATAGTGTAATACCCGTGAAAATTCACGGCGTTGAAGCGTTTTTTTGCATCAAAAAGGCAAATTACAATCAGTATGAAAATGGACGGAAAGAAGATATTGGTTAAAAATAACGTAAAAGAAATGAACTTTGATGCAGACGATTATTAAAGTGTGTTTAATATCTAAGTCAAATAACCCACATGAGTAGGTGAATTTCACCCAATTTCGAAGAGTGTATGATAAATAATTTCGAATATATCGTAAGTATAACGACATAAGACGTCGAAATGAGTACTTGTAAAATAGTCGTTTCACACAATTCATACAAAAAAAGGGAAAATGAAAACAAATTATACTCTAGAAATAAGGAAATTTAAATTCTTAGTTACAATTGAGGTTTGCAGTGTCATTTATTCATTCAACTTCACTACAATTCGAATATCACATTAATTAGTTTTATTAAATAATTTTGTCATATCCAAACTCCCTAAGAAGGAAATTTTAATATTTAAATTACGACAATAATTAAAAACGTTTTTTTTGTATACTTTTGTATGTACCAATATATTTTAGAAAATGGTTATCCGTAATATTTATACATTATTGAGATAAGAATTGATAAAAAAAATGAATAATGTTTTCCCTGCGGTAAAAATTACGAGTAGTATTTATATATTTTAGAAAATGAATACTCTATATTTATTTATTATGAAACTAATTAAAAACATGAATGACTCAAGCAAGTGACGACTTTTGATATGTATTATGTTCATACGGAGTACAATTTTTACAAAAGAAGTTGGAGTTCTATAGTGAAAAGGAGTTGAGTTTTAATGTGAAGGTCATGTGCCATGTCACTGATCATGATGTTATTCTATAATACTGCAGTAGTTGTATGAGGGTTTAAGTTGTTTTCTCTCGGACTAATCGGGATGTAATTTTGGCCAGGTTAATTGAGTGTGAAAGTGAGACTGTGAAGATCGGATTGCTTGACTCGGATTGTGAAGCACGGATGATTTGCTTCCAATGCAAGAATTACCATACAAATGTTGAGTTAATGAGAATTGAGTATTTCCAAATACTCAACAAAGAGCAGTGCCACGTCATTGTGCATGGTGCTTGCTTTAATATATAAAGGATTTACACGGTTTCTTAAAGTTATGTTTAGCACACCAGTCAACTTATATAACCGGTTTCATAGATTAAGAAACCTTAATTACAAATAACCGGTCTCTTAACTACAAACAACTAGTGTACTAACCCGTGAAAATTCACGGGGTTCAGACGTTTTCATTATCATTAGAAAATATCGAAGATAATTAATGAGCAGTGTAACATAAAGACTTTATTGCATGGTACATTTGTTAAATTAACGAATTTAGAGGAATAGTGTAATACCCGTGAAAATTCACGGCGTTGAAGCGTTTTTTTGCATCAAAAAGGCAAATTACAATCAGTATGAAAATGGACGGAAAGAAGATATTGGTTTAAAAATAACGTAAAAGAAATGAACTTTGATGCAGACGATTATTAAAGTGTGTTTAATATCTAAGTCAAATAACCCACATGAGTAGGTGAATTTCACCCAATTTCGAAGAGTGTATGATAAATAATTTTGAATATATCGTAAGTATAACGACATAAGACGTCGAAATGAGTACTTGTAAAATAGTCGTTTCACACAATTCATACAAAAAAAGGGAAAATGAAAACAAATTATACTCTAGAAATAAGGAAATTTAAATTCTTACTTACAATTGAGGTTTGCAGTGTCATTTATTCATTCAACTTCACTACAATTCGAATATCACATTAATTAGTTTTATTAAATAATTTTGTCATATCCAAACTCCCTAAGAAGGAAATTTTAATATTTAAATTACGACAATAATTTAAAACGTTTTTTTTGTATACTTTTGTATGTACCAATATATTTTAGAAAATGGTTATCCGTAATATTTATACATTATTGAGATAAGAATTGATAAAAAAAAATGAATAATGTTTTCCCTGCGGTAAAAATTACGAGTAGTATTTATATATTTTAGAAAATGAATACTCTATATTTATTTATTATGAAACTAATTAAAAACATGAATGACTCAAGCAAGTGACGACTTTCGATATGTATTATGTTCATACGGAGTACAATTTTTAAAAAAGAAGTTGGAGTTCTATAGTGGCAAAGGAGTTGAGTTTTAATGTGAAGGTCATGTGCCATGTCACTGATCATGATGTTATTCTATAATACTGCAGTAGTTGTATGAGGGTTTTAGTTGTTTTCTCTCGGACTAATCGGGATGTAATTTTGGCCAGGTTAATTGAGTGTGAAAGTGAGACTGCGAAGATCGGATTGTGAAGCACGGATGATTTGCTTCCAATGCAAGAATTACCATACAAATGTTGAGTTAATGAGAATTGAGTATTTCCAAATACTCAACAAAGAGCAGTGCCACATCATTGTGCATGGTGCTTGCTTTAATATATAAAGGATTTACACGGTTTCTTAAAGTTATGTTTAGCACACCAGTCAACTTATATAACCGGTTTCATAGATTAAGAAACCTTAATTACAAATAACCGGTCCCTTAACTACAAACAACTAGTGTACTGACCCGTGAAAATTCACGGGGTTGAGACGTTTTCATTATCATTAGAAAATATCGAAGATAATTAATGAGCAGTGTAACATAAAGACTTTATTGCATGGTACATTTGTTAAATTAACGAATTTAGAGGAATAGTGTAATACCCGTGAAAATTCACGGCGTTGAAGCGTTTTTTTGCATCAAAAAGGCAAATTACAATCAGTATGAAAATGGACGGAAAGAAGATATTGGTTAAAAATAACGTAATAGAAATGAACTTTGATGCAGACGATTATTAAAGTGTGTTTAATATCTAAGTCAAATAACCCACATGAGTAGGTGAATTTCACCCAATTTCGAAGAGTGTATGTGTAGACACCCACATTTTGAGTATGATAAATAATTTCGAATATATCGTAAGTATAATGACATAAGACGTCGAAATGAGTACTTGTAAAATAGTCGTTTCACACAATTCATACAAAAAAGGGAAAATGAAAACAAATTATACTCTAGAAATAAGGAAATTTAAATTCTTAGTTACAATTGAGGTTTGCAGTGTCATTTATTCATTCAACTTCACTACAATTCGAATATCACATTAATTAGTTTTATTAAATAATTTTGTCATATCCAAACTCCCTAAGAAGGAAATTTTAATATTTAAATTACGACAATAATTAAAAACGTTTTTTTTGTATACTTTTGTATGTACCAATATATTTTAGAAAATGGTTATCCGTAATATTTATACATTATTGAGATAAGAATTGATAAAAAAAAATGAATAATGTTTTCCCTGCGGTAAAAATTACGAGTAGTATTTATATATTTTAGAAAATGAATACTCTATATTTATTTATTATGAAACTAATTAAAAACGTGAATGACTCAAGCAAGTGACGACTTTCGATATGTATTATGTTCATACGGAGTACAATTTTTACAAAAGAAGTTGGATTTCTATAGTGGCAAAGGAGTTGAGTTTTAATGTGAAGGTCATGTGCCATGTCACTGATCATGATGTTATTCTATAATACTGCAGTAGTTGTATGAGGGTTTAAGTTGTTTTCTCTCGGACTAATCGGGATGTAATTTTGGCCAGGTTAATTGAGTGTGAAAGTGAGACTGCGAAGATCGGATTGTGAAGCACGGATGATTTGCTTCCAATGCAAGAATTACCATACAAATGTTGAGTTAATGAGAATTGAGTATTTCCAAATACTCAACAAAGAGCAGTGCCACATCATTGTGCATGGTGCTTGCTTTAATATATAAAGGATTTACACGGTTTCTTAAAGTTATGTTTAGCACACCAGTCAACTTATATAACCGGTTTCATAGATTAAGAAACCTTAATTACAAATAACCGGTCTCTTAACTACAAACAACTAGTGTACTAACCCGTGAAAATTCACGGGGTTGAGACGTTTTCATTATCATTAGAAAATATCGATGATAATTAATGAGCAGTGTAACATAAAGACTTTATTGCATGGTACATTTGTTAAATTAACGAATTTAGAGGAATAGTGTAATACCCGTGAAAATTCACGGCGTTGAAGCGTTTTTTTGCATCAAAAAGGCAAATTACAATCAGTATGAAAATGGACGGAAAGAAGATATTGGTTAAAAATAACGTAAAAGAAATGAACTTTGATGCAGACGATTATTAAAGTGTGTTTAATATCTAAGTCAAATAACCCACATGAGTAGGTGAATTTCACCCAATTTCGTAGAGTGTATGATAAATAATTTCGAAGATATCGTAAGTACAACGACATAAGACGTCGAAATGAGTACTTGTAAAATAGTCGTTTCACACAATTCATACAAAAAAAGGGAAAATGAAAACAAATTATACTCTAGAAATAAGGAAATTTAAATTCTTTGTTACAATTGAGGTTTGCAGTGTCATTTATTCATTCAACTTCACTACAATTCGAATATCACATTAATTAGTTTTATTAAATAATTTTGTCATATCCAAACTCCCTAAGAAGGAAATTTTAATATTTAAATTACGACAATAATTAAAAACGTTTTTTTTGTATACTTTTGTATGTACCAATATATTTTAGAAAATGGTTATCCGTAATATTTATACATTATTGAGATAAGAATTGATAAAAAAAAAAATGAATAATGTTTTCCCTGCGGTAAAAATTACGAGTAGTATTTATATATTTTAGAAAATGAATACTCTATATTTATTTATTATGAAACTAATTAAAAACGTGAATGACTCAAGCAAGTGACGACTTTCGATATGTATTATGTTCATACGGAGTACAATTTTTACAAAAGAAGTTGGAGTTCTATAGTGGCAAAGGAGTTGAGTTTTAATGTGAAGGTCATGTGCCATGTCACTGATCATGATGTTATTCTATAATACTGCAGTAGTTGTATGAGGGTTTAAGTTGTTTTCTCTCGGACTAATCGGGATGTAATTTTGGCCAGGTTAATTGAGTGTGAAAGTGAGACTGCGAAGATCGGATTGTGAAGCACGGATGATTTGCTTCCAATGCAAGAATTACCATACAAATGTTGAGTTAATGAGAATCGAGTATTTCCAAATACTCAACAAAGAGCAGTGCCACATCATTGTGCATGGTGCTTGCTTTAATATATAAAGGATTTACACGGTTTCTTAAAGTTATGTTTAGCACACCAGTCAACTTATATAACCGGTTTCATAGATTAAGAAACCTTAATTACAAATAACCGGTCTCTTAACTACAAACAACTAGTGTACTAACCCGTGAAAATTCACGGGGTTGAGACGTTTTCATTATCATTAGAAAATATCGAAGATAATTAATGAGCACTGTAACATAAAGACTTTATTGCATGGTACATTTGTTAAATTAACGAATTTAGAGGAATAGTGTAATACCCGTGAAAATTCACGGCGTTGAAGCGTTTTTTTGCATCAAAAAGGCAAATTACAATCAGTATGAAAATGGACGGAAAGAAGATATTGGTTAAAAATAACGTAAAAGAAATGAACTTTGATGCAGACGATTATTAAAGTGTGTTTAATATCTAAGTCAAATAACCCACATGAGTAGGTGAATTTCACCCAATTTCGTAGAGTGTATGATAAATAATTTCGAAGATATCGTAAGTATAACGACATAAGACGTCGAAATGAGTACTTGTAAAATAGTCGTTTCACACAATTCATACAAAAAAAAGGGAAAATGAAAACAAATTATACTCTAGAAATAAGGAAATTTAAATTCTTAGTTACAATTGAGGTTTGCAGTGTCATTTATTCATTCAACTTCACTACAATTCGAATATCACATTAATTAGTTTTATTAAATAATTTTGTCATATCCAAACTTCCTAAGAAGGAAATTTTAATATTTAAATTACGACAATAATTTAAAATGTTTTTTTTTGTATACTTTTGTATGTACCAATATATTTTATAAAATGGTTATCCGTAATATATATACATTATTGAGATAAGAATTGATAAAAAAAATGAATAATGTTTTCCCTGTGGTAAAAATTACGAGTAGTATTTATATATTTTGGAAAATGAATACTCTATAATTATTTATTATGAAACTAATTAAAAACATGAATGACTCAAGCAAGTGACGACTTTCGATATGTATTATGTTCATACGGAGTACAATTTTGACAAAAGAAGTTGGAGTTCTATAGTGGCAAAGGAGTTGAGTTTTAATGTGAAGGTCATGTGCCATGTCACTGATCATGATGTTATTCTATAATACTGCAGTAGTTGTATGAGGGTTTAAGTTGTTTTCTCTCGAACTAATCGGGATGTAATTTTGGCCAGGTTAATTGAGTGTGAAAGTGAGACTGCGAAGATCGGATTGCTTGACTCAGATTGTGAAGCACGGATGATTTGCTTCCAATGCAAGAATTACCATACAAATGTTGAGTTAATGAGAATTGAGTATTTCCAAATACTCAACAAAGAGCAGTGCCACGTCATTGTGCATGGTGCTTGCTTTAATATATAAAGGATTTACACGGTTTCTTAAAGTTATGTTTAGCACACCAGTCAACTTATATAACCGGTTTCATAGATTAAGAATCCTTAATTACAAATAACAGGTCTCCTAACTACAAACAACTAGTGTACTAACCCGTGAAAATTCACGGGGTTGAGACGTTTTCATTATCATTAGAAAATATCGAAGATAATTAATGAGCAGTGTAACATAAAGACTTTATTGCATGGTACATTTGTTAAATTAACGAATTTAGAGGAATAGTGTAATAACCGTGAAAATTCACGGCGTTGAAGCGTTTTTTTTGCATCAAAGGGGCAAATTACAATCAGTATGAAAATGGATGGAAAGAAGATATTGGTTAAAAATAACGTAAAAGAAATGAACTTTGGTGCAGACGATTATTAAAGTGTGTTTAATATCTAAGTCAAATAACCCACATGAGTAGGTGAATTTCACCCAATTTCGAAGAGTGTATGATAAATAATTTCGAAGATATCGTAAGTATAACGACATAAGACGTCGAAATGAGTACTTGTAAAATAGTCGTTTCACACAATTCATACAAAAAAGGGAAAATGAAAACAAATTATACTCTAGAAATAAGGAAATTTAAATTCTTAGTTACAATTGAGGTTTGCAGTGTCATTTATTCATTCAACTTCACTACAATTCGAATATCACATTAATTAGTTTTATTAAATAATTTTGTCATATCCGAACTCCCTAAGAAGGAAATTTTAATATTTAAATTACGACAATAATTAAAAACGTTTTTTTTGTATACTTTTGTATGTACCAATATATTTTAGAAAATGGTTATCCGTAATATTTATACATTATTGAGATAAGAATTGATAAAAAAAAATGAATAATGTTTTCCCTGCGGTAAAAATTACGAGTAGTATTTATATATTTTAGAAAATGAATACTCTATATTTATTTATTATGAAACTAATTAAAAACATGAATGACTCAAGCAAGTGACGATTTTCGATATGTATTATGTTCAAACGGAGTACAATTTTGACAAAAGAAGTTGGAGTTCTATAGTGGCAAAGGAGTTGAGTTTTAATGTGAAGGTCATGTGCCATGTCACTGATCATGATGTTATTCTATAATACTGCAGTAGTTGTATGAGGGTTTAAGTTGTTTTCTCTCGAACTAATCGGGATGTAATTTTGGCCAGGTTAATTGAGTGTGAAAGTGAGACTGGGAAGATCAGATTGCTTGACTCGGATTGTGAAGCACGGATGATTTGCTTCCAATGCAAGAATTACCATACAAATGTTGAGTTAATGAGAATTGAGTATTTCCAAATACTCAACAAAGAGCAGTGCCACGTCATTGTGCATGGTGCTTGCTTTAATATATAAAGGATTTTCCCTGCGGTAAAAATTACGAGTAGTATTTATATATTTTAGAAAATAAATACTCAATATTTATTTATTATGAAACTAATTAAAAACATGAATGACTCAAGCAAGTGATGACTTTCGATATGTATTATGTTCATACGGAGTACAATTTTGACAAACGAAGTTGGAGTTCTATAGTGGCAAAGGAGTTGAGTTTTAATGTGAAGGTCATGTGCCATGTCACTGATCATAATGTTATTCTATAAAACTGCAGTAGTTGTATGAGGGTTTAAGTTGTTTTCTCTCGGACTAATCGGGATGTAATTTTGGCCAGGTTAATTGAGTGTGAAAGTGAGACTACGAAGATCGGATTGCTTGACTCGGATTGTGAAGCACGGATGATTAGCTTCCAATGCAAGAATTACCATACAAATGTTGAGTTAATGAGAATTGAGTATTTCCGATACTCAACAAAGAGCAGTGCCACGTCATTGTGCATGGTGCTTGCTTTAATATATAAAGGATTGTGCATGGTGCTTGCTTTAATATATAAAGGATTTTCCCTGCGGTAAAAATTACGAGTA
The DNA here is from genome assembly GCA_958450325.1 of Agrostemma githago. NCBI lineage: Eukaryota > Viridiplantae > Streptophyta > Magnoliopsida > Caryophyllales > Caryophyllaceae > Agrostemma > Agrostemma githago. Next base: position 56,553,123 of record OY288241.1, read on the forward strand.
GTATTTATATATTTTAGAAAATGAATACTCAATATTTATTTATTATGAAACTAATTAAAAACATGAATGACTCAAGCAAGTGATGACTTTCGATATGTATTGTGTTCATACGGAGTACAATTTTGACAAAAGAAGTTGGAGTTCTATAGTGGCAAAGGAGTTGTGTTTTTATGTGAAGGTCATGTGTCATGTCACTGATCATAATGTTATTCTATAAAATTGCAGTAGTTGTATGAGGGTTTAAGTTGTTTTCTCTCGGACTAATCGGGATGTAATTTTGGCCAGGTTAATTGAGTGTGAAAGTGAGACTGCGAAGATCGGATTGCTTGACTCGGATTGTCAAGCACGGATGATTAGCTTCCAATGCAAGAATTACCATACAAATGTTGAGTTAATGAGAATTGAGTATTTCCAAATACTCAACATAGAGCAGTGCCACGTCATTGTGCATGGTGCTTGCTTTAATATATATAAAAGATTTCCCACTAATTATATGCATGCTAAAACCCGCCCAAAATTCTTCCCCACCCAAAATTCCTTATTTTATTCCCAGTTTCCCACGCACGCACGTCTTCATCCCCACCCTAAATTAATTTACCAAATTACCAGAACTGAAATTAATTTACTAAATTCATCCACGCAGCAAACCAACTCGATCACCGTTCTCTTCAATATTTGATTGTGAATTGCAAATTTCCCACGCCCAAGTTTGAAGTTTTTTTCCTCCCAACTTTCTTTCTGCGTGAATTGTTGCTATTCTTTCGTATCTGATATCGAATTGTTGCTATTGTTGCGTAATTTGTGAGTTAGATTGTTGATATGATATGATACTCTTGTGAATTGGATTGTTGATATGATACTCTTGTGAATTGGATTGTCGAATTGTGAATTGTGAATTGTCGAATTGCGAATTCTGAATTTGATTTTTATATTTTTTCTGTTGTCGGATTAGAAATGACTCTAACATTGATCGAAAAATAGGTGATCGGTGATCGGTTGCTTAATATTACGTGAATCATCTCTGTGCTTGCTTCCTTCCTTCTAGAATTTTATAAATCAAATGTCAATTAACTTACATAATTCTATGAAGCACTGATCAAATTAGTGTGTTTCTAAAGCAATAGACAAACATCAACATGAAAATTGAAAGATATGCAATAATGCATTCTAAAGATATCAATGCTGTAAAATCAAAACAATTTGTGTTAAAAATATAAATGTTGTGAGACGCAAGCAATTTTAAATGCTGTAAGATATCAATGAACAATTTAACATCTAGCGCTCGCTTGGAATGGGGGTAATTATTCCGGAGGTAATAGAGCAAAAATGAACTAGAAAATGACGGAAAGTAGTGATGATACTAAGCGGAAATGGAGAAAATTAAGAAAATCTAGCTTATTTGAGGGGGAATTATTACTCCCCTCTCCCCCCAATTAAAGCATTACCCCCAATGGGGTAATTATTCCCCCCTCATATCCATTTTACACTATAAAATGTCACAACCAAGTAACAAGCTCATTCATTTTTAGTTCATTTTTGCTCTACTACCCCGGAATAATTAGCCCCATTCCAAGCGAGCCCTTAAAGTTAAAAATCCCCAAACTTGAGTATTTGTAATCTGTATTACTAAATCATCAGCAAAAATGCACATCAATCAAACGCAAGCAATTTTACTACTTACTTCATAAGTAAATCAAATTCAATCTAGCACGCATTAAGAAACATATGTTGAATGATCGAAGCACTACAGCGGAATTAATATAAACAAGGCACTGAACCACATGAACCAACAATTTCAGAAAACAAATACTTTGATTTACACTGTAATTCTTAGATTAACAAAAATGGTCAAATGGCAATGGCATTCTGTTTTCTTAAGTTCCAAACACCTACGCATACCTCAAGCTGCTCACCTCAAGCTACTCACTACGAAAGGAGTTCAGACTTTATAACACCTCTTGTCCATCTGATTGCTCCGAAACCGTCATTTATAACTTAAACTTAGTTAACTTGAAACGTAATTTTGTTAATTGACGCATATCTAATTTAATCTCAACGCTAATAATAATAGTAATTTTGATGCAAGTGCTAATAGTAATCGCTTCAAGTTTGATGATAGTCCCCCTCCTTATTCTTCCAATTATAACTCTTATTCAGGTTTTTTTCTCCTTCAATTTAGTTCTGATCATGTAATTATTGTTTTGCATCTGAATCTGTTTGATTTTCACAAATTCTAATATGATGTTCGATGAGTTTTTGGATTCCTCAATTTTTCGTTGTTTACCAGTGATCTTTATTGAGAAAAGTGTTGGATTACTGGGTTTTGTTAGTACTGGTTAGAACCCTAAATTCAATATGTAAGTATGTTGTTTGGTGTAGCTCGATTCCGAAGGTTGATTTGCTCTTTGATCGCTTGACGGTATATCATGTCAGATTTTGGTGATGTCTAGTGAGTGTTTGCTGTTCGATTTAACCTTTTATCGTATATAAACTGATATTAGGTATTTTGATACGTGGAAATACTTTGTTTTACAGGTAGATGAATTCAAATATCTCACGAATTACAAACTCTGATCCTATTAGATTAAGCTAGATTTGAATACTGGATATCTCGATGCCCCGAATTTCTAAGTTTTGATTAATAATTAGAAGTATTTTCGATGTGAAGTTTAACTTGCTACTGAGTGCTGACCATACTCTGTTAATGTGATGGCTCATCTTTTTAGCTGAGTTAAACTACTGTTGCTTTAATATGGAGCTCGTTATATTTGACTATCTTAGTCATTTTACGAGACTGAGGTCTTGTGGGTTGATGACTTGATGATTGTTGCGTGTTTTGCAGATCAAAAGACTATGCCCTCGAGCAATCAGTATGGAAGCGCTCCATCTTATCAAACCTCACAAGGGTACTCGGGTTCTGGCAACAAGAGGATTGAAATACCAAACGAAGGGTTGGTGTTATCATTGGTAAATCTGGGGAGACCGTCAAATACCTTCAAAATCAATATGGAGCAAGGATACAAATCACTAGAGACACTGAGCATGATCCTAATTCACCCAATACGAGTGTTGAATTGATGGGCTATCAAGATCAAATTGCTAAAGCTGAGCAGCTAATACATGATGTTATTGCCGAGGTAGGTGCTTCTGTTTCACAGATGCATGTACATGCTTATGTTTCACAATGCTGTGTCGAAACTCTCGTATTAAACCGTGTTTTTCGCGATGGGGTTTAATCCAGGCCGATAATGGAGGACCGGGGTCCGTAATTTTGTTAATTTTGTTAGTTAGCTTGAATCAGTATTTTACTCTAGGTGTTAAAGTTGCGCACATCTAACCCTTTGCCACAAGTGGAGAGTTAGATGCGAAATAAAGTAATTTGTAGACAACTATATTGACCATCCAGCAGTTGAACCAAACTAGATTACTTATTCTCTTGTATGGATACAAAAACAGAGGAGAAAAGGGAAAGGGAGGGAGAATGTGATTTTATTAGGCAAATAATGTGATGACAATGTGATGCACACTCATAGGTGAAGCACTGTAATATGTGGAGCATCACTAATTTGCTACAGCCTACAGTACTAAGGCATCATGTCTCTTCGGAAATATAAACTTCAAGCATCACTAATTGTGTTTATATATATATATATATATATATATATATATACATACATACATATATACATATACATATAGAGGAAGGATCAAGTGAGTCCACTTATCATAATTGAGTCCGTGAATCCTCATCTCAACCCTTAAATTAGTGATAGATTAATGCTTAAGATTGTTTTGTCAATTAATGAAATAACTAACTAAATCTTGGTAAATATTCTATTTTTTTCTCTCTCCCCCTTAATTATCTTAATGCAAATTTTCTCTCTCCCTTCAAATTTTTAACTGCATATTTCTATCACACGACAAGTGCGTCGTTTCATCTTCATTTTCACCAAAAAAAAATCATCATTTCGCTACTCCCATGTAACTCTAACTCATACTAAGCTACTCGGAGTTTAAAATCTACTAAATTAGTGAAATAGTAAAGTTATTTGATAAACTAACGACGCTAAATAGCATTTGTAACGAGCTTGAAGAAAATAGGGTAACCAAAACATTTTCAAAACAAATGTAAAACAATTTGATTAAGAAATTCGAAAATGTTTTTTTTTATTTTTTATATGATAAAACAAAATTTAGTTCGGAGAAATCAAATTTTGTAGTTAGTAAAAATCGAACCAGTCGTCAAATATTTTCAATAACAGATTCAAATGTCCACCAACAATAAAACGAAAACTAATTTCAAAATGTTAAAATTTCGAAAATGTTATCAAAGTAATTATGAAAGTTTTCAAAAATATTATTAAACTTGAATATACAAATTAATTTCGACAACGTTTTAAATAATTCTATAGAATTGTAAGTATTTGGAAATATGAAAGTCTTCATAAAATTCCGATCGTTTGAAAATAAAAAATTGAAATAATTTAAGATGAATTATTAATGCATTTTGAAGCTGATCTAAATATAAATATCAACCAAAGATAAAACAAAAGTGAAGTATAAAGTTCTTAAATTATAACAAAAATTATTAAATTTCACGACATCGAAAAAGTTTAAGTTAGTCAAACTTTTTACAAAACGGGCAAAATCACAATTTGAAATTATAACTCAAAATGTTAAAATTTTACGATAATCCATTTTTTAAACAAGTCAAACTTTTTATAAAAATAGGAAGTTCGAAAAAAATGGTCAAGGATAAAAAGAACAAGGATAAATAAATTAAAAATAAGAGCTTACAAAATCGATAGAGGTCGAAGGGATTAGCAGCAGATGCGGTAACAGAATTCAAGAGAAGCAGAATAGAAGGCGGAGTTTAGAGTCAAAAAGAACTCTCAAGGATTATAGAAGAAATTAACCATCTCCAGATTCTTAGCACGATTCTCACAAACACGGTTCCCAATTGGCCCATCAACTACGCTAAGTCCAATATCGGTACAGGGTGATCCTACTCAATCTACAACCTCCAAAATTATCAACTGCCATAGCCTCCAAAATTAAGTCTTACATACTTATATTATTTTTCAATTAGTATGGTAAGAATTCCCAAATGATTTAGACTAATCCATTAATTAAGATTTCAACGGTCATCAAAACATACCTAAACTGGTACTCACTAAGGCTCATAAATTCGAAGCTCAAAGTTCGAACTCGAGGTATACCTCAAATTTCTCGAGTAAGGAACACTAAATAAAATCCACCAATTAACAAGGTTCGGACACGAAAACATCAAAAATGATCATCAACATATTCTTCACATCATCAATAGACAGAGGTTAGGAAAGTACGCCAAACCTTAAACACACTCAGCCTGACATTTAACGACAGATACTCACATTTCCAAACACGTCATTCGGCTAAGGTTTCTGAGAGTTCCATCAAATTTCATATCGTAACAGCGAAACCACTAAACTATTTTTTAAATCAACGAAGCCACAATCTCGTTGGTTTAAGGGTACTGAACTATAAATCCATTAAGATGATAGGCATTAAGTATTCCTCAAATCAACGCGATAAATCTAACCTTTAATTGTGCAATATGTTTCTATCCTTCAAGGTTAACAATGATCTATCCAAAATTTAGGTCATTCAACTTCAAAGTTTGTAGGTTACAACCTTACATCAACGATCCACGAAATAATCCTTAAGAAACACGAGAAATCTATGTCCACCAAAATTTCTAACGACATTAATGAAAACCTTTAATGGTACCACAACACTCAGGCTAACATTTTAAACGATACTCTAAGATCCCAAATATTCACGATGCATCCACCAAATAAGCATTAGGTAAGAATCCCAAAGTGATATTATTATTTATACTTGATTAGGTTCTATGTTGGGTATTAGGTATCCATCAAAATATGATATAATTGTCACTATCCAATAATTTACTCAACTCTTAGTCCTCTCTACGATCAAGTAATTCTTGACCCAAGTTTGAGCAATCTCTATGGTATAATCCTAATTCCATTAATCAATTAATACCATTAAAATCAATTCCTCAAAAGCTCACTAGATTAGATAACAGGGCACAACTCACAATCCTCAAACCATTAGTAATAAAAAGTTAACTAAACCTCCAACATATTACTTCTAAAAATGTTCACTAAGACATAATTTGGTCTAACCAAAGAATCTCAAAAGGGAAGATGGTAAAGTAGAAGAATAGAAGAAGGACTTACCAAAACAAATGAAGATGAGAATATAAGAGAAGAATTGGGAAAAGCAGAGGGTGGAAGATGAAAGAAAAGAATCAATGATCCTAGATACTTCAGATCACGAACCAGAGAAGAATCTTCGGGTCTGCAAAGTTCATTGGGGAACTCGTTGGATTTCTTCAATTTCGAGTAGAGGAACAAGCACACTAGTATTGAGTCGCTCCATCTGGATCCAAAGTGATTTCACATCTGAGTCTACTGCACCATGATGGAACTGGGATCTACTCTTGACCATCTGGCCTGTAGCTTGAGAAAAAAGAATTGGGGCTGGAAAGTCACCATTTGTATCTTTCTTAGAGCACCAAGTTGTCCACTCGAGTCAGCAGGCGTTGAGAATGTTAGGTAGGTCTTGTCCCAATTTCGAGCAGCATCACGTCAACATCTTGTCCACTCATCATCTTCTTTGACATATAAAACAAATATTCAATGCTAATCATTGAGTTTCAGAAACAGGAAGAGTAATCAAATAAGTCCTTACTTGTTTCTACCCATCTCTACTAATATTTTTATTTACTGTTTAAATAATTTACTGGTATTTCCCTTAATTTCTGGTGTAAGCGTTGGGAGCAGTGATGCTCTGATACCAACTGTAATCCCCTAGAAATTCTAACGCAATACAGTGGCGAAAACACTGTAGAAGTGAGATTATAATACACTGTAACTATGTCTTGATTAAATGAAAACGGTAAGTCAATACATAAGCCATAAAATAAAAAATGGCTACAAAATAAAAATATAATAAAATCCATAAAAAGGGTTTTAACAATCCATAATACAGTGATCTGATTAAAACAAGCAGGATCCGTAACTGCTCGCTAGCCCACCCGAAGGAAAACACATATACCTGCCATGTTAAAAACATAACAGCCACAATCAGTGGGGAGCAACGTCAACGTTCTCCCAACCGTATAACAGGATTTTAAAACTATAATTACTATTATATAAATATAGTAAAAATAGAAAATAGTAAAAAAGTATAATAAAAATAAGCTTTCAGTGAAGAATTTCACGTATCGAAACAATATAATAAAAAATGAGTTTTCCGGAGAAAACAGAAAATATTTGTCAACCTGCGAACCAAATTATACCGATAATAATAAAATATTCAAAATGGTGTTATGGATAGGATTAGTGTAGACGGCTAGACTTTCACTAGGAGAATACTAAAACTAGCTTCGAGAACTTAGTTCAAACAAATCAAACCTCGATCTCTAACTAGGCTACTCCACCATAATAGGACGGCGACTTATAATGCGTGGCCCTAGTTTAAGATGATATGTACACCCCTCCCGAGCACCATAAATACTCAGTTCAACCCGACGGCGTCTTACACTGCGAGGCACGAGTTTAAGGTCAAAATGTACACACACTCCCGAACACCATATATGCTCGGTTCAACAACCAATGTGCCCCATAAAGACACACCGGCCTTATAGTTGACGGCAAAAACGTAAACCCCAGAATATATTACTCTAACTTCACGCTTGTCCTTATTCCATAACTCCAAAACAAAGACATTATCGATACTCAAAAGATATAAACATTATAAATAATAAGAGAACAAAAAGAAAAGAATCACTTTCCAAAAGAGGAAACTTTCTATTTCAGAAAACTTCTATTTTTAGAAACTTTACCAAAAATAGCATCATATCAAAATAGCAAAAATATTAGTTTATACTAATACAACATTTATAGTAAACGATATATATTTATAAAACTAATACTTTCGGCCTTAATGCTATTAATTCTTAAAACGAGAACATTTGAGTTAATGAAATTATTGAAACGTCATACAAGTATTTATAAAATGATTTAGAAATGTTTTAAACATTTTAAATACTACTAATTAGGGTGTTTCCAAAATTTACAAAGTTAAAATTCCCTAATTATTATTAGTTTCGACAATACGATTATAAATAGGATTTTACGGCAAATGTCAAATTAAATCTTTTAACGTCTTTTATTTAATTAAACCATTGAATACATTAAGAGTATGTTTAGGGATGATTTAACTCACAAAGTTTCAGATTTAAATACATTCAAAATGGCTGGAAAAATAATTCCTTTGGGTAAGATGAAGCATTTTAATGATAAATCATAATTTGTCCAAAACCAATACTTATTAATTAAAGACTTTAATAAATAGTACAAAAATTACGTAAAATAGCTAAAATATATTTATGGACATTTTGTCCAGAAAAGAAAATTTTCCAGAATGCTTAGTCTCGGTTTTTAAAGGGTTTTCTCGTTAATCGTCTAATCTCGACAATAACGATTAATAAAAATAGTAATTACAAACCGATTTAAGTATTAATATCCAAAAATTATTATTAAACTTAAAAATCATGATTTTCCAGAATCTACCATTTTTTCCATATTTCCAAAAACTCCAGATTTAATAAATCCCGTTAAAACTGTCTTTAAAACCCTTTTTTACAATTAACGATTTCATTAATAAAACTTACCGTTCCTAACATTTTATTAAAGCACTAAAAATCATAAAATTACATTTTATTATGAAATCATCAGAATCATAATTTTCCAGATTTAATCATAGGACCAGAAATCGAGAATTTAAACGACAAACACGGTTTTAACGATAAACGATGATTTAAAGTGATTAATTAATTCATCCACTTAACAATTCCGAAAATTTATGAACAAATTCAGAAAATTCTATTTCTTCATAAAGTTTCACCACGTCAAAAATCAGATTAAAATAAAATGTTTAGGTACGAGAACTAAAAATCGGCTTTTAATCATTTTTGTCCGTAAACGGTAATAATTCAATAATCGATAACTAAAATATCAGAAAAATACTAAATTATTAAAAATCATCAAAAACATCATTTTTACAGAATATAAACATATATTACATGTTTAGGCCGAATATTACGATTTTACAAATTAATATGATGATTTAATCATTAATCTCGTAAAAGCGATAAAAATACCGAAACATATAAATTTTCAACCTTTAAAAATTTTCCAGATTATATGACATATATATATATATATCATCAAAAACAAAAATATAAAAATATACATCCAATTACGCAAATAAAATCATGCAATACCGAGTAACATCGACGTTACCTCTAACCCAAATCCGAGTTGATTATAAATTCGTCGGCTTCGGGATCAACCAAGAATCCTAATTCACATGACATACATGGTACAAAAATACCATGAGAAAACTAAAAGAATCAAGGTAAATAACGATCAGAAATAACATCGATTATTACCTTAACGAAGGGAAAAGAAAATCGATAATTTAGAAGATGAAAATACGATGATCAAAGCTTGATTATGGATGAAAATGGCTGCTGAAAATGGGCAGGAACACCAGCCAAAAAGAGGGAGAAAGAAGAGGTTCTTGTTAAAATAAAATTGATGTAAAAATGAATAAGAAAAATATGAAAGGATGGTGGATGAATGAAGCATTAAAATTGATAAAAACAATGTGAACGTAGTCTTAAAATTTCAGGCAAAATGAACGTGATGGTAGCATGAAAAGTTTGTAATTTAAGCATGTAAATCAATTATAGAGAAAAATATCTTTTACTTTAAAGTTTAAACATAAAGTGTTATGTAAATAAAAGTTGTAATCAAATGTTTTACTACATGGTGTCACGGTCCAAAAAGGTCTCTTTTTAGTTGTAGGTTGATAAAAATAAGGATCATAAAATTATTAAAAGCATTTCAAAACAATTCAAGTAAACCGCGCGTTCGAAAATAATTATTTACGAAACTTCGTAATAAAATCATTAAAGGCTAAATTTTCGTAAATGAAATATTTCTTAGTTGAAAATATTATATAAATATATCTAGACATTTGTAGGAAAAGGAATAGCTTAAATCAGAGTTTAAAAACGTTAATTCGTAGAGAAGTCGAATTCCTCGTAGAAAAATAATTAGTTTATGAAGAAAATCAAATAAATAGATTTAAAAGAATTAAAATCTTTCAAAATAAAAATAAATACCATTAGACTCGAAAATGAAAACAGAGCTTGGAATAATAATGAAACATAAGGCCGAAATGTGACAGAGATAACGGAAATGATAAAAATGCTAGAAAAATAGCGGGTGTTACAATGTATGTTACTCTAACGCATAATGTGTGTTATTCTAACGCATAATGTGTGTTATTCTAACGCATAATGTGTGTTATTCTAACTCATTTTACATCAATAAATTGGTACATGAGTTCCAACTGAATCAATTTCATTACAATTCTAATGTTTCACACCTGTTACTCATAATCTTTGTTACTGTAACTCATTAAGTATGTTACTCTAACGAATAATGCATGTTACTCTAACAATATACTATCCTACTTAGAATTACGCTTCTTCATCCTTCTTGTCCTCTTCTTCTTCATCATCATCGTCAGAAGCTTTGATTTAATCTAACCACCGCACCATCTTTTCGTTGTGTACCTCCTCACATCGAATCCACAAGCAAATGCGTAGATTTTATAGAAGTTTACTGACTCATCCACGTCCTTGAAGATCTGCCCTATATATTGAGGAAACTCTCACCCACATCCATACACCATTCATGTGTGCTTTTGCGTCTACTGAAAAATAACAACAATGCCAATAAACGTGGCGAAAAAGAAACAATCATAACTTGAAATATGGATTAAAGTGACAAATGAAGTGCATTGAAGTAACACTAGATTCAATTAACAGAAAATGCTTATACACCAAGTATAAAGTAACAGAGTCAGACATTAAAGTAACAGATAGTGTGAATTAAAGTAAAGGATAATGTTCATTAAAATAACACCAGGTATAGGTTAGTGCAAAAACTTCATATAATGATCAGAAATGAGAGTATGACGCAATATCTTTCTTTGAATGAGGGCTATATTCTTTGATATTGTTTCCTATTTTGAAATTAATCACATCCCATAATTATAGGAAGCAGTATCTTTCTTTTTTAATTTTTATTTTTTTATATGGCGGTATTCTAAATTCTTTTTGTCACTCCAATGCATTAAAGTAACAGATGAAAAGAACTAAAGTAACAGATGAAGTGTGTTAAAGTAACACGTGATTCAGTTAACATTATGTGCATTAAAATAACAGGGGTTAGCCATTAAAAGAACAGATTGTGTAGATTAAAGTAACACAGTATGTGCATTACAATAACTCCATATATTTGTTCGTGCGTAAAATTCATATAATGCTTAGACTTTTTGTGTTCCATTTTTGTGTTACTCTAATTAAAATTAGGTGTTACTGTGACCCAGAACGTATGTTACTTCAACGTCGTGTTAGCTTCAATAGAAAACAAAACAATAGTATCAGTGAAGCTTAAGAAAAACCTAAAGAATAAACAAAACAATAACACGAGAGTAATTGACCATTGATATGAATCTATGAATAATCAAATGATTAAAATTCCACCTTTTAACAAATATAAAAATTTGGAATCTATACTAATAAGAGAGCAATAAACCAGATATGAATCTATGATGAAATAAATGACAATGAAAGCAATATTGACATGAAAATCGACGAAAAACATGAATAGCAAATTGACGCAAATTAGTCAAGATGATGAATAAAAATTGACGCAAAACATGAAAGCAATAACGAAACTCACCATTGTTATAGTTGAAGAATTGATTATCAACGGTTGATAAATATGTCACGATCATTGAATCCATAGTAACGAGATTTCGAGCACAAATTTGAATGAATGAATAAAAGTGATATTGGAAGCGTTTTTTTTTAGGTCTTGATGAACGTGAACGTGAATGAATGAGTGAATGAGTGAATGAATGTGATGTTATTGTTTCTTAAAATTATGGGAGTTATTTTAGGAAGCAGTATCTCTTTTTTTTTAATGCAAATATTAGGATGCATCTTGTCCATCCATTCTCATCTCATTCAATCGATGAGATGAGGACTTAGGGACTCATATATAGAGAAGGACTCATAAGAGCCTTACTATATACTCCCTCCGAGTTCCTATTATTGTCCCACTTTCCTTTTTGGGGTGAGTTTGATTTTTGTCCCAATTTCCTTTTTAGGCCATCAATGTGTGGTTCACAATTATTCTCCCATTTCTCTCTCTTCCTCCTTCTTTTTTCAACCACTCATTTCTTCTTCCTTATTTTTCACCCCAACATCTTTTGGGACAATAATAGGAACTCGGAGGGAGTATATATATATATATATATATATATATATATATTATACTACATGCTAATTGCGTTACTTTTTTTGTAGTATTTTTCCGGAAATCAAGACTCATGAACAAGAAAATATTGACGAGGTTAGACATACTTGGGCGACATATTTATTGGACCAAATTGAAGACGAGGATATCGAAGACAATGACAATATGGATGTTTACGAAGCCTGATTTAACCGTACTCATTATTAGAACTTTTTTGTATTGCCAACTTATTTTAGCAATAGATGTTTTTTTTCGCTTAAAAACACCGATTATATTAGCATTAACATGCACATTTGTAGTTTAAATTTCATGTATATGAAAACGGCTTTTTATTATTACTACCGTGTACTTTTTTTTAATATATATTGTAACAACAAATTTTTGTTTAATCTGCAAAATAGTGAGAAAACACAAATAAAATGCAACAAAATAAATTTTATTGAAGTTTAAAGTTTTTGGGTACAAATCTCTATCTGATCTACTGATTCAATTTTCACACAAATGGAATAGGGTGTCGACGGAGGGTCTTGATTTGAAGACTTGATTCTCTTACGACAGGTGTGGAGCCTTCTCCTCGAACGTGACCGCAAATCAGATTGCTTGACGTCGGCGTCGGTGGAGGAAAAGTAGTTTCAAATGTCTTTCTTTCTCTTATTTCCCTTAGAAGAGAGTTTGTAAAGAGAAATTAGGCTTTTTGTAATTTTTGACGGAATGATTTTCTGATTTCTTTGTTGTCTGTCAGCATTAGTCTCCAAATGAGACTAGAAATTTAAATTTATAGAGGAAGGATTAGGTTAGTGTAACCTTCTTGGACTTATTAGTCTATTATGAAGAAGACTTAGAGTCATTTAAAATCGGCTTCGTAAACCTCACTTCGTATTTGGCCCACCTCGATAAAAGTTGACCCGATCTAAATGAGAGTGGACCCGATCAGACAAATTGTCAACATTTTTGACTTTGACTTTCTGACTTAAATCTTGTGAGACGGCATTTGACTTTGACCTGAATAATAGACATATTTTTATGTCTAAAAATTTGCCCCCTAGGGATTGAGTTATGTATACAACCATGAGTATTTAAGCGTGACTCGGTCCCGACGTCCTTACTTAGCAAGCAGCTGACCCACTTTTGATTTGATCAGCCCGAATAACTAATGAAACGTGCCTAACGCAAATTAACTTCTCAAGAAAATCTTGGTATTGGTAGGCTTGTGTTTGCTTATCTCAAGAAAACGTGCCTAACGCATATCTCAAGAAAATTTCTTCTTCAACTGGCGGAATTTCACACGGAGTATGCTTATTCACTTCTACTAGGATTCTTCTTGCCCAGCTATATCCAAGTATCAGGCTATTTGGCTAAACTTCATCCAAATTCAGAATAAGCCGAGTAAAACTTAGTCTTCTAATTTAATTAGGATTTTGAGTATTTCAAGTATGATAAACAATCAAGTCTTCTACTCCTACTTGAATTTTTAGCACCTCACCAAAAGCTATAAAAGAGGAGAGATGCTCAGAAAATACATGTACTGACATACCCTTGGTATTCCCATCTGAATTCAATTTCATCTTGGAGTTATCCTTATAAAAGTGAAGAAGCATCCTGCAAGAGTACTATTTTGAGAAGAGACACATTTCCTGACTCTTCGGCGAGAACTTTCTTCTTATGGAGAGCCTTCTCAATGTAATGACACCACCCACGACTTCTTTATCGACTTAAATGTTCCTGAGCAGAAGAGACGCCAGACTTATCTTGCCGCCTTCATTTCTTGTTGGTTGTGCACCTTCGTCCTTTCTGTTCATGACCTTGGTCGTATACGAGCCAGCGTTTTCAAGGTTTCTTCACTTTTGGCAAATGAGACAAAAGTTTCGTTGGCTATTCCCGTCCAGGCGAGCATTTACCGAGTTCTTAACGATATTTCTACTTCGGCATCACCAGGAAAGAACCATGGATATTTTGCTACGCATTATGTTTATGCGTGGCTTGCAAAATATTATCGTTCGCATAGGCTTTCTAATCATTCATTTCCTGAAGGAGCCGCTATGATCGATTTTCAGGGCCTAGATGCTGTCATACCTGCCCGTTTTATTGATGCAAAACGACAAATTTGGCTCGGCACCCACATTTCATGGCAATGTACTTCCCCTGGTTCGTCTTCAGATGAAATACTTAAAGACGATGGTCTTAATGTTCGCCGAGCCACAGACTTCCTTATAACGTCTCGGTCTAGCTTCTTAACTTAAAGGCATGACAATAATCATATTATCGAACCATACAATCCTCACCGTTTCGGGAGACCATTTGGTTTTTATCAAAGTGTGCCAAAGGAGCTTGGTCTTAACTTTCGTACAGGCAGTCGTGAAAAACATTATCAGCTTTTTGAGTCTTCCATTCGCTTTATGACCGGCTCTAAATTTATCCGCGACCCAAAAATTGAGACTCGAATTACTCCTTCTTATCTCGTTTGGTTGAAGAATCTATCTTCACTGGTGTCTTTGAACGAGTCTAAAAGCCCTTCCAAATCTCCAGACGGCAAAATCCGTAAACCCGTGCCTATGGTTGTAAAATGGAAAGTCTAGAACATGGTGGTACAAGGTTTGGCGGGTCAGAGTGCGCCCGCAAATTCCCAAAAGATTGCAGACAATCAGCCAAAGCAGTCCTTGAAGCTAAAGCTTCCCCAACGTTCAGTTCCCACGCCTGTGGCTAAAGTTTCACCATCGTCCAAACAAACATTGAAGGTGACGTCAAACTCACGAGCTTCGACGAAGAAACGATCATCTTTGTCCGCGGAGAAGGTGCAGCAGCCGTCCAAAGCTGTTGAAGCTAATGGCTCAAAGCGCTCTAAGAAGGTGCAACAAGCTTCTTCTCCTTCTTCTACTGAGAAGGAAGCCCTTTCAGTGAAGAATGTTAAATCGGACGTTCTCACACCTGAAGACAAACCGGAAGAACCTAGCATCATGCACATTTTTGATGGTGTTACCAAGCCTGACGATTTTCTCGTTGGGGTAAATTTAGAAGTTTATCGAATTTCTCCTTCGGAATATTTGATCATTATTGACTTAATTTTTTTTTTGCAGGGTTCGATGCCTGGAGTTGATACCATGGGCGATTTGTCATCTTGTCAGATTGTTTTGGATGAGGACGATCCAATATACCGGGCAACGATTAATAACATCTTTGATGCCGCGGATGCTGCGAACCTGACTATTGCTGCACAGAAGCTTATTCCTGACGAGAAGACTCCTTCAGAGCAAGCACCTTCCTTCAGTGCCCAGAATGCTATTCTCCAAGGTGAACGACAACTTTTTTCCTCCTTGGCAAATATTTTAGTGGAGAAGCTGTTGAGCTCTTCTGTGGCTGACATTTCGTCGTGCGAGAAAGAAAGTGAAGCGATGTTCGAGTACTTCAAATCTAAAAGCGTCGACCCTTCTGCCCTACAACTCTGTGTGAAGAATAATCTAAGTGCCGCAGCAGAACTTCAATCCTTAACGGGAGAATTTATGGCGAACAGCGCAACTCTTCTAGAGCTAGAAAAGGAATTCATGGATATTGAAGAACGATTGTCGACCGCGGCTCATTCGAGAGATCAGGTGAAAAATGACATCGAGATTTTTGATAAACACCGAAAAAACATTCTCTTATAGAAGGAGAAGCTTCACATGGAGCTAATAAAATTAGATGAGGAAGATCGACAATTGGTTATTTCTGTTGAAGATGCAAAAAGTCTTTATCTAAACAAGGACTCAATGGCGAACTCGATTAGTCAAGAGCATTCTCCAATGGAAGTCAGCCTAGGAGCCGCGACGCGAGGAACTGAAAAGATTCAAGCTATGGAGACTACTTTAATTTCGACACAGAAAGTTTTGAGAAATTTTAGGTGGTGTCCGTAATTAGTATCGTCTGCATCTTCTGTAACCCTTTTAATCATGGATAATAATAAACCGAATCTGCTTTCGACCCTTTTTTACTATTATTATCAAGAATGTGATTGATTTTTTTTTTGGTGTGGCTTGACCGAAATCAATGTTTTACTTCAGCTGCCTACGTACCCGTAAAATATGAATAAATTCATTTTACGAGATCAAACCAACGTAGTTCGGTAGAGTTTGGTTGGTTTTGTTTGGGATATTTGGCCGCACCTAAGTAAAAGTGTTTTACTCAAGCTGCCTACGTACCCGTGAAGTATCAAAACTCTATGGGATCAAGCCAACGTAGTTCGTAAAGTGATTTTTTTTTTGTGTTTTTTTTTTGTGTTTTTGTTTTTGTTTTTTTAGAGGCAGTTTATGCTTGTGCTTAGGAGCTCATCGAAGATGAAGATTTGTCTTTTTATGCATAGTAGCGCTTCAGGAATTTTCCATTGATTGGGCCAACTTTCAGTCCTTCATTATCAACGTTCTTGTAGGCGCCACCGGTGTACACCTCTTGAACGACGTAGGGACCATCCCACTTGGAGGTGAACTTGTTTCCCGTCTTATGGGATGTTATGATCAGTCTTCGCACGGCTAAAACCACATCTCCAACTCGGAAGGACCGAGGATGAACCTTCTTGTTGAATGCTCTTGATAGAAAGGCCTAATAGCATTCCAGCTTTGGCTGTGCATCCAACCTTTTTTCATTTAAGGCTTCGAGCTCTGCCAAGCAAAGTTTCTCATTCTCATCGTGATTTGTTAGACCCAATTGAATCGCCATACGAAGAAACGGGATCTCTAACTCGAGCGGAAGAACAACCTCAACCCCATAGACTAACGCATAGGGTGTTGCCTGAGTACGAGTTCGATACGTAGTGCGGTACGCCCAGAGTGCTTCTCCAAGTCTTTCATGCCAATCTCGCTTGTGCTTGGACACCATATTTTTCATTAAAGTAGTGAGTGTCTTGTTAAAGGCTTCAGCGAGACCGTTGGCCGGCGCATTGTACATCGATGACTTATTTTGAGAGAACTTGAATTTTTCGCATAATCCTTTAATCGTTCGATTGAAAAAAGGAGTACCATTATCGGTGATGATGTATCTCGGCACACCATAGCGATAGATTATATGGGTTCGCGCGAAGTCTGCAACATTTTCCTTTTTCACTTCTCGAAGAGCGATAGCTTCAGCCCATTTGGAAAAATAATAGGTTCCTGCCAGAATGTACGCATGTCCTGCGGAAGACTTTGGAGTTATTGGGCCGACTACGTCTAAACCCCAAGCTTTAAATGGCCAGGACACGACAGTAGTATGAAGGATTTCTGGCGGCTGGTGGATAAACGATCCGTGAAATTGGCACGCATCGCACCTCTTAGCGTATTCCATGCAGTCTTTTACCATGGTTGGCCAGTAGTAACCCATTCTTTTGATCCAGTCACACAATTTTGGTCCCGATTTATGAGCACCACATATGCCGGCGTCTGCTTCTTCCATGGTGTGGCGACTTTCATCCTCACCTAGACACCGCAGCCAAAGTCCGTCGAACGATCGTCGATACAACGTCCCTTGATAGTAGATGAAGCGAGATGAACGTCGCCGTACTTCTACCTTGTGCCTCGGATCGTTTGGCAATTTGTTGTGTTCCAAATAATCGATTATCGGCTGACGCCAGTCTTCCTCGTGGATTTCTAGGACAGAAATCGCACCGACATCTTCAATAGAGACATCTTCGTCTGGTAATACGACCCATCTTTTACAAACTGGGACTGATGTGGGAATGTTTGCCCCCAGTGCCAAAGTGGCTGCGAGATTTGTAAGAGCGTCAGCCATCTTGTTGGCACTTCTCGGGAAATGCTCCAAAAAGACTTATTCGAGGCTCCCCAACAAACGAGATGCTAGCCTATGGTATGGCACAAGACCATCATTTTTCACCTCATATTCATTGAGAAGTTGATTGATTATTAGTTTGGAGTCTTCATAGATGTCGAGATCTTTGCATCCTATCTCGATGGCCATTTGTACTCCTATGATCAAGGCTTGATACTCAGCAGCATTATTTGAGCATAGTTCTGGTAGAATGAAGGAATATGTCAAGACGTGATTTTCTGGCGATACGAAGACAACTCCGGCACCCGATCCGTCGTGGAGAGCGGCTCCATCAAAATAAATCTTCCATGGAGGAAATATATCGACATAGAAGACCCCTTCCCCGGGGAGTTCATCATTGAAGCTTCATTCAGATGGGATTGGATGATCAGCTAGAAAATCTGCCAATGCTTGTGTAACACCCACTATTTTCCTAGTGCCGTTAATTATTCTGTTGTGACTCCGTCATGACTCTATGTCAAATTCGTCTTCTATTTCCTTCATCTTTCTAAATTCTTCTTATTATTTTTTTAGTCAAATAATATTTATTTTTATTTTAAAAGATTTTAATTCTTGTAAACCTATTTATTTGATTTTCATTGTAAACTATTTATTTTTGCGCGTGAAGTTCTATTTTTCTACGAACTAACGTTTTAAGCTTGGAATTCAGATATTTATTTTTCCTAAATATCAAAACACGTTTATATGATATTTCCAACTAAAAAAGTAATTTTATTTAAGAATATTTGACCTTTAATGATTTTATTACGAAGTTTCGTAAATAATTATTTTCCAACGCGCGGTTTACTCGAACTGATTTGAAATACCTTTAACAATTTTACGATTCATCTTTTTATCAACTTAGAAATTATTTGGGACATTTTCCCCATGTTTTGGACCGTGACACACCCATGTCACATTTTTACCCTACAACTTTGTATACATTTCATTTTATGATGTTTAAGCATTAGATATTTTCTTTTTCTCACCCATTTATTTTTGGCCTTAAACACAAACTCTTCACACTCTCTTCCTCTCTCATTTTGGCTGATTTGTGCATGTATTATGACATAGTTTTCATCAAAATTTACTTATCATTTATGCTTTAGAAAACCATCCACTTTCTTATCATTCATTTTACAAAAAAATTAAACAACATTTCCTCCCTTTTTCTCTATTGGCTGAGATTTTCCAGCAGCTTTTCTAGCCAAATTTTGTCTCAAATCGAGTCTCGATCGTCTCGTTTTCATCTCCTAAATAATCGTCATTCCGATCCCTTCGTTAAGGTAATAATCGATGTTGGTTTCGATCGTTATTTTCCTTGATTTTCTTAGTTTTCTCATGGTATTTTTCCACCATGCTTTTCTTGTGTTGAAGGTTTTTTGAATGATCCCTAAGCCGACGAATTTATAATCGACTCGAATTTGGGTTATAGGTAATGTCGATGTTACTCGGTATTTCATGATTTTAATTGTGTATTTGCATGTATAATTTTTATATTTCATTTTTGGCAATATATGTATGTCATATAATCTGGAAAATTATTAAAAAAGTTGAAAATTTGCAAGTTTCAATATTTTTATCGTTTTTACGAGATTAACGATTAAAACGTCATATTAATTTGTAAAATCGTAGCCTAAACATGTAATATATATTTATATTCTGTAAAAATGATATTTTTGATGATTTTTAATAATTTAGTATTTTAATGATATTTTAGTTATCGAATATTGAATTATTTCCGTTTATGGACAAAAAGGATTAAAAGCCGATTTTTAGTTCTACTACTTAAACATTTTAGTTTAATCTGATTTTTGACGTGGTGAAACTTTATGATGAAATAGAATTTTCTGAAGTTTTTCGTAATTTTTTGGAATTGGTAAGTGGATGAATTAATTAATCAATTTAAATCATCGTTTATCGTTAAAACCGCGTTTGTCGTTTAAATTCTCGATTTTTGGTCTTTTGATTTAGTCTGGAAAAAATTATGAGTCTGTTGGTTTCTTAATAAAATGTATTTTTATGATTTTTAGTGCTTTAATAAAATGTTAGGAACGATAAGTTTTATTAATGGAATCGTTAATTGTGAAAACGGGTTTTAGAGACGGTTTTGATGGGATTTATTAAAGCTGGAATTTTTGGAAATCTGGAAAAATAGTATTTTCTGGAAAATCATGATTTTTAAGCTTAATAATAATTTTTGGATATTAATACTTAAATCGTTTTTTAATTACTATTTTTATTAATCGTTATTGTCGAGATTAGACGATTAACGAGAAAACGCTTTAAAAACCGAGTTTTAGGATTGTGGAAAATTTGATTTTCTGGACAGAATGTCCATAAATATATTTTAACTATTTTACGTAATTTTTGTACTATTTATTAAAGTCTTTAACTAATAAGTATTGATTTTTGGACAAATTACGATTTATCGTTAAAATGCTTCGTCTTACCTAAAAGATTTATTTTTCCAGCTATTTTAAAAATATTTAAATCTGAAACATTAAGAGTTAAATCATCCCTTAACATACTCTAAATATATTCAATGGTTTAATTAAATAAAATACGTTAAAAGATTTAATTTGACATTTGCGGTAAAATCCTATTTGTAATCGTATTGTCGTAACTAATAATAATTAGGGAATTTTAGCTTCGTAAATTCTGAAAACACCCTGATTAGTATTATTAAAAAATTTAAGACATTTTTAATCATTTTATACACTTGTACAATATTTCAATAACTTCATAAACTCAAATGTTCTTACTTTAATAATTAATATCGTTAAGGCCGAAAATATTAGTTTTATAAATCTATATCATTTATTAAAAATTGGTATTAGTATGAACTAATATTTTCAGTATTTTGATATAATGCTATTTTTAGTAAAGTTTCTAAAAATAGAAGTTTCCAAAAATAGAAAGTTTCCTCTTTAAGAATATAAATGTTTACTTCTTTTATCCTCATATTATTTATATTGATTATATCTTTTGAATATTGATAATGACTTTGTTTAGGAGTTATGGAATAAGGACAAGTGTGAGGTTAGAGTAATATATTCTAGGGTTTACGGTTTTGCCATCAACTATAAGGCTAGTGTATCAGGAATCGGTACATTGGTTGTTGAACCGGGTGACAGGTATCCCCGAAGTTTTGTACATTTTGACCTTAAGCTTTGGCCTCGCAGTAAGTCGCCGTCATAAGTTGAACTGGGTGACAGGTAATCCCAGGAGGGTTGTGCATTATCTTAAACTAAGGCCACGCATTTATAAGTCGCCGCTCTATTATGGTTGAGTAGCCAAATAAGAGACCGAAGTTTGATTTGTTTGAACTAAGTTCTCGAAGCTAGTTTTTAGTACTCTCCTAGTGAAAGTCTAGCCGTCTACACTACTCCTATCCATAACGCCATTTTGAATATTTTTATTATTATCGATATAATTTGGTTGCAGGTTGGCAAATGTTTTATGTTTTCTTCGAAAAACTCATTTTTATTATATTGTTTTGATACGTGAACTTTTTCACTGAAAGTTTATTTTTATTATAATGTGTTTTACTTTTTTCCATTTTTTACTATTTTTCTATAATAGTAATAACAGTTTTAAAATCCTGTTATACGGCTGGGAGAACGTTGACGTTGCTCCCCACTGATTGTGGCTGTTATGTTTTTAACATGGCAGGTATATGTGTTTTCCTTCGGGTGGGCTAGCGAGCAGTTACGGATCCAGCTTGTTTTAATCAGATCACTGTATTATGGATTGTTAAAACCCTTTTTATGGATTTTATTTATTTATTTATTTATTTTTTAGCCATTTCTATTTTATGGCTTATGTATTGACTTACCATTTTTATTTAATCAAGACATAGCTACAGTGTGTTATAATCCCACTTCTACAGTGTTTCCGCCACTGTATTGCGTTAGAATTTCTAGGGGATTACAGTTGGTATCAGAGCATCACTGCTCCCAACGTTTACACCTGAAATTAGGGAAAATACCAGTAAATTATTTAAACAGTAAATAAAAATATTATTAGAGATGGGTTGAAACAAATAAGGACTTAACTGTTAATATTATCTGTTTCTGAACTCAATGATTAGCATTGAATATTTGTTGCTTTTATGGGAAGAAGACGAATGAACAAGATATTGATAGGATGCTGCTCCAGATCGGGACAAGACCTGCTTAGAACTCTCAACGCCTGCTGACTCGAGTGGACAACTTGGTGCTCCAAGAAAGATGTCGATGGTGATTTTTAGCTCCAGTTCAGTTTACTTAAGCTACAGGCCAGATGATCAAGAGTAGATTTCTGTTCCTTGATGTCGCAGTAGATCGAGATGGAGCGACCGAAGACTTACGTGCTTGTTCCTCTACAAACGTGCTCGTTCCTCTACAAGAAGATGAAGTAAGCCATTTGGATCCCGCGTGAATTCTGGAGGCCCGAAGATTCTCCTCTGGTTCAAGAAATTAGTAATATAGTATCATCGACTCTTTTCTTCCTTCCTCTACTTCTTCTAATTCTTCTCTTTTATATTCTCTTCTTCAACCGCTTGGTGAATCCTTGTTATATTCTTCTACTCTACCATCTTTCTCTTGAGATTCTTTGGCTAGACCGATTTCCGTCTCAGTGAACCCCGTGAAAGGATATAGATGTTTGAGGTTTAGTAAACCGTTGTTACCTATGGCTTGAGGGTTGTGAGTTATACCTTGTTATCTATCTAAGTAAGCTTTTGAGGATCGATTTGAATGATAAATTGTCAATTAATGGAATTAGGTTGGTACTTTAGACATTGAACCTTGGGTTATAGGTTACTTGATTATTTGGGGGACTTAGAGTTGAATATATTTTGGGGTAGTAAGAGTATATCGTATTTGATGGATACCTAGTACCTAATTTAACCTAGAACCGAACCAAGTGTAGCTAATAATACTCCCTCCGTCCCAATGAATTGTTTGCCTATTCCATATTAGGGTGTCTCAATGAATTGTTTGCCTTTCTATTTTAGGATTGTTTTTTATATGCAATTTGATCATTCTCATGAGTTTTGCATTACATGTCACTCCCTCATTGGTTCCCTTAACCTTGATGCCAAAAAGAAAGGCAAACAATTCATTGGAACGGAGGGAGTATAATTTTGGGATTCCTACCTAAATGTTATTTGATGGATGCATCAGGAATATTTGGGATCATAGAGTACTGTTTAAATTGTTAACCTGAGTGTTGTGGTACCATCGAAGGTTTTCATTAATACCGTTAGAAATTTTGGTTAACATAGATTACCCGTGTTTCTTTAGGATTAGATCGTTAATCGTTGCTTAAGGTTGTAACCTATGAACTTTGGTGTTGAGTGATCTAAATTGGATAAATTGTTGTTAACCTTGAAAAGGAGAAACATATTGCCATTAGAGGTTGGATTTATCGCGTTGTTTTGAGGAACACTTTGATGTCAATCATCTTAATGGATTTATAGTTCAGAACCTTAGACCAACGAGATTGTGGCTTCGTTGAGTTATTAAATATTTTGTGGTTGCACCATTACGATTAGAAATTTGATGGACTTCTCAGAAACATTAATCGAATGATGTGTTTGAAGATGTGAGTGTTTGCGCCATTACCTATAGGTTTGAGCGTGTTTGAGGATTTATTGTACTTCCCCAACTTCTGTACTTGTGGTATTATAAATATGTTGGTGATCATTTTTGAGGATTTCGTGTCCGAACTTTGTTAATTGGTGGGTTTTATTTAGTCTTCCTTACTTGAGAAATTTGAAGTATACCTCGAGTTCAGACCTTATGAGCTTTAAATTTATGAACCTTAGTGATTACGAGTTAGGGTATGTTTTGATAACCGTTGGAATCTTAATTAAAGGATTAGTCTAAATCAT
This sequence comes from Agrostemma githago, assembly GCA_958450325.1. Classification (NCBI taxonomy): domain Eukaryota; kingdom Viridiplantae; phylum Streptophyta; class Magnoliopsida; order Caryophyllales; family Caryophyllaceae; genus Agrostemma; species Agrostemma githago. The sequence goes on from OY288241.1 coordinate 56,577,240, forward strand.
TTGTGGATTCTTAGTATACTAATTGAAAGATTGTATAAGTATGTAAGACTTAATTTTGGAGATTGTAGGTTGAGTGGGACCACCCTGTACTGATATTGGACTTAGCGTTATTTGATGGGAATTAGGAACCCGTGTTTGTGGAAGTCGTGTTAGGAATCTCGAGATGATTAATTTCTTCCATAATCCTTGAGAGCTCTTTTTGATTCTCAACTCCGTCTTCCTTTCTGCTTCTCTTGAATTCTGTTACGGTAACTTCTGCCAATCCCTTCAACCTTTGTCGATTTTGAAAGCTCTTATTTTTAATTTATTTATCCTTGTTCTATTTACCCGTTAACTATTTTTCGAACTCCCTATTTTATAAAAAGTTTGACTACTTTAAAAAAAAATAATGGATTATCGTAAAATTTTAACATTTAGAGTTATAATTTCTAATTGTGAATTTGCCCGTTTTGTAAAAAGCTTGACTAATTTAAAATTTTTGATTTTCATGAAATTTTAACATTTTGAAGCATAATTTCAAATTTTAAAACTCCCCATTTTGTAAAAACTTTGAGCAATTTAACATTTTGGGTTATCGTGAAATTTAACATTTTTTTTTTATAATTTAAGAACTATATACTTCACTTTGTTTTATCTTTGGTAGATATTTATATTTAGATCTATTTCAAAATGCCTTAATAATTTATTTTAAATTATTTCGAAATTATTTATAATTTTTGATTTTCAAGCGACCAAAATTTTATGAAGACTTTTATATTTCCAAGTACTTCAATTTGTATAGGATTGTTATGTAAAACGTTTTAACATTGTCGAAATTATTTTGTATGTTCAAGTTTGATAACATTTTTGAAAATATTCAGAATTACTTTGATAACAATTTCGAAATTTTAACGTTTTGAAATTTGATTTTCATTTTATTGTTGGTGGACTTTTCAATCTGTTATTGAAAATGTTTGACGGCTGATGCGATTTTTACTAACAACAAAATTTGATTTCTCCAAACTAAATTTTGTTTCATCAAAAAAAGGAATAATATCGAATTTCTTAATCAAAATATTTCACTTTTGTTTTCAAAATATTTTGGTTATCCTATTTCCTTCGAGTTTGTTTACAAATGTTATTTGATGTCATTATTTTACCAAATAACTTTACTTTACGATTTCACTAATTAAAAAAAAATTAAACTCCGGGTAGCTTAGCCCAATTCTTCTCGGAATAAATATTTGCATTTGATTTCATATCACTTTAAAAGTTGTAAAATTTTCTTTTACAGCAAAATTTTTATGCGAGATTTGTATCCTCACCTTTTCGAGTGGGATAATCTTGTTTCTTTTCTGCTTATTCTTAGTTTCGAGAACGAAACTTTGATTTAGTGGGGAGGATTGTAACACCCACTATTTTCCTAGTGCCGTTTATTATTCTGTTGTGACTCCGTCATGACTCTATGTCAATTTCGTCTTCTATTTCCTTCATCTTTCTAAATTCCTATTATTATTTTTTTAGCCAAATAATATTTATTTTTATTTTAAAAGATTTTAATTCTTGTAAACCTATTTATTTGATTTTCATTGTAAACTATTTATTTTTGCGCGTGAAGTTCTATTTTTCTACGAACTAACGTTTTAAGCTTGGAATTCAGATATTTATTTTTCCTAAATATCAAAACACGTTTATATGATATTTCCAACTAAAAAAGTAATTTTATTTAAGAATATTTGACCTTTAATGATTTTATTACGAAGTTTCGTAAATAATTATTTTCCAACGCGCGGTTTACTCGAACTAATTTGAAATACCTTTACCAATTTTACGATTCATCTTTTTATCAACTTAGAAATTATTTGGGACGTTTTCCCCATGTTTTGGACCGTGACACACCCATGTCACATTTTTACACTACAACTTTGTATACATTTCATTTTATGATGTTTAAGCATTAGATATTTTCTTTTTCTCACCCATTTATTTTTGGCCTTAAACACAAACTCTTCACACTCTCTTCCTCTCTCATTTTGGCTGATTTGTGCATGTATTATGAGATAGCTTTCATCAAAATTTACTTATCATTTATGCTTTAGAAAACCATCCACTTTCTTATCATTCATTTTACAAAAAAATTAAACAACATTTCCTCTCTTGGCTGAGATTTTCCAGCAGCTTTTCTAGCCAAATTTTGTTTCAAATCGAGTCTCGATCGTCTCGTTTTCATCTCCTAAATAATCGTCATTCCGATCCCTTCGTTAAGGTAATAATTGATGTTGTTTTCGATCGTTATTTTCCTTGATTTTCTTAGTTTTCTCATGGTATTTTTTCACCATGCTTTTCTTGTGTTGAAGGATTTTTGAATGATCCCGAAGCCGACGAATTTATAATCGACTCGAATTTGGGTTATAGGTAACGTCGATGTTACTCGGTATTTCATGATTTTAATTGTGTATTTGCATGTATAATTTTTATATTTCATTTTTGACAATATATGTATGTCATATAATCTGGAAAATTTTTAAAAAAGTTGAAAATTTGCATGTTTCGATATTTTTATCGCTTTTACGAGATTAACGATTAAAACGTCATATTAATTTGTAAAATCTTAATATTCGGCCTAAACATGTAATATATATTTATATTCTGTAAAAATGATGTTTTTGATGATTTTTAATAATTTAGTATTTTTCTGATATTATCAAATGCAACGCTTACTTCAAGTGTTTCTTCTTCAGGTGCTTCTTGGTCTTCATAAGAATCATGTTCCCTTGATCTGTTCCCCCAAGCTGAAATTTCAGAAATCATGTTAGGCCAGCATACACATCAAAAAACATGGAACTCATTTCTCTCAAAAACACGCACATTTGATACCTTGACAATTTAAGGAAGACTTATTGTTAAAGCTCGAATTAGAGTGTCAAGTCAAAACTACACATCACAAGGATACAACCCCATCAATATCATTTTTCTAAAGAAATGACAAGGTCTAGTTTTTATACCAGGTTCATACTTCATACTTCATATTTATTTATTATAGAGTATTAGGTACTTGGGTTTCTATCGTGTTCAATATATACCAACTTTATAAACATACAAGGTGCAGTAATTAGAGTATTCAGTACTCACACCATAAGAAGTAAACAACAATACGTCAAAGCTCCATTCAACAGAAAGCAAAGGAATACTGAAGCAACATATATTCCTAAAGTCAGGAAATACAGGGTGGTACAGGAAAGTATCAGTCAAATGGCCTTGGGTTCGGTATATAGACAATGATAGGAACTAAAGAGATGTCATCACCTAAATACATGGATAAGCATAGCAAGAAATTCTTTTTCCTAAATAAGAGTGATGCTGAAATGTACTTAAGTAGTGTTCCGGAGTTTAGTCATCAGAATATGAGAAAACAGACCTAACTTGATTCAAACAATGAGAAAAATAAACTGCCAATTCCCCAATACTTTACCTTCATTCTTCTGCTTTCAATGCTTTCAAGCCATCTTCAATAAGCGCAAGCCATTTCATAAATTCATGAATGGAGATTATTAATCTCACTAATCCAGCAAACTCTAAAGGATTAGTCTGTGTGATAGCTATATAAAATCATGTACACATCCTTTTCTGTACATACTCTAATGTCGTTCAAACTTCTAATCGATAACGTCTCCAACAAATTTGGTGTGTTTGATCAAATACAGTAGGGAGGGGGGGATAGAAGATACCTGCATAGTGAAAGTCTTTCCACTGATGAAATTTGGTAAATAGGTGAGGCAGCTGCAGGAAACTCTTTCCGACCCTATAGAGTTCCAACGCATCACATGACTAAAATTAAAATTTAACACAAAGAAAATAGAGAAAATTGATACAGCAAATCTTAATAGGAACTTACACAAAGTTGTCGGACCTCAGATTCGAATAATGAAACTTGCTTTCCAGGTCGGACTAATTTACAACCTATATAATCTTGACCAACATCTCGTTAATGTATATAACGCAAAAACGGCAGACAAAAGTAGTTCAAAACATTAATAGATTTGGTATTACCTTCAAGAACAATAATATTGTTGGAAGATACCTGATACCATCCCGCTGGAATGCTAGAAGTTTTGATTCAATATCATTTGGGATCCTGTCATATTGAGCTTTAAGATAATAATTTCAGTAAAATGCTGCAACTTCATTTAAAAGCACAACAAATGGAACTAATCATAGCAATGAAAAAATCTTAGTTAGACATGTGAAGACAAGAGACGGGGCACTTAGACAAGAATTTCTCATTTTTGAGGAACTAGCAAGCCTCTGTGCACTACTACAGCATTCAAAATTATTTCCGTGCTGGAAACAAAAAGGAAAATAAACAAAAGGAGACAGAATTCAAACAGTCAAATACACTTGTACATACAAATATAAAAGTAATGTAAGCAGACATTTCAGCCACGCCTGACTCATCGCAGGAATGTACTCCGTATATGAAAAAAGGATCGCGAGTTGCGACTCACAATCTTTCATCCCAAAACTCATGTCCTAGTCATTGGTTCACCGTGCTACAATCTCCTCAGTGACTCGATCTTTTTAATCTTTGCATGAATAGACAAAAGTACAAACCCAATCTTGTTCGACCAAGTTTAGATTTGTCCTAAGAAATTCACCCACACTTTGTAAATAAGCCGACTCATTATTATACATTTACACTAATATAGCAGCAGCTATTTGCTAGCCTCTACAGTCAGTTTACGGACATGGATTTCCTTGGTTCACAATCAATGGCCAAACGAACCAAAGCAACATCGTAATCGTCAACTAACTATAATTCAACGGACAATAATATTTCGAAACTATGATTGATACCTTTCACAATTACTAAACCATGATTCAATTGCATTCACAAACAATTGAGCTGAAATATAGCAAAATGGCAACTAATTCAATGGATAATAGAGGCCGATCAATTACTCTTCCACCTACAACTCTCAACCTTCGCAATCAACAGTGACAAAACTGCAATAATTAGGTTATAACAGACTAAGAAATCATGAAAAATCACCGATCAGAATTCATCAGCATAAAATTGAATAGTAAAACCGCCACAGTTGGGTTCAATCAGAGAAGAAATTAGGAAAAAGAACATTTAGCATTCATCATTCAGCGACAAAATGAACAATAGAATTGCATCAATTAGGTTAAATCAGAGTATTAGACAATAAATTTCGAAAAACAACACTGAACAACAAACATTCAGCATCCAACATTCAACATTCATCAGCGAAAAAATGTTATCAGTAAAATCACATCAATTAGGTTATTTCAGACGATAAATTCTGAAATACAGCCATGAATATTCATCAATCAACGACAAAATGAACATTAAAAGAGTTAAATCGGACAAGAAATTAAGAAGAACACATTCAAGATTCATTAGAGAAAAAAATGAAGAACAAAATCACAGGTTATTTCAGACATTAAATTACGAAACACAACGAATAATCATCAATCAGCGACAAAATTGAACATTAAAATCGCATCAATTAGGTTAAATTAGACAAGAAATTACGAAGAACAACACTAAACATTCGATATTCAACATTCATCAGCGAAAAAAACGAACAAAAAACGAATAAATTAGATCAAATCAAACAAAAATCAACAATGCGAGGTACGAATCAGTCGTAAACTCAAAAATCAAACTTTTACAGTCTTAACAAATCTAAAATCAAAATTAAAGACAAATACCCTAATTCAACAACAGAAGAGAAATACTCCATAAAAGAAATTTAAAAAGGAATAAAAGACAAAGTAAACAACCAAATTGCGAGTATCTTCAAAGTACTCAGGTTGAAGATTAGGTTTAGAGCGTTTCGTAGGCCGTTTCGAATCTTTCTTCACCTTCTTATGATTTTCTTCAGCTACTTGTTCCTTACTTTCTCCATGAACAACTTCATCCTTATGTTCAAGCTCAGAAATTTGTTCGGCCGGAACAATTTTGTCGTCGACTTCAGCTTTGTTTTTGGCGGCGGCGGTGGCGACGACTTTCCTCTAAGCAAGCTTTTGCTTCGCCATTAATGGTGGGAATTAGGGTTTAGTAATCGGCGAATTGAAAAGAAAGGGGTATGACAGAGGTAGAATAGTATCAATAGTTGAATTTGAAGGATAGGAGAGAGAGGCGGGAGGTTCTGTGAAATTGAGGTTTTCACTAATTGTTTATTTTTTGTTTTAGTTTTTGTTTTATTTACGGAGCATTGTGTATTTATTCGTACAAAGAGTTGTTTCAAAATGTGGCGTAAGATCAACGGTAGAAATTTAGTTTGGATTTTTGAGTCGAATCAATGGTTTGGATTTTGATGCGTGAATGAGACGGTAGGTCTGTGACTGAGATTTGGGTAGGTCGGAAGTTGTGGAAAGTGTTAGAGAAATAAGAAAGCGTATACCGTTGTATAGTTGTATTACAATAAGGCTTGGGTAGAACGGGTAGAACAATTTAATAGATGAGTTTGAAATATTTTACCCGTAATAGGATGGGTTTAACTTACAACCATGCTAATGTATTAATGAGGACGGTTTCATTGACCAATCGTCTTAATTGTAAAATAAAAATTTTAACAACATATCAAGGACGGTTCCGTGTATAAGTGTCCTATTAAGAGCGTCCTGCAAAATCAAAATTGTAGTAGTGAATGGAGAATATTGAAACAAAAACACCTCCAGATTCATAGATTTGGTGGCGCGTAAAGACAAGGCAGACTAAGGGAAGAAGAATTATTTAGGGTTAGAGAAGACAAGGGAAGAGAGTTTCTGGGATATGAAAGAGGACGGGTGCTGGAATATGAGAGGGGAGGGTATGAATTGGTTTTTGGTAAAGGTGGGGTATATATAAGAAAAAAAAATTGTCACCGCTCATTTCAATTCATCAATTTATTTAGAGGAGTTTAGAGGTTTTTTTTATGAATTATAATAAAAATATAACTCTTGACACATTAAAGGGTAGAGAAGGAAAATTTGATAAGGAAAAGGGTGGACACTTATAAAAGCGTCCAGCTTAAAGCGTCAAGAAACTAATGATTTTGTAGTAGTGGTTGTAAGAGGTGTAAAGATGTGTGTCAAGTTCTGAAAAAAAGGTCCCTTGAAGTGTGTGCAAAGGGTTGCTTATAGGAAAAGCTAGGTTTCCGGTTTAGGGTTACTCGACCGAGTAGGCAGCTGACTCGGTCGAGTGGGCTTGTGCGTCAGCCGTCGGGCTTGAATAAGGGCCCACTCGATCGAGTGGGTGGGGCACTCGATCGAGTGGCCCAGCTGGGTCACGCGGGTCACTCGTTTTGGACCGTGATCATGGATATTTGATGGGTTGGTGTTTGAATTGGACTTTTGATGCTTGAGGGTTTGTTTTGCGTGTTTCGGAAACGACTTTGACCGGGGTTGACCCAATCGCAAAAAAGTCGGTTTTAATCCCGGTGTCGGTTTTGGCCCAAATTAGCCTTATTTGATTGGAAACGGCCCACTGGACCCGGATTTAAGGTTGATTTTGTTAGATTTGTACTCTGCAAGTGTGATAGCCAACGATTAATGGATTTGAGCCCGTATCCGAGCGCATAGAAGCATGTTAGCGTCCGATCATCATCGGGTGTTTTTTGGGAACTGCCATAGACACCTGGCAGTCAAAATGCGGGTGTCTACAGAGCCCCCACTCTGACTGAGGCTTGGACAGGGCGAAAGTCAGAGTATCGACCAGGCCAATCGAGGATTGAAACCTGGCGGATTACCAGCCGGGTCGTTTATAGTCCATTAGACTTGCGTGAAGGGCTCGCCAGCCATAAGCTAGAAGTCATACCTGAGCTGATGACGATACTCTGTGGGGCATTTGGACTTGTCGCGTAAGTCCTGGGTGTGCCTGTGTGTAGGCCCATCCCGTGTAAATGCTGGGGAGGTATAGCGGTTTGCATGTCCCTGTTTGAGTCGTACCTGTTCAAGTCACATAAAATGCATGCAACACATAGGCAGTAAAATGACTCGCGCTGGGGAGGAAATGATTTTGAAATTTGAATTTTTGAAATCTTGAAAATTTTGAGATTTTTTGAATTTAGAATACTTTGATATTTTGACTCCTAACAAAGATTAGGAAAGTTCGGGATGGAGATTTCCGTGCTAGAATTGAGACTAGGATTGCGGTTTGATTCCTGTTGAGATTAGGAAATTTTCCTAAATAGTTTGCAGGGCTAATGCTATATATAGCCCCTCTTTGCTCTTGATTTTCTTCATAAATTCCTCGCAAATCAAACTCTTCTTAAAAGAAAGTCTCTTTATTTCCCTTAAGTCAAGAGGAAGTCTCCCCTTCTTTTAGAAGTTTAGCCATGGGAATCGATAGGTTGAGTGTGATGTTGCAGGAGTGGTCCCGTCGCTTTAGGGATGCTGATAGGGTGGCTTTGAATCAGACGGGGATAACCCAATTGTACCCGTTCCGTCAGATGGTGGTTGACCGCTATTTTCTGGATGCTTGCTTAGCTTATTGGGATGACATATACCATGTCTTTGCTTTTCCCCGGGGCGAAGTTTGCCCTTTACCTGAGGAGATTGCAGCTATAGGAGGATGGAACCCGATACTCCATCCCGCCGTCCCGTACTCGATCTATGACCCGAGGAGGAAGCTGAGAGAATTTTTGGGGCTCTCCCACAATGAGGTGTCCCGTATGATGGAGGGTGATAATATTTCTCTGATCGACTTGGCTGAGAAATTTATGAATCCTCTCGATGTTCGGGTTAGACCGGCTTACGGTCGTAGGGCTTTCTCTTTTTGCATACTCCATGTATATGCTTTCGAGGGTCACATGGATTTGTTATCTTGCATGGGAAGCACCCGCCTCTTGACCGTGGTAGATTTGATGGAGACCAAACACAGCCCTGCTTGGCTGATTACGGGCGAGATTATCCAAGGATTGGACAATCGTAAGAGGGACTCGTCAATTCGTCTTACCGGGAGCACCCGTTTGTTGCAAGTATGTTACTTGGCCTTTCTTCAATTTTTCGATTTTTGATTTTTTTTTTGCGATAATTTTTTTTACTGCAGGGGGGTACTCGATCGAGTCACCCAGGCACTCGGTCGAGTACCCTCGATGAAGCCCTCCTGATCTGTCTTCGAAGGTGCCACTTGATCGAGTAACCCTGGCACTCGATCGAGTGCCCTCGCAAAAAGCCCTCTGTTCGCGTTCAGGGGTACCACTCGATCGAGTATCCTAAGCACTCGACCGAGTGGCCTTAGGCGAACGTTTATTTTGCCTTGGAAACTCATGCTTTTGCTTCCTTTTGCAGATTTGGCTATACGAGAGGCTATCGGTGATAGATCCTCCTCTTGATGCGGGGAATTACCGTCATAACCAGGTGATGACGAGGAGGCGGGCCATCGACTTTTCTCGTCAGATTACGCAAAAGTATTGGGACGAGGTCTTGTCTTTTCATGGTGGTCCGTTAATCCGATGGGTAGTTTCGTGGTGGCCCATCTACCTTTGGAGTGGCTTGGACCCGAGGGACCGAGCCTGCTATCAGGTGATCCTTTCTTTCAGGCAGACGGTTCATCTTTACCCAGATCGCATACTAAGGCAGTATGGATGGACCCAGCGAATCCCTGAAGTTGAACCAGTTGTGAGTGACCCTACCCAACCGACTGATGTAATGTGTGATACCTGGATGCAAAGATGGTACACACGGCATACTTGGCCCGTTGTCAAATCTCGCCACTCAATCCGGGTTTCAGATTCTTACACGAAGTGGACCAAAGCAGGAGATGCTAAGGCTCGAGCCGCCTTGAAAGTCGATGAAGCCTTTGACTTGCTGAGGAGAGAGCAAGCCAAGGACAACAGAGGGTTCTTTGATGAAGGGGACACTCCAGCTACCCTAGTTCGTCTAATGTCAGGTCACAAAAAGAAGACTAAGACTCAAGCTTAAGGGTCTAGTGCTAAAGGTGCTTGGGGGAAAGTGAGCCCCCAGACGGACTTGGGAAGGAGACTGGGCCCAAGACTACCCGTGCAGGACCGACTTGGCCCACGGGATAGGCTACCCGAACATGTGCGGGCCCGGCTTGGGCCGAAGACTGTGACTGAAGACCCGTCGCCAAAGAAGCGGGTTCGGGCTAAGGAGATTCCCCTCGTGATTAGGGAGCGCTCACCTTCACCTCGGCGACCTCGGGCTCCACGTGACCCGAAGGACAAGGGAAAGGGGAAGATGCCCGGATATTAGTCTTCTTATTTTATTATTTGAATATTATTATTATTTTTGTGGTGCGATCTTTTGTGTGTATGCCGTTTTGGCAATTTTTTTTTTTTTTTTTTTGTAATCCTGAGTTTATCGAGATATTAATAAAAGACATATTATTGAACACTGTTCCCGTCTTTTCGATTATTGCAGTGGTTGTACCCTTTTGAGGGGTTGCCTACGTATCCCCAAATAGCGGAATCAAACCAAACGTAGTTCGAAATTTGAATTGATTGATTTGATTTTGCAATTTTCGAAATACATCAAGATCATTAATTCAAGATGTGCGACAGTAGATTAATTAACTCTAGCTTATTGACTTGTCTATAATTTTTGAAAATTTATAAAAAGACAAATTTTATAAATTTTTGCAAATGACATTGAGATGGGTTTAGGGGTAATACCGCTCCTCCTGATAGGACCTTCTTGACTAAGTATGGCCCAGCCTAGTTGGGTTTGAATTTACCCCTTGGGTCAACCGGTAGTAAAGCACGAACCGATTTTAGGACCAAATCCCCTTCTTTGATGTTTCGGGGTCTAACCTTTTTGTTGAAAACCCGTTGGATCCGTTTTTGATATATTTGAATGTTGTTGAGGGCCCGAGATCGCCGTTCGTCCAGTAGAACTAGCGAATCGTATCGGGCTTGGACCCAACCTGCCTCAGGTACTTGGCTTTCAAGTAGGATCCTAAGGGATGGCACCTCTAGCTCGACTGGTTGGACCGCTTCCATTCCGTATGTCAAGTAATACGGGGTTGCCCCGGTCGCGGTGCGGATTGAGGTTCGATATCCCCACAGGGCAAAAGGTATTTTGTCGGGCCAGTTCCGGTAATTGTCAGCCATCTTCTTAAGTATGGTGACAATTGTTTTATTGGCCGCTTCTACCGCTCCATTTGTTTGAGGTCGGTAGGGAGAAGATGTATGCCTTTGAATTTTATATTTTGCCAGCAATGCGGCAGTTTCAGCTTGAAAGTGGGTCCCGTGATCGCTGATGAACTCGTGAGGGATCCCATACCGGCATATTATTTTATTTTGGATAAATTTGGCCACGTCCTTGGCGTTCAAGACACGGTATGACTCGGCTTCGACCTATTTGGTGAAGTAGTCGATGGCCACTAAAATGAAGCAATGACCTCCCGTCCCGGAAGGATGCACCTTTCCAATTATGTCTATACCCCATGTCGAAAATGGCCATGGTGATGTCATGGTATATAAGAGGGAAGATGGCATATGCTGTACATTGGCAAAGATCTGACAGTTATGACAGTGTTTGACATACACCTGACAGTCTGTTTCCATGGTGTTCCAATAGTACCCGAGCCTCATAATTTTGCGGGCTAGCATATGGGCGTTCATATGCGGGCCGTTTTCACCGTCGTGTACTTCGGCCATTACCTTTTCGGCCTGTATTTTATCGATGCATAGGAGTAGAGCCCCCTGTGCCGTCTTTTTGTACAGTTTCCCGTCGTCCGTGCGAACGAATTGCGTTGCCAATCTCCGCAGGGCTTTCTTGGCCTGTTTTCAGTTCCCGGGGGATATTCTCCCGTTGCCAAGTAGGTTAGAACAGTTTGATACCATGGTTCCGGGTCAGTTATCTCGATATCCTGAATGGCGTGGATGTAGGCTGGCTCGGACCGTCTTTCGACACAGATTGGCATGCTGGTCAGGTGATCCGGGATGTTCAGTAAAGATGCTAATTTGGAAAGTGCATCTGCGAACTGATTCTCTTCCCGGGGCAGAGAAATGTATTCTACCTTTTGGAATTGTTTCTCTAGAACCCTTACCCGTGCTTGGTAAGCCACGAGATTGGCGTTCCGAGTTTTCCATTTTTGGAGTGCTTGATTGATGACTAATGATGAATCACCGTGGACCCGGAGGTTTGTTACCCCTAAATCAGCGGCGGCTTGCAACCCGTGAATGCATGCTTCGTATTCGGCTGCGTTGTTGGTCACGTCGAAGTCCAACTTGATAGATAAGGGAGTGTGTTCCCCACCGGGTGAAATTAACAGGATTCCGACCCCAAATCCTCGGAAGTTGGATGCCCCATAGAAATATAGATCCCACACCTCCGTATCGGTATGGAATATGTCCTCATCAGGAAAGGCCCATGTATCGGTATGGCCTTCTTCGGATATTGGGCTGTCAGAGAGGAACTCGGCAACTACCCGGCCTTTGATGGCTTTTAATGGTATAAATTTGAGGTCGAACTCGGATAACATTAAAGTCCACCTTGACATCCTGCCGTTGAGGATGGGCTTCTCGAATAAGTACTTGATAGGATCCATTTTGGATAACACATGTACCTCGTGACTGAGCATGTAATGTCGGAGTTTTTTTAGTGGCCCAAACCAATGCTAGACACGTCTTTTCGAGCATTGTATATTTGCACTCATATTCGAGGAACTTTTTACTGATGTAGTAAATAGCCCGTTCTTCTGAATCGGCTGTCTGGGCCAGCATAGCCCTCATGGCCGTCTCCGTCGTCGTTAGGTATAACGACAAGGGCAGACCGTGTTGAGGTGGCATTAGTACCGGCGGAGCAGACAGAATCTCCTTGATTTTGTCGAAGGCCGCTTGACATTTGTCGTCCCACAGTACTCGTTCCCCTATCTTCAGTTTCTTAAAAATGGGCTCACATACCATGGTTAATTTTGAAATGAACCGGCTGATGTATTGGACTTTCCCGAGAAACCCCCGTATTTCTTTTTCGGTTTTGGGTGGTTGCATCTCGGTGATGGCTTTGATTTTAGCGGGGTCGACCTCGATGTCGCGTTGGCTAACGATATGGCCCAGTAATTTGCCCGACGTTACCCCAAAACTGCATTTTTGTGGGTTCAGTCTCATGTTGTATTTACGTAGCCGGGTGAAGAACTTTCTTAGGGCTGAAATGTGCCCGCTTCGGTCCTTGGATTTGACGATCATGTCATCCACATAGACCTCCACATCCTTATGCATCATGTCGTGGAGCAAAGTAGTGGCGGTCCGTTGATAAGTGGCCCCGGCGTTGATAAGCCCAAATGGCATGACGGTGTAACAGTAAGTACCCCAAGGTGTAATGAAGGTGGTCTTACCCATGTCCTCTTCTGCCATTTTAATCTGATTGTACCCGGCATACCCGTCCATGAACGATAGAAGGGCATGATCGGCCGTGTTATCCACCAGTATGTCGATGTGTGGTAACGGAAAATCATCTTTTGGGCTTGCCTTGTTAAGATCCCGGAAGTCCACGCAAACCCGCACCTTGCCGTCCATCTTGGGTACCGGCACGATGTTTGCAACCCAGTCTGGATATTCAGACACTTGTATGAAGCCTGCTTTGAATTGTTTATCGACCTCTTCCTTGACTTTAAGAAACCACTCGGGCTTCATTCTTCTGAGTTTTTGCTTTACCGGCTTGCACCCATCTTTGATGGGTATTCGGTGTTCGGCTATCTCCCGGTCTATACCCGGCATGTCCTTGTAGGACCATGCAAAGACATCTTTGAATTCCTGGAGGAGGTCTGCGAATTGTTTTCTCTCCTCTGGATCTAAAGATAGGCCCAACTTAAGCATCTGGGGCTCTAAAGGGGTTCCCACATTGATGGACTCGGTTTCTTCGACTACCGGATCTCGGGATTCCCTTTGCTCGAGCTGCTCGACCAAATGTTGAGGTAGGGGTACCTGTTCGTCGGGTTTCTCAATTTCATTGCATATAAAATTTTTGAAATTGAGAAAATTTTGGAAATAAGACAAGTCGTAAGCAGAACGGTGTTCGTTATTATTATTGATGGTAAATTTTGAAAATAGCTCGAATAGAGCTGCCATATGATCATTGGTCAGTGGCGGGATAGGGAGAGGTCTTGGGACAGGCCCCGAGACCTCAGTGGATAAGGGAAGAGGGGTTACAGACTCGACTTTAGCATCAGACCCTCTAGACTCGGACTCAGACTCCGACTCTGACTCTGACTCCGACTCGGTATCCGGCATGTCTCCCTCGCCGGTGGTCAGCTTGTAGACCCGTCCTTGACCGTCGGTCCATTTTATGGTCTTCCTCCAAGCCCTCGTCTCGGTGTTGGCACCGACCTCAGTGATTAGCTTGGTTGGGTCAAACGATCGCTGCGAAGGATCAGGTTGACCAAGTCGTCCTTTGGAGCGGGGACGGCCTTGTCTTCCCCGAATAAGAGCCCCAGCACGGGCTCGGAGTTGTTTTCGCCCTCCTTTGATTCGTCCTGGACGATGGTGAATATATCATCAGGGATGAAATTGCATTCCCGAGCCTTTTTGGTCTCGGGATATGTGATGGTGGGTCGGTAGAGGCCCACTTGGACGGCTCCGAAGACCGGAGTGACGAAGTAATCCGTTAACTTCAGGCTATAAGGGCTTATGTAAGTACCCTTGAAAATGTCGATGGCCTTGTGAATACCGGCCCGAACTACGTTTTTCGGGGTTATAGCATACCCCAGTCCGAAATGTGATTCGCCATCATTTAGGACCTCGATAATCTTCCCAGCTGGAAGGTATGGCCTTGAGGTTATTCCGGGTAGGTAACCCAGATTTTGTAGCATCGTGTCGATGCTAGTTATGAAGTAGGGCCTAAAGAGATATTCTTCTTCGATCATGCCCACGAAATCAAATCCTCGTGGGTCGGCCCGGCCCGTAGCGTTGCAGCTTGCTACGGTAATTGGGGTCGCCTCCAGCGTGATGATACCGTCTTTAAGGGGCATCTTGACTTTTCGATGGAGGGTAGATGATATGGCCTTGACTGCGTGGATCCAAGGCCTTCCTAATAAGAGATTGAATGATGAGGTGACATCTATCACCTGAAATTCCAACTCTTTTTCGATTGGGCCTGTTATGATTTTCAATTTCACGGCCCCGGCGACAGGTTTTGGGCTTCTGTCGAAAGCCTGGATAGTCTGCGCCGTCGGAAGGTAATCGGCAGCGGTGATGCCGAGTGCTTTTGCGGTCCTTAGAGGAAGGACATTCACGGCTGATCCATCGTCGATAAGGGTCATCGGGAGATATTTACCCTTGCAGATGACCGTGATGTATAGGGCCAGATTGTGATTGGGCCCAAATGGTGGCAGATCAGCTTCGGAGAAGGTTATGAGCGGGCCTTCTTCCTTTGACTTGCCCTTCAGAAAAGGCATAATAGTGGCTACCATTTCAGAAGGGGTAGCTTGTGAATCGATCTTGATTTCATCGAGAGCCTTAGTCAGTGCTTCCCGATGAGCTTGCGAGCTAACCAGCAGTTGCCATATGGTTAGATCAGCTCGAACCCTCTTCATTTGTTGGACCAGAGCCGTGTCAGCGCTCGGTTCTTCAAGGGTAGGTTCCGTCCTGGCAGGTTCAGTGACGGATATAGGAGTAGGGCGCCCGGCTGCGGCGAGGTGGTTGGTGGCTAAGGCTTTGGACTTAGCCTTTCGGACCTCTTCAAGGGTGATGGGGACAGCTTCCCCTTTGGTTAAGTAGACATCGTCCTCATAATCGAACCATATCCCATTGATTTGTGGGATAAAAGGAGAAATGAGGTGAGAACAGTCGACTACTTCCCCTGTGAATATAGCATGGGCGCTGAACGGGTTTTCTTTGTTGCTCGGCTTGTCTCCGGGCAACGGGATTTTCCCGCTCTCGATAAGATCTTAGATCAGGTGCTTTAACCTCCAACACTTTTCAGTATCATGCCCGTTACCCCGGTGATACTGGCAGTAGGCTTGGGCATTGTAACTTTTGGGCCTCTTTTCTACTGGAGGTTCTGCAGTTGGGCCTATCGGCTGGATCAGGCCCTTTGATGATAGCCTTTGTAAGGCGTAAGTATAGGTAGTCCCTATATCTGTGAATACCCGATTGGTGTATTCTTCTTAGATGAGGTGTCAAGCAGATTTACCTCGTCGAAGATGCTGCGAGTTGCAACTGCAGGTGTGGGCTTGATCGTAGATGAACTTGCTCCTTGATAGCCTTTGGTAGAGGCGTTGGTTAGGCTCTCTAGTCTCAAGTCATCCTCGATTCTCGTGCCCATTTCAGTAAGGACAGCGAAGTTTGGGATGATAGCATACCGGAGATGGACCCGGTAGGATGGGAGTAGATTTTAGACAAAGGCTTCCACTAGGGCCTTCTCGCCGGGCTTGTCAACAAGCTGCACACTCTCAGCCCTCCACCTTTGCAGATATTTTGTGAACCCTTCTTTGGGCTCTTGAGCCATTACCTCCAGAGTACGCATTGTAGTCTGGATTTCAGTGTTATCGGCGTAGTTCCGAGCAAATTCGGTCGCCACATCATCCCAAGTCTTGTATTTCTTGGGGTCGAGCCTGTAGAACCAGGCCCTGGGATGCTTTTTCAAGGAGGAAGGGAACAGGTGCTTGAACATAGCGGACTTTACCCCTTTGACTGCCATGAAGTCTTTGAAGGCCCGAATATGATGGACCGGGTCTTCGGTACCCTCAAACATAGGAATTCCCGTCAAGTTGAGGTTGGCCGGTAGCTCGTTACTCAAAGGTGAATAACTGCGAGCATTTTCGGAGTGGATTGAGTTGCTTGTTGGTAAGTGAACTTGCTCCTCGAGCCTGCGAACAACACTGACCAATTCGGCTATGGGCCCAGTGGAATCAGCTCCTTCAACTGGGACCGTCTTCTCTACAGTGCTCAGGCGAGTGTCCAAAGTTTCTTGGTTAGCAAGGATGGAGGTTAGTTGGGTCTCGATTTTGGCTAGGGCATTTTTCAATTCTTCCATGTTGCGTTGATGTCGGGTTGTAGCTGGCCTGTCTGTAAGAACACCGCGTAATCAGAAACTAGCCCAGAAATCCCGGAATAGAAAGTAAATCCCGAACGAGGCTAAAAGGGAAATGACTCGAGGAAGACACCTAGACGGGCGACTTGTGAAGTGTGGGCCTTCCTTAGGATTCGGCAAGTGGGCCTAGTCCTGTTCGAAGGAAGGTTCACGTGGGACATCCCCAGACTTTTGACTCGATTGTGTTGACGGGCCCTCCTTCGTAAGAGTATGTCCTACTTAGGTGGGCCTTGCCTTAGTCTAATAAGGCGGGCTGGGATAGGGAAGAAGCTCGTGATGTAAGATCGACAGAGCTTCGACGCTAGAGAAACTTGACAACTTAAGACATGACCCGACACTGCTAAATATGGGAAGTCTTAAGAAGAAGGGAGGTTTTGAAAATTGATGATTTTTGAAAAAGGACCGAGTGGACTCGGTGAATGGCCCAAATTTCCGAAAAAAGAGGACGAAAAGTCATTGGGCCACGAGTTTTGAAAGTTCGAGTTTTGATTCGGGCAGCATACCGACTAGAAAATAAGCTATTTTGAGTAAAATCATAAGTCCAAAATTCAGCATGTCCCGGGTTTTGAAATTGAATAGTTTGAAAAGGGTGCAATTTTGAAAAGTTGACGGTGTCACACGTAGTCACACAAACATTACAACGACGCCATGTATGCTCTACACTAAGTCTCGGTCGGTCTGAAAGGGTCTATACCAGTGTACATAGTCTAGACGTTGATCGGGACGGACTCTCTAAGTCGAATTGAGCTTAGAACACGCCGCGAAACCCACTCGAATCGACTATGGACACCTTTTGACATATCCATGTTGGAGTACATCAATGGTATAGTGGGACGTCGGTCACCAGTACCGGCCCGGGAAAATATGGGTTATGCATGAACCGTAGAACTAAAACGCGCATTGTATTTGTCAAACGATTTCTTTTCGAGTCTCACCCTGAGGATGCCGATGGTAAGTCACGCATCAGTTAATCCCCAGCGGAGTCGCCAAATTGTGGACATGACATAGGTCCACCCCGACGCGGCCACGCGCGGGTTTGGGTAGGCGAATGAATCTCCATATGAAACGGATCGAATTGAAATTTAGGTCTATGTGGAGTCGCCACCGAATTTTGTGGTTATTCGGAACCATTCGAGCCCACTCTATGTCGTAGTGGTCCGTATACAAAATACGGCCCATTTCCGATGTCAGAGTTTATTGGGCTCGTCCCTTTGCATTTGATACCAATACCGACATTATCGGATATTGTGTATTGAATGACTCTCGTGCGCCAACGGTTTCGGGCATCCGGAAACCGAGGTTCTGAGTAAGGAGTGAGGGTACGTGTTGGAAAGCCCACAAAGGACACCCAACCCCGCCCGCACATTAGCGGCCTCTACTAAGAATTCGAATGACTTACAATACGAGCGCTATTTAAACGGGAAAAATGATATGCAAAGAGTATTTTCCCTAGACATGTGAATGGAATTGAAAAGGGTTTCTAATTAAATTTAATGCAATTAATTCTATGTCAAAGTGGAATTTTAGCATGTGAGTTCATTTAGTACAATAAACGAACAAGAGTTAAATTGACAAAAGAGACAAGCAAACGGTTAGTAACGGTAAATCGATATTAACGGTTTGTGCAAATAATGAATTGAATTGAATTGAATGATGTACAAGATGATGCATGATTTGAAAGGATAGTATACACGTGATTAATTATGCACGTGTTGACCTAAGTCGCGAAATACTATCGGGTTTTGAAAATAGAGTAATGTACGATTTATCGTGTTAATCGTTCTGAGGTTACTCGATCGAGTGGTCAGTAGACTCGATCGAGTAGATCCTGAAAAGAGGTTCATGTTCCGCGTTTTAGACTACACTCGGCCGAGTTATTGACCAACTCGGTCGAGTACATGGCCACTCGATCGAGTCACTGTGAGACTCGATCGAGTGGAGGTCGTGAAAAACATTCTGGTTCGATTTTTGGGACGCCACTCGACCGAGTGGGCTAGGCACTCGGTCGAGTGCCCTCTGTACGAATTGTAATTCGTTTGCAAATTTAATTGTTGATTTTGAAATTGCTTTTAATTTTTGAGAGTTTGACGATTTTACCGAATCGGGCATAAATATTGCACAATTTATGTTCGACTTGGTTTTTTTATAAATCGCGAATTTTGTTGAACCGAATATAAATATTGTTAAATTTATACTCGACTCTAATTTTGAAGGCTCATTATGTTCCATATTATTATTGCATCGATATGGAATACTAGAGCGAAAAGAAAACAAAGAAATTTCAGAAAAAAGTAATTAGCGAGACTTGAATGTTATTTAGGACTTACGGTTTGACATAAATAGAGGCCACTCGATCGAGTCATTGAGGGACTCGACCGAGTGAGCACTTGAAAAGCGTTCTGTCCAGATCTGGTGACCCTACTCGACCGAGTTATTGATCAACTCGACCGAGTAGGCCTCCACTCGATCGAGTCACTGTGAGACTCGACCGAGTAGAGGTCTTGCAGACCAATCTGTCTTGATTTCGTGATGTCACTCGATCGAGTGACATAGGCACTCGACCGAGTGGCACCTGTACGTAATCAGAAATCGCTTGCATTTGGTTAGAATTGTTTAAATTAACCGAGACTATACGGGTATTCCTCCGCGTTTGTAGTGTTATAATTGGATAACATCTACGTTAGCATCAACGGAAAATTGAATCGGCTAAATTATTTGATTTGATTTATTAGACTCGACATCCATATATGGAATTGGCCTCGGGTCTAACATATCGATACTTTACTTAAATAAAGAAAAGGACTTGATTCCCTCGACTTCTCCGACATCGAAATAAATCCCTAAGGATTGTGATGTCGGGTCCGTGTCAACGGGTTTCGACCCATATTGAAAATACGTATCTTGAAAGAGTTTTTTTTTATGAAATCGATGCAATATGCGACTAACGATGATGGTACAAACGATAATAAATGATTGTTGAAGTCAACCTATCTCAATAATCAAGTAATCGGGATATCGGAACGAGCGACCGTCAACGCTGTGTGCAGTACACTTGTATGTTCGTGTTTCCTCATTCCGATATCACTCATACTCGACACAAATTGATAGGTATTTTAATGTTTTGATATTAATTATACTATCGATATTAATGATGCGAGAATAACGACAAAAGATAAAAAAAAACGTGACCCATATGAAGGTAAGGACGACACGACGCGAGAAGGAGAAAGAGAAGAGAAGAAACGGGGTTTTGACACCCTCAACCTACATGTTCTTGTCTCGGAACGGACTCGTAACCGTGGCTTTAACACTAGAGTCTTCGAGGTGGATGAAGGTTGAGTTAAGGTGGCTCGGGTTTGTTGATTCCTAAACTAGGTTTAGGGTTTTTGCTAGTGTATTGCTTAGGGTTTGATTAGGGTGTATTAAGGTTGTAAGAGGTGTAAAGATGTGTGTCAAGTTCTGAAAAAAAGGTCCCTTGAAGTGTATGCAAAGGGTTGCTTATATAGGAAAAGCTAGGGTTCCGGTTTAGGGTTACTCGACCGAGTAGGCAGCTGACTCGGTCGAGTGGGCTTGTGCGTCAGCCGCCGGGCTTGAATAAGGGCCCACTCGATCGAGTGGGTGGGGCACTCGATCGAGTGGCCCAGCTGGGTCACGCGGGTCACTCGTTTTGGACCGTGATCATGGATATTTGATGGGTTGGTGTTTGAATTGGACTTTTGATGCTTGAGGGTTCGTTTTGCGTGTTTCGGGAACGACTTTGACCGGGGTTGACCCAATCGCAAAAAAGTCGGTTTTAATCCCGGTGTCGGTTTTGGCCCAAATTAGCCTTATTTGATTGGAAACGGCCCACTGGAACCGGATTTAAGGTTGATTTTGTTAGATTTGTACTCTGCAAGTGTGCTAGCCAACGATTAATGGATTTGAGCCCGTATCCGAGCGCATAGAAGCGTGTTAGTGTCCGATCATCATCGGGTGTTTTTTGGGAACTGCCATAGACACCTGGCAGTCAAAATGCGGGTGTCTAAAGATATTAATACTTAAATCGTTTTTTAATTACTATTTTTATTAATCGTTATTGTCGAGATTAGACGATTAACGAGAAAATGCTTTAAAAACCGAGTTTTAGGATTCTGGAAAATTTTATTTTCTGGACAGAATGTCCATAAATATATTTTAACTATTTTACGTAATTTTTGTACCATTTATTAAAGTCTTTAATTAATAAGTATTGATTTTTGGACAAATTACGATTTATCGTTAAAATGCTTCGTCTTACCTAAAAGATTTATTTTTCCAGCTATTTTGAAAATATTTAAATCTGAAACATTAAGAGTTAAATCATCCCTTTACATATTCTAAATATATTCAATGGTTTAATTAAATAAAAGACGTTAAAAGATTTAATTTGACATTTGCCGTAAAATCCTATTTGTAATCGTATTGTCGTAACTAATAATAATTAGGGAATTTTAGCTTTGTAAATTCTGAAAACACCCTGATTAGTATTATTAAAAATTTTAAGACATTTTTAATCATTTTATACACTTGTACAATATTTCAATAACTTCATAAACTCAAATGTTCTTACTTTAATAATTAATATCGTTAAGGCCGAAAGTATTAGTTTTATAAATCTATATCATTTATTAAAAATTGGTATTAGTATGAACTAATATTTTCACTATTTTGATATAATGCAATTTTTAGTAAAGTTTCTAAAAATAGAAGTTTCCTAAAATAGAAAGTTTCCTCTTTTAGAATATAAATGTGTACTTCTTTTATCCTCATATTATTTATATTGATTATATCCTTTGAATATCGATAATGGTTTTGTTTTGGAGTTATGGAATAAGGACAAGTGTGAGGTTAGAGTAATATATTCTAGGGTTTACGGTTTTGCCATCAACTATAAGGCTAGTGTATCAGGAATCGGTACATTGGTTGTTGAACCGGGTGACAGGTATCCTAGAAGTTTTGTACATTTTGACCTTAAGCTTAGGTCTCGCAGTAAGTCGCCGTCATAAGTTGAACTGGGTGACAGGTAATCCCAGGAGTGGTGTGCATTATCTTAAACTAGGGCCACGCATTTATAAGTCGCCGCTCTATTATGGTTGAGTAGCCTAGTTAGAGACCGAAGTTTGATTTGTTTGAACTAAGTTCTCGAAGTTAGTTTTTAGTACTCTCCTAGTGAAAGTCTAGCCGTCTACATTACTTCTATCCATAACGCCATTTTGAATATTTTTATTATTATCGATATAATTTGGTTACAGGTTGGCAAATGTTTTATGTTTTCTTCGGAAAACTCATTTTTATTATATTGTTTTGATACGTGAACTTTTTCACTGAAAGTTTATTTTTATTATAATGTGTTTTACTTTTTTCCATTTTTTACTATTTTTCTATAATAGTAATTACAGTTTTAAAATCCTGTTATACGGCTGGGAGAACATTGACGTTGCTCCCCACTGATTGTGGCTGTTATATTTTTAACATGGCAGGTATATGTGTTTTCCTTCCGGTGGGCTAGCGAGCAGTTATGGATCCTGCTTGTTTTAATCAGATCACTGTATTATGGATTGTTAAAACCCTTTTTATGGATTTTATTTATTTATTTATTTAATTATTTTGTGGCCATTTTTATTTTATATATTGACTTACCATTTTTATTTAATCAAGACATAGCTACAGTGTGTTATAATCCCACTTCTACAGTGTTTCCGCCACTGTATTGCGTTAGAATTTCTAGGGGATTACAGCTTGTTCATATACCGCCTTCTGAGGCACGTAGACTATGTCGTACTGCTTCAAGAGCACAGCCCACTTAGCGATTCGTCCTGACATTACTGGTCGCGATAGAATGTACTTGATCGGATAAAGCTTCGAGATGACGTGGACCGTGTGAGATTGAAAGTAATGTCGCAATTTTTGGATAGCAAAAACGAGTGCAAGACACATCTTTTCAATCGGCGAATATTTCAACTCTGCTCCGACCAGGGTCCGACTTAGCTAATACAGAGCTCTTTCCTTGCCTTCTTCATTTTCTTGAGCACATAATGCCCCCATTGATTTTTCTTGAGCAGATATGTACAAAATGATTGTTTTCCCCGGAATCGGCACGCCCAATACAGGAGGAGTTGGCAAATATTTCTTGATGCTTTCGAACGCTTTCCGACAAGACTCGTCCCACTCAAAAGGAGCATCTTTCTTCATCAAATGACTAAATGGATGACATCGTCCTGCCAAATTGGAGATGAACCGACGTATATAGGCTAAACGTCCTTGAAGACTTTGAAGATCCTTGAGGTTTGATGGCTCAGGCATTTCTTGAATTGCCTTGATTTTGGACTGATCTATTTCAATCCCTCTATGACGCACAATGAATCCTAAGAATTTTCCGGAGGTAACCCCAAATGCACACTTTAAAGGATTCATTTTGAGGTTGAATTTTCGTAGCCTATCAAAAATCTTTCGAAGATCCTTTATGTGGTCTTCCCTTAGTTTGGATTTGACAACGAGATCGTTCACGTAGCATTCAACGATGTCGTGCAGCATGTCGTCAAAAATTTTTTGCATAGCTCGTTGATATGTGGCTCCTGCATTCTTCAATCCAAACGGCATGACTTTGTAGCAAAATATTCCCTTAGGCGTTCGGAATGCAGTGGCTTCTTCATCTTCGGGAGCCATTTGGATCTGATTGTATCCAGCTATGCAATCCATGAATGACAACGCTTCATGTCCTGTCGTGGCATCGATCGTGATTGCCGTGACTGGCAGTGGA
The DNA here is from genome assembly GCA_958450325.1 of Agrostemma githago. Classification (NCBI taxonomy): domain Eukaryota; kingdom Viridiplantae; phylum Streptophyta; class Magnoliopsida; order Caryophyllales; family Caryophyllaceae; genus Agrostemma; species Agrostemma githago. Next base: position 56,601,001 of record OY288241.1, read on the forward strand.
AAGTCATATTTTGGACAAGCATCGTTTAAGCCTCGGAAGTCTACACAAATGCGAAGTTGACCGTTTTTCTTCCTTATGGGGGACGATGTTGGATATCCATGTGGGGTATTTTACCTCCCTGATAAAGCCGGCACCGGTTAACTTGTTCACCTCCGCTTCAATTTCTGGCAACATCTCCGAACGGAATCGTCGCCACGATTACTTCTTTGGAGAAACTCCCTTCTTGATGGCTAGTCGATGAACTGCCACTTTTGGGCTTAGACCTGGCATCTCTTTGTAGCTCCAGGCAAATACGTCCTTATACTCCGTAAGTAGCTTAACATATTCTGCTTGTTCTGGATCTGTTAAAAGTGCACTAAGGAAAACAGGTTGTGGCTCCTCACTTGTTCCCAGATTGATTTCCTTCAAGTCGTCGACCGTTGTTTGGACTCCGTCTTCCAGTGTTTTGGGAATTTCACTAACTTTTATTTCATCATCCAAACCTGGATATTCTTCGGCGGTAAAATGGTTAGACGAGGCTTGATCCCAAGTGATTTCATCTTGACTCGATTCAGCCTGGTGGTTTGTGAAGACTATAACACGCTTTTTTGCCTTGAGCGATCCATCCATGGTTACTTCGACCTCACGATGACGTCTCATTCGAGAAGGAATGGCACTACGGATATTTTCTGTATCCTCGAACTCGACCTTTCTCTTTGAAGATTCTGAATGCTTTGAATGACGCTGCTTTCGGATGCTTGAAGTGCCAATACGACTGAACATAGACTTCTTGGCCTTGGCTTCTCCCATTCTAGTGAGAACTTATACTCTTGAATTTTTTGGTTGAGGCTATGATGTTGATCGTACTCGGGTGGTTTCTTCTTCTCCCAACCTGTTGAAAACCTAGGATCGAGGAGTAGAAACTGATCGACCCAACCTATCAAAAACAGACCTTTGCGGCATTGGCTCAACACGTACTGTTACCACGTACTGTGACGAGGATTGTTTCTTTCGTCGCGCAGAGATTCTAACAGGCTTAGGAGGCTCAATGCCAATAGTGACGATGTTGCATGAGGCACCTTTTACGTGTTGACCCATGGGGGTTGGATTATCGAAATCATATCCGGACTTAGCCATGAGTTGATACGCTTCTGAGCTAAATGTCCCAATCGCTGGGTCCTTGAGCGGCGTTTTGTCTTCTAGCATGGGACTCTTTGTGGATCTTGGAAGAGGTTGTTCCTTGGTCAACAAGTTATCGGTCATTGCAACCGGGATGATAGCGTTCTCTTTCAACAATTGAAGATTGACCTTATCAACATTCATTGTAGATGTGGCTATTTCACTGCAAGGTTTGTATTCTGCGAAAGGTGCTTCTCCATCTTTACGTCTTGATTTTGGTACGTACTTTAGGACGACGGGCGTTGCCTTTTTAAAATTAACTTTCACTGCTTGAGCGGCTGAAGAACTTGCATCTATCCGATCGCGGTCTTTGACGTCGATTTCCGACTATTCAACCCCTGTCGACTTCTTTGTAGCTGAAGCTTCAACGTCTTTTTCCTTTCTCAGAGTTTTTGTGCCTGTTGAAGTAATTGTAGATGGCAACATCTCACTTGGAGCGTCAGCCTCTTCGAAAAAATTGGCATCAGCGAAGTACGACTCTACTGCAGAGAATGGTTTTAATCACCGTTTATCTTCCTCTCACCGTCTCTGTAGTACTTTAGACATTGGTGTAGGGTTGACGCTACCACACCATTTTCGTGAAGCCAAGGTCGGCCTAGCAACAATTTGTATGACGTTTTGGCATCTATTACTTGAAAAGGAGTGGTGGACGACATATCTCCCATGATGACCTCAATACGGATCATGCCGATTGCTCGCTGTCCCCTAAGATTGAAGCCTTGAATGATCAAACGACTTTTAGTAAGCTCGTTTACAGAGATCCCCAACTCTTCCATTGTAACCTTTGGCATAATGTTGACAGTTGAACCTCCGTCTACTAAAATACGGCTTACTTTTTGCTCACGTATGTATCCTGACATAAACAAGGGACGGTTGTGCAACTTTGACCCTAGGAGTAGATCCTCGTCGGTGAATGCGACAGCGGTGTTACAAGCAGCACATCTGTCGGCGTAGGCCTCCGGTTGGAGGATTGCAAGTGCCAGCTGTTCACGCATTTCCTCAGGGAGGTGGAACATTTGCTGCCACCCCATACGTGATGGTAATGAGTTGAGGATTGCATCAATCTTTTTATCATTGTCCGTGTCTGGAGCGGATGTCTTTTCTAGATTGTTCTCTTTGTCATCCTCTACAATGGTAGAGGATACAATGTTCACTAAAACTTGCTTTAGGTAGGTTTTAGGAAAGTAATGTTCTAACGTCATGACTTGACGTTTCTTTGATTTGACCAATTTCACTTGCATGACTTTTGGTGGAATATTTGTCGTCACGGCTTCCTTCACTTTTTTGGATGAAGACTACCTTGACCTGGAGGGTCTTCGGTGCTTGGGTACTGACACCTTAATAACTTGCTTTCTTGTTCGTCGCCTGGTTACGAGAGTCCACCCTTCATCATTGCCCACTTCATTCTGAGTACCGTCGGTCGGGGACGTGTTTGGTTTGTACTTCTCGGGTATTACGACTCTCACGGGCCCAAAAGTTCCGAACTGAATGATCCATGCATCTTCTTTGACAACCGAAAAGAAGTGTGAGACAACATTGTCGTGTGCCATAATGCAATTGGTTTCAGCAACGTCATCCAAATCCAGAATAATTTTTTCCTCGTCTACTAATTGCATTATTTTTTCCTTTAGAGTTATGCACTTCTCTAGTGGGTGGCCTACAACCCTGTAACACCCGCTATTTTTCCTAGCGTTTTTGTCTTTACCGTTATGACTCTGTCATAACTCTGTCACATTTCGGCCTTGCATTTCATCTTTTTACTAAGATCTATTTTCATTGTTGAGTTTAATGATTTTTATTTTTAATTTTAAAGATTTTAATTCTTTCAAATCTATTTATTTGATTTTCTTCGTAAACTAATTTGTTTTCCGCGAGGAATTCTATTTCTCTTCGAATTGACATTTTTAAGCTCGGATTTAAGTTATTCTTCTTCCTAAAAATGTTTAAATACATTTGTATAATATTTTCAACTAAGAAATATTTTTGTTTACTAAAGAGTAGCCATTTATGATTTTAATACGAAATTTCACGAATAATAATTTTTTACGCAAGGTTTACTCGAATTACCTTGAAATGCCTTTAACTATTTTACGATTATACTTTTTATCAACTTATAAATTGTTTGAGACCATTTCCTCACATTTTGGACCGACTAAGCTTCTGGTCACAAATTTTACTACGTATTATTTATACGTTTCATTTTGTAACGTTAAACCGTAAACGTAAGATTATTTTTCTTCCATTTATTCCATGCTTTATAATCAAACTCTTCATACTCCCCCTCACTTACTTTGGCCGGCTGTTTTTGGCTAATTTCTACATAATTTTCATCAAAATTTATCATCATTTATGCTTAGAAACCATCTATTTCTTTCTTACATTCATTTTTCTCATAAACAAAAACAATACTCTTTCAATTCCCTCTAAAAACGTGACATCCTCCAGCAGTCCTATGCTGTTTCTAGCTCCAATTTGAGTCATAACCGTCTCGTTTTTATCGTCAAATTAATCGTCATTGCGATCCTTCCGTTAAGGTAATAATCGATGTTGATTTTCTTAGTTTTTCTCATGGTATTTTTCTGCCATGATTTTCGTGTATTAAGGATTTTTGGACGATCCCGAGGCCGACGAGTGTATTATCGATTCCGATTTGGACTTGAGGTAACGTCGATGTTACTCGGTATTACTTGATTTTATTTGTGTAATTGCATGTATATAATTATAATTTTATTTTTGACAATATATGTATGTCATATAATCTGGAAAAATTTTAAAAGTTGGAAATTTGCATGTTTCGGTAAATTTTATCGCTTTTACGAGATTAACGATTAAATAGTCATATTAATTTGTAAAATCATAATATTTGGCCTGAACTTGTAATATATGATTTTATTCTGTAAAAATGAGATTTTTGATGATTTTTAATAATTTGGTATTTTTCTGATATTTTTGATATCGATTATTGAATTATTACCGTTATTGGACAAAAACGATTAAAAGCCAATTTTTAGTTCTAGTACCTAAACATTTTATTTTACTCTGATTTTTAACGTGGTGAAACTTTCTGATGAAATAGAATTTTCTGATTATTTCATAATTTTTTGGAATTGTTAAGTGGATGAATTAATTAATCTCTTTAAATCATCGTTTATCATTAAAACCGCGTTTGTCGTTTAAATTCTCGATTTCTGGTCCTATGATTAAATCTGGAAAAAAATGTGATTCTGATGATTTCATATTAAAATGTAATTTTATGATTTTTAGTGCCTTAATAAATGTTAGGAACGATAAGTTTTATTAATGGAATCGTTAATTGTGAAAACGGGTTTTAAAGACAGTTTTGACGGGATTTATTAAATCTGGAATTTTTGGAAATCTGAAAAAATGGTAGATTCTATAAAATCATGATTTTTAAGTTTAATAATAATTTTTGGACATTAATACTTAAATCGTTTTGTAATTACTATTTTTATTAATCGTTATTGTCGAGATTAGACGATTAACGAGAAAACCCTTTAAAAACCGAGACTAAGCATTCTAGAAAATTTTCTTTTCTGGACAGAATGTCCATAAATATATTTTAACTATTTTACCTATTTTTTGTACTATTTATTAAACTCTTTAATTAATAAGAATTGATTTTTGGACAAATTGTAATTTATCGTTAAAATGCTTCGTCTTACCTAAAAGAATTTTTTTTCAGCAATTTTGAAAGTATTTAAATCTGAAACTTTAAGAGTTAAATCATCCCTTGACATATTATAAATATATCCAATGGTTTAATTAAATAAAAGATGTTAAAAGATTTAATTTGACATTTGCCATAAAATCTTATTTATAATCGTATTGTCGAAACTAATAATAATTAGGGAATTTTAGTTTTGTAAATTTTGGAAACACCTTAATTAGTAGTATTTAAAATGTTTAAAACATTTCTAAATCATTTTATAAACACTTGTATGATATTTCAATAATTTCATTAACTCAAATGTTCTCGTTTTAAGAATTAATATCGTTAAGGCCGAAAGTACTAGTTTTATAAGTCTATATCGTTTACTAAAAATGTGTTATTAGTATAAACTAATATTTTCGCTATTTTGATATGATGCTATATTTAGTAAAGTTTCTAAAAATAAAAGTTTCCTAAAATAGAAAGTTTCCACTTTTGGAAAGTGATCCTTTTTCCTTTTGTTCTCTTATTATCTATGACGATGATGTCTTTTATATATCAATAATGGCTTGTTTTGGAGTTATGGAATAACGACAAGTGTGGGTTTAGAGTAATAATATGGGATATACGTTTTTGCCATCAACTGTAAGGCTGGTGTGTATTTATGGGGCACATTGGTTGTTGAACTGAGCATGGTTTGTGTTCAGGAGGGTGTATGTTTTGACCTTAAGCTAGATACCGCATCGTGTTAGTCGCCGTCAGCTGAACTAGACATATTTGTTGTCTAGGAGGGGTATGCACTACTTAAGCCAGGACCTCGCTGCACGCAGTCCTGTTATAGTTGAGTTGCCTAGTTAGAGACTGGATTCTGTTATGAGTTAAGTCTACAGTTCTCGAAGCTAGTTTCTAGTATTATCCTAGTGAAACTCTAGATTCTACATTAATCCTATCCATAACGCCATTTTGATTATTTTATTTATTATCGATATAAATTGGTTTGCAAGTTGGCAAATATTTTTATGTTTCTTCGGAAACCCTTTTGATTATTTTGTTTTACGCTAAAAGCTTATTTTAATATGATGTTTTACTGTTTTCCTTTTTACTATTTTTCTATAATAGTAATTAAAGTTTTAAAATCCTGTTATACGGCTGGGAGAACGTTGGCGTTGCTCCCCACTGATTGTGGCTGTTATGTTTTAACATGGCAGGTATACGTGTTCCAGGTGTGGTCTAGCGAGCAGTGTGGATCCTGCTTATTTATTTTTATAATTATGTCCTATGGAATGTTCAAACCCCTTTTGTGGATTGTTTTAAATTTTGGCCTATTGTTTGACTTTACCATTTTAATTTTTACTAAGACATAGTTATAGTGTGTTTTAATCCCGACTCTACAGTGTTTCCGCCACTGTATCGCGTTAGATTTTCTAGGGGATTACAAACCCGATGATACCTGCAGTATTTTGGATCTGTGGTGCGCCCTACTTTATTTGGTCTTTTTGACTCTGGGAGCTGTATCACATCATTCTCCGAAAGGTTCTCTAATTAACATCCCCGCAAGATCGGAATCTGGAAACGGGTAAGTCTTTTTCTCTAACTCTTTCAAAGTGGAGCGTGAATTCCTGGTATCTTTCTTATAGGGTTCCGCCTTTTTTTTCGGCTTTAGGGCCTGCTGAGATTTTTACTGGATTGGATGTAGAAGTGGCCACGACTTCCTTGGTAGTACTCTTTGAAGATTTACCTGTTTTCTTGAACTCTTTCTTCTCTGCCTTCGCGTCGGATTGGTGGAAAAACCGCCCTCCATGGTTGGCAATAGTGATCTCCATATCGTGAGCTCTAGTAGCCAACTCTTGGAACGACCTCGGCTTGATCCCCTGAAGGATGTAAACCAAATACAGGTTCATGCCTTGGATACACATTTCGACGGCAGACGTTTCTGTTAACCGATCTTTGCCCTCGAGGCTCAATGAACGCCACCTACTGATGTAGTCGATGACGGGTTCCTCTTTCCGTTGCTGTAATCCCCTAGAAATTCTAACGCAATACATTGGCGGAAACACTGTAGAGTGGGATTAAAACACACTGACAAACTATATCTTATTAAAAGAAATGGTAAGTCAATACAAATGCCTCTTTTTACAAAAAGGCTAAAAATAAAATCTCCAAACGGGTTTATACAATCCATAAATAAACATGAATGAAAGAAGAGTAGGATCCACGCTACTCGCTAGCTCACACCCAAAACCCAGCAGCAAAATATCTGTCATGTTATAAACATAACAGTCACGTCAGTGGGGAGTAACTCGGACGTTCTCCCAGCAATATTATATCATATGGGAAAATAATAGTATTATTATATCAAAATACTTAAAAAGAGAAAACATTAAAACGATATAAACAAAATAAGTTCTCAGCGAAACTTAAAGCATTTGCAAACCTGCAAGTCAAAAATCAATCGATAATAATAATATTCAAAACATGCATTATGGAAATTCGATCAGTGTGCACAAGGCTAGACTTTCACTAGGATAATACTGGAAACTAGTTTCAAGGACTGTAGACTTAACTCATAACAGAATCCAGTCTCTAACTAGGCAACTCAACTATAACAGGACTGCGTGCAGCGAGGTCCTGGTTTAAGTAGTATGCACCCCTCCTGGATACAAACCATATCCAGTTCAACCCGACGCGACTTACACAATGCGATATCTAAGTTTAAGGGAGCAATGCACACTCTTCTGAACACAGACCATGCTCAGTTCAACCACCAATGTGCCCCATAAAGACACACCAGCCTTACAGTTGATGGCAAAAACGTACATCTCAGACTATATTACTATAACCCACACTTCTCCTTATTCCATAACTCTAAAACAAGTCATTATCGATATTCAAAAGATATATTCATTATAAACAATCAGAGAACAAAAGGAAAAAGAATCACTTTCCAAAAGAGGAAACTTTCTATAAGTAAAAATTTACTAATTTTAGAAACTCACTTAAAATAGAAATTTGTTATAGAAAATAGGTAAGTTATTAAAATTAGTGAAACGTATAAAAATAGCATTTCCGACGAAATTAACATTTTATTATTATCGTCGTTATCGTAACTTTAATATATTTATCTAAGTTCGTTACCATAATATAAATCAAATAGAATAAGTCAAAGTATAGTACTTTATAAATAATTAGGAAATCGAGTTGCAACTATAAATTTTAGAAAAGAGACTTTTTAAGAAAAACGATATCAAAATTTATTTGATCAACGAGTTTTATAATTGAAATGAATTTACAAAGATTTCAAACTATTTTTTACAAATAGCTTTTATTAATAAATAATACAGATTTTACTAAAAATAATCAATTGTAAACAAATAGGAAATTTTTAGAGAAAATAGTCTCGACTAAAAATATATTTAAAACAAAATCGACTATTTTCTCATTTATTAATATAAGTCGTAAAATGAAATTAATTTATTGAACAAGCATACAAATCTCGATTATAATATAAAAATACGATTTTGAGTTAAAATTATAAATTAACGAAATGTGACGAAAATATAAAATCGACATTATTTAGTTACTAATGTCACGATAACCAACAAAATATTATACGATCGTAAATAATTAAATTACTAATGATTTATGAAACGATATCGAAAACTGGTAAAATATTTATAAGGTACACAATTTTAAAAAAAAAATTAGCAAATAATAAATAGAAAACCGAAGTTAAAATATTTATTAGATACTACTACTCAAACGTACGATATAAAATCGAGAAACGTCCTAAAATTACCTCGAGACGAAAACCGAGCGATCTTGTACATGTCCTCAGTTGCGTCTTCGCGAAATGTTACGTTAAAAACATTTTAGGAGTTTGAAACTATTAAACGATAAATTTGTTTTATAATAATTTTTAAGAATTACGAGTTAAATCGTATACAAAATAAAAATACGAACATAACTTTAAATTAATTTAATTTATAAAATCGGGGGTGTTACAATCTTCCCCACTAAAAAGAAGTTTCGTCCTCGAAACTAACAAAAACGTAATAATAGAATGGAAAACAAGGTTATATTACTTGAGCAAAAGGAGAATGGTTAACTCGCATCACAATCTCGGTTTAAAAATTTTTACAACTTCAAACGTGATATGAAATTGAAACCGAAGTCAAAAGTTATTACTTCAAGATGAGTTGGGCTCAGTTACCTAAAGTTTAAAATTTATTTAAATCAGTAATATCGTAAGTTAAAAATTATTGGATAAAACAGTGACGGTTAATAATATTGTAAACGAACTCGAGGGGGAGAGTACCCAAACAATTTCAAAGCAATAGTAAAACGTTTTGATTAAGAATTTCGACAATATCTTGTTTTAAAGCCAAACAAAAATTTGAGAAATCGAGTTTTGTTGTTGGGAAAAAAATTGAACCACTCGTCAAACATTTTCAATAACAGATTTAAAGTCTATCGAAAATAAAACGAAAACGTAGACATACGATGTTTTTCGAAAATTTTAAACCGTTTTACCTAATAATCTTATAGAAATCTAAATATTAGCAATTATGAAAGTTTTTCGTGAAATTGAAATTCTTGAAAATAGAAATTTGAAACAATTTCGAAATACTTTAAAATAAATTATTAAGGTGGTTTGATACAGAGACAAATATAGGCTACCAACCAAAAATAAAACAAAAGCGAAGTATAAAGTTTTGAAATTTAAAACTCAAAATGTTAAAATCTCACGATAGCCCAAAATTTTCAATTAGACAAACTTTTCATAACACAAGTTCGGGGAAAATAATAAATGGATAAATAGAGTCAAAGCCAACGACAAATCGAAACAAAAGTTTTCAAACCCGATAAAGAAGTCGAAAGGGATTGGCTGAAGAAGAAGAAGAAGCGGGATTCAAGAGAAGCTAAGGGGAGGACGAATTTGAGAGTCAAATAGAACTCTCAAGGATTGAAAAAAAAAATTAACCATCTCGAGATTTCCGGTGCAAACTCCCACAACACGGGTTCCTAATTTCCATCAAATAACGTTAAGTCCAATATTAGGCACAAGGTGGTACTACTCGGTCACAATCTCCAAAAATGTCTTACGTGACTATTCAATCGTTCAAGCGATATGATACCAATCCACAAATTCTTTAGTCAAATCCATCATTAAGATTCCAACGATTAACAAAACATACCCAAACCCTAGATCGATAAGGCTCCTAATTTCAAAACTCATAAGGTTTGAACTCGAGGTATGCTCCAAATTCCTCAAGTAAGGAATACTAAACAAGGTCCACCAATATAACAATGCTCGGGCACATAATCCTCAAAATGATTACCAACATGTTTATAATGCCACAAGTAAAGAAGTTGGGGAAAGTATAACAAATACTCAAACACGCTCAAACCTATAGGTAATGGCGCAACACTCACATCTTCAAACACGTCATTGGGCTAAGGTTTCTAAAAATTCCATCAAATTTCATATTGTATCAGCGAAACCACAAAAATATTTATTAACTCAACGAAGCCACAATCTCATTGGTCTAAGGTTATAACAGTCCCAATAAGATGATCCATATTATAGTATTCCTCAAAACAGCACAATAAAACCAAACTGTGATTGTGCAAGATAGTTCTCTTCTCCAGGGACAACAACAATTTATCCAAGTTAGATCACTCAACTCCAAATTTCATAGGTTACAACCTTAAACGACGATCAACGATCTAATCCTTAAGAAATACGGGTAATCTATGTCAACCAAAATTTCTAACGACATTAATGAAAACCTTCAATGGTACCACAACACTCAGGCTAACACCTTAAACAATACTCTATGATCCCAAATATTCGCGATGCATCCATTAAATAAGCATTAGGTAAGAATCCAAAGTAATATTATCAGTTATACTTAGTTTGGTTCTGGGTTAGGTACTAGGTATTAATCAAATATGACATATTCTTACTACTCCCAAATATATCCAACTCTAAGTACCCCAAAATAATCAAGGTAACTTATAACCCAAGGTTCAGAGTCTAAAGTATCATCCTAATTCCATCAAGCAACATTTTGCTATTCAAATTAATTCTCAAGAATTTCCTACTTGCTTAGAAGGTAGGGCAGACTCAAAATTCTCAAACCAGGTAATAAGGGTTTACTAAACCTCAAACATCCATAACTTTTCACGGGGTTCACTGAGATGAAAATCGGTGAAACCAAAGAATCTCAAGAGGAAAGATGGTAAAGTAGGAGAATTAATCAAAGACTTATCCCAAGAGTGGAGACGAGAGTTTATAAGAGAAGAGTTAGAAGAAGTAGAGGAAGGAAGGAAGAAATCGATGATCCTATAATACTAAGTTCTAGAACCAGAGGAAAATCTTTGGGCCTCCAGAGTTCACGGGGGAACTAAAAGGATTACTTCATCTTCTTGTAGAGGAACGAGCACACAAGTCTTGGGTCACTCCATCTGGATCTACTACTGCAACGTCACGGAAAAGGGATCTACTCTTGATCATCTGGCCTGTAGCTGGAGCAAACTAAATCGAAACTTAAAAGTCACCAACGACATCTTTCTCGGAGCACCAAGTTGTCCACTCGAGTCAGCAGGTGTTAAGAGTTCTAAATAGGTCTTGTCCCGATCTGGAGCAGCATCCTATCAGCATCTTGTTCATCCATCTTCTTCCAGACAAAAGAAACAATTATTCAATGCTAGTCATTGACTTAAAAAACATGTAAGCCTAACAGTTAACTCCTTAATTGGTTTCTACCCATCTCTCACTAATATGTTTTTAATGTTCAAATCATTTACGAGTATTTTTTCTAAAATCAGGTGTAAGCGTCGGGAGCAACAATGCTCTGATACAACTGTAATCCCCTATAAATTCTAACGCAATACAGTGGCGGAAACACTGTAGAGTGGGATTAAAACACACTGACAAACTATATCTTATTAAAAGAAATGGTAAGTCAATACAAATGCCTCTTTTACAAAAGGGCTAAAAAAATCTCCAAACGGGTTTATACAAATCCATAAATAAACATGAATGAAGGAAGAGTAGGATCCACGCTACTCGCTAACTCACACCCAAAACCCAGCAGCAAATATCTGTCATGTTATAAACATAACAGCCACGTCAGTGGGGAGTAACTCGGACGTTCTTCCAGCCATATTATATCATATGGAAAATAATAGTATTATTATATCAAAATACATAAAAAGAGAAAACATTAAAACGATATAAACAAATTAAGTTCTCAGCGAAACTTAAAGCATTTGCAAACCTACAAGTCAAAAATAAATCGATAATAATAATATTTAAAACTGGCGTTATGGAAATTCGATCAGTGTGCACAAGGCTAGACTTTCACTAGGATAATACTAGAAACTAGTTTCGAGGACTGTAGACTTAACTCACAACAGAATCCAGTCTCTAACTAGGCAACTCAACTATAACAGGACTGCGTGCAACGAGGTCCTGGTTTAAGTAGTATACACCCCTCCTGGATACAAACCATATCCAGTTCAACCCGACGTGACTTACACGATGCGATATCTAAGTTTAAGGGCGCAATGCACACTCTTCTGAACACAAACCATGCTCAGTTCAACAACCAATGTGCCCCATAAAGACACACCAGCCTTTCAGTTGATTGCAAAAACGTACATCCCAAACTATATTACTCTAACCCACACTTCTCTTAATTTCATAACTCCAAAACAAGTCATTATCAATATCCAAAAGATATATTCATTATAAACAATAAGAGAACAAAAGGAAAAAGAATCACTTTCCAAAAGAGGAAACTTTCTATAAGTAGAAATTTACTAATTTTAGAAACTCGCTTAAAATAGAAATTTGTTATAGAAAATACGTAAGTTATTAAAATTAGTGAAATGTATACAAATAGCATTTCCGACGAAATTAACATTTTATTATTATCGTCGTTATCGTAACTTTAATATATTTATCTAAATTCGTTACCAAAATATAAATCAAATAGAATAAGTCAAAGTATAGTACTTTATAAATAATTAGGAAATCGAGTTGAAATTATAAATTTTAGAAAAGAGACGTTTTAAGAAAAACGATATCAAAATTTATTTGATCAACGAGTTTTATAATTGAAATGAATTTACGAAGATTTCAATTTTTTTTAACAAATAGCTTTTATTAATAAATAATACAGATTTTACTAAAAATAATCAATTGTAAACAAATAGGAAATTTATAGTGAAAATAGTCTCCACTAAAAATATATTTAAAACAAAATCGACTATTTTCTCATTTATTAATATAAGTCGTAAAATGAAATTAATTTATTGAACAAGTATACAAATCTTGATTATAATATAAAAATACGATTTTGAGTTAAAATTATAAATTAACAAAATATGACGAAAATATAAAATCGACATTATTTAGTTACTAGTGTCACGATAACCAACAAAATATTATACGATCGTAAATAATTAAATTACTAACGATTTATGAGACGATATCGAAAACTAGTAAAATATTTATAAGGTACACAATTTAAAAAGAATAATAGCAAATAATAAATAGAAAACCGAAGTTAAAATATTTATTACATACTACTACTCAAACATACGATATAAAATCGAGTAACGTCCTAAAGTTACCTCGAGACGATAACCGAGCGATCTTGTACATGTCCTCAGTTGCGTCTTCGCGAAACCTTACGTTAAAAGCAGCAACAGCGATCGAAGAAGGCAAATGGGCGACCAACAAACGCAGCAGCAGGAGCAGTAACAAGGCACAGCAGCAGCAGTATAAGACACAACAGCAGCCGCAGCAAAAGGACAGAGGAAAAACAGAGGGATCGAGAAGCTGCAGAAAAAAAAATTAAGCAGGGAGACGGAAAAGGCTGCATAAAGAGAATGAAAGAAGAGAAAAGGGGAAGTAAATGTAAATTAAAGGGATGAATGAAGGGGAAGTTCAAAGAAGGGAATTTAAAGAGGATGGGGGAGTGGAGCGGTGGCAGTAAATAAAAAAAGGAAGGGGGATGAGAATCAGTAAGTGGGATAAGTAAGTGGAACGGTGGAAGGGGATGAATCAGATGGGTCCAAAGCCAACTTAAGTGGGTTAGGAAAACGGAGTTAAGTACATAACGTTTATGAACTAAAAGCTCCGAGTCAAGAGTTGACCCACGCAAAAAAGATTAAAATCGGATTGAAAAAGGTAAATAATTTGACCCAATAAAAATCGAGTAAATAGAATATTCTCGACATTAAAATATTCGCAACAAAAATGAAGTTGGTGGAATAAATGATTAGATCTATGAAATAGTCTTTCTCGATAAATAATAAATTTTTGACGAAGTGAAATAAATTGATTTCTCGAAGAAAAGTATTAAATGTTTTGACGAAACTTAACATAGATAAACTTCGAACCGAAAGTAGAAATTCGAGCTTAAATATAAATAAAAGAATTAAGACTTTAAATCGCCGAAACAGACTTCCGATAAGAACTAAATTAAATGTATAAAATAAATCGGTAGAGAAATAAAAATATGTTTTAAATAAGAGTTTCCGAGACAAATAGAATTTTAGTTGTTGAAACTATTAAACGATAAATCTGTTTTATAATAATTTTTAAGAATTACGAGTTAAATCGTAAACAAAATAAAAATACGAACATAACTTTAAATTAATTTAATTTATAAAATCAGGGGTGTTACAGTTGCTTTGTGCTGGTGAGTTCAGTCTTGCTAACGATACACCTTGTACTGTAGAAGCGATTTAGAAATACCTTCTCCATTTGATCCCAGCTATCGATCGACTCGGCGCTCAGATCTGTGTACCAATCAAAGGCGGTGCCCTTGAGGGATCTGACAAACTGCTTTACCAGAAGGTCATCCTCAGAACCAGCAGTGTTACAAGTTTCAACGAAATGGGCAATATGTTGCTTAGGGTTGCCTTTGCCATCGAATTGGTTGAAATTTGGGAGGTTGGTAGCCGGGAGGCATCCTCAAGTAGTCAATCCTCTTGGTGTATGGTTTGATATATCGGTGGTTGCCATGTTCAAAACCTCCACCAAAGTGATACTGGAGGGCTTTCTCAATCATCTTCTGGACGTGTTCTGCGGTGAATGAGTTCTCACCGTCATCACTACGATCGTCACTTTGGTCACTGTGATATGAACTCTCGGGTCATTTCTCTAGTTTCTTGATCAAGGTAGTTATTTTTTTGGTTTTCTCCTCATTCTCCTTCATGAGTTTGTCGAGCGCCAACTACTTCATTTGGATCATTGTTTCTTCTATTGACAAAGATCCGATTGTCATTACTGGTGCCAATATGGTGTCCTATTGTTGAAATGACATTTCTAGGCTACCTTTCCTCGGAGATGAACCCGCACTAATCTGGCTACCTTTGATGGAGGGTGACCCGAACAGTGGACTTGTATGAATAACTATCCTTACAAGCGCAATCATGCTACTGACATTTTCGCGGAATTTTAAACAGACAAACTGGGACTTGTCGATCCACGTATGTGGCATGGTTATGAACACCGGTTGATCATATGGCATAGAGTGGACAACACCATATGATCCATCATCCGTAGTAGCGTTGCCTTGGATTCGAGGAAATGAACCAAACAATGGAAATTCATATGGCGTAGAATTGACGGTACCATATGATGATTCTTTCTCGGCATTAAACTCGACGACTTCGGCTTGTGGAACTGATCCAAACATGGGGATCTCATATGGCCTAGAGTTGGCGACACCACGTGATTCTTTCTCAGCATCGGATTGGACAACTTTGACTTGGCGAAATGATCCGAACACGGGGAACTCATATGACCCCGAGTCGATGGCATCATATGAGCCTTTGGCGGTATTGACGGTGGCACTGGATTTGCGTGGCCTCGTGGGCACGGACGCGGATCGAAGTCTCTCCCCTGCAGCACCAAGGAGAACAGATCTGGCCCTACTCCTTGTGGAAACGTCGAGAGGCTGATCAATCACAGTCGAGCGGGGAGGGACGTAGCTTTCGTCATCGGACTTAGACGTCGCCTTCTTTGAAGTAGCAGAGATCTTGCTTGGGGCCATCGCGATGATTGATGCAAATTGGAGTGTGGCAAAAGAGATGAGTAGTAGAGAAGGTCCCACTGGATGTGCCAAATTTGTAACAACAAATTTGTGTTTAATCCGCAAAATAGAGAGAAAACACAAATAAAATGCAACAAAATAAATTTTATTGAAGTTTAAAGTTTTTGGGTACAAATCTCTATCTGATCTACTGATTCAATTTTCACACAAATGGAATAGGGTGTCGACGAAGGGTCTTGATTTGAAGACTTGATTCTCTTACGACGGGTGTGGAGCCTTGTGGACATGACATAGGTCCACCCCGACGCGGCCACGCGCGGGTTTGTGGAGGCGAATGAATCTCCATATGAGATGGGTCGAATTAAAATTTAAATCGAAGTGGAATCGCTACCGAACTTTGTGGGAGTTCGAGCCCGTTCGAACCCACTCTTTATCTTAGTGGGCCATGCACAAAGTATGGCCCATTTGGATGTCAGAGTTTATTGGGCTCGTCCCTTTTCATTTGATACCGATACCGACATTATCGGATACCGTGTATTGAATGACTCTCGTGCGCCAACGGTTTTGGGCATCCGACAACCGAGGTACTGAGTAAGAGGTGAGGGTACGTGTTGGGAAGTTCACAAAGAACACCCAACCCCGCCCGCACATTAGCGGCCTCTACTAAGATATCGAATGACGTTTTAATACATGTGTTAGTAGAACCATGAAAACGATATGCAAACATTATTTTCCCTAGATATGCAAGAATAATTGAATGAGTTGCTAGGTCGATTTAATGCAGCTAAATTTAACGTCAAAGTTGTATTTAGCATGCGAGATTTATTTTAGTACAATAAAATAAACAACGGAAATATAAATCACAAAAGAACAAACGGTTAGCAACGGTATAACGATAATAACGGTTTGCAAAAGTATAGGATGCTATAGAATAATGTAAACATGATGCATGGTTTAAAAGTAAGTCACGTGATGGATTTGGCACGTGTTGACCGAGGTCAAGAAAATATGCTGAGAAAACTTGTTGTTTCTTAAAGAAACGATGCTCGAAAAACTTAAAAACAAAAATTTGTGTCGCGTTTTCAGGAAATGGCGCGACTCGTCCGGGAAGGGCGCGACTCGCCCGAGATGCGTGCGGGTCGCGTGGCGGGCTGCCATCGGATTCATTTTTAGAAAGTCGATACTTTTATTAAATCGCGTACAAATATGACATAATTCATACTCGACTTAAAAAGCGATATTCGTTATATTCGATGTTCGACTATGGAATTGATATCAAATATTCGGAATAAGAAAAAGGTTTGAAGAATCATTGCTAAACGAGTTAAGGCAAAATAATTGATTTTATGTCACGGTTTTCAGGGATCCGTGCGACCCGCGCGAGAAGGGCGCGACTCGCGCCACCACGCGACTTGCACAAAGCTCGTGCGACTCACGTGGCGAACTGATTCTCGGTCCCTATTTCGTGCTACTCGTTGTATTCGGTGCTTGGTTATAGGACCAATACCGGATATTTAGATTGATTTTTGAAAGTATGATTTTATAAGTCGAATTAAATCGAACAAACATGATATGAATGATCTCCGCGTTTATAGTGTCGTAATGACTCGATTGAGTTAGGTGACAACTACTTTAGCATCAACGAACATCATGTTAGTGGGATTATTTGACTAGACTAATTAAATTTGACATCCAACTATTGAGTTGGTATCGAATCTAATAACTTGACAATTTGTATTTGCTTTAATTAGAATCTTGATTCCCTCCGCATTCCGACATCACGAAAAATCCTAACGGATTGTGTGATGTCGGATCCGCATCAACGGGTTTCGACCCATAAAAAAAATGTGATTTGAGAGAAAAAGATTGATGAATACTCGATTAATGATGATGCAAATAAAAATAAGAAAATTATGGTTGATGTTAACTCGCCTAAACAATCAAGCGGTCGGGGTGTCGGGATAAGCGACCGGCAACGCTGGGTGCAATACCCTTGTATATTCGTGTTTTCTTATCCCGTCATCACCCAGGCTCGACACGAATTGACGAGTATTTCAATATTTTATACTAGTTATATTATCGGTATTATTGATGCGACGATAGAATAAGAAAAACAAAAAACGAAAAGAAAGAAGAGGACGAAATGAAGCGAGGAAGAAGAGAAGGGAAAATAAAGGGGTTTTGCACCCTCAACCTACATGTTCTTGTCTCGGATAGGGCTCGCTTGATCGTGGCCTAGGCACCGGAGTTCGAGGTTTACGTAAATTAAGTTGTGGTGGTTTAGGGTTTGGATTCCTAGTTGCTAGGGTTAGGGTTTGATTGTATAGGATTAGGGTTTGCTTAGGGTTGAATTTGATGTAAAAAGATGATTATCAAGGTTGTCAAAAAAGTGTTTAATTGTGTTGCAAAGGGGGTGTTTATATAGGCATTGCTATGCTTCTTGGTGTCTAGGGTTTAGTGCCTTGACAGACTTGATCTGATGGCCCGCTTGAGGGAGGACCGTGGGTCTTCTTCTCGGAAATGGCTTTGACCGATTTTGACCCGGTCGCTAAAAGTTGGTTTTATTTCCGGTGTCGGTTTTGACCCAAATTAGTCTTATTTGATTGGAAACGACCCACTGGGCCTGAATTTGAGGTCATTTTTGTGAGATTTGTGCTCCGTAAAAAGCCCAAGCCAGAAATTAATGATTTTGAGCCCAAATTCGAGCGCGTAGAAACACGTTTGTGTTCGATCATCATCGGGTGTTTTTTGGAAACTGCTATAGACATCTGGCGGTCAAAATGTGGGTGTCTACAGAGCCCCCACTCTGACTGAGGCTTGGACAAGGCGAAAGTCAGAGGAGCTACCAGACCAATCGAGGATTAGGAACTGGCAGACTTCCGCTCGGGTCGTTTATAGTCCATTAGACTTGCGTGAAGGGCTCGCCAGCCATAAGAGAGAAATCATACCTGAGCAAATGATGATAACTCCGTGGGGAATCGGACTTGTCGTATAAGCCCCGGGTGCGCCTATATATGGGCCCATCCCGTGTAAAATGCCGCCTTGGGCTTTCCGCTAGGGAGATATGTTAGTTGTCCGGGCTTGCCTCTGAAGCCTTGAGTTGTACCTGTAGTAGTCACATAAATTTTGCATGCAACACGTAGGTGAAAGTATGAATCGCGCTGGGGAATAAAATTTGAATTTTTTGAATTTTGAAATTTTTGCAATTTTTTTGAAATTTTTGAATTTTTTTTTAAACTTTTGGAATTAGGAAACTCGGGATGACTAATTCCCGGGCTAAGATTAGGGATCTCGAGACGAGGCCTGTATGTTGATCCCGTTAGAATTAGGAAACTTCTGTGTAAGGAAGATATGGAAAGAGGGATGTGGAGTTAATGCTATAAATACCCCTCCCTTGTCTTTGATTTTCTTCACAACTTCCTCACAATTCACTCCTTCTCAAAAAGAAAGTTTCATTATTCCCTTCAAGAAATTTAACCATCGGAATCGATCGATTGACCGTGATGCTGCAAGAATGGTCCCGATGCTTTAGGGACACGGATAGGGTTGCTCTTAATCAGACGGGTATTACTCAGCTGTATCCATTCCGTCAAATGCAAGTTGATCGCTACTTTCTCGATGCTTGTTTGTCCTATTGGGACCATACATATCATGTCTTTGCCTTTCCCCGGGGAGAATTTTGTCCCTTACCCAAGGAGATTGCTGCTGTGGGAGGATGGAACCCGATACTCCGGCCTGCCGTCCCGTTTTCGGTTTATGACCCGAGAAGGAAGCTTCGAGAATTTTTGGGACTCTCTCATATCTCGCATGATGGAGGATGGCCATATTTCCTTGACTGACTTGGCTGAGAAATTTATGAACCCGCATGATGTCCGGGTGAGACCGATTCACAGCCGTAGGGCCTTTTCTTTTTGTATGCTTCACGTTTATGCCTTTGAAGGTCATATGGACTTATTGTCATGCATGGGTAACGCTCGCCTTTTAACCGTTGTTGATTTGATGGAGACGGAGCACAGTTCGGCTTGGCTGATTACGGGTGAAATTATCCAGGGATTAGACAACCGTAAGCGGGATTGATCGGTTTGTGTGACCGGAAGCACCCGTCTATTGCAGGTATTTAGGATTTCCTAATTTTTCTCGACTTTCTGTCTGTTTTTTTTTGATTTTTTTTTTTGATTTTTTTTTTATTTGGCTGTATGAGAGGTTATCAGTCATAGATCCTCCCCTGGACTCGAGCAAATACCGTCACAATCAGGTGATGACGAGGAGACGGGCCATTGATTTTTCTCGCCAGATCACTCAGAAGTATTGGGACGAGGTTTTAGCATTCCATAGTGGTCCGTTGATCCGATGGGTAGTGCCTTGGTGGCCCATTTATGTTTGGGCAGGCTTGAACCCGAGGGACAAAGCTCGTTATTAGGTAATCTTGTCTTTCAGGCAGACAGTTCATCTCTACCCGGATCGCATACTAAGGCAGTATGGCTGGACCCAAAGAATCCCAGAAGTTGAAGCAGTTGTGAGTGAACCTACCCAACTGACGGATATAATGTGCGATACCTGGATGCAAAGATGGTATACCCGGCACACTTGGCCCATTCCCAAATATCTTCACTTGATCTGGGTTTCAGATTCTTATGTGAAGTGGACCAAGGCTGATTCTGCGAAGGCCCGAGCTGCTTTGAAGGTTGACGAAGCTTTTGACCTGCTGCAAAGGGAGCAAGTTAAAGACAACAGGGGCTTCTTTGATGAGGGCGACACTCCGGCTACTCTAGTCCGTCTTATGTCAGGTCAAAAGAAGACTAGGACTCAAGGCAAAGGGTCAAGTGCTAGAGGTGCACAGGGGAAGGTGAGCCCCCAGACTGACTTGGAAAGGAGACTTGGCCCCAGACTGGCAGTGCAGGACCGACTTAGCCCACGAGAAAGATTACCTGAGCACGTGCGGGCTAGACTTGGACCGGTGACAAAAGCAGAAGATCCGTTGTCGAAGAAGCGGGTTCGAGCTAAGGAGGTTCCCCTTGTTATTCGGGAACGCTCGCCCCCACCCCGGCGACCTCGGGCTCCACGCAACCCAAAGGATAAAGGGAAGAGCAAAATGCATGAACACTAGCCTCCTTAGTTTTATTATTTAAATATTATTACTATTTTTGTGGTGTGTGTTTGTGTGATTGCCGCTTTTGGCGTTTTTTTTTTTTGTAATTTTGAATTTCCCGAGTTTATCGTTTTTTTTAGAAAAGACATATTAGTGAATATCATTCCCATCTTTTCGTTTATTGCAGTGGTTGTACCCTTTTGAGGGGTTGCCTACCTATCCACAATTAGCGGAGTAGTTCAAAATTAGATTTTTTTGCAATTTTTCGAAATACACCAAGACTATTAGTTCAAGATGTGCGACAGTAGGATGAATAATCCTAGCTCATTGACTTGTCTATAATTTTGGAAAATTTATAAAAAGACAAGTTTTTATAAACTTTTGCAAATGACATTGAGATAGGGCTTATGGGTAATAGCGCTTCAACTGGTCCTAGTTGGTTAGGTTGACGAATTCGTTCCCGTCCAAGTCTGTCAGCATCACGGATTTTGAATTTTACCAAATACGGCCCGGCCCAATTGGGTTTGAATTTTCCTCTTGGGTCAACCGGTAGTAGGGCCCGTACGGATTTTAGAACTAGATCCCCTTCCATGATATTTCTGGGCCTAACTCTTTTGTTGAAAGTCCGTTGGATCCTCTTTTGATATATTTGGATGTTGTTGAGGGCCCGGGACCGCCGTTCGTCCAAAAGAACTAGCGAATCGTATCGGGCTTGTACTCAATCTACTTCCGGCACTTGGCTCTCGAGTAGGATCCTGAGGGATGGCACTTCTAGATTGACCGATTGGACCGCTTCCATTCCATATGTCAAATAATATGGAGTAGCTCCGGTTGCGGTGCGAATTGACGTCCGGTACCCCCAAAGGGCAAAAGATATTTTGTCGGGCCAATCCCGGTAATTCTCAGCCATCTTTTTAAGTATGGTGACAATAGTTTTATTAGCCGCCTCTACCGCTCCATTTGTTTGGGGACGGTAAGGCGAGGATGTATGCCTTTGAATTTTATATTTTGCTAGCAACGCAGCGGTTTCAGCTTGGAAATGGGTCCCATGATCACTGATAAACTCGTGTGGGATCCCGTATCGGCATATGATCTTATTCTGGATAAATTTGGCCACATGCTTGGCGTTCAAGATGCGATATGACTCGCTTCGACCCATTTGGTGAAATAGTCGATGGCCACCAAAATGAAGCAATGACCTCCCGTCCCGGAAGGGTGCACCTTTCCAATTATGTCAATACCCCATGTCGAAAATGGCCATGGTGATGTCATGGTATATAATAGGGAAGATGGCATATGTTGTACATTAGCAAAAATCTGACAATTTTGGCAGTGCTTGACATATAATTGGCAGTCAGTTTCCATGGTGTTCCAAAAATACCCGAGTCTCATGATTTTTCGGGCTAGCATATGGGCGTTCATATGCGGGCCATTTTCACCATCGTGTACCTCGGACATAACCTTTTCGGCCTGCACTTTGTTGATACACGGGAGGAGAGCCCCCTGTACCGTCTTCTTGTATTACTGCCCGTCGTCCGTACAAACAAATTGGGTTGCAAATCTTCGCAGGGCTTTCTTGCCCCGGTTTTCAGTTCCCTGGGGATACTCTCCCGATGTCAAGTAAGTTAGGACAGCCTGATACCAATGTTCGGGCTCGCTTATCTCAATTATCTTGGATGGCGTAGATATAGGCCGACTTGGACCGTCTTTCAACGCAGATCGGCATGCTAGTTAGATGTTCTGGTATATTTATCAGGGATGCTAATTTGGAAAGTGCATCTGCAAATTGATTCTCCTCTCGGGGTAGATAGATATATTCTATCTTTTGGAATTGTTTCTCAAGAACCCTTACTCGCGCTTGGTAAGCCACGAGATTGGCGTTCCGAGTTTTCTATTTTTGGAGAGCTTGATTGATGACTAGGGATGAGTAACCGTGGACCCGGAGGTTTGTTATTCCTAAATCGGCGGCGGCTTGTAACCCGTGAATGCATGCTTCATACTCGGCGGCGTTGTTAGTCACATCAAAGTCCAATTTGATGGATAATGGTGTATGCTCTCCTTTCGGTGATATTAATAGAATGCCGACTCCGAATCCTCGAAAGTTGGACGCTCCATCAAAATACAAATCCCATGTTTCGGTGTCAGTAGGGAATATGTCTTCATCTGGAAAAGCCCAAGTGTCGGTATGCCCTTCTTCAGATATCGGGCTATCGGCGAGGAACTCGGCTACTACCCGGCCTTTGATGGCTTTTAATGGTACAAACTTGAGGTCGAACTCAGCTAACATTAAAGTCCATCTGGACGTCCTGCCATTGAGAATGGGCTTCTCGAATAGGTAATTGATAGGATCCATTTTGGATAACACATGTACCTCGTGACTAAGCAAGTAATGTCGGAGCTTTTTAGTGGCCCAAACCAAAGCTAAACACGTTTTCTCGAGCATCGTATACTTGCATTCGTATTCTAGGAACTTTTTACTGATATAGTAAATAGCTTGTTTTTCTGAATCGACTGTCTGGGCCAGCATAGCCCCCATGGCTGTCTCGGTCGTTGTTAGATATAACGGCAAAGGCAAACCGGGTTGAGGTGGCATTAATACCGGTCGTGCAGACAGGATCTCCTTGATTTTATCGAAAGCCGTTTGACATTTGTCGTCCCATAGTACCCGTTCTCGGATCTTCAGTTTTTTGAAAATGGGCTCACATACCATGGTTAGTTTTGAAATGAATCGGCTGATATATTGGACTTTCCCAAGAAACCCCCTGATTTCTTTTTCGGTTTTGGGTGGCTGCATCTCGGTAATGGCCTTGATTTTAGCTGGGTCGACCTTGATGCCGCGTTGGCTAATGATATGGCTCAGTAATTTGCCCGATGTTACCCCAAAACCGCATTTTTGAGGGTTTAGCCTCATGTTTTATTTGCGTAGTCGGGTAAAGAATTTTCTTAGGGCCGCAATGTGCCCACTTCGGTCTTTGGACTTCACAATCATATCGTCCACATAAACCTCCACTTTCTTATGCATCATGTCATGTAATCGGGTGGTGGCGGTTTGTTGATAAGTGGCCCCGGCGTTGATGAGCCCAAATGGCATAACGGTGTAACAGTAAGTACCCCAAGGTGTAATGAAGGTGGTCTTACTCATGTCTTCTTCTGCCATTTTGATCTGATTGTATCCGGCATACCCATCCATATATGATAGGAGGGCATGATCGGCCGTGTTATCCACCAATATGTCGATGTGTGGTAACGAAAAATCATCTTTTGGGCTTGCTTTATTAAGGTCCCGGAAGTCCACACATACCTGCACCTTGCCTTTCTTCTTGGGTACCGGCACGATGTTTGCGACCCAGTCTGGATATCCAGACACTTGTATAAAGCCCGCTTTGAATTGCTTATCGACTTCTTCTTTGACTTTGAGAGACCATTCGGGCCTCATTCTGCGGAGTTTCTGTTTTACCGGTTTGCACCCATCTTTGATGGGTATATGGTTTTCAGCTATTTCCCGATCTATCCCCGGCATGTCCTTGTAGGACCATGCGAAGACGTCCTTGAATTCCTGGAGGAGGTCCGTGAATTGTTCCTTCTCCTCGGGATCCAAAGATAGGCCCAACTTAAGCATCTGGGGTTCTAAAGTGGTTCCCACATTGATGGACTCGGTTTCTTCAATTACCGGATCTCGGAATTCCCTTTGTTCGAGCTGCTCGATCAGGTGCGGAGGTAGAGGTACCTGTTCGTCGGGTTTCTCAATGTCATTGCATATAAAATTTTTGAAATTGAAAGAATTTTGGAAATCAGACAAGTCGTAAGCGGAATGGTTTTTGTTATTATTAATGGTAAATTTTGAGAACAACTCGAAAAGAGCGGCAATCTGATCGTTGGTCAGTGGCGGGATAGGGAGAGGTCTTGGGACAGGCCCCGAGACCCCAGTGGAATTGGCTAAGGGAAGAGGGGTTACAGACTCGACTCTAGCACCAGACCCCCTAGACTTGGACTCAGACTCCGACTCCGACTCTGACTCTGACTCGGACTCGGACTCAGTATCCGGCATGTCTCCCTCGCCGGTGGTCAACTTGTAGATTCGGCCATGGTTGTCGGTCCATTTAATGGTCTTTCTCCAGGCCCTCGTTCCGGTGTCCGTACCGACTTCGGAGATCAGCTTGGTTGGGTCAAACCGATTGCTGCGAAGGATCAGGTTGACTAAGTTATCTTTTGGAGCAGGGACGGCCTTGTCTTCTCCAAATAGGAGCCCCAGCACGGGCTCAGAGTTATTTTCACCTTCTTTGGACTCGGCCTGAACAAGGGCGAATATATCATCGGGGATGAAATTGCATTCCCGAGCCGTTTTGGTCTCGGGATATGTAATGGCGGGCTGGTATAGCCCCACTTGAATAGCTCCGAAAACTGGTGTAACGAAGTAATCAGTTAGTTTTGGGCTATAAGGGCCCAAGTAGGTACCCTTGAGGATGTTGGTGGCCTTGTGAATACCGGCCCGGACTACGTTTCCCGGGGTTATAGCATACCCCAATCCGAATAGTGATTCGCCATCGTTTAGGACCTCGATGATCTTCCCAGCTGGAAGATATGGCCTCGAGGTAGCCCCCGGTAAGTAGCCCAGTTTTGTAGCATCGTATCGATGCTAGTGGTGAAGTAAGGCCTGAAGAGATATTGCTCCTCGATCATCCCCACGAAATCAAAGCCTCGTGGGTCGGCCCGCCCGTACCGTTGCAGCTTGCCACGGTGATGGGGTTGGCTTCTAGTGTGATGACACCATCTTGAAGTGGCATCTTGACCATTCTATGTAAAGTAGAGGATACGGCCTTGACTGCATGGATCCAAGGCCTTCCTAGTAGTAAGTTGAAGGACGAGGTGACATCAATCACCTAGAACTCCAGTTCTTTCTCGATCGGGCCCGTTATGATTGTCAGTTTAACGGCCCCGGCCACTGGTTTTGGGCTTCCGTCAAAAGCCTGGATAGTTTGCGCCGTCGAGAGGTAGTCGGCCTCGGTAATGCCGAGGGCCTTAGCGGTCCTTAGGGGAAGGACATTTACAGCGGACCCATCGTCGATAAGGATCATTGGGAGGTACTTCCCTCAGCAAATGACCGTGATGTATAGGGCCAAATTATGATTGGGCCCGAACGGTGGCAGATCAGATTCAGAGAAGGTGATGAGCGGGCCTTCTTCTTTGGATTTGCCCTTGAGATAGGGCATAATAGTGGCTACCATTTCAGCGGGGGTAACCTGTGAGTCGACCTTGATCTCATCGAGAGCCTTAGTCAGTGCTTCCCGATGTGCTTGCGAGCTAATCAGAAGTTGTCATATGGTTAGATCAGCTCGAACCCTACTCAATTGTTGGACCAGTGTCGTGTCGTTGCTTGGTTCTTCGAGGGTTGGCTCCGTCCTGGCAGGTTCAATGACGGTTGTTGGAGTAGGGCGCCCGGCTGTGGCGAGGTGGTTGGTGGCTAAGGCCTTGGACTTAGCTTTTCGTACCTCTTCAATGGTGATGGGGACAGCTTCCCCGTTGGCCAGATATACATCTTCTTCATCATCGAACCATATCCCGTTAATTTGTAGGATAAAGGGGGAGATGAGGTATGAGCAGTCGATTACCTCTCCAGTGAATATAGCATGGGTACTGAACGGGTTTTCTTTGTTACTCGGCTTGTCTCCGGGCAACGGTGTTTTCCCGCTTTCAATCAGATCTTGGATCAAATGCTTCAATTTCCAGCATTTTTCCGTGTCATGCCCGTTACCTCGATGATACTGGCATTAGACTTGGGCATTGTAACTTTTGGATCTCTTTTCCACTGGAACTTCTGGCATTGGGCCTATCGGTTGGATTAGGCCCTTTGAGGATAGCCTTTGTAAGGCGTAGGCATAGGTGGTTGATAAGTGTAGTTTGTAGTGCCTAGTTTGTTGTGTACTGGTCCCATTTTCCTTGCGGAATCGCTCCTTGGGAGCGGTTCATGGGCTACTTATGCTTCCTCTAGTTCGTTTCAGGTTCTCGAGGCCATTCATGAAGAATTGGAACGATTCTGACTCGTTTCATACACTTTTTGGAGCCAACGAAGTGAAGGAACGATCACTCGATGCCTTGTATTCGATCCCGAGCCCCTTAGACTCGATCCCGAGACCCGAGAATCGATGAGAAGCCCATGAGAAGCAAGGAGGGACCTTAAAGATCATATTGGAGGCCTACAAGACCAATCCCCGTCGGGAAGGACCTCATCCCGTCCGGGATGAGGTGCACAAATGCGGAGGGTTCTGTTTTGGGTCCGTCCCGGTCGGGACCAACCCGTCCCGGTCGAGATCAGCCCGTCCCGGTCGGGATGAACCGGCTGCTGCGCGTGACTCCTTTTTCTTCCTCCTTCATTCTTGTAACCTTATAAATACACCTCCCTTGTATTGTTTAAGGAACTTACTTTTACCCTAGATTATTTTAGACCTCTCTTAAGCATTCAAAACCCTAATTAGCCTCTCTTCATCTCTAGTTAATCCTTAGTTAATCTTAGTTTAACCTAAGTAATTAGTCTTGTAATTGAGGAGATTCTTGAAGACTCATCCAAGATTGACAACCTTGGGGATTATTTGGGTTTCTTATTAATGCAAGTTCTCATCTTTTTATCTTCTTGTTAGTGGGTATAATCTCTTTTCTCTTAATCTTTGTTAATCTCTCAAGTTTTATTCTTTGCATATTGTTCATTGTCTTGTTTATTCATTATGGATGTTTTGATTATTATGTCTATTCCTCTTGTTAGTCTTAGTTTTGATTTCACTATGAGTGAGTAGATTCCTTGTGGGGTTAGTAGGGAGATTAAGTATGGATTATGGGTGATTAGGGTTTAATTGTGGGTAAAGGTGATTCCTTTGTTGCTAGTCATTTATTGGGCATACTATGTGTTTGTTGTATTGCTTGTGTGGGTAGTAGTGGCCAATGCTTCTCATACTTGTTCTCTTCTTCCCATTGTGTATTCGATTTGTGGTTGAATGTTTGTGTTTTGATTAGCATCTTGCATGAGTATTCGGGTCTAGTCTTCGACACGAGAGAGCGGACTTTGGTTTTGGCGCGAGAGCGCAAACCGACCTTAGTAACTAAGTGGCACCTACACCCTTGATTACCCAATCATTCTACTATGCTTATGAACCCGACCTAACCCTACTCCCTTCCATATTTGATTCATCCTTTTTGTTTGCTATCATTCCTCTAGTTCATTGTTTAGTTAACTTTGGTTGTTCATTAGTTCTTGTTATAGCTAGTTCATTGTTAGTCTTATTCATACCTCTTCAACCATCATAGTTTGTCAATTATCATTTCTTTGTGTTTGTTTGTGACTTAGCCTTGTTTCTAGGTAGACCATAGCCTAGACACCTATAACCGTCCCCGTGGACACGACCCGACTTACCCTAGCTACCATTAGGTATAGTTGGTATTACTTGATCGGTTGGGACCCACGGCAAAACCACACCATCAATTTGGCGCCGTTGTCGGGGACGGTGCATGTTTAGACTTAGTTTACTTATTAGCTTGACTTAGTTACCCTTCTTGTGATCTTCTTCTATCTCTTGTGCATATTGTGTAGGTTTTTTCTTAATTTCTTTAGCTTCTTTTTCTCTTTGTCTTGGGTAGTGCTCGTTTATTGTCTTTGCCTAGTGCCCATAAAGCACTAGGTGTTCTCACTTTTGCTCTAGTGTGTAGTGTATGCCTAGGGGGAGGCGAATTCTTTCTCTTCAATCCAGAGCCGGAAAGACTCTTTGGAGCCTTTCGCCAACGGACGATTGGCCGGGTTAGAATCTCTCAACCAAGTGCTAGCAATACCACCGAAGAACAAGCCCAAGGATCCGACTTTATCGAGCAACCTCAAGGCAATACCGAAGGGATCTTCCTAAATCCTTTTGGTACTTCTCAACCTAGTTCCCCCTCTACTTCTACATCAACACCATCTACACCGTCCTCTCCCGCATATCCAATAATGCCTAAGTTCTCTTCTCATTCAACCTTTACGGAAGATGTCTTGCCCGGTCCAACCGCTTTACCGGAGGCATATACCGGCAACTTTGTGGCAAAGACTCAATTCATCCAATTGGTCGAGTGAAGCCAATTTAGTGGGTTACCAACCGAAGATCCTCATCAACACATGGAAACCTTTTCGGACTATTGCGACGCTATCTCACAAACGGGAATAACCCAAGACCAAATCCGGTGGGTACTATTTCCTTTCTCTTTGATCGGTAAAGTAAAGCAATGGTTCAAAGGGTTAGACAAGGCGACTCTTGGTATTGATACTTGGAAGAAGCTAGCATTGGCTTTTTACCAACAATTCTATCCCCCGGAGAAGACAAATCTATTGAGAGCTTCTATCACGTGATTCCAACAACGTGATGATGAAAGCCTCTACGAAGCGTGGGAAAGATTCAAAGCCTTGATCCGCTCTTGCCCTCACCATGGTCTATCACAATGGTTCCTTGTTCAACAATTTTGGAACGGATTATATGAAGACTCAAGGGCCATTCTCAACATGGGATCGAATGGAAGGTTTACTGAGGTAGATGATGACCAAACTTGGTCAAGAATCGAAGAGATGGCGGTCCACAATTCCCAATACTCAAGGCCTAGGAAGGCGAATCGAGGAGGTAGGCACGAGGTCGATGCCATTACACAACTAAGCATTGACCTTGGGGCTCAATTAAAAACTCACATGGAGACCATTGACAAGAAGCTCCAAAGCCACCTCAATCAAGTTCAAAGCACTAGTTCCTCCAACCAACACTCGATTTATGAAGTTAATGCTTTGGAAGTTGTGTCTCCTACACCTTATTATGGGATGTGCGATACTTGTGGGATAGTTGGACATGAGCCTATACAATGTCGGGGAAGTATTGAGCAAGTGAACGCCTTTCAAGCGTTCAAGCAAGGTGCCCCCTATCCTAATATGTACCAAGCTTCCCATCAAGCTTCTCAACAACAAGCTCTACAACACCGTCCCTATGTTCCACCTCCCTTAATGGACAACAATCAAGGATACCAAGGTTATCAAGGCAACCCATGGCCATTCAATAACCTCAAGCAAAATAACCAAGGTACCTTCAACAACAATAAAGGGTTCCAACAAGGAAATTTCAATCAAGGTGGTTTCCAAGGAAACCAACACAACCAAGGACATCAAAACTACAACCATGGCAACAATCAAGGCCTTAATCAAGGCAACTCTCATGGGTTCCAAGGGAACCATCAACAACAACAAGCAACCCAAGGTAATCGACAAGAAAGCAAGCCAAGTAGTCGGTCTCCTACTCATGATTATGGCATTCTTCCAGCCATCAAAAACACTCCTCATAACCAACAATCTCTCCTCGGGATTTCGACATGCAAAAGTCAATGTTGGACATGCAAAGGAGTCAATTGAAGACACAAAGAACCCAACAAGAAATCATTACTCAACTTCAAAGGGATAACTTGGCAAGAGATGCGCATATGAAGATGCTCGAGACCCAAATAGCTCAACTTGCTTCGGGTAGCTCTTCAAGGCAAAAGGGGCAATTACCTCCTTAAGGTGAAACGGCGAAATTCGAGCATGTGAATGCTATTACCACGAGGAGTGGTTCATCTTATAACTCCCCCTCAGCCCTTAATGAGCATGTACCAATGAAAGAAGTTGTGTCTCCAATTCAAGAAGATTCAAGCTTGGGAAATCCAATAGAGGAGCAAGTATTGTGGGAGATTGAGAAACCCCAAGAAGACAAGTTTCCCCCACTTCAAGGAAAAGACAAGGGTAAAGGGAAAGTGTCATTTGAGAAGTCCACCCCTATTGAGCAAAACAAGGTTCATATTAAGTTGCCTTTCCCAACAAGGCAAATGATGACCAAGGTGGATGACCAATATGACAAGTTCCTCAATATTGTGAAGAAATTGGATGTGAGTGTCCCATTTACCGATCTACTTACCCAAATCCCAGCATATGGAAGATTCATGAGAGAAATCTTGGCTAGGAAGAGATCCGTCGACAAGGTAGAGACCATAGCGTTCACAAGAGTGGTGAGCAAGCTTATTCAAGGTTCTACGCTTCCCAAGTTGAAGGATCCGGGTAGTTTCTCGATCCCGTGCACCATAGGCAACTTCAAGATTGAGAGAGCACTATGTGATTTGGGTGCGAGTGTAAGCATCATTCCCTACTCCATTTGTGAGCAACTTGGGATGAAGGAGCACAAGAGTACTTCCATTACACTCCAAATGGTCGATAGTTCCTCAACCGACCTTTGGGGATGTTGGAAGATGTGCCAATAAGAATCGGGAAGTTCTTCATTCCGGTCGACTTCCTTGTGCTTGACATGCCGGAAGATGCTATCACTCCCATTATCCTTGGGCGCCCATTTCTACACACCGCCGGTGCTACGATTGATGTGAAGAACGGTAGGATCACATTTGAGTTAGGCGAAGAGAAGCTCATGTTTGACCTCCAAGGCAACACCTCGCCTACTAATGATGAGTCTTGTAAAATGATCCACACCGTGAAAGACATCGGTCTAGGGGATGAGTCGAGTAAAAGCTTGAAGAACGACTTCTATGAGCTTGAGGATGACGACTCCGAGCTTGAGGAGAATGAGTGCCCGCATCATGATTTTAAAGACAAGTGCAATGACAAGAAGAAAGATGATCCTCCCTTGGGGCCACATGAGGATAGATGGACGTTTGGGTATATACCGAAGGATCGCAAGTACAAGTTCAAGCCATTGAACTTAGTAGATCGGGATGCCCCGGGAACGTCGAGGCTAGGATGTAAAGATCCTTGGAGTGGAGGTTGGTATTCCACTAGCTTGATTGAAGACTTTGCGAGAGCCTTCGATTTATTTCTTCGAGCTCTTGATGGAGATGGAATTGGCCTAGTGTTGATGAAAAAGAATTGAAGAATGCACCACCTTTGGTTTGACGGAGTTCCAAAAGAACCGTCTTACTGTATATATCTCTTTCTTGTAATACTTTTAGATTTTGCGAAATTCTTGTGATTTGGTATTTTGATGAGTGATGTGAGGGAGGGATTTTGATGAATGTTTTGAGCCCATTTGATAGGTGTGAAGTGAAGATGAATCATAGAGAGGAGGGGTTTTGATAGAGCTTGGATCGTGCGAAGGGGAGTCGGTTTTTGAAGCTTGGGACGAGCTTTTGGAGATATAAAGGGTTAGAAGACTCTTCCCGGCCGAGAAGAGTGCATCCCGACCGGGAAGGATGAACCATCCCGACCGGGAAGGATGTCATCCCGATCGGGATGAGTGTGCCAAAAATGGGGTTCTCTGGAGTGTCATCCCGACCGGGACGGGAGCTTCCCGACCGGGACGGGTATGTCATCCCGACCGGGACCATCCATCTCGACCGGGATGGTCCCCTGCTCTTCCCTTTGCCTCTTCTTTGTCATGTGAGCCCACCCTACCACTTTATACCCCCTCCCAACGTCCCTACTTATCCTTGCCCTCATCATATGACCCCTACACTTCATATACACACATTCACCTCACTTTCTCTCCACTTTACACCGACTTTCACATCAAATCCCACCTCCTTGTACCTTTGTGCTCCAACCATGGAACCATATCGTGAGTGGATGGGAATGGCAATGACGACGACTAGCTACGTGCCGATATCGACCTACGAGACGATGGAGTGAGTGAGTTGCTACCCGCATGGTACGGTAACTATCCTTTCTTTTCCGTCTTTTATAACTTGTCTTCCTTTGTTTGTTCCCTTCCCCTTATACACTTTTGTGTCATGGTGGCCGTCGGGGCCTTGGTAATTATTGCTCCCGACTCTCGATGACGTGGCTACATCGAGAGTCATTTCAAAATCCAAATTTACAAGATTTTCACCCTTTTTGTAGGATTTAGTCGAAATCCGGGCTCGGTCACTTGATTACACCTAGTCGTCCCCTCCCATTTCCTTTTATTTCTTTGTTTTTATTTCTTCCCCCATCCATATCTTTTCTTGTCTCGGCCCATGGTGACTTGACTACACCCCGGCCGGACACATTCTACCCTTTTCTCCACTTTTCTTTTCGATTTTTAGCTTTATTTTCGTAGTTTCTTTTCTTTTGTGTCTCCATACACTACGGTCGAGCATGAGGACATTGCTCGACTTAAGTTTGGGGGAGCGATATTCTATCATAGTTAGTTTTGTTTTCGTAGTTTTTTCGAAAAATCTTTAAAAACCCTAAAAATTTGAAAAATTTACACAAAAATCAAAAAGATTTTCTTTTGTGTCTTTCTCTTTTTGTGTCGTGGTGTCGTACTTGTGTTGTGTTGTGTGTGCTTGCCTCCCTTTTTCCTTGTAGGTCGCCTAATCACCGTTGACTTTGGAAGGCTTTCAAGACATCTGGTAACGCCTTTCTATCCCTTTTTCCTCTCTATCTCTTGTGGAGTGTGGAGGAGATTTATAATGATGTGTG
This sequence comes from Agrostemma githago, assembly GCA_958450325.1. Taxonomy (NCBI): domain Eukaryota; kingdom Viridiplantae; phylum Streptophyta; class Magnoliopsida; order Caryophyllales; family Caryophyllaceae; genus Agrostemma; species Agrostemma githago. Next base: position 56,634,423 of record OY288241.1, read on the forward strand.
CTCGGGTGGAGCCTTGTGAAGATTTGTGGTTGATTGGTTGCTTATCTGGAAATTCGGGGTGGTGTCTGTTCTCTTTACGTGTTTGTTTTGCTTTGTCTTGTTTTGTTGCCTTTGCCTCTTTTTCTTTCGTTTTTGTCGTGTCTTTGTTTTGTGATGTGTACTTGTGTCTAGTGTGTAAATGGTTTTCGAAAACCCGGTTTAGAGGCTAGTGTGCAAGTGTTTACTTTCCCTTTCTAGTAGTATGAATCGAGTCTTGGACTTTAGTCTAGTAGAATGACCCTAAATCAACAATTTCGTTGGTCTCTTACTTTGATTCCACCTAGCTTACTAGGGATTTACTACGGGATTTGCATTTGACCATTTTGACCACCCACGGTGTGAAAAGGCCTTGGTTGCCGAGTTCCGTCTCTTAGGTGACCATGTTTGAGATTGTTTGATTAGTCCAAGTTCTCCCCTTTTTGTGGGTTTGAAGGGAAGGGCCCATCCCGACTTACCCATTTCCCCTACCATCTACACATTTTCCACAAAATAAATTTGCAATTTGTTGAAATCTCTCTTTCATAGTTGCAAAAAGAAATGCCTACAACTCAAATCAAGCCAAAAGGGCAAAGAAAAGAAAAAAAAAAAGAAAATGAAAGAAAGAAAAGATTGAAGAAAAAAAAAGGCACAAAAAGCCAAAAAGAAAATACAAAAGATGAAAAAGAAATGGCATAGCAACACACAAAGCAAAAATGCAAAAGAAAGAAAAATGCCAAAAGAAAACCGTCTCACAAAAAGATTCTCACCCTCTCAAAATAAGCCTTTTTCCGATCGTTACCGTGAAGAGCCTACCAAAGGACCGAGTCCCTAGGAAGGATGATAACGGTAATGATCGGTCTTCCCTCATTTTGCAATCATATCCACCTTTTTACTTGGACTAGTTGGGCGGTTTTGGACATGGGACGACCCTCTTGGCACATCGCTAAAGGGGGCGGGGTCTCACTTACCTACAGTGTCGACTAACACCGTGGTTCATCCTTTTTCCATCCCGCCGATCGTCCCATAGTACGTTCTTAGAAGGTTAGGAGGAACCCAGGTAAGTTACCAACGTTTTTGTTGCTTTGTCGTCATACTATTAGGGTTTTGTCCATTTTGGTTTGTATTGTTATCTTGGGAACGTTGTCACTTGCCTTGGGTCCTAAACCGGTGCTTCTTTCACCGCTCTTTAGAGGGAAGCAGTATTTGTTTCTTTTTGGGTGCAACCTTTTGTTTGTTTGTTTGTATGTTTCTTTGTTTATGTGTTTTTGAGTCCGGTTGCATTCACGGTTTTGTCGCAAGACCTCACTTGCCCTCTAGGTGTTCTCGCGTGAGTTGAAAGGGCGTAGGGTGCGCTAATACCTGCTCGGCTAATTTAGTAGTTAGTTTGTGCTTACTCGAGGGCGAGTAAGGGTTAAGTGTGGGGGAGTTGATAAGTGTAGTTTGTAGTGCCTAGTTTGTTGTGTACTGGTCCCATTTTCCTTACGAAATCGCTCCTTGGGAGCGGTTCATGGGCTACTTATGCTTCCTCTAGTTCATTTCAGGTTCCCGAGGCCATTCATGAAGAATTGGAACGATTCCGACTCGTTTCATACACTTTTTGGAGCCAACGAAGTGAAGGAACGATCACTCGATGCCTTGGATTCGATCCCATGACCTTGGGACCCAATCCCGAGCCCCTTAGACTGGATCCCGAGACCCGAGAATCGATGAGAAGCCCATGAGAAGCAAGGAGGGACCTTAAAGATCATATTGGTGGCCTACAAGACCCATCCCCGTCGGGAAGGACCTCATCCCGTCCGGGATGAGGTGCACAAATGCGGAGGGTTCTGTTTTGGGTCCGTCCCGGTCGGGACCAACCCGTCCCGGTCGAGATCAGCCCGTCCCGGTCGGGATGAACCGGCTGCTGCGTGTGACTCCTTTTTCTTCCTCCTTCATTCTTGTAACCTTATAAATACACCTCCCTTGTATTGTTTAAGGAACTTACTTTTACCCTAGATTATTTTAGACCTCTCTTAAGCATTCAAAACCCTAATTAGCATCTCTTCATCTCAAGTTAATCCTTAGTTAATCTTAGTTTATCCTAATTAATTAGTCTTTTAATTGAGGAGATTCTTGAAGACTCATCCAAGATTGACAACCTTGGGGATTATTTGGGTTTCTTACAAATGCAAGTTCTCATCTTTTTATCTTCTTGTTAGTGGGTATAATCTCTTTTCTCTTAATCTTTGTTAATCTCTCAAGTTTTAATCTTTGCATATTGTTCATTGTCTTGTTTGTTCATTATGGATGTTTTGATTATTATGTCTATTCCTCTTGTTAGTCTTAGTTTTGATTTCATTATGAGTGAGTAGATTCCTTGTGGGGTTAGTAGGGGGATTAAGTGTGGATTATGGGTGATTAGGGTTTAATTGTGGGTAAAGGTGATTCCTTTGTTGCTAGTCACTTATTGGGCATACTATGTGTTTGTTGTATTGCTTGTGTGGGTAGTAGTGGCCAATGCTTCTCATACTTGTTCTCTTCTTCCCATTGTGTATTCGATTTGTGGTTGAATGTTTGTGTTTTGAGTAGCATCTTGCATGAGTATTCGGGTCTAGTCTTAGACACGAGAGTGCGAACTTTGGTTTTGGCGCGAGAGCGCAAACCGACCTTAGTAACTAAGTGGCACCTACACCCTTGATTACCTAATCATCCTACTATGCTTATGAACCCGACCTAACCCTACTCCCTTCCATATTTGATTCATCCTTTTTGTTAGCTATCATTCCTCTAGTTCATTGTTTAGTTAACTTTGGTTGTTCATTAGTTCTTGTTATAGCTAGTTCATTGTTAGTCTTATTCATACCTTTTCAACCATCATAGTTTGTCAATTATCGTTTCTTTGTGTTTGTTTGTGACTTAGCCTTGTTTCTAGGTAGACCATAGTCTAGACACCTATAACCGTCCTCGTGGACACGACCCGACTTACCCTAGCTACCGTTAGGTATAGTTGGTATTACTTGATCGGTTGGGACCCACGGCAAAACCACACCATCAGTGGTCCCTATATCCGTGAATACCCGAGTTGGAGTATTCTTTTTGGATGAGGTATCCAGCAGATTAAGCTCATCGAAGATACTGCGAGCGAGTTGCAGCAGCAGGTGTGGGCTTGCTCACAGATGAACTAGCCCCTTGATACCCCTTGGTAGAGGCCTTAGTCAGGCTCTCTAACCTTAAATTATCCTCGATCCTTGTGCCCATTTCAGTAAGGGTGGCAAAGTTGGGAATGACAGCATACCGGAGATGGACCCGGTAGGATAGGAGGAGATTCTTGACAAAAGCCTCCACTAGTACTTTCTCGCTGGGCTTGTCAACCAGCTTCACACTTTCGGCCCGCCATCTTAGGAGATATTTGGTGAACCCTTCTTTGGGCTCTTGGGCCATCACTTCTAGAGTACGCATTGTAGTACCAGGCTTTGGGATGCTTCTCGAGGGAGGAAGCGAACAGATGCTTGAACATAGTGGACTTCACCCCCTTGACAGCCATGAATTCTTTGAAGGCCCGGATGTGATGGACCGGGTCTTCAGTGCCTTCAAACATCCGTATCCACGCAAGGTTGAGGTTGGCAGGAAGCTCGTCATTCAAAGGCGAGTAGTAGCAAGCATTTTCAGTGTGGATCGAGTTACTTGTTGACAAGTGGACTTGTTCTTCAAGTTTTTGAACAATGCTGATTAGTTCAGCTATGGGCCCAGTGGGCTCGGATCCGACAGGAGGAGTCCCATTCTCCACGGCATTCAAACGGGTGGCAAGAGCCGTTTGTTCAGTTTGGATAGCAGTTAGTTGGGTTTCGATCTTGGCCAGAGCGGCGGTCAGTTGATCCAAAGTTGCTTGCATTTTTTGTCGTCTGCTTTCTGGTGGCCTGTCTGTAAGAATACCGCGTAATCAGAAACTAGCCCAAATCCTGGAATTGAAAGTACATCCCGAGCGAGACTGAAAAGAGAAATGACTCGGAAAAGACACCTAGACGGGTGACTTGTGAAAGGAGGGTCTCCCTTAGGATCCGGCAATGTGGGTCGGGTCCTGTTCGAAGGAAGGTCCGCGTGAGACATCTCCAGACTTTGGACTCGAATGTGTAGACGGGTCCTCCTTTGTAAGAGTATGTCTTACGTAGGTGGGTCTTGCCTTAGTTTAATAAGGCGGACTGGGATAGGGAAGAAACTCCTGATGTAAGATCGACAGAGTTTTGACGCTAAAGACCTCGACGACTTATGACACGACCCGACACATGCTAAATACGGGAAGTCCTAAGAAGGGAAGGTTTTGAAAAGGATTTGTAGAAAAATCCGAAAAAAACGATGGAGGGGGGCCGATTTTTCGAAAAACGAATCGGGCCTCAATTTTGAAAATATTTTCGAGTTTTGAAATGGGTAGAATACCGGCTAGAAATAGGCTACTTTGAGTAAAATCATAAGTCCTAAATTCGGTATGCTTCCCGGGTTTTGAAATTGGGTATCTTGCAAAAGAGATGTATTTTTTGAAAAGTTGACGGTTTTTGAAAACGACATAGAAACCAAGCAGCATGTAGTCAGGCAAGCATTATAACGACGCCATGTATGCTTTACACTAAGTCTCGGTCGGTCTATAAAGGGTCTATACCAGTGCACATAGTCTAGACGTTAATCGGGACGGTCTCTCTAAGTCGAGTTGAACTTAGAACATGCCGCGAAACCCATTCGAATCGACTATAGACACCTTTGACATATCCATATTGGAGTACATCACGGTATAGTGGGACGTAGGTCGCGAGTAACGGCCCGGGAAAATATGGGTTATGCATGAACCGTAAAACTAAAACGCGTATTGTACTAGTCAAACGATTTCTATTCGAGTCTCACCCTGAGGATGCCGATGGTAAGTCACGCATCAGTTAATCCCCAGCGGAGTCGCCAAATTGTGGACATGACATAGGTCCACCCCGACGCGGTCACGCGCGGGTTTGGGGAGGCGAATGAATCTCCATATGAGATAGGTCGAAATGAAATTTAAATCGAAGTGGAGTCGCCACCGAACTTTGTGGGAGTTCGGGCTAGTTCGAACCCACTCTATATCTTAGTGGGCCATGCACAAAGTATGGCCCATTCGGATGTCAGAGTTTATTGGGCTCGTCCCTTTGCATTTGATACCGATACCGACATTATCGGATACCGTGTATTGAATGACTCTCGTGCGCCAACGGTTTCGGGCATCCGGAAACCGAGGTTCTGAGTAAGGGGTGACGGTACGTGTTGGGAAGTTCACAAAGAACACTCAACCCCGCCCGCACATTAGCGGCCTCTACTAAGATATCGAATGACGTTTTAATACGCGTGTTAGTAGAACGATGAAAATGATATGCAAACATTATTTTCCCTAGATATGCAAGAATAATTGAATGAGTTGCAAGGTCGATTTAATGCAACTAAATTTAACGTCAAAATTGTATTTAGCATGCGAGATTTATTTTAGTACAATAAAATAAACAACAGAAATATAAATCGAAAAAAGAACAAACGGTTAGCAACGGTATAACGATAATAACGGTTTGCAAAAGTATAGGATGCTATAGGATAATGTAAACAAGATGCATGGTTTAAAAGTAATTCACGTGATGCACTTGGCACGTGTTAACCGAGGTTAAGAAAATATGCTGAGAAAACTTGCTCTTTCGTTAAAGAAACGATGCTCGAAAAACTTAAAAACAAAATTTTGTGTCGCGTTTACAGGAAATGGTGCGACTAGCCCGGGAAGGGCGCGACTCGTCCGAGATGCGTGCGGGTTGCGTGGCGGGCTGCCATCGGGTTCGTTTTTAGAAAGCCGATACTTTTATTAAATCGCGTACAAATATGACATAATCTACACTCGACTTAAAAAGCGATATTCGTTATATTCGATGTTCGATTATGGAATCGATATCAAATATTCGGAATAAGAAAAAGGTTTGAAGAATCATTTCTAAACGAGTTAAGGCAAAATAATCGATTTTATGTCACGATTTTCAGGGATCCGTGCGACCCGCGCGAGAAGGGCGCGACTCGCGCCACCACGCGACTCGCACAAGGCTCGTGCGACTCGCGTGGCGGACTGATTCTCGGTCCCGATTTTGTGCTACTCGTTGTATTCGGTGCTTGGTTATAGGACCAATACCGGATATTTAGAGTGATTTTTGAAACTATGATTTTATAAGTCGAATTAAATCGAACTAACATGATATGAATGATCTCCGCGTTTATATTGTCGTAATGACTCGATTGAGTTAGGTGACAACTACTTTAGCATCAACGAACATCATGTTAGTGGGATTATTTGACTAGACTAATTAAATTTGACATCCAACTATTGAGTTGGTATCGAATCTAATAACTTGACACTTTGTATTTGCTTTAATTAGAATCTTGATTCCGTCCGCATCTCGACTTCACGAAAAATCCTAACGGATTGTGTGATGTCGGATCCGCATCAACGGGTTTCGACCCATAAAAAAAAGTGTGATTTGAGAGAAAAAGATTGATGAATACTCGATTAATGATGATGCCAATAAAAATAAGAAAATTATGGTTGATGTTAACTCGCCTCAACAATCAAGCGGTCGGGGTGTCGGGATAAGCGACCGGCAACGCTGGGTGCAATACTCTTGTATATTCGTGTTTTCTTATCCCGTCATCACTCACGCTCGACACGAATTGACGAATATTTTAGTATTTTATACTAGTTATATTATCGGTATTATAGATGCGACGATAGAATAAGAAAAACAAAAAAACAAAAAAAAGAATAGGACGAGGTGAAGCGAGGAAGAAGAGAAGGGAAAAGAAAGGGGTTTTGCACCCTCAACCAACATGTTCTTATCTCGGATAGGGTTCGCTTGATCGTGGCCTAGGCACCGGAGTTCGAGGTTTACGTAGATTATGTTGTGGTGGTTTAGGGTTTGGATTCCTAGTTGCTAGGGTTAGGGTTTGAGTGTATAGGATTAGGTTGATTAGGGTTTGCTTAGGGTTGAATTTGATGTAAAAAGATGATGATCAAGGTTGTGAAAAAAGTGTTTAATTGTGTTGTAAAAAGGGTGTTTATATAGGCATTGCTATGCACCTTGGTGTCTAGGGTTTAGTGCCTTGACGGACTTGATCTGATGGCCCGCTTGAGGGAGGACCGTTGGTCTGCTTCTCGGAAATGGCTTTGACTGGGTTTTGACCCGGTCGCTAAAAGTCGGTTTTATTTCCGGTGTCGTTTTTGACCCAAATTAGTCTTATTTGATTGGAAACGACCCACTGGGCCTTAATTTGAGGTCAGTTTTGTGAGATTTGTGCTCCGTAAAAAGCCCAAGCCAGAAATTAATGATTTCAAGCCCAAATCCGACCGCGTAGAAACACGTATGCATCCGATCATCATCGGGTGTTTTTTGGAAACTGCTATAGACACCTGGCGGTCAAAATGTGGGTGTCTACAAGCCTTCTCCTCGAACGTGACTGCAAATTGAATTGCTTGACGTCGGCGTCGGTGGAGGAAGAGTAGTTTCAAATGTCTTTCTTTCTCTTATTTCCCTTAGAAGAGAGTTTGTAAAGAGAAATTAGGCTTTTTGTAATTTTTGAGGGAATGGTTTTCTGATCTCTTTGTTGTCAGTCAGCATTAGACTCCAAATGAGACTAGAAATTTGTATTTATAGAGGAAGGATTAGGTTAGTGTAACCTTCTTGAACTTATTAGTCTATTGTGAAGAAGAGTTAGAGTCATTTAAAATGTACTTCGTGAACCTCACTTCGTATTTGGCCCACCTCGATAAAATTTGACCTGATCTAAATGAGAGTTGACCCGATCAGACAAATTGTCAACATTTTTGACTTTGACTTTCTAACTTAAATTTTGTGAGACGACATTTGACTTTGACCAAAATAATAGACATATTTTTATGTCTACCTATACGATGGTATATTATGTTCGCACGTTTATATATGATATAAATTATCTCGGAATTGAATAATAAACGTTTCAATAGCGTGCTTATATACATTTATGTTGTCAACCTTGCAGAGATAAAGAATACTCGAAATTAAGGAAGAGAAAAACAAATTTGGACTTTGAATAATCTTTTCTTGACACATCAAAAACGGTGTATTTAGTGCTCATCTGCTATAGGTGGATAGCTATTTAAATCGTACAATCAATAAACTGTGACCATCTTCGACAAATTCTGTATCTAATACTATAATACCGAAACCGCTTGCCCCCAAGATAACCGTTTTTATGTGCTTAATTTTTCTTGCATAATCGTCCATGATCATTCAAGGCCGTCTTAGAATTCCAGCACACATTATAAGCACAGCCCCTCGAAAAGTAGAATTGGAGATCAAGTTCCGTGGACCAAATTGTGCACCCTATTTTAATTTCTGGGTCGGCCTCTGACTTTGTCCTGATGGTCCTGCAATCATTACAATATTCTTACAGTGAATAATAAAAGAGCTCATAGACTTTTTTTTGGATGAGATGGTGGAGTTCTCCATAGTTACTTTTTTTAATTAATGCATTATTGCATATTCGTTATACGACTCGCCTTTCTGCGCGGGGAATATGTTTCAAAACTTGCAAATACGGAGTGATATAAAGCAAGAGAACTGCAACCTCCTACGTGCATGATTTCCTTCTTAATTTGGTCAATAAAGCCAAATCGGCATACCTTGAAGTAAATATACCGTAATATTTTAATTATGAAAATATTTTTTTTAACTTACTTTCCGTCGTTTCCACTTATTTTGCATGTTTCCCTATCAATTGAAGAACTACATGGTATTGTGGTAAGTACCAAGATGTCCTAACTCCTACCGTTAACACAAAGCCACGGATCAGAGCTACCCTGAATAATGAATGACGTAGAGGTGACAATCGGGTCACTCGGGTCGGGTCAAGTCGGATCGGGTCATATTGGGTTCGGACCGTAACAGGTCAGCATCTCTTTTGGGTCGAGTCGGGTTTGGGTCGGGTCAATATGGGGTCGGGTCATTTCGGGTCAGTTGATATGGCGGGTCAGGTCTAGTTTGGATCTGGTCATTATCAGGTCTAGTTATTTTTTGAGATTTTCCTATTAAGATTTGTTTTTTACTATTATTTTGTTTAATTACTTTGTTTTTAAGTCTGACGTACGAAGTTAAACATTAAATCACAATTATTTGGATCAATCTAAGAGATTAGTAATCTTCTGGTCATTAATTTTATCCGCTCGGGTTCAAATCGGGTCGGGTCGGGTCGGGTTGTGTTCGGGTCACTGGTTATCGAGTTGTATCGGGTCTCGGGTCACAAGCGGGTCAGGTCGAGTCAGTTTCAGGTGACTACATTGTCGGGTTCTAACGGATCAGATTTCGGACAAGTCGGGTCGGATTCCTAGGTCGGGTCAGCTCTTGCGAGCTCTAATTAATTAGTTTTAGATTCACAACCTCCATCTCCTCTATTATAATGTGCTTAATAAAAAATAAAGCTACATGGTATTCCATCCATTCAAATCTAAAGTGCACATTTCTTTTTTTGACACTATTCACAGCTAAGGAGAATCTTCGATATTCTCGACAGTCTATAAGTTAAAATATAGTCATGTGGGATCTTATTTGATTCATCTTTATATGAGTAGATTAATAATATCAAATTTTTATAATTTTTGCTAACATAAAATGAAAGATATTGATGGTGCAAAACTCGCCTCGATAAATGTGTAAAAGAGAATTGTGTAGTTTGGATTTGAATAGAGAGAATCAAAGGTAAAATTAGTTTACCGCACATTCTTGGTGGAACAAAATAATACGGAGTACTATTTTATTGTATTACTAGTTTGAAAGTCCGTGCGAAGCACAGACCGATTTTTAGTGACAGTGATAATGACACGTAATTGGATAATTGCATAAATTGATAAGATTACGTAACAGAAGAAAATAAGTCAAAGGTAAGAGTATGCCTAATAGTAAAAGAATACTATCCACATACGTTGTTTCTAGAAAGGTAACATCTGCATTAAACATCAAATTAAATTATAGGCGTAGACCTGACAAATTAATACTGACCCGATTTGAATAAGCCAACCCCGAACCCGACCCGACACCCGAACTGAAGACCCGAGGTTGACCCGTAACCCGAATTGACTCAGGCTAACCCGAAAGTGACCCGACTATTATTATAGAAAACGAATTGGCAAACCCGAAAACCAAAGTCAACCCCATTTCCATAATCCCAAAGTGTGTTGACCCGAAGCTTGCCAACCTGAACCCGACCCGATAGACCCGAGATTAAATGTGAACCATATAGCCTAAAAAGAAAAAAGGGAAAATATTCAAATCAGCTAAAAAAAGAAAGAGAGAAAAAGATAAAAAACTTGGAGTAGTTATTATTGCTCTATTAGTTTTGCATTCAACAATATTATCCACGGTGTATTATTATAATTGTAATAACTAATAAATAAAATGACAAATAATATTTATGTATTCATGGAAAGTAACAGACCTAATTTGACATAGCTAATTCAAAAGCATATTATACGTAGAGTGTACAGAGCGATATGAGTAATCAAATTTCATGATAATATAAACAGACATGTTTATTATAATTTCATATATAATAAATGTATGCATAGTTGATCTAATAGAAGATGATAAGTTATCGCTCCTAAATTCAATTAGTGTTAGATTATTTTTATTCATATAATCGAATTTTATCACCTAATATAACTTCTCTTTTTTTATCATCATACATTTTCGATTTGAGATAATTCTACTCTAAGTTTATACTCTTAACAACTCTTTTTAGGACTCAAAAGATTTCAGGTTAATATCTAAAGACGAATAATTACTCATAATTATGTTAATAGAATTCAGTCAACTTATCATAATTTTTCGATGCGAGATAAATTTACTGAAGTTTTTAACCTTCACGTTAATATCTAAAGACGAATGATTACTCTTAATTATGTAACAAAATTCCATAAACTAATTAATTTTTCGATCGGGAATATTTCTACTTAAATTTATAATCTTAAGAACTACTTTTAATATTCAAAAGATTTTTGGTTCATATCTATACGAATTATTATTACTTTTATTTATATAAAAGAATTTTATCGCCTTATTATAATTTCTCGATGTAGATATTTTAACTTAATTTAGCCTTAAGGGTTGTTATAAAACTCAAAGAAATTGATTAATATCTAAAAAAGAATGATTTCTCTTATTTATGATATAGAATTTCATCACATCATTGTAATTTTTCGATGTGAGATAATTATACCTGCTTTATGTCTTAAAACTCTTTTTAGAACTCAAAAGATTTCTGGTTGATATCTAAAAACGAATGATTACTTTTAGTTATATAATATAATTTCATTACCATATTATAATTTCTCGATGTGAGATATTTCTACTATATTTATAGCCTTAAGAGCTGATATAAGGCTCAAAAGATTTTTGGTTAATATCTAAAAACGAATAAAAAATTTTCTCTTTGTATTTCATTACGTCATTATACTTTTTCGATGTGGATAATTCTATTTAAGTTTATAGTCTTCAAGTTGATATCTAAAAACGATTGATTACTCTTAATCAAGTACTTATTTTAAAAACATTCCATCAACTTATTTTAATTTATCGATGTCAGATATTTCTACTTAAATTTATAGTTTTAAAACTTTTTTTAGGACTCAAAAAATTTATGGTTGATATCTAAAAGTGAATCATTACTTTTATTTATATAATAGAATTTTATCACCTTATTATAATTTATCAATGTGAGATAATTTTATTTCGATTTATAGCTTAAAAGCTGTTATAAGACTTAGAAGATTTTTTTGTTGATATCTAAAAACGAATAATTTCTCTTATCTATGATATAGAATTTTATCACCTCATCATAATTTTTTTATAGTTTTAAAACTCCTTTTAGAACTCAAAATATTTAGGTTGATACCTAAAACCGAATGATTACTCTTATAATTATCCATTTGTAAGAATCATTACTTTTGTTTTTTACTTCGATGGACGAATAAAAGTAAGCCAACCCTCTTGCAAAAAAAAAGACTACTCTTATAATTAGTACGGAGTATATAATAAAAGTTCATCACTTTATTAGAATTTCTCAATGTGGGATAATTATTTCAATTTATAGTCTTAAAAGCTATTATAAGACTTAAAAGATTTCTGATTGAAATCTAAAGACGAATAATTTTTCTTATTGATGATATAGAATTTCATTACCTCATATTATTTTTTCGATGTGAGATAACTTCATTACTAAAGTTCATCACTTAAAATAATAATTTTATTTTTATTATTAATTACTTACAAACTTATAATTTTAATTTTATATTTTTAAAATTTTTAATATTTTTAGAGGGTGATAAATATAAAAAAATATTAAACTGAATTGACTACGCATTCCACGCGGTCTCTGTTAAATTTTTGTTTTTAGGTGATAATTGACGGTTTATATATACAGTGTTAATTTCTTTCAGTTGGAGACATAGTAGGATTGTTTTTTTTATATAAATTTAATATCGCCTAAATCGTAAGTAGGGTAGGATTGTTTTTGTTTCCTACGCAATTTTGTATATTCTTTATTTAAATTAAAAAATATATTAAAACTTGGACCAATCATATCGCTCGAAAAGTTCCTGCTTTATTAATATATACTGGATTAAAGCCTGTGCGTTGTACGGGTAAGTTGGCTTAATTACATTGTAAAAAAAAGTTATATAAAAATAAAATATCTCATATGAAAAAATAAATTAAAAAAAAAGGTTAAAATGATATTTTTATACCATTAATACTCCGTATTTAATAGATTATTAAGACAAATTAATACTTAATGACACAAATTTAAACTTTCTTCTAACAAATTTCATTAAGAATCAACAATGACTTCAATTTATAATCATAGAATCACCTCTTCATTTTATAATCATATGATCACCCCCTCATGATAATCATTCAATGTGCGTGGTACAATTATACTACGGAGTATTTCATCCTTCCTTCTATCTTCTTCCATGTTCTATTTTCGTCTGTCTTTTTATCTTCTTTCCATCGTAAATATTTCCTATTTAGTCCAACTCCTTACTTCCCACAATGACATTATTCTTTCAATGTGGAACAGACCATCTACTAAAAAATATAACATCTTTCAATGACATTACTCTTTCAATGTAAAATAATTTTACTTAATTTTATAGTCTTAAAAACTCTTTATTTTTTTTGTTGACACTTAAGGACGAATGATTACTTTTAATATGTAATGAAATTCCATCACCCTATTATATAATTTTTTGAAGTGAGTTGATTTTACGATATTAATGGACGAATGATTACTCTTATTTATAATATAGTAGAACTTAATCAAGTCATCATAATTTTTCGATGTTGAATGATTTTACTCAAGTTTATAGTCTTAAAGAACTTTTTTTTAAGACTCAAAAAGTGTGATAATTTTACATAATTAATTTTATAGTTGTAAGAGCTCTTTTTAAGACTAAAAAAGTGTTTTTTTCTATCGAAATTATTAAGGACGAACGATTACTCTTATTTACATAATAGAATTCGATTACCTTATTATAACTTTGGACAAATGATTACTCTTATTTATATAATATAATTTCATCACCTTATTATAATTTTTCGATGTGGGATAATATTACGTAATTCTCAAGTGTTTTGTTAAGACTCAAAAGATTTTTTTTATTAATATCTAAGAACGAATGATTAATCTTATCTTATTTATAATACAAAATATAAAATTTTATCACCTCATCCTAAGAAATCGATTGATTAGTCATATTTATAATACTATAAAATTTCATGATTAGTCATATTTATAATATAAAATTTCATCAACTCATCGTAATTTTTCGATGTGGGATAATTTTACTTGAGTTTACCGTCTTAAGACTCAAAAAAAGTTTTGGTTGATATCTAATGATGAATGATTCTCTTATTTATAATATAGAATTTTTTATTTATAATTTTTCGATGTGTGATAATTTACCGTCTTAAGAGCTCTTTTTAAGATCAAAAAAACACATGATTACTCTTATTTATAAATATAGAATCATCCTCTTATTTTAAATTTTAATATAGAATCATCTTATTTTAATTTTTTCGATGTGGGATAATTTTGTGTTTGTAGCCTTATTAAGAGTCATTTTAAGACTCAAAAAATTTTTTGGTCGATATTTAAAAACAATATTACTCTTATTTATAATGTAGAATTTCATAACCTCATCACAATTTTTCGATGTGAGATAATTACTTAAGATTTATAATCTTAAGAGCACTTTAAGACTCAAAAGATTTTTGATGGAAAACTAATGATTACTCATACTTATAATATAGAATTTCATCACTTATTAAATAAATTGTCGATGTGTGATAATTTTACTTGTGGGATAATTACTTAAGATTTATAATCTTAAGAGCTCTTTAAGACTCAAAAGATTTTTGGTGGTTTAACCAATGATTACTCATATTTATAATATAGAGTTTCATCAACTTATTAATAAATTGTCGATGTGGGATAATTTTACTATTATTTGTATTGAAGGTGATTACTCTTATTTATATACTCCGTAGTAGAAATTTATCACCTTATTATAATTTATTAATGTGGGATAATGATTGGTTGATGTCACCTTACTTGGAAGTTTTTTTTTGAAGAGTCAAAAGATTATTTGTTGATGTCTATGGACGAATTATTAATAGTCTTATTTATCATGTATAGAATTTCATCACCTTATTATAATTTGTTTACTTAGGCCCTGTTTGGTAAACAGCGGAATGATATTAGCAGAAGCAGATTTAAAAAGCAGATTTGACTAGCAGAATCAATTGACAGGTTTGACTGACAGATTTATTTAGTAGAAATTTTTAATATGTTTGGTTATTAGCTGTTTTAGATTAGCGGATTGTTTAACTGTTTTGTAAAATGACAAAAAAGGACATAAACAATTTTTTAATTAAATATACGTCAATATATATTCCACCAATAGCTTCAATAATTAATATCGTCGATTTCTTCTAATATTGATTACAGTTGATATTTCTTGAGTTTATGAAGTTTCAGCCGAAGCTTGTGAGTCATGAATTAATTACTGCAACAAATAATTGTTTATCAAATTTATGTACTTCTTCCATTTAATTTTTATTTTCCCATTTTAATATAATACTCCACCTATATATATTAAAAGAATGAGAAGACAAAAAAAATAGGGGAAGCTAAGTATAAAAAAATCGAAGGGAGGAAAACGTACTTAGAATGATGAATTCTATGGAAGAGTTTAGAATAATGAAAATATGGTTTAAATTGTAAAAGGGTAAAGTGGTAAATAAAGAAGAAAAGTAATCCGCTAAGCTCAATATGCTGCTCTTAGCAACATATTGCAAAACGGCATATTCGACCCCAATATGCTATTACAATCCGCCATATAACAAACGCTACCATTAGCATATTTTGTGGTCAAACCTGCCGTTTGCTCTCAATATGCCGATTTTTGACAGATCCGCCATTTACCAAACACCCCCTTAATGTATAGTGTTAATAGCTTTTTTAAGACTCAAAAGATTGTTTAGTTGATGAAACTTTATAATTTTTAAGATTGTTTAGTTGATGAAACTTTATAATATTTTTAAGCTGAGATAATTTTACTTAAGTTTATAGATTTTTGGTTAATATATAAGTACATGATTACTCGATGTGAGATTTATTTTAAATAAGTTTGTAGTCTTATTAAGAGATTTTTTAAGAATTAAAAGTTTTTTTTATTGATATTCAAGAACGAGTGATTACTCTATATTCATAATATAAAATTCATCAACTTGTTATAATTTTTCAATGTGGGATAATTTATTTAAGTTTTAGTCTCTTACCACCTCATTCATAATTTTTTTGATGTGGGATAATTATTTAAGTTTATAGTTTAAGTGCTATTTTTAAGACTACAAAAATACATATTAATTACTCTTATTTAAACTTCTTGGTCGATATTTAAAACCAAATGATTACTCTTGTGTATAATATAAAATTTCATCACCCCATCATAATTTTTCGATGTAAGATAATTTACTTATAGTCTTGAGAGCTATTTTTGTAATTCAAAAGATTTTTGGTAGATACATAAGAACGAATGATTACTCTTATTTATAATATAGAATTTCATAACCATATTATAGATAATCGATGTGGGATAATTTTACAACTGTTATATGTAATAAATTCATCACACAATGTGAAACAAATAATATGAAATTTATACTCTAATGAAAGCATTTTTTATCACGAATCTAATTATTTAATTTTTATAATTTATTTTACGATAATGTTTTAAAAAAAAAAGTCTAAAGATTTTTACGTCAAAATTGTAAAACATTACATTAATATAATAAATTAAATATATATTATAATATTAAAAAATTATCTAATTGATTTTTTATTTATTTATGATACTTTCCTAATTTGAGGTTTCTGAAACGGACCAATAAGATCGCTAGAAAAAAGCCTTATATATATATATATATTGATTGATTATTGTTATTATTAGTATTTTTTTTGTATGTGTGTTTAATTTGGTGGCATATCATTCGGTAGCATAATATAATCGATCAATATATATATATATATATAGGAGAAACTTTTCGAGTGATATGATTGGTCCGTTGCATCAAAACTCAATTTAGGAAAGTATCATAGTAAAAAAAATCAAGTAGAGAATTTTTTAATTATTATGAAAATATATTTAATCTATCATATTAATGTGGTGTTTTATAATTTTCATCTTAAAACCATTAAATTTCGTCTAACAAAAAATGATAATAAAAAAAATTATAAAAATGCAATAATTAGATTCTTGGTAGAATATGCTTTCATTTGAGTATAAATTTCATATAATTTGTTTCATATTATTTGCTCGAAAAAATGATGAATTCATTACATATAAGAATGGTAATGTTATCCCACATCGACAAATTATAATAAAATGATGAAATTATATAATATAAATAAGAGTAATAATCCGTCGTTAGATATTCACCAAAAATCTTTTGAGTCTTGAAGAACTCCCGAGATTAAGATTATAAACCTTAATTGATTAACTATCTCACATCGAAATTTTTTGATGAGGTTATGGATTTATTTTTACAATAAATAAAAATAATCATTGTTTTTAAATATCGGCCAAAAAATTTTGAGTCTTAAATAAAAAAACTCTTACAAATCAATATATATATATATAAAGGAGGAACTTTTCGAGCGATATTTGCGATAGAAAGAAGATGGAAACACAAACGAAAATAGAATATGTAAGAAGATATAAAGAAGGAGGATGTACTCCGTAGTATAATTGTACCAAATCGAAAGATTATCAATAAGGGGATGATCATACGATTATAAATTGAAGTCATTATTTGTTCTTAGATATCAACTATCAACCCAAATATTTACTGAGTATTATAAGAGAGATATTACGAGTTTTAAATACAATGCACACGTATAATTTAATTTAACGTTATCGCATGTATGACCTATCAATAAACACATTCACGTATGTGAATAGTATTTCTTTACTACGAGTATTAAACATACTCTTACTTTCGACTTACTTTCTACTGGTATGTAGTCTCACAAATTTATGCAATCCTCTAACTTTGTGTCATTATCATTGTCACTAAAAATCTTTAATGTGATGTTTTAAAATTTTCATCTAAAAATCTTTAAATTTTGTTTAACAAAAAGGTTATCGTAAATAAAATTATAAAAATGAATTAATTAGATTTGTGGTAGAAAATGATTTCAATAGAGTATAAATTTCATATTATTTGTTTCATATTATTTGCTCGAAAAAATGATCAATTTATTACATATAAGAATAGTATAGTTATCCCACATCAACAAATTATAATACGGTGATGAAATTCTATATTATAAATAATAGTAGTCATCCGTCCTTGGATATCCACCAAAAATCTTTTGAGTCATAAAGAACTCTTAAAATTATCACTTCAAGTAATTATCTCTCATCGAAAAATCATGATTAGTTTATGAAATTCTATAATATGAATAAAAGTAATCATTGTTTTTGAATATCGACTAAAAAACTTTTGAGTCTTAAAAAAACTCTTAATAAGACTACAAACTTAAAATTGTCCCATATCGAAACAATTAAAATAAGATGATGATTCTATATTATAAATAAGAGTAATCATGTGTTCTTTTGAGTCTTAATAGAAGTTCTTAAGACATTAAATTATTCCACATCAAAAAATTATGATAATGGAATTTAAAACAAACTTTTTAATTATTATAGTTATCACATCGAAAAATTATGATGATGTGATAATTCTATATCATAAATAATAATCATTTGTCTTTGAATATCAGCAAAAAAATTTGAGTTTTAAAAATGCTTTTAGGACCGTAAGCTAATGGAAAAGAGAAGTCATTCGTGTATAGATATTAA
Source organism: Agrostemma githago (assembly GCA_958450325.1). NCBI lineage: Eukaryota > Viridiplantae > Streptophyta > Magnoliopsida > Caryophyllales > Caryophyllaceae > Agrostemma > Agrostemma githago. Next base: position 56,652,919 of record OY288241.1, read on the forward strand.
CAATAATCTGAGTTGTAAAAAGAGTTTTTAAGACTACAAACCTAAGTAGAATTATCGCATATCGAAAAAATATGATGAGGTAATGAAATTCTATATTACAAATAAGAGACATCATTTGTTTTTAAATATTAACAAAAAAAAATTGTCTTATAAAAGTTCTTAAAGCTATAAATTTAAGTAAAATTATCCTACATCGAGAAAGTATAATAAGGTAATAGAAATTCTACTATATAAATACGGAGTAAAAGCAATCATTTTTTTTAAATATCAACGAGAAATCTTTTGAGTCTTAAAAGAACTTTGTAAGACTTTAAACTTAATTAAAATTATCCCACATCGAAAAATCATGATGAGGTGATGAAATTCTACATCAAGAGAAATTATTCGTTTTAGATATTAATCAAAAATCTTTTGAATCTTATAATACAAATTATCCCACGTTAAAAAATTACAAAAATTCTTTAGTAATCATCCGTCCTTAGATATTCACCAAAAATCTTTTGAGTCATAAAGAACTCTTAAGATTATAATCTTAAATAATTATCCCACATCGAAAAATTATGATGATGTTATGGAATTTTATAATATAAATAAGAGTAATCATTGCTTTTGAATATCGACTAAAAAACCTTTGAGTCTTAAAAAAAACTCTTAATAAGACAAGCTAAAAACATAAAATTGTTCCACATCGAAGTAATTAAAATAAGATGATCGATGATTCTATATTATAAATAAAAGCAATCATGTGATCTTTTGGGTCTTAAGAGGAGATCTTAAGACAGTAAATTATCCTACATCAAAAAAATTATGATAATTGAATTTTATATATATTATAAATAAGACTAATCATTCGTTTCTTAAAATAAATAAAAACTTTTGAGTTTTAAAAAATATCTTAATAAGACTACAAACTTAAGTGATATAATCTCACATCGAAAAATTATAACAATGTGATGAAATATATTATAAATAAGAGATAAGAGTAATTAATTCTATAATAAGATGATGAAATTTTATTATACAAATAATCAATCCTCCAAATTATGACTAATCATTCGTTATTAGATATCTTCCAAAACTCCATTGAGTTTTAAAAACCTATTAAGACTATAAACTAAAGTAAATTTATTACAATAGTTCTTAAGACTATATATCTAAACTTAAGTCAAAATTATTCTATATCGAAAAATTATGAGGTGATGAAATTTGATATTATAAATTAGATAAATCATTCGTTCTTACATATCAAAAAAAATTGAGTCTTACAAAAGTACTTGGGACTATAAACTTAGGTAAGATTATTCCCATTAAAAAATTATAATAAGGTGATCGAATTTTATTATATAAATAAGAGTAATCGTCCATTCTTAACAAACTTTTTTATTATTATAATTATCCTAACGTTGTATCACATCAAAAAATTATGATGATGTGATGAAATTCTATATTATAAATAATAATCATTTGTCCTTGAATATCAACTAAAAAAAAATTGAGTCTTAAAAATGCTCTTAGGAACGTAAACTGATGGAAAAGAAAAATTATTCGTGTTTAAATATTACGTAACAAAAATCTGAGTTCTAAAATTTTTTTTAAGACTATAAACCTAAGTAGAATTATCACATATCGAAAAATTATGATGAGGTGATGAGATTCTATATCACAAATAAGAAACATCATTCGTTTTTAGATATTAACCAAAAATAATTGTCTTATAAAATCTCTTAAAGCTATAAATTTTAAGTTAAATTATCCTACATCGAGAAATTATAACATGGTGATAGAAATTCTACTATATAAATATGTAGTAAAAGCAATCATTTGTGTACACGCGTAAATCATATCGTTCGGTTTTGTGTACACGCGTTAGTTCGACGATTGAATGATATGCAGAGATTATTTTCCTAAGACATGTGAGGAAAATAAATGGGTTGCTAAGTCGTTTAATGCATGTTAAACTAATAACGTCAAAGTTATTTTAGCACGTGAATTCCTTTTAGTCTAATAAAACAAAATATGAAAATAAATAGCTACAAACACGAGAATACGAGTTAGTAACGATTGAATAATAATATAGCAAATAAATATACGAGATCGAGAAAATAAATATTAATCGAAATTTGAAAAATATTGCTAAAATGCTATTTTGTATAAAAAACGAAGCTCGAAAAAAATAATAAAAAGAACGAAAAAGGCGCGCGAAGGCAGCCGGCCGCGCGACTCGCCCGGGACGCCGGCGGGTCGCGTGGCGGCCTGTTTTCGGAAGCGGTTTTTTGGAAATTTTCGATTAAATCGCGTACGAATATTGCATAATTCGTACTCGACTTAATATTCTCGATATTCGTTATATTCGATAGTTGACTACGAAATCAATATCAAATATTCGGAATAGTTTTAGAAAAGATATAAATTTTAGAAATTGTGTCGTAGAATAAATAATAATAAACGAACGAAAAACTAAAAAAAGGCTCGGGTTTCAGGCCCGTGCGCGAGTCGCCTGGGCATTGCGCGACTCGCGTGCGGGTCTGCCCGTTTTTTATTATTTTTTGTCGAAAACTGTTAAATTTTATAAATCGCGTACAAATGTGGATTAACTTATACCCGATTCATATTTTCGATATTCGTCGTATTCGATATTCGATTATGAAATCGATATCGAATAGTCGGAAGGATTTTTAGAAAGGGTTTTGAAAAAGGTTTGTTTTGAACGAAAAGTTTTAAAATAGGATTTTGAACAAAAAAATGTAACGATATCGTCGAAATCTTAATATAATTCTTTTCGATACAATATTCGATTATATAGAATCGATATCATATTTTTGAGAATGTTCGATATATGAAAATAGTTTTTTAATAATATTGATATTAGAAAATAAAAAAGACCGACGAAAGACCCGTAATAACGAGAAAAAGAGAAGAGAAGCGGGTTTGATTTACACCCTCAACCTACATTCTTTGTTTTCTCGGGATAAGGCTCGTCGGAAAGTGGCTTAGACTTAGGAGCGTCGAGATGATGAGATGAGTTTAGGGTGTCGGTTTTGGACGAGTGGTTGGACGTCGGGTTTGACGTGTGGTCGGGGTTTCGAGGCTTCGGAGAGGTGTTGGGATTTGCTTGCTATTGAGGATGTATGAAAATAATTGTGTGTTGATCGTGTGTCTCGGTTTTTTCTGATGTTGTGATGTGTAAAAAGTGTTGGATGGGAGGTCCTATTTACACTACTAAAAACAGCGGAAATAGCGTCGGATAAGTTGCGTCGGATTGTACATCCGACGCAACTGGCGTAACTGTGTCGATTTGCGTCGGCTAATCCGATGCAATTACATTGCGTGGGACTAGCCGACGCTATCCGACTCCATGATACAGGCGCCAATAATTTTGGGTTGGCGCCACTATGTGAAAGGTTTTGCGTGGGATTAGCCGACGCAACCAGACGCAAAAACAAAATTTGCGTCGGCTAATCCGATGCAGCCTGCGTCAAAATAAAAAAATTTAGTCAACAGAATTAATAGCTTTGCATCGGATTAGCCGACGCAAATTTTAATATTGCGTCTGATTGCGTCGGCTAATCCGATGCAGGGTGCGTCAAAATTAAAAAAATTTAGTCAACAGGATTAATAGCTTTGCATCGGATTAGCCGACGCAAATTTTAATATTGCGTCTGATTGCGTCGGCTAATCCGATGCAGGGTGCGTCAAAATTAAAAAAATCTAGTCAACAGAATTACTAGCGTTGCATCGGATTAGCCGACGCAAATTATAATATTGCGTCTGATTGCGTCGGCTACTCCGATGCAGTATGCGTCAAAGTAAAAACCGAATTAATAGCTTTGCATCGGATTAGCCGACGCAATGTTTAATATTGCGTCTGATTGCGTCGGCTAATCCGATGCAGCATGTGTTTAAATAAAAAAAAAACCAGAATTAAATGTTTTGCATCGGATTAGCCGACGCAGACTTGAATATTGCGTTGGTCTGCGTCGGTTAATCCCACGCAACGTTTTTAATATAAAAAAAATATCGAGGTCTGCATCGGAATAGCCGACGCAAACTTGAAACCTGCGTTGGTCTGCGTCGGCTATTCCGATGCAGCACCTGTTAATATAAAAAAAATAACGCGATTTATGTTCAGAACATAAACCCGCTCCCCCAACTCCCCCAAAAAGACGACGACGAAGAAGACGACGACGACAAACGACGACCACACCGGTGACGCAGAAATCTCCGGCGACCCCCGTCCTACCCAGATCCGGCACCATCACCCTAGTTCGATCCCAAAACAAAATCGAAACCCTAATTCCCATAAACCCAGATCCGGCGAACCCTGCCGGCGGCAACCCATAATCCGGCGAACGAACCCTGAACCCCCGACAGACTTCGCCGGCGCACCCCCACCCCCACGCGCGACGAAATTGCCGGCGAACCCCCCCCCCCCCCCCCACGCGCGACCCTGCCGGCGTACCAGAATCCGGCGAAGGCTGCCCCGACCCCCCGGCGTACTCTAACCCGACCCAGCCCCGAAAAACCCTAACCCGACCCCCCAAATCTCAGGTATGTTGCTGTTTACTGTTAGTTCAATTAGGTTAATGTTTTTATTAGTTTAATTTTACGTAATTAGTTCAATTAGTTTACGGTTTAATCGTTAGTTTACGGTTTACTGTTTACTGTTTAATTTTTACTCAATTAGTTAAATTAATTAGATTAATTTTTACTTAATTTTAACTCAATTAGTTTACTAAACTGTTTTGATTAAGTTAGATTAATAATTAATATAATAACTATGGTGATTAGATTATATGATGATTATGTATGGTTAATTAGTTAATTAGATTGTAGGGTGATTATGTTAATTAGGTTAGTTAGTTTAGTAATTAGGTTAATTAGGTAAATTAGTATATTAATTAGGTTAATTAGTATGTGAATTAGGTTAGATTTCGTTTTATTGTTAGACGGTAATTGTAGTATGTTAATTAGGTTAGTTAGTATGTTAATTAGGTATTAGTGATTATTGTATTAGGTTAGAAATTGTGTTATTAGATTAGTAGTAGTAGTATGTACTAGTATAATGAATTAGATTTGTTGAGATAGATGGTTAGTAGTATTAGTAGTAGATTAATTAGTAGTGTTAGTAGTACTACATTAGTAGTGTTAGTAGTACTACATTAGTAGTGCTAGTAGTAGTATTACTAATCTACTACTAATATTACATTAAAATACTTCATTACTACTACTAATGCTACTACTAATATTACTAATACTAATAACCTACTACTAATACTATGTACTACTAATACTACTAATACTACTAACACTACTACAACAAATCTACTAACACTACTACTACTAATCTAGCTAATACTTTACTAATTTACTACTATTCTACTATACTACTACACAACTACCAATCTTCTTCTACTTCACAACTACTAATCTATTACTAATACTAATTTTCTACTACTACTACTACTACTAATTTCCTACTTCTACTTTTACTACTACCACTACTACTAATTTTCTACCACTACCACTAATACTAATTTTGTACTACTACTATTACTACTAATTTCCTACTTCTACTTTTACTACTACCACTACTACTAATTTTCTACTACTACTACTACTACTAGTAGTAATTTCCTACTTCTACTTCTACTTCTACTACTACCACTACTACTAATTTTCTACTACTACTACTACTACTAATTTTCTACTTTTACTACTACTACTACTACTACTAATTTTCTACTACTACCACTACTACTAATTTTCTACTTTTACTACTACTACTACTAATTTTCTACTACTTCTACTACTAATTTTCCACTACTATTACTACTACTACTACTAATTTTCCACTACTATTACTACTACTAAACTATTACTACTACTACTACCACTACTACTAATTTTCTACTACTATCACTACTACTAATTTTCTACTACTACTACTACTACTACTACTACTACTACTAATTTACTATTTCTATTTTTACTACTATTACTATTACTAGTTAGTGGTTGTAATTATAATAAGTATTAATGTTTTGGATTACTGTGTTGAGATATGATTGCTGTTGTTATTTGTTTTCGTTGTGTACTGTGCATGAGCATTGTTTGAAATCTACTCAGACCTACCTAGTGCTCGTTCAAGAGTTACTCATTAGGAGTAATTCTTGGACAGTCCCCGTTTTGGGACTGTTCTTGTGCCTTTCATGTCACTTAGGTGGTAAACATGAAATTGTGTTGTGTTGGTAAGAGCAAAATTTGGTGACAATTCTCTCAATGTTCTTCGATTGCATATGTGGAGTCTTCATATATTCCACATTGTGCTTTTGGAGAACTGAGGCGAATTGCTGCCGAATTTTTCTCTTATTGACATTACACAATTTCGTGTTTATCAGTGACATGAAACGCACAAGAATGGGTTTAGGTTGGAGTGATAAGGTCCCCGGTGATGAATCGTTTTTAAATTGATGGTTGTGAGAGTTCCAACTTATGGTGAAATTCGCGAACTTTTCTTCAAATTCCATGTTGTTGACTTCTTTCCCCACGCCATTTTGTTCATGTGTACATACCCTAATCATTCATAGTTCAATCCATATAGAATGAATAGAGTAGAATGGAGTTGGATGTACGAGAGACTGGCCGACAATAAGCGACCGAAAATAGAATTTAGAGACGGTGTGAGGAGTTCATCAAGTTTTCCTTAGATAATAACCCCCACTACACCAGCGAGCAGCTTAGGTGCCCATGTAGAAAATGTCAAAACCGTGCCTTAAAACATGAAGTAGATGTCAAACAACATCTATACAAGCACGGTTTTGTTGAGAACTACTACGTGTGGACGTATCATGGTGAAAATGAAAGTAGTCGCCTGCAAGAACCTGTTCGCGAAAATCCGTACCGGGCTTCGTAGAGGACGCACTGCGTACGACGGTTGAGGACATCATGGAGGAGGAACGTAACCCAGACAACTTAAGCGACGAAGAAGTACAACATGAACCTAACCCACAAGTCCTTTCCTTTTTCGAAATGCTAAAAAATGCTGAACTCCCAGTTTTCAGCGGGTGCGATATGAGTCTGTTGCAAGTCGCTTCAAGGATGCTGACTTTGAAGTGCGAGAGCAACATGGCCTTAAGACATTTAGACGGTTGGATCCAACTGCTAATTGACCTTCTACGAGGCACTAAGGAGAATGTCATGGCAAATAATTTCTACGAGGTTAAAAATTTGTTGAAGGGCCTCCAACTCCCCCATGAAAAGATAGACTCGTGTCCGAATGGATGCATGCTGTTCTGGAAGGGAGATTCGAACCTCGACGCGTGTAGGAAATGTGGATCTGGGAGGTACAAGAGTCGAACAAAAAATACTAGGGGGAAGAGAGTACCAACTAAGGTCTTGACTTACTTCCCACTTGGTCCGAGGCTGCAAAGGCTGTATGCGACAAAGAAAATTGCGGGCGAGATGAGTTGGCACCACAGTAACTCCAAAATCAGAGTTAGTGGTATGATGACACACCCTAGCGATGGTGAAGCTTGGAAGACATTTGATATCAAACATCCCGAGTTCGCGAAAGAGCCGCGCAACGTACGTTTGGGTTTGTGCACAGATGGTTTCTCACCCTACGGGCAGTTCGGTAAGTCGTACTCATGTTGGACGGTTATTTTGACACCGTACAACCTACCGCCGTGGTTATGCAATAAGAGACAATTTATGCTCCTGTCACTTATTGTTCCTGGCCCTAAGAACCCGAAAGCCAATATGGACGTGTATCTCCAACCACTTGTTGAAGAGTTAAAAAGTTTGTGGGATAATGGGATTTACACGTACGATGTGTCGAGGAAAACTAGTTTCAATTTACGAGCTGCACTAATGTGGACCATCAACGACTTCCCAGCTTACGGGATGTTGTCTGGTTGGAGTACAATGGGTTACCGTGCTTGTCCTTACTGTCAACCGAAGGATCAAAAATCCTTTTGGCTTAAAAATAGCGGAAAGGTATCTTGGTTTGACTGTCACAGACAATTTCTACCTTCCGACCATCCATTTAGGCATAACTGTAAGAGTTTCCTGAAGAAACAACCCGATGAAACTAGGATCGCATGTAAACGGTTAACAGGCGATGAGATATGGACAGATGTGCAGAAGTACCCTACAATAGTACACGCTACCCACCAACAGTTGAAAAAATTGAAGGACAAGAAGTAAGGTTGGTGGAAGCAGAGCATATTCTGGGAACTTCCGTACTGGCACACTCTGCTTATCAGACACAACCTTGATGTTATGTATATCGAGAAGAATTTCTTTGAGCAGATTATCAACATCGTGATGGATGTACCGAACAAGACAGCCTTCGGACCAAAAGGCAAAGCAGATTTCAAGGAACTGTGTCTTGGGCGACCCAAATCGTCGCCCTTTGTTATGGACAAAAATGATAGGAAGGCTTTGTGCGATTGGGTGAGTGGTTTGAAGTTTCCGGATGGTTACGCATCCGACTTATCCCGGTGTGTGGACCAGTCCAAGTTAATTTTGCATGGCATGAAAAGCCACGACTATCACGTGTTTATGTCGCGCTTGATGCCAGTAGCTTTGAAGCAGCTGCTGCCAATGAACACGTGGAATCCATTGACAGAGATCAGTCAGTTCTTCCGAGATTTGTGTTCCACTATGGTGTCAGTCGAGTCCATGAATCGACTTGAGAACAGTATTCCCGAGATCCTTTGCAAGTTGGAGAAAATATTCCCTCCGTCATTCTTCAACTCGATGGAGCATCTCCCACTTCATTTGCCGTATGAGGCAAGGGTTGGCGGTCCTGTTCAGTACAGGTGGATGTACCCATTTGAAAGGTAACGTCCTCAACTCTCCTTAGTGTGACTTCCCGTGCATTGATTACCAATTAAGTCTTACATGAGAGCTAATATTTTAATTTGCAGGTTCTTAAACCATCTGGAAAAAAAAATTGGTAACAAAGCACGTGTTGAGGGTTCAATATGCAACGCGTATTTGTTAGAGAAGACATCAAACTTCTGCTCCTTCTACTTCGAAGAGCACGTTGACACAAAAGCCAAAGACCTAGACGTGAGTGCGCATCAGACTGAAGACCACCAAATAGAGGTGGAACCCTTTCAGTCTGATATTGGAAGTACCACTGGAAAATGTAAGGAGAGGTGGTTGACCGATGTTGAGTACAAGCAGGCACACTCCTACGTTCTGAGAAACTGTGGCCCTGTAATCAGACCGTACGAGGAGTAAGTAACTCACGTACAACATACCCTCCTCATAATTGGTAGTATGTGTGATTAAGTACAACTGCTGACCATTTCAGGAAATTCGAGGCTTTCATTATGGCAGAGCATGCGGGAGTGACAACATCTGAAGATGTTTGGGTGGCATATGAGTCACTGTTTCCCTCATGGCTACGTACTCAAGTATGTTGAAATGCTATTTGCTTGATCATTATAAATTGTGTATGTGTTTGGTACAAAATTTAATTGCATTGTTTTTCGACGAATTTTATGTTGACAATAGCCTGAAGCGCTGGAGGATCCCATTGTAAGACCTCTAGTCACTGGGCCGTCTTCACGAGTCAGAACTTGGAGGCGATATACAATTAACGGGTACAAGTTCTGTGCGTTTGTCGAGGGTGTTGATGTTCCAAAACTGACCAAAAGTAACGGCGTATGTGTGTTGTCCACCGAAGGGTCAGATTACTATGGAACACTAATCGAGGTGATCGAGCTAGACTACTACGACAGCCACAAAAACTGCAAGGCCATACTGTTCAAATGTGATTGGATCGACAACTCCCCGCACGGAGTCACTGTTCATGAGAACTACAATCTTGTGGATGTCGACCTGACGAGAAAACTGCGAGGGCACAACCCTTTTGTGTTGGCGTATCAAGTCGATCAAGTCTGCTATGCACCTTACCCAAAGGGAAAAAAGAGTACGAATTGGTCTGCGGTTTTCAAAATCAAGGCAAGATCACAAGTTGATAATCCTATCATCGACGATGACGTCTACCAAGAGAGTGTGGTTGGTAATAATCAGCCGATGTCATCAACTCTGATCGAAGACACTGACGTCAATGAAGAAGAATATGTAGTTGAAGTTGCTGGTGCTGTAGGGGAGGACGACGAGTTTGCCGACTGGATTGTTCCTGAGGGAGAGGGTGATGAGGACGACGACTTGGTCATCGACGATGAAGATGACGGTGATGAGGTGAATACTGACTGGGACGATGATGATGAAGACGGGGACGAGGGGTTCATTGAACCGCACACCGACGCGGACAGTGACAGTGACAGTGACGATAATTAGCAATTATGTAGTTGTTTGTATCTTATTCGCATAAGTTGTAATTTATTTATTTGTAATTGAAGACTATTTTGGTACTTAATGAAATTCCTGCTTTACCCTAAACGAACTGACACTACAGTTTAACTTTGCGCAAACATATTTTGTAGACGTGATTATGGCAGGTAGCAGTGAGATGCTGACGGGGGGCAGCAGCCATGGTGACCATATGGAGGAGGACGTGCCTATGACTCCTGTCATCCTAGGTGTGGACGCTGTCCAGGAAGTCGGGGCGACGGTCTACGTTGCCACGCCTGGGAAATCGTACCTATCACGGCAGAAAGTGCCTTCCGCTACTTGGTGAGTTTTAGTTGTTGTAACCAGTTCTTTTCTAAATTTTCACTCATTTATTTGCTTCACATTATCATAATTGACTTGTGTAGGTGGGACGACAAGAAGTACTCTGAATATATGCGGGATTCCGTAGTCATGACGTATGCGTCCACCCCTGGCGCCTACCGTAGCTGGACGGAGGCGCCACCGGAAGCTCGGGAAGCGATGTATATGCACTTCGCGGTAATTACCTCGTCTGTGTTTCTAAGGTTTTCGTTGCACGATTTATACATTCAATTGTAGCTAACGAATCTTTTTTTTGACAAACAGAAGAGAGTGCGTATAGACCTGGGGTACGACCTCAGGTCGGATTATGAGAGTCGGATTAAGAAGAAGATAACCGACTTATTCCAGCGAGATGTCCCGAGGGTCAAGAAGGCGGACTGGATTCCGCAAGAGAAGTGGGAGATATTGAAGAAGAACGCTGCCGACCCAAGCTTCAAGAAGAAATCGGCGATTAAGTCGTCGAACAGGAGAGGTGGGCAGGTGGACGGGGTGGCCAAACCCACTAGCTGCCTTGGAAGTAGGAGTGCAGCAACAGCCTTCGCGCAGTTGGTAAGTGCTTACAACACAAGTAAAAAATTTGAGTATAATTCAATATATACTATTGGTAAATAAATGCTGAAAATTTTAACACTGTTATATGAAGGGCCCATCTGCAACCCCGGTCCAGCTCTTGGAGAAGACGAAGAAGGGGAAAGACGGCAAGTGGATTAACCCTAGAGGACCGGAGATCGTTGCGAGTAGTAGTAATGTTTTTAAAAAATATACCAGGCATGAAAATTACGATGTGATAGTATGTGTTCCTAAAGTTATAACACTGTTTCATGTTGCTGTTTCAGGAGAGCTACGAGAAAGCGGTGGAGGAGGCACGCGCCTCTGATCAAGCACCCAACACCTTGAAGATCTTCCACGATGTGACAGGTGGCTACAACTCGAAGAAAAGGTTTTGGGGGATAGGTAACGTGGCGAAAGAGCTCTTTCGCCCATGCTTGAACCGTGGTAAGGAGGTATCTGCGGACACATACCTCCCCACCGCCACCTCGCAGGAACGCACACTCAACGAGCGTATGGAAGATAAATTCGAAAGACAAGAAGAGCGCCTGAAGACATTGGAGAAGAGGTGCGAAGAGCAGGACCAGTTTATTCAGTTCATGAGGGAACGGTTCGCCGTGGGGAACGAGGGATGCGGTGGAGGACCACGCATGACTAGGCGCGACGATGACGACAACAACGATGGTCATCCCTTTGGGTCGGAGCAGATTGAGTCCCTTTCGTAGGTAGTTCCGCTCTCTTATGTTACTTGTTTAGATTCTGGTTGCATTGTGTGTATATATTTTACCAACTCCTAGATAGAATTCTGAACCTAGCGCTGGTTGTCTTTGTAATATTTTCATTTTCTATAACAGTATACTAGTTTATGTTTGTTTCGTTTTGTGGAGTTTTGTGAAGAACACATGTACGAGAGCTTTGATTGGAGTTATTGATGGACTTTTGTTTGGGATGTGGTGCTGTTGTCGTTTGTTGTAGGAGTGGGTTGGTTAATTGCAGCTTGTTTTATTTCGCGCATACGGGGAGCTGAAAACAAAGAAACGGTTTTTTTGTTAATAGGCTTTGCGTGGGATTAGCCGACGCAAAGTCAAACATTCTGTTGACTTTGCGTCGGCTAATCCCACGCAAAGCCTCTCAGTCAGATCTCAGTCAATGGGTTTGCGTGGGATTAGCCGACGCAAAGTCAACAAAATGTTTGACTTTGCGTCGGCTAATCCCACGCAAACCCATTGACTGAGATCTGACTGAGAGGCTTTGCGTGGGATTAGCCGACGCAAAGTCAACAGAATGTTTGACTTTGCGTCGGCTAATCCCACGCAAACCCATTGACTGGGATTTGACTGAGAGGCTTTGCGTGGGATTAGCCGACGCAAAGTTAAACATTCTGTTGACTTTGCGTAGGCTAATCCCACGCAAAGCCCATTGACAGGGGTGTTGACCTCCATTTCTTCGTGTCGTAATAGCCGACGCAAATTCCATGCGTCGGATTAGCCGATGCAAAAAAAAAATTTGCGTCAAAATATAATGGCGGCCGATTGCGTCGGTTAATCCCACGCAATCTTCAATTTGCGTCGGATTTTGTTCATTTGCGTCGGATTTGTCCGACGCAATTCCGGCTCGTTTTTTGTAGTGTTATAGGAACCGAGGTAGCCTTGCTTGTGTGACAAGAAATACCGGTTTGGATAGGAAATACGAGAGTTCGAGAGGAAATCAAAGTCTCGTTTCTTGGTGAAGTAGTCATGAATCTCGGCTGGTGGAGGAGTATTTCGGCTGATTTGGGATGCCTAAACCGAGTGTTTGGAGCTCGGTTGGTGTCTGTTCCGGTTTCTGGATAGAATTTCTACTTGAGGTCGAATTCTACCTTTAACAGAATTGTTTGAAGCTGGAATTTGGTAGTGTTTGAGTATGAATCAGCCGTGTGAAGTGTCACGGCTGACTCACGTGTCTCGGGAAAATCTTTGACCGGGTTTTGACTCGGTTGCTAAAAGACGGTTTTACCCCTGGTGTCGGATTCGACCCAAATTAGTCTTATTTGACTCGAAACGACCCACTGGGCCTGGATTTGAGGTTGGTTTTGTAAGATTTGTACTCGGTGATAAGTTTAAACCAAATGTCCAAGATTACAAGCCCATATCCGAGTCTATCAAAGCACGTTTACGTCCAATCATCATCGGGTGTTTGGCGGGAACTACTATAGACACCTGGCGGTCAAAATGTGGGTGTCTACAGAGCCCCCACTCTGACTGAGTCTTGGACAAGGCAAAAGTCAGAGTAGCTACCAGGTCAATCAAGGATTAAGACCTGGTAGACTTCCGATCGGGTCGTTTAGAGTCCATTAGATCTGCGTGAAGGGCTCGCCAACCATAGGATAGAAATCATACCTGGGTTGATGTTGATAATGCCGCGGGAGCTGTCTTGGAAGCTATGGGTATACCTGTTTACAGGTACATCCTGTCTTAGAATTGCGCGGGAGCTTGCCTTGGAAGCTATGGGTATATCTGTTTACAGATATAAAATGTCGCCTGGACTTTCCACTGGGGAACTTTTCTTGGAATTTCTCGGGAGTGTTGGGTGTACCTGTATGCTGACATAATTTGTATGTAACATTTAGGTGAAACACCGAGTCATGCTGGGGAAGAAATGATGATTTTTTCGAAAATTTTTGAAGAGAGGAATGCTGATTTTTTTTTGAAAAGCTTGGAAATAAGGATGCTTGGGATGACTTTGATTCCTAATCGGATTCTGACACGGACTCCTGGAACTTCTTGGTTAGGCCTGTATGCCTAGACGAAGTAGGGGAAGTGATATAAAGCCTATTCCTGTGATGACTAGGAAAAGGGATATTCTCTATTATAAATAGAGGGCTTTGGCTTCTTATTTTTCATATTCCAAACCCAAATCTTTTCTTTCATCTTAGAATCCCTTTAGACCTTTTAGGATAAAAGAAACTATTCTTGCAATGGGTATTGATCACTTGACTGCGATGCTTCAGGCGTGGGCCCAGGATTTTCGAGATGAAGATAAAGTTCAGCTAACTCAAATGGGAATTGTGGCTTTATTCCCACTTCAGCGACTTAGGGTAGATTCACATTTCCTTGATGCTTGCTTATCCTTTTGGGATACTACCCACCATGTTTTTGCATTTTCTCGAGGAGAAATGTGTCCCCTTCCTGAAGAAATTGCAGCTATAGGCGGTTGGTGCCCTAGTGCTTGTCCTGCCATTCCCCCATTTTATCCTAACCCAAGGAGGAGGCTGAGGGATTTTTTAGGCCTGTCACATGCTGAGACAGCCCGTATGGTAAAGGGAGACTCAGTTTCCCTATTAGACCTGGCTGACAAATTCATGCACCCAGTTGGCGCAAGAATTACTTCTACCCACAGGCGTAGGGCTTTTGCCTTTTGTATGCTACATAGATATGCCTTTGAAGGTCGGATGGATGCTGACTCGTGCTGGGTGAGATCAGGCTAATTAGCATAGTTGACCAAATGGAGACAGGTCATAGCCCGGCTTGGCTGATAACTGGGGAGATTATTATGGGCCTTGACGCTAGGAGACTTGACCCGGATCGACAATTGACAGGAGGCATCCGTCTTTTGCAGGTATTTAACCGTTTTTTTTGAAAAATTGCTCGATTTTCCGAATTTTTCCCGAAATTTTCGAAATTTCCAATTTTTCGAAAATTTTTGTTTTTGTTTTTTGTTTTTTGAAATTTTCGAAATTTTCAATTTTCAATTTTTTGATTCTTTTTCGAATTTCTTTTTTTTGAATTTTCCGAAAATTCAAATTTTCGATTTTTTTTTTTCGAAAGTTTTTGACTTATCGAAAATTTTGCAGATCTGGTTATCGGAGCGTCTGTCAATCATAGAGCCCCCAGTGAATATATCCAGATATCGTAGCTGTCAGATCGGTTCAAGTTCACGACGAATAAGATCAAGTCACCATATAAATCAAAAGTATTGGGATGAAGAGCTAACATTCCATGGTGGGCCTTTGATTAGATGGAACGTCATCTGGGGGTTCCTTTCAAGGCTGACGGGGTTAGCTAGGAGGGACAAGGCCCGTTATCTGGTGATCTTGTCTTTGGACTGGACTGTCCATATCTATCCGGACCGTATTCTAAGACAGTTTGGTTTGTTTCAGGAGATCCCTGAGACTGAGGCAATTATTAGCGTTTCGATCCAATTGACGGATGCTATGTGTGACACGTGGCTACAGCGCTGGTTTACCCGTGTCATGTGGACTATACCTCGCCCTTGTCAAACCACTTGGGTTTCTGAATCATATCGAAGATGGACCTCTGAAGAATCATAAGAGACCCGTAAGACCTTGAAGATTGAAGAGGCACTTGACCTGGCCCGTCAAGAGTCGGTAAAAGATAACAGACGGTTCTTTGACAAGGAGGAGACTCCAACTACCTTTGCTGAGCCGGGGTCGGGTTCTAAGTCAAGAACTAAGACTCAGGCTAATGCGACCGGTGCTAGCGACTTGGAGAGAAGACTTGGACCGAGACTAGCGGTCCGAGACAGGCTAGGCCCGCGTGATAACGAGGTGACCGGGGAGTCAAGTTTGAAGAAACGAGCCCGGGTTAAAGAGGTTCCCTTGGTGATTAGGGAGCGTTCACCTCCACCTCGACGCCGATGGACCGAAAAGGAGGCTAAAGGCAAAGGAAAGGGAAAAATGCCCTAGTTTTTTTTATTATTTAAGTATTAGTATTATTTATTTTTTCGATTTTTTGTAATTTCTCCGAATTTGTCGGATTTTTTTTTTGAAATTAATAAAAGAAACTTATTAAAAACCGTTCTTGTTTTCTTTTCTTGATTGCAGTGGTTGTGCCCTTTTGAGGGGCTGCCTACGTATCCATAATAAATGGAATCAAACCAAACGTAGTTCAGACTTAATTTGCAATTTCGAAATACATCCAGACTATTGGTTCAAGATGTTTGTAACAGTAAAATAAATAATTCTAGCTTTTTGACTTGTCTTTAATAGTTTGAAAAAAAAGATGTTTTTTAATAAACTTTTGCAAATGACATTGAGATAGGTGGGTTAGGGGTAGTAGCGCTTCAGCTGGTCCAGGTTAGTTGGGTTGACAAACTCATTCCCATCCAGATCCGTTAGCATTACTGCTCCACCTGATAGAATCTTCTTTACCAGATATGGCCCAGCCCAGTTAGGTTTGAATTTTCCCCTTGGGTCTACTGGTAATAAAGCTCGAACAGACTTGAGAACCAAATCTCCTTCTTTGATGTTTCTAGGCCTCACCCTTTTGTTGAAAGCCCGCTGGATTCTCTTCTGATAGATTTGAATATTATTGAGGGCACGAGATCGTCGTTCGTCTAAAAGGACTAGCGAGTCATATCGTGCTCGAACCCAATCAGCCTCAGGTACTTGACTCTCAAGTAGGATTCTGAGTGATGGCACTTCTAACTCAACGGGTTGGACTCCTTCCATGCCGTATGTAAGGTAATACGGTGTCGCCCCGGTCGCAGTACGAATCGAGGTTCGATATCCCCAAACTGCAAATGGTATTTTGTCGGGCCAATCCCGGTAATTATCAGCCATCTTTTTGAGTATGGTGACAATTGTTTTATTAGCTGCTTCTACTGCTCCATTGGTTTGGGGTCGGTAGGGTGAAGACGTATGCCTTTGAATTTTGTACTTGGTCAGCAAGGCTGCTGTTTCGGCTTGAAAATGGGTCCCTGGTCGCTGATGAATTCGTGGGGAATCCCATATCGGCATATTATCTTATTTTGAATGAATTTGGCAACATGGCTGGCGTTGAGAATACGATAGGATTCAGCTTCGACCCATTTGGTGAAATAGTCGATTGCTACCAAAATGAAGCAGTGTCCTCCAGTTCCCGAGGGGTTTATCTTCCCAATTATGTCGATTCCCTATGTTGAAAATGGCCATGGTGATGTCATGGTGTATAGCAAAGATGGTGGCATATGTTGTACATTGGCAAAAATTTGACAATTATGGCAATGTCTAACATATAGCTGACAGCCGGTTTCCATACTATTCCAGTAATATCCGAGCCTCATGATTTTCCGGACTAACATCTGGGCATTCATGTGTGGACCGCATTCGCCATCATGTACCTCAGCCATAACTTTTTCAGCGTTGGTTTTATCCACACATCGAAGGAGAACCCCCTGTGCTGTCTTTTTGTAGAGTTGCCCATCGTCGGTGCGGATGAACTGGGTTGCCAGTCTTCGCAGGGCCTTTTTGGCTCGATTGTCAGCTCCGGGTGGATATACTCCGGTTGCCAGGTATATCAACACAGCCTGATACCATGGCTCGGGATCAGGTATCTCGATTTCTTCGATGTCGTGAATATATGCTGGCTTGGATCGTCTTTCGATACAGATTGGCATACTGGTCATATGATCGGGAATATTTAGCAAAGATGCCAGTTTTGAGAGTGCATCTGCGAATTGATTTTCCTCCCGAGGTAGGTATATATATTCTACCTTCTGGAACTGTTTTTCGAGATCCCTTACTCGTGCCTGGTAGGCCACGAGATTAGCATTTCGAGTTTTCCATTTTTGAAGTGCTTGATTAATGACCAGAGATGAATCACCGTGTACTCGGAGGTTTGTGACCCCTAAATCGGCGGCGGCTTGTAGCCCGTGGATACATGCTTCATACTCAGCGGCGTTGTTGGTGACGTCGAAGTCTAATTTGATGGATACGGGAGTATGTTCCCCTTTTGGTGAGATTAGAAGAATCCTGACTCCAAATCCTCGGAAATTGGATGCCCCATCAAAGTATAAGTCCCACGCTTCGGTATCAGTGTGGAAAATGTCCTCATCCGGGAAGGACCAAGTGTCGGCGTGTCCTTCTTCGGTTATGGGACTGTCAGGGAGAAATTCGGCTACTATTCGTCCTTTGATGGCTTTCAATGGTACAAACTTTAGATCGAACTCTGCCAACATTAGGGTCCATCTTGATATCCTGCCGTTGAGAATAGGCTTCTCGAAAAGGTACTTGATTGGATCCATTCTGGATAGTACTTGTACCTCATAACTGAGCATGTAATGTCAGAGCTTCTTAGTGGCCCAGACCAAAGCTAAACACGTCTTTTCGAGCATGGTGTGTTTACACTCGTACTCTAAAAACTTCTTACTAATCTAGTATATAGCCCGTTCTTCGGAGTTGACCGTTTGAGCTAGCATAGCCCCCATGGCTGTCTCTGTCATGGTTAGGTATAGTGACAAAGGCAAACCGTGCTGAGGTGGCATCAGGACCGGTGGTGAGGCCAAAATTTCTTTGATTCTATCGAAGGCTTTTTGACATTTGTCGTCCCATAGTAACCGTTCTCCTATTTTCAGCTTTTTGAAGATTGGTGTAATCCCCTAAATATTCTAGCGCGATACAGTGGCGGAAACACTGTAGAGTCGGGATTAAAACACACAGAACTATGTCTTAATAAATTAAATTGGTAAAGTCAAACATGCGCCATACAATAAAAATGGCTAGAATTTAAAACAATCCATAAAGAGGTTAAACAATCCTTAAGACATGATTATAAAAAAAAATCAGCAGGATCCAAGACTGCTCGATAGCCCACGCCCACCGGAAAATATACACATATACCTGCCATGTTAAAACATAACAGCCACAATCAGTGGGGAGCAACGTCAACGTTCTCCCAGCCGTATAACAGGATTTTAAAACAGTAATTACTAATATAGGAAAAATAGTAAAAATGGAAAACAGTAAAACAGCATATTAAAATAAGGTTTAGCGTCAAACAAATTATTCAAAAGGGTTTCCGAAGAAACATAAAGATATTTGCCAACCTGCACCAATTTATATCGATAATAAGTAAAATAATCCAAATGGCGTTATGGATAGGATTAATGTAGAATCTAGACTTTCACTAGGATAATACTAAAAACTAGTTTCGAGAACTTAGTCAAAACAAATTAGACTTTGGTCTCTAACTAGGCAACTCAACCATAACAGGACTGCGTGCAGCGAGGTCCTGGCTTAAGTAGTGCACACCCCTCCTGGATACAAACCATATCCAGTTCAACCGGACGCGACTTATACGATGCGATATCTAAGTTTAAGGTCAATATACACCCTCCTGAACACAAACCATGCTCAGTTCAACAACCAATGCGCCCCATAAAGACACACCAGCCTTACAGTTGATGGCAAAACGTACATCCCAGACTATATTACTCTAAACCCACACTTGTCCTTATTCCATAACTCCAAAACAAAGCCATTATCGATATTCAAAAGTTGTAAACAATATAATTAACAGGAGGATAAAAGAGGTAAACATTTATATTCTAAAAGAGGAAACTTTCTATTTTAGGAAACTTCTATTTTTAGAAACTTTACTAAAAATAGCATTATATCAAAATAGTGAAAATATTAGTTCATACTAATACCACTTTTTAGAAGACAACATAGAATTATAAAACTAATACTTTCGGTCTTAACGATATTAATAATTAAAGTAAGAACATTTGATTTTATGAAATTATTAAAATATCGTATAAGTGTTATAAAATGATTAGAAACATCTTAAATATTTTAATATTACTAATTAGGGTGTTTTCAAAAGTTATAAAGCTAAAATTCCCTAATTATAATTAGTTTCGACGATAAAATTATAAATAGGATTTTACGGCAAACATCAAATTAAATATTTGAACGTCTTTATTTAATCAAACCAACAAATATATTTAGAGTATGTTAAGGGATGATTTAACTCCTAAAGTTTCAGATTTATATACCTTCAAAATTGCTGGAAAAAAAATAATTCTTTTTGTTAATACGAAGCATTTAACGATAAATCACAATTTGTCCGAAAATCAATATTTATTAATTAATGACTTTAATAAACAGTACAAAAATTACGTAAAATAGTTAAAATATATTTATGGACCTTCTGTACAGAAAAGAAAATTTCCAGAATTCTAAAAACTCGGTTTTTAAAGCGTTTTCTCGTTAATCGTCCAATCTCGGCAATAACGATTAATAAAAATAGTAATTACAAAACGATTTAAGTATTAATATCCGAAAATTATTATTACATTTTAAAATCCTGATTTTACAGAATATAAATTTTTTCCAGATTTTTCCAAAACCCAGATTCAACAAATTTCAACAAAACCGTCATTTAAACCCGTTTTCGCAATTAACGACTTTATTAATAAACCTATCGTTCCTAACATTTTATTAAGGCAATAAAAATCATAATAATACATTTTAACATGAAATCATCAGAATCATAATTTTTTCCAGATTTAGACCAAAGACCAGAAATCGAGAATTTAAACAACAAACACGGTTTTAACGATAAACGATGATTTAAAGTGATTAATTAATTCATCCACTTAACAATTCCGAAAAATTATGAAAAATTCAGAAAATTCTATTTCACCAGAAAGTTTCACCACGTCAAAAATCAGATTAAAATAAAATGTTTAAGTACCAGAACTAAAAATCGGCTTTTAATCGTTTTTGTCCGAAAACGATAATAATTCAATAATCGATATCAAAAATATCAGAAAAATACTAAATTACTAAAAATCATCAAAAACAACATTTTTCCAGAATATAGACATATATTACATATTTAGGCCGATTATTATGATTTTACAAATTAATATAACAATTTAATCGTTAATCTCGTAAAAGCGATAAAAATATCGAAACATGCAAATTTTCAACTTTAAAATTTTTTCCAGAATCCGTGACATACATATATTGCCAAAATAAAATATAAAAATATATACATGCAAATACTCAATTAAAATCTTGAAATACCGAGTAACATCGACGTTACCTCTACTCCAAGTCTGAGTCGATAATATATTCGTCGGCTTCGGGATCGTCCAAAAATCCTACCAAACACGTAAATCATGGCAGAAAAATACCATGCGAAAACTAATAAAAATCAAGGTAAAAATTGATCGAAAATGACGTCGATTAATACCTTAACGAATAGAACGGAGAGAGGAATATTATGGCGATAAAAATGATGCGATTGGGACTCGAAATGGAGCAAAAATTTGCCTAGGATGGATGAGGGACACACGGCCAAAAGAGAGTGAAGAAGGGTTGAATATTTTTTTTTATGAAAAGAATGAATAAGGAGGATGAAAGGTCTTTTGTGTATAAATGAGAGTGAATGAGGTGATGAAAACTATGTGCACAATGAAGGTGTTGGCCGGCCAAAATGAGTAGATAAGGGAGTATGAAAAGTTTTGACATAAATGCTACAATGAATGAAAATAATTTATCTTATGTTTACGTTTTAACGTGATAAAATGAAACGTTTAAATAAAACGTAATAAAACTTGTGACCAAGAGCTTAGTCGGTCCAAAATGTGAGAAAATGGTCTCAAATAATTTATAAGTTGATAAAAAGTACAATCGTAAAATAGTTAAAGGCAATTCAAAGTAATTCGAGTAAACCTCGCGTAAGAAAATAAATATTTGCGAAGCTTCGTAATAAAAATCATTAACAACTAATTTTTCTAAATTAAAAAAAATATTTACTAGTTGAAAATATTATAGAAACGTATTCAAACATTTTTAGGAAAAGGAATAACTTAAATCCAAGCTTAAAAATGTCAATTCGGAGAGGAATAGAATTCCTCGCGGAAAAATTACTTAGTTTACGAAGAAACCAAATAAATGGATTTAAAGGAATTTTAAATCTTTAAAATTAAAAATAGAAATTATTAAACTCAAAAGTTAAAATAAAGCTTAGTAAAATGATAAAATATGAGGCCAAAAGTGACAGAGTTAAGACGAAGTCCTAACGGATAGAATAAAAATGCTTAGGAAAAATAGCGGGTGTTACAATCCTCCCCACTAAAAGAAAGTTTCGTCCTCGAAACTAAGAATAAGCAGATAGGAAATTGAGGTTTACCTTACTCGAAGAGTTGAGGATGCTTAGCTCGCATCGAAGACTCGGTTTCCCAAGTTTCTTCCTCAAACCGATTACAGCGCCACAAAACCTTCACCAGAGGTACAACTTTGTTCCTTAAACGCTTCTCGCGGCGATCAGTAATCTTCACCGGCCTTTCCTCATAAGTCAAATCCGGCTCGAGATCCACAATCTCGGGCTCCAACACGTGCTCGGGATCACTAACATATTTCCTTAACTGAGAAACATGAAATACATCGTGAACCTTACCCATGGACGCAGGCAATTCCAGTTTATAAGCAACTTCGCCCACTCTCTCGATCACAGGGTATGGGCCAACGAACTTAGGGCTGAGCTTGCCCTTAATCCCAAACCGTTTCACCCCTTTCATAGGTGATACCTTCAGGAACACAAGATCACCAACCGAAAACTCCAAAGGTCGGCGACGAACATCAGCATATGACTTCTGTCGATCCTGGGCAGACTTCATCCTAGATCGGACCACATTCACAACGTCAATAGTCTGAGCCAACAAATCCGGGCCCAAAATCTTCACTTCACCGGGAACATCCCAACAGACGGGACTACGGCACTTTCGACCATAAAGTGCTTCAAACGGGGACATCTTAATAGAAGCATGGTAGCTGTTGTTATAGGAAAACTCTACCAGTGGAAGATGTCGGATCCAACTCTCTTGGAAATCCAAGGCACAAGCCCGCAACATATCCTCCAAAGTTTGGATCGTTCTCTCGGACTGTCCATCTGTAGCAGCATGGAAAGCGGTACTCATCAATAACTTGCTTCCCAAAGCATCTTGCAAAGCCTTCCAAAATTTAGAGCAGAACCTCGGGTCTCGATCCGAAACAATCTCGAGCGGTACACCGTGATGACGGACGATCTCGGCAATATACACTTCTGCGAGCTTCTCCAAACTCCAAGTATCGCGAATTGGGACGAATCGTGCACACTTGGTCAAGCGGTCCACAATAACCCAAATACCGTTTCTACCATTCACGGTCCTAGGTAAAGCCATCACAAAATCCATCGATATGCACTGCCATTTCCACTCTGGAACAGGGAGTGGTTGTAGCAAACCTCCAGGCTTCTTGTGCTCGAACTTCACCTGCTGACAAGTCAAGCACTTACTTACAAACTCTGCAATGTCCTCTCTCATATGAGGCCACCAGAAATGGAGCTTCAAATCCCGATACATCTTGTCACCACCAGGATGAATAGAGTACCTCGTCTTATGTGCTTCGGTTAGAACTTGCTTTCTCACCTCAGCATCACCAGGGACAACCCAGCGGTTCTTAAATTTCAGTGCTCCACTGGAATCCACAGAAAAATCTAGAGCCTTACCAAGATTCATCTTTTCTCGGATGCCAGCCACAAAAGGGTCATCCAACTGCTTCTCACGAATCTCACGGAAAAGAGTTGGTTCAGCAACAAGGGCATACAGGCGACCATCATAATCTTCATCCACAACATCAATAGACATCTTGGCAAAATCTCGGGACAACTTCTCAGGCAAGCTAGAACACGGAGACAAGGAATGAAGGATCTTTCTGCTAAGGGCATCAGCAACCACGTTAGCCTTTCCCTCACAATACACCAATTCAAGGTCATAGTCGTTCACTAACTCGATCCAGCGTCTCTGTCTCGCATTCAGATCTTTCTGCGTGAAGAGATATCGCAGACTCTTATGGTCAGTGTGAACCTTGCATCTTACTCCGTACAAATAATGCCTCCAAACTTTCAAGGCATGCACCACAGCTGCTAACTCCAAGTCGTGGGTAGGGTAATTCACCTCATGAATTTTCAACTGTCTAGAGGCATAAGCGATCACCTTACCGTTCTGCATAAGGACACAACCCAAACCATTCTTAGAAGCGTCACAGTACACATCAAAACCAACGCCTTCTTCAGGTAGGGTCAGGATAGGAGCAGAGGTGAGCTTTCTCTTGAGCTCAGAAAAAGCATCTTCACAAGCTTGACTCCACAGAAATTTATTCTCTTTCTTGAGTAATTGAGTCATAGGTCGTTCTAACTTAAAAAAGTCTTGCACAAATCTTCGATAATAGCCGGCAAGACCTAGGAAACTTCGGATCTCGCCAACATCTTTGGGACTTGCCCAGCTCTCGATAGCTGAAATCTTAGCAGGGTCAACCTTAATACCTTCCTTTGTGATAACATGACCCAGAAAAGCTACCTCGGAAAGCCAGAACTCACACTTGGAAAACTTAGCATACCACTTCTGATCTCGTAGGATGCCAAGAATAATCTTGAGATGTTCTGCATGTTCAACCTCTGACTTGGAATAAATCAGGATGTCATCAATAAAGACAACAACACACTGATCCAAATACTCCCTGAAAGTTCTGTTCATTTGATCCATAAAAACAGCAGGAGCATTGGTTAGTCCAAAAGGCATGACTTTGAATTCATAATGTCCATACCTCGAACTGAAAGCCGTCTTAGGAATGTCTGATTCACGGACGGGAATTTGGTGATATCCAGACCTTAGATCGATCTTGGAAAATACGGAAGCACCCTTAAGTTGATCAAAGAGATCATCAATTCTGGGCAGGGGATATTTGTTCTTGATCGTAACCTTGTTGAGATCACGATAATCAATACACAGGCGCATTGAACCATCTTTCTTCTTGACAAAAAGTACAGGAGCGCCCCAAGGGGAAGAACTTGGACGAATGAAATCTTTCTCAATCATTTCATCCAATTGCTTGCGTAGCTCTTGCAACTCAGCAGGAGCCATTCTGTAAGGTGCTTTGGCGATTGGGCCAGTACCAGGCACGAGTTCAATAGTGAATTCCACATCTCGTTCGAGTGGGATACCTGGTAACTCCTCAGGAAAAACATCTGCATAATCACACACTATGCGCACCTCTTCGAACTTGGGGAGTTCAGCAGTTACAGTTACCGTACATAGAAATGCTTGGCAACCTTTTCTCTGCATTCTGATAGCCTTCATGGCAGAAATAATCTTGATACCCTTCTGTCTTCGACCACCACGGTAAGTCACTCGAACACCTTCGGGGGTCTTCAGAGAAATCTTCTGATCTCGACACTGAAATCTTGCATCATACTGAGCTAACCAGTCCATTCCCAAAATAACGTCGAACTCGGCGAGAGGGAACTCAAGGAGAGTAGAAGGAAGAATAGTACCAGCAAAGAGAATAGGTACATTCTGATAAGCTTTAGAACAGTCAACAACTTCACCAGAAGGAAGGGAAATAGCTATTGGCTCAGCTAGACAGGGGGTTAAGGATAGTTTTGGAGCCAGAGTAGAAGATATTACAAATGTGGAAGCGCCGGTATCAAATAATATATAAGCACTAACACCAGAAATCAGAAACATACCCGTAACCACATCAGGATTAGCCTCAGCGTCGGCACGGCTCATCACAAAGATGCGTCCCTTACGAGGAGCAGAAGTAGAGACAGCGCCAGCTGCAGTAGCGGTATTGGTTGTTGCTTTCTTTGGGCAGTAGGTAGAACGATGTCCCACTTCCCCACAGTGGAAACAGGTAATAGGGTTACCCTCACAAGTCAAACCCGGATGATAGGCTTTCTTGCATTTGAAACAGTTAGAATCCTTCTTGTTGTTGGGCTTCGAGTTGAAATTGTTTTTCTTGAAACCACTACCTGTAATAGCATACAGTAGAGTCAGAAATTTAGAGGAAAGAAAGTAGAAGAAGAAGAGAAAGGAAAAATAGTCCAGACCTCCAGAGTTGAACTTCTTAGAAGAAGATGAAGAGTTATTCCCCGAATGGGTGAAAGGTCTTTTATAACCAGATGATGGGTTCATAGATTTCACCCGCTCAATCGAAGATTCCGCGTATAGCGCGACATTATAGAGCTCATTAACAGTTGAGAGACTCCGGGGCATGTTGAGAGTGATATCGGCTCGAAGTCCTCCTCTATAAAAGAAAGCTCGGGCATTCTCATTGGGTAACAAATCTCCAGCATAATTCGCCAGAAAGTGGAACCGAGTGGTGTAAGCTTCAACCGACATGGTATTCTGGCTTAGAGTGTTGAATTCAGTCATCCTCTGACGCCTCAGCTCCTCGGGATAAAATCTCTGCTCCAAGAGAGCCTTGAACTGAGTCCAGTTGAATCCTGGAGTCTGAAGAGCAGTCGGGCCAACCTGGCTCCACCATCTGTCTGCATCGTCCGACAGGTACAGCACAGCTAGGCCCACCTTCTGATTCTCGGGGGCGGAGTAAATTCCAAACTGTCTTTCCATCACTCGAAACCAACGGTTCATGACTTCAGGGTCCACGGAACCGTCATAATAGTCCAATATGCTTTTAGCCATTCCTTCAGCAGCGTGAGAGAAGTTGAAGGGCCTCTGCTGGTTCCGGTTGTTCATCTCGTTCATAGCCTGCGCTATATTGCGTAGCGTGTCAGCCAGAGCTTTGATACCTCCTTGATCATTGTTGTTGTTGTTGTTGTTGTTGTTTCGGTTACCTCTTCCGGCCATCTTGAAGTTCACAAATAACAACATAAAATCAATGCTAATCATCGAGTTCAGGAACAGATAATCTTAACAGTTAAACCCTTATCTGTTTCTACCCATTTCTATTAATATCTTTATTTACTGTTTAAATAATTTACTGGTATTTTTCCCTAATTTCAGGTGTGTAAGCGTCGGGAGCAGTGATGCTCTGATACCAACTGTAATCCCCTAAATATTCTAGCGCGATACAGTGGCGGAAACACTGTAGAGTCGGAATTAAAACACACAGAACTATGTCTTAATAAATTAAATTGGTAAAGTCAAACATGCGCCATACAATAAAAATGGCTAGAATTTAAAACAGTCCATAAAGAGGTTAAACAATCCTTAAGACATGATTATAAAAAAAAAATCAGCAGGATCCAAGACTGCTCGATAGCCCACACCCACCGGAAAATATACACATATACCTGCCATGTTAAAACATAACAGCCACAATCAGTGGGGAGCAACGTCAACGTTCTCCCAACCGTATAACAGGATTTTAAAACAGTAATTACTAATATAGGAAAAATAGTAAAAATGGAAAACAGTAAAACAGCATATTAAAATAAGGTTTAGCGTCAAACAAATTATTCAAAAGGGTTTCCGAAGAAACATAAAGATATTTGCCAACCTGCACCAATTTATATCGATAATAAGTAAAATAATCCAAATGGCGTTATGGATAGGATTAATGTAGAATCTAGACTTTCACTAGGATAATACTAAAAACTAGTTTCGAGAACTTAGTCAAAACAAATTAGACTTTTGTCTCTAACTAGGCAACTCAACCATAACAGGACTGCGTGCAGCGAGGTCCTGGCTTAAGTAGTGCACACCCCTCCTGGATACAAACCATATCCAGTTCAACCGGACGCGACTTATACGATGCGATATCTAAGTTTAAGGTCAATATACACCCTCCTGAACACAAACCATGCTCAGTTCAACAACCAATGCGCCCCATAAAGACACACCAGCCTTACAGTTGATGGCAAAACGTACATCCCAGACTATATTACTCTAAACCCACACTTGTCCTTATTCCATAACTCCAAAACAAAGCCATTATCGATATTCAAAATTTGTAAACAATATAATTAACAGGAGGATAAAAGAGGTAAACATTTATATTCTAAAAGAGGAAACTTTCTATTTTAGGAAACTTCTATTTTTAGAAACTTTACTAAAAATAGCATTATATCAAAATAGTGAAAATATTAGTTCATACTAATACCACTTTTTAGAAGACAACATAGAATTATAAAACTAATACTTTCGGTCTTAACGATATTAATTATTAAAGTAAGAACATTTGATTTTATGAAATTATTAAAATATCGTATAAGTGTTATAAAATGATTAGAAACATCTTAAATATTTTAATATTACTAATTAGGGTGTTTTCAAATGTTATAAAGCTAAAATTCCCTAATTATAATTAGTTTCGACGACAAAATTATAAATAGGATTTTACGGCAAACATCAAATTAAATATTTGAACGTCTTTATTTAATCAAACCAACAAATATATTTAGAGTATGTTAAGGGATGATTTAACTCCTAAAGTTTCAGATTTATATACCTTCAAAATTGCTGGAAAAAAAATAATTCTTTTAGTTAATACGAAGCATTTAACGATAAATCACAATTTGTCCGAAAATCAATATTTATTAATTAATGACTTTAATAAACAGTACAAAAATTACGTAAAATAGTTAAAATATATTTATGGACCTTCTGTCCAGAAAATAAAATTTCCAGAATTCTAAAAACTCGGTTTTTAAAGCGTTTTCTCGTTAATCGTCCAATCTCGGCAATAACGATTAATAAAAATAGTAATTACAAAACGATTTAAGTATTAATATCCGAAAATTATTATTACAATTTAAAATCCTGATTTTACAGAATATAAATTTTTTCCAGATTTTTCCAAAACCCAGATTCAACAAATTTCAACAAAACCGTCATTTAAACCCGTTTTCGCAATTAACGACTTTATTAATAAACCTATCGTTCCTAACATTTTATTAAGGCACTAAAAATCATAATAATACATTTTAATATGAAATCATCAGAATCATAATTTTTTTTCCAGATTTAGACCAAAGACCAGAAATCGAGAATTTAAACAACAAACACGGTTTTAACGATAAACGATGATTTAAAGTGATTAATTAATTCATACACTTAACAATTCCGAAAAATAATAAAAAAATTCAGAAAATTCTATTTCACCAGAAAGTTTCACCACGTCAAAAATCAGATTAAAATAAAATGTTTAAGTACCAGAACTAAAAATCGGCTTTTAATCGTTTTTGTCCGAAAACGATAATAATTCAATAATCGATATCAAAAATATCAGAAAAAATAATAAATTACTAAAAATCATCAAAAACAACATTTTTCCAGAATATAGACATATATTACATGTTTAGGCCGATTATTACGATTTTACAAATTAATATAACAATTTAATCGTTAATCTCGTAAAAGCGATAAAAATATCGAAACATGCAAATTTTCAACTTTAAAAATTTTTCCAGAATCCGTGACATACATATATTGCCAAAATAAAATATAAAAATATATACATGCAAATACTCAATTAAAATCTTGAAATACCGAGTAACATCGACGTTACCTCTACTCCAAGTCTGAGTCGATAATATATTCGTCGGCTTCGGGATCGTCCAAAAATCCTACCAAACACGTAAATCATGGCAGAAAAATACCATGAGAAAACTAATAAAAATCAAGGTAAAAATTGATCGAAAATGACGTCGATTAATACCTTAACGAATAGAACGGAGAGAGGAATATTATGGCGATAAAAATGATGCGATTGGGACTCGAAATGGAGCAAAAATTTGCCTAGGATGGATGAGGGACACACGGCCAAAAGAGAGTGAAGAAGGGTTGAATATTTTTTTTATGAAAAGAATGAATAAGGAGGATGAAAGGTCTTTTGTGTATAAATGAGAGTGAATGAGGTGATGAAAACTATGTGCACAATGAAGGTGTTGGCCGGCCAAAATGAGTAGATAAGGGAGTATGAAAAGTTTTGACATAAATGCTACAATGAAAGAAAATAATTTATCTTATGTTTACGTTTTAACGTGATAAAATGAAACGTTTAAATAAAACGTAATAAAAATTGTGACCAAGAGCTTAGTCGGTCCAAAATGTGAGAAAATGGTCTCAAATAATTTATAAGTTGATAAAAAGTACAATCGTAAAATAGTTAAAGGCAATTCAAAGTAATTCGAGTAAACCTCGCGTAAGAAAATAAATATTCGCGAAGCTTCGTAATAAAAATCATTAACAACTAATTTTTGTAAATTAAAAAAAATATTTACTAGTTGAAAATATTATAGAAACGTATTCAAACATTTTTAGGAAAAGGAATAACTTAAATCCAAGCTTAAAAATGTCAATTCGGAGAGGAATAGAATTCCTCGCGGAAAAATTACTTAGTTTACGAAGAAACCAAATAAATGGATTTAAAGGAATTTTAAATCTTTAAAATTAAAAATAGAAATTATTAAACTCAAAAGTTAAAATAAAGCTTAGTAAAATGATAAAATATGAGGCCAAAAGTGACAGAGTTAAGACGAAGTCCTAACGGATAGAATAAAAATGCTTAGGAAAAATAGCGGGTGTTACAATCGGTTCACATACCATGGTTAGCTTTGAAATGAACCTGCTAATGTATTGGACTTTTCCGAGAAACCCTCTTATCTCCTTTTCGGTTTTAGGGGGCTGCATCTCGGTGATGGCCTTGATTTTGGCTGGATCAACTTCGATACCACGTTGGCTAACGATATGACCCAGTAATTTGCCAGATGTTACCCCGAAACTGCATTTCTGAGGGTTTAGCCTCATGTTGTATTTGCGTAATCGGGTGAAGAATTTTCTCAGGGCGGTGATGTGACCGTCCCTGTCTTTAGATTTGACGATCATGTCGTCCACATAGACTTCCACTTCTTTATGCATCATGTCGTGTAATAAAGTTGTGGCGGTTCGTTGATAGGTGGCCCCGGCATTGATGAGACCAAACGGCATAACAGTATAGCAATAAGTACCCCAAGGTGTAATGAAGGTGGTCTTATCCATATCTTCTTCTGCCATTTTTATCTGGTTATACCCCGCATACCCGTCCATAAATGATAGAAGGGCATGATCAGCTGTGTTATCCACCAGTATATCGATGTGTGGTAACGGGAAATCGTCTTTCGGGCTCGCCTTGTTAAGATCCCGAAAGTCTACGCAGACACGAACCTTACCATCTTTTTTAGGGACCGGTACAATGTTTGCAACCCAATCTGGATACTCGGAGACTCGTATTAACCCATCTTTGAATTGTTTGTCGACTTCCTCCTTGACCTTGAGGGACCATTCGGGCCTCATGCGTCGGAGTTTTTGTTTAACCGGCTTGAACCCTTCCTTGATCGGTATATGGTGCTCGGCTATTTCGCGATCAATCCCCGGCATGTCCTTGTAGGACCATGCGAAGACGTCTTTGAATTCTTGAAGGAGAACTATGAATTGTTGTTTCTCCTCGGGATCTAAGGATAATCCTATCTTAAGCATCTGAGGTTCTAAGGTTGTCCCCACGTTGATAGATTCGGTTTCTTCAATTACCGGATTGCGGGATTCCCTTTGCTCTAGTTGCTCGATCAGATGCGGAGGCAAGGATACCTGTTCGTCGGGTTTCTCAATGTCATTGCACATAAAATTTTTGGAATTGAGAAAGTTTTGAAAATGAGACAAGTCGTAAGCAGAACGGTTGTTATTATTGATCATAAATTGGGAAAAGAGCTCGAAAAGAGCTGCCATCTGATCACTAGTCAGTGACGGGATAGGTAGGGTGCCCGGGACAGACCCCGAGGCACCAGGAGTAGCTAAAGGGAGAGGGGGAGTTACAGGACTGACCCTAGCACCGGACTCACTAGACTCAATCTTAGACTCGGACTCCGACTCCGACTCAGACTCAGACTCAGATTCTGGCATCTCTCCTTCTCCTGTGATCAGCTTGTAAGTCCTTCCTTGACTGTGAGCCCATTTGACAGTTTTCCTCCAAGCTCTGGTCTCGGACCCGACTTCTGAGATTAGCTTCGATGGATCAAAGGTGCGGCTGCGGAGAATGAGGCTGACTAGCTCTTCCTTCGGTGTTGGGACCGCGAGTTCCTCTCCAAAAAGTAGCCCTAGCGCGGGCTCAGCATTCTTAGCATCTTCGGACTGGATGAGAGCGAAGATGTCGTCCGGTATGTAGTTTCAGTCCTGGGCCAAGTGGGTCCCAGGGCGTGTGGTGGTGGGCCGATATAGGCCTGTTTGGACAGTCTCGAACACTGGCGTGACAAAGATAGTCTTGCTGACTCCGGTTTGACCCATGTTTTCCGGGGTTAGGGTGTAGCCCAAGCCTGTTTGAGTCCTCCCATTGTCCAGAACTTTGAGGATTTTTCCTGCAGGGAGATCGGGCCTTGATGTAACCCCAGGTAGAAAGCCCAGATTCTGCAACATTCGGTCAAGGTGGACCGTGAAGTAAGGACGGAAGAGATGATCTTCTTCGATTGTCCCTACAAAATCGAACCCCCAGAGATCGGTGCGGCCCGAGGTGTTGCAGTTAGCCACAGTCATAGGTGTGGCTTCTAGAGTGATGACGGTGTCATGCAAAGGTAGCTTGATTTTCCGATGCAAGGTGGAGTACACAGCCCTGGTCGCATGGATCCAAGGTCTTCCCAAAAGAAGGTTGAAGGAGGAAGTCACATCGATCACTTGGAATTCCAGCTCCTTCTCTATCGGGCCCGTTATGATAGTGAGTTTTGTGGCTCCGGCTACTGACTTTGGGCTTCCGTCAAAAGCCTGAATGGTTTGAGCTGTGGGAATGTAATCGGCTTCGGTGATGCCGAGGGCTTTGGCGGTCCTTAAAGGAAGGAGATTGACTGCTGACCCGTCGTCAATCAGGGTCATGGGTAGGTACTTTCCACGACAGATGACCGTGATGTAGAGGGCCATGTTGTGGGCTGGCCCAAATGGTGGTAGATCAGCGTTAGAGAAGGTAATCAGTGGGCCTTCCTCTATGGATCTCCCTTTTAGGTGGGATAGAACTGTGGCCACCATTTCAGCTGGAGTAGCCATGAAGTCGATTTTGACTTGATCGAGGGCCTTAGTGAATGCCTCTCGATGTTCCTGGGAGCTAACTAGGAGTTGCCATATAGAGAGGTCAACTCGAGTCTTGTTTAGCTGTTTTACAAGAGCCTTTTCAGGAGTTGGCTCTTCTGGGGCGGGCTCGACTCTAAGTGGCTCGGCAATGATGAGGGTTTGTCTAGTGGCTAAGACTTTGGACTTAACCTTCTGAATCTCCCCAGGCGTGATGAGGACAGTTTCCCCTTTGGTGAGATAGACGTCGTCTTCGTCGTCGCACCAGATCCCGTTTATTTGCGGGACAAATGGAGAAATGAGGTGTGAGCAATCCATTATTTCCCTGGAGAAGATGGCGTGAGTGGCCAACGGGTTATCCTTGTTGTTAGGTTTACCGCCGGGCAAAGGGATCTTCCCGCTCTCGATGAGATCTTGGATAAGGTGTTTTAGCTTCCAGCATTTCTCGGTATCGTGCCCCTTACCACGATGGTAGTGACAGTAGGCCTGGAGGTTGTAGGCCTTGGAGCGTCGTTCGACCGGGAGATCAGGTGTTGGGCCTATCGGGGTGATCAGGCCTTTTGATGATAGCCTCTGCAGGGCATTTTCATAGGTAGTGCCTATGTCGGTGAATACCCTGGGGGTGGTATTCTTCTGGGACGAGGTATCAAGTGCGTTTACCTCGTCAAAAATGCTACGAGTGGCAGCAGTAGTTGTGGGCTTGCTTGTTGATGAGCTGGCCCCTTGGTATCCCTTGGTGGAGGCCTTAGTGAGGCTTTCCAACCTTAAATCATCCTCGATTCTCGTTCCCATTTCATTTAGGACCGCGAAGCTAGGTATGATGGCGTACCGGAGATGGACCCGGTAAGCTGGAAGGAGGTTCTTGACGAAGGCTTAAACCAACACTTTTTCACTGGGCTTATCGACCAGCTTGACGCTTTTAGCCCTCCAGCGTTGGAGATATTTCGTGAATCCTTCCTTAGGTTTCTGGGCCATTACTTCCAGGGTGCGCATAGTGGTCTGGATTTCCGTGTTGTCGACGTAGTTCCGAGCGAATTCCGTTGCCACGTCATCCCAAGTTTTGTATTTCTTGGAATCGAGCCGGTAGTACCAGGCTCTTGGGTGCTTCTCGAGAGAAGAAGCGAACAGGTGTTTGAACATGTTGGACTTAACCCCCTTAAGGGCCATGAACTTTTTAAAAGCCAGGATAAGGTGGACCGGGTCTTCAGTACCCTCGAACATTGGCAGACCCGTCAGATTGAGATTGGCGGGTAGTTCATCGGTCAATGGGGTGTTGGTCCGAGCATTCTCCGTATGGATGGAGCTTTGGGTTGTCAGATGGACCTGTTCGTGCAGTTTGTGGACTGCGCTGGCCAATTCAGCTAAAGGCCCAGTAGTATCGACACTGCCACTAGGAGTTCCCTGCTTTATGGCACTTACCCGGGTGAGGATGGAGATCTGGTCCCCTCTCATTGACGTGATCATGTTTTCCAGCTTGATCAATGAGGCCTTCAATTCGTCTACGGCTTGTTGCATCATGGCTCGTGTGTGGGGTGGCCTGTCTGTAAGGGCACCGCGTAATCAGTAACTGACCCAGATCTTGGAATCAAAAGTACATCCCGAGCAAGGAAAAGACTAGACTAGAAAAAGACCGGAGACTGACTTCTAGACGGATGACCCGTGGACGGTGGGCCTTCCTTAGGATTCGGCAAAGTGGGCCTAGTCCCGTTCGAAGGAAGGTCTACGTGAGAATTCCCCAGACTTTGGACTCTAGTGTGTAAACGGGCTTCCCTTTGTAGGAGTTTGTCCTACGAAGGTGGGCCGTGCCTTGACAAATAAAGCGGACTGGGATGGGGTGGAAACCCGTGATGTAGGATCGACGGAGTTTCGACGCTATAGACTCTTACAACCTATGACAAGACCCGACACTGCTAAATACGGGAAGTCCTAAGAAGAAGAGGGTTTTGAAAAGGGAGTTTGGATTTGAAAACCGAGCAAAGTCGGGTAGGATAGCCCGAATTTTTTTTTGAAAACCGGGAAGAAGGGTTATCGGGCCGAGATTTCGGGTTTTTTTTTTGAAAAGGTTTGGACAGCGTACCGGCTAAAAATAAGCTATTTTGAGTCAAAATCATAAGTCTTAAATTCGGCAGCTTTCCGGGTTTTGAAAAAAAGAATGGATTTGAAAAGATGTAAGTTTTTTGAAAAATGACGGTTTTTGAAAAAGACCAAAGAAGATCAAGTAGCATGTAGTCATGGGAACAGTATAACGACGCTATGTATGCTCTTAGTCTAAGTCTTGGTCGGTCGAATAGGGTCTATACCAACAACGATCGCATTCTCGCAAATCAGGACGGACCTCCTAAGCCGAGTTGGTCTTAGAATCTGCCGTAAAACCTATGCGAGTTCCGCCATCGAAGTCTTTAGTGCAACCAAGTGGGAATGCACCGTGGTATAGTGGGACGTTGGTCACAAGTAACCGGCCCGGGATAGAACGGGGTTATGCATGAACCATTGAACTAAAACGTGTACATTACTAATCGAACGGTTTCTTTTCGAGTCTCACCCTGAGGATGCTGATGGTAAGTGACACATCAGTTAATCCCCAGCGGAGTCGCCAAATTGTGGACATGACATAGGTCCACCCCTACGCGGCCACGCGCGGGTTTGGGGAGGCAAATGAATCTCCATATGAGATGGGTCGAGTTGAATTTTAAATCGAAGTAGGAGTCGCCACCGAATTTTGTGGTTATTCGGAACCATTCGAACCCACTCTATGTCGTAGTGGGCCATATTTAAAACATGGCCCATTTCCGATGTCAGAGCTTATCGGGTTCGTCCCTTTGCAGTTCGATACCGATGCCGACTTGAGCGGTTGATCGTATATTGAATGACTCTCGTTGCCAATGGTTTCAGACATCCGGAAACCACAGTTCTGAGTAAGGGGTGAGGGTACGTGTTGGGAAGTTCATTGAGAATACCCAACCCCGCCCGCACTTAGCGGCCTTTACTAAGACATCGTTCGGTTTTGTGTACACGCGTTAGTTCGACGATTGAATGATATGCAGAGATTATTTTCCTAAGACATGTGAGGAAAATAAATGGGTTGCTAAGTCGTTTAATGCATGTTAAACTAATAACGTCAAAGTTATTTTAGCACGTGAATTCGTTTTAGTCTAATAAAACAAAATATGAAAATAAATAGCTACAAACACGAGAAAACGAGTTAGTAACGATTGAATAATAATATAGCAAATAAATATACGAGATCGAGAAAATAAATATTAATCAAAATCTGAAAAATATTGCTAAAATGCTATTTTGTATAAAAAACGAAGCTCGAAAAAAATAATAAAAAGAACGAAAAAGGCGCGCGAAGGCAGCCGGCCACGCGACTCGCCCGGGACGCCGGCGGGTCGCGTGGCGGCCTGTTTTCGGAAGCGGTTTTTTGGAAATTTTCGATTAAATCGCGTACAAATATTGCATAATTCGTACTCGACTTAATATTCTCGATATTCGTTATATTCGATAGTTGACTACGAAATCAATATCAAATATTCGGAATAGTTTTAGAAAAGATATAAATTTTAGAAATCGTCTCGTAGAATAAATAATAATAAACGAACGAAAAACTAAAAAAAAGGCTCGGGTTTCAGGCCCGTGCGCCAGTTGCCTGGGCATGGCGCGACTCGCGTGCGGGTCTCCCCGTTTTTTATTATTTTTTGTCGAAAACCG
This sequence comes from Agrostemma githago, assembly GCA_958450325.1. Lineage (NCBI taxonomy): Eukaryota > Viridiplantae > Streptophyta > Magnoliopsida > Caryophyllales > Caryophyllaceae > Agrostemma > Agrostemma githago. Next base: position 56,689,450 of record OY288241.1, read on the forward strand.
TTAAATTTTATAAATCGCGTACAAATATGGATTAACTTATACCCGATTCATATTTTCGATATTCGTCGTATTCGATATTCAATATTCGATTATGAAATTGATATCGAATAGTCGGAAGGATTTTTAGAAAGGGTTTTGAAAAAGTTTGTTTTGAACGAAAAGTTTTAAAAAAGGATTTTGAACAAAAAAATGTAACGATATCGTCAAAATCTTAATATAATTCTTTTCGATACAATATTCGATTATATAGAATCGATATAATATTTTTGAGAATGTTCAATATATGAAAATAGTTTTTTTAATAATATTGATATTAGAAAATAAAAAAGACCGACGAAAGACCCGTAATAACGAGAAAAAGAGAAGAGAAGCGGGTTTGATTTACACCCTCAACCTACATGCTTTGTTTTCTCGGGATAAGGCTCGTTGGAAAGTGGCTTAGACTTAGGAGCGTCGAGATGATGAGGATGAGTTTAGGGTGTCGGTTTTGGACGAGTGGTTGGACGTCGGGTTTGACGTGTGGTCGGGGTTTCGAGGCTTCGGAGAGGTGTCGGGATTTGCTTGCTATTGAGGATGTATGAAAATAATTGTGTGTTGATCGTGTGTGTCGGTTTTTTCTGATGTTGTGATGTGTAAAAAGTGTTGGATGGGAGGTCCTATTTATAGGAACCGAGGTAGCCTTGCTTGTGTGACAAGAAATACCGGTTTGGATAGGAAATACGAGAGTTCGAGAGGAAATCAAAGTCTCGTTTCTTGGTGAAGAAGTCATGAATCTTGGATGGTGGAGGAGTATTTCGGCTGATTGGGGATGCCTAAACCGAGTGTTTGGAGCTCGGTTGGTGTCTGTTCCGGTTTCTGGATTGAATTCCTACTACTTGAGGTCGAATTCTACCTTTAACAGAATTGTTTGAAGCTGGAATTTGGTAGTGTTTGAGTATGAATCAGCCGTGTGAAGTGTCACGGCTGACTCACATGTCTCGGGAAAATCTTTGACCGGGTTTTGACTCGGTCGCTAAAAGACGGTTTTACCCCTGGTGTCGGATTCGACCCAAATTAGTCTTATTTGACTCGAAACGACCCACTGGGCCTGGATTTGAGGTTGGTTTTGTAAGATTTGTACTCGGTGATAAGTCTAAACCAAATTTCCATGATTACAAGCCCATATCCGAGTCTATCAAAGCACGTTTACGCCCAATCATCATCGGGTGTTTGGCGGGAACTACTATAGACACCTGGCGGTCAAAATGTGGGTGTCTACACTATTACATATAGAAATAGTAAAATCATCTCACATTGAAAAATTATATTAAGGTGATAAATTTCTATATTATAAATAAGAATAATCATTCGTTCTTGGATATCAACAAAAAAGAATTATGATGAGCTGATAAAATTCTATATAACAAATAAGAGTAATCATTCGTCCATAGATATTAACCAAAGATCTTTTGAGTCTTAGAAAAACTTTATCTCACATCGAAAAACTATATAATAGGGCGATGAATTTTCATTATATAATTCGTCCTTAAATATTGACTAAAATTAAAGAGCGTTTAAGACTATAAAATTAATTAAAATTGTCTCACATTGAAAGAATAATGTCATAGAATAACGTCATATGTATAAATTAAATATTCATCCCTTCTATAATTGTAGTTATAAGTAAAAAGATTGAACCAAATAAATAATATTTGCGATGGGAAGAAGATAGAAAGACAAACAAAAATAGAACATGGAAGAAGATATAAGGAAGAAGGAAGTACTCCGTAATATAATTGTACCACATTGAAAGATTATCATAAGGAAATGATCATATGATTATACATTTAAGGCATTATTCGTTCACTGCATGTATGACCTCCGATCCCAAAAACTAAATTCACGTATAGAGATAGTATTCCCTTACTATTGTTGTGCAAGTCTCACAAATTTACGTAATACTCTAACTTGGTGTCATTATCATTGTCACTAAAAATTGGCCCGTACATCGCACGGGCTTTAGTATATATATATATAAAGGAGGAACTTTTCGAGCAATATAATTGGTCCGTTACATCAAAACTCAATTTAGAAAAATATCATTAAGAATAGTAAAAAATCAAACAGAGAATCTTTTCATTATTACAATGATATATTTAATCTACTATATTAATGTGATGTTTTATAATTTTCATCTAAAAATCTTTAAATTTCAACAAAAAGTTATCGTAAATAAAATTATAAAAATAAATTAATTAGATTCGTGGTAGAAAATGCTTTCATTAGAATATAAATTTCGTATTATTTGCTCGAAAATATTTTTTATTTGGTTCAATGCTGATGATAATAAGGTAATGAAATTCTATATTAAAAATAATACTCCCTCTCTTCGTAACTAAACACACCACTTACTTTTTTCACATTTGCCGATACGCATTTTACATCGTCAATATCTTTCATTTTACATTACTAAAAATTCTAAAAAATTGATATTCTTACTCTACTCACAAAGATGAATCAAACAAGATCTCACGTGACTATATTTTACTTTGTAGATTGTCGAGAATATTAAAGATTGTCTTGACTTGCGAATAGTGGCAAAATGAGTTTTGGTGTGTTTGGTTTTGAAGGGAGGGAGTAGTAATCATCAGTTCTTAGATATCCACCGAAAATCTTTTGAGTCATAAAGAACTCTTAAGATTATAACCTTCAAAATTATCCCACATCGAAAATTTATGGTGAAGTTATGGAATTCTATAATATAAATAAGAGTAATCATGGTTTTTGAATATCAACTAAAAAACTTTTGAATCTTAAAAAACTCTTAATAAGACTACAAACTTAAAATTGTCCCACATCGAAACAATTAAATTAAGATGATGATTCTATATTATAAATAAGAGTAATCATATGTTCTTTTGGCTCTTAAAAATAGTTCATACGACAGTAAATTATCCCAAATCAAAAAAATTATGATAATGAAATTCTATATTATAAATAAGTTTAATCATTCATTCTTAAAATCAATAAAAAAAATTGTGAGTCTTAGAAAATATCTCGATAAGACTACAAACTTAAGTGACATATTTTCACATCAAAAAATTATAACAAGGTTATGAAATATATTATAAATAAGAAATAAGAGTAATTAATTCTACAATAAGACGATTAAATTCTATTATACAAATAAAAGTAACCATTCATCCAAATTATGACTAATAATTCGTTATTAGATATCTTCCAAATTCAATTGAATCTTAAAACCTCTTAAGACGATAAACTCAAGTAAAATTATTACCATAATTCTTAAGACTATATCTAAACTTAAATTATTACAAGAATTCTTAAGACCATATCTAAACTTAAGTAAAATTATTATATATCGAAAAAATATGAGGTTATGAAATTTGATATTATAAATAAGATAAATAATTCGTTCTTGGATATGATTTTTTTTTTTTTTGAGTCTTAAAAAAGTACTTGAAACTATAAACTTAACATAAGATTATTCCACCTCGAAAATTTATAATAAGGTGATCGAATTTTATTATAAAAATAAGAGTAATCGCCCATCATGATGACGTGGTGAATTCTATATTATAAATAATAATCATTTGTTCGTGGATATCAGCTAAAAAGAATTGAGTCTTAAAAAAGCTCTTAGGACCGTAAGCTAATGGAAAAGAGAAATCATTCGTATTTGGATAATCTGAGTTTTAAAGAGTTTTTAAGACTATATTGAAAAATTATGATGAGATGATGAAATTCTATATCATATGTAACACCCCGTGTTTTTAACCATTTTAGTTATTTATAATAACGATTAATATTAATAAATCGATTCTCGACAAAATATTTTATATAGTAATATTCCATTCTTGTGTCTTTGGAACCTTTCTATTTCACTTCATTGTTTGCAAAACTGAAATTTCTATCGTTATCGAAATTCTGCGCCATTTCGTAAAACGGTTCCTATTTTCTCATACGGACTCCGATTGAGGCGTTTCAAAAGCCTAACTTTATTAATTTTCCAAGTTCTACACAATGGTGATATTCAAAATTACAATTTATAAGTTCATCATAAAAATATTGTACTGGACAGCTCCTTTACTACGAAAATCGTCACCCGACGAATCGTTTCTCGACATTCGATTTCCGTACTTTTTTCCTAACCATGGTGTGATCAAATAAACTCAAAAACATCACCCTAAGGGATGCCATACCGTCACTTTAAATTCCAAGCCTCAAAATATGCTTTTCTTATCAAAAACACCAAATAGGGTATGTACTTCTTAAAGTATGCTTAGCTACTTTTGGTAATTGTCAAGTTCTTGTCCACCCTTTGCTCCCCCATCTAATGCACGACTTGTGTGCTTATAACCAGCCATTTTCTCTTCATTTACTCATCCATGCACTCACTTAAACACTCCTTCAAAGATCCATCTAAAAACCAAAGAAAATAATACAAGTTCTTTTAAGTTCTAAGGTGTTTACACCACCATATCTCAAGAGCACATACTCTTTCTTTTCCTTACCTTATACTCTTTATTTTTAAGCCTTATTCCTATTATATTTACTAACTTACTTTGTTTGTGTGTCCTTCTAACTTATTCATGAAGAGGAGCAAGAGGAAGGGGGCTTCGATCTTAGTATATTTGATTTCATAGTTGATTCGGAGAATTGCTAATAGGTAACCTAACTTTTCTTCGCCCTCAAATCTCGTAGTATAGTATTTAGAGTCTAACTAACATATAACATCATGTTTAGGACTAAATCATTAGATCACCAAGTTTAAAGGTAACTATTTGTTGATTTATCACTTAACAATACACGCTGTAAAATGGATTCTGTGATGTATGATGTATGTTCACGATTTTTATGTGTAAAATATGTTTCGAATTAGCCTTAGGTTCCTTCATGAAAGTTGTATATCTAAATGTCTAGAACATGTTAAAAATAAGAAAAGTAAGTTTTTATGAAAATATATATTTAGTAATGATTTATTTCGTAAACTGGTACTGTATGTTTTTATGTACTGTCTGAGAAAATAGTGTGTTTCGTGATGTTAATCGTTTCTTTTGGACTTGGAAATATTATGTTATGTTCCTGATGATGCCTAAAATGTGTATGTAAAATTTCATATAAATCCATCATATATATTTTCATTTATAAAACTTGTACTAAAATGGGTCAGATCTGGAAAGAATATTTAATTTAAGAACTTTTATAAAGTATTTTAATCTAAATTTCTGGGTATAAGTTATGTACAAGTATATGTATCCAAAATAAAATTTTGGTTCACTTTAATGATGTTTAAGTATTTTAAACGATTTAAAAGAAAGTATTGAAAACCGTACTGTTTTCTATTTTAAATTGTTAAAAATAATAAACCTTATTATTTTTGAAAAATGACTTTATATCTGGAAACCTAACTTATAAAAGTCTGTTGAGTATGAAAATCGAAACTTAAAATAACATTTGAAAAATGACTCATTTAGTATCCTTAATAATATTATCGATTTCGTTATTACTTAAATTTATTTTTGTAAAACTCAATGTTTTGAGAAATATGATACCTAATAAGGTTAAAAATGATTTTTTTTTATAATTATTATTGATTTATTTGGTGTTTGAAATATTTTAATAAGTATAAATAGGCTTTAAGAGATAAGTATACTTGTACAAATACGAAACCGTATAAAAATACTAAATACGTACACTTGAACAATAAATGTACTAAATACTTGTGCCCAAAAAGTATAGAGTACTAAAAGACGAATAACCCAAAAATACTAAGTTAAACAATGCTTAAATATGCAAAACAACACTTAAACTTTATAATGAGCACTTAAGGACTAATTAGTGATTAAGTCAAAACTAAGGGTTGACTAGTCCATTTTGGTCAAACTTTGGCTTTTTAAGTCAACATAGACCAAGTCAAGATAAAGGAACCCATCTTAAATAATGTACTTAGAAATAAGTGAATCTTTAATCAAATCTCAACTAATGAACACTTCAAATAATATATCTCAAATAAAATGTTCCAAATCTCTTACATCAGTATACTAAAACTATCAGTTAAGATAAATTTTACGACGATTGATAATGTTTGTTAATCTTAAAATCGACATACTTAAATTCCATAGGAACAACCGTACTTCTAGTCGGTGTGTTACCTAAGCCGGTGATCAGACACGTTTTCACGAACGTTGTTATCAACACCAATCATGGTGAAAATGAACATGTGCCCTGGCAGTACCCTCTGAGTCGTCTTCACCATTCCATGTTGTAATGACTTGTTCCAAGTCAATACACAGGCCACAGACCGGTCATCCTTATGGAACCCGGTATTGTTTCATCCCTCTGGTTATCAGACATGTGCCCCACGATGACCGCTGAGCTCGATATTCCAGAGACTCTGTCTTTATAAGACACCCAAATTCAGCCTACGTTTCGTGTTGGGCGCTATCTTGGTAAAGTTTAGAAGACGATGCGATAGAAGACAGCTTCGAAAGTAGACTACGACACTCGGAGTCACTGCTCATGGGAGGCCATGATGCATCCTGCCGGTGCGAGAAAATGCTAAGAAGTAAATGGGCAGCCAACTCTTTTTGAGTTTGTCGGTAGAGTAGTAGTCGTCCAGTTGCCATTGAGGTGCTCGGTTGTGTAAAGGTTCTCTTTCCCGAGACCAAGAGTATGGATTGGGTGTGTGCGCATACATAGACAAGGGCACTGATCAGCTCTCACTCTCTATATTGGATATCTTTGGGGGCGGAATACCTTCCGACCTTTGCCTTAGCAGTGTATGGGACATGTTCGGTTTAGCGGGGCCTCTGAGTCCATGCACTTGCAGTCCTTCTTCTCCGTATGTCAGTCGACTAAACCGAGTCAATTTAGGTGTTCGATCCTATTGAGCACTAGGGGTGAGATGTAAACCTCCTAGTATCGATATGATTGGCGGGATTGATGTTCCCATCCGCACTTATGGTGAGATGCAAGCCTTAAGTGTGCATGAGACATTAGTAGTCACGTCCCGTGCATTATGTGAAAGGAAACCATTGTTTTTAAAAGTAAATGACTACAGTTTTCTAAATCACATTATGCTTCATTACTGTTCTATACTCTTATGACTAATGATGTGATTGAAATGCTTGATAATGGGAAGTGATGTTTTGTTATATGTCTTGCCTGAACATTGATTATGATTGATATTATGTTTCATATGATTTGTATTATGTATGTCTTACTCTATTTTCACCTGACACTTCTACGAATCCATGATCCATGCTTTACTGTATTCTATTCACATGATACTCATATGATATATGTATTACGTTATTCTATATAACCTACGTGTCTTATATATGTAAGTTGATTCACATGTTAACTGAAATCACTTCATGTGTATCTCACATTGTATACATGTCGATTTGTAATGTGACATGCCTGCTTATCTGTTAATTAGATAACCTAAACGTTATACTACATTGATTATTCGGGGCCGTGTTAAAAGGACGGTTAGGTTACTCCCACTAAGTGGGACATGTATATTTAAATATGCATTCAGGTTGACGAACCCTCGCGACTGGACATGGGGGCATGCTTGAGTGCAAGAGATACAGCTTAGCAGATGAGAGTGTCAAACTATAAATCTTGTAATCCAATTTTGTCAGACTATTGTATTTAGAAATTTGTAATTCGGTTTTCAGTTGTTGTATTTTCACAAACGGTTCATTTTTTTGGTTAAAGACTCACTTGAGTCGACGGTTTTAAATTTTTGCCACTTTTTAGGACTTAACTATTTTCCGCCTTGTTAGTTAATGTCATTGGAAGAACCGGGTTGTTACATCATAAATAAGAGATATCATTCGTGTTTAAATATTAACAAAAAAATGTCTTATAAAAGCACTTAAAGCTATAAATTTAAGTAAAATTATCTCACATCGAGAAATTATAATAAGGTGATTGAAATTCTACTATATAAATAGAGAGTAAATGTAATCATTTGGTTTTAGATATCAACGAGAAATCTTTTGAATACTTGAAGAATTTTTTAAGATTATAAACTTAATTAAAATTATCCTACAACGAAAAATCATGATGAGGTGATAATACATCATCAATAATAGAAATTATTCGTTTTAGATATTAATGAAAAATCTTTAGAATCTTATAATACTTCTCTCAAGCTATAAATTGGAGTAAAAATTATTCCACATCAGAAAATTAAAAAAAAAGTGATGAAATTCTATCATATAAATAAAAGTAATCATCGTCTTTAAATATCAATCAGAAATCTTTTGAGTCCAAAAAAAGTTCTTAAAATTATAAATTTAAATAGAATTATCACACATCGAAAAAGTAGGATGAGATATCATTAAATAAGAGAAATCATTCGTTTTAGATAATCATTTGTCCAAAAGTATACTCCGTAATAGATCGAATTTTAATATATAAATAAGAGTAGTCGTTCGTCCTTAACAACTTAGATGAAAAACAAACTCTTTTGGGTCTTAAAATTTTTTCTTAAAACCATAATCTTAATTAATCTTAAGACTATAAACTCGAGTAAAATTTCTCACATCGAAAAATTATTACAAAGTCATGAATTTCATAGATATAAACCAAACATCTTTTGAGTTTTTGAAAAGTTGTTAGGACTACAATAAACTTGAGTAAAAATTTCTCCTTGGGGTCTTAAAAAAGCTCTTAAGACAATAAACGTGTGTACACTTTTCCCACATCGAAAAATTATTTTAAAGCTATGAATTTCATATTATTTGCTCGAAAAAGTAATGAATCTATTACATATAGAAATAGTAAAGTCGTCTCACATCGACAAATTATATTAATGTGATAAATTTCTATATTATAAATAAGAACAATTATTCATTCTTAGATACAAAAAAAAAACTTTTGAACCTTAATCATTTAAGACTCTAAAATTATGTAAAATTATCCCATATCGAAAAATTATGATGAACTGATTAAATTCTATATACTCCCTACGATTTCTATTTATTGCCCTATTTGATGAATATGTGAGGTATATTATATTGAAATGAGACAATAAATAAAAATTGGAGGGAGTAATAAATAAGAGTAATCATTCGTACACAGATATTAACCAAACATTTTCTGAGTTTTAGAAAAACTCTATCTCACACCGAAAAATTATATTATATGGCGATGCATTTTCATTATATAATCGTCCTTAAATATCAACAAAAATTAAAGAGCTTTTAAGACTATAAAATTAAGTAAAATTATCTCACATTGAAAGAATAATGTCATTGAAAGACTAACGTCATATTATAAATTAAATATTTCTCCCTTCTATAATTGAAGTTATAAGTAAAAAGTGAGGTTAATATTGTAAAAGGTTGAACCAAATAAAAAATATTTGCGATGGGGAGAAGATATAAAGAGAAACGAAAATAGAATATGGAAAAAGATAAAAGGAATAAGGAAGTACTCCGTACTCCGTAGTATAATTGTACCACATTAAAAATTATCTGATCATATGATTATAAATTGAAGTCATTATTACTTCTTAGATATCAACTATAAACTCAAATAGTTACGAGTATTGTTTAAAGAGAGATATTATGAGTTTTAAATACAATGCACGCGTATAATTTAATTTGACGTTTACCGCATATATGACCTCCCAAAAAACACATTCACGTATGTGGATAGTATTCCTTTACTATTAGACTTACTCCTACCTTCGACTTACTTTCTACTGTTGCGTAGTCTCACAAATTTATGAAATCCTCTAACTGGGTGTCATTATCATTGTCACTAAAAACCGGCCCACGCATCGCACGAGCTTTCCAACTAGTTTTTCATATAACTCATAAGGAAGTGCAATTTCTTTTCTAGAATATCATTAAAAAAAACTTAACATTATAAAGTGTATTATTAGTGGGAAGTACTTAATAGTCTTAGAACAGGCAACCTCATATGAAGTTCTCGCGATGTATATGAAAAATAATAAGTTTCAATGAAAATAGCTCGTGATCAAATGTAGGTCAAGGTCAACTACTCAACTTGACGACCACGTCCTGTCCAAAGGATTGGCCTGGGATGTTACAAATTTTTATAGTGCAAAACTACAAACCAATGTCAGAGTCCGGTAATGTAAAAATGAAAGAGCATTTTATGAGATTCCATAACATCTAAAATACTCATTTACTCCAACACATATATTCAACTATTCCAACACATATACTCAGTTACTCCAACACATATACTCAGTTACTCCAACACATATATTCAACTATTCCAACATACATACTCAAGTACTCCAATTACTCCAACATATATACTCAGTTACTCCAACACATATATTCAACTATTCCAACACATATACTCAATTACTCCAACATATATACTCAGGTACTCCAACACATATATTCAATTAATCCAACACATACACAAGTAATCCAATTACTCCAACACATATACTTAGTTAATCTAACACATATATTCAACTACTCCAACACATATATTCAACTATTCCAACACATATACTCAAGTACTCCAATTACTCCAACACATATATTCAACTATTCCAACATATATATTCATGTACTCTATAAAATTATGAGATTACCTTCAAGTTGATTCATGTTTTCAGTGTTGAAATAGATATTCATCATAAAGAATTCTGGAGGAAATCAAAAACCAATAGTTAAAAACGAATCCATCGTCAAAAACCGGATAAATTTACTTAAAAAATTAATACTTATTCAAAAGCGAATAGGTATTGAATTATAACGACATTACCTTCATGTTCATCAACAATAGGTTCATGCTCGGTGGAATCCATGCTCATCAAAAACGAATTTCTGTAAATTGAACGAGTTGAATTAAATTTCTGAAAATTGAATTGAATTTCTAAAAATTGAATTGAATTGAACGAATTGTATATGAATTGAACGAATTGTATACGAATTGAACGAATTTCGTATACAATTGATCAAATTTTTGAGGCAGAACGAATTAGGATGATGAATTTTTGAGAGGAAATTTGGGGGTTTTTGGGAGGAAAATTGATGTAACCCTAGATAGAAGAGAGAGAAAGAGAGGAGAGAGAAAGAGAGGTAGGTTGTGAGGTTTTTTTTTGGGGTTTTGTTTTTTTTGACGATTAATCTCAACCGTTGATCAAGAATAAGATCAACGGTTCAAATTGTTAGGGTGTTTACACCGTGTTTACACCAAATCCCACCTGTATATATATACAGGTTTCGGTGAGGCAGGGTAACTCCTTACCCCCATTGAGGCACAATCCAGGCCATTAGATTAAGATCTGATCTAATGGTCCAGATTTAAATACTTAGAAAACACGTTACTACTCCATATTCAATCAATCACAGTCTCAACCTCTGATCATACTTAGAGATAAAAATCAGAAATCGGAAATCGAATCAGCCATGAAAGAAGAAGAAGAAGGAGAAGAAGAAGAAGAACCTGAGGAAGTTTAGAAAGAGGAGGATGATTAAAATTGCACTGCAAACCAAATTTGCAGGTCCTAGTTTTCATATAAAACGAACAATCCTCTGCTTGTACTTTCACAAGAAACCTAATCGTCTTACTATCACCACTCACTTTCTCAATTTCGTCATTGTTATGGCTATCTTCCTCTTTCTCTTCCTTCTCACTCTCCTTCACCTAAGAAACGGCGGTTTGTTGGTGGTTGTCGGCGGAGGGGAGAGAGATGTTAGCGAGGTCATCTTGGATGGAATCAATGGGTGGATCAGATCAGGTGTTTCTGACGACGACTGCGGCGGCGATGCTGGTGGTGGTGGTGGCGACCGTGGTTGTGGTGGTGGAGTGTCCGCCGTTGAAGTTGGAATTGATTGAATTGAATTGATCTGGAATTGAACATGTAAAATAGTGGATACGCCATATTGTTTATATTAGTCAGTGTACATAAGTTACAATTTATTGTATTGATAAGTGTAGTTTGTAGTGCCTATTTCATAGTGTTTTGGTCCCATTTTCCTTGTGGAATCGCTCCTTGGGAGCGATTTGTGGCCTACTTATACTTCCTCTAGTTCGTTTCAGGTTCCCGAGACCATTCGTGAAGAGTTGGAGCGATTCCGACTCAATACATACACTTTTCGGAGCCAACGAAGTGAAGGAACGATCACTCGATGCCTTGGATTCGACCCCAAGACCTTGGGACCCAATCCCGAGCCTCCGAGACCCGATCCCGAGTCCCGAGAATCGATGAGAAGTCCATGTGAAGCAAGGAGAGACCAAAAGGATCATATTGGAGGCCTACAAGACTCATCCCCGACGGGTATGACCTCAACCCGTCCGGGATGAAGTGCACAAAAGAGGAGTTGCTGTTTTGAGGCCTTCCCGACCGGCAAGGGGTCCATCTCGACCGGGACCACCTCATCCCGACCGGGACCAACTCATCCCGGACGGGATGGCCCAGTTACAGCCCGTGATTGCTTGTTTCATCTCCCTTTGCATTGTAACCCTATAAATACCCCTTCTCTTGTATTCCTAGCTTATGTTAGACATTAGACCTTAAACCCTAGACTACTTTAGGTTATATTAGATTAGATTAGTGTAGATTAGTCGGTAATTAGTAGTTAATCTTAGTTTAATCTTGTATTAAGAGATCTCTTGAAGAATCCATTCAATCTTGACAACATTGGTGGATGAATTTGGGTTTTCTTTATATACAAGTGTTCATCTTTTCATCCTTCACTAGTATGGTATAATCCTTTCTTCCTTTTACTCTTTATCTTGTTTGTTTAATTCAAGTTTCAATCTTTAGTTATTGTTTATTGTTTTGTTCATCATACTTGGTAGTTTCATTATGTATGTTTTGATGTTTGTGTTGTTTCCTCTTGTTTATGTTAGAATTAGTTTGATAATGTTAGAGTAGTACTCTTGCTAGGGTTAGTAAGGTGATTTAGGTGTTAATTGGACGATTAAGGGATTGTTGGAGATGTTGGTTGAAGATTTGGGTTTCCTCTTGGTTGATGCATATCACATGTTTGTTGAAATGCTTGAATGACACGTAGTTGCAAATGCTTGTTTTTCTTGCCTTTCTCTTGTGGGTGATAGTTTGTTTATGGGTTTGGTTCCCTCACTATGTAGCGAGAGCTCGGTGAGGACGACCCCTAGGTCGGTCTAAGTAGCGAGAGCCCGGATGTGACCTAGGCCACAATATCACGCTAGTAACCCCGTTTGTCATGTGTGTCGCCTTGATGTGTTCTAGGTGGAACCTCTAGGTCGGTCTACGTAGCGAGAGCCCGGACCATACCTAGATTACCCTACTACTTCCTTCACTCTAGTTCTCCCTTGACCATTCCATTACCCCTTTGACCCCGACCTAATCCTAACCCGTTTCCTTATTAGTTTTCTCGCTACCTTAGTCATAGCCTTAGTCTTCTCCCCTTCTTATTACTCTAGTTTAGTTTAGCTCGTGGACTTAGTCTCGTTTTTATGTGACCTTAGTCTAGACGCCTCTTACCGTCCCCGTGGATTCGACCCGACTTGCCCTAGCTACCCACTAGGATTAGTTGGTTAATTATTTGATCGGCGGGATCCACGACAAATCCCACCATCAATTTGGCGCCGTTGCCGGGGACGGTGCTAGTTTAGACTTTGTTTTCCTAGTTACTTGACTTTGTCTTTGTGTTTGTGTTTTTCTTTTTTTTTTTCTTTTTGTTACCTTGCTTCTTGTGTGTGTGAAGTTTATTTCTCTCTTGTCTAGTGCTCAAAAAGTACCAGGCTTCTCACGTTTGCTCTTAGTCTACAGTTTGTGCTTAGAGGTGGTGACCATTATCTTCTTGCAACTCAGAGCCCCTTTAACGGACGGTTGCTAGATTGAGAAGTCCTCAACCGGGTATGAGCTACGATTTTCGAGCGAGCATGGGGTTTGATCTAAACTCCCCACACATGGAAGCCGATATGAGCTACTCCTCTTCTTCTATGAACCAAAGCTATGACATGATGACTCCTAATTACTATCAAGCTTCTTGGGGGGATCACGACTCTAGTGGGTATGAACTTCAAGGTTATGAAAACGGCTACCAACAAGTGAACGATTACCAATCCTACGATCGTGGTGAATATTACTCGAGTTATCAATGTGAACCCACCATGTTCAATCAAGATTCACCTTATGGAAGTCAATACCCCCAAAACCGACCATATTACCCTCCACCCCAACCACAATATGAACCCCATGACCCACAATACTACCAATCACCTCAACCTCACTACCAACAATATGATGCCCCACTCCTTGGGCATCATCAAGATTTTCAAGGAGCTTTACAAGACCCCAATGACCACCAATCGTCAAACTTGGAGTTGTATCAATCGATTCTTCAAGTACAAATGAGCAACCAAAAAGAAATGGCCATCCAATCGCAAAAGACTTATGAACTCTTGGCCGAGCTCCAAAGGGAAAGAAAGGAACTTAAAGCTATATTGAATGCTTTAACGGCTCAAACCCTAATGTTCTTAACTCGATCTTCACAACTTGACGAGGGATGTTCATTTGGGGAAGGGGAACAACCCAATGAAGAAGCCGTTAGTGAATTCCCTATGAGGAGCGAACTTTGCTTTGAAGAACCTCAATCGTCTACCCAAAAAGAGACGAATGAGGATATGACTCTTGGTGAAGGCATCGTTGGTGAAGAATTGGAGGAGGATAGTGGGTTGGATGATTTGGTGGAGTTTGTGAATTTGTTGGGTGAAATTGACAAGCCCAAGTTGCCCATGTCCGATAATGTGGATAAGCATCAAGAGCCCCTTATATGTAAACCGAGCAATGGCTTGGAAGAGATTGAAACCGCCGGTAGAAGTTTCAATTCTCCTCTCCAAGATGACGTGGGGACAAGCGATGAAGATAGGGAACCACAACTTGAGGAAAGTGTGAGGGTGTGCAACAAGGAAACGAGGCCAAAGCCGTTTTTTGTGCCTCATGATGAAGACTTGAAGCTTGCTAGTGATTGGAGGCGATGCCTAGGGAGGAAGAGGTCGGTAAAGCTCGTAGGATGGATAGACCCCGGAGACAACACGAAAGATGATATTGGGTCTTTTGATTCCTACTTCTTGCCTCCACCTTGGAGGCCGTGGAGGTTAGCTTGGCTTGGTTGCTTGGGCCCTCATTACGATGTGGCTCGAGCATTTGACTTGCTCCTCCCAGCCCTTGGAGGCTACAGTTAGAATGAGAGTCCACCATCCTCGGTTTGACGGAGTTCTCTAAGAACCGTCATGTTGTACATTCCCCTACCTCTCTTCTCTTTAGCTTTGTGTTTGTGATTATGTTTATTGTGATTTTGTTCCTAGGACTCTTTGTTTTGTGTTATTCTTGTTATTTGGATTGTTGATTAGCGTTGTGAGGGAGAGAATTTGATGTTGTGTTTGAGTTTATTGTGATAGGTGAAGTGAAGATGACTCCTAGAGAGGAATGGTTATCGATAGAGCATGGATTGTGAGTAAGGGAACGGGTTTTGAAGCTTTGAATAGCTTTTGGGGTTTTGGAAGCCACGAAGAGAGCATCCCGACCGGGAAGGGCGAAGCATCCCGACTGGGAAGGATCCATCCCGATCGGGATGAGGGTACCATATTTAGGGTTTACTGGAGTGCCATCCCGATCGGGACGGGAGCTTTCCGATCGGGACGGGTATGTCATCCCGACCGGGACCACCCATCCCGACCGGGATGGCCCCCTACTCCCCCTTGTGCCTCTTCTTCGTCATTTGAGTCCACCCAACCATTGAACACCCTCTCCCAACCTCCCTTCTTCTCCTTGTTCCTATCATACGACCCTTCCACTTTACTTACATGCCATCACTTCATTTCCTCTTCACTTTACACCGAGCCCCACATCAAATATCACCCCCTCACACCATTACTACCTCTACCATGCGATACTTTCAAGTTTGAAGCGGGATGACAATGATGACGACAAGCAAAGTGTTTATATTGACCGATGAGGCGATGGAGCGAGTGAGTTGCTAACCGATGGATACGGCAACTACCCTTTCTTTTCCGTCTATTATTGCTTGTTTTCTCTTGTTTGCCCCTTTTTCCCTTGAGTCATGGTGTCTTGGTGGCCTTCGAGGCCTTAGTATGGTTGCTCCCGATTCTCGATGACGTGACTACATCGAGAGTCATTTCAAAACCCAAATTTACAAGTATTTTCACTTTTTCTATGATTTCTCTTTCTTTTTGTAGGATTTAGTCGGATTTGGGCGGAATCCGGGCTAGGTGACTTGATTACACCTAGTCCTCCCCTTCCATTTCCTTTTATTTCTTTCTTTTTATTTCTCCCCCTCTCCATATCTTTTCTTGTCTCGGCCCATGGTGACTTGACTACACCCCGGCCGCACGCTTTCTACCCTTTTCTTCACTTTTTGATTTTTAGCTTTATTTTCGTAGTTTCTTTTCTTTTGTGCTCCCATGCACTACGGTCGAGCATGAGGACATTGCTCGGCTTAAGTGTGGGGGAGCGATATTCTATCATAGCTAGTTTTATTTTCGTAGTTTTTCGAAAAATCTTTAAAAACCCTAAAAATTTGAAAAAATTTCATAAAAATCAAAAAGACTTTCCTTTTGTGTGTTTTCCTTTTATGTCGTTGTATCGTGTATTTGTTGTGTTGTGCGTGTTTTGCCTCCCTTTTTCCTTATAGGTTACTTGAATCACCAATAGCTTTGGAGAGCTTTCAAGACTTCCGGTAACATCTTTATCCCTTTTTCTTCTTTATCTCTTGTGGAGTTTGGAGGAGATTGTGATGTTGTGTGCTCGGGAGGAGCTTTGTAAAGTTTGGTTGATTTAGTGGCTTATTTGGAAGCTCGGGGTGGTGTTTGTGTTGTTTGTTTGTTTGTTTTGCTTGTTTTTGTTTTGTGGCCCTTTATCTCTTTTTCTTTCGTTTTCGTCGTGTCTTCGTTTTGTGTTGTGTTAGTGTGTCTTGTGTGTTTAAAAAGGTTTTTGAAAACCCAGTTTAGAGGCTAGTGTGCAAGTGTTTACTTTTCCTTTCTAGTAGTATAGATCGAGTCTTGGACTTTAGTCTAGTAGAATGACCCTAAATCAATGATTTCGTTGGTTTCTTACCTTGAGTCCACCTAGCTTACTAGGGATTTACTAGGGGATTTGCACCTGACCATTATGACCACCCACGGTGTGAAAAGGCCTTGGTTACCGAGTCTCGTCCCTTAGGTGACCGAGTCTAGAATCGTTTGATTAGTCCAAGTTCTCCACCTTTTTGTGGGTTTGAAAGGGGATGCGCAACCCCGACATACCCATTACCCTACCACCTACACATATCCACACAATAATTTGCAACTTGTTGATTTCTCTCTTTCTAAATCACAAAGAGATGCCAAAAAGCCAAATCAAGCCAAAAGGGAAAAGAAAAGAAAAAGAAGGAAAAAGAAAGAAAGAAAAGAATGAAGAAAAAGAAAAGGCGCAAAAGCCAAAAAGAAAATAGAAAAGAAGAAAAAGAAATGGCATGGCAACAAACAAACAAAGCAAAAATGCAAAAGAAAAGAGAAAATGCAAAAAAGAAAATAGTCTCACAAAAAGATTCTAACCCCACAAAAATAAGCCTTTTTCCGACTTTTGCCGTGAAAAGCCTACCAAAGGACCGAGTCCCTAGGAAGGAGGATAGCGGCAAGGGTCGGTCTTCCCTCATTTTGCAATCATTTCCACTTTTTACTTGGACTAGTTAGGCGGTTTCGGACACGGGACGACCGTCTTGGCTCATTGCTAAAGGGGGCGGGGTCTCACTTACCTACAGTGTCGACTAACACTGTGATTCATCCTTTTTCCATCCCGCCAATCGTCCCGTAGTACGTTCTTAGAAGGTTAGGAGGAACCTAGGTAAGTTACCAACGTTTTTATTGCTTTGTCGTCGTACTATTAGGGTTTTGTCCATTTTGGTATGTAATGCTAGCTTGGGAACGTTGTCACTTGCCTTGAGTCCTAAACCGGTGCTTCTTTCACCGCTTGTTTGAGGGAAGCGGTATTTCTTTTCTTTTGGGTGCAACCTTTTGCGTGTTTGTTTGTTTATGTGTTTTGTGTCCGGTTGCATCCACGGTTTTGTCGCAAGACCCCACTTGCCTTGCGGAGTGCACTTTTTCTCTAAGTGCACTCGCGTGAGTTGAAAGGGCGTAGGGTGCGCTAATACCCGCTCGGCTAGTTTAGTAGTTAGTTTGTGCTTACTCGAGGGCGAGTAAGGGTTAAGTGTGGGGGAGTTGATAAGTGTAGTTTGTAGTGCCTATTTCGTAGTGTTTTGGTCCCATTTTCCTTGTGGAATCGCTCCTTGGGAGCGATTTATGGGCTACTTATACTTCCTCTAGTTCGTTTCAAGTTCCCGAGACCATTCGTGAAGAGTTGGAGCGATTCCGACTCAATACATACACTTTTCGGAGCCAACGATGTGAAGGAACGATCACTCGATGCCTTGGATTCGACCCCGAGACCTTGGGACTCAATCCCGAGCCTCCGAGACCCGATCCCGAGTCTCGAGAATCGATTAGAAGTCCATGTGAAGCAAGGAGGGACCAAAAGGATCATATTGGAGGCCTACAAGACTCATCCCCGACGGGTATGACCTCAACCCGTCCGGGATGAAGTGCACAAAAGAGGAGCTGCTGTTTTGAGGCCTTCCCGACCGGGAAGGGGTCCATCCCGACCGGGACCACCTCATCCCGACCGGGACCAACTCATCCCAGACGGGATGGCCCAGTTACAGCCCGTGATTGCTTGTTTCATCTCCCTTTGCATTGTAACCCTATAAATACCCCTCCTCTTGTATTCCTAGGTTATGTTAGACATTAGACCTTAAACCCTAGACTACTTTAGGTTATATTAGATTAGATTAGTGTAGATTAGTCGGTAATTAGTAGTTAATCTTAGTTTAATCTTGTATTAAGAGATCTCTTGAAGAATCCATTCAATCTTGACAACATTGGTGGATGAATTTGGGTTTTCTTTATATACAAGTGTTCATCTTTTCATCCTTCACTAGTATGGTATAATCCTTTCTTCCTTTTACCCTTTATCTTGTTTGTTTAATTCAAGTTTCAATCTTTAGTTATTGTTTATTGTTTTGTTCATCATACTTGGTAGTTTCATTATGTATGTTTTGATGTTTGTGTTGTTTCCTCTTGTTTATGTTAGAATTAGTTTGATAATGTTAGAGTAGTACTCTTGCTAGGGTTAGTAAGGTGATTTGGGTGTTAATTGGACGATTAAGGGATTGTTGGAGATGTTGGTTGAAGATTTGGGTTTCCTCTTGGTTGATGCATATCACATGTTTGTTGAAATGCTTGAATGACACGTAGTTGCAAATGCTTGTTTTTCTTGCCTTTCTCTTGTGGGTGATAGTTTGTTTGTGGGTTTGGTTCCCTCACTACGTAGCGAGAGCCCGGTGAGGACGACCCCTAGGTCGGTCTAAGTAGCGAGAGCCCGGATGCGACCTAGGCCACGATATCACGCTAGTAACCCCGTTTGTCATGTGTGTCGCCTTGATGGGTTCTAGGTGGAACCTCTAGGTCGGTCTACGTAGCGAGAGCCCGGACCATACCTAGATTACCCTACTACTTCCTTCACTCTAGTTCTCCCTTGACCATTCCATTACCCCTTTGACCCCGACATAATCCTAGCCCGTCTCCTTATTAGTTTTCTCGCTACCTTAGTCATAGCCTTAGTCTTCTCCCCTTATTATTACTCTAGTTTAGTTTATCTCGTGGACTTAGTATCGTTTTTAGGTGACCTTAGTCTAGACGCCTCTTACCGTCCCCGTGGATTCGACCCGACTTGCCCTAGCTACCCACTAGGATTAGTTGGTTAATTATTTGATCGGCGGGATCCACGACAAATCCCACCATCATGTATATAACTCATAAAGCAGATATACATAGGTAAAGTATTGTCTGTTTTGAACTTTTGATGTAGATAAGTTACTATGTGTTGTACATGTTGAAATTTGTACATAGTAAAAGTAGGGTCTGTTTTGATGTAGATAAGTTAAAATTTATTGTATATAACTCATACAGCAAATATACATATGTAAAGCACTGTCTGTTTTGATATAGATAAGTTACTTTGTGTTGTACATGTTGAAGATTGTTCATAGTTAAAACAATGTCTGTTTTGATGTAGATAAGTTAATGTGTTGTACATAAATCTTAGTTACTATGTGTTAATTATTATCTACAACTGATAAGTAAATATATACATTACGTAGTGATCTATGTACGACAAAACACGAAGTAGTACTTTAGATGAGTTATGTACAACTAATATAGAAATATGTACAATGATTTGGAAATTCTTTTTTTTATATGTACGATTTGTTGTTTTGATCAAGCTTGGTCCGTGGATTTCAATAAGATCTAACGGTCCAGATTGTGCCTCAATGGTTGCAGGGAGTTTGGTTGCCTCAATGGATCCCGAATCTATATATATATATATATATATGTCTATATATATATATATATATATAGAAGTGGGATCAAGTGAGTCCACTTATATATTTTGAGTCCGTGAGTCCCCATCCTAACCCTTGATTCAAGTGTAGATTGATGGTTAAGATTTGCTCTCATAATTATAGTAATAACTGAAATATCTTAGTAAATATTTTGTTTCTCTCTCCTCCTTTAATTTTCAACGCTTCTCTCACCTTTCCTTCTTACTGAAGTTGTTTCAATTTTGTTAAACATCCCGCCTTACATCATTCTCTCTCATTGTCTTCTCATATTCAATCTGAACTCAAGCGACCACTGTCATCTTCATCTTCTAATCGTCTTCTCATCCTCATTCGCGTTTCATTCACTTCAGCAATCCTTACAAATTTTCTCTACAACCATTAACTACGCAACTATACTATTCTTCATCGAAAAAATTAAGGTAAATTAGGGTTTTGTTCTGCTTTTAATTACTGTATTACTCTTGTAATTTATCTTACTCTGTACTATTCTGTCAGTGGTTATTAGTTATGTGTTTGTATTTTGTAATTAGATTAGTTTGTATTCCTTTCTAATTTATTTGTTTGTTATGGTAATTACTTTTAATGGCTTTCATTTTGGTATTCCTTTCAAATTCAATTGTGTGAAGAATGCATGTCTGGGTAAAACCATTAACTACATATCCTGTTATACACACTCTGCTTACAATCATTTTTCACTGCATATCCTGTTATACCTTGCCATCTTTATCGTTCTCTTGTTGAAGCATACATATAGTGTTACTTTAATGCCTTTAATTTGTTACTTTTATACATAACAACTGTTACTGTAATGTATAGTATCTTTGAGTAAGCATTTGTTGCAATCATGATTTATATGCATCCTTTTGCTTTAACATCTAATTGCGTTACTTTAATTCACATGATTTATTATTGTGATGCTTATTACCTGTTACTTTAAACTGGATACTAGTTCAATGCGGATGAGGGGTATGTAATCCTCAATTCAGCCTGTCTCATTGTCATTATTCCCATAATAATACATTTTTCAGATGGCAAAAGGAGGTAAGATTGTCGTTGCTGGTGAGAAGAAAGGTCAGGGTCAGAAGCAGGTTCAACGGGCAAATGAAAGGTGTGTCAAGCCTTCTAAGTTTAAGAATTTAGTTACCGAAGACGGTGGTGAAGCTAATGTCGAAAGTTCGTCGTCAGGAGGTAAGATGGTCGTTGCCATTGAGAAGAAAGGGTGGGGTCAGAAGCAGGTTCAACAGGCAAAGAAAACGGATGTCAAGCCCTCTAAGTTGAAGAGACTAGTCACCGAAGACGGTGGAGAAGCTAATGTCGACCGTTCGTCGTTGGTCAGGTGCAGTCTGAAGCTCCTTGTTGACTTAATAACTAATTTAAACGAGAGGCAACCGGAGGCGCTTTCAACGATCGGGTTTGGTGGTGTACTTGAATTGCACCTTAAGAGCTTCCCTGTAAAGTTTTCTACTGACTTCATGTTTTTATTCAACGACGACACACTGATATTTAGATGTGGGAGCAATCTGTTCCTTGTAACCAAGCATGATGTACACAACTGCTTCCTCCTTCCACTTGGACCGGAACCTGTTGAGCTGCTGCCGATGGGTCGATCGAAGGGGGCCGAAAAGGAGTCCGTTGTGGAGTTGAAGAAAAAGTGGAGGGATGACTTTCAAGCCGTCAATGAAAGTGATCCAATTCCTTTGTCAAGGGTCTTTAAGAAACTGCAGGCGGATGTAGAGGGTGGAGAGATGTTCTGTCGGATGTTCGTTCTTTACATCATGTCGATATTCTTCAACCCGACGTCCAATCATGGGGTTGATCTGAGACTTCTGAACGCTGTGCAAGACGTACAACAGATAAAAACTTTGACTGGTGCACGTCATATTCGACAGACTTGCGCGGGCGTGCGAGGACTTTGTTTTCCATAGTCGATCATATTTACTTGGCTGTGTGCCGATTTTAATGATTACCTACTTCCAGCGGTTTACCTACCGTAATCTCCCGTGCCCATGTGACCTCCCTTTGATCAAGCACTGAGATGGTAAACGCATGTTGAAACGGTTGGCCGGCGAGTTTATCGGTGGTGGGCTGGGCCGACTTACCCGATCTGATGTGGAGTACCCCCGTTATGTACAAGTGGTGAAGGGGGGAGACGCGTCATCGCCGTTGAAGATTACACAGAACCGTCGCACTGATGATGTTACATTGCCCAAAAAAGAGGGCGATAAATTCATCACTATCAAACTTGCTCATGGGGTTGAAGACGACAGTGAACTGAGGGCCAGGGCGGTCGACGTAAGTAATCATGTCATTAATGAATCTATATATGTAATGTATGACTTGGGAACCATGGTCTTGTGTACCGTAAATCTGTGACAATGTAAATTCTGAACTGTCTCTTTAAATCTGTATGTTGGTCTAACATATCAACTATTACTTTAACACATAACTGGTGTTATTTTAATTAACAGTATGTGTTACTTTAATGAACAATATTTGTTACTTTAACCTGAATCATCTACATTTTGTTCCAATATATATTGTGTTACTTTAATTCATATCATATGTTACTCTAGTTGATATCATCTGTTACTTTAATGTCCACCCTCTTTGACTACACATTCTGTCACCTGAGTGCACACACATGCACTGTTGCTTTAATACGTATGATCTGTGTCTTTAGTATGTGTCATATGCTACTTTAATGAATGGGTTCTTTCACAGAACATTTATTCTTTTGCCCCGATGCATATTTGTAACACAATTATTGTTTCATGCAGGAGGTCCATGCGAATCATCTTATGATGGAGAGGAATGCAGTTGCATTCCACGATTGGTGAGTGTTACATGCTGATAAGATCAAGAGGATAACATCGGGCAATCCATCACGGGATCACCCGACCCCGTCACAAGCATCCCAGGCATTCTGGGGAGGAGATGAGCTTCACCGGATGGTGGACCAAGTCTGTGATGCGCTTCGACACGCTAGGGAGCTGTCGTTGCAGGGGCCGGTATTTGTGGCCAGACATACACACGAAGATAATTTAGACGATCTTAACTTTCAACCGTACTCGACGACTGAGGTAAACGAAGTTATTTAGGAGGAGCTTCGGTCACAAAATGACCGCCAACTGGTGTTGTCCCTGTGGGATAAGGATAGAATGGAATACGAGGAGGTAGGTGAGTGCCTGTGGGTGGAAGTAGACGGTAGGAAGGTCTTTCACCCTTATTTTTTTCATTCTGACAAGCGGTTGGGATGAATGCAAGTCGTCGATGAGAGGCTTGGGTGCTCTTGTGACTGTGACGTCCTGGATCCGATCCTGACCAGCTTATGCTGTCGGACTTCCTGGGTAGAGATTGCAGTCTTTTTAGGTCTGTTCTGTCTGTTAGGAAAGACGTAATTGACTACGTCTTCTACAAAAATGAAAAATACAGTACATCGTAAGTTGTCTAAATTACCTATTTTTTTTGTGGGTTTTAATGTCGGTTTTGTCGAGTGTTACATAATCCGTTCGGATTTTGCAGGGAGATGATTGTAAGGTTCAGCGACTTCTTCAATGTACCCCGTGGTGAGCTTGCCACGCTGGCGCCTGGAGAGCAACTTTCAAATGTTGTGATTGACAGTTGGTGCATACTTCTCAACCATATGGCTGCTGCTCGGACTGCACCGTGGCGTACATCACGCTGCTTCTTTGGTGTCAGCCACAGCGTAAAACTAATTTATTCATTTGCTCGACTAAAATGATAAGCATAAATATAGTATGCAAAGAAGGGTGTCACTTTAGTTTGACAAGTGTGTTACTGTAATGCATTTTGTGCGTTACTCTAATGCATGTCATTTGTTACTCCAACAAATATCATACGTATTAAAGTAGCAGATTATATAAAGTAACAGATGATTGTCATTAAAATAACAGATGCTCAACACTAAAGTAACACCGTATATGAACTATAATAATTCAGCTCATTTTGTGTGCGCAAATTTCATATGATGAACCAGACGTCTGATAATATCAAGCTTGTTCATGGAGTAACAAATATCATGCAGGATACAGCTCTGAAAATTTGGAGAAGCAGAAAGGATGGTGTTTCAGTGGATTTGAGCGTAGAATTGATCAACTTCTAGAACATATGGCTCGAAGAAAATGAAGGGAAACTCGAGCTAGACTCTGACTTGGTAATTTCAAATTTAGTTACCACATTTGTAAGTTTCGTCATCAGTTATAATCTTCAAGACCATACTCATTCTCTGTTTTACAGGTATTTGTTCCAGTGCTGTCGGAAAACAAAGACCATTACAGCTGCGTGTGTATCAATTTTTTGTCACAGCGGATTGAATACCTTGATAATAGGTCTTACGATGAGGGGGAGTTTGAAAGTCTTCCTTACGTTGGGATGGCACTAATCTCAGTAAGTATGCTCATTTTGGTAAATATTTTAATAGTCTTATATACAAAACGTCGTATATAAGGATGACAAAAAACCAAACGGTGTTTCGTCATTTTCTCATTCTGATCTTATTCATTTTTTTTATTTGTTTAATATCACCAAGGCCAAACAAATGGGTAAGTATATGGTTCATAGAGGCATCAATAAGGGGGCCAATGTCTCTTCGTTCCCTCTTGTCAACATCCCGTTCAGATGGCAAGGCAGCGGGTTCTCGGCTAATGATTGCGGCGTATACCTCATGATACACATGATGTTGTATGCCGGGAAGGAGTTCGACTGTCCCTTGAGCACGAGCGAGGCGAACAATCTGTATAGGGCAGAAATTGCCGCGACGCTGTGTCTCTGTGACATTAACAAGGAGAGGGATGTGTTGATGTCGCGGGTGTCCTCCTTTGTAAATTATAAAGCCAACATTGCCATCAGTAAGACTATGTCAGATGTTGTCACGTCCGTCAGTGAGTCTGAAAAGAGGCCAGGAGAGCCGATCCCCGACGTGAGAACCTCTAAGAAAAGTCGCGTGCCACTATCCACTCCAGAAACACCCGTTGCAGAAACCGCGCATTAATCACCGGACACCACTGCGTCATTATCTTTCCTTGGTAGTTGAGCTAGGGGGGAGGGAGACGGCTTAGGCTGCTCCATCGACTGTGGCGATGCAGATCCCAGTGTACAGATGGCATGTCCGTTCCTTGCAAACAACAAAACCCTGCTGGGCAATCTCCCCGTCCTGCGGAAAAATGTCGTGGACTACTGCTTACTTGAGCACAACAACTACAACAGCAGGTAATATGACGAACACTACACATATTTTGGGTATATTGTTGTTTAATTTTTGTCACCTATCTGTTGTTCGCAATGCCTACTGATTTGTTTTGAGTACAGCAAATTGGTTGCGGTGTATTCACAGTTGGCTGTAATGACCCGGGGTGATGTAATGTCCATGCTCCCGGGTAATGACATGTCGTCATCTGTTGTTGAGTGCTGGTCAATGCTTATGAACAGCCTCTTCGCAAACGGGAGCGGGTCGGGTAATTTTCCGAAGATGGTGTTCTTTGGTCTACGACAGACGGTATGCCAAACGAGTTAATGTTTTGGAGTTTATGTACATAATTATGTGATGGGGCAGTGTGTGTTAGGATATATAGTGCATATGCATTATTTTTGCCTCATAATCTGACTCTTTTTTGGGAAGTGATTGATTAGAGTAACACTTCAACTGCATTGAAGTAACACCCACCACGTGTTGCAGTAACAAGTGTTTCACTACATACAAGGATACTCACCACCCGTATCATTACAGCCAAGGACACCAACTAATTACTTTGTATTGATTGTCAATACTCACACAATCTCAACCTTTTTATAGGATGCGATAATGAGGATTATTGCCGAAAACCCGGACAGTGCGTCCACGCATAATTCAGACGCCTTGATGGAGCAGTGGCATATTTTTAGGAGTAATTGTGGCGGTACGTTGCAGCTGGACGCTGAATTGATCTTTGTGCCCATCAACGTTGACGATACTTCTCCTGAGTAGTATTCAATCGAAAGACAAAGACAGTCGATCTCCTCGACCATTGTCGCTACACAACGATTAGAGATACAGACCTCTTTTCAGCCATCAAGACAATTGTGAGCCTCTCTATTCTTCATTTCATCAGTTTTTAATCACAATCCTTTGCGCCAACGGGTGATTTCCTTAACTATTATCATCAATGATATTCAGGTGGCTAATATGAGTGATTTCCTTGACGTTTAAAAAGTTCCTGGTGCGGAGGAAATTGTGTCGTACAGGTTCCGCGCGATTAAGCTTGTTTGGCAGTCCAAAGTCACCAACAAGGATGAGTCAGGGATATTTCTTCTGATGCACATGCTAATGTACGAGGGACATGAATTCCATCACGAAGACCTCGACAGGAAGGTTAACAGAAGATACCTGGTGGTCCAGCTTGCAACCACTCTTCTCCTAGCAGACTTGAATAGCGTTCGAAAGCGGCTGATTGGTGATGTGAAAAATTTTGTAGCAGCTAGGCCAAAATTAATTGAACAAGCGAAGGCTAAGCAAGAAAAGGGCCGGAAACAGTAAACCGTAAATGGTTGGATTAATTGGAACCTTCGTTTAACAAAAAACCTAAGCATCGTTTTGTACAAGGATGACAAATTGTGTTGTCAGAAAAACAGTTAGTCATTCTGACATATTTCAATGTTATTATATCCCTTAAACTTTGTTACTCTAACTCGTATAATTTGTTACTTCAATTAATGTCATGTGTTACTTTCAACTCTAATATCTTGTACCCTGCATCATTGTTTCTTAATTTAACACAGGATGTCCAATTAAACAAAATAGTAACGCCTTCTTTATTGAGTACTCCACAAACAAATAGAAAAAGAGTAACATCTGTGATTCGATCAACATTAAAAGAATGATATTTCCGTGTTACTCTAACTCATCTAGCATGTTACTCTAATGAATAATGTGTGTTATTTTAACTGAATCTTACTCTAGTAAAATTTTATATCATCCAAGGAATGAATATCTGCAATTCAATCAACAGTTACAAAATGGTACTCCGTGTTACTCCAACTCATCTAGCACGTTACTTTAATGAATAATGTGCGTTACTTTAACTGAATCTTACTCTAGTTATGATATTCTCCACGAATGAATATCTGTAATTCAATAATCTTTAAAAAAATGTGTTACTGTAATTCATTCAATCCGTTACTGTAAACAATAAGCTACGTTACTCTAAAGAAGCACATTTCCCTAATCAGAATACTGGTTCATCTTCTACATCCTCCTCGTCCTCATCTTCTGATTCTGATTCTGATTCATCGTCAAATGGTTTGACAGTCGGTGGCGGCCGTGCTGCAAAGGGATTGGGGCAATTCCTCTTGTCGTGATGCGCCATCTGCTTACAATTGTTGCACATGCGCTTGGGCTTCTTTGCAAGTGCAACGGATTTTGCTTTGCCCGATAACAACCTTTTGCCGCTTCCTTTTGTCTTAGAAATATTTGGCGGGAGTATCGCTATTTCTGCTGTTGACGTACTGATGGGAGAGATTTGTCGTGGATCCCCGCCAACAAATAAAAACCAACTAATCCTAGTGGGTAGCTAGGGTAAGTCGGGTCGAATCCACAGGGACGGGAGGTCGGACTAAGGTATGCTACGGTCTAGGACTAGGTTCGAGACGAGCTAATCTAAGGAGGGGGGGACTAGGACTAAGCTAGGTCAAAGCAAGAAAACAATCAAAGGAAACGGGCTAGGATTAGGTCGGGGTCAAAGGGGTAACAGAATGGTCGAGGAAGAGCTAGAGTGAAGGAGGTAGTAGGGTAATCTAGGTATAGTCCGGGCTCTCGCAACTTAGACTCACCTAGAGGTTCCACCTAAAACCCACCCTGGCGACACAAACGACAAACGGGGTTACTAGCGTGATATCGGGGCCTAGGTCGCATCCGGGCTCTCACAACTTAGACCGACCTAGGGGTCGTCCTCACCGGGCTCTCGTAACTTAGTGAGGGAACCAAAACCCACGAACAAACTATCACCTACAGGAGAAAGTCAAGAAAAACAAGCATATGCATACTAGTCATTCAAGCATTTCAACAAACATGTGATATGCATCAAACCAAGAGGAAACCCAAATCTTCCACCAACATCTCCAACAAACCCTTAATCATCCGATTAACACCCTAATCACCTTACTAATCCTAGCAAGAATCTACTCTAACATATCTAATCTAAAACTAACAAGAACAAGATGAACCAACACAAGAACAAGAGGATGCATATATGAAACTAACAAGAGCTATGAACTATGAGCAATAAACGATAAACAAGAACTAAAGATTCAAACTTGATGAAAGAACAAAGATTAAGAGAAAGGAAAAGAGATTATACCATACTAGAAGATGAAAAGAAGAAGGAAACTTGCATAAATGGAAGAACCCAAAAACAATCAACCAAGGTTGTCAATCTTTGATGGGAGGGATTTGTCGTGGATCCCACCGCCAATTAAATAACCGGCTAGCACCTAACGGTAGTTAGGGTAAGTCGGGTCGTGTCCACGGAGACGGTATTGCAAGGTTTAGACTAAATCGGCCTAAAACGAGACTATGCTACCAAACAAACACAAAGAACTACTAATTGATGAATTATGATGAGAGGAGAAGAAAGTAGACTAATGATGAGCTATGATGAACTAGACTATCGAATACTAACTAAACACAAGCCAACTAGCAAACTAAGAGAATGAGTCTAACTAATAAGGTGAATCAAATATGGAAAAGAGGTGGGTTAGGTCGGGTTCATAAGTGTAGTAGGATGACTTGGGTGGTCAAGGGTGTCCACACTAGACAAACAATGAGTAGAGGAAAACTAGCATGAGAAGCATGGCCACTACAACTCAAACAAGCATTTCAACAAACACATGGTGTGCCAAGAATGTGACTAACAATAAGGATTTACCCTTTACCCCTAATCAAACCCTAATCACCCATAATCTACCCTTAATCCCCCTACTAACCCACAAGTAATCTACTCACTCATAATCAAAGAAAAACTAACAACAATAAGAAGAGAACACAACATCGTAACCCTAACATTCATCATCAAGAACAATAACAATCAATAACAACAAACACTAAGTAAAGATTCAAACTTGATTCAATAACAATAAACAAGAGAAAAGAAAGTTATACCAATAAAAGGATGATGAAAAGATGATATCTTGCATAAAAAGAGAAACCCAAATAATCCCAAGATTGTCAATCTTGAAGAAATCTTCAAGTATCTTCTTAATACAAGAACTAATTAACTAAGATTAACTAAGAATCAAAGAGAGATTCAAACTAATATGAGGAACTAAATCTAGGGTTTATAACTTGTAGAGGGGCTTAAGAGAGGCTAAACTAATGTAGGATACATAAACAATCCAAGAGGTAAGTATTTATAGGGTTACAAATGGAAGGGAATTGGAAGAAAAGAAATGCGGGTTACAGCTAGGTGGTCCCGACCGGGACGGGTCATCCCGACCGGGACGGACCCACCATCCCGACCGGGATGGACCCACCATCCCGACCGGGACGGGTTGGTCACGACCGGGACGGGTTGGTCACGACCGGGACGGGTTGGTCCCGACCGGGACGGCCTTGCAGTAGCACCCTCCAAAGTGCACTTCATCCCCGACGGGATGAGGTGCATACCCGTCGGGGATGAGTCTTGTAGGCCTCCAATATGACCCTTTTGGTTCCTCCTTGCTTCACATGAGCTTCTCATCGATTCTCGGGACTCGGGATTGGGTCCCAAGGTCTCGGGGTCGATTCCGAAGCACCAAGTCATCGTTCCTTTACTCCGTTGGCTCCAAAATGTGTATGTATAGAGTCGGAATCGCTCCAACTCTTCCAAATCGGTCTCGGGAACCAGAAACTAAAGGAAGCATAAGAACACCCTAAACCGCTCCCAAGGAGCGATTCCACAAGGAAATGGGACCAAAATACTAAAAAATAGGCACTACAAACTACACTAATCAACTCCCCCACACTTAACCCTTACTCGCCCTCGAGTAAGCACATACTAACTACTATACTAGCCGAATGGGTATTAGCGCACTCTACGCCCTTTCAACTCACGCGAGTGCACTTAGAGGAAAAGTGCACTCCGCAAGGCAAGTCGGGTCTTGCGACAAAACTGTGGATGCAACCGGACACAAGACACAAAAACAAACAAACACACAAACGAACACACAAAAGGTTGCACCCAAAAGAAAAGAAATACCGCTTCCCTCAAACAAGCGGTGAAAGAAACACCGGTTTAGGACTCGAGGCAAGCGACAACGTTCCCAAGCTAGCAATACAAACCGAGGTGGACTAAACCCTAATAGTATGACGATAAAGCAACAAAAACGTTGGTAACTTACCTAGGTCCTCCTAACTTTCTAAAAACGTACTACGGGACGATCGGCGGAGTGGGAAGTGATGATCCACGGTGTTAGTCGACACTGTAGGTAAGTGAGACCCCGCCCCCTTTAGCAAAGAGCCAAGAGGGTCGTCCCATGTCCGAAACCGCCTAACTAGTCCAAGTAAAATGTGAAAAACATGCAAAATGAGGGAAGACCGACTAATGCCGCTATCATCCTTCCTCGGGACTCGGTCCTTTGGTAGGCTCTTCACGGCAAAAGTCGGAAAAAGGCTTATTTTTGTGAGGTTAAGATCTTTTTGTGAGACGATTTTCTTTTGGCATTTTCTCTTTTCTTATGCATTTTTGCCTTGTTTAGCCATGCCATTCTTTTTCTTCTTTTCTATTTTCTTTTTGGCTTTTGTGCCTTTTCTTTTTCTTCATTCTTTTCTTTCTTTCATTTTCTTTTCTTTTTCTTTTCTTTGCCCTTTCTTGGCAAGATTTGGCTTTTTGGCATTTCTTATTGCAAAGAAAGACTAATTCAACAATTTGCGATTTTATTGTGTGGAAATGAGTAGGAGATAGGGAAATGGGTGAGTCGGGGAGCGTCCTTCCCTTCAAACGCACAAAAAGTGGAGAACTTGGACTAATTAAACGATCCTAAACATGGTCACCTAAGGGACGAGACTCGGTAACCAAGGCCTTTTCTCACCGTGGGTGGTCATAATGGTCAAAATGCAAATCCCGTAGTAAATCCCTAGTAAACTAGGTGGACTCAAGGTAAAGGACCAACGAAATCATTGATTTAGGGTCATTCTACTAGATTAAAGTCCAAGACTCGATTTACACTACTAGGAAGGGAAAGTAAGCACTCACACACTAGCCTCTAAACCGGGTTTTCGAAAACCATTTACACACAAGACACACAACAAAACACAAAACAAAGACTCAACGAAAACGAAAGAAAAAGGAATAAAAGCAACAAAACAAGAACAACACAAAACGAGCACATACACAACATAAACACCACCCCGATCATCCAAACAAGCCACCAAATCATCCACACATTACAAAGCTCCACCCGAGCACACCACGTCATAATCTCCTCCAAACTCCGCAAGAGGTAAAGAAGAAAAAGAGACAAGATGTTACCGGGAGTCTTGAAAGCCTTCCAAAGTTAACGGCGATTAAAGCAACCTATAAGGGAAAGGGAGGCAAAACACGCACACAAAACAAATATACGACACAACGACACAAAAAAGAAAAGATACAAAAGAAAAATCTTTTTGATTTTTTGTGAAATTTTTTCAAATTTTTAGGGTTTTTAAAGATTTTTTTGAAAGACTACAAAAATAAAGCTAACTATGCTAGAATACCACTCCCCCACACTTAAGTCGAGCCATGTCCTCATGCTCGACCGTAGTGCATGGGAGCACAAAAGAAACTACGAAAAAAAAAGCTAAAAATCAAAAAGTGGAGAAAATGGTAGAAGGTGTCCGGCCGGGGTGTAGTCAAGTCACCATGGGCCGAGACAAGAAAAGGATACGGAAGGGGGGAGAAAAATAAAAAGAAGGAAATAAAAGGAAATGGGAGGGGAGGGCTAGGTGTAATCAAGTCACCTAGCCCGGATTCCGCCTAAATCCGACTAAATCCAACAAAAAAGGTGAAAATCATGAAAAATTTGGATTTTGAAATGACTCTCGATGTAGTCACGTCATCGAGAGTCGGGAGCAAGCACACCAAGGCCTCGAAGGCCACCATGACACAAAGGATAAGAGGGAAAGGGAATAAACAAAGAAGACAAGCTATAAAAACGGAAAAGAGAGGATAGTTGCCGTACCATACGGTTACCAACTCACTCGCTCCATCGTCTCATAAGTCAATATAGGCACTTAGCTTGTCCATGTCGTCGTTATTCCTCTCCAATTGCGATCCGGTTCCATGGTTGGGGCACAAATGCAAAATGAGGCGGGTTTTTTTTTTTTTGCGAAAGTCGGTTTGAAGTGAATAAGAAGTGAGGTGAAAACGTGTATGTGAGGTGTAAGGGTCATACAATGAGAGTAAAGACATGTACGGAGGTTGGGAGGGGGTATAAAGTGGTTGGGTGGTCTCAAACAGCGAAGAAAAGAGCCAACGGAGGACAGGGGGTCCATCCCGGTCGGGATGGGTGGTCCCGATCGGGATGACCGTCTCGTCCCGGTCGGGAAGACCTTGTCCCGGTCGGGATGAGCTGTCAGTGAACCCAACTTTTGTGCACCTCATCCCGGACGGGATGGCATCCTTCCCGATCGGGATGGGCCTTCCATCCCGGACGGGATGACCTCTTCTAGGCCGGAAAGAGTCTCCAAACCCTCTATAGCTCCCAAAAGCTCGCACCGAGCTTCAAAAACCGACTTCCCTTCACACAATCCAAGCTCAAACAATGACTATTCCTTTCTAGGAATCATTTCCACTTCACACCTATTACAATAAACTCAAATAACACATCAAATTCCCTCCCTCACAACGCTCATCAATCATCCAAATAATCAAGAATTTCACAAAAGCAAACAAACTATAAGGGAAAGAGATATATACAAAGAGACGGTTCTTGTGGAACTCCGTCAAACCTAGGTGGTACTTTCTTCAATCTTTTTCAACAACCAAAACTAGTTCCATCTCCATCAAGGGCACGAAGAAACAAGTCGAAGGCCCTAGCAAAGTCTTCAATCAAGCTAGTAACATAAGCATCCACAAACCAAGGCTCTTCATGACCTTGTCTCGACGTTCCCGGGGCATCCCGATCTACTAAGTTCAATGGCTTGAACTTGTACTTTTGATCCTTCGGTATATACCCGAACGTCCATCTATCCTCATGTGGCCCCAAGGGAGGCTCATCTTCATACTGTTTGCTCTTTAACTTGTCATTAAACCCATGACATGGGCTCTCATCCTCCTCCAAATCGGAGTCATCATCCTCAAGTACATACGAGTACTCCTTCAAGCTTTGTCCCGGTTCACCCCCTAGATCGATGTCTTTCTTGGCTTGGATCATATTGCATGATTCACCCTTAGTAGGCGAAGTGTTGCCTTGAAGGTCGAACACTATCTTTTCCTCGCCTAACTCAAATGTGATCCTACCGTTCTTCACATCAATCATGGCACCCGCGGTGTGTAGAAATGGGCGGCCAAGGATAATGGGAGTGTTAGCATCCTCCGGCATGTCGAGTACGATGAAGTCAACCAGAATGAAGAATTTACCGATTCTCACCGGAACATCCTCTAACATTCCTAATGGTCGATTGAGTGAACTATCGGCCATTTGGAGTGTTATAGAAGTACTCTTAAGCTCCTTCATTCCAAGTCGGCAACAAATAGAATAAGGGATGATGCTCACACTCGCACCCAAATCGCATAATGCTCTTTCGATCTTGTAGTGCCCTATGGTGCAAGGGATCGAGAATCTACCCGGATCCTTCAACTTCGGAAGCGTAGAACCTTGAATGAGCTCGCTCACCACCCTTGTGAACGCGATGGTTTCTTCCTTGTCGACGGATCTCTTCCTAGCCAAGATTTCTTTCATAAATTTTCCATATGCCGGGATTTGGGTAAGTAGCTAGGTAAATGGGACACTCACATCCAACTTCTTTACAATACTAAGGAACTTGTCATATTGAGAGTCTACCTTGGTCTTCATTTGCCTTGTTGAGTAAGGCAACTTGACTTGGTATTTATTTTGCTCAATCGGGGTGGACTCTTGAAATGACACTTTCTTTTTACCCTTATCTTTAGCTTGAAGTGGGGGAAGCTTGTCTTGTTGGAGTTTCTCAACCTCCCATAAGACTTGCTCCTCTATTGGATTATCAAGGGTTGAGCTTTCTTGAGTTGGAGGTGTCATCTTTCTTGTCGGTTCTTGCATTGGCTCTTGCTCACTCGGGAATGGGGGGGAGTCATAAGATGTACCTCTCCTTGTGGTGATGGCATTGACATGCTCAAAAGTCGGAGTTACACCTTGAGGGGGTAATTGCCCTCTTTGTCTTGAGGAACTTCCCGATGCAAGTTGTGCCACTTGATTCTCAATCATCTTCATGTGAGTTTTCATTTCCTTGTTGTCTATTAAAATTTGACTAATGGCTCCTTGTTGTGACATTTGTGCATCCAATTGCCTCTTTTGCATTTCTTGAGTATCCCTATGGATATCCACCATTTGCTTTTTCATGTCGAAATCCCGTGGAGGTGATGATGGATTATGCGGAGTATTGGTGAGGGCTAAGGGGGTACCATAGTCATGAATAGGAGATCGGCTCCTAGGCTTGTTTTGTTGTTGATTACCTTGAGTTGCTTGTTGTTGACGGTTCCCTTGGAACCCATGATAATTGCCTTGATTAAGGCCTTGATTGTTGCCATGGTTGTGGTTTTGATATCCTTGGTTGAAGTTTCCATGTTGGAACCCTTGATTGTTGTTGAATGAACCTTGGTTACTTTGCTTGAAGTTGTTGAAAGGCCTTGAGTTGCCTTGGTAACCTTGGTTGTTGTCCCTTAAGGGAGGTGGAACATAAGGACGATGTTGTTGTTGGTGTTGAAAAGCTTGTTGTTGAGGGACTTGATTGGAAGCTTGGTATTGATTAGAATAGGAAATACCTTGCTTGAATGCTTGAAAGGCATTCACTTGCTCAATACTCCCTCTACAATTCATAGGGTCATGACCAACGATTCCACAATTATCGCACATCCCATAATAAGGCAAAGGAGGTGCAAATTCCAAAGCATTCACTTCATGAATTGAGGCTTGGTTGGAGGAACCGATGCTTTGGACTTGAGTGAGGTGACCTTGAAGCTTCTTGTCAATGGATTCCATGTGTGTCTTCAATTGAGCCCCAAGGTCAATGCTTAATTGAGTTATAGCATCAACCTCGTGCCTACCTCCTCGGTTTGCCTTCCTAGGCCTAGAGTATTGCGAATTATGCACCGCCATCTCTTCGATTCTCGCCCAAGTTTGGTCATCATCGACCTCGGTGAACCTACCATTGGAGCCCATATTGAGTATAGTTCTTGAGTCCTCATAAAGACCATTCCAAAATTGTTGGACCAAGAACCATTGTGAGAGAACATGATGAGGGCATGATCTAACCAAAGACTTGAACCGCTCCCAAGCTTCATATAGGCTCTCTTCATCCCGTTGTTGGAAACCGGTGATGGAGGCCCTAAGCAAATTTGTCTTTTCCGGAGGGTAGAAAGTTTGGTAGAACGCCAATGCAAGCTTCTTCCAAGTGTCGATGCCCATGGTTGCCCTATCGAGACCTTTAATCCATTGCTTCGCTTTTCCAATAAGAGAAAACGGAAATAAAACCCATCGGATTTGATCTTGTGTAACCATGGGTTGAGAGATAGCGTCGCAATAATCGGAGAAAGTCTCCATGTTTTGGTGCGGGTCTTCGGTGGGCAAACCACTAAATTGATTCCTTTCCACAAGTTGAATGAAGTGGGTCTTGGCCGTAAAATTTCCGGCATAAGCGGCCGGTAGAGCATTGGGTCCCGGCAAGACGTCTTCCGTGAATGTAGAGTGAGAGGAAAATTTCGGCATTATTGGATGTAAGGGAGAAGATGGTGTAGATGGAGTTGAAGTAGATGTAGAAGGGGAGCAAGGACTAGAATCTCCAAAGGGATTGGTGAAATTCCCTTCGGCCGTCTCTCGATATGCTTCCTCAATATCGCTTCCTTGAGCTTGCTCTTGATGGGTATTGCTTGCACTTGATTGAGAGATCCTAACCCGATTAATCGTCCGTTGGCGAAAAGCTCGAAAAAGCCTCTCCGGCTCTGGATTAAAGAGAAAGGATTCGCCTCCCCGCCTAGGCATACACTACACACTAGAACAAACGTGAGAATACCTAGTGCTTTATGGGCACTAGGTAACGACAATAAACAAGCACAACTAGAGACAAAGAGAAAAGAAAGCTAAGAAAGCAAGAAAAACTAGAGAATATTCACAAGAGATGATAGAAGGGCACAAAGGAGGGCAACTAAGTCTAGAAATAAGCAAACAAAGTCTAAACAATGCACCGTCCCCGGCAACGGCGCCAAATTGATAGGAGGGATTTGTCGTGGATCCCACCGCCAATTAAATAACCGGCTAGCACCTAACGGTAGTTAGGGTAAGTCGGGTCGTGTCCACGGAGACGGTATTGCAAGGTTTAGACTAAAGCGGCCTAAAACGAGACTATGCTACCAAACAAACACAAAGAACTACTAATTGATGAATTATGATGAGAGGAGAAGAAAGTAGACTAATGATGAGCTATGATGAACTAGACTATCGAATACTAACTAAACACAAGCCAACTAGCAAACTAAGAGAATGAGTCTAACTAATAAGGTGAATCAAATATGGAAAAGAGGTGGGTTAGGTCGGGTTCATAAGTGTAGTAGGATGACTTGGGTGGTCAAGGGTGTCCACACTAGACAAACAATGAGTAGAGGAAAACTAGCATGAGAAGCATGGCCACTACAACTCAAACAAACATTTCAACAAACACATGGTGTGCCAAGAATGTGACTAACAATAAGGATTTACCCTTTACGCCTAATCAAACCCTAATCACCCATAATCTACCCTTAATCCCCCTACTAACCCACAAGTAATCTACTCACTCATAATCAAAGAAAAACTAACAACAATAAGAAGAGAACACAACATCATAACCCTAACATTCATCATCAAGAACAATAACAATCAATAACAACAAACACTAAGTAAAGATTCAAACTTGATTCAATAACAATAAACAAGAGAAAAGAAAGTTATACCAATAATAGGATGATGAAAAGATGATATCTTGCATAAAAAGAGAAACCCAAATAATCCCAAGGTTGTCAATCTTGGAGAAATCTTCAAGTATCTTCTTAATACAAGAACTAATTAACTAAGATTAACTAAGAATCAAAGAGAGATTCAAACTAATATGAGGAACTAAATCTAGGGTTTATAACTTGTAGAGGGGCTTAAGAGAGGCTAAACTAATGCAGGATACATAAACAATCCAAGAGGTAAGTATTTATAGGGTTACAAATGGAAGGGAATTGGAAGAAAAGAAATGCGGGTTACAGCTAGGTGGTCCCGACCGGGACGGGTCATCCCGACCGGGACGGACCCACCATCCCGACCGGGACGGGTTGGTCCCGACCGGGATGGCCTTGCAGTAGCACCCTCCAAAGTGCACTTCATCCCCGACGGGATGAGGTGCATACCCGTCGGGGATGAGTCTTGTAGGCCTCCAATATGACCCTTTTGGTTCCTCCATGCTTCACATGAGCTTCTCATCGATTCTTGGGACTCGGGATCGGGTCTCGGAGGCTCGGGATTGGGTCCCAAGGTCTCGGGGTCGATTCCGAAGCAACAAGTCATCATTCCTTTACTCCGTTGGCTCCAAAATGTGTATGTATAGAGTCGGAATCGCTCCAACTCTTCCAAATCGGTCTCGGGAACCTGAAACGAACTAAAGGAAGCATAAGAAGCCCCTAAACCGCTCCCAAGGAGCGACTCCACAAGGAAATGGGACCAAAATACTACAAAATAGGCACTACAAACTACACTAATCAATCTTGGTGGAGATCTTGAAGAATTCCCAAATTACAAGCACTAATCTAGGATTAGCGATAATCTAAGGACTAATCTACACTAATCTAATCTAATCTATGCTAAAACTAGGCTAGGGTTTGTGGGTAATGAAGAACATAAGCTAGGAATACAAGAGGAGGGGTATATATAGGTTTACAATGGAAAGGAGGAGAAACAAAGTGACGGGGGCCTGTAACTGGGTCATCCGGGTCGGGATGGACCAAAACAGGAGCATCGCTTTCACTGCACCTCATCCCGGACGGGTTGAGGTCATACCCGTCGGGGATGAGTCTTGTAGGCCTCCAATATGATCTTTTTGGTCCCTCCTTGCTTCACATGGACTTCTGATCGATTCTCGGGACTCGGGATCGGGTCTCGGAGGCTCGGGATTGGGTCCCAAGGTCTCGGGGTCAAATCCAAGGCATCGAGTGATCGTTCCTTCACTTCATTGGCTCCAAAAAGTGTATGTATTGAGTCGGAATCGCTCCAACTCTTCATGAATGGTCTCGGAAACCTGAAACAAACTAGAGGAAGCATAAGTAGCCCATAAATCGCTCCCAAGGAGCGATTCCACAAGGAAAATGGGACCAAAACACTACGAAATAGGCACTAAAAACTACACTTATCAACTCCCCCACACTTAACCCTTACTCGCCCTCGAGTAAGCACATACTAACTACTAAACTTGCCGAGTGGGTATTAGCGCACCCTAC
Source organism: Agrostemma githago (assembly GCA_958450325.1). NCBI lineage: Eukaryota > Viridiplantae > Streptophyta > Magnoliopsida > Caryophyllales > Caryophyllaceae > Agrostemma > Agrostemma githago. The sequence goes on from OY288241.1 coordinate 56,728,562, forward strand.
GCCCTTTCAACTCACACGAGTACACTTAGAGGAAAAGTGCACTCCGCAAGGCAAGGGGGGTCTTGCGACAAAACTGTGGATGCAACCGGACACAAAACACATAGACAAACAAACATACAAATAAATACATAATCGGTTGCACCCAAAAGAAAACAAATACCGCTTCCCTCAACAAAGCGGTGAAAGAAACACCGGTTTAGGACTCAAGGCAAGTGACAATGTTCCCAAGCTAATCATACAAATCGAGATGAACTAAACCCTAATAGTATGACGACAAAGCAATAAAAACGTTGGTAACTTACCTAGGTTCCTCCTAACCTTCTAAGAACGTACCACGGGACGATCGGCGGGATGGAAAAAGGATGAACCATGGTGTTAGTCGACACTGTAGGTAAGTGAGACCCCGCCCCCTTTAGCAAAGAGCCAAGAGGGTCATCCCATGTCCGAAACCGCCTAACTAGTCCAAGTAAAAAGTGGAAATGATTGCGAAATTAGGGAAGACCGACCACTACCGCTATCATCCTTCCTAGGGACTCGGTCCTTTGGTAGGCTCTTCACGGTAATGATCGGAAAAAGGCTTATTTTGAGATGTGGGGATTATTTTTGTGAGACGGTTTTCTTTTGGCATTTTCTTCTTCTTTTGCATTTTTGCTTTGTTTTGCCATGCCATTTCTTTTTCTTCTTTTCTATTTTCTTTTTGGCTTTTGTGCCTTTTCTTTTTCTTCATTCTTTTCTTTCTTTCACTTTCTTTCATTTTCTTTTCTTTGCCCTTTTGGCATGATTTGGCATTGTTGGCAATTCTTTGTGATTTAGAAAGAGAGAAATAAACAAGTTGCAAATTATTGTGTGGATATGTGTAGGAGGTAGGGTAATGGATGAGTCGGGACGGCGCCTTCCCTTCAAACCCACAAAAAGGTGGAGAACTTGGACTAATCAAACGATCCTAGACACGGTCACCTAAGGGACAAGACTCGGTAACCAAGCCCTTTTCACACCGTGGGTGGTCATAATGGTCAAAGGTGCAAATCCCGTAGTAAATCCCTAGTAAGCTAGGTGGACTCAAGGTAAAGGACCAACGAAATCATTGATTTAGGGTCATTCTACTAGACTAAAGTCCAAGACTCGATTTATACAACTAGGAAGGGAAAGTAAACACTCGCACACTAGCCTCTAAACCGGGTTTTCGAAAACCATTTACACACAGGACACACAACAAAACACAAAACAAAGACTCAACGAAAACGAAAGAAAAATAAACAAAAGCAACAAAACAAGAACAACACAAAACGAACACATACATAACACAAACACCACCCCTAGCTTCCAAATGAGCAACCAACCAACATCAAACTTTACAAAGCTCCTCCCGAGCACACCACATCACATTCTCCTCCAAATTCCGCAAGAGACAAAGAAGGAAAAAGGGATAGAAGATGTTACCGGACATCTTGAAAGCTTTCCAAAGCCATCGGTGGTTTAAGCAACCTATAAGGAAAAGGGGGGCAAACACACACAACAAAACAAATATACGAGACAATGACACAAAAGAAAAACACACAAAAAGAAAATCTTTTTGATTTTTACGAAATTTTTTATAATTTTTAGGGTTTTTAAAGATTTTTCGAAAAATTACGAAAATAAAACTAACTACGGTAGAATATCGCTCCCCCACACTTAAGCCGAGCAATGTCCTCATGCTCGACCGTAGTGCATGGGAGCACAAAAGAAAATAAAAGAAACTACGAAAATAAAGCTAAAAAAATCAAAAATAAAGTGGAGAAAATGGGTAGAAAGTGTCCGGCCGGGGTGTAATCAAGTCACCATGGGCCGAGACGAGAAAAAGATATGGATGGGGGAAGAAATACAAAAGAAAGAAATAAAAGGAAATGGGAGGGGAGGGCTAGGTGTAATCAAGTCAGCTAGCCCGGATTCCGCCTAAATCCGACTAAATCCTACAAAAAAGGGTGAAAAACCTGTAAAATTTGGATTTTGAAAAGGACTCTCGATGTAATCACATCATCGAGAGTCGAGAGCAACCAAAACCAAGGCCTCGAAGGCCACCATGACATCAAGACACAAAAGTGTACAAGGGGAATGGAATAAACACAAAAGAAAACATGCTATAAAAGACGGGAAAGAAAGGATAGTTGCCGTACCAATAGGTTAGCAACTCACTCGCTCCATCGTCTCATAGATCAATATTGGCACAAAACTTGTCTTCGTCATTGCTATTCCTCTTCATTCTCGATCAAACCGCATGGTGAGGTAGTAATGGTGTTAGGGGGTGGAAATAGATGTGAAGATCGGTGTAAAGGGAAGAGAAACGAGATGAGGGTATGTAAATGAAGTGTAATGGTCATATGACATGAGCAAGGATAGGTAGGGAGGTTGGGTGGGGGTATACAATGGTTGTGTGGGCCCAAATGTCGAAGAAGAGGCCAAAAGAGGAGAAAGGGGACCATCCCGGCCGGGATGGATGGTCCCGGTCGGGAAGACACACTCGTCCCGGTCGGGAAGCCACCTTCCCAGTCGGGACGGCACTCCAACAAGCTCCAATTTTTGCACCTCCATCCCGATCGCGACGGCTCCTTCCCAGTCGGGATGGCATATCCTTCCCGGTCGGGAAGCTCCCTTCCCGCCCGGGATGGGTCTTCTTGACCTCCAAAACCCCAAAAGCTTCACCGAAGCTTCAAAAACCGACTTCCATACTCATGAACCAAGCTCTACCATTAACCATTCCCCTCTAGGAATCATCTTCACTTCACACCTATGACAATAAGCTCAAATACGACATCAAATTCCCTCCCTCACATCGCTCATCAACAATACAAATAAACAAGAATTCCACATAGGCTAACAAATCTTAGAAACCAAACTATACAAACAAACATAAACACAAATACAAGCACAAAAGAAAAGGGAAAAGATATTTACACTAACTACTCTCACCAACAACGCCTCCATAGCCATCAAGAGCTCGGAGTAGTAAGTCAAATGCCCTAGCAACATCTTCATTGAAGCTCACATGGCCAAGCCTAGCCACTTTCAAAAGTTTCCAAGTCGGAGGTGAGAAGCGATCATCTTCATTAAGCTCGGGGTTCTCGTGATCTTCCGGGTCTTCGGAACCAACATAGCTACGACTCTTATGACCATCCGGTAGGTATAGTGGTCTAGAGTCAAGCTCGGTATCATGATGTGGGAGATCACACCCTAGGGTGTCCCTTCTTCTACGGGGTCGAGAGTGGAACTCTTTTCCACCGCCCGACAAGGATCCTCTTCACCAACTGTCTCACAAGACAAGGGACTAGGCATCGAGTGCGGTAGAGGAGGAGAAGGCATCAAGTTTTCTTCATTGGAGGCTTTAGGATCCTCCAATTTCCCATACAAGGCAAGTTCCAAGGCATCTACTTCTTTTTCCCAAGTATTGCGCTCCTTTTCACTCACCTTGTCTATATGGCCTAGAGGAGGTATGTCTTCACTTGGCTTTGGATTGTCTAGTGGTTCATCACGAAGAAAATCGAACAAATCCAATTTCATCGCCAATACATCGGCTCCCCAAGAGTTATCTCGAGAATCATGTTCACTCCCCTCCTCATTGTCGGCCCTTGAAGCTTCAACTTCCTCTATTCTCTCCCTATCTTCACCACCCAAGCAACACTCAACAATGGTCTCTTGACCGACCCTCTCTTCTTCATTTGTAGCTTCAAGGTTGGGTTGACTTTCTTGTGGAGACACCCGACCTTCTTGCCCAAATGAACCTTCCTCAACATGTAGTGGAGCTCGAGTGGCCAACATCGTGATATGAGCCATGAGTGCATTGATGCGAGCATCTTGCACCTCTATTTGGGCCTTGCACTCCTCCCTAACCCCTTGTATTTGAGTCAACATCAATTGTTGACCCTTTTGCAATAACATCATTGTCTCATGTTGACTCTTTTGCGTTTGGGCCAACATTTGACATGTCTCAAAGTAGGGATTTTGTGGTTGTGGGTTATGTGAGGGTGTTTGGTAGTTGTTAGGATGTTGGAACGATCCTTGACAACTTTCTTGGGAACCATAAGAAGAGGGTTCATAAGATTGTTGATGAGGTTGATATGGTTGGTAAAGTTGTGGGTTTTGGTAATTCGCCCCATAGTTGTCCCGTGATGATTGATGGTAGCTTGGACGCGCCATGTCCATAACGTTGCTTTTGTACCTAGGATGAGCTAGAAGCACTTGAGCAAACGTTAGTATCCTAGTGCTTTTGAGGCACTAGGAAGGGAGAGTAACACACAAGAAGAAAAACGGAGATACACAAGGAGAACAGAACACAAAAATCAAGAACAAAGTCCAAAACTAAGCAAACAAAAGTCTAAACTACGCCGTCCCCGGCAACGGCGCTAATTTGATGGGAGGGATTTGTCGTGGATCCCCGCCAACAAATAAAAACCAACTAATCCTAGTGGGTAGCTAGGGTAAGTCGGGTCGAATCCACAGGGACGGGAGGTCGGACTAAGGTATGCTACGGTCTAGGACTAGGTTCGAGACGAGCTAATCTAAGGAGGGGGAGACTAGGACTAAGCTAGGTCTAAAGCAAGAAAACAATCAAAGGAAACGGGCTAGGATTAGGTCGGGGTCAAAGGGGTAACAGAATAGTCGAGGAAGAGCTAGAGTGAAGGAGGTAGTAGGGTAATCTAGGTATAGTCCGGGCTCCCGCAACTTAGACTCACCTAGAGGTTCCACCTAAAACCCACCCTGGCGACACAAACGACAAACGGGGTTACTAGCGTGATATCGGGGCCTAGGTCGCATCCGGGCTCTCGCAACTTAGACCGACCTAGGGGTCGTCCTCACCGGGCTCTCGTAACTTAGTGAGGGAACCAAACCCACGAACAAACTATCACCCACAGGAGAAAGTCAAGAAAAACAAGCATATGCATACTAGTCATTCAAGCATTTCAACAAACATGTGATATGCATCAAACCAAGAGGAAACCCAAATCTTCCACCAACATCTCCAACAAACCCTTAATCATCCGATTAACACCCTAATCACCTTAATAACTCTAGCAAGAATCTACTCTAACATATCTAATCTAAAACAAACAAGAACAAGATGAACCAACACAAGAACAAGAGGATGCATATATGAAACTAACAAGAGCTATGAACTATGAGCAATAAACGATAAACAAGAACTAAAGATTCAAACTTGATGAAAGAACAAAGATTAAGAGAAAGGAAAAGGAAAAGAGATTATACCATACTAGAAGATGAAAAAAAGAAGGAAACTTGCATAAATGGAAGAACCCAAAAACAATCAACCAAGGTTGTCAATCTTGGTGGAGATCTTGAAGAATTCCCAAATTACAAGCACTAATCTAGGATTAACAATAATCAAAGGACTAATCTACACTAATCTAATCTAATCTATGCTAAAACTAGGCTAGGGTTTGTGGTTAATGAAGAACATAAGCTAGGAATACAAGAGGAGGGGTATATATAGGGTTACAATGGAAATGAGGAGAAACAAAGTGACGCGGGCCTGTAACTGGGTCATCCCGGTCGGGATTAGTTGGTCCAGGTCGGGATGACGTGGTCCCGGTCGGGAAGAGCTAATCCCGGTCGGGATGGACCCAAAACAGGAGCATCGCTTTTAGTGCACCTCATCCCGGACGGGTTGAGGTCATACCTGTCGGGGATGAGTCTTGTAGGCCTCTAATATGATCTTTTTGGTCCCTCCTTGCTTCACATGGACTTCTCATCGATTCTCGGGACTTGGGATCGGGTCTCGGAGTCTCGGGATTGGGTCCCAAGGTCTCGGGGTCGAATCCAAGGCATCGAGTGATCGTTCCTTTACTTCTTTGGCTCCGAAAAGTGTATGTATTGAGTCGAAATCGCTCCAACTCTTCATGAATGGTCTCGGGAACCTGAAACGAACTAGAGGAAGCATAAGTAGCCCATAAATCGCTCCCAAGGAGCGATTCCACAAGGAAAGTGGGACCAAAACACTACGAAATAGGCACTACAAACTACACTTATCACGTACATCCTAGCATCTCTTCCAATTCCTGGGTTTTATTCAATGTCTTGCTACCCCCAATCGGCTTAAGCATCATCCTGAATTCACGGATCAAATCGCACATGCTCTCCACATCTTCTTAATAAGCAGACCGTAGAATACCCATCATCTCATGAACTTCCGACCACAGTTTAGACATCTCTATCTGCTTTCCGTCTATGATGTCAATGTCATCGCCTTCCACACCGTCGTCAGCAACACGAGAATTGCGCAGTGCATCCCTCGACCACCTTCTCGCAACGTAGTTATCAGGTATACTGGTCAAGCCCTTCGAATAATATATCCAAATTATGTGTCGACACAGTATTCCTCTTGTCTCAAACAATTTACACGTGCACTTGACGTCCGACGTTTCTGCAGGAAGTTATTAAAGCATTAAGACTATCAGAACTACAACCTTCAAACCGCGTTACTTTAACTCATACTATGTGTTACTTTAATACATGCATTCTGTTACTTTAACTCACTAATCCCGTACAACAAAAGCATTATGTGCTGGATCTACAACCTATAAACCGCATTACTTTAACTCATACTGTGTGCTACTCTAATACATTCATTCTGTTACTTTAACTCATAAATCCAGTATAAATGAAGACAACAAGCAGGCCATTGCGTACCTTGTTTGTAGTGGACTAGAAATTCTTTACCCCTGGTGGCATCCCTCACTGTAGTTACTTCAACCCCATCCCTTTCAGCAAATCCTCTCACACTGCACGTCCCCACTGAACCCTTTACCTCCTCTTGAAATTCATCAAACACCACGTGGGTGTACACCCTTGACGCGTGTTGTTCTATCGGGAGGTGGGTCATTGTCTTCGGCAGAGATTGTATATTCTCGCTGTCTAGCTTTTTCTTGGTATACCTCTGCTGATCCATGGCGCTCTCGAACCGCATCCAGAATTCAACCAACGTTCCATGCTGGTTCTCAAATCGTTTGAAGAAACTGTTTTCGTTCTCCGATCTCTGTGTTGTTCGCATTAAGCCACCCATCTTCAGATCCCTGCAGTGTGTCATGACCCACTGCTTTCTGATCGAAAAGGTAGGTGTGAACCACTGAACATCACCCACGTCGTGCTCCTCCATTGTTTCCATCCACCGCTCGTCGAATTCTGCTGCATCGATGTCGTCATCCCACACTATTGCATTCAATTTCTTCAAGAATTCCTGGTAGTCAGCCCTCGAGGCACCATATTTAGTGGGGACCTTATTCATTATATGCCACATACAAAATCGTTGCCACGCCGATTCGAACATCTTCTCGAACGATGCTATGATCCCGGGGTCCTGATCAGTGATGATGTACGCAGGCTCCTTGCCACCCATGGCCTTCAAGAACCGTTCAAACACCCAGTTGAACGATTTAAAGTCCTCGTGCACGATGAGAGCGCTACCAAAAGTCATGGATCGTTTGTGGTGATCGACACCAGTGAACGGGGTGAATATCATCTTATATTTGTTCGTCTTGTATGTTGGGTCGAACGAAACTGCGTCACCAAACAACCTGTAGTTTCTTCTAGCAACACCGTCAGCCCAAAATACCCTGCTCATACTACCATCCTCATCCAGGTCGTAATAAAAAAAATCCCTCCTGATTGTCCGCTATACCTCTGAAACGATCGATGAATAACTGACCATCTCTCTCATGGACGAAGCACTTTATATCTCTGCCAAAGTTCTTGAAGTCGACCAAGCTGACACCTACGTTTGCGAACCCTTCAACCTGCTCCTTACACATCTTGTACGTCTGCGTGGCACCGATCTTCAGCTGAAACAATTCGTTGATTAAAGTAACGTATGACAGAAGTTGAAGTAACAGTAAGACAACATTAAAGTAACGAGTTGATTAATTTACCAGACATTGCTAATTCACAGACGGCATTCATTAAAGTAACAGGGGTTATGAACCACAGTAAGATAGCATGTGCATTAGAGCAACCAAATATTACCTATGGCGCAGTGAACTAAACACATAGTGATCTGAACTTACATAATTGAACCTGCAAGAAGCTACTCAACACATACCCATGAATTGTTCAGGATCATTTGCTTGTGGTACTTCGTGAGGTTTCTCGATAACTTATGGAATTCTCTGTCTTTTGGTGAAATTAGCTCGTGGTTGTGCCCACTGTGAAAAACAACAATTTTCATAGGACCGCCTTTGCTGAACAACTTAATTCTTGCCATACAGCCAATACAACGGACCTTAGTTTTCCTTTTTGGTTCCTTCACAGCGACTCCCTCTGTCGTTCCCTCCACTGCTTCCCCCTTCGACGTTGCCTCCTTGGATGCCGCATCTCCGCTGACTTTTTTTTGTTAAAACCCTGCCTAAACTTAATTTTCTATATATATAGAAAAGGGATCAGGTGAGTCCACTTCTCATAATTGAGTCCGTGAGTCCTCACCTCCACCCTTAGATTAGAATAGATGAATGATTCTAATTTGTTTGGATAGTTAAAGCAAGTGACAATATTTGGTAAATATCTCATGCACCCCCCTCTCTTCTTAATTTAATCTTCCCCCTATCAAAAATAATTATTATCTCTCTTCTCACATACACGTATTATGATTTTCATATAAAAAATTTGAATCGCTATTATATAGAACAAAAAAATAAAAATTACCGCATCTCTTCTTCTCTCCTTAATTTATTTTGTGTTACTCTTATTATATGGAACTGTTACTCTGAATAAAGTTTGGTGTTACTGTAACGAACATCATGCAAATATGCTTTCATTGATCTCAGAGTTATATGCTCTCAGCACATAACAAAATTATTATAACTCAACATATAATAATGTTACTTCAACGTTACAAACGTGTTACTCTAATAGATACTTTGTATTTTACAAACGTTTACTCTAATAGATATATTTTGTCCAACGTTACAAACGTGTTACTCTAATAGATACTTTGTGCTTCTCCAACGTTACAAACGTTTACTCTAATAGATATTTTTTGTTATTCCAACGCTACAAACGTGTTACTCTAATAGATAATTTGTGTTACTCCAATGTTAGAAACATGTTACTCTAATAGATACGACTTTCACTGTATCACATGAATATTGAATACTGATTGTGTTTCCTATTTTGTTGGAAGTTATTGACTTAAATACTTATTATTGCATTAAATACTTAATGGATGAATCTTTTATCATTTTAATCTCAACCGTCTATCTATTAAGTTTTAATGGCTTAGATTAGGAATTACGGACTCAAAAAATATTGAGGATTCATCTAAACCCATCCCTCTCTATATATATATAGGGTCCCTATTCATTGAACCCATGTTCTTAGAAGTAAGGACGGACTAAACGCACACTTACACTAAACAAAAGTTATATTATTCTTGTGTTGATCATTAGCTAATAATGATGGTTGGGCTCATATTAACTCTTTCTGATCATCACAAGTCACAACTAGATCGCGCGGATGCATGAGTAACATGCTTTAAATCCCTATGATTGGTTAGGGTCCACAGTTAATAATCTAAAGTGTGGAATAATAAGATTATCACAATCAAATACTAAATCTAATTAGCATCCCCACTATAATATTTGCATGCTTAGATTTAGTTCGTGTATCTACGATCTAATCCGAGTAGTTGGTGGCTTATTAAACACATCATTGCCACCTTTGAGTTTTTTTATTACAAATTTTATTCAAAAGTTGGTCACAAACGAGTATACGGAGTATAATTGACATGTTTATACGTAGCATTCAAATAATGCAAGATTTTCTTTTACGATATCCAATTGAAATATTTCCAAGAGATATTTGGAACGATTTGTAATGTATTGTCATCTCTAAATAAATGAAGATTTAGCGACTATTGCTTACTTAATGATACATATTTTAATGAGGTGTAAGGATTTTTAGTTACAAGATAAAGAAATAAGCACGGTAATGGGGTGGTTCATTGACCGAATGATGGTTTAGAAATGCGTGTGAGACTTACTCTTACCAAATGATACGCCATTAAAAGTTTGCTCAAAATAAACGAAATGTCTCTGAGCATAAGACGATTGACCGTCCCTATTGATATCCCAATATTATTAAAAGAAGGTTTTTTTGACCCTCCACAATTAATCTCACACTTGATTGATGAGGTGACAGTCCCACAATTATTTGGGGAATAAAATATTTTATTTAAAGGAGAACTCAACCTAAACTCATGTTAGTTAGTTATTTAACTTAAGTTATATGCTCTTAATAATCCAACTTTATTAAATTAAATTACTCAAATTTATACATTATTAATTTATCAAAGTAATACTTTATTAACTTATCTTTATTTATTTATACATTATCAAATTTAAATACATCATAAATGATTTAAAAACATATTAAATGACTAAATACATTTTTATGTGATTATTTAAATGGAATGATTTCATTTTCTATTACTAAACTGATTCAGCAGTCTTAAATACATTCAAGTCAAATTTAAATACATCGGAAGTTAAAGTACAAAATTTCTAATAGAATAGAATTACAGAGTATAAAGGCAAATTTAAATATGACTAAATATTAAAACTAAGTAAATTAATTCTCGCAGATCTGTAAAGAAATCAATTATAATCGAGAATTTAAAATTGTTAAATTATAACTCGGCAATAATTACGGCTACCACGTTTTCGACCTTATTAGGGGTAGGGGGTAAGACGTAAGCTACCAAAAGTTTTAACTTAACAATTTTTTTTGATTACGAATTGCCGCCGTTTCGACTTTATTAGGGTTATACTAAGCTATTGTTAATCTAACACTAAATAAAAATAACATAAAAAAACCACTACCCAAATAATAATGTCATTATGAAACCACTACTAAGTTGGATAAAAAAACTACCCATGATCCCCCACTAAACTTAACTTCTCAATTTTAACAAACAAAAAAACCACTTTTCCCAAATGTAACTAACAAAAAAACTCCCCTTTCTCAAAGGTTAAATAACACATTTAACGAAGAAATTTCAATTCAAAACATTACTCATATCAGGAAAATTCCTATCAAATGTTAGAAAAACAAAAAAATATCAAATTAACTAAATAACAGAGTATTTATTGTCCATTTGAAAAAAGGAATTGTTTGAAAATGAACTAAGGAGAACTTTAAGCCCCAAGGGACTAGAAGACTATCTATCTTTAGAGATATTGTTGGTTGATGAAGAGGTAACTACATGAATTAACAAAAAAAAAACTTTTTAAGTACATGTTATGCATTTTACTATATATCATAATCATAGATTAATGTAACTACTTATCTTAAATACTTACCTTAAAACGTTCTTATTTGCGGGGATGAAAGGGGTGTATTGAACATTACGACAAAAGTAGTATACAAGGAAATATTTCAAATTTCTTGATATATTAGATCTTTTCGGACTTAAACATGTATGTTAGTATGCATGTTATTTCTTTTACAATTATTTCGACGATAATCAATGCACCATTTTTTTTGTACGAGTGTTTATTGAAAATACACAACTGTGATGATATCTAAGACATAAATTGCAAAACATTTTTTAGCGGTCGCCTGTGCATGCTATGCACAGGGTTAATACTAGTTGATAAATAAAATCAAGGAAAACTACCAAAGTTATATGGTGTAGTTCTTATTTAATTTAAAATAGGATTATTTCTTCTTAAAAAAAATCAACTTCATTTAATTTGAAATAAACCCATATATTGGACATATCATAAAAAATAGAATTCCTTCTTAAAGGACCTGGTACTTCAAGTAATGTAGCTCTCATTTTCTTTTATAAAAACTAAATTAATTTGTCCCTTCCTCTTCTACTTCACTTTAACCACCCCACTACCACGTACCACCACCTCAACCACCGCACCTCCATTCTCCCACCGCCTCCACCTCCACTAGTACTCCCCGCACCCTCCACAAATCTCTCTCACATCTTCTTCACCATCGCTTCCTGTCTCTCCTCTCTCTCTCGCCGCGCCCCTTACTTCTCTCTCTGGTACTCCTTCGATGCCAACCATCCCCCCTCCCCGCACACCCTCTTCTTCCTTCACTATTGCCCTCCTCGCAGGGGCGAATGTAGGATTTGAGGGAAGCAGGGACACAATTAAAAAATTTACGGACAATATCTAAAACAAAACAAAAAAAACCAACCTAGAAAGTTTAAAAATTCATTGTCATTATTACATACTCCGAAGAGTCAAGGAATTGAAGTATTCGGTAGCTATTTTATTTTTTCATAGTTGTCTAAAATGTTCAATAACTGAAATCGCAATATTATATTGAACATTAAATGGTACTCCGTGCTACTTGTTATAGTTTTATGCTACTCGTCTTATTCAAGTAGCAAGTAAATATTAATCGTTTAACTACTTAATATATTCGCTCTACTGACAAGGATTCGTATCCTGAAAATGCCTTATAACTTCCGACTCCGTAAATATTCTATGCGGCTACACCTTTGTTTTTTATCATTAATCTAGCAAAACAACTCATTTTTGCATTTACATTATTCCTACCCAAACTTCTCAAATTATCAAGAAATATAAGAATACATTATTAAAAAAAATACCAATAATTCCCCAAATAAATAAATTAGACTCAAATAAATATCTCAAAGAACCCAAATTAATTACTGATTTAGTGACTGATTTAGGGTTTAACAAAATATGAGATACTCAAACAATTAGGAAACCAACAATTACAGTAGAAATTAATAAATAAATTAACAAATCTACAACAAACAATTATATTTCATAGACTTCTATAGCATAATTGAAATAAAATTTCTAAAAATCAAACTTAAAATTTTGGGGAAAAATCAATAACTTACTTTCTATTACTCCCTCCGTCCCTAAAAGATTGTCTCATTTTTCTATTATATGTGAGGAGTACTTTAATGAAATGTGACAATCTTAGTGGGACGGAGGGAGTATAAGTAAAGACTCCGACAGTGACGACGGCGACATGGACGACGCCGACAAGGGGGAGGTCGTGGGTGGCGTATCTAGGTAGGTGGTGGGTGGGATTGGATTTGGGGATAAGTTGGGGTTTATACTTTATTGCTTTGGGAGTTTAACTGTTTAAGTTTTCTGCTTCTTTCTCCTTTTCTCTACGTTGATGGCAGGGATTTTTCGTGAATCCCGATCGATCAAAGTAAAAACCAACTAATCATAAACTTGGGTAGTCGAGGGTAAGTCGGATCGAAATCCATAGGGGTGTTCTAGTTAAATAAAGGTCTCTGTCCAGCTAAGGTATTAGTCGGAAGAGAAGAGGTTTTGGTTTGAATAACGAGATGTTTAACTAATGAAGTAAGAGACAAATATGATTAAAGGGACTAGGGTATGGTCAACGAGGTAGTCTCAATGGAGGTATGGTAGTTCACAAATGAGTCAATTATGATCATTAATTGGAAGGATAAACGGTCTCTCTCTAGTCTCTCTCTACCCAGGATGATCCTAATAACGGGCTCTCCCACCCGCTAGGTCAACCCGACCCAGAGAAAACTCAACAAAATATAATTCACCTATCACAGCCAAGACAAGTAAATCGTATAAAAAACGCAACCAAAGAAGATTACCAACAGCATAATAATGTACAACAGATTGTTATCAGGAAATTAATTGGTTCTTGTACAGTAATAATGTAGGATTATTTGGATTATTAGAAACCAAAATAAAGCCAAAGAATGTTCATAAAGCTAGATTGTTATTTGATACTTGGAGCATGTCTACTAATTCAGCTTATCATCCTGGAGGGAGGATTATTAATTTAATGACAGAGTAACATATGTGATGTGCAATTCATATAATACGACCCAGAATATATTCAAATGCAGCTCAGGAATCGGGTTAATCAGGTGGCATTCTATATATATCACGATGGTTTATGCATTCAATGAAGGAAAGGAAAGGGAGTTCCTATGGAAAAACCTGAAGAGAATTGTGTCTAACAGTCAGGGCCCTTGGGTTCTAGGAGGGGATTTCAATTGTATACTAAATGAGAATGAGAGAGTGGGAGGCTCTTTCTCTAGAAGAGATGCTGATGAATTTCACGATTGTTTGCAGCAGTGTGAGGTACTTGATGGTTCTGCTGTGGGAGCATTATTCACAAGGAATAACAAGCAGCGGCCTGAGGATAAAGTTTATAATAGGCTTGATAGGTTCCTGGTGAACCAGAAATGGTTGGATCAATTCCCTGAACAAATTGCGCACTTTCTACCTGAAGGAAGGTTCAATCATACGCCTTGTTTGATACATAAGAATTCTCAAGAAGAAAAGAGGAGTAGACCTTTCAAGTTTTTCAATATGTGGTGCTTGTCCCATAACTTCAAGAAGATTGTAACACATGGTTGGAAAACGAGAGAGTAGAAACTAGGATGTTTGGGCTAACGCGGAAATTGAAAGAGCTGAAACCGGTTCTTAAAGGCCTGAACAAAGCGCAATTTTCTGACGTGGAGATTGATGCTAATATTGCCCTGACTAAGCTTAAAGAGATACAGAAACAACAGGAAATTGATCCTTCTTATACAAATTTGCTGCAGCAAAAGGGTGAACTCAAAGAGACTTACGACCAGTTGGCCAAGGCTCAACTCGCTTTCCTTAACCAAAAAGCGAAGTTGAACTAGACCTTGGAAGGGGATTCCAACACTTCGTATTTCCATGGGGTTTTAAAAACTAGAAGACGACAAAACCAGGTCCTCCAAATCGACGATCATTTTCGAGTTTTACATACTGACAGTCAAGAGATTCAGGGAAGCTTCATTAATTTCTACCAAGAGCTGCTTGGAACTACTAAATCTTACTGTTGCTGTCAGCAGGAGGATTATGAATTATGGAAATAAATGTGAGGACGAGCAGACCCGAATTCTCCTCAGACCTATTACAGATGATGAGATTTAAAATGTTATATTTAGCATTCCAAATGACAAGAGTCCAGGGCCGGATGGATACACAAGCATGTTTTTTAAATCGTGCTGGGATATTGTGGGACGAGACACATGTGATGCAGTTCAGGAATTCTTCAGAAATGGCAAATTGTTGAAATAATTGAAGGCCACAAACATCACTTTAATCCCGAAAGTAAGGCATCCTACAACTGTAATGCAATTTCGACCGATCGTCTGCTGCAATGTAGTATATAAATGCATATCTAAGTTAATGTGCAATAGATTGCCTGAAGTTCTACCGCATATAGTTTCCAAAACCCAGGGTGGGTTCATTCATGGAAGAAATATCCTTGAAAACACACTCATTTGTCAAGATCTAGTGAAACTATACGGAAGGAAATATGCTTCACCGAGATGTATGATTAAGATCGACCTCCAAAAGGCTTACGACTCGGTGGAATGGAATTTCTTGTTTCAAATGCTTAATGAACTTAGATTTCCTGACAGATTCATCGGATGGATTAGGGAATGCGTATCAACAGCGTCCTATTCACTAAATTTAAATGGTGATACTTTCGGATGGTTTAAGGGACAGAGAGGATTGAGACAAGAGGACCCTCTGTCTCCGCTCTTGTTTACAATATGTATGGATTACCTCTCGAGGCTACTGACTTACACTACGACGACGATGGATTTCAATTTCCATCCACTTTGCAAGCCAATGAAACTGAGCTGTCTGATGTTTGCTGATGACCTTTTCCTTTTCAGTAAAGGGAATGTAAAATCCATCATGGTCTTGCTTAGGACCTTCGCTACATTCTCACAAACTTCGGGTCTAAAGATGATCAGTGGGAAGTCTAATGTCTATTTCAATGGAGCCCCTAATCGTATTAGGCAAGAGATTACTCATATATCGGGATGTGTTGAATGTCAGTTGCTGTTCAAATATTTAGGAGTGCCAATCAAGCCTGCAAAACTCACGGTATGAGACTGTCTTCCATTAACTGACAAGATCCTGGAGCGAATCAAATTTCTAGGCACCAAAAAGCTTCCATATGCCGGGAGACTAGTGCTTGTTAAATCCGTTTTTAAGACGCTGCACTCTTGTTGGGCCTCAATTATCTTACTCCCAAAAGGAGTTTTGGTCAAAGTGGAAGCGGTTTGTAGGAATTTTCTATGGGACGAAAATGCTGAGTACAACAGAACTCCAACAGTAGCTTGGGAAAAGATTTGTAAGGAGAAGAAACAAGGAGCCCTTGGATTGAAGGACGAGATAGCCTGGAATATAGCGAGCATAGGAAAGCTTGTTTGGTGGATTTATCATCTTCCCAATAAGCTATGGGTCCAATGGATACATCATATGTACTTAAATAATGGTGACTGGTTTACTCATGTTCCGTCCTCTCAAGCAAGTTGGTACTGGAAGAAGATTTGTAAACTGAAAACCGAGCTGCAATGTGCTTATGACAACCGGGAATGGGCGAATTCACCCGGAAAGAAATATACCATTAACATTTGTGAGTAAAATACTCTTCGTAAGAGAAGATTTATTGTGAAAAAACTCGCATAATTTAACACTATAACTTGGACATTTTACTTTAAAATTATTATTGATAAAATGAAGCCCTATTTTAAAATCCGCATGGGAGACCAAATTTTTTGAGACGGTTCTGGTCCCTGTGCTGCTACTGCATGTTACTCTACTACTCTAAACCCTTCTCTCTCCCTCTTTTTCAATAGTGGGTTGTCCATGGTTATGTATGGTGCTTGGGCTTACCTTCACCTTCATTCACTCGCTACTGCCTCGTATCTCTATTTAGACCCATGATATAACGGAACTGAGTCTTGCTCCCTTCTACAAACTTTTAAGTCTCGAACTTAGCTTTCCAACGCATCCTGAATCACTTGATTCCAATGTCGTATGAGTGAGATATCATCATTTCAAGACAATCCGATCAAGTAGGCCTTTGACTTTTTCTTGACCCGGTTTGGTCATTGACCCGATTTTACTCGGTTACTCTCAAAACGGTACCTATAAAATACAAACGACACAAAGCAGTACCAAATTCTCGAGAAATAAAATTTATTACAATATTTATAACTAAAGTACTAATTAACACTTATTATCGTATAATAACCTATAATGAGCTATAATAACGATTAAGTACACAACAGCAACATGAATAAGTAAATAAATGTGGGTAAAGCAATAACTAAAATGATGTTTATCATGCAATTTTCTAAAAAAAAAACTTCTTCATGTAACCTCTTATTCCCTCACCCAGATCCGCTCCTGCCTTCTTGTGACTAACCCATCTTCCGCCTGCTCCCCTTCGCCATCTCCGCGGACACGTCCCGCTTTTCCTACTCGTTCCATCGCGACAACCCCTCTTTCATCTGTGTTAGCCGTTTTATCAAGAAGTCTCTCAACCTGGACTCACCTGGGGAACGCTGACTTGTCGCCAAACTCCCCTTTATTCTTGACATTTTTGGCTATATGGTGGAAGTGTGGTGTTTCTGGTGGTGCATTAGATTGGAAAAGGGGAAAGTCATAATTATTGTTTGATTTCTAATTGAGGAATGAGTTTGGGTCGGGATAAGAATATATATGGATGAAAATTGTGGAAGCTAAGGTGATTAGTTGATGGTGGAGATTGGGGGAAATGGAGTGTAAATGGTGGGTGTGGACATGACATAGGTCCCCGGTTTGGGAAGAGGAGCTCGGCTGAAACGGGTTACTCGGCCGAGTGTCCTAAGCTCGGTCGAGTATTTGATTCGGTTTTCGGATAGGATTCCTGTTTGAGATCGAATTCCACCTTTAACGGAATTGTTTAATATTTGTGTAGCTGATTTTTTGAGTTTGAGCTCGAGTCGGTCACGTGAGGTGAAACGGCTGACTCACGTGCCTCGAGAAAATATCTTTGACCGGGTTTGATTCGGTCGCTAAAAGACGGTTTTGCCCCTGGTGTCGGATTCGACCCGAATTAGACTTATTTGACTCGAAATGACCCACTGGGCCTGATTTTGAGGTTGGTTTTGTGAGATTTGTATTCCGTAAAAAGCCCAAGCTAAATATCCATGATTTCGAGCCCATTTCCGAGTACGTTAAAGCACGTTTGCGTCCGATCATCATTGGGTGTTTGTCGGAAACTGCTATAGACACCTGACACTAAAATGTGGGTGTCTACAGTGGGTTAAAAAAATGGAGTGTTTAGGGCTAATAGGCTTAAGAAGGCTGATTGAAGGGAGGAAGAGAAACATTGAGTTTAGTTTTCTTTAATAAGTTTACCTACTGAACAAGTAGCCTTTCACGTAGGTCCATTTTGAAAAGATAAGGTGCATAGGAAGGTTTATTCCCAGATTAATTAAAGTTGAGTTTATTTTGAGAAGACGACTTATATTTGAGATTATTCTTGTTAAATAATCCTTTAAAATATTTGATATTTACATTAAATTTTAAGGATTTTGTTTTGGTAAAATTTCTTGTCACGGTAAGTTGATGTGTTGCGGGCTCACTAATATCAACTTAGGTCAGTTTAGCGAGTTAGTAAATAAAGAACAAAAAAGTAAAGACACAATGATTTATATGTGGAAAACCCTTAGGAATGAGAGGGAAAACCACGGGTGCCAAATAGGAGTAGCGGTAGCATTATATGTTTTCAATAATTAGCTTATACAAGAATTGAATATAGAGGAAATCCAAACTAATAAAAGTCTTCTTCTAGGGTTGCCTGGTAAGAATAGTCTAGGGTTCTTCCTGACATCATTCCACAAGATTTCGTGGCCTGATCATTGTCTGATCTTGTTTTTGATTTTTTCCTTTGTTGCGACATTGGCTAGTTGCATCAAATCTCTTGTAATTAGTAGGACTTTACAAGGCTAGTCCACGCAAGTCTTCTTCTAGAGTTGCCTAGGCTTTATGGAGTTCTCGATGTCACATATTCGTGATAAGGGGAAGGGAAAAATTGGTGGGGAGCGTGCGTTTGAATGAAAGGAGGAGGACCACGAGGGCGGATCGAAGGAGGAAAATCTGCTATTGGGTAAATTGTGGTCGAACAAGACGGTAAACGCTAAGGCCCCTATTGACACAATGGCTAAATTGTGGCTCACGAAGGGTACCATTTTTGCTACTGTACTCAATGTCAAGGAACACATTTTCATGTTTCGCTTTCCCTCGAAGGAAAATAAGGCTAAGGTTGTTGAAGGTCAGCCATGGCATTTCAATCGGTTTGTTTGGTGCTTTAACAATCCAATTGGGAATGGACGACTAATGGACACGCCATTGTTCCATGTACCAATTTGGGTACGTGTGTACGAGTTACTATTGAAGGGCAGAAACAGCCTCGATAACATACGTAGCATGTGTTCACAATTAGGGCAGTACACGGGCTTGGACGAGACTATGTTACTACTACACAGATGGAACGTGCGGTGCGGGTAAGATTACTTCACGATGTGCGAACCAGGCTAATACGACACATTAAAATTCGGATGCCTCGAGGAAAGGTTGTCGAATTCTCTGTTAAATATGAGTGTTTACCATTGTTTTTCTATGGCTGCGGTATTCTTGGGCACGGTGAAAAAGATTGTGAGGAGGGTGAATTATATTATAGTACGGGGAGGAGCTTAGGGCATCTCTATGGAGACCATCGAAACCGCATATGGAGGAGAGGGGGATGAGGGGTAAGAGTGTGGACCCGGTGTTTGAGGAGGAACAAATGAAGAGGCAGGAGGAGGTAATAGTGAGTTTGATCGGGAAATTACAAGATATAGCTATTAAAAATAAATCTCGATGATTATCTTTGCAAACGACAAAAGGGCTGAGCAGGGAGGACATGGGCGTGGGATCGAGGACCAATGGGTGAAAGAGGGGCCTAGAAAGAAGGCTAGCTACGACATAGTAGGGGTGAGTGAGGTGTTTGGTGGGTCCGGGAGGGAAGGACGAGGAGGAGAGGAAGGTTTTCAGGGGGATGGTGGGCTGGTTATTAGTGAATGGGAGAATATGACGATGGATACGGGGGAAGAATTTAAGTTGACAGAGGGAGTTTGTGAACAAGGGGAGGCTATGGTTCCGAAACCGAGTCGAGGTTAAGGCAGGAAATGGAAGAGGCTTGCCCGATAAGGGAATGAAAACAAGGGAGGTATGAGGGGGAACTCAGGGAAACGAGGGAAAGATGAGGAAAGTGAAGAGGGTGTAGGGAAAGGTAAGAAGTTTAAATCGTTCATGGGTGTCAGTTCACCTGAGGCGGAGGCTGAGGTCGATCAGCCCCACCGGGCCCAATGAGTATATTAAGCCTAAACTGCAGGGGGCTGGGCAACCCCGTTGCAGTGGGCGGTTTGTTCTTCAGAAGAAGGCCCCTGCTATAGCTTTTTTATGCGAGACGATGCTTAGCAGTATGGAATTTGGGGGAGTTAGACAGCAACTTAATGCCTACGAGAGTGTAGTAGTGGATAGTGTGGGTCGCTCGGGGGCTTGCTTTTCTGTGGAAGAAGGGGGTTCAGTGTACCTTTAGATCATCGTCTGTTCACCATATTGATTTTGAGGTACACTTGGGAGGGAAGGTTTGCCGGGTAACGGGATTCTATGGATGGTCGGTGGTGAGTGATCGACATATGTTGTGGCAGTTGTTCCGATTACTGGGTGGGAGTTAAAGTGGGCAGTGGATTTGCATGGGTGACTTTAACGAGATTCTGTTAGCTACAGAAATGAAGGGAGGGGATAGGGCTCAATAGCAGACGAATAATTTTAGGGAGGCGGTGGATGATTGTGTACTTTGGGATGTGCCGTTTGAGGGGTACGAATTCACCTATGATAATGAACAGGCTGCTAATATGAACCGACAATATCGGTTGGCTATACGTTAGGTAACGAGGTGTGGTTCGATCTGTTCCCGAGAGCTCAGCTCGTCCATCTTACGCGCGAATGGTCGGACCATGTTCTTATTAAGCTCTATTTGGAGGATCGGGGGGGAAGTGGGGGCCCGAAGAAGATGTTCCATTCTGAGGAGGTATGGGTAGGAGAGGAGGGATGCGAGGAGACGATCCGGAATGCGTGGGGTAGAGGGGATGGCGATTTGCTGGATAGACTTCGGGTGTGTGGGGAGGAGCTGTTAGCGTGGAAGGGAGTGTGTAACACCCCTGATTTTATAAATTAAATTAAATTAAAGTTATGTTCGTATTTTTATTTTGTTTACGATTTAACTCGTAATTCTTAAAATTATTATTATAAAATAATTTATCGTTTAATCGTTTCAAACTCCTATAATTCTAAATTGTTTTTATTTTTATTTATATTTATTTAAGCTCGAATTTCTATTTTCGGCTCGAAGCTCATTTGTTTTAAGTTTCGTCAAAACAAATACTATCTTTCCTCGAGAAATCAATTTAATTCACTTTATCGAAAATTTATTATTTATCGGGAAATACTATTTCGTCGTCTAATTATTTATTTCTATAATCTTCGTTTTCGTCTCGAATACTTTATGTACTCATTTTAATTGACGACCCGATTATTTATTAATTTTATTACCTCGTTTTAATTCAATTCGTGGGTCAATCAACTTATCATTACGGAATTCCTCTCCTACCCAATTCATTTAATTAATCCGTATTTCTAACCCGAGCAGTTTCAACCCTTTTCCCATTTCTTCTTTTTAACGTACTCCTTTCACACTCTATGATTCATTTCCCATTCCTTCATTTCTTTTCCACCGCTTCATTCTCCCCCTCTCTTTCTCTTCGTTCTTCCCCTTATGTCTGGGTTCACCTCACCTTTCTTTTTTTCTTCTTCAAGCCTTTACCATCCCCATCTCTCCACAATCTGCTCTATTTCGTCTCCCCTGCAATCACCACCTTCTTCAAGCCTTCGTCAATCTCTTCTTCACCATCATCGTTTTTTTTGCTGCCCCTGTTGTGCCACCATCACTATCCTGACGTCATTTTTGATCTGTTGTTACGGTACTGCTACTGCACCTGTTGTTATTCGTTCCCTCTTCTTCTTCTTCTTCTTGTTGTTGCTATTCGTATTGCTGCTGATGTCAAGTTTGTTGTTGTTGTTGCTGGTTGTCGTAATGCTATTGTCATTGGATGTTGTTGTGTTGTTACTACTCGCTGCTACTGTGGTTTTCGTGCCAGATCCTTATTGATGCTGCTGCTCTTCGTTCTTCTGTTTATCGCCGTTCTATTCTATTTTGTTCTTTGTTTTTCGTTCGTCCTCTGTTATGCATCGCATCTTCTGTTGCTATTTGATTTGTGCGGGTGACGAGTCTGTTTTGGTCCACCTTTTCGATCAACCAGCATCTTTAATCACCCATGTGTGTCTTAGTTTCAGTATCGACTTCTTCCTCTAATTTTGTTCGTCCACTTTTCGCATTCGCGTCGTCTCTTGTTGTAGATGATTTGGTGTTCGTGTTAGCCTTCATTATTGGTGTTACTCCGCTGTCTTCTTCTTCCTTTCTCTTGATTCTCCTTCTTCTTAATTGTTTCTGTTGCAACTTTTTCGTTTCTGTTTGTGTCGGTTATGCTGCTGCTGTTGACGTTTAGTCATGTTCGTCGTATTCTCTCTGTACCGTTCACCGCTGTTTGTACGTTGATGCTGTTTCGGGGCTGTTTGATGTACTTGTCTTGACAGTTTTCTGTTGGCACATTATTCCCTTCTTCCATCTTATAACGATTACTTTTTTCTCTTAGTTTTTCCTCTGGTCTTGACCTTGAGTCCTCTTATTCCGGTCCATTCGATCACATTTGTTTCAGCCCCTTGTTATTTTGGTCTACCGGGTGTGCCCGAATCCAACCCTTATCTCTTTCATTTTCTGTATGTATCAACCCGAATAACCGGTGAAGCATGCTTGATTGGTTAATGATTCTATCGACTCGGAGCTTAAGGCGTTCTATTGAAGTTCAAGAGTCTGGACTACGAGAACATGAATATCGAAGGATTTTCACTCAACGTAACTTTAGGACGTTACTCGATTTTATATCGTATGTTTGAGTAATAGTATGTAGTAAATATTTTAACTTCGGTTTTCTAATTTTAGCTATTTATTATTGGTTTATTTAATATCAATAATACCAACTATGGGGTTCTTCTTATATTAATACCAACTATACGTAATCCCGTTTTAATATGAATTATCCCCTCATTAATCTCTCTTTATAACCAACGCCTTTTTTACCTTTCAAAACCGATAATTGTGACCTGCTAGGTTTTGGTGCGCCTCTTCTTCTTCTTCCCTTTTATATTCATCAAATTAAAAGTCATCCTCCATTATCAACCTTCAAAAACCTCATTGACACAATGCGATGTGGTTATTCATCTGGATCCTCCTCTAATTCGTATCCATCAAATTTCAGATTTTTTTTTGCAAACGTCAACTAAGATTCTTCAGTCTATTTACCACAATTTCAAAAGAAGATGCTCCAATCTATTTATCTAATTTCAGAAAATTTAAGAAAAGCAATGGCGAGAGGAGATGTCGAGTTCAACAATGGCGAGAGGAGAGTACGTAGTAACGAGGGAGGAAGTGTACAAAGTATGGTGGAGGGGGACTTTTTAATTGAAAAAAGAAATTAAAAGAAAAAGGGAACCGGCTCATCAGGTAGCCGGTAACTTGTTATAAAGAGAGATTAATGAGGGGATAGTTCATATTAAAATGAGATTACGTATAGTTGGTATTAATATAAGAAGCAACCCCATAGTTGGTATTATTGTTATGAAATAATCCTTTATTATTTGCTAATTATATTATTTTTTTTAAAATTGTGTACCTTATAAATATTTTACAACTTTCGATATCGTTTTATAAATCATTAGTAATTTTATTATTTTTAATAATATTTTGTTGGTTATCGTGACACTAGTAACTAAATAATATCGATTTCATATTTTCGTCATATTTCGTTAATTTCTAGTTTTTAACTTAAAATTGTTTTTTAATACAATAATCGAGATTAGAGGACTTGTTAATTAAATTAATTTCGTCCTACGACTTATATTAATAAACGAGAAAATAGTCGCTTTTGTTTTAAATATATTTTTATTCAAGACTATTTTCACTAATAATCTCTTATTTGTTTCCGATTGACTATTTTTAGTAAAATCCGTATTATTTATTAATAAAACCTATTTGTTTAAAATAATTTGAAATCTTTGCAACTCTCATTTCATTTATAAAACTCGTTGACTCAATTAATTTTGATATCATTTTTCTTAACATCTATTTTCTAAAATTTATAATTTTAACTCGATTTCCGAATTATTTATAAAATACTATATATTGACTTATTATATTTTATTTATATTTTGAGTAACAAATTTAGAAATATATTAAAGTTACGATAACGACAAAAATAATAAAATGTTAATTTCGTTAGAAATGCTTTTTTTAATACATTTCACTTTAATAACTTACGTATTTTCTATAAGAATATTTCTATTTTAAATAAGTTATTAAAATTAGTAAGTTTCTAATTATAAAAAAATTCTTCTTTTAAAATATGATGATTACTTCTTTTATCTCCATATTATTTATATTGATTATATCTTTTATTTATCGATAATGGCTTGTTTTGGAGTTATGGAATAAGGACAAGTGTAAGGTTTAGAGTAATATATTTTGGGGTTTACGTTTTTGCCATCAACTATAAGGCTGGTGTATTTTTATGGGGTACACTGGTTGTTGAACCGAGCATATATGGTGTTCAGGAATGTGTGTACATTTTGACCTTAAACTCGTGTCTCGCAGCGTAAGAGGTCGTCGGGTTGAACCGAGTATTTAAGGTGCTCAGGAGGGGTGTGCATATTATCTTAAACTAGGGCCACGCATTTATAAGTCGTCGTCCTATTATGGTTGAGTAGCCTAGTTAGAAATCGAAATTTGATTAGTTTGAACTAAGTTCTCAAAGCTAGTTTTAGTATTCTCCTAGTGAAATTCTAGCCTTCGACACTGATTCTATCCATAACGCCATTTGAATATTATTATTATTATCGATTGATTTTGACTTACAGGTTGGTAAGTGCTTTAAGTTTCCCGAAAAAACTTATTTTTATTATACCGTTTTAATGTTTTTTCCATTTTAAATATTTTGGTATAATAATACTATTATTTTCCATATGATATAATATGACTGGGAGAACGTCCGAGTTACTCTTCACTGACGTGGCTGTTATGTTTATAACATGACAGGTATTTGCTGCTGGGTTTTGGGCGTGAGCTAGCGAGTAGCATAGATCCTACTCTTTCTTCATTCACGATTTTGTAGATTTGTATAAACCTGTTTGGAGAATTTCCTTTTTAGCTCTTTTGAAAAAAAAAAGGCATTTGTATTGACTTAGCATTTCTTTTAATAAGATATAGTGTGTTTTAATCCCAACTCAACAGTGTTTCCGCCACGGTATTGCGTTAGAATTTCTAGGGGATTACAGTTGGTAACAGAGCATTGTTGCTCCCGATCCTTACACATGATTTTAGGAAAAATACTAGTAAATGATTTGAATATTAATAAAATATTAGTGAGAGATGGGTAGAAACCGAAATAAGGACTAAACTGTTAGGTTTATATGTTCTTGTAACTCAATGACTAGCATTGAATATTTGTTTCTTTTGTCTGGAAGAAGATGAGTGAACAAGATGTTGATATGATGCTGCTCCAGATCGGTACAAGACCTGCTTAGAACTCTCAACGTTTGATGACTCGAGTGGACAACTTTGTGCTGATGGTGACTTTTCAGCTCCGGTTCAGTTTACTTAAGCTACAGGCCAGATGATCAAGAGTAAAATCACTTTGGATCCTGATGGAGCGACCCAATACTAGTGTGCTCGTATCCCTACGAGATGATGAAGATATCTCGCGAATTCCGTTGTGGAACCGTAGAGGTCGGAACTTTTCCCTCTCGTTTTAGATCTTAGTTATCTAGGATCATTGATTCTTTTCACTTTCTTCTGCTTCTTCCAACTCTTCTCTTATAAATTCTCATCTTCTTTTTTGTGATAAATCTTCGATTAATTCTCCTACTTTACCATCTTTCCTCTTGAGATTCTTGGTTTGACCGAATTCCGTCTCAGTGAACCCCATGAAAAGTTATAGATGTTTGAGGTTTAGTGAACCCTTGTTATGATGAGTCTACCCTATCTCTAAGCAAGTAAGAAATTCTTGAGGATTGATTTGAATGGCAAATTGTTGATTGATGGAATTAGGATGATACTTTAGACTGAACCTTGGGTTATAGGTTACTTTGATTATTTTGGAGTACAGAGTTGAATATATTTTGGAGTAGTAAGAGTATGTCATATTTGATGGTTACCTAGTACCTAACCTATAACCGAACTAAGTGTAACTGATAATAGTACCTAATGCTTATTTGATGGATGCATCACGAATATTTGGGATCATATAGTATGGTTTAAAGTGTTAATCTGAGTGTTGTGGTACCATTAAAGGTTTTCATTAATGTCGTTAGAAATTTTGGTTGACATAGATTACCCATGTTTCTTAAGGATTAGATCATTAATCGTTGTTTAAGGTTGTAACCTATGAACTTTGGAGTTGAGTGATCTAACTTGGATAAATTGTTGTTATCCTTGAATAAGAGAACTATCTTGCACAATCACAGTTTGGTTTTACTGTGTTGTTTCGATGAAATACTATATTACAGATCATCTTATTGGGACTTTCGGTTTAGAACCATAGACCAACGAGATTGTGGCTTCGGTGAGTTATTAAACATATTGTGGTTGCTCCGTTGTGATTTGAAATTTGATGGACTTCTAGAAACATTAGTCGAATGACGTGTTTGAAGATGTGTGTGTTTGCGCCATTACCTATAGGTTTGAGCGTGTTTGAGGATTTGTTGTACTTTCCTAACTTCTGTACTTGTGGCATTATAAACATGTTTGGTGAAATCATTTTTGAGGATTCTTTATCCGAGCATTATTAAATTGGTGGATCTTGTTTAACATTCCTTACTCGAGAAAATTGGAGTATACCTCGAGTTCAACCCTTGAGCTTTGAATTTAGGAGCCTTATCTCTTATGAGTTTAAGTGTATCCAGATAACCCTTGGAATCTTAATTTTGGAGATTAGATTCTAAATCATTTGTGGATTCTTACCATGCTAATTGAAAGGTAGAAAAGTATGTCTGACTTTTATTGGAGATTGTAATGGTTGATAATCTTGGTGGTTGTAGATAGACTCAATGTTGTTTTTGGGTTTAGGAACCCGTGTTTGTGGGAGTCGTGCTGGGAATCTCGAGATGGTTAATTTATTCTCTAATCTTGAGGGCTCTAATTGACTCTCAATTTCGTTCCTCCCCTTAGCTTTTCTTAAATCCAACTACTTCTTTTTCGACCAATCCCCTTCGACTTCTTTATCGGGTTTGAAAACTTTTGTTTCGATTTGTCGTTGACTTTGACTCTATTTATCCATTTATCATTTCCCCGAACTTATGTTATGAAAAGTTTCACTAATTTAAAAATTTTGATTTTCATGAAATTTTAACATTTTGTAGCATAATTTCAATTTTTAAAACTCCCCGTTTTGTAAAAACTTTGAGCAACTTAAACTTTTCGGCTATCGTGAAATTTTAACATTTTGAGTTATAAATTTCAAAACTTTGTACTTCGTTTTTATTTTATTTTTGGTTGATAACATATATTTAGTCTTGTTTCAAATTGCCTTAATAATTCCTGTTAAAGTATTTCATAATTCAAATTTCGATTTTCAACCAAGTTTAAATTTTATGAAAACTTTCGTAATTGCAAATATTTTGAATTTTATGGGATTATTATGTAAAACGGTTTAACATTTTCGAGAAACATCGTATGTCTAAGTTTTTGTTTCATTGTCGATAGACTTTAAATCTGTTATTGAAAAAGTTTGACGATTGGTTTGAATTTTATTTACTAACTACAAATTTGATTTCTCAAATTTTTGTTTGGTCTTAAAATAAAATATAGCCGAATTTCTAAATTAAAACGTTTTACTGTTGCTTTGAAAATACTTGGGTACTCTCTCTCTCTCTCTCTCTCTCTCTCTCTCTCTCTCTCTCTCTCTCTCTCTCGAGTTCGTTTACAAATATTATCTATCGTCCCAACTCATCTTCAAATAAAATTTTGTCTTCGATTTCGATTTCATATCACGTTTGAAGTTGTAAAAAATTTTAAGCCGAGATTGTGATGCGAGTTAAGCATTCTCCTTTTCTTCAAGTGATAAAACCTTGTGTTCCATTCTATTATTATATTTTTGTTAGTTTCGAGGACGAAACTTCTTTTTAGTGGGGAAGGTTGTAACACCCCTAATTTTATAAATTAAATTAAATTAAATTAAAGTTAAATTGGTATTTTTATTTTGTTTACGATTTAACTCGTATTTCTTAAAATTATTATAAAACGAATTTTTCGTTTAATCGTTTCAAACTCCTAAAACTCTATCTGTCTCGGAAGCTCTTCTTATATTTAAAACATATTTTTATTTCTGTTTCGATTTGTTTTATACATTTAATTTAATCCTTATCGAGAGTCTATTTTGGCGATTTAAATTATTCTAAATTCTTTTTATTTATTTTTATTTAAGCTCGAATTTCTATTTTCGGATCGAAGCTCATTTATTTTAAGTTTTGTCAAAACATCTATCACCTTTCCTCAAGAAATCAATTTAATTCACTTTATCGAAGATTCATTATTTATCGGGAAATACTATTTTATCGTCTAATTTTTTATTTCTGTAAGCTCCGTTTTCGTCTCGAATACTTTATTTACTCATTTTATTTGACGGCCCGATTATTTATTAATTTTATTAACTCATTTTAATTAGATTCGTGGGTCATTCAACTTATCGTTACAGAATTCGTCTTCTACCCAATTCATTTAATTAATCTGTATTTCTAACTCGACCTGTTACAACCCCTTTTCCCATTTCTTCTTTGTAACGTACTCCTTTTCACACTCAATGATTCATTTCTCCTTCCTCCTTTTCTTTTCCACCGCTTCATACTCCCCTCTCTTCCTCTTCGTTCTTCCCCATAAGTCTGGGTTCACCTCCCCTTTCTTTTTTTTCTTCTTCACGCCTTTACCATCCCTATCTCTCCACAATCTGCCATATTTCGTCTCCCCTGCAATCACCACCTTCTTCAAGCCTTCGTCGATCTCTTCTTCACCATCATCATTTTTTTTGCTGCCCCTGTTCCGCCGCCATCACTATCCTTATGTCATTTTTGTTCTGTTATAGCGGTACTGCTACTGCACCTGCTGTTATTCGTTCCTCCTCCTCCTCCTCCTCCTCCTCCTCCTCCTTCTTCTTCTTCTTCTTATTGTTGCTATTCATTTCGCTGCTGACGTCACGTTTGTCATTGTTGTTGCTGGTTGTCGTTATGCTATTGTCATCCGATGTTTTTGTGTTGTTAATACTGGCTGCTACTGTTGTTTTTGTGCCAGATCCTTGTTGCTGCTGCCGCTCTTCGTTCTTCTATTTCTCTCCATTCTATTCTATTTTGTTGTT
The DNA here is from genome assembly GCA_958450325.1 of Agrostemma githago. Classification (NCBI taxonomy): domain Eukaryota; kingdom Viridiplantae; phylum Streptophyta; class Magnoliopsida; order Caryophyllales; family Caryophyllaceae; genus Agrostemma; species Agrostemma githago. The sequence continues at coordinate 56,757,984 of OY288241.1, forward strand.
TGGTTTTCGTTCGTCCTCTGTTATGCATCGCATCTTCTGTTGCTGTTTGATTTGTGCGGGTGTCGAGTCTGTTTTGGTCCACCTTTTCGATCAACCAGCATCTTTAATCACCCATGTGTGTCTCGGTTTCAGTATTGACTTCTTGCTCTAATTTTGTTCGTCCACTTTTCGTATTCGTGTCGTCTCTTGTTGTAGATGATCTGGCGTTCGTGTTACCCTTCATTATTGGTGTTATTTCGTTGTCTTCTTTCTTTCTCTTGATTCTCCTTCTTCTTAATTGTTTCTGTTGCAACTTCTTCGTTTCTGTTTGTGTCGGTTATGCTGCTGTTGTTGACGTTTACTCCTGTTCATCGTATTCTCTCTGCACCGCTCACCGCTGTTTGTACGTTGATGTTGTTTCAGGGCTGTTTGATGTACTTGTCTTGACAGTTTTCTGTTGGCACATAATTCCCTTCTTCCGTCTTATGACGATTATTCTTTTCTCCTTGTTTTTCTATTCGATCATATTTGTATCAGCCCCTCGTTATTTTGGTTAACCGAGTGTGCCCGAATACAACCCTTGTCTCTTGCTTTCTGTATGTATCAACTCGAATAACTAGTGGAGCATGCTTGATTGGTTAACGATTTTATCGACTCGGAGCTTAAGGCGTTCTATTGAAGTTCCGGAGTCTGGACTACGAGGACATGAATATCGAAGGATTTTTACTCAAGGTAACTTTAGGACGTTACTCGATTTTATATCGTATGCTTGAGTAGTAGTATGTAGTAAATATTTTAACTTCGTTTTTCTAATTTTATCTATTTATTGTTTGCTAATTATATTATTTTTAAATTGTGTACCTTATCAATATTTAACAACTTTCGATATCGTTTTATAAATCGTTAGTAATTTTATTATTTATGATCGCTATAATATTTTGTTGGTTATCGTGACACTAGTAACTAAATTATATCGATTTCATATTCGTCATATTTCGTTAATTTCTAATTTTTAACTTAAAATCTTATTATTATACAATAATTGAGATTTGAGGACTTGTTAATTAAATTAATTTCGTCCTACGACTTATGTTAATAAATGAGAAAATAGTCGCTTTTGTTTTAAATATATTTTTAGTCAAGACTATTATCACTAATAATCTCTTATTTGTTTCCGATTGACTATTTTTAGTAAAATTCGTATTATTTATTAATAAGAGCTATTTGTTTAAAATAATTTGAAATCTTTGTAAATCTCCTTTCATTTATAAAACTCGTTGACTCAATTAATTTTGATATCATTTTTCTTAAACCATCTATTTTCTAAAATTTATAGTTTTGACTCGATTTCCTAATTATTTATAAAATACTATATATTGACTTATTATATTTTATTTATATTTTGAGTAACGAATTTAGAAATATATTAAAGTTACGATAACGACGATAATAATAAAATTTTAATTTCGTTAGAAATGCTTTTTTTTATAAATTTCACTTATTTTCATAACTTACGTATTTTCTATAAGAATATTTCTATTTTAAATATGTTATTAAAATTAGTAAGTTTCTATTTATAGAAAATTTCTTCTTTTAATATATTATGATTACTTCTTTTATCTCCATATTATTTATTGATTATATCCTTTGTTTATCGATAATGGCTTGTTTTGGAGTTATGGAATAAGGACAAGTGTGAGGTTTAGAGTAATATATTCTGGGGTTTAAGTTTTTGTCATCAACTATAAGGCTGATGTGTCTTTATGGGGCACACTGGTTGTTGAACCGAGCATATATGGTGTTCGGGAGTGTGTGTACATTTTGACCTTAAACTCGTGCCTCGCAGCGTAAGACGCCGTCGGGTTAAACTGAGTATTTATGGTGCTTGGGAGGGGTGTGCATATTATCTTAAACTAGGGTCACGCATTTATAAGTCGCCGTCCTATTATGGTTGAGTAGCCTAGTTAGAGACCGAGGTTTGATTTGTTTGAACTAAGTTCTCAAAGCTAGTATTTAGTATTCTCCTAGTGAAAGTCTAGCATTCGACACTGATTCTATCCACAACGCCATTAGAATGTTATTATTATCGATTGATTTTGATTTGCAGGTTGGCAAGTGTTTTAAATTTCTCGGAAAACTTATTTTTATTATATTGTTTCAATGTTTTTCCCATTTTAAATATTTTGATATAATAATACTAGGGAAAAGACCCATGGTACCCCCGAACTATGTCACATTACACATGGTACACCCGCTTTTAAATTTGTTCTCATGGTAACCTTGAGTTTTATAGTTTAGTTCCCAATTTGCCCACATCCCATTTTCTGTCATCATATATCACGCCGTTGAATTATGCTTAAGAGCTGCATCATTAAGTGTTAATTAATTTTGGGAGGGAAAATTAATTACATCCCTCAATGGCTACTTTTCAGAATCCTTAGCATAAAGAGAGGCGTTCCCTCGATACCCCTAAGGTTTGATGGTTGTTCCCAGGGTACCCCTAAGGTTACATTGTTGTTCACATGGTACCCCTGAAACCAATGGGCGACTCTTTGAAGCAAAGTAATGGCTAGATTATTGAACTAGCCGTTACGTAAATGCTTATAAATGCACACCCCTTTCTATTTTGACAGAATATGAACAAAAAAATCCACGCAAATCAAACTTTCAACAATGCCGGTTTCACATTCAAGTTCAACTCTAAGAGGAATTCAAGTGAAAAATAAAACATGCCTAAGATGCAATAGAAGAACAAATATAGAACGGAAGAAGCAACTTCTAATAATGCAATGGGGGTAGTTGATCAAGTGTCCATTCAACAAGATTTGAAGAAAAAGATGAAAAAACAAATGGAAATAGTTTATGACATCATCAAGAAAATTGATTCTATGTCGAAATTGTAAAATTTAAGCATCATAATTGGTTCGATCATGTACTTTAGTCTACTTTAATCGGCAATTACATCCAGTAATTGAATCAAATCAACGTCGTACACAGAATAATCGAAGGACTTTCCATCATATTGAACTTTCAACCATTTTTCGGCTGTCATTCTAGTTATACACAAACACCAACATTAAATGAGAATTCAGTAAACACAATCATAATAAGAACATAACACAATGAAATATAACACATTTGAAATATTCAATAGTCATGATGCATATACGAAAATTGACAACTAAACAACCAATTTAAATTCAAAGCAAAAATATTTCATAAACATTCCTAATTGAACATAAACCCTAACTTTTCGAAATTAGGGGTTATAATATTTAGCCCACAAATCCAAGAAGATCCCTTCTATGTGGTATTTGGGTGTTCTGCCGTTTTCTCCCTTCTTTTGTTTTTTGACAGTCATAGGTAAATTGATAGCATAAATACTAACAAGAACATCACATCCATGTGAACTTCAACTATAAATGATGCTCTTGAGGACAAACCTGACATCATTCAACAAGAACACTACTCCTTTATAATGAGACAATTACTCTTCTCAGGATTGCTCTTGATGATAAGAACGCTACTGCTGTATAAATGGCCAACCAGACTAACAATTAATTACAGTTTTCAATTAAAATATTATATGCATGTGAGTCTTGGATAAACTCGAATGGATGGTGAGAGAGCAACTCTAATTAATACGGAGTAAATTTAAGGGAGCAATGGAAATAGCAGTATGAAAGAACACACTCTCTTTTCTTCATCAACTAATTATGGCTATGAGTATGTATGACACTGACTTGCGAATTGCGATATTGATAGCAGTAATACACTTTATTCCCCCCAAGTAACATAATACAAAATTAGAAATTTGTCAATCAAAGAAAAGAAAGCACTCCATCTCCAATCTACATACCAACAATTTTGGCTCTCCTCGTTTCTTCAGTCACTGGGAAGCTAATATATTATCCTTATACCAACGTACATCTAACCATACATGATTTATAGTCATCTCATTTCCGCAAATAACACAATTTTCCAATAGGAGATGAGAGTGTTGATGATACTATAATTCCATTATTAGAGAGTATCATATCCAATGTTTACCTCCATTTTATGAACAATATAAAATTAACAATCAATCTAGTATCACCCACTGAACATAGCATCGGATTGGGAATTGAAATTTATGACTCATAAAAACCCCTAATTGAAACATATAATCCAATCCCTAATTTAATCACAGTTTTAAATAAAATTTATAAACTAAACAAAAAAATCTACGAAAATAAACACAGTTTAATCACATAATTGCATAGAAGAAGATTAAAACGAAGCTTTAATCGCATAAATTCAAAAAAAAAGGAGGGTTAGTAATTTACCTATTGCTTATTGAAAGAAATGGTTTTAATCACATAAATGAACTTTCGAAGCTGGATGATAGTTTTAATAATTTGATGTTTCAGGATGATCGAGGTAGGTTATGGTGACGAAGTTTTCTTTGCCATTTTTTTTGTACAGTGAAGAAGATGAAAGAAGGTGAAAACATAGAGAGAGAGAGAGAGTAAGTGAATGAGTGAGTAAGAGTGTGTCATAGTGTCCTTTGATTAAGAGTGTGTTAGTGTGTGAGTGTAAGTGTGATTAATTATTAATCACACGGCGTTATGACGGAATATGGGGTAAGGGCAAATTGGGAAGTAAATTATAATACTTAAGGTTTCCATGGGAACAAACTTAAAAGCGGGTGTACTATGTGTAATGTGACATAGTTCGAGGGTACTATGAGAAATTTCCGATAATACTCTTATTTTCCATATGATATAATATGACTGGAAGAACGTCCGAGTTACTCTCCACTGACGTGGCTATTATGTTTATAACATGACAGGTATTTGTTGCTGTATTTTGGGTGTAAGCTAGCGATTAGTGTGGATACTACTCTTTCTTCATTCACGATTTTTTGGATTTGTAGAAACCTGTTTGGAGAATTTCCTTTTTAGCCCTATTGTAAAAAGAGGCCTTTATATTGACTTACCATTTCTTTTAATAAGATATAGTTTGGCAGTGTGTTTTAATCCCAACTCTACAGTGTTTCCGCCACTGTATTGCGTTAGAATTTCTCGGGGATTATAGAGTGAGCATTGGGAATGTGGTACGAGATATTACGAAAAGTAGACAGAGGTTGGAATGATTGGAGAGAGAGGACCATAGTGTGAGGAACATAGAGGAGCGGAGGAGGGTTGTTAAGGAGCTTATGTATTTGTTAAAAACCGAGGTGGTGTTCTAGCGTCTAGAGAGAGTTGGCTGATAGAGGGGGATCGTAACACGAAGTTTTTTCATAAAAAAGCTTCGATACGTCGTCAAAATAATCATATCAGGCAGTTGGTGGACTTAGGGGGGCGGTTTGGGAAGGGCAGGCTGTGAAGAGGGTCGCGTGTGATTACTTCACTTCGCTTCTTGAGTCTTGCTGTCCACGGGAATTTGAAGGGCTACTCGGGGGTATCGAAGGGAGGGTGACGGAGAGCCTGAATGAGGGGTTGAGGCGAGACTATACCGAGGGTGAGGTATGGCTTGCGCTGGAGCACATGATGCCTATGAAGGCTCCGAGTTTGGACGGTTTTGAATGCTTTGTTTTTTCAGACGTACTGGCATGTGGTTGGCCCTATTATTACTCAGTCGACATTGCCCCTCGGGGGAGTATTAGGACTTTCATTGTGCTGATTTCGAAGGTTTAAAACCCGACCACTATGGGGGAGTTTCGATCGATTAGTCTATGTAATATTGTCTATAAAATTGTGTCGAAGGTTATGGCTAATTGGCCGAAGGTGTTTCTTGGGGACGTCGTGCCGGAAAACTAGTGTGCGTTCACACCATGTCGGCAGATCACTGATAACATTTTGGTGGCGTTTGAGGCTTTTCATCATATGAAAAATGATAAGCTAGTCGTATACCTATCAAAGATAACCAACTTAGGTCTAACAAAAAATATAGTTAGGGAAGTCAGAATCGTATCCACAAGGAGACAAATAAATTCTACTCATAATTAAAGTCTATCTAAGTAACCAAATCGGAGGGGTTTGTAATTTGGTTAACTAAATTAAAGTAGTGAAGGAAAGAAAATAAAAAGAGAAGAAATAACTAAAATAAATAGGATCAATTAAGACAAATTTATATGGAGAGAAAACTAGGATTGTCGGTTCACTACGAATCTCATATGGTCACGGTATAGGTCACAGGTCTATCGCAAATATTTGTCTAAGGGGTAGTGAAAAGGTCCTTCCGGTCAGCTATTCACCCTAGCATGCGTCTAAACGCTTCCAATCTTGTTACGGCAAACTAATGTGTTGTAGCAGGTCTAACTTTTACCAGCCTTCCAATCTTAGGTTCAAGTTTACCAATTCAATTAATCAATTTCGTCGACTTAATCAATTAATCTCAATTAAATGCTACAATTAACAACTCAGACACAATATCATTGACAAATCTATAAATTATTTAGCGACCACATTCAATTCGCAGACCCTCTGAATCCTAGCGAAGGAAATTAGCTACTCATAATTAAATCAAGAACGACAATATTAATAAACGATTTTACTAGATTAGACATGATGAATAATAATAAAATTACGACAAGCATAAAACAAAGATTAAGAATAATTAAGTATGAAGAAGAAGAAGAACAATCAAGAATGAAGAAGAAGGAAGAAAGATTAGATTAAATTACCAAGAGGAATAGAGGCGATTCGAATCTTGAAGTCTTACAATAACCGAGAAATTAAACTAGAAGTAATTCTAAGAGAATAAGGAGAAGAGATCTAAAGAGAAGTCTAAAGGAGAAGTGGAGAAGTTTGGAGAAGTAAAAGTAAAAGTAGAAGTGTAAAGTGTGTATTCTAATGTGGCTGAAAAGCCCTATTTATACAAATTAGAAAGAGGTAAAACTGATTAGGAAACTGCTTGCTGAACACGAAACTGTCCGCGGCCCAGAAAATAGTCGGCCGACTATTTTAATAGTTGGTTGACTAATCATTCACTTATTTGATCTTCTGCAGACTCCAGAATAGTTGACCGACTACAATAACAGTCGGTCGACTATCGCCATGGTCGGCCGACTATTCCAATAGTCGGTCGACTATCACCCAATTCAGCGATCAACTCTTTCCAACTTCGTTTTGGCTCGATTTTGGTTCGTTTTAGCTCCTGTGGCTTCCGTTCCTGCAATAAGACAAAATATACCACAAAGTAGCCAATTCGGGGCAAAATAATAGTTTTCACTATTCAATAAACACGGGAATGCGCGTAATAAGAGCATAAAAAGTGTATATATAAAATACGCACATAAAAAAACATTAGATTAGAGGAGGGGTATATGGCGGTGAAGTTGGATATGGCTAAGGCGTATGTTCGGGTGGAGTGGGAATTCCTTTATCATGTTTTGCATAGGATGGGGTTCGATGTGACCTGTATTGATAGGGTGATGCATTTTGTGACCACGATGATTTTCAAGGTACTGATTAATGGCCGACCTAGTAGGGTGTTTTCTCCACAGTGGGGGCTACGACAGGGGGATCCGCTATCGCCGTATCTCTTCATTTTGTGTGCGGAGGTGTTCTCGAGTCATATTCTTAGGTCCATTGGGGTGAAGTCTATTCGTGTAGTCCGGATCGCACACGATGCCCCAGTAATCTCACATTTATTCTTTGCCGATGATAGTTTGTTATTTTGTAGATCTACGGAGACAGAGGCACGGGTCCTGAAGAAGATTCTGAGAGACTATGAAGTTGCGCCTGATCAGATGGTCAATTTGGATGAGACGACGACTTCATTTAGTTAATGTACTCAAGGGCCGAGGAGAAGGGCGGTGGCAAATGTTTTCGGGGTGCGTACTGTGGCAAGTCCGGGGAAGTATCTGGGGTTACCTAAAGTTATTGGGCAATCCAAATCGGAACTCACAAGGGTGTTGCGGGATAAGCTTTCGAAGAAATTGTAGGGCTGGAAGAGAATGCTTTTGTCAAAAGCAGGTAGAGAAGTTATGATAAACGTTGTGGCCCAATCCGTCTCTACCTATGTCATGGGTGTTTTCAGGCAGCCTTTGAGTTTCTGTGAAGAGTTTCGTTCCATGCTATCTAAGTTCTGGTGAGGTGAGCGAGGCACTTGAGTTATGATTGGCGACTGGTTTTAATTAAAGCGATACTAAGCCAGTTGCAACTGGTGTAGGATATTTCTATTCCCCAATACAGTTATTAAGAGAATAGAGAGTCTTTGTAGAGAGTACCTGTGGAAGGGCATAGCAGGAGGGAGTAAAAGCCCTCTAGTAAACTGGGACAGGTTCTGTACTGCTACGAAGATGGGTGGACTGGGCATCAAAGCTGGTAAGGAGTGGAATAAAGCATTGTTGGGTAAGTACGTATGGTGGATATACACGAAAGCAGATCATTTATGGATTAAATGGGTGAATGCTATTTACTTAAAGGAAGTTCCATGGGCTACATATCAACCTACAATGGCTTCAGGTTGGACATGGAGGAAGATATGTAGTGTAAACAATGATTTGCTTACTGGATATCATAATGATAGATGGAGTGCAGATGCTAAGGGTTATACGGTGGATGGAGGATATCGTTAGCTTAGAGGTGCAGGTATGAAGAAAGCCTGATGGTGCGTCGTGTGGAGTCGAATGGCAATACCTAAGCATAACTTCATCACTTGGCTTTATGCGAATGGGAAATTGCTTACTCAGGATCATTTGATGAGATTTGGAATCACGCTGTCCGGTTTATGTTACCTGTGTGGACAGCACGAGGAGAGCCACGGGCATTTATATTTGGATTGTCCATATACAGAGTAGCTGCACAGAATGCTACAAGATTGGATTGGACTGGAGTTGCCAGATACGGAGCTTCTCGAGCATTGTACCCGGCTAAAGACTAAATCAGGTTGCCTTAAAGAGATCGTGTTCGATGCGGTGTGTGCTGTTATATATGAAGTTTGGATTGCAAGGGACAATTGTTGGAAAGAAGGTTTGGTTAAGAGACCGCAAGTAGTAATGAACAAGCTAAGGGGTGAAGTTTAGAGTAGGGTGAAACGAAGAATTACTGTAATCCCAACTATATTGGCTTAGAGGTCATGTATTGAGATAGAATAGTTATGAAATTGTTTGTAATTGGTGATTTGATCATATTAATATAATTTACATTTTACCAAAAAAAAGTTCTGGTGGGGTTCGAAGGATGGGCAGAGGAAAATATTGTGGGTTGCGTGACAGAAGCTATGTGAGCCGAAGAAGATAGGCGGGTTATGGTTCCAAGATTTCAGGATGTTCAATGCGGCGTTGTTGGGGAAGCAGGCATGGCGGATTGTTACCGATCCGGAGAGTGTGGTGGCCCGGGCTCTGCATGCGAAATATTTTAGGAATGGGTCGTTCCTCCAGGCAGAGTTGGGGCATAATCCAAGTTATACTTAGAAGGGGATTTGGGAGGCACGTGAGGTTTTCGTGAATGGGGCCCGATAACGCACAGGGAACAGTTTGGGCATGAGGGTGTGGACTGATCCATGGTTACAGCATAGCAATTCGAGACGGGTGGTGACTCCACGGGTTCCTGGGCGGGAGGATTGAGTTTTGGCTGATTTGTGGCGTAGTGATGGTTCTTGGGATGTGAACCTCATTAGGAAAAATTTCTTGCCCATTGATCAGGAACCTATTTCGAGCATGTTCGTGAGTGAGGGGCTGGTGGATGATGCTTGGTGTTGGGACATTTAGAAAATAAACGGGTTCTTACACAGTGAAGTCAGCTTATAGACTTTTATCAAGCACGGAGGCAGGTGAACCACGCCCATCTGACTTTTCTCGGAAAAAGTGGCTCTAGGCTAGGATCTGAAAAGCGAATGCTCTACCTCTGGTTATGATCTTTTTATGGCAACTATGTTCAAATGCCCTTCCTATGAAAGGTAATATTTCTCATCGTTTATCTCGGTTTGACGGTACTTGGCCGACTTGCTGTTGTGAGGAGGAGACTTGTCTCCATATCGTTAAGAGGTGTGGGTGTGGGTGGGAGTTTGGGGTTTGGGATGAGTTGGGGGTGGAGGTAAAGAACGAAAACGGGCATGAGCGGGTGAGAGAGTGGGTGGAGGATGTGTGGAAGGAGATGGAGGATAAGGAGCGAGGAAAGGTTATGGTCAGGTGCTGGGCTATGTGGGAAGCGCGAAACAAATGGGTATTCGAAGGGAAGAGGGTTACCATTCCTGATGTGATTAACCGAGTCCATGATATCATGGCCGAGGTTGAGATTTCGGGTGGAGTTATGAGGATGGGAGGAAGGCTTGCCGAGGGGAGGGAGAAAGGAGGGGGGAAGATATGGAGGGCTCCACCTGAGGGCATGGTTAAGATTAACTGTGATAATACGGGACTGCGAGGGGAAGGGGGATTATTGTTGGGGTAGTTGCTGGAGGATCGGATGAGGTGAAGCTGTGGGCTATGAGCTAGAGGAGGATTGGAAGTGAAACACCCCACATTGATTGAAGGTGTCCTATTTATGAGCTTTGCCTAAAGGGATTTGAAGTAGTACTTTCTTTTCTGATTTGTCCATGATAAGAACTATGCAGTTAAGCATGCTTGGCTGGGAGTAGTCTTAGGATGGTTGACCTCCTCGGAAGGTTTTCAGGATGGGCATAAGTGAGGACAAAATACGCTGGAAAGAACTCGTGTTGCTCTGTGGGACCAGTACAAAGCCTGGCGGGCGACCGCAGTTAACATTTCCGATCCTAGGATTGGGTCGGGGTGTTACCGGAAGGGCGGATGCTGGAGAAGCTGAAGCGGAGGCTATTCTCGAAGGGACCAAGGAAGTGTGGCGCCGAGGTTACCGCAAATTTATTGTGGAAAGTGACTGCAAGATAGTTATTGATTATCTCCGACAAGCACACACGGGCCAGAGTAATTTATTTCTCATTATTTATGACATTTTGGATTTAAGTTGTAATTTTGATGCGGTCTTTTGTGCCTCGCCATTATAATCGTGTTGCTCACGAGCTCGCTCAGGCTATGCCTTTTGCCGTGGGAAGACGATTTGGAATGGCTATGGACCAGCTATCGTAGACTCTCTTATTTATGATGATTTCAATGATATCATCTAATCCCGAGTTTGGGGTACTCAAAAAAAATGAAAAAAGAATTGAATATAGAGTAGGAAAGATAGTTTTGCTTGAATATAGTAGGATAAATGATCTGCCCCTTAGCTCTACTTTGCTTTCCCTTCTGATATACTGAGTGGCATGCTTCTTCTTGGCTGCCTATTGCTAAAGTTAAGGGTCGTTCCTCAGTACACCCTCTATTTTTTTAAAAGTCATTGTCACTTTTGGAGACACCTCAATCTCTCTTCAATATCTCTCAGAATATACCGGCATTCAGGGCGATGTATCGGACCTCGATTTGGTTGACAATTTGTAGGTTGTACTAGATAGATGTATGGGCGCATCTATGTATCCCCTGAAATCGACCGAGATGTGCTTGTAAATGTTTAAAGGCCGGATCATTTGGTATGGCGACCGTTTAGTGAACCCGAACTTGCAATGTGATTTTGGAGTCATCACCGAACAATTATGGGGCCGGGGTTAGGACACCGTTCAATCAACTTTAATCCTTAGTCGACTCAAAGTTGATTGACATGGGGACCTAAAGATAAAGACTTTTCCCTTAAGCACACCATTTCTGAAATGACTCTCGTTTCCAATGGTTTCCGACATCCGGAAAATCGTAGATTCTGAGTAAAGGGTGAGGGTGCGTATTGGGAAGTCAACATTGTGTGACTATCGACACCCAATCCCGCCCGTACACAGCGGCCTCTACTAGTCAATCGATGTCGGACGTTTCTCGTTCTAATGTAGTGAAAAACTGTAACAACCAATTGTTTTGAACCCTATGTCTTTGCTATGTCGGTTGATTTAGGAACAAGTATATTGTTGTCGGAGTAAGTGGTTTTACATTCTTTGCATGCGAGAAATGCGATAACACATGACAGGCAAGCCATGTTAAGGTGCACATAAGAGAGTATAGAGTACTAGTTATTATACTTATTAGCAATTCAGTTGTAACGTGATAATACAGATATTAGTTGGATCTCTTGGTATACCTTACCTGGTATTCTGCTTAAAGTGCGTCTGTACAACATTAATCGAGATGCGGGGAGCCATGCTGTTCAGAGATCAGGCGCACGCCCTTGTGCGTCCTGATACTGAGGCGTGACAAGCTGAGCGTCTGGGCTAATACAGAAGTAGACCACTGCTCATTTTGATTGAACAGATTAAACACATAAACACGCATAGAAGACAGGCGCGACACATAAACACGAGGTCGTTTGGGTGTTGGGGTGTAGACGTGGTGTTGGGGTTTGTTTGGGTATTTGATTAGTGTTATTTGTTTACGTTTTAGCTTCGTATTAGGTGATTTAGCATTCGATTAAGGTCATAAAAGCGGTAAATCATGCAAAGAAAGCGGTAAAGATGCGAAAACATAAGTAAATCATGTTGAGAGGATTTCACCCTCGGATTGTACACTAAACGAAATACGATGCATAGACGATAAAGAACAGATCTATAACGACTACTCGGATTTAGTTTTTTTAGTAATTTCGGGTTGAAGTTGTAGATGTTACGTATTTTGGACGATTTGTCTAGGGATCAGTCGGACATGCACTGCAACGGGAACCAAGTAGGAGCAAGGTTTGTACACCATACGTGGAATGTGAACTGCACGTGTACGTGTTGATTGGGCGGATTATGAATCCTTATCGGGCGATAGTTGAGTTGAGTGAACCCTTTTAGCTCGACCCTTATTTAAAGAAAAAGGGTAAAAGTATTAGATAGAGAGACAACCTAGTGACGATAGACTCGGCGTTGGTGAACTTGATGAGCCTTAGGAACGCTTGAATTTATTCCGATTAGGAACCGGATTAATTCGACCCGTTGTCCTGAATATCATGGTATGCGATAATTTTAACGAGGCCTTGAGTTATGAACTCGGGGAAGATTTGACTAGAAGGAATGTAAATTCCTTGTTGTTTGAAGTCCTTGTCAATCTCGTACGAATTATGAACTCAGGAGAAATCAAAGGAAATGATTTGGTGTTCTTCTCCGTTCTCGCCGAATTAGGATCTCGGGAGAGCTTGGAAGAATGAGTTATTCGCGGATCAGTTGAATTAATGAATTCTTGAGACCGTTGAATGGTCGAGGGGACGGGGGTATATATTGTTTTCTTGAGGCCGGATTCGAGTCCATAGGCGCAACACCTCGTGCGCCCTGCTATTAAGGCGCAAGATTCCTAGCACCCTAGTTCTGAGGCGCAGCACCTCCCGCGGTTGAGTTTTCGAAGTCATGTTTTGGAAAACTTTCCAAAACAGAAAGATACGTAATCTTAAGATATTTTGCCGGGTTTCATGCTTCCCAAGGGTTCTAGAACCCGCGTGGGCTTTCCTATGGGTTTGGCTTTGGGTTTCGAGGTTCGACTTGGGCTTGACCTTGCGTCTCGGTTTTGATTTGGCATTTCGGAACCGATTCGGGGGCACGGAGTTAGAATTGTATCTAATTATTGTTGACACGACAGGAACGACTCGACTAAGACCGTCTAGATGTTGAATTAATTTTTCTGAGTAATTCTTTGATCCATTCTATAGAAAAATCATCTGAAGCATCGTAAAATCGCGTCGTGTTGCAGTCCGATCATCATCGGGTGTTTGTCGGATGCTCAATTAGCCTCCAGGTACAAATTCGGGTGTCTACACCACAATGGGTATCTGAGACCCGGTAGCCATCTTTTGTGGCATCACCGTCGCTTGTAAACAGCGGGTCATCTCACAAAACCCATTGTCACCCAATCAAAACTCCCCAACTAACTTAAATTAGCTAGGAACGACAAAATCTTGGTACTGAACCTCTCACCCTTGTCTGTAAAATGGATGGAGCCCAAGAAATACCATAACCAAAGATGGGCATCCTACTCTGCTGTGTTGGCGCCAAACCCTCCAATAGGCGCACCCTTTCAAAATGATCGGCAATGTACGAACTTCCCAGGGTGTGAGGCAAACCGTAAGCCGAGGGCTCGAAGCAATCACTGATCAAGCCCCTAACCTCGTCACTATCCAACTTACGCCCCTCCGAGGCCCACTTAATCGTCGTGGGGCCCCAAGGTAATCCCGTGATCACCAGGAAATCCTCTAAAGTCATCCCGACCTATCCAAACGACATATTGAAGGTCGAGGTAGTATCATGAAAATGATCTACCATCGCCTGAATCACCATCAGGTTACTCCAAATCAGGCAACCAATCAAACAATTCTAATAATTGTCTAGTGGACCCAAAGCCGTCCCCCTAATCAATGCCTTAACCTCAGGGCCCAGCTTCTTCGAGAACACCTCCAGGCACGTCGTATACACCAAAAACATCTTCATTTGACCTAGGGGCTGCAAAGACAGAAAACAATAAAGCAAGACAATTCATGCCAAATAAACAAAGCCCCTTTAAAATTCAAAGCAACGTTAAATATATTCAAAGACATACGGTGTCGTTAACAGTACGAGTAGAGACGTGTAGGTCAGGGTGGAGTACTCGCTGAATCCCGTCCCAATCAGGATCCATGTAGGCGATCTCCTCGCCTTTGAGCTCGCCCGCCGCCCTGGGGGCCCTCTGTCTCCAGTTAGCCGTCCTAGGAAGCTTCCTCCTTTGAACGCGATCGTATTCTTCCTCATTGATCACCCAGCCTCTAGCCTACGCTAGTGAATGCTATGCCTCTTTCTGCGAACAATCCTCGAGGTCGACGTACCCATCTCGAAATCCCCTTTCATCCTACAAACTAGTGACGCCTCATCAAGACGTCTCGCAACATCTTCAGCTGCAATCAAGGCAAAACAAGCTATTTCAGGACGACTTAAACAACCAAATTAGGTCAAAACATGTCTAAATATTACGGTCAAGTTAACCAACTTTCGAAAGACACCCAAACTTTCGGACCACGGTCACAAGAAAAGCAGTTTCGATAAAATCGAGCATCGTTACAGCCCTATACGGTCCATTTTACACCTCATGGTCTCACACAAAATGACTTCAAATGCGTTCCGGGTCACGAAAATTGACATACAAGCTACCCATAACACCCTAAACAAGGTATCGGAAAATTTACGGGAATCGAAAACAGGAACGATCAAAAAATTGACCATAAACCATAGATAATTCGGGTTTTGGCCATGGGAGGCCGTTAAAGGACCTTCAAGTTCCTAATTCAAGCTAATAATCTTTTCTACAAGCTCCACACTACTCTAATACACGAATAGGACCAAAAAAAAGCATCAAAACAAAGTAATTCGAAACCCCTGATGGTGGGATTTGTCTTAGATCCCGACACCAAGTAAAACCAACTAATCCTAACTAGGTAGTTAGGGTAAGTCGGTTCGATCCACGGAGACGGTAGGGGTTAAACTAAGGTTCTCCTAAGGACAAGACCTAGTCACAAGATAACGAGGGGAGAGAAGAGAATTAACAGGAATCGAATGCCTACAACAAATAATAAGTTAAGGAACAAGGATAAACAAACTAGGACAGTGAAAGGGAAGAAAGTTACGACTATGAATGGACAAGGGCTAGAAAACAAGATTAACACAACCTAAATGAATGAACTAAAACTAAATTCAAACAATAAACAAGAGGAACAATTACTAAGATGAAGAGGAAATTAATAAGGGGAAGAGTGGGGTTAGGTCAGGTTCATAGGTGCATTAGGCTAGGTGTCTCCTAGTCACTAAGGTTAGCCCGCGCTCTCGCGACAAGAACAAACCCGGAAACTCATGCAAGGTGCTACCCAAAATAAGAGGATTCAATCACCAACCAAGCACACAACAAGAAGGAAGAAACAAGCATGAGTAGTATTGGCCACTACCACCCTAACAAACATGTGGTATACATGACAAGTGACTAGCAATAAAGATTCAACCTTTACCCACAATCAACCCTAATAACCCATGGTTAACACCTAATCCCCCTACTAACCCCACAAGAATCTACTCACACATGTTTAAACTAAAACTAACATAAACAAGAGAAACCAACATAAGAACAAAAACATTCATAATGAAGAACAAACAAGGATGAACAATAAACACAAGATAAAGATTGAAACTTTAATAACAATGGAAGATTAAGACAAAAGAGAGAAGAAAGATTATACCCAACTAGAGAAGAGATAAAAAGATTGAAACTTGCATAAAAGGAAACCCAAAAATCATCCACCAAGGTTGTCAATCTTGATAGATTCTTCAAGAAATCCAATAATACAAGAGTAACTACTAATATTAAGCTAAGATTAAAGGAAAATTAAGAAAAGATTAAGGAGAAATTAAGTTAATGATGTGAGTTTTCTATCTAGGGTTATCTGTCTTCAAAAATTACAAGAGGAGGGTATATATAGGGTTCCATAAATGAGGGAAATGAATCAACGAAGCGGGGTAGGAGCAGAGGGCCGTCCCGGCTGTGATAGGTGGGTGCCAGTTGTGATGGTGTCCCATCCCGTCCGTGATGGTGATGGTCACGGTCATGACGGGCCAAAACTTATTCCTTCCTCTCGTCTTTGCTTCCCGGCTTACTACACGAACATGTAGCTTCTCGGGTCAACTTCTTCTTGCTTTTCCTTGGCTCTATGAATATCACGTGACTCGGAATAGGTCCTTACGACGTAGAAGTGGGCTCCAAAGGCCGTGTTCTAGCCATGCAAGCCTAGAAACACAAAATGTCTCAAGAGAAGACATTAGTAGCACAAAAACCGCTTCTAAAAGCGATTAAACTAAGGAAAAACAAGTAAAGCAAAAAGGAAAGACGATATAAATTAGGCATATCAACTCCCCCACACTTAACCTTTACTTGTCCTCAAGTAAGCACAAACTAACTAACTCACTAATATAAACTAGACTACTAGCCGAGCGAGTATTAGCGCACCTTACGCCCTTTCAACTCATGCGAGAATACTTAGAGGAAACGTGCTCCCCGCGAGGCAAGTGAGGTCTTGCGACAAAACTGTGGACACAACCGAACACGAAAGCACACAAACAAACAAACGGTTGCATCGTAGAAGAAACAAATACCGCTTCCCTAAACAAAGCGGTGAAATAAACACCGGTTAAGGACTCAAGGCAAGTGACAACGTTCCCAAGCTAATAACAAAAACCGATACAAACGATGGTAACTTACCTAGGTCCTCCTAACCTTCTAAGAACGTACTACGGGACGATAGGTGGGATGGAAAACGGATGAACCACGGAATTAGTCAACACTGTAGGTAAAGTGAAGCCCCGCCCTCTTTAGCGATAGGCCAAGAGGGTCGTCCCATGCTAAAAAATAGCATAACTAGTCCAAGTAAAAAGGTGGATAAGGTTGCAAAGTAAGGGAATACCGACCATTACCGCTATCATCCTTCCTAGGGACTCGGTCCTTTAGTAGGCTCTTCACGATAACAATCGATAAAAGGCTTATTTTTGAGGGGTAAGAAAAAAGAAATTTGAAATGATTTTCTTGGCTTTTTTCTTCTTTTTCATTTTGCTTTTGATTTGTTATGCCATTTCATTTTCTTCTTTTGTATTTTGTTTTTGATTTGTTGCCCTTTTTTACTTCTTTCTTTTCTTTTTTTTGCCTTGATTTGTTCTTTTTGGCTAAATTTTGTATCGTAGGCAATCATTACAACCAAGTAAGTGTACAAAACTCGATGCAATGCAACTTATTTGTGGAAATGTGTAGAAGGTAGGGAAATGGGTATGTCGGGGGCGCCTTCCCTTCAAACCCACAAAAAGGTGAAAACTTGGACTAGTTAAAACAATTTCGAACATGGTCACCAAAGAGAACGGGACTCGGCAACCAAGGCCTTTTCACTCCGTGGGTGGTCAAGGTGGTCAATATGCAAATCCCGAAGTAAATCCCCAGTAAACTAGGTGGACACAAGGTAAAGAACCAACGAAACTATTGATCAAGTCATCCTACTAGGCTAAAGTCCAAAAATCAATTTATGTCACTAAAATGGGAAAGTAAACACTTGCGCACTAGCCTCAAAAATGGGTTTTCGAAAACATTTGCTACACGAGACACAAAACTTTACAAGACAAAACAAAAACAAAACAAAACAAGACAAACACACACACAAAAAATAAGCAATCACCACCCCAAACTTTCCAAACAAGCAACCACATCAACCACAATCTACAAAAAGCTCCACCCGAGCACACACCACCACAAAATCTCCTCCAAACACCGAAATGGGAAAAAGGAGAAAGAGTTAGAAGGATATTACCAAATGGCAAGAGCTTTTCTGAGACTCACGGCGATCAAGTAACCTACAAGGAAATCGGGAGGCAAAACACACACAAAACAACAAATATACGACACAAAGACACAAAAGCAAAATGACACAAAAGAAAATCTTTTTTGGTTTTTATGAAAATTTTCAAATTTTAGGAATATTAGGATTTTTTCGAAAAAAACTACGAAAATAAAACAAAACTAAACTAAGATATCGCTCCCCCACACTTAAACCGAGCAATGTCCTCATGCTCAATCGGTAGTGTGTGGAAGACACGAAAAAGAAGGAAAAATAAAAGAAAAAAAACGAAAAACAACAATAAAAATGAAGAAAGGGGCAGAATTTGTCGGCCTAGGTGTAATCAAGTCACCTAGGTCCGAGACGAGAAAAGATATGGATAGGGGAAGAAATAAAAAGAAGAAAATAAAAGGAAATGGGAGGGGAGGGCTAGGTGTACTCAAGTCACCTAGCCCCGACTCCGCCCGATTCCGACTAAATTCTACTGAAAAGGGAATAAAAATAAAGAAAAAGTGAAAAGAACTTATCAAATTGGAATTACAAAAGATTCTCGATGTGTGAAAAGGGAGGTAGGGTGGGGGTATAATGAGGTTGGGTGGGTTGGGTTTGGTTCATAAGATGGGGTGGCTGGGTTGGGTAAAGGAAAATGGAGGAAGGAAAGATGGACTGGGTAAATAAAATTGGGCTGGGTTAATTTAATGAGGGGAGTGTAGTTGGGTTGGGCATGGCAAGGGTGAGAGGTCTGGGTTGGTTTTATGTGAGGGGGGAAAGGATAATGACGGGGGGAAGGGTTAGATTGGCTGGGTAAACAAAAGGGGCGGGTGTGGGTATATGAAAATGGGGCGGGTTGGGTTGATAAGGGAGGTAAGGGTTTGGGCTGGGTTAGTAAAGGGTGGGGCGAACTAGGCTTGGGTAAGTAAATGGGAAAGATGGGTTGGGCTAGGGTTATGTGAGGGGAGGGGCTGGGTAAAGATAAGGGAGGGAGAGGTTAATAAAGAAGGAGTTGGGCTGGGTTTGATAAAGGAGTGCGAACTGGGCTGGATTAACTAGGAAGGCAACTGAGCACAACAGAACCCGTCCTGGCGGTGATGCTCATGGTCACTGCCGGGAAAGCTCACGGTCGGGTTCCAAACTTCACGCCCGTGTTCCAACACAGGGCGCAGTGTTTTCTGTGCCAACTCCTCACGGCCGTAAGGCCACCATCATGGTCGGAACCCCTCCCGGCCATGTCTCTTTCGACATGGCCGGGTTCCAACACAGTGGCATGTCAATTTTGTGCACTTTGATACCCGGCCATGTTACCCCTATCATGGCCATGTCGCCTCATGGTCATGTCTTCCTCGACATGGACATGTTCCATCCCAAGTCTTCATTCATCATAACTACACCGAGCCTTCCACCCAAATGCAAAATAATACCTCGGGATCCAAAATCCCGCCCCCAAAAGCTTACAAAAAGCTCAAAAACCGACTTCCTCCACCAAGCTTCAAAGCTTCCATCATCCAAAAACCCTTCATACATCTTCATTTTCACTTCACACCTACCAAACAAACTCAATACACACCATCAAAAATCCCTCCCTCACATCCCTCAAAAAAACTCCAAATGACAAGAACTCCACAAAACACATAAAACCAAGAAACAAAAAAACGCAAATATAAACACAAAATCTCAAAATAAAAAGAGGAAAGAGAAATACACAACGTGACGGTTCTTGTGGAACTCCGTCAAACCAAGGCTTGTGAGGGATTTTCATTCTTCATCCACAACATGATACACAATTCCATAGCTTTCGAGGGCACGGAGCAACAAGTCGAAGGCTCTTGAGCAATCTTCAACAAAGCATGTAGAACACCAAAATATACTCCAAGGTTCTTCATAACCTTGCCTTGACGTCCCCAGGGCATCCCGATTTGCTATATTCATTGGCCCAAACTTGTATTTGCTATCCTTCTTGATATAACCAAACTTCCTTTTTTTTTCATAAAACATCAATGGAGGCTCAACCTTCCTCTTTCCAATAGACTTATCCATGTTCAAGTCATCATATTTCAACTCACCAAGATGGAGGGGATTAAAACCCAAGCAAGCGAGTTCACTCATCTCCGAGCTACTCCCTAGCTCCTCACAATCAAGCATATCAAAGTTCTTCAAATTTTCACACAAGGTAACCAAATTGTTTACCTCGTCAACCTTTTCACCCGACTCATTCCCTAGCTCGATGTCTTTGACGGCATGGATCATATGACATGATTCTTCATTTGTAGGCGAGGTGTTGCCTTGAAGGTCAAACACAAGCTTCTCGTCACCTCACTCAAAAATGATCTTTCCCTTCTTGACATCTATTAATGCACCGGCGGTGTGTATAAATGGTCGACCAAGGATAATGGGGGTGTTAGGGTCCTCGGGCATATCGAGCACAAGGAAATCAACCGGAATGAAGAACTTCCTGATCCTTAACAGCACATCCTCCAACATTCCCAATGTTCGATTAAGTGAGCGATCTGCCATTTGGAGTGTAATCGAGGTGTACTTGAACTCCTTCATACCAAGTTGCTCATAAATAGAAAAAAGGAGAATGCTTACGCTTGCCGCCAAATCACACAATGCCCTCTCGATCTTTACATTCCCGATAGTGCATGGGATTGAGAAACTACTCGGATCCTTGAGCTTAGGTACAGTGGAGCCTTGAATAAGATCACTCACATCTCTTGTAAATGTTATGGTCTCTACCTTGTCCAAGGATCGCTTTCTTGTCAAAATTTCTCTCATAAACTTCCCTTAAGCTGGAACTTGAGTAATCAACTCAGTGAAGGGGATGTTCACATCTAATTTTTTCACAAGATCAAGGAATTTATCAAATTGAACATCCGCCTTAGTCTTCAATTGCCTTGATGGGAAGGGCAACTTGATGTTGTTCTTGTTAACTTCTTTGGGCTTGGATTTTTCACTTGGCACCTCCTTTTTCTTTGTTTCAAGTGCCTCATTAGGTGGAGGAAGCTTATCTTCAATTGTTTTTTCAACTTCTTTCATAGTCTTGAGATAGCACTTCATAGTCTTGAGATGAGGATTCCACTTCTTTCATAGCTTCTTGTTCATTAGGAAACAAAGGAGAATCATAAAATGCACCACTCAAGGTGATAGCGTTCACGGTTTCAATTTTTGATGATACCCCTTGAGGAGGTAATTGGCCTTTTTGCCTTGAAGAACTACCCGAAGCTACTTGAGATATTTGAGTCTCAAGAATCTTAACATGTGTATCTCTTGCCTTGTTTTCCTTTTGAAGTTGAGCATAGAATTCTTGTTGGTTCCTTTGCATGTCCAACATCGTCTTTTGCATATCAAATTCCCGAGTCGGAGATTGTTGGTTATGTGGAGTATTAGTGATGGCTATGGGAAAGCCATAGTCATGACTTGAAGATCGGCTCCATGGCTTGTCGCTTGTTGAGCATTTTGGAACCCTTGTTGATTTTGAAAGTTTCCTTGGAACCCTTGAGAATTGCCTTGATTTTGGCCTTGAAAGTTACCTTGATTGTGATTTTGGTAACCTTGGTTGTTTTTTTGAAATCCTTGAGAGTGTTGGTTTCCTTGGAAACCATGTTGAGCTTGATTATTGAAGCCTTGGTTGTTAAAACCTTGTTGATTGTTAAAGGCACCTTGGTTTTGATAAGCATTTTGTTGTTGCAAATTGTTAAAAGGCCTTTGATTGCCTTGATAACCTTGGTAGCCTTGATTGTCCCTTAAGGGAGGAGCAACATATGGTGGACGGTGTTGTTGTTGAGCGTGTTGTTGAGAAGCTTGGAACATATGAGAATTTTGCACATTTTGAGCCTTGTAAGTAGAGTATGCGGCACCTTGTTTGTATGCTTGAAAAGCATTAACTTGCTCAATGCTACTTCGACAAT
The DNA here is from genome assembly GCA_958450325.1 of Agrostemma githago. Lineage (NCBI taxonomy): Eukaryota > Viridiplantae > Streptophyta > Magnoliopsida > Caryophyllales > Caryophyllaceae > Agrostemma > Agrostemma githago. The sequence continues at coordinate 56,780,149 of OY288241.1, forward strand.
GTTGAGGCTCATGCCCATATATCCCAAAAATTTCACATATCCCATAATAAGAAGTTGGAGAAACCACTTTGTAGACACCCACATTTTGACCGCCAGGTGTCTATAGCAGTTTCCAAAAAACATCTGATGATGATCGGACGCAAACGTGTTTCTACGCGCTCGGATATGGGCTCAAAACCATTAGTTGCTGGCTTAAGCACTCACGGAGTACAAATCTCACAAAACTGACCTCAAATTCAGGCCCAGTGGGTCGTTTCCAATCAAACAAGACTAATTTGGGTCAAAACCGACACCGGAAATAAAATCGACTTTTAGCGATTGGGTCAAACCCCAGTCAAAGCTGTTCCGAGACACATAAACAACAGCCATTCAAACATCAAAAGTCCATCCCAAATACAAAACCCATAAAATATCCAAACTACGGCCCAAAAACTGACCCGTGCGCTCCAGCTGATCCACTCGATCGAGTGCTCAGCCCACTCGATCGAGTGGGCCCTTAAACAATTCCGACTGCAGGCGCACTGGGCCACTCGACCGAGTTAGCCAGTTACTCGGTCGAGTAAACCTAGAGGGGGTACATAGCTTTGCCTATATAAACATCCCCATGCACACACTTTTTACATCTTTTTTTCTTTTTTTTTTCAACCCTAATTTTTACATACATTTTTTCAAAAAACCTATTCAACCCTATTCTACACGAATCTACATACATCCAAAACCCTAACCCTAGCATTTAGGAATCCGAACCCTAATCGCCACAAATTAACTTACATCTCGATACTCACGTGCAAGCCACAACTACGAGTCCCGTCCGAGAACAAGAACATGTAGGTTGAGGGTGCAAAACCCGTTTTCCTTTCTTCTTCCCTCTCTCGTCATCTTTATCATCTCTTTTTCGTTTTTTTATCATCGCATCTATAATACCGATAATATCACTAGTATAAAATACTAAAATATTCGTCGATTCGTGTCGAGCGTGAGTGATGACGGGATTAGGAAACCCGAATATACAAGAGTATTGCACTCAGCGTTGTCGGTCGCTTATCCCATCACCCCGATCGCTTGATTGTTGAGGCGAATTAACTTCAACCATAATTTTCTTATTTCGTTATTCATCACATATTTCATCGATTCTCAAAACTATTTTCAAAACAAGTGCTTTTTTCTTTAATAAGGTTCGAAACCCGTTGACGCGGATCCGACATCACATAATCCCTAGGGATTCATTACGATATCGGGAAGCCGACGGAATCAAGTCTTTCAATTCGAGCAAAGTGTCAACCCGTTGGATTCGATACCAATTCAATAATTGGGTGTCGAATCTAAACGATTTAGTCAAATATTTTAGCTAATACGATTTTCCGTTGATGCTTAAAATAGATGTCATTAATTCGATAAGAATACGACACTATAAACGCGGAGGAAAATTTATATCATTTTAGTTAACTTAAACGACTTATAGCAATTTCTTTTTTTAGTTCCGCTCTAATATTCGATATCGATTCAATAATCGAACGTCAAATATGGCGAGTACGATACATCTAAATCGAGCATAAATCCCACAATATTTATGCCTGATTCAACAAACTCATCAAATTATCAAAATCAAAAGGCAATTTCAAAATCAATAACAAATTGCAAAGCGAACCCTTGTTCGTACAGGGAGCACTCGATCGAGTGCCTAGCCCACTCGGTCGAGTGACACCCCAAAAACGAAACGGAATGCTATTTTGACAACCACTTGGTCGAGTCATGCCATGACTCGATCAGGTGGCCGTGCACTCGGTCGAGTTCCCTCATAACTCGGTCGAGTGACGTCTCGAAATCCGGACAGAAGCCTTTCCAGAGGTCCACTCGGTCGAGTCCCTCAATGACTCGGTCGAGTGGCACCTTTATAACGTCAAGCCGTGAGTCCTACAAGGCCATTCGAGTCTCATTAACGTTTTTTTATGACTGAAGTCGACATGTGTCAATCAATCACGTGAAGTATCACTTTTTCAAAATCAAGCATCATCTTATTTACGTCATTCCATACTATTCTATATTATTCGCAAACCGTTATTATCGTTATACCGTTACTAACAAGTTTGCTATTTTTTTGTTGATTTATTTTCGTTGTTTATTTTATTGAACTAAAATGAACTCGCATGCTAAATTTAACTTCGACATTAGAATTAGTTGCTTTAAATCGACGTGGAAACCCATTCAATTTTTCGCATGTCTAGGGAACATATTGTTTGCATAACATTCTCATCGTTCAACTAACGCGCGTATTAGAAAGTCACTCGATATCTTAGTAGAGGCTGCCAATGTGCGGGCGGGGTTGGGTGTCCTTTGTAGGCTTCCCAACACGTACCCTCACCCCTTACTCAGAACCTCGGTTTCCGGATGCCCGAAATCGTTGGCGTACGAGAGTCATTCAATACACGATAACCGGTAGTGATGATATCGGTATCGCAATGCGAAGGGACGAGCTCAATAAACTCTGACATCGTAAATGGGCCGAACTTTGTGCATGGCCCACTACGACATAGAGTGGGTTCGAACGGGCCCGAAGACCCACAAAATACGGTGGCGACTCTACTTCGATTTAAATTTCAATTCGATCCATTCTCATATGGAGATTCATTCGCCTCCCCAAACCCGCGCGTGGCCGCGTCGGGGTTGACCTATGTCATGTCCACAATTTGGCGACTTCGCTAGGGATTAACTGATGCGTGACTTACCATCGGCATCCTCAAGGTGAGACTCGAATAGAAATCGTTTGACTAGTACAATACGCGTTTTAGTTTTACGGTTCATGCATAACCCTATATTTTCCCGGGCCGGTACTCGCGACCGACGTCCCACTATACCGTGATGTACTCCAATATGGATATGTCAAAGGTGTCCATAGTCGATTCGAGTGGGTTTCGCGGCATGTTCTAAGCTCAACTGGACTAAGAAAGTCTGTCCCGATCAACGTCTAGACTATGCGCACTGGTATAGACCCTTTATAGACCAACCGAGACTTAGTGTAAAGCATACATAGTGTCGTTATAATGCTTGCGTGACTATATGGTACTTGGTTTCCGTGTCGTTTTTTTCAAAACCGTCTTTTTCAAAAATTGCATCTTTTTCAAACTATCCAATTTCAAAACCCGGGACGTACATCGAATTTAGGACTTATGATTTTACTCAAAATAGCCTATTTCTAGCCGGTATTCTGCCCATTTCAAAACTCGAAAATATTTTCAAACCTTCAAAACCGTGGCCCGATATGTTTTCCGATTTTCTTTCGAAAAATCGGGCCCCTCCACCGTTTTTTTTCGGATTTTCCAAAAATCCACTCCCAAAACCTTCCCCTTCTTAGGACTTCCCGTATTTAGCATGTGTCGGGTCTTGTCTTAAGTCGTCAAGGTCCTTAGCGTCGAAACTCTGTCGATCATACATCACGAGTTTCTTCCCTATCCCAGTCCGTCTTATTAGACTAAGGCAAGGCCCTCCTACGTAGGACATACTCCTACAAAGGAGGGCTCGTCTACAGAATCGAGTCTTAAAGTCTGGGGATGTCTCACGTGGACCTTCTTTCGAACAGGACTCGGCCCACCCGCCGAATCCTAAAGAAGGCCCACTTTTTTATCAAGTCACCCGTCTAGGTGTCTTTTCCGAGTCACTTCCCTTTTCAGTTTTGCTCGGGATGTACTTTCTATTCCAGGATTTTGGCTAGTTTCTGATTATGCGGTGTTCTTACAGACAGGCCACCCGAAACCAGACAACAAAAAATGCAGTCAACTTTGGATCAACTGACCGCTGCACTGGCCAAGATCGAGACTCAATTGATTGCCATCCAGACTGACCAAGCGACCTTGGCCACCAGTGTGAGTGTCGTGGAGAAGGTGGCCCCTGTTAAGGGATCTGAGCCCACTGGGCCCATAGCTGAACTAATCAGCGTTGTTCGCAGGCTCGAAGAACAGGTTCACATGTCAACGAACAACTCGATCCACACTGAAAATGCTCGTTCCTATTCGCCTTTAAATGACGAGCTACCTGCTAACCTCAACCTCACGGGAATTCCAATGTTTGAGCGTACTGAAGACCCGGTCCACCACATCCGGGCTTTCAAAGATTTTATGGCGGTCAAAAGGGTGAAGTCCACCATGTTTAAGCATTTATTCCCTTCCTCCCTTGAAAAGCCTCCCAAGGCCTGGTACTACAGGCTCGATTCCAAGAAATACAAGACTTGGGACAATGAGGTGACTGAATTTGCTCGGAATTACGCTGATAATACCGAGATCCAGACTACAATGCATACTCTAGAAGTAATGGCCCAGGAGCCCAAAGAAGGGTTCACCAGATATCTCCAAAGATGGCGGGCCGAGAGTGTGAAGCTGGTTGATAAGCCCAACGAGAAAGTGCTAGTGGAGGCGTTTGTCAAGAACCTCCTCCCCTCCTACCGGGTCCATCTCCGGTATGCTGTCATCCCCAATTTTGCTACCCTAACTGAAATGGGTACAAGGATCGAGGACGACTTACGATTAGAGGGCCTGACTAAGGCCTCTACAAAGGGCTATCAAGGGGCCAGTTCATCTGTGAGCAAGTCCACACCCGCAGCTGGAACTCGCAGCATTTTCGATGAGGTTAATTTGCTTGACACCTCATCCAAAAAGAATGCTCCAAATCGGGTATTCACGGATATAGGGACTACCTATACCTACGCCTTACAAAGGCTATCTTCGAAGGGCCTGATTCAACCAATAGGCCCAACTCCAGAAACCCCAGTAGAGAAAAGGTCCAAAAGCTACAATGTTCAGGCCTATTGCCAATATCATCGCGGTAATGGGCATGACACAGAGAAATGCTGGAAACTGAAGCATCTGATCCAAGATCTGATCGAGAGCGGGAAAATACCATTGCCCGGAGACAAGCCGAGTAACAAACAAAACCCGTTCAGTGCCCATGCTATATTCACCGGGGAGGTAATTGACTGCTCACACCTCATTTCCCCCTTTATCCCACAAATTAATTGGATATGGTTCGATGATGAGAAGGATGTGCACCTAGCCAATGGAGAAGCCGTCCCCATCACCAATGAAGAGATCCAAAAAGCTAAGTCCAAAGCCTTAACCACTAACCACCTTGCCACAGCCGGGCGCTCTACTCCCAGAACCGTCACTGAACCTGCCAGGACGGAGCCTACCCCTGAAGAACCAAGCAACGACACAGCCTTGGCTCAACAGTTGAAGAGGGTTCGAGCTGACTTAACCATATGGCAGCTTCTGATTAGCTCGCAAGCACATCGAGAAGCACTAACTAAGGCTCTCGATGAGATCAAGGTCGACTCACAGGTTACCCCCACTGAAGTGGTAGACACTATCATGCCCTATCTCAAGGACAAATCCAAAGAAGAAGGCCCTCTCATAACCTTCTCTGAGTCCGATCTACCACCAGTTGGGGTCGCCCATAATTTGGCCCTATACATCACGGTCATTTGCCGAGGGAAGTACCTCCCGATGACCCTAATTGATGACGGATCTGCTGTAAATGTCCTTCCCCTAAGGACCGCTAGGGCCCTCGGCATCACAGATACCGACTATCTCCTGACGTCACAAACTATCCAAGCTTTCGACGGAAGCCCAAAACCGGTTGCCGGGGCCGTTAAGCTGACAATAATAACGGGCCCAATCAAAAAAGAATTGGAGTTCCAAGTGATCGACGTCACCTCGTCCTTTAACTTACTACTAGTAAGGCTTTGGATCCATGCAATCAAGGTCGTATCCTCTACCCTCCACAGAAAGGTCAAGATGCCGCTTCATGACGGTGTCATCACACTGGAGGCGACTCCCATTACCGTAGCAAGCTGCAATGCTACGGGCCGGGCCGACCCACGAGGATTTGATTTGTGGGCATGATCGAGGAGGAATATCTCTTCAGGCCTTACTTCACCACTAGCGTAGACACGATGCTACAAAACTTGAGCTATCTACCGGGGGCTACCTCGAGGCCATATCTTCCAGCTGGGAAGATTATCGAGATCCTAAACGATGGCGAATCACATTTCGGATTGGGGTATGGCATAACCCCGGAAAACGTGGTCCGGGCCGGTATTCAGAAGGCCACCAACCTCATCAAGGGTACTTACTTAGGCCCTTATAGCCCGAAGTTAACTGACTACTTCGTCACTCCTGTATTCGGAGCTATTCAAGTGGGCCATTACCAACCCATCATCACATATCCCGAGACCAAAACGGCTCGGAAATGCAATTTCATCCCTGATGACATATTTACCCTTGTCCAAAGAAGGTGAAAACAACTCCGAGCTCGTGCTGGGTCTCCTATTTGGAGAAGCCAAGGCCGTCCCTGCTCCAAAAGATGATTTGGTCAACCTGATCCTCCGCAGCAACCGGTTTAACCCAACAAAGCTAATCTCCGAAGTTGGTACGGACACCGGGAAAAGGGCCTGGATGTAGACCGTCAATTGGACCGACAGCCAAGGACGGACCTAGAAGCTAACCACCGGTGAGGGAGACATGCCGGATAATTAGTCCGAGTTTGAGTCTGAGTCAGAGTCAGAGTCGGAGTCTGAGTCCAAGTCTAGAGGGTCTGGTGCTAGAGTCGAGTCTGTAACCCCTCTTCCCTTAGCCACTGGAGTCTCGGGGCCTGTCCCGAGAGCACTCCCTATCCCGCCACTGACCAACGATCAGATGGCCGCTCTATTCGAGCTATTCTCAAAACTTACCATTGAAAATAATAACGAAAACCGTTCTGCCTACGACTTGTCTTATTTTCAAAATTCTTTCAATTTCAAAAATTTTACATGGAATGACATTGAGAAACATGATTAACAGGTACCCCTTCCTCCGCATCTGATCGAGCAACTCGAACAAAGGGAATCCCGAGATCCGGTAATTGAAAAAACCGAGTCCATTAACGTGGGAACCACTTTAGAGCCCCAGATGCTTAAGTTGGGCCTATCCTTAGATCCTGAGAAGAAGAAACAATTCACGGACCTCCTCCAGGAATTCAAGGACGTCTTCGCATGGTCCTACAAGGACATGCCGGGGATAGATCGGGAAATAGCCGAACACCATATACCCATCAAAGATGGGTGCAAACCGGTGAAACAGAAACTCCGAAGAATGAGGCCCGAATGGTCTCTCAAAGTCAAAGAAGAAGTCGACAAGCAATTCAAAGCGGGCATTATACAAGTGTCTGAATATCCAGACTGGGTCGGGAACATCGTGCCGGTACCCAAGAAGGACGGCAAGGTGCGGGTATGTGAAGATTTCCGGGACCTTAATAAGGCAAGCCCAAAAGACGATTTTTCGTTACCACACATCGACATACTGGTGGATAACACGGCCGATCATGCCCTTCTATCATTCATGGACGGGTATGCCGGATACAATCAGATCAAAATGGCAGAAGAAGACATGAGTAAGACCACCTTCATTACACCTTGGGGTACTTACTGTTACACCGTTATGCCATTTGGGCTCATCAATGTCGGGGCCACTTATCAACGAACCGCCACTACTTTATTACACGACATGATGCATAAGGAAGTGGAGGTTTGTGTGGACGATATGATTGTGAAATCCAAAGACCGAAGTGGGCACATTGCGGCCCTAAGAAAATTCTTTACCCGACTACGCAAATACAACATGAGGCTAAACCCTCAAAAATGCAGTTTCGGGGTAACATCGGGCAAATTACTGGGCCATATCGTTAGCCAACGCGGCATCGAGGTCGACCCAGCTAAAATCAAGGCCATTACCGAGATGCAGCCACCCAAAACCGAAAAAGAAATAAGGGGGTTTCTCGTGAAAGTCCAATATATCAGTCGATTCATTTCAAAGCTAACCATGGTATGTCAGCCCATTTTAAAAAAAAAACTGAAGATCGGAGAACGGGTACTATGGGACGTCAAATGTCAAACGGCTTTTGATAAAATCAAGGAGATCCTGTCTGCACCGCCGGTACTAATGCCACCTCAACCCGGTTTGCCTTTTTCATTATACCTAACAACGACTGAGATAGCCATGGGGGCTATGCTGGCCCAGACAGTCGATTTAGAAGAACGGACTATTTACTACATGATAAGTGTAGTTTGTAGTGCCTATTTTCATAGTGTTTTGGTCCCATTTTCCTTGTAGAATCGCTCCTTGGGAGCGGTTTAGGGGCTTCTTATGCTTCCTTTAGTTCGTTTCAGGTTCCCGAGACCGATTTGGAAGAGTTGGAGCGATTTCGACTCTTTACATACACATTTTGGAGCCAACGGAGTAAAGGAACGATGATTCGATGCCTTGGAATCGACCCCGAGACCTTGGGACCCAATCCCGAGCCTCCGAGACCCGTTCCCGAGTCCCGAGAATCGATGGGAAGCCCATGAGAAGCAAGGAGGGACCAAAAAGTTCATATTGGAGGCCTACAAGACCCATCCCGATCGGGAAGGCCTAAAACCCGATCGGGATGAAGTGCACAAAGGAGACGGTCACTGGAGAGAGTTCCCGACCGGGTCCCATATTTCCCGATCGGGAAAGTGAGGTTTCCCGATCGGGATTGCCCATTCCCGATCGGGATTGTACCGCTGTTGCCCGCGTGGCTTTTGTCTTCTCTTCCTTCCATTTGTAACCCTATAAATACTTCCCTCTTGTATTGTTTAGGGATCTTACCGGAGTTTAGACTCTCTTAAGCCTCTCTACATCACATAAACCCTAGATTGAGTTCCTTAAATTAGTTTGAATCTCTCTTTAATTATTAGTTAATCTTAGTTAATTAGTCTTGTATTAAGAGGATACTTGAAGATTTCTCCAAGATTGACAACCTTGGGATTATTTGGGTTTCTCTTTTATGCAAGATATCATCTTTTCTTCATCCTAGTGTTGGTATAATCCTTCTTTACCCTTGTTCTTTATTATTAATCCAAGTTTGAATCTTTATTTAGTGTTGATTGTTATTTCTCATATTGTTCTTAATGATGAATGTTATGGTTATGGTGATGTTTTCTCTTGTTATTGTTGTAAATAGTTTGATCATGAGTGAGTAGTTTATTTGTGGGTTAGTAGGGGGATTAAGGGTAGATTATGGGTGACTAGGGTTTGATTAGGGGTAAAGAATGGTTCTTTATTGCTAGTCACATATTTGGCTCACCATGTGTTTGTTGATATGCTTGTATGAGTTGTAGTGGCCATGCTTCTCATGCTAGTCTTCTTCTACCCATTGTTTGCTTGTGTGTGGATATGTTGAGCATAGTCGTCGACATCGGTTTAAGTTGCGATTGCCCGGACCGAACCTAGCAATTAGGAGGCACCTACACCCTTATCTACCCAAGTCACCCTACTACACTTATGAACCCGACCTAACCCACTCCTCTCCTTCCATATTTGATTCATCTTGTTAGTTAGTCATCATCTTCATTTAGTTTGATAGTTAGTTTGATTATTAGCTTTGTTTAGCATTCGATAGTTCATCATAGCTCATCATTAGTCTACTTTCTCCTCCCCTCATCTTAATTCATCAATTATTAGCTCTTTGTGTTTGTTTGGTAGCATAGTCTTGTTTTAGGCCTATTTTCATAGTGTTTTGGTCCCATTTTCCTTGTAGAATCGCTCCTTGGGAGCGGTTTAGGGGCTTCTTATGCTTCCTTTAGTTTGTTTCAGGTTCCCGAGACCGATTTGGAAGAGTTGGAGCGATTTCGACTCTTTACATACACATTTTGGAGCCAACGGAGTAAAGAAAGGATGCTTCGAGTTCGAGAGCCGAGCCCGAGCCTATGGTCGAGGTTGAGGAGCAGGAAATTGTTCGTCTCCCGGAGTTTCCCAGTCTGATTTTTGGGTCGGACGAGCAAAAGGAAAAATTTATCAAGCTCCTTGGTAAGCCCCTCGAACCAACTAGATTCATATGCAAAATTATTCTTAGAAAGCTTGGAATTTTGGACCAATGTAGGGAATTCTTTGTCGGGATGGGTATGGAAGTTCTTTTCGACATGCATGAGCTCACCTATAGGCAACTCACCTTAGAGTTCCTAAGTAGATTTCGTCTCGAAATTAGATCCCGACCGCACCGAGTTTATTTCCGAATCAATAACACATCCCTCATGTACACCCTAGACGACTTCGGTGAGCTCTTGGGCATTCCGAAGGTTACCGATGGTCAGGTACCCAATGACTTTAATGTGGCCGACGTATGGCATAGTATCACGGGTCTCACACTTGTGGATTTTAGACACTTGTCTAGTCGCCTTGTCCACCACCCGGTCATACGCATATGGCAGCGTTTTGTAGCGGGTACTATTTTCGGGAGGTGTGAGACGGGTACCTACACTAGGCAAGAGCTAACCTTAGTCGGAGGGTACTTGAATTTAAAGAGGAAAAAACGATTCACCCCCGACGTTGCACTTGCACTAGCCAAGCATTTCGAGAAGGTAGCCAAGGGGGGGAAGCATTTGAGGGAAATTGCTATTGGGGGCCTCGTTACTCATATAGCCAAGAGGGCAATTCCAACATTTAGGGAGGACGGTTTAATCCCCGTACCGGGGGGCACAAGATTAGATGAGGACCGTTTATCTAGGTATCATCGATGGATTAATTATGATAATAGGCTTAGAAAGTACCTTTGGAGCACGGGGGGTCGGACGCACTTTCTCCTACCATGCGATACACTTCCGGCCCTTGCGCCTTTGCAACGCTCCGCCGTGCCGGTTCAAGAACCAAATCTTTTATTGCCTTTTATCGGAAATGATCAAGGTGCCTCCTCCTCCCATGGACCCCGACCACGAGCTCGTCCCCAACTCCCGGCACAACAACAACAACAACAACAACAACAAGCTGCACTACCCCAACACTACTACCCCACCCCCCCGTCATTCATAAACGTCCCTCCGTATGCACCTTACACTCCCTTTGTCTACCCTTCGCCCCCGGCCGACCTTTCTATGGCCGCTATGCTCAATGCTCTACATCTTGGGCAATATGAGCATAGGAGGAATGACTATTATGCCCAATACCCCGGGTACCACCTCCTAGCTCAGCAAGGGTATATAAACCCGCAAGGGAACCTCCCATCGTGGTATCCACCGGAATACTTTCAAGGCCACGGTAACCCTAGCACTAGTGGCGGTGTGACTAACGATGAGGAATTCGAGGAGGAGGACGCTTGGGATGTGAACATGGGCGAGGGTGACGGTGATGATGATGATGACGGTGATGATGATGATGACGGTGATGACAATAATAATAGTGAGGATGATGATGATGACGGTGATTACTAGCCTCGATGATGAAGAGGCGATTGGGTGGCCTTAGGGGCCTTCATGATTGCTCCCGGTGGCTCTTGACGACGTGATTACGTCAAGAGTTACTTCAAAATCCAAAATGACAATTGGTAATTCTTTTCCTTAGTTTTTATTTCTATTTATTTATTTCATTTTTTTTTTCGGATTAATCGTTAGAAATTAGTGGAAAATGGGCGGAATCCGGGCTAGGTGACTTGATTACACCTAGTCCTCCCCTCCCATTTCCTTTTATTTCTTCTTTTTATTTCTTCCCCATCCATATCTTTTTCTTGTCTCGGCCCATGGTGACTTGACTACACCCCGGCCGGACGCCTTCTACCCTTTTCTCCACTTTACTTTTTGATTTTTAGCTTTATTTTCTTAGTTTATTTTCTTTTTCTTTTGTGCTCCATACACTACGGTCGAGCATGAGGACATGGCTCGACTTAAGTGTGGGGGAGTGATATTCTAGCATAGTTAGTTTTATTTTTGTAGTTTTTCGAAAAAATCTTTAAAATCCATAAAAAATTGAAATTTTTTCATAAAAATCAAAAAGATTTTCCTTTTTGTGTGTTTTCCTTTTGTGTCTTTATGTCGTGTATTTGTTGTATTGTGTGTATTTTGTCTCCTCTTTCCTTATAGGTTGCTTAAATCACCGTTAACTTTGGAAGGTTTTCAAGACTCCCGGTAACATCTTTATCCCTTTTTCTTCTTTATCTCTTGTGGAGTTTGGAGGAGATTGTGATGTTGTGTGCTCGGGTGGAGCTTTGTAAAGTGTGGATGATTTGGTGGCTTGTTTGGATGATAGGGGTGGTGTTTGTGTTCTCTATGTGTTTGTTTTGTGTTGTTCTTGTTTCGTTGCTCTTGTTTCTTTTTCTTTTGTTTTTGTTGAGTCTTTGTTTTGTGTTATGTTGTGTGTCTTGTGTGTAAACCATTTTCGAAAACCCGGTTTGGAGGCTAGTGTGCGAGTGTGTACTTTCCCTTCCTAGTAGTGTAAATCGAGTCTTGGACTTTAGTCTAGTAGAATGACCCTAAATCAATGATTTCGTTGGTCCTTTACCTTGAGTCCACCTAGCTTACTAGGGATTTACTACGGGATCTGCATTTTGACCATTATGACCACCCACGGTGTGAAAAGGCCTTGGTTACCGAGTCCCGTCCCCTAGGTGACCGTGTCTAGGATTGATTAATTAGTCCAAGTTCTCCACTTTTTGTGGGTTTGAAGGGAAATCGCGACCCCGACATACCCATTACCCTACCTCCTACACATATCCACACAATAATTTGCAACTTGTTGATTCCTCTCTTTCTTGATGCAATAAGAAATGCCAAAAAAGCCAAATCTTGCCAAAAAGGGCAAAGGAAAGAAAATGAAAGAAAGAAAAGAATGAAGAAAAAGAAAAGGCACAAAAGCCAAAAAGAAAATAGAAAAGAAGAAAAAGAAATGGCATGGCAACAAACGAGCAAAAATGCAAAAGAAAAGAGAAAACGCCAAAAGAAAAATCGTCTCACAAAAAGATTATAACCACACAAAAATAAGCCTTTTTTCGACTTTTGCCGTGAAGAGCCTACCAAAGGACCGAGTCCCGAGGAAGGATGATAGCGGCATTAGTCGGTCTCCCCTCATTTTGCAATCATTTCCACTTTTTACTTGGACTAGTTAGGCGGTTTTGGACACGGGACGACCCTCTTGGCTCACGCTAAAGGGGGCGGGGTCTCACTTACCTACAGTGTCGACTAACACCGTGATTCTTCACTTCCCACTCCGCCGACCGTCCCGTAGTACGTTCTTAGAAGGTTAGGAGGAACCTAGGTAAGTTACCAACGTTTTTGTTGCTTTATCGTCATACTATTAGGGTTTAGTCCACCTCGGTTTGTATTGCTAGCTTGGGAACGTTATCACTTACCTCGAGTCCTAAACCGGTGCTTCTTTCACCGCTTTTAGAGGGAAGCGGTATTTGTTTTTCTTTGGGTGCAACCGATTATGTGTTCGTCTGTGTGTTTGTTTGTTTTTGTGTTTTGTGTCCGGTTGCACCCACAGTTTTGTCGCAAGACCCGACTTGCCTTGCGGAGTGCACTTTTCCTCTAAGTGCACTCGCGTGAGTTGAAAGGGCGTAGGGTGCGCTAATACCCATTCGGCTAGTATAGTAGTTAGTATGTGCTTACTCGAGGGCGAGTAAGGGTTAAGTGTGGGGGAGTTGATAAGTGTAGTTTGTAGTGCCTATTTTCATAGTGTTTTGGTCCCATTTTCCTTGTAGAATCGCTCCTTGGGAGCGGTTTAGGGGCTTCTTATGCTTCCTTTAGTTCGTTTCAGGTTCCCGAGACCGATTTGGAAGAGTTGGAGCGATTTCGACTCTTTACATACACATTTTGGAGCCAACGGAGTAAAGGAACGATGATTCGATGCCTTGGAATCGACCCCGAGACCTTGGGACCCAATCCCGAGCCTCCGAGACCCGTTCCCGAGTCCCGAGAATCGATGGGAAGCCCATGAGAAGCAAGGAGGGACCAAAAAGTTCATATTGGAGGCCTACAAGACCCATCCCGATCGGGAAGGCCTAAAACCCGATCGGGATGAAGTGCACAAAGGAGACGGTCACTGGAGAGAGTTCCCGACCGGGTCCCAGATTTCCCGATCGGGAAAGTGAGGTTTCCCGATCGGGATTGCCCATTCCCGATCGGGATTGTACCGCTGCTGCCCGCGTGGCTTTTGTCTTCTCTTCCTTCCATTTGTAACCCTATAAATACTTCCCTCTTGTATTGTTTAGGGATCTTACCGGAGTTTAGCCTCTCTTAAGCCTCTCTACATCACATAAACCCTAGATTTAGTTCCTCAAATTAGTTTGAATCTCTCTTTAATTATTAGTTAATCTTAGTTAATTAGTCTTGTATTAAGAAGATACTTGAAGATTTCTCCAAGATTGACAACCTTGGGATTATTTGGGTTTCTCTTTTATGCAAGATATCATGTTTTCTTCATCCTAGTGTTGGTATAATCCTTCTTTACCCTTGTTCTTTATTATTAATCCAAGTTTGAATCTTTATTTAGTGTTGATTGTTATTTCTCATATTGTTCTTAATGATGAATGTTATGGTTATGGTGATGTTTTCTCTTGTTATTGTTGTAATTAGTTTGATCATGAGTGAGTAGTTTATTTGTGGGTTAGTAGGGGGATTAAGGGTAGATTATGGGTGACTAGGGTTTGATTAGGGGTAAAGGATGGTTCTTTATTGCTAGTCACATATTTGGCTCACCATGTGTTTGTTGATATGCTTGTATGAGTTGTAGTGGCCATGCTTCTCATGCTAGTCTTCTTCTACCCATTGTTTGCTTGTGTGTGGATATGTTGAGCATAGTCGTCGACATCGGTTTAAGTTGCGATTGCCCGGACCGAACCTAGCAATTAGGAGGCACCTACACCCTTATCTACCCAAGTCACCCTACTACACTTATGAACCCGACCTAACCCACTCCTTTCCTTCCATATTTGATTCATCTTGTTAGTTAGTCATCATCTTCATTTAGTTTGATAGTTAGTTTGATTATTAGCTTTGTTTAGCATTCGGTAGTCTAGTTCATCATAGCTCATCATTAGTCTACTTTCTCCTCCCCTCATCTAAATTCATCAATTATTAGCTCTTTGTGTTTGTTTGGTAGCATAGTCTTGTTTTAGGCCGATTTAGTCTAAACCTTGCAATACCGTCTCCGTGGACACGACCCGACTTACCCTAACTACCGTTAGGTGCTAGTTGGCTACTTATTTGGCGGTGGGATCCACGACAAATCCCACCATCACTACATCTGTAAAAAGTTCCTAGAATACGAATGCAAGTATACAATGCTCGAGAAAACGTGCCTAGCTTTGGTTTGGGCCACTAAAAAGCTCCGACATTACATGCTCAGTCACGAGGTACATGTATTATCCAAAATGGATCCTATCAAGTACATGTTCGAGAAGCCCATTCTCAATGGCAGGATGTCCAGATGGACTTTAATGTTAGCTGAGTTCGACCTCAAGTTTGTACCATTAAAAGCCATCAAAGGCCGGGTAGTAGCCGAGTTCCTCGCCAATAGCCCGATATCTGAAGAAGGGCATAACGACACTTGGGCTTTTCCAGATGAAGACATATTCCATATTGACACCAAAACATGAGATTTGTATTTTGATGGGGCATCCAACTTTCGAGGATTTGGAGTCGGGATTCTGTTAATCTCACAACAAGGGGAGAACACCCCGTTATCCATCAAATTGGACTTTGACGTAACCAATAACGCAGCCGAATATGAAGCATGCATTCACGAGTTGCAAGTCGCCGCTGATTTAGGAGTATCGAATCTCCGGGTCCACGGTGACTCGTCACTGGTCATCAATCAAGCGCTCCAAAAATGGAAAACTCGAAACGCCAATCTCGTGGCTTACCAAGCACGAGTAAGGGTTCTAGAGAAACAATTCCAAAAGGTAAAATATATCTATGTACCCCGGGAAGAAACTAAATATGCAGACGCACTTTCCAAATTAGCATCCCTGCTAAATATCCCGGAGCATCTAACTAGCATGCCAATCTGCGTTGAAAGGCGGTCCGAGCCGGCCTATATCCACGCCATCCAGAATATCGAAATAACTGACCCAGAACCTTGGTATCAAGCCGTCCTAACCTTCTTGACAATGGGAGAGTATTCCCTGGGAACTGAAAACCGGACCAAGAAAGCCCTGCGAAGATTGGCAACCCAATTTGTTCGTACGGACGACGGGCAGTTATACAAAAAGACGGCACAGGGGGCTCTCCTCCTGTGTATCGATAAAGTACAGGCCGAAAAGGTTATGTCCAAGGTACACGATGGTGAAAATGTCCCACATATTTACGCCCATATGTTAGCCCGGAAAATCATGAGGCTCGGATATTATTGGAACACCATGGAAACGGACTGTCAATTATACATCAAACACTGCCATAATTGTCAGCTTTTTGCTAATGTACAACATATGCCATCTTCCCTATTATACACCATGACATCACCATGGCCATTTTCGAGGTGGGTTATTGACATAATTGGAAAGGTGCACCCTTCCCGGACGGGAGGTCATTGCTTCATTCTGGTGGCCATCGACTATTTCACTAAATGGGTCGAAGTCGAGTCATATCGTGTCTTGAACGCCAAGCATACGGCCAAATTTATCCAGAATAAGATCATATGGCGATACGGGATCCCACACGAGTTTATCAGTGATCATGAGACCCATTTTCAAGCTGAAACTGCCACGTTGCTGGCAAAATATAAAATTCAAAGGCATACATGTTCATCTTACCGACCCCAAACAAATCGAGAGGTGGAGGCGGCCAACAAAACGATTGTCACCATACCTAAAAAGATGGCTGAGAATTACCGGGATTGACCCGACAAAATACCTTTTGCCCTTTGGGGGTATCGGACGCCAATTCGCACCGCAACCGGAGCTACTCCATGTTATTTGACATATGGAATGGAAGCGGTCCAACCGGTCGAGCTAGAAGTGCCATCCCTCAGGATACTACTCGAGAGCCAAGTGCCGGAAGCAGATTGGGTACAAGCCCGATACGATTCGCTAGTTCTTTTGGACGAACGGCGGTCCCGGGCCCTCAACAACATCCAAATATATTAAAAAAGGATCCAACGGGCCTTCAACAAAAGAGTTAGGCCCAGAAATATCAAAGAAGGGGATCTAGTTCTAATGTCTGTACGGGCCCTACTACCGGTTGACCCAAGAGGAAAATTCAAACCCAATTGGGCCGGGCCGTATCTGGTAAAGAAGGTCCTATCAGGAGGAGCGGTGATGCTGACGGACTTGGATGGGAACAAATTCGTCAACCCAACCAACTTGGACCAGTTGAAGCGCTATTACCCATAAACCCAATCTCAATGTCATTTGCAAAATTTTATAAAAAATCGACTTTTTATAAATTTTCAAAAATTATAGACAAGTCAATGAGCTAGGATTATTCATCCTACTGTCGCGCATCTCTGACTAATAGTCTCGATGTATTTCGAAAATTGCAGAAATCAATTCTGAACTACGTTTGGTTTGATTCCGCTAATTGTGGATACGTAGGCAACCCCTCAAAAGCGTACAACCACTGCAATAACGAAAAGACGGGAACTGTATTCACTAATATGTCTTTTATTAAAATCCCGATGAACTCGGGAATTTCAAAATTACAAAAATTTCCAAAAAAAAAACACACCGCAAAAATAGTAATAATATTTAAATAATAAAACAAAGGAGACTAATATTCGTGCATCTTGCCCTTCCCTTTATCCTTCGGGTCGCGTGGGGCCAAATGTCGCCGGGGCGAGGGCGAGCGTTCCCGAATCACGAGAGGGACCTCCTTAGCTCGAATCCGTTTCTTCGATAGCGGATCCTCTGCCACGGTCACTGGTCTGAGTCGAGCCCGTACATGTTCGGGTAACCTGTCTCGCGGACCAAGTCGGTCCTGCACTACTAGTCGTGGGCCAAGTCAGTCTGGGGCCCACCTTCCCCCGCGCACCTCTAGCACTAGACCCTTCGCCTTGAGTCTTAGTCTTCTTTCTCTGACCTGACATTAGACAGACCAGAGTAGCCGGGGTATCACCTTTGTCGAAGAAGCCCCTATTGTCTTTAGCTTGCTCCCTTCGCAGCAGGTCGAAAGCTTTGTCAACCTTCAAAGCAGCTCGGGCCTTCACAGAATCAGCTTTGGTCCACTTCACATAGGAATCTGAAACCCAGATTGAATGAAAAGATTTGGGGATGGGCCAAGTATGCCGGGTATACCATCTTTGCATCCAAGTGTCGCACATTACATCCGTCAGTTGGATAGATTCACTCACAACTGCTTCAATTTCAGGGATTCTTTGGGTCCAACCATACTGCCTTAGTATGCGATCCGGGTAGAGATGGACTGTCTGCCTAAAGGACAAGATGACCTGATAGCGGGCCTTGTCCCTCGGGTCCAAGCCTGTCCAAACATAGATGGGCCACAACGGCACTACCCACCGGATCAACGGACCGCTGTGAAAAGACAACACCTCATCCCAATACTTCTGAGTATTCTGGCGAGAAAAGTCTATAGCCCGCCTCCTTCTCATCACCTGATTATAACGATAGTTGCTCGAGTCAAGTGGACGATCTATCATTGATATCCTCTAATATAGCCAAATCTGAAGAAAAAAAAAGGAAGCGAAAATATGAGTTCCCGAGATGAAACAGGCGTCCGCCTAAGGGCACTCGATCGAGTGCCTAGGGGTCACTCGATCGAGCGGTACCTCTGGAAACGAACATGGGGCTTTTTACGAGGGGACTCGATCGAGTGCCAGGGTGACTCGATCGAGTGCCCACTGTGGCAGAAAAATCGCAAAAAAAAAATCAAAAAATTGAGAAATTGGGAAAAATAAAAATTCGAAGTAACATACTTGCAGTAAACGGGTACTCCCGGTCAAGCGGACTGACGAATCCCTCTTACGGTTGTCTAGGCCTTGGATAATTTCACCCGTGATAAGCCAAGCCGGACTATGCTCCATCTCCATCAGATCAACCACGGTCAAGAGGCAAGCGTTACCCATGCATGACAATGAATCCATGTGACCCTTAAAAGCATAAACATGGAGCATACAAAAAGATAAAGCCCTACGGCTGTAAACTGGTCTGACCCGGACGTCATGAGGGTTCCTAAACTTCTTAGCCAAATCGATCAAAGAAATATTACCGTCCTCCATCATGCGAGATACCTCATTATGGGAAAGCCCTTAGAATTCTCGAAGCTTCCGTCTTGGGTCATAAACCGAGAACGGGACGGCAGGACGAAGTATAGGATTCCACCCTCCTGCAGCAGCAATCTCCTCGAATAAAGGGCAAACTTCTCCTCGGGGAAAAGCAAAGACATGGTATGTATCGTCCCAATAAGACAGGCAAGCATCAAGAAAGTAACCGCCAACTTGCATCTGACGGAATGGGTACAGCTGAGTAATACCCGTCTGATTGAGAGCCACCCTATCTGTGTCCCTAAAGCATCGGGACCATTCTTGCAGCATGATGGTGGGATTTGCCGTGGGTCCCGCCGATCAATATTTAACCGACTATTCCTAGTGGGTAGCTAGGGCAAGTAGGCTCGATATCCACGGAGACGGTATGGTAAAGTTTAGACTATGTCCACCTAAAGCGAGACTATGCTAGCAAACAAACACAAAGGAAGCGATAAATGGTAAACTATGGTGGTTGGAGATGAAGGAAGTGGACTAACAATGACTAGACTAATATAATGCTAAAACGGAATAACTAAAGATCAAACTAACAAGCAAACTAAAAGAAACGATGACTAACTAAAAAGTTGAAATCGAATATGAAAGGAAGTGGGGTAGGTCGGGTTCATAAGTGTAGTAGGGTAATTGGGGCGGTCAAGGGTGTAGGTGTCTCCTAATTGCTAGAGTCGGTCCGGGCTCTCGCTACGTAGACCAACGCCGGGGTAAGTTCGCGCTCTCGCGTCTAAGACTAACCTCAACACAACCACAAAATAGACAAACAATGACAAGATGAGCACAAGTATGGGGAGCATTGGCCACTACTACTCACACAAGCAAATCAACAAACACATAGAGTGCCCATTATGTGACTAACAACAAAAGAGTCACCTTTACCCCTAATCAAACCCTAATCATCCATAATCTACCCTTAATCCCCCTACTAACCACACAAGGAGACTACTCACTCATTATCAAGAACAATCTAACAATAATAAGAGAAAACAACATGAAAAACCAAACATCCATTATCAAGAACAAGAACAATAACAATAAATACTAAGTAAAGATTCAAACTTGATTAAACAAACAAGAACAAGAGTAGAGAAGATTATACCAACAACAAGATGAAGAAAAAGATGCAAACTTGTATAGATAAGAACCCAAATCAACTCCAAGGTTGTCAAGCTTGGATGAATCTTCAAGAACCCACTTAATACAAGATTATCTAAACTAGATTAAACTAAGATTAACTAAAGATTAACTAGAGATTAAAAGAGGCTAATTAGGGTTTTGAATTCTTAAGAGAGACCTAAAACAATCTAGGGTAAAGTATGATCCTTAAACATTACAAAGGAGGAGTATTTAAAGGGTTCCAAGAATGAAGGGAGAGAAAAGAAACAAAAGCGGGCTTCAGCAGTCTCGTCCCCCCCCCCCCCCCGGGACGGGTTGGTCCCGCCCGGGACGGAATGGTCCCGCCCGGGACGGAATGGTCCCGCCCGGGACGGAATGGTGTCGCCCGGGACAGAGCCAAAACAGTAGCAGCTCTATTCGTGCACCTCATCCCAGACGGGATGAGGCCATACCCGTCGGGGATGAGTCTTGTAGGCCTCCAATATGATCTTTAAGGTTCCTCCTTGCTTCACATGGGCTTCTCATCGACTCTCGGGTCTCGGGATCGAGTCTAAGAGGATCGGGATTGGGTCTCAAGGTCTCGGGATCGAATCCAAGGCATCGAGTGATCGTTCCTCCGCTTCGTTGGCTCCGAAAATTGTATGTATTGAGTCGGAATCGCTCCAACTCTTCACGAATGGTCTCGGGAACCTGAAACGAGCTAGAGGAAGCATAAGTAGCCCATGAACCGCTCCCAAGGAGCGATTCCGCAAGGAAATTGGGACCAAAACACAGCAAAATAGGCACTACAAACTACACTTATCACAGCCTCACGGTCAATCGATCGATCCCCATGACAAAGTTTCTTGAAAGGAATAAGAATTTCTTTTGAGGAAGAATGAATTGTGAGGAAGTTGTGAAGAAAATCAAAGACAAAGGAGGGGTATTTATAGCATTAATTCCACCACCCTCTTTCCATATTTTCCTTACACAGAAGTTTCCTAATTTTAACAGGATCAGCATACAGGCCTCGTCTCGAGATTCCCTAATCTTAGCCCGGGAATTAGTCATCCCGAGTTTCCTAATTTCAATTTTCAAAAATTTCAAAGTTCAAAATTTTCAAAAAATTCAAAAAATTCAAAAAATTTCAAAAATTTAAAAAAAATTCAAAAATCTTTTTTCCCCAGCGCGAGTCATATTTTCTACCTACGTGTTGCATGCAAATTTTATGTGACTTATACAGGTACGAATCGAAACTTCAAAAGCAAGCCCGTATAGCTCATATATCTCCCCAATGGAAAGCCCGAGGCGGCATTTTCCCCGGAATGGCACGAGATGGGCCCACATATAGGCGCACCCAGGACTTATGCGATGAGTCCGATTCCCCACAAAGTTATCATCATCAGCTCAGGTATGACTTCTATCCTATTGCTGGCGAGCCCTTCACGCGAGTCTAATGGACTATAAACGACCCGACCGGAAGTCTGCCAGGTCTTAATCCTCGATTGGCGTGATAGCTACTCTAACTTTCGCCTTGTCCAAGCCTCAGTCAGAGTGGGGGCTCTGTAGACACCCACATTTTGACCGCCAGGTGTCTATAGCAGTTTCCAAAAAACACTCGATGATGATCGGATGCAAACGTGTTTCTACGCGCTCGGATATGGGCTCAAAACCATTAGTTGCTGGCTTAAGCACTCACAGAGTACAAATCTCACAAAACTGACCTCAAATTCAGGCCCAGTGGGTCGTTTTCAATCAAACAAGACTAATTTGGGTCAAAACCGACACCGGAAATAAAACCGACTTCTAGCGATTGGGTCAAACCCCAGTCAAAGCCGTTCCGAGACACATAAACAACAGCCATTCAAACATTAAAAGTCCAACCCAAATACAAAACCCACAAAATATCCAAACTACGGTCCAAAAACTGACCCGTGCGCTCCGGCTGATCCACTCGATCGAGTGCTCTGCCCACTCGATCGAATGGGCCCTTAAACAAGCCCAACTGCAGGCGCACTGGGCCACTCGACCGAGTTAGCCAGTTACTTTGTCGAGTAACCCTAGACGGGGTACATAGCTTTGCCTATAACATCCCAATGCACACACTTTTTACATCTTTTTTTCTTTTTTTTCAAGCCTAATTTTTACATACATTTTTTCAAAAAACCTATTCAACCCTATTCTACACTAATCTACATACATCCAAAACCCTAACCCTAGCATTTACGAATCCGAACCCTAATCACCACAACTTAACTTACATCTCGATACTCACGTGCATGCCACAACTACGAGTCCCGTCCGAGAACAAGAACATGTAGGTTGAGGGTGCAAAACCCATTTTCCTTTCTTCTTCCCTCTCTCGTCATCTTTATCATCTCTTTTTCATTTTTTTATTTTATCATCGCATCTATAATACCGGTAATATCACTAGTGTAAAATACTAAAATATTCGTCGATTCGTGTCGAGCGTGAGTGATAACGGGATAAGGAAACCCGATTATACAAGAGTATTGCACTCGGCGTTGCCGGTCGCTTATCCCATCACCCCGATCGCTTGATTGTTGAGGCGAATTAACTTCAACCATAATTTTCTTATTTCGTTATTCATAGCATATTTCATCGATTCTCAAAACTATTTTCAAAACAAGTGCTTTTTTCTTTAATAAGAGTCGAAACCCGTTGACGCGGATCCGACACCACATAATCCCTAGGGATTCATTACGATATCGGGAAGACGAGGGAATCAAGTCTTTCAATTCGAGCAAAAGTGTCAACCCGTTGGATTCGATACCAATTCAATAATTGGGTGTCGAATCTAAACGATTAGTCAAATATTTTAGCTAATACGATTTTCCATTGATGCTTAAAATAGATGTCATTAATTCGATAAGAAAGCGACACTATAAACGCGGAGGAAAATTTATATCGTTTTAGTTAACTTAAACGACTTATAGCAATTTCTTTTTTTAGTTCCGCTCTAATATTCGATATCGATTCAATAATCGAACGTCGAATATGGCGAGTACGATACATATGAATCGAGCATAAATCCCACAATATTTATGCCTGATTCAACAAACTCATCAAATTATCAAAATCAAAAGGCAATTTCAAAATCGATAACAAATTGCAAAGCAAACCCTGGTTCGTACAAGGGGCACTCGATCGAGTGCCTAGCCCACTCGGTCGAGTGGCACCCAAAAAACGAACCGGAATGCTATTTTGACAACCACTCGGTCGAGTCCTGCCATGACTCGATCGAGTGGCCGTGCACTCGGCCGAGTTCCCTCATAACTCGGTCGAGTGACGTCTCGAAATCCAGACAGAAGCCTTTCCAGAGGTCCACTCGGTCGAGTCCCTCAATGACTCGGTTGAGTGGCCCCTTTATCACGTCAAGCCGTGAGTCCTACAAGGCCATTCGAGTCTCATTAACGTTTTTTTATGACTGAAGTCGACACGTGTCAATCAATCACGTGAAGTATCACTTTTTCAAAATCAAGCATCATCTTATTTACGTCATTCCATACTATTCTATATTATTCGCAAACCGTTATTATCGTTATACCGTTACTAACAAGTTTGTTATTTTCTTGTTGATTTATTTTCATTGTTTATTTTATTGTACTAAAATGAACTCGCATGCTAAATTTAACTTCGACGTTAGAATTAGTTGCATTAAATCGACATAGAAACCCATTCAATTATTCGCATGTCTAGGGAACATATTGTTTGCATAACATTCTCATCGTTCAACTAACGTGCGTATTAGAAACTCACTCGATATCTTAGTAGAGGTCGCCAATGTGCGGGCGGGGTTGGGTGTCCTTTGTGAGCTTCCCAACACGTACCCTCACTCCTTACTCAGAACCTCGGTTTCAGGATGCCCGAAACCGTTGGTGCTCTAGAGTCATTCTGTAACACCCGCTATTTTTCCTAAGCATTTTTATTCTTTCCGTTAGGACTCCGTCTTAACTCTGTCACTTTTGGCCTCATATTTTATCATTTTACTAAGCTCTATTTTAATTTTTGAGTTTAATAATTTTTATTTTTAATTTCAAAGATTTAAATTCTTTTTAAATCCATTTATTTGGTTTCTTCGTAAACTAATTAATTTTCCGCAAGGAATTCTATTTCTCTTCGAATTGACATTTTTAAGCTTGGATTTAAGTTATCCCTTTTCCTAAAAATGTTTGAATACGTTTCTATAATATTTTCAACTAGTAAATATTTTTATTTACAAAAAATTAGTTGTTAATGATTTTTATTACGAAGCTTCGCGAATAATTATTTTCTTACGCGAGGTTTACACGAATTACTTTGAAATGCCTTTAACTATTTTACGATTATACTTTTTATCAACTTATAAATTATTTGAGACCATTTCCTCACATTTTGGACCGACTAAGCTCTTGGTCACAAGTTTTATTACGTTTTATTTAAACGTTTCATTTTATCACGTTAAAATGTAAACATAAGATAATTTCTTTTCATTCAAAAGGTTGCATTATTATCAAAACTTTTCATGCACCTTCCTCATCCATTTTGGCCGGCCACTTGGTCATTTTTGCACATTGTTTTCATCAACTCATTCACTCACATTTATACACCAAAGACCTTCCATCCTCCTTATTCATTCTTGTCATAAAAAAAATATTCAACCTCTCTTCCTCTCTTTTTGGCTGTGTACTCCCTCCTCCATCTTAGGCATATTTTTGCTCCATTTCGAGTCCCAATCGCATCATTTTTATCGTCATAATAATCCTCTTTCCGTTCTCTTCGTTAAGGTATTAATCGACGTCATTTTCGATCAATTTTTACCTTGATTTTTATTAGTTTTCTCATGGTATTTTTCTGCCAAGATTTCCGTGTTTGGTAGGATTTTTGGACGATCCCGAAGCCGACGAATATATTATCGACTCAGACTTGGAGTAGAGGTAACGTCGATGTTACTCGGTATTTCATGATTTTAATTGAGTATTTGCATGTATATATTTTTATGTTTTATTTTGGCAATATATGTATGTCACGGATTCTGGAAAAAATTTTAAGTTGAAAATTTGCATGTTTCGGTATTTTTATCGCTTTTACGAGATTAACGATTAAATTGATATATTAATTTGTAAAATCGTAATAATCGGCCTAAACATGTAATATATGTTTATATTCTGGAAAAATGTTTTTTTTGATGATTTTTAATAATTTAGTATTTTTCTGATATTTTTGATATTGATTATTGAATTATTACCGTTTTGGGACAAAAACGATTAAAAGCCGATTTTTAGTTCTGGTACTTAAACATTTTATTTTAATCTGATTTTTGACGTGGTGAAACTTTCTGGTGAAATAGAATTTTATGAATTCTTTCATAATTTTTCAGAATTGTTAAGTGGATGAATTAATTAATCACTTTAAATCATCGTTTATCGTTAAAACCGTGTTTGTTGTTTAAATTCTCGATTTCTGGTCTTTGGTTTAAATCTGGAAAAAATTATGATTCTGATGATTTCATATTAAAATGTCATTTTATGATTTTTAGTGCCTTAATAAAATGTTAGGAACGATAAGTTTTATTAATGTAATCGTTAATTGTGAAAACGGGTTTTAAAGACGGTTTTGACGGGATTTATTAAATCTGGAATTTTTGGAAATCTGGAAAAATGGTAGATTTCGGAAAATCATGATTTTTAGGTTTAATAATAATTTTTGGATATTAATACTTAAATCGTTTTGTAATTACTATTTTTATTAATCGTTATTGTCGAGATTGGACGATTAACGAGAAAACGCTTTAAAAACCGAGTTTTAGAATTCTGGAAGTTTTCTTTTCTGGACAGAATGTCCTTAAATATAATTTAACTATTTTACGTAATTTTTGTACTATTTATTAAAGTCTTTAATTAATAAATATTGATTTTCGGACAAATTGTGATTTATCGTTAAAATGCTTCGTCTTACCTAAAAGAATTATTTTTCCAGCAATTTTGAAAGTATTTAAATCTGAAACTTTAAAGAGTTAAATTATCCCTTAACATACTCTAAATGTATTTGTTGGTTTAATTAAATAAAAGACGTTAAACTATTTAAATTGACATTTGCCGTAAAATCCTATTTATAATTTTATCGTTGAAACTAATAATAATTAGGGAATTTTAGCTTTTTAACTTTTGAAAACACCCTAATTAGTAGTATTAAAATGTTTAAGACATTTTTAATCATTTTATAACACTTGTACGATATTTTAATGATTTCATAAACTCAAATGTTCTTACTTTAATAATTAATATTGTTAAGGCCGAAAGTATTAGTTTTATAAATCTATATCGTTTACTAAAAATTGGTATTAGTATGAACAAATATTTTCACTATTTTGATATAATGCTATTTTTAGTAAAGTTTCTAAAAATAGAAGTTTCCTAAAATAGAAAGTTTCCTCTTTTAGAATATAAATGTTTACTTCTTTTGTCCTCTTATTATTTATATTGATTATATCTTTTTGAATATCGATAATGGCTTTGTTTTGAAGTTATGAAATAAGGACAAGTGTGAGGTTAGAGTAATATATTTTAGGGTTTACGGTTTTGCCATGAACTATAAGGCTAGTGTATCAGGAATCGGTATATTGGTTGTTGAACCGGGTGACAGGTATCCCGGGAGTTGTGTACATTTTGACCTTAAGCTTAGGCCTCGCAGTAAGTCGCCGTCATAAGTTGAACTGGGTAGGGCCACGCATTTATAAGTCGCCGCTCTATTATGGTTGAGTAGCCTAGTTAGAGACCGAAGTTTGATTTGTCTGAACTAAGTTCTCGAAGCTAGTTTTTAGTATTCTCCTAGTGAAAGTCTAGCGTTCATCACTACTCCTATCCATAACGTCATTTTGAATATTTTTATTATTATCGATATAATTTGGTTGCAGGTTGGCGAATGTTTTATGTTTTCTTCGGAAAACTCATTTTTATTATATTGTTTTGATACGTGAAATTTTTCACTGAAAGTTTATTTTTATTATAATGTGTTTTACTGTTTTCCATTTTTACTATGTTTCCTATATTAGTAATTACTGTTTTAAAATCCTGTTATACGGCTGGGAGAACGTTGACGTTGCTCCCCACTGATTGTGGCTGTTAAGTTTTAACATGGCAGGTATACGTGTTTGTTTTCCGGTGGGTGTGGGCTAACGAGCAGTCTTGGATCCTGCTTGATCTTTTTAATTGTCTTAAGGATTGTTTAACCTCATTGTGGATTGTTTTAAATTTTTAGCCATTTTTATGTATGGCATACGTTTGACTTTACCAATTTAATCTATTAAGACATAGTTACAGTGTGTTTTAATCCCGACTCTACAGTGTTTCAGCCACTGTATCGCGTTAGAATTTCTAGGGGATTACACATTCAATACACGATAACCGGTAGTGACGATATCGGTATCGCAATGCAAAGGGACGAGCCCAATAAACTCTGACATCGGAAATGGCCGTACTTTGTGCATGGCCCACTACGACATAGAGTGGGTTCGAACGGGCCCGAACTCCCACAAAGTTTGGTGGCGACTCCACTTCGATTTAAATTTCAATTTGATCCATTCTCATATGGAGATTCATTCGCCTCCCCAAACCCGCGCGTGGCCGCGTCGGGGTGGACCTATGTCATGTCCACACACTCCCATAGCATTAACTTGATGGATACATTGTCGGTGGGAAGAACTTGTGGCTTGAGTTTGATTAAAGTGACCTTGGAGCTTCTTGTTAATGGCATCCATGTGGGTCTTCAATTGTGCCCCAAGATCGGCACTAAGTTGTGTAATTGCATCAATCTCATGCCTTCCCCCTCTATTCGCCTTCCTAGGCCTACTATATTGGGAATTGTGGACCGCCATTTCTTCAATCCTAGCACAAGTTTGGTAATCCTCGACCTCGGTAAACCTTCCATTGGAACCCATGTTTAGTATAGCCCTAGAATCTTCATATAAACCATTCCAAAATTGTTGGACAAGGAACCATTGAGACAAACCATGATGGCGGCAAGAACGAACCAAGGCTATAAACCTCCCCCATGATTCATAGAGACTCTCCTCATCCCGTTGTTGGAAACCGGTAATGGAGGCCTTTAGCAAATTTGTCTTCTCGGGAAGGTAAAAATTTTGGTAGAAGGCTAATGCAAGCTTTTTCCATGTATCAATCCCCATGGTCGCCTTATTGAGACTCTAAAACCATTGCTTATCTTTTCCAATAAGAGAAAACGGGAAAAGAACCCATAGAATTTGATCTTGAGTAATCCCGGTTTGAGAAATAACATCACAATAATCCGAGAATGTCTCCATATGTTGGTGAGGATCTTCGGTGGGCAAACCACTAAATTTATTTCGCTCTACTAGTTGAATAAATTGTGTCTTGGCCACAAAATTTCCGGCATAAGCGGCCGGTAGAGTGTTCGGTCCCGACAAGACATCCTCGGTGAAAGTAGAGTGTGATGAGAATTTAGGCATGTTTGGATGTAAGGGAGATGATGGTGTTGAGCTTGTAAGAGAAGTAGTTGGAGATGTGGGAGGTGAAGAATGTGGGGAACAAGAAGGTGATGTAGTATGATCATGATCAGACGTGGTTAATATGGAGGTGCCGAAGATGATTAGGAAACTCTCTTCGGTGGCTTCTATAGATGAGGGGTTTAGATCAATCTCCACGTTTTGATCAAAATCTCGGCTTGTACCCGATTGAGAACCTCTCAATCTAGCAACCGTCCTTTGTTGAAGGTTTTGGAAAAACCTTTCCGGATCTGAGTTGTAAAGAAGAGGATGGTCACCGCCTCTAGGCATAAACTGTAGACAAGGAAGCAAACGTGAGAAGTCTAGTGCTTTTTGAGCACTAGACAATAAAGAAATAAACTTTACACACACAGAACGCAAAGGAAAACAAAGAAGAAGAACACAAAAAAAAACAAAGACAACAAAATATGCAAATGGACAAAAGAAGAAGAACACAAAACGGTAACTAAGTCAAGCAAATAAGCAAACAAAGTCTAAACACACACCGTCCCCGACAACGGCGCCAAATTAATGGTGGGATTCGTCGTGGATCACGACACCAAGTAAAACCAACAAATCCTAACTAGGTAGCTAGGCTAAGTCGGGTCGATCCACGGAGATGGTAGGGGTTAGACTAAGGTTCGCCTAAGGAAAAGACCAAGTCACAAGATAACGAGGGGAGATAATAGAAATAACGAGAATCGAATGCCTACAACAAATAATAAGCTAAGGAACACGGATAAACGAACTAGGACATTGAAAGGGAAGAAAGTTATGAATATGAATGGACAAGGGCTAGAAAACAAGATTAACACAACCTAAACGAATGAAATAGAACTAAATTCAAACAATAAACAAGAGGAACAATTACTAAGATGAAGAGGAAATCAATAAGGGGAAGAGTAGGGTTAGGTCGGGTTCATAGGTGCATTAGGCTAGTGGGGTAATTGAGGACAAAGGTGTCTCCTAGTCACTAAGTTTAGCCCGCACTCTCGTGACAAGAACGAACCCGGAAACTCATGCAAGGTGCTACCCAAAACAAGAGGATTCAATCACCAACCAAGCACACAACAAGAAGGAAGAAACAAGCAAGAGTAGTATTGGCCACTACCACCTAACAAACATTTCATCAAACATGTGGCATACATGACAAGTGACTAGCAACAAAGATTAAACCTTTACCCACAATCAACCTGAATCATCCATGGTTAACACCTAATCTCCCTACTAACCCCATAAGAATCTACTTACACATGTTTAAACTAAAACTAACATAAACAAGAGAAACCAATATAAGAACAAAAACATTCATAATGAAGAACAAACAAGGATGAACAATAAACACAAGATAAAGATTGAAACTTTAATAACAATGGAAGATTAAGAGAAAAGAGAAAAGAAAGATTATGCCCAACTAGAGAAGAGATGAAAAGATTGAAACTTGCATAAAAGGAAACCCAAAAATCATCCACCAAGGTTGTCAATCTTGATAGATTCTTTAAGAAATCCAATAATACAAGAGTAACTACTAAGATTAAGCTTAGATTAAAGGAAGATTAAGAAAAGATTAAGGAGAAATTAAGCTAATGATGTGAGTTTTCTATCTAGGGTTACGTGTCTTCAGAAATTACAAGAGGAGGGTATATATAGGGTTCCATAAATGAGGGAAATGAATCAACGAAGTGGGGTAGGAGCAGAGGGTCGTCCCGGCCGTGATAGGTGAGTCCCGGCCGTGATGGTGTCCCGTCCCGGCCGTGATGGTGATGGTCACGGCCATGACGGGCCAAAACTTCTTCCTTCCACTCATCTTTACTTCCCGGCTTACTACGCGAACATGTAGCTTCTCGAGTCAACTCCTTCTTGCTTTTCCTTGGCTCTATGAATATCTCGTGACTCGGAATAGGTCCTTATGACGTAGAAATAGGCTCCAAAGGTTACGTTCTTGCCATACAAACCTAGAAACACAAAATATCTCAAGAGAAGACATTAGTAGCACAAAAACCGCTTCTAAAAGCGATTAAACTAAGGAAAAACAAGTAAAGCAAGAAGGAAAGACGATATAAATTAGGCATATCAACCCCAAAAATCGATTTCTAGGCTTACTGTAAGTTCGATCCAAATCAAATGCAAATCAAGCGTAAAACCGACGTGTGTAAGTGAGGAATACTTAACTACCTTAAGTCGTCATCGTTGGGCGAACAATCGAGCTTACGAAAATGGCAAAGGGTCGGCTTTGAGACGATAGGTCTGTCGCGCTTTTGTTTAGAAAAAATGAGACAATCATTTTCAAGTCCGCATTCTTATTTCAAATACGTAAAACAGGCACTGAACCACGCCAACTCCCGCGCTCGAGAACAGGGCGCACGAGGGCCTGCGCTCGACTATCGAGTCACAGGAAGACCTGCGATTATCCTTCTGGCCCAAGACAAAACCGATCTAATTTAGAGTTTTTCTGAAATCCGAGAGCGTACATTTCAATTCTCACAAGGAAAGATGGCACTACAATCATTTTCCTAAATCCCCCAACGGAGCCACACACGGGGCAAATCTGTAAGCAACACAACCCGTTAAGCAAAATAAAAAATCCCTAGCGGTACCTATTAACTCAAACAAAAACTCTCATATGCCAAATATAAACAGTCACATCCCAACAAGAATAAAAAATACTAATCTATTTCCCCAGCAGATACGAGCCCATACAACCAAACTATTTCCCCCGCGGAAAGGCCATAAACCTGAGGTCCGACCTTATCATCAACACGAAAACTAATGAAAATCAAAACACGAGCAAAAAAGACAATACAAATACAATCATGCCCTCGCCAAGGCTATGCGCTCGTCAAGAGTTTATGCAACTATCTAAGGAAGGATCGAAATACAAGTACAATTATGCACACACCCCCCCCCCCCAAGAGTATGCACTCATCAAGAGCTTATTTAGACACCCCGTAGGGGATCCATGCAATTTAATGATGCAACCACCTCGTAGGGGATTAACACAATTCAAATATGCAGCCATCCCGTAAGGGAATCGTACAATTAAATTATGCAGTCACCCCGTAGGGGATTAAATCAAATCAAGTCAATACAATTCAACTATGCAGCCGAGAAGAACATATTACAAGGGGTTCGTCTCATCAATTCAACTTACCCGAAGGAGACTTAAAGCATAGGGTCTATCTTCACCAAATTCAATTCAAATCAATTAAAGTTACCAGAAGCGGGCTTAAAACATGGGGTCAACTTCAGTAATGTAAAGGCCAGAAGAAGACTCGAATCATGGGGTCAACTTCAAAGATCAAAAATTCAACCAGTTACATTCATTCTTCAACATTAACCGAAGATATCAAGGCAAACCTCCCAACTCGAAGAAGACTTCGGATTGAAGAAGGTTGTGTCATCATAATCCCCAACAAATTTTCCAACATTTACTTATCACGGGAACTATTGCAGGTAACGGTGGTCAGATATGATTTCTAACCTTGGCTGGCGAGCCCTAACGCGCAGTCTAACGACTTTAAACGACCCGATTGTATAGCGATCAGGTTGTAATCCTCGACTGACCTGGGCGACTATACATTCACTTTCGCCTTGTCCAAGCCTCAGTCAAAGTGGGAACTTCTGTAGACACCCAAATTTGTACCTGGTGGTTACTCGAGCGTCCGACAAACACCCAACGATGATCGGACTACAACACGATACAATTTTACGATGTTTCATATGATTTTTCTATAGATCAGATCAAATTATTACTCGGAAAAAATTAATTCAACATCTATACAGCTTAGTCGAGTAATTACGGTCGCGTCGATACTAATTAGAGTCAATTCCGAATCCAGGACCCCGAGTAGGTCCCGAAATGCAAAGTCAAACCCGAGTCAACGGGTCAAACCAAGTTAAGCCTCAAAACCATACCAAAAGTTCGTAAGCAAGCAAGGCGAGCGGGTTTTAGAAGCCTTGGGAAGCAAGCAAACCCGTCAAAATATCTCAAGATCTCGTATCTCTCCATTTTGGAAAGTTTTCCAAAATCGACCCTCAAAAATTAAATCACAGGACGCCCTGTGCCTCAGAACTGGGTCGCAAGGCGCCCCGCACCTCAATCCCAGGGCTCAAGTCTGCATGCGCCTATATGGTCGAATATGACCTCGAGAAAACTATAAATACCCTCTTCCCTCGACCATTCAACACACAATTGAATCCTCCAGAGTTCTCAAGAGTTCATAATTAGATGAGAGCAAAGAAGAACAATCAAACATCGATTATATTGGTTCCTGATGGGAGGGATTTGTCGTGTATCCCCACCAACAAGTAAACCAACTACTCCTAATCACGTAGTGAAGGGTAAGTCGGGTCGATCCACGGGGACGGTATGTATAGACCAGAGAATGCTACAGTTCGAGACTAAGTCCTAGGGTAACGGAAATGATTGGATTGAGTAATGGCTAAACTAGAGTCTAAGGTCTAGAACAATGCAAAATAGACAAAAGCGATGATGAAAAGCGAGGATTAAACAATAGGAGAAAGGACTAGGGTTAACTCAGGTTCATGGGTGCCTAAGTGAACAATGAAGAACAAGGGTGGAGACATGGTCTACTTGACTAGATTATGTCCTGGCTCTCGCACATGGACGGTCTAAGGATCTCCTGCTACGCTTACACTAACACCGAAGAGAACCAACAATTCAATATGCAATAACACACAAGAGGAAACTTGGAAACATGCATTTCTCAATGACAAGTCTACTAAGAAATTCATCAAACATGTTGTGTGCACAATGAAAGGAGGCAAAGTAAATGACAACAAACAACATTAATTCCTCCCTAATAATCCATTAATGACACCCACTTCCCCTATTAACCCTAGTAAGGAGACTACTCACTACTCATCTCAATGCAATCCACATTCACAACAAACAACAAACAACAAACAACAAACAACAAGATGAGTGCTATCATAGTGCAAGGATGAAGAGAACTTGGCATAAACAATGACTAGAATTAAATGAACAAGATTAAGCTAGAGAAAGATAGGGGGAAGAGAAATATACCAACAAATGGAAAGTAGAAGAAAATAAAAGGATCTTTGATTAAATCCAACCCAAAGAAATAAAATTCAGTGTTTTCAATAGAGAAATCCCCCAATAGGTCTTTAATAATACCAAGATTCAATAAGGATTGAACTAAGATTAAGGAGAGATTCTGGAAAGATTAAGCTAGGCTACACTAATTTCTATCTAGGGTTTCGTGTCTTTCAAAACAATGCAAAAGGGGTAAATATAGGGTTGCACAAGTAGGGAAATAGAGCGACGGGGGAAAAGGCCTGATAGGGGTCTCACGGCCGTGTCACAGGCAACACGGCCGTGTCGAGTTTCTTTGACCCGGTCAAAAGACGGTGTGACACGGGTGTGTCGCTCGTCGGTGAGCCGCTTTGATCTTGTCTGTTCGACACGGCTGGCAACGTGGGAGGTTGCTTCTAGTGTCGCTCCTTCTTGCTCTTCCTTAGCTCTAATGATATATCGTGACTCGGAATGGGTCCTTACGACATAGAAATAGACTCCAAAAGTCTAGTTCTTGCCATATGAACCTTGATCAACATATTTTATATTGTATTTTATAGTCCCCCAATACCTATTTTTGAGCTTTTCTTCTTCCCAATTTATATGTTTAATGTCGATTTTTATTAGAAAGTCGACACCGCCGGTTCTCGTGTTATTTTACAGGTTAAGTGCAATTTCAAGCATATTTAGGAGTAATAACCCGGATAGCTGAGACGAGAACGGAAGACGAGGAAGAAAATGAAAAGCCGAGAAGCAAAGAAGAACTCAGCCGCGAGTTCAGCAGCACCCACTAAATTGAGTAGTGCCTTAGCACTCAATCGAGTGTCTCACAATCACGCCCAATTGGACTGCATTGGTATATTGGGCCAATTCCTTCTTTGAGCCGAAGATGAACTGGAGCTGGAGCACTCACGAATCCACACGACCGAGTGGCATTGCGTGCACTCGATCGAGTGCGTCTTACCCGGGCCGCGCAATTAATTTTAATTCACTTAGAATGCTGGGCCCGTCTCGAAGTCCAACTAATTTCTTTTAAATCAGTTGTCCGACTACATTGTCAGAAACTTTTCCTTTACACTTTTTACGTTACTTTAGATTTTTCTTAGCATAGAAGTATTAAGCTCCTTTCCGGTTTCCTTCGCGAGATACATTGAACTGCGTTCTTCCCTTTTCAGATCTTGAATTAGTCGGTATCAATACTTTTAATTTTAATTTCAATTTCACTTTTCTTGTTTAATTTTCTTGTTTTTCATCTTTCGTTTCCGTAGTAATTTTAGTTTCAGTTTTCGTTTATAGTTTTCTAGCGTAGAATTATTAATATTTCTCGTAGTTTAATTTGATTCTTATTCATCATGTTTATTCGCAATTGGTCTTTTGTTAGTTCGATTTCAATTAACTTGAGTAGCTAGATTTCATCTAGGGTTTAAGGGGATCGACGCGTATTATTAGGGTTATAGTCAATTGACCTGTTTCTAATCGTATGAACTATCGCCTAAATATCGTTTTAACTCTGATTAATTGTTTGATGCATAATTCAATTAATTAGTATCGCAAATTAGGACTTTTCGCCGACCGGGTTAAGAACTAATTAGGCTACGATAGTTTGGGTAGACGACTTAATGCTAGCGACCGAAGGTTAAGTTTAGTTTTAAAGGTTGTAGAAGTACCGACCGGACCTACATCTTAGATAGTTCGATTATTGACCTGTTAGTTGACTCCCTGACCCGAGTAATATTCATTGTGAATCTGAGACCCTAGACGTTTCACTTATTGTTTTGTCTATTAGTAATTAGTTATTAGCCTACCAAAACCTACTCAAACTGTGACCCATAACCTAGAGTCTAAATCTTAGGAATAGACGACTAAATCCTGTCTCCTTGTGTTTCGACCCCTGACTTCACTATCTACATTAGTTGGTGACCTTAGGGTATCTTTGATTAGGGATACGACTTACCCCTGTCAAATTTTGGCGCCGTTGCCGAGGAGATGCTATTATTTAGTTGTTTATTTTTTGTTTTAGATTTTAGGTTATTTTTTGCTCCGGGGAACATCAGTTCCTTGGGGCAGTTCTCACTGGTTTCTTGTAGTTTTCTCTTGTACCCAGGTTACTGCCGCTAGCTAAGATGCCGAAGCTCGCTAGCTATTCCAGGCCAGTAGAGACAGTTTAGCCAAAGCCGATCAAACGGCCCACTACCAAAACTGGGTCGTTTGAAATCCGTCCTGCTTTCATCAATTTAGTGGAGAAAAATCAGTTCGGAGGTACAGTCGGGGAAGATCCGGCAAAACATATGCGGATCTTCACCGACTATTGCTCCACCATTCCACTCCCCACGGGAGTTACTCAGGAGCAGGTGATGGAGATGTTGTTCATGTTCTCCTTACGTGACGATGCTAGGGAATGGATTACCGACTTGGGTCGCAAGGCTGAGGTGATTACTGACTGGAAATCTCTTGCCTTAGCGTTCTTCAAGTATTATTACCCACCTCAGAAGACGAACATGCTTAAGAAGTCAGATAACTAAATTTCGTCAAACTCCTCACGAGAATATCCACGAGGCTTGGGTACGATTTAAAAAGTTGGTGAAAGAATGCCCACATCACAGGTTTCAAGTATGGTTTATGTGCAATCAATTTTATAACGGTTTATATGACAATTGTCGTGCCACACTTGATTCCGCAGCTAATGAGAGATTCCAAAACAATGTCGACGACGATAAAGCTTGGAAGATGATAGAGGATATGGCTACTCACCACGCCCGATGGGGTAATCCACGAGGTAACACTCGCAGAACAGGTTTAGAGAGTGAGACAGCCAATGTTATGGCAGCACAGTTAGCGGCGTTGACTAAACGTCTTGATGCTTATGAAGCCTTCAATTCCAAACAAGTCAACGCGCTTCAAGCTTCCTGTCAGATTATGAATTATACGAATCACCCACCACCGCCACCTCCAAATAATAATCAGGTTGTTGCTTCTGTTTCCCCTCATAATCATAATTTTCAGCCTAACTTTAACATGCAAAATCAAGGGGGACAATAATTCTATCAACAACAACAGTTTGATGTCGTTTCGCAGGCTCAAGCTCAAGCGAATAACGAATATGCAGAGATTAAAGCATTGGTCCTACAAGGCTTGCAAGCTCACCAAAAGCGGGAAGCACTGATTAATCAGGTGATTGCAGATCATATGATTTTGGACAATCAAATTGCCCAGCTGTCCGCTCAGAAGCAGCAAAGAACCTCGGAGACTGAACAGGTCAATGCTATCAGCATACTACTCCAATCCGGTGAGGGTGACTAAGTCGACATCGTTGATGAAACCGAGTTGGAGAAGCAAGAGCTCGCCAAAGAAGCATTGAGTAGGCTACGGATTGAGGCTACTCGATCAAGTAAAACTGAACCACTCGATCGAGTAGACCCCCTAAAAAGCACCAGCGAGCCTTCACGTAGTCCACTCGACCGAGTCAGCCCAAACTCGATCGAGTCAGGGGCCACTCGATCAAGTACAGTCAACCCACTTAATCGAGTAGACACCCCAAAATCGACCAACAACTCACTACAAGAGTTAAAGTCTTGGGCGACTGAGCTTAGCTACTGTCATCTGTCGGTAAAAAGAGACGCGCGACTGTTAATAGTCGCTAAGCAACCGTCGCTACAGTTAGTCGCTTCTAGCGACTGATTTCAGTCGCTAAAACAGACGCGCGACTGATTTCAGTCGCTAAAATTAGCGACCGAAATCAGTCGCTAAGACGTTCCTTTAGCAACTGATTTCAGTCGCTAAGAGCGTCAGTTAGCGACTGATATCAGTTGCTAACTGGTGTGACGTGGCGTCCTACAGCGACTGATTTCAATCGCTAAATAGAAAATTTAGCTACTGATATCAGTCGCTACCGTGCCAGAAATAGGCCGGTTATATTTATTATTTTTCTAGCCAACATCTTCACAATAAAACAAACCAACAACCACAATACATCCCAAACATCATTCCAAACGTTGTTCCAAACGTTACGCAAGCTTCACACTCCAAAATTGGCAACCAAGTACGCAAACATCGTGAATACACAAAATTAAAAGTTTTGTTACAAACTGTTTTTTCAACAAGCATTCAGAAACTACAAATTGTTTTCATTCAATCTACTCAGCTAACAGGGAAACAAGCTGACGCACCACTACCACCGTCACCGAAGGGGTCTCTAGTATCCGGGAATCGGGGAGTGGGGCCGGAGTTGCAATTATACTGCTGCATGTTCCTAAGACGCCGTAGATCTTCCAGAATTTGTAGGTTAATGGACTCCTGCATCTTCAGCCTCCCATTCTGCTCCTTCAGCTGCTCGGCCATAGCCGCCCGTTGCGCCCTCTCCTCTCGAAGTTCCGACCTCATCTCAGCCATTTCGGATAGTACACACTCCATCGAGGTCGCTTGGACCCCCCAAACATTGGGTGGTGTCCAGTACAGGGAATGAGCGTTCCCCGTACCGTACACCGCTCCCTTGCGGTACCCATCCGCGACTCTGAACCAAATTGTGCTCGGGTCCACACCTACATTCTCGGGCGCTCTGGTGGCCTCCATGTACGAATCCTACAAGAAATTGGAGTCATGATTAGGTGAGTTCTAAAGAAAAAAAAGTAAATAAGCCTTATGCTTGAAACTTACCCAAATTTCGGCGTCTTTCTCCGTAGCGAACGATCGACCACTCTCGTCGTCCCCCTTGGTCTTCGTGGCCAGAAATAGCTGCGCAGGCGGAGGGAATTCTCCGATTTTCTTCTTCAACTGTTGGCAGTACATGTAGATTTCTCATTTATATTTATAATGAAAACATTAAATAAGAATCCAAAATAAAAATCAAAGGTAAGGAAATACTAACATTCACAGCTCGTTGGTGCATCGACTGCGACCCACCGTAGTAGGTGCGCTCCGCCTCCACCTCGGGGTGCCCTCCCCGCCTCTTGTTCTTCTTTGCCTGGACGGACCTTTTAAGGAACTTCGGGTCGTAACGGGCTGTTTTGAACTGTTGGATGGCGTCACCTACAAATTATACATTTTGAGATCAATAAGTGTTTTGAAGATATATACAACTTTCTATTCAAGTACTAACACTAATTGAGTAATCGAACCTTTAAGAATTTCTGTGCCTTTTCATCGTTCGCCAACTTATACATCATGTCTTTGTGTCTTTCCTTCGCGACATCCATGTATCTGTCTCTCACAGCCACCTCGACACCCTCGTTGTAAAAGTGTTTCAACTGCAAGATCGTTTGTTGTCATTGTATTAGTAATCTGTAAACAGTAACAGATAATTAATAAAAATCAAAATTTGGTGTACCTTGAAGTTGGCAAACCACTTCTTCGGTTGCCACAGAGGCAACTTTGTCCAACTCGTGTAGTAAGTAGTCAAGTCATTCATGAAACTGTCCTTGACACCAGTCACCACCGCACGTGTACGAAACCTATACCAAAGAGTGAAATAAGATGATGTCTCAAAAAAATAAAGGAAATATAACGTCTCACCATGTGTTCTCCGGGCTAATAATCAGGCGCCCTTCATCGGTATATTGAAGCCCTGGATCCTGTTGCGGTTGTTCAGGTTGCTCATCGTTGTTCACCTCCTCCTCGTTCTCCTCTTGGTGATCCTCTTGCTGTTGCTGCTCCCTGTTGCTGCTCGAACTACCATACCGCAACCTACTGCCCAACATCATATCTGCAGACATATAATAGTAGAAAGTTAGAAATTGACATCATAATATTGAAATAATTTGCCCAAAATATGTAATGCAGATTACTATGTCGAAATAATATAACTTTCTAAAACTATATCATACTAAAAATCATCGTCACTGTCGTTGTCATCTTCCACTTGCCTACTCGAACCAACCACATCCTCTTCCTCGTAGTCATCTTCCTCCTCCTCGTCATTGACCTCTAAATCATTGGTGTCGTCCTCCTCCTCGACCATATCACTAGAAGCACCTTCCTCCTCCTCACCACCTTCATCGTCTTCAAAATCCTCCTCCTCCTCATTATTGTCATCATCATCAATTGCGAAAAGATTCTCACCAACTGGAGACAATGTAGTACCACTAGAAATGACATCCTCTAGGAAGAGGTCAGAGTCATAGTGCCCCCGTGGCTTAGTTTTGAACACCGCCCACCACTGGTTTACAGTTCTGTCGTTCTTTATGGTTGGATAAGGCGCAAAGTACACTTGGTGTGCTTGATGTGTAAGTATAAACGGATCGTACTTGGAGTATTTTTTGGTATGATTAACTTCAACTAGTTTGTACCTTTCATGTACTCTAGTACCTTGCACAGAGTTGTCCTTCCATTCGCATTTAAATACCACAGCTCTATACCCACGATCATTTCCAACATAGCACAACTCGAAGATGTCCTCCAATAGACTGTAGTAACCTTCACCCTCAAGTGACGACACACTCACACCAAAATTACATCTACTCCTACTCCTACCATGGGCAAATGTATGGAAATTGAAACCATTAACCGAATACCGGTTCCAAGTCCTAACCTTCCACAACGGACCTAATCCTAGACTCCTAACCAAATCATCCTGAATATTCTCTGAAAATACATGTCGCTTAAGCCATTTGGGAAACTGTTCCTCTTGCTTATTCCAAACATCATCAGCATTGAAATGTGGATTAGCAGCTACAAATTCAGTTACAAACTTCTTCTCGTATGTCTCCTAAACTTCGCAGTTTGATAGCAAGTACAGGTGAGCACGATTGTACTCCTTCTCATCTAATGTCCTCCACCCGCCAGCTGATGACGATCCCTCACCTACCTTACTTTGAAAAAAGTCTGGTATGTTGGGGTCAATCGTCGCCTCGGGTGTTTCTAGGTTTAGATTTTTGGCTTTGGTGTTCACTTCTTTCTCGAAATACAGAGAACAGAAGTTGGCTATCTCCTCTGTTAAGTAAGCATTACATATGGAGCCCTCAACCCTCGCCTTGTTACCAATTTTTTTCTTCAAGTGGTTGAGAAATCTATGACAATCATCAAGCAATTATGTTAGTGTGCAATTATCAAATTATAGTGTCTAACGTTAGTGGGTAAGTAAATAGTTGAAAGTTCTTACCTCTCAAACGGGTACATCCATCTAAATTGTACCGGTCCTCCCACTTTAGCTTCGTAGGGCAAGTGGAACCGGTAGATGCTCCATTGAGTTGAAGAAGGAGGGTGGGAAGATCATCTCGAGTTTGCATAGTATCTGAGGAATTTGATCCTCCAAGCGAGTCATGTCGTCAATTGTAACTGTGAACGAACACAAATCTCGAAAAAACTGAGATATCTCAGTGATAGGATTCCAAACACCTTCCGGCAGCAGGTGCTTCAACGCCACAGGTAGTAACCGCTCCATGAACACGTGGCAGTCGTGAGTCTTCAATCCTTGGAGCTTCAGGTTCTTAATGTCCACACACCGACTAAAATTGGATGCATACCCATCAGGGAACTTTAGTTTCCCTACCCACCCTAACACGGCCTTTCTCCGAGCCTTATCAAGGCTAAACAAGGCCCTAGGCTTGGATCCATCCCGCTTAATATGCAATTTTGGACGGTCACAAATTTTTTCAAATCTTTTCGGGGTCCTACGGTGTCACATGTCTTACCCTCTACATCCATGACGGTGTGAATCAGTTGCTCAAATAAATTCTTCTCAATATGCATCACGTCCAGATTATGTT
Source organism: Agrostemma githago (assembly GCA_958450325.1). Taxonomy (NCBI): domain Eukaryota; kingdom Viridiplantae; phylum Streptophyta; class Magnoliopsida; order Caryophyllales; family Caryophyllaceae; genus Agrostemma; species Agrostemma githago. The sequence continues at coordinate 56,821,543 of OY288241.1, forward strand.
GGAGTAATAAAGTACTCCAATATGGAAGGTCGAAGAAGATGCTTCTTTTAAACCAACCATTTTCTTATTTCTTAAGATCTTTGAACTCTTGATCGGTCCCGTCGACAGTAGATGGGAACTCTAAAATCACCTCCCAAATCTCATCTCCGTGGAGACGAATCGGTGCCTCATCTAGCACCACCTCACCTTTCTTGAAAGCTCTCCTATTCTTCCTGTACATGTGACCCTCGGGTAGGAACTGTCTATGACAGTTAAACCAACTAATTTTGCTTGAATTTCTTAGGTAAAATGCTTTACTTTCACTCATGCAACAAGGACACGCTTTTTGGGCCGCCGTAGACCAACCACTCAACATACCATATGCTGGGAAATCGTTTATAGTCCACAAAAGCGCTGCTCTAAGCTGGAAATTTTATTTCAACGACACATCATATGTCTCCACCCCTACTTCCCACAAGTGTTTCAATTCCTCTATCACTGGTTGTAAGTAAACATCCAAGTGGTTTTTGGGATTTTTTGGGCCGGGAACAATGAGAGAAAGAAAGATGAACGGTGGTTTCCGACAAAGTCATGGGGGTAAGTTGTACGGTGTGACCATGATAGGCCAGCATGAGTATGACTTACCGAACTGACCGAAAAGGGCGAACCCATCGGTACACAACCCAAGTCTCACGTTACGGGGTTCCTCAGCAAATTCAGGGTAAATCCTATCAAACCGTTTCCACTCCTCCCCGTCACTAGAATGACACATCTTACCCTCTACACGAGTTTCTTCTTGATGCCACCTCATTTGTTCAGCAATGGTTCTGGTTGCGTATAATTTTTGAAGTCTAGTGGCGTTGGGAAAGTAGGTAAGTCGACTAAGGCCCTGTTCTTTTCGGCTGAAATAGGGCTGAGTTGAGCTGAGCTGGTCAGATAGGAGCTGAGTTGGGCTGATAGAAGCTGAGCTTAGCTGAGCTGAATTAAAAGAAGCTGAAACTAATAACTACTTATATAAATTATCTAATAATATTTTTAAAAATGAGAAGAAAAAAAATAATAATAATAATAATAAATTATAATAGTAGTAATAATTATTATTATTATTTATTTATTTAATTAATAATAATAGTAATGATAATAACAACAACATAGTACTCACTTCAATTCATTTGATTTCTACTTTTGTTTTTTTAGTATTTGACAATAGAAAATGTTATGTATATATCTTTGATTACTAATATACAAAATTTTAAATTTTCATATTCTTAAATTTTAATACAATACAAATAATACTCGTATGTTATATTGTGCGTGTGTAAGTTGTAAATATTTGAATGTAACATCTATTTCAAGGCCTCAAAATATTATGGAGTGCATAATAATATTAATAATTATTATAATGACAATGATGATAAAAAAAATAGAAAATAATAATAATAACGATAATAATAACAATGACAATGATGATGACGACAACGACAATGACGATGATAATAATAACTTGTTACGGAGTATTATTATTAACATTAAGAGATACAAGTAATAAAAATAGCAACAACAATAATATTATTATCATTATTATTAATTTTTTATGAAAAGAAACTTGCATTAATATCGAAATGCAATAATAATAACAACAACAACAATAATAACAACTTATTGTAATTTGTTTCAATCTTTATGCAACTTCCGTTTCATATAAATAATAATAATAATAATAATAATAATAATAATAATAATAATTTGTTAATATTAATATATATTAATATTATTATTATTATTGAAGCATTATTTTAGGAGCTGAAAATATTGGAGCTGAGCTAAAAATATTGGAGCTGAGCTGAAAATATTAGAGCTGAGCTGAGCTGAGCTTATAGGAGTTGGGCTGAGCTGATACGAGCTGGGATAAGCTGATAGAAGCTGAGCTGGTCTGAAACGGGCTGAAAATAAGCTGAAAAGAACAGGGCCTAAGTGGTATAGGTTTTTTATGCCTCGCAACACTCTTTCCCTTCTTACCCCTCAAAACAATATTCCCATCTACAGTTTTGTATCTACCCTTCCCACATATCTTACATTCCTCAAGCACGGCATCGTCCTTCCAAAAAAGCATACATCCATCAGGACAAGCATCGATCTTTTGATGCGGAAGTTCAAGACCTTTAACTATATTTTTTGGTATTGTAGAATGTTTTGGTCATAATGTTGTCTTTTGGGATGAGTTTCTCAATCAACGCAGCGATACCGTCTACGCACCCAAAAGGTAGGTTATACTCACATTTAAGGGTCACTACCATAGACGCGACTTCTAACAATGTCACATCACATCCTCCATATAATGGCTTCTCCGCAGCCTCTAACATATCGAAAAAAGCTTTCGCTCGTGGGTTTGACTCTTGTGAGGTTGGTTGGTCATCGTCGTTAGTGTACATGCTCTCATCTTTAAACAAATTGCACTCAACCACATCAACAATCATTTCTCTCACCCCGCCCTCATTCTGATCAACCTCAGATTCCTCTACAACAACAGACGTCTCACCATGACAAATCCAATAATAGTAATTTGGGCTAAACCCATTTGAGATAATATGTTCCTTAATCAAAATACTATCCAAGAATTTGAGGTTCTTACATTTCACACAAGCTAAGGACACCTAAATCTACCCTCTGACGCGTATTCGGGATGGGTTTTAGCGAACTCAAGAAAACGATTAACACCCTCTAAAAATTCCTTTCTGGGACGTCGTCTCTTATCGAATCTTTCCCCATACATCCATTTTCGTTCCTGTCTCTTCATTTTTTTATCTAAAAAAATTGAGACAATAACCACATAAAAATTATTTCCTCTAGAGTAATTTACTAATATATATACAGTAGTCAAATATTCTGTAAAATTCTCAATTCACCTAAACATAGTACTATTTCCACCCAATCCGTCCATAATTACATCACTAAATCGGCATAATTGTATTTCACTTCCATTTCCTAACACATCAAAACAACCCAATTCATTCAACTACTTAACAACAAACCCATTTTATACTAACAATCTACCTATTTCAAGTTGGGGAACCTATTGGGCGATTAACATTCTAACTACACTAAATATTCCGACAACTAAAAAACTATCCAACCCAATAACTAATTTATTTATATCTATAAAAACAGAAATTAACAAATAATTGAAACTAAATATAGATAGATAAACATACCTTAAGGAAAATGAGAGAATTGAAGAAGAAATGAAGAGGAATGGAGGAAGGGCCGAGTCTTATAGAGAGGGGGAGGGTTTTTAGAGAGAGAGAGAGAGCGAAATGGGAATATGGCTCGGGGGAGGGGGGTGTTCGTTAACTTAAAAAAAATTCAGCAACCTTAGCGACCGAAATCGGTCGCGCGCCCTATTTTTTAGCGATTGATTTCAGTCGCTAGGTCACAGAATTAGCGACTGAAATCGGTCGCTAGTTCTCTAACTTAGCGACCGAAATCGGTCGCGCGTCCATTATTTTAGCGACTGATTCCGGTCGCTGAGGATAATTAATTTTTTTAAAATTCGTCTCCTCGTCCAGCGACTAATATCGGTCGCGCGTTGTACTTTCAGTCGCTAAATTAGCGACTAAATTTATCAGTCACGCGTGGTTGGTAGCTATATGGAGTATTTCTTGTAGTGACTTTTCAGCTATACCACTCGATCGAGTGCATCCAGGTGACTCAATCGAGTATGATAGCACTCGACCGAGTCAAGCTGGACTCGATCGAGTTCTGCAGTAAGTGTCAAAGGCGCCCGTTTTTTCTACTCTGGTTCCTCCCGAGACAGCAGAAGGAAGCTTTGATACAAATCGCACTTCCTTCTCCGCAGCGACAACGCAAAAAGCAGACTGATCAACAGTTCAGTAAATTCATGGAGGTAGCAAAAGATCTTCAGGTAACCGTTCCCTTCACTGAATTGATTACGCAGGTACCCGCCTACGAAAATTATTGAAAGAAATAATTGCCCGGAAGAACGCTTTTGATGAGGCCGAGACCGTGGCATACGCCGAGGAGCGCAACACAGTCCTAAATAGCCAATCTCCGCTTAAGCTTAAAGACCCAGGGAGTTTCTCTATTCCTTGTACTATAGGCACTTTTAATATCGATAATGCTCTTTGTGATTTAGGAGCGAGTGTTAGTGTGATGCCATTTTCTATTTTTAAAAAATTCAACATGGGTGAGCTGAAAAGCACGAGTATGACCTTGCAAATGGCCGACCGCTCTCTTAAAAACTCTTTAGGTGTCTTGGAGGACGTCCCGGACAGGGTTGGAAAGTTTTTTATTCCCGTAGATTTTATGATTGTAGATATGGCTGAGGACTCGGTGATTCCTATCATCTTAGGTCGACCCTTCCTACACACGGCGGGGGCGGTTATAGATGTTTGGAAAGGGAAGCTAACACTATCGATAGGAGAAGATAAGCGTTCCTTTGGTTTTAGCTTGACTCTGAAACGTATAGCTGAGTCGTGTTATACTATTTATGCTATTAACACGTCATCTAATGAGTCTGTCAATGCTATTCGCAGAAATATCGAGGAAGCTACTGTGCCACCTAGCCTTGCCGAGCTGGAAGCACGAAGATGCAGAGAAGAAGTGGATGAAATCGAGAGCTTGCTCTATGGAGACCCGGTAGGCAAAGTTCGTACTTAGGAAGAAGAGGTCGATGAAATTGAACGATGGTTCAATGATGAAGTGACTAAAATCGAGGTGGTTCGTATGAATGATTAAGAAGGACAGTCTGAGTTTTGGAAAGCCGAGCTCGATGAGATCGAGGCTGCCCTTAAGGAAGATAGGCCCCTCAGGACGGTAAAGGAGGACATATGCGCTATTAGTGACACAGTTGTCGAGACGAATCATCCTCCTCCACTGCTCCAGACATTAATTCAGGAACCTCTTCCCGAAGACTGTGCACCTTAACTCTCCATGCCTAACGAATTAACCGTTCGAGTTAATTTCGTCCTGATTGTTGATTTAGGTGGATGCGATCCACTTAAGGAATTCCTTTTTCCTCCTTTTTATTTTTTCAACTTAATTGATAAAGGGAATTTCAAACCTAAATACACGGAGCACTCTCATAAGCCGTCGATTAAGCTGAGACGGTTTGATTTTTCAAATTTTAACGTCTCTGTGCCTATATTGTGCTACTTATGCTTGTATATAGCACATGCCGAATGTTTGATTTGCTCCTAGGAGCTCTAAGTTGTTTTGATTTCAACAGGGAGCATATTATAATATCTTGAAACGTGAAGTGGTCGTGCGGGACCTTTCTAAAACCAGCGCTAGTCGGGAGGCAACCCGACATCATTTGTATATGTTCCTACCACTTTTCAGCTGGTTTAGGGGAGCTACCCTTGTATACGGTACTTTCTTTCCTTTTTATTTTTGTTTTTAATGCTTTCTTAGATTTTTTCTTCCCCTTAGGTTGAGTTGTCATTAGGATTGGCTGTGGAATTTCATGTCTTATATGCTGTAGAGTCACATTGAGGACACTGTGACATTTAGATTTGGGGGAGAGTTTATGTGTTTTCATTTTTTGTTGTGTGTTTTTACTACTTTCAAAAAGTTTAAAAATCCAAAAGAAAAATTGAAAAATTTAGAAAAATCCAAAAAGATTTTATTTTTTGTGTGCTTTATCTGTCTTGTGTCTGTTGTGAAACTTGCAAAACGGCGATGATGACATTGGATTTTACGTGATTTCTCCTAATTGATAGTTGACTCCGTACATGAATGCATGTATTGCTTGAGATGAGATGATTTTGATATGAATGCCTATTGAACTGTTAATTGCCAAATGAGTAAATTTGACCATTTTGTCGGCAAGCCACAAAATTCTGAGGATTTAGAGCTTCCTAGGCCAGTAACATTCATAATTGGTCTCATTTATAACTAGGAATTGAGTGGTTCTCCTTATGGAATGTGTAACATAAAATTGCATAAATATGACGTCCGTCTCTCGATATTGAATACGTGTATGGTTCGAGGAGGAAGTACACAAGGAAAGGCATTTCTGTTTTTGATGAGCTCAACATAGCCAAAACGACCCAATTTTACTACCCTGTAGATTTAGGTCATTTTCCTCTGTTTAGCCCATTTCATCTGTTGTAAGCCTGTTTTTATTATATATATCAATCAGCTACAACGCAGAATAGCCTACCTTACCAGGACAGTCGCAGTGAACAAAATAGAAATTACTTCACTAATAGATCATAATTTGGATTTTTTACATCTTTTGGATCCTAGTGTAGAATATCATTGTTGTGCCACTTTGTATTCGCCTTCCCCTTATCTGAATTGAAAAAAATATAGAAGCATGGAAAAGAAAGAAAAGAAATAAAATGGAATTAGAAAAAGAAGAAAAATTCCAATAAAAAGAAAAGAAAAACATATATGCTTCTTGTAATTTTTTGGGATTGGTCGAGTTGCTAACTAGAATTGAATTGTAATTAGGAGGATGACAAAATTCCCTCTTTTGCTCTTTTGAGTTTTATTTCTAGTTTATGGCCGAAATTCATAGATGAGGTTTTTGAATGGATAATTTTTATTGTGTAGCTGCGACTACTGGTCTTAGCCCCACATTCGCAAACGTGCTTTAAGCACAATCCATTTTATTCCCTCACTTATCATCCACCTTTTGTAAGTCATTGGCATGTACTATGGTTCTGATTGGTGGAACACGTATTTGATTGAGGAGATTGACTTCATATTCGATTGCATGCATATTCCATAAGTCCAGTGAGTGTCTTTATTCTTCCTTATCTTCACATATATACTTACCCATACTTATGAGGGTCGAGCTACAACCATAAGGAAGTCCGACATTATTGGTCTTGCAAGATAGAAAATTTGGCAGGCAATCATTTGATTATGGCAAGATTATAAGTCTCATTGCATTCTTGAACATTACGTGTTTTCTCGTCTGTTTGAGTCGATTTTAGGAGAATGATTGTAATTCATCTCTGAGCCGTGTTTCACATCACTTGTCCTCGTATGTTTATATTAGTTGTTTGCTTGAGGACAAGCAAAGGTTTGGTTTGGGGGAGTTTGATCAACATATTTTATATTATATTTTATAGTCCCCGATACCTATTTTTGAGCTTTTCTTCTACCCAATTTATATGTTTAATGTCGATTTTTATTAGAAAGTCGAGACTGCCGGTTCCCGTGTTATTTTATAGGTTAAGTGCAATTTTGAGCATATTTAGGAGTAATAACCCGGATAGCAGAGACGAGAACGGAATACGGGGAAGAAAACGAAAAGCCGAGAAGCAAAGAAGAACTCAGCCGCGAGTTCAGCAGCACCCATTCGATCGAGTAGTGCCATAGCACTCGATCGAGTGTCTCACAATCACGCCCAACTGGACTGCATTGGAATATTGGACTAATTACTTCTTTGAGCCCAAGATGAACTCGAGTTGGAGCACTCACGAATCCACTCAATCGAGTGGCATTGCGTGCACTCGATCGAGTGCGTCTTAACCGGGTCGCACAATTAATTTTAATTCACTTAGAATTCGGGGTCCGTCTCGAAGTCCAACTGATTTCTTTTAAATCAGTTGTCTGACTACATTGTCAGACACTTTTCCTTTACACTTTTTACGTTACTTTAGATTTTTCTTAGCATAAAAGTATTACGCTCCTTTCCGGTTTCCTTCGCGAGATCATTGAACTCCGTTCTTCCCTTTTCAGATCTTGAATTAGTCGGTATCAATACTTTTAATTTTAATTTCAATTTCAATTTCAGTTTTCTAGTTTAATTTTATTGTTTAATTCATCTTTCGTTTCCGTAGTAATTTTAGTTTCAGTTTTCGTTTATTGTTTTCTAGCGTAGAATTATTATTATTATTATTTCTCGTAGTTTAATTTGATTCGTATTCATCATGTTTATTCGCAATTCCTCTTTTTTTAGTTCGATTACAATTAACATGAGTAGCTAGATTTCATCTAGAGTTTAAGGGGATCGATGCGTATTATTAGGGTTATAGTCAATTGACTAGTTTCTAATCGTATGAACTATCGCCCAAATATCATTTTAACTCTGATTAAATGTTTGATACATAATTCAATTAATTTGTATCGCAAATTAGGACTTTTTGTTGACCGGGTTAAGAACTAATTAGGCTACGATAGTTTGGGTAGACTGACTTAATGCTAGCGATCGCAGGTTACGTTTAGTCCTAAAGGTTGTAGAAGTACCTATCGGACCTACATCTTAGATAGTTCGATTATTGACCTGTTGGTTGACTCCCTGACCCGAGTAATATTCATTGTGAACCTGAGACCCTAGACTTTTCCCTTATTGTTTTGTCTATTAGCAATTAGTTATTAGCTTACCAAAACCTACTCAAACTGTGACCCATAATCTAGAGTCTAAATCTTAGGAATAGACGACTAAATCGTGTCTCCTTGTGGTTCGATCCTTGACTTCACTATCTACATTAGTTGGTGACCTTAGGGTATCTTTGATTAGGGATACGACTTACTGTAGACACCCACATTTTGCTGCCAGGTGTCTATAGTAGTTTCCGACAAACACCCGATGATGATCGGACGCAAACGTGCTTTAACGTACTCGGAAATGGGGTCGAAATCATGGACATTTAGCTTGGGCTCTTTAAGGATTACAAATTTCACAAAACCAACCTCAAATTCAGGCCCAGTGGGTCATTTCGAGTCAAATAAGACTAATTTGGGTCGAATCCGACACCAGGGGTAAAACCGTCTTTTAGCGACCGAGTCAAAACCCGGTCAAAGATATTTCCCGAGACTTGTGGACCGACCGTGATGTCTCACGTGTCCAATTCTTACCCAAACTCTACAAAAAATCAGCTTCACAAAATAATAAACAATTCCGTTTAAGGATGGAATTCGATCTCAAGCAGGAATCCTATCCGAAAACCGATTCAAACACCCGACCGAGTGCAAACACTCGGCCGAGCAGCATAAACCAGCCGGGTTTCCTTTTCTTCCTTCACAAGAAAACGGAATTCTCGTTTTTCTCAGCTTCTTACCCAAGCGGTAATTCTAACTCAAACACACCTCCTAGCCAAGGTCGGGAACTCCCTATAAATAGCCCCTTGCATACAACATAAAAACAACGACTTTCGATCATAGACATCAATTATTAAGCAACATACACATCAACTTTCTGTCATTCCCACATACATAATTCCTTAGCATCGAGAAACCGATAGTGCATCCAAAACCCGAAGGAAACCGGTCCCGATACCCGACACCCTTCACCCGTCACCTTCACCGAGCCACCCTAGCCCGACCAACATCACCTCGACGCTCCCGTGCCTAGCCACATTCCGAAGAGCCCCGATCCGAGTTAACAAAAGCATGTAGGTTGAGGGTGTAACCAAACCCGATTTCTCCTTCTCTTCTCTTCTCTTCCTCGTCGCTTTTTTTCCTTTTACGGGTCAAGCGTCGTCTTTTTTTATTTCTAATATCGATATTAACAAAAAAAACTATTTTCATAACAAACATTCTTAAAAATATGATATCGATTTTCTATAATCGAACATTGTATCGAAAAGAATTATATTAAGATCTCGACGAAGTCAAAAATCGTTACATCTTTTCTCGTTCAAATTCCTTTTTTCCAAACAATTTTACAAAACCTTTTTACACTCATTCCAAATATTCGATATCGATTTCATAATCGAATATCGGATATGACGAATATCGAAAGCATGAATCGAATACAAATTAATTCATATTTTGTACGCGATTTATCAAAAGTAGCAATTTCGAACAAAAAATAAAAAACCGGACAGACCCGCACGCGAGTCGCGCCCATCCCAGGCGACTCGCGCACGGGCCTAAAACCCGACACCTTTTTCTAACTTTTTCGTTCGTTTTTTTATTTATTTTACAAAACGATTTCTCAAAATTTATATCTTTTCTAAACTATTCCGAGTATTTGGTATTGATTTCGTAGTCGACTATCAAATATAACGAATATCGAAAATATTGGATCGAGTGCGAATTATGCAATATTCGTACACGGTTTAATAAAAACATCGAACTTTCAAAAACCGACCTCGAAACAGGCCGGGGCGCGAGTCGCGCGCACCCCGGGCGAGTCAGGGGCAACGCTGGAAACGCGACCCGTTTTCTCCTTTCTTATTATTTTTCGAACATCGTTTTTTATACAAAACAACGTCTTTTTAACAATATTTTTCATATTTCGACTAATATTTTCTCGATCTTGCATATTCATCATATTTGCTATATTATTTCTTCACAAGTCGATACTAACCCGTTTGTTCATCTTGTAGCAAATTCATTCCTTTGTATCGTTTGTTTTATTATACTAAAACGAATCTCACATGCTAAATTCAACTTTGACATTAAATTTTTCATGCATTAAACCGACTTATCAACCCGTTCAATTCCTCACATGCTTAGGAAAACAATGTTTGCATATCATTCATCGTATTACTAACGCGCGTATTAAAAAATCATTCGATATCCTAGTAGAGGCCGCTAATGTGCGGGCGGGGTTGGTTGTTCTTAGTGAACTTCCCAACACGTACCCTCACCCCTTACTCAGAACCGTGGTTTCCGGATGTCCGAAACCATTGGCAACGAGAGTCATTCAATATACGATTAACCTCTCAAGTCGGCATCTGTATCGAACTGCAAAGGGACGAGCCCAATAAACTCTGACATCGGAAATGGGCCGTATTTTGTACACGGCCCACTACGACATAGAGTGGGCTCGAACGGTTCCGAATAACCATAAAATTCGGTGGCGACTCCTACTTCGATTTAAATTTCAATTTGACCATCTCATATGGAGATTCATTCGCCTCCCCAAACCCGCGTGTGGCCGCGTCGGGGTGGACCTATGTCATGTCCAAAATTTGGCGACTCCGCTGGGGATTTACTTATGCGTTAATAACCTTCGGTATCCTTCAGGGTGAGACTCGAATAGAAATCGTTTGACTAGTACAATACGCGATTTAGTTTTACGGTTCATGCATAACCCCATCTTTCTCGGGCCGGTACTGGTGACCGACGTCCCACTATACCATTGATATAGTCCAAATTGGTTATGTCAAAGGTGTCCATTAGCCGATTCGTATGGGTTTTACGGCATGTCTTAATCTCAACTCGAGTTTGGGAGTCCGCCCCGATTCTCGATAGGCTATGTACACTGGTATAGACCCTTATAGACTGACCGAGACTTAGCTTAAGAGCATACATGGCGTCATTATAGTGTTTCCATGACTACGTGCTACTTGATCCACATCTTTTTCAAAACCGTCATTTTTCAAAATTTGCATCCTTTTCAAAATACCCAATTTAAAAACCCCGGACATATACCAAACTTAGGACTTATGATTTTACTCAAAATAGCCTTTTTCTAGCCGGTATTATGCTCAATTCAAAACTCGAAATTATTTTCGAAATTTTTCAAACCGTCACCCGGCCCACCTTTTCCGTTTTTCCTCGAAAAAGGGCCGGTTCTCCCCGATTTTTTTGGGCCTTTTCAAAAATATCATATTTCAAAACTTCCTCTTCTTAGACTTCCCGTATTTAGCAGTGTCGGGTCGTGTCATAAGTCGATGAAATCCCTAGCGTCGAAACTTCGTCGATCTTACATCGCGAGTCCTAGTCCGCCTTATTTTACTAAGGCAAGGCCCACCTACGTAGGACATACTCCTACAAAGGTTGGCCCATTTACACAATCGAGTCTAAAAGTCTGGGAATGTCTCACGTGAACCTTCCTCCGGACAGGGCCCAACCCACATGGTTGGATCCTGAGGAAGGCCCACCTTTTCACCAGTCGCCCATCTAGGTGTCTTTTCCGAGTCATTACCGTTTTAGTCTTCTTCTTCCTTTTCCCTTGCTCGGGATGTACTTTTCTTAGGATTCGGGTTAAGTTGCTAATTACGCGGTGCTCTTACAGACAGGCCACCCTTCACTCGAGCCATGACACAACAAGCCATAGACGACTTGACCGCCTCGTTGACCCAAATCCAGGACCAATTGAGGAAAATGCGGGAGGACCAGATTGCCATCGTCACTCGGGTTAGTGCCGTGGAACAGGGAACCCCCAATGCTTCGATCGAAGATGACGGACCCTTGGCCGCACTGGCCGGCGCGGTCCAAAAGCTGCAGGAACAGGTCCACTCGACCACCAGAAACACTATTCTCACGGAAAATGCTCGTATTTATTCACCCTTAACTGATGAACTGCCCGCTAACCTCAACTTAACGGGCTTGCCAATGTTCGACGGGACTGAAGACCCGGTACTTCATATTCGGGCTTTCAAGGAATTTATGGCTGTTAAGGAGGTCAAATCGACCATGTTCAAGCATCTTTTTGCATCCTCTCTGGAAAAGCACCTGAAAGCCTGGTACTACAGGCTTGACCCCAAGAAATACAAAACTTAGGACGATGTTGCAATGGAATTCGCGCGAAACTACGCGGATAATGCTGAAATCCAGACTACCATGCGTACTCTGGAAGTTATGGCCCAAGAGCCTAAGGAGGGCTTCACCAAATACCTTCAAAGGTGGAGGACCGAAAGTGTTAAGCTGGTGGACAAGCCCAGCGAAAAAGTACTAGTGGAGGCCTTTGTCAAAAACCTCCTCCCCGCTTACCGAGTCCATCTCAGGTACGCCGTCATACCCGACTTCGCCACTTTGACCGAAATGGGTACTAGGATCGAAGATGATGTAAGGCTAGAGAACCTTACTAAGGCCTCTACCAAGGGGTATCAAGGAGCCAGTTCCTCCTCTAGCAAGCCCGCCACCACAACGGCGGCCCGAAGCATCTTTGACGAGGTTAACTCACTGGACACCTCGACCAAAAAGAATACTCCAAATCGGGTATTTATCGACATAGGGACAACCTATGCTAATGCCTTACAAAGGTTGTCCTCGAAAGGCCTAATCCAACCGATAGGCCCAAATTCAGAAGTTCCCGTGGAAAAGCGATCCAAGAGCTACAACATTCAAGCCTATTGCCACTATCACCAAGGCAACGGGCACGACACGGAGAAATGCTGGAAATTGAAACATCTTATCCAAGATCTGATCGAAAATGGGAAGATACCACTACCCAGTGATAAGCCAAGTAACAAAAACAATCCTCTTGCTACTCATGCCATTTTTACTGGAGAGGTAGTCGACTGCTCTCATCTCATTTCTCCTTTCATTTCCCAAATCAACGGGATATAGAACGATGATGAAGATGATGTTTACTTGGCTAAGGGGGAAGCTGTCACCGTCACCATCGAAGAGATCCGGAAAGCCAAAGCCAGAGCTCTGGCCGGTACACACGCCATCACGGCCAGTCTCCCCACTCCGGAAACCGTCACTGAACCTTCCAGGACGGAACTCACTCCCGAAGAGCCAAACGCTGACACGGCCCTAGTCAGGCAATTGAAGAGGGTCCGAACTGATATTACTATATGGCAGCTTTTGGTTAGTTCTCAGGAGCATCGAGCAGCACTTACTAGGGCCCTTGATGAAATCAAGGTCGATTCATCAGTTACCCCCACCGAGATGGTAGCCACGATCTTGCCACACCTCAGGGACAGGTCCAAAGGAGAGGGCCCACTTATCACTTTCTTCGAGTCCGACCTTCCACCATTCGGGACCACCCATAACTTGGCCCTATATATCACGGTGATCTGCCGAAACAAATATCTCCCAATGACCCTGATTGATGACGGGTCCGCGGTAAACGTCTTTCCTTTAAGGACAGCCAAAGCCCTCGGCATTACCGAGGCTGACTACCTTCCAACTGCGCAGACTATCCAGGCTTTTGATGGAAGCCCAAAATCAGTTGCTGGGGCCGTTAAGCTAACCATCATAACGGGCCCGATCGAGAAGGAGTTAGAATTTCAAGTGATCGATGTTACTTCATCTTTCAATCTGCTACTCGGGAAACCGTGGATTCACGCGGTCAAAGCTGTGTCTTCCACCCTTCACAGGAAGGTCAAGCTACCATTACAAGATGGGATCGTCACTCTTGAAGCTACTCCCATAACCGTGTCAAGCTGCAACACGGCAGGCTCAGCTGACCCACGAGGTTTCAACTTTGTGGGAATGATCGAGGAAGAATGCCTTTTCCGGCCATACTTCACTACTAACATCGATACGATGCTACAGAATCTGGGTTGCCTACCAGGAGTCACATCAAGGCCATATCTTCCAGCTGGAAAGATTATCGAAGCCCTAAACAACGAGCAATCTCGCCTCGGTCTAGGCTACACCATGGAATCCGGATGCACGGACCAGACCAAGGCGGTCACATTCGTCATCCCGGTGTTCGGAGCTATTCAAACGGGCCTCTATCAGCCCACCATCTCATATCCCGGGACCAAACTGGCTCGGGAATGCAATTTCATCCCAGATGACATCTTCGCCCTTATCCAGGCCGAATCAAAGGAGGGCACAAATAATACTGAGCCCATTCTAGGACTACTCTTCGGGGAAGACAAGGTCGTCCCGACCCCTAAACAGGAGTTAGTCAGCTTGATTCTCCGCAGCAGCAGGTTCGATCCAACTAAGCTGATCTCTGAAGTTGGTGCCAACATTGGGAAGAGAGCTTGGAGGAAGACAACTAAATGGACCGACAGTCAGGGTCGAGTCTATAAGCTAGATACTGGTGAAGGAGATATGCATGCTATCGAATCCGAGTTTGAGTCCGAGTCCGAGTCAGAGTCAGAGTCAGAGTCTGAGTCAAAGTCTAGAGGGTCCAGTACTAGGATCGAGTCTGTAACCCCTCTCCCTTCTTTAGCCACACCATCGGGAGCCCCGGAGTCTGTCCCGAGGGCTCACCCTATCCCGCCTCTGACCAACGATCAGATGGCAACTATTTTCGAGCTATTTTCAAAATTCACTATCAATAATAACGATAACCGTTCTGCTTACGACTTGGCTTATTTTCAAAATGTTTTCAAAAATCTTACTTGCAATGACATTGAGAAACCCGACGAATAGGTACCATTACCTCCGCATCTAATCGAGCAACTTGAGCAAAGGGAATCCCGAGATACGGTAATCGAAGAAACTGATTCCATCAACGTAGGAACCCCTTTAGAACCTCAGATGCTTAAGTTGGGCCTATCTTTAGATCCCGAGGAGAAACAGCAATTCACGGATCTCCTCCAAGAATTCAAGGACGTCTTTGCATGGTCCTACAAGGACATGCCGGGAATAGACCGGGAGATAGCTGAACACCGAATACCCATCAAAGACGGGTACAATCCGGTAAAACAGAAACTCCAAAGAATGAGGCCCGAATGGTCTCTCAAAGTCAAGGAAGAAGTTGATAAACAATTCAAAGCGGGCTTTATCCAAGTGTCTGAATATCCAGACTGGGTTGCAAACATAGTACCAGTACCCAAAAGGCATGACAAAGTCCGAGTATGTGTAGACTTTCGGGACCTTAGTAAGGCCAGCCCAAAAGACGATTTTCCGTTGCCACACATCGACATACTAGTGGATAACACGGCTGACCATGCCCTTCTATCATTCATGAACGCGTATGCCGGATATAATCAGATCAAAATGGCGGAAGAAGACATGAGTAAGACCACCTTCATCACACCGTGGGGGCCTTACTGCTATACCGTGATGCCATTTGGGCTTATTAACGCTGGTGCAACTTATCAACGGACCGCCACCACTTTATTGCATGACATGATGCATAAGGAAGTGGAGGTCTACGTCGACGACATGATTGTCAAATCCAAGGACCGAAACGGGCACATTGCAGCCCTAAGGAAGTTCTTCACCCGACTACGCAAGTACAACATGAGGTTAAACCCTCAAAAATGCAGTTTCGGGGTAACATCGGGCAAGCTACTGGGCCACATTGTCAGCCAACGTGGCATCGAAGTTGACCCAGCAAAGATCAAGGCCATTACTGAGATGCAACCGCCTAAAACCGAAAAAGAGATAAGGGGGTTTCTCGGGAAAGTCCAATATATAAGCCGATTTATTTCAAAGCTAACCATGGTATGTGAGCCCATTTTCAAAAAACTGAAGATAGGAGAACGAACACTATGGGACGACAAATGTTAATTGGCTTTCGACAAGATCAAGGAGATTCTAACCTCTCCACCGGTGTTAATGCCACCTCAACACGGTTTGCCTCTATCGCTATACTTGACAACGACCGAAACTGCCATGGGCGCTATGCTAGCCCAGACGGTCGATTCCGAAGAACGGGCTATTTACTACATCAATAAAAAGTTCTTGGAATACGAATGCAAGTACACAATGCTCGAGAAGACGTGTCTGGCTTTAGTATGGTCCACTAAAAAGCTCCGACACTACATGCTTAGTCACGAGGTACATGTGCTATCCAAAATGGATCCAATCAAGTATCTGTTCGAAAAGCCCATCCTCAACGGCCGCATATCCAGATGGACTTTAATGCTAGCTGAGTTCGACCTCAAGTTCGTACCTTTAAAAGCCATCAAAGGCCAGGTAGTAGGTGAATTCCTCGCCGATAGCTCGATATTTGAGGAAGAACACACCGATACCTGGGCCTTCCCAGATGAAGACATATTCCATACCGACACCGACACATGGGATATGTATTTTGACGGAGCGTCCAACTTCCAAGGATTTGGTGTCGGGATCTTGCTAATCTCACCACAAGGGGAGCACACCCTGTTGTCCATTAAGCTAGATTTTGACGTGACTAACAACGCAGCCGAGTACGAAGCATGCATTCACGGACTGCAAGCCGCCGCTGATTTAGGAGTAACAAACCTCCGGGTCCACGGTGACTCATCGTTAGTCATAAATCAAACCCTACAAAAATGGAAGACTCGGAACGCTAATCTCATGGCTTACCAAGCACGAGTAAGGGTTCTCAAAAAACAATTCCAAAAGGTGGAGTACATCTATCTACCTCGGGAAGAAAACCAGTTTGCAGATGCTCTCTCAAAGTTAGCATCTTTACCGAATATCCCAGCACATCTAACCAGCATGCCCATTTGCGTCGAAAGACGGTCCGAGCCCGCATACATTCACGTTATCTCAGATATTGAAATAACTGATCCAGAACCTTGGTATCAGGCTATTCTAACCTACTTAACGTCAGGGGAATATCCTCCGGGAGCTGAAAACAGGGCCAAGAAAGCTCTACGAAGATGGGCAACCCAGTTCATCCGCACAGACGACGGACAGTTATATAAGAAGACAGCACAGGGGGCTTTACTTCTATGCATTGACAAAACTCGAGCCGAAAGAGTCATGGCCGAGGTACATGATGGAAAAAAACGGTCCACATATGAACGCCCATATGTTGGCCCGGAAAATAGCAAGACTCGATTACTATTGGAATAGCATGGAAACTGACTGTCAGTTGTATGTCAAACACTGCCATAACTGTCAGATTTTCGCCAATGTTCAGCATATGCCTTCATCCCTATTATATACAATGACATCACCATGGCCGTTCTCAACATGGGGAATTGATATAATCGGGAAAGTGAACCCTTCCGGGACGGGAGGTCACTGCTTCATCCTAGTGGCTATCGACTATTTCACTAAATGGGTCGAGGCCGAGTAATACCGGATCTTGAATGCCAAACATGTGGCTAAGTTCATCCAAAACAAAATTATATGTCGATACGGGATTCCGCACGAGTTCATCAGCGATCACGGGACCCATTTCCAGGCTGAAACTGCCACTTTGCTGGAAAAGTACAAGATCCAAAGGCATACATCATCGCCTTACCATCCCCAAACAAATGGAGCGGTGGAGGCGGCCAACAAGACAATTGTCATCATTCTTAAAAAGATGGCTGAAAATTACCGGGACTGGCCCGACAAGATACCCTTTGCCTAATGGGGATATCGGACATCAATTCGAACTGCAACCGGAGCAACTCCATATTATCTGACATACGGAATGGAAGCAGTCCAACCAGTCGAGCTGGAAGTACCATCCCTCAGAATTCTGCTCGAGAGCCAGGTACCTGAAGCAGATTGGGTCCAAGCCCGATATGACTCACTACTCCTCTTAGACGAACGGCGATCCCGGGCTCTGAATAATATTCAGATATATCAGAAAAGGATCCAACGGGCTTTTAACAAGAGGGTTAGGCCCAGAAATATCAAAGAGGGCGATCTAGTCCTAAAATCTGTTCGAGCTTTACTACCAGTTGACCCAAGGGGAAAGTTCAAACCCAATTGGGCTGGGCCATATCTAGTGAAGAAAATCCTTTCAAGAGGAGCAGTGATGCTAACGGACTTGGACGGAAACGAGTTCGTCAACCCAACAAACTTGGACCAACTGAAGCGTTACTACCCATAAGCCCAATCTTAATGTAATTTGCAAAATTTATAAAAACTTTTCTTTTTATGAATTTTCAAAAAAAAATTAAGCAAGTCAATAAGCTAGGATTATTTATCCTACCGTCGCACATCTCGAATTAATAATCTTGATGTATTTTGAAAAATTGCAAAATTACTTCTGAACTACGGAAGGTTTGATTCCATTAATTTTGGATACGTAGGCAACCCCTCGAAAGGGTACAACCACTGCAATAAACGAAAAGACGGAAACGGTATTCACTAATATGTCTTTTTATTTATTTAAGAAAAACCGATAAACTCGGTGTTCCGGTCACGGAAACAATTAACCCGGTTCTGGATCCGGGTCGTAAATTGAAACGTTGACAAGTAATGGATAGCTTGATTTCCCTTGACCTCTCCTTTATCCCTCTCCTATGATCGGACCTTCCCGGCGGAATCGGCCTGCTCCCTGCACAATGAACGCACAGGGCCTCGGAGGTTGTCCGAGGGAACCCTCTTCGATGCCTAAGTTAGTCCGTTAAATGCCTTGATAAACCTAGCTCGTGAGGAACTAGGTGGCGTTTTTAGGAGTGAGAGTCTAGAGAGAGAAAATCCAACCCTCTCTAAGTGGGAAATGGGTGGGTATTTATACCTTCCCACAAGAGAGAGGAGTGGAGAGGGAAAAGAGCGGGAGAATGAGTGGATGGCAGGGTGACACGTGGACCTGTTTCATCCACTCATTCTCTTTTACCTTTGGCGAAACGGCGGAGGGGCCCCTGGTAACCCCTACCCTGTTCGGGGGAGCGGTCGCCTGGGGGCAGGCGAGTAGGGGGTGCCTGCAGGCTCCCCCCAGCTGGTCGCCTTACCCTGCTGGGCAGGTTGTCTTCAATGGAGCTACGCTTCATTGGAGAAACCCCGGCGTCTTAACTCGACGGCCTGTTGGACGGGCTGCTCGATTCTCGGGGTCGGGTCTTTACTGGGCCTGCTGGACGGGCGACCCGGTGCAGGCTTCCGACCCCCATCAATTGGCCTTCACTGGCCGGGGGGAAGCAAAGCTTTCTCTTGGCAGGTGGACTTCTGACGGGGGGAGTTGACTTATGGCTTTACTACTGCATTTAATGCGATCGCGTATTCCCGAGGGGAGAGACTCTCCTGTATTGAGCATACCAAGAGTTTAATTGTCTTTTGGGGTCATGATTGCTATTTGCCCCAAATGGATTTTTGGACAGCGTGCTGGTGTGCTGATTGGTCGTGCCCCCTATCAGGGTGGTTGAGGCGCCATTTAATGTCTTGGCTTCCTCTCTTGTATAAATTGCACTCTTCTTGCCATTTTCACGACTCATCCCCAACTTTCTTTTCCGCTTTCTAAGAAAATGTCGTGGATTACCAAGGTATTCCTCTGCCAAGGGACTCGCGTGGTGGACCGTCGCTTTAGGGGTCGTTGGAGGCTAAGGTATTCTAGGGCGTCATTCCTCACCCTGCGCCGTAGCCGGCGGCCCTGCGCTCGACTTCGCAGGAAGCTCAGGAGGAGGACTCTTGTCAGGGCGGGCAAGCACCCTCAGAGAGCTTCCCCAGCCGCCCCGAAGTACAGGCGTTGCCTCCAGAGAGGGGGTTGTTTCGACAGGTGGTGCCAAGAATGTTTTCCATGGCTACACCCTGAGCAGTTTGACCCTGATCACTCGGAGTTGGCCTCTTCTCCTGAGTCGGGCCCTTCTTCCCCTTTGAGGAAGAGAGTTGGCTGCGGCTCTTGTGATGACACTAAAACAGTCCCTTATGGTAGGGACTGGGACGTTAGTATCCGGGACTCCGGCGATAGTGGCGGCCGGGGTTATTCCTCCGGTCGGGATGGCGATGAGGACTCTGCAGACCCCTTCAAAGATTCTGACGACTGGGACTGGGGATCCGATGCAGGAAGGGGGCCACAGTCCTGGGGACTACTCCCCAGGTTTTGATGACGATTAGGCCTGCCCATAGGGTGTAGGCGTGGTGAGCCAGACACGGGCTCTTTTTTTTACTTTTCATTTGTAATAAATGTAACTTGCCTGTTTTCCAGGTTTTTCTTAACTTAATGAAAAAATCAGGCAGTTTGTTTTTGTGTGGCATTTTTATTATGTGTTTATTATTTATTATCTGAATGGAGGGGGGGGACGTCACAGGGTGATCGTTCCTCTGACATCCTTTGGTCTTCTCGAGGCTACCCTTGCGAAGCTACAAGGGGCTGACTTTCGAGGGTACGACACGTGGGTAGTACTCTTTGGGCGGATTTGCGAGGGTTGGCGACTCTTTGTCTGCCTTCCCTTTTATAAAAGCAATCTGTCACTCATTCTTTTCCTTTTTTCAAACTTTCTTTCTTCTTCCAAACTTCCTACGTATCTCTGTTTATCCGGGAGATTTCTCTTTCCAGCTTTCATTCCACCGGCGGCCAACCCTAGGTTAGACTTTTAACTTCCAATTCTTGCTCTTTTTCTTTTCGATTTCTTGTTTTTCATTCCACTTAGAGCTGCTATGTCTCGGACTCGTGAGCGTATCCTACCATTTACCGACCCATTGAGGAGGGAGGAAAAGGAAATGGGTAGGGAGAATCTTGCCTCCTCCTCTAGGGAGGTTGGCCTTGGGGTAGTCGAGGAGGACAATTCGGCGGGTAGTGGGGGTGGTAACTCTCCTGAACCTGCATCCTACGACGTTGTTGACTCGGACGACGAGGCGCTGGAGATCGACCCCTCCAGGACCTCCGGTCCTCTTGTTCCCCGGGAAAGGGGTAGGGTCTACTATTTAGACAAAGCAAAGCATCACATTCCCCTGGGAACTTATCCCGACCCAAAGAACCAGGATTTGATTCTCGCGAAAAATGCTGCCGGTGTGATTGAGCAGTTCTACAATTTTGGGGATGGGTACACAATTGTTGTCCCTGCCCAAAAAGACACCGTATGTAGCCCTCCCGATGGGTGCGTAGCGGTTTATCACAAGTGTTTGGAGTTCGGCCTTCGCTTTCCCCTTCATACTTCCCTGGAAGAGATTTTCAGGCGGATGAACGTGGCCATTGCTCAACTGACAGCCATGGCCGTCAGGTCATTAATTTCATATGTTTGGACCTGCTTGTTCCATCGTGCCGAGCCTTCTATTGATGCTCTAAGGTTTATGGTCGGCCTCCAAATGGTTTCTTCTGGGAGTGAAGGTTCTCCTGGATATTGGTCTCTTTTGAGACAGAAAGGACATACCCTGGTATGGCCTGCGATGGATAGCCTGAGGGATTGGAAGAACAACTTTCTCTATGTGCATAGCGCCCATGGGTGGAGGATTCCTCGCCATTTCAGGAACCACGTTCACACCAGGCTAGAGACCCACGAGGAGTATCACCCTGGTGTGGGGGGAAAAGCTTTGGAGGTGAAGTTGAGCAGGAAAGACAAGGAGCTGGTGGACTATTTTGCTGCCCACACTGATAAATATGGGGTGTATGGCCCCTCATTATGGCTCCCCCAAGCGGAGCTTATTGCTACTGACAGGTATTTGACCCGGGTAGGCATGAATCCGGGCCTAGACGAAGGTAGTTCAGGAGTGCTGATGGTTTTTCTTTACCCGCCTTTTTCCTTTTACATAGTCTTTCTAACCGTTTGCCAGTTTGCTTTGCAGATCTTGCTACCTTTATTTGGAAAAAAGGGGAGGTGAGGCGCTTGGGTTTGACCGAGACTCTTACCGTCGTCCAAAGCCGTCCTTCTCTTCCTCCTGACTTCAAGAAGGGTGAGAAGAACCTGATGAAGCACCTGAAAGGTTTGTCGTTCAGCAGGCCCAGGCTCCCTGCTCCCCCTAGGTCGACGCCTGCAAAAACGTCGGTCTCTGAAGCCACTCCTTCTCCGGTTGCAAAAAAGGCGATTGCTTTTGAGGTTACTCCTTCCCCTGCTGGCAAACAGGGGGGCTCTTCTGCAGGGGTTCAGATTCCTCCGGGGCCGCAGGCCGCTGGATCTGAAGAGACCGGAGAAAGTACCCCTAGGGGCCTGATCAGGAAAAGGAGCAGGGAAGCTCCACATGCTGACCACGTGGTAGATTTGGAAGCTAATACGCCTGGCCCAAAACGCTTTGCTCAGGGAGTGCCTGGTACCCTTTTTTCTGAGGAGAACGCAGAATTCCATTACACTGCCGGCGATAGCCAAGATGTCTTTGCCTTACTTTCTGACTCTGGGGCGGTTTTGGCGGATCATCTTCTCAAGACTGTCCACTTTGCTACCCACCAAGTGACTCAATACATCCAGCGCACCGCCAGAGTTATTCAGGCCTCTGTAGAGCTGGCGACCCTTAATCGTTTAAGTGACGAGGAGCTGGCCAATTCTGACCGTCTGACTACAGTCGAAAGGGACGTTGCTCTTATTGCTGGTTTAAGGGATCAGTTGACAAAAAAGGAGGATGAGCTAGAGGAGGCCCGGGGTCAGGTGCTTCACTGGAAGTCTCAAAGCGAGAGAGCAGTTAAGGAAATGTCTCGCCTGGAGGAGGAGTCGAAGAAAGCTAAGCAGTCTTTCGTGGAGCTGGAGCAGGCCAAGAAAGCTGTAGCTGAGTTGGATCATGCCAAGAAAGAGGCTGCTGACCTAAGGGAGCGTCTTTCTAAGGCGAACTCAGACCTTCAGGCGGCTCTTGGCGACTTGGCGGCGAAGACTGAGGAGTGGCAGAAGGAGAGGGATGAGATAATTCAGGAGGTGGAAACTGCAGTGTCGGCAGGCTTCGTGAATGGTGCCCACTCTTGCCTGGGGGTGGTTATGGAGGCTGTTAGGGAGATGTTCCCTGGTTTTGATGAAGAAGCTTTTCGGACTCTCTATGCCGCCAAGGATGAGGCCCAGATGCGCAGGCTGGCGGAAGGGGCTGCTGCCTCTGACCCAGAAGCTCCACCTGCTTAATATGGAGGGCAGTCGTCCTCAGAGGGCTCTTGTTCGTCCCCTGCTGCGCTTATATCGACGCTTTAACTTCTTATCTTTTTTGCGCGCCGAGCCCTTTTGT
The DNA here is from genome assembly GCA_958450325.1 of Agrostemma githago. Classification (NCBI taxonomy): domain Eukaryota; kingdom Viridiplantae; phylum Streptophyta; class Magnoliopsida; order Caryophyllales; family Caryophyllaceae; genus Agrostemma; species Agrostemma githago. Next base: position 56,844,811 of record OY288241.1, read on the forward strand.
GGCCGGCTGCCGTTTTTAATATAATTATCTTTTTAACAAACTTTTATCCTGTGTATCCTTGCCACTTTATTCCTTTTTATAAGGATTCTTCTGTTTGTTTTCATCTATTTTTGTTTGGTTTCCTGTACAAGTTTGAGGTATGGCCTGCCCCTTGCCTGCCTAGAGGTAAGCAGAGAGGCTCTTTGCGTATCTTACACAAGTTTGGGGAGCCTGCCCCCAGTCCTTGTTAATCCGGCCTGTCCCTGGCTTATGTTCAAAGTCCAGGGGGCCTGCCCCCTGCCTACCCAGAGGTAGGCAGGGAGGCTTTTTGCGTTTTTTATACAAGGTTGGGGAGCCTGCCCCCAGTCCTTGTCGACCTGGCCTGTCCCTGGCTTTTGTTCAAAGTCCAGGGGGCTTGCCCCCTGCCTACCCAGAGGTAGGCAGGGAGGCTTTTTGCGTTTTTTATACAAGGTTGGGGAGCCTGCCCCCAGTCCTTGTCGACCTGGCCTGTCCCTGGCTTTTGTTCAAAGTCCAGGGGGCCTGCCCCCTGCCTACCCAGAGGTAGGCAGGGAGGCTTTTTGCGTTTTTTATACAAGGTTGGGGAGCCTGCCCCCAGTCCTTGTCGACCTGGCCTATCCCTGGCTTTTGTTCAAAGTCCAGGGGGCCTGCCCTCTGCCTACCCAGAGGTAGGCAGGGAGGCTTTTTGCGTTTTTTATACAAGGTTGGGGAGCCTGCCCCCAGTCCTTGTCGACCTGGCCTGTTCCTGGCTTTTGTTCAAAGTCCAGGGGGCCTGCCCCCTGCCTACCCAGAGGTAGGCAGGGAGGTTTTAGAACTTTTGTTAGGGGGTCCATTTTCCTTAGTTTTGGCAACAGGGGGGCCTCCCACTATTGCCCTCTGCTTGTTTGTGTGTGAAAATGCAAGTTTGAACAGGCAACGAGTATGAACTTGAAGCTCTTTTCATTTCTTTATAAAATTTTAACACAAGGGTGGTCGGAGTCGTAGACATTCTTTGACCGTTCTCCGCCAATTTTTCAGGAAATAAAAACTATTCTGTAGTTTAGACATAATACTTCTTCAGGGTGTCTGCATTCCAGTGAGCACTCAACTCTTGGCCTTCAAGATTGGCGATTTTATACGTGCCTGGGCCTAAGATTTGAGTTACTTGGTATGGACCTTCCCAGTTAGCACTTAGTTTGCCGTGCTCCCTCGATTTTCCAACAGCCTGTGTTTTTCTGAGAACTAGATCGCCCATCTGAAAATTTCTCTGATGCACTTTCCTATAGTACGCCTTCCTCATTCGCTGCTGGTAGGCGACAATATTGGCACTGGCCTTCTCCCTCACCTCACTGACCAGGTCTAAAGCCTCAGCCATTGCTACTTCATTCTCCGCCTGATCGTATTGTAGAGAGCGTAGGGAAGGGATCCTGGCCTCAATTGGTAGCAAAGCTTCTGCACCGTACACTAGACCGAACGGGGTCTGGCCTGTAGATTCCTTTTGAGTGGTCCGGATTGACCAGAGTATGCTTGGGAGCTCGTCGGCCCATCTGCCCTTGAGGTCATCCACCATCTTCTTAAGGCCATTTAAGATCTGTTTGTTGGCTGCTTCTGCCTGTCCGTGGGTTTGAGGATGGCAGACGTCAGAGTAGGCCACTGCGATGCTATGGCCTTCCAGCCAAATTCTCAGGGGGGGTCATTATCGAATTGTCTTCCGTGATCGAACACTAGCATTTTTGGTAAGCCAAATCTAGTGATGATATTCCGCCATATAACTTTCCTGACTGCAGGCTCAGTAATGTTGGGCACTGCCTCAGCTTCCACCCACTTGGTGAAGTAGTCGATAGCCACAATCAAGAACTTCCTGCCCCCGGTGGCCACCGTGAAAGGTCCTAGTATGTCCATCCCCCACTGGGCGAAGGGGATGGGGGATAGGATTGGCCTGAGTTCTTGTGCCGGAGCATGTATGGATGGGGCAAAAAGCTGACATTTTCTGCATCTTTGGGTCAGGCTTCTAGCGTCTGCCAGCATGGTAGGCCAGAAGTACCCTGCCCTGAGGGCCTTGTGGGCCAATGACCTTCCTCCGATGTGATGTCCACAGATTCCTGAGTGGATATCTTCAAGGACTTCGGCAGCCTGGTCTGTCCCCAGGCATCTGAGCAAGGGGTAAGTGAAAGATTTCTTGTAGAGCTCCTCGTCAATGATTATGAACCAGGCGGATTTGGCCTGAATTTTCCTCTTTTGTACGGGGTCAGTTGGTAAAACTCCATGTTTCTTGAACAGGATGATGGGGGTTCTCCAATCCTCAGGCCCTGCTTCCTCCATAGCGCCGATGGTTTGGTAGGGTAAAGTAGATTTTTCTTGGATGACGTCTACCCATACCGACCTCCTGATATCCTGCAGACTGGAACTAGCCAGCTTTGACAGGGCATCTGCCCGATTGTTCTGGGACCGAGGGATCTGTTTGATTTCGTATGATTTTAGGCCTGACAATTCTCCTTTCACCATTTCCAGGTACGCGGCCATTGTCTGGTCCCTGGCTTCATACTCTTCGTTGATTTGGTTGGCGATGAGCTGGGAGTCTGTTGCCAGGACAATCCGCTCTGCACCTGCGGCTTTGGCTAGTTTGACGCCTGCGAGTACTGCTTCGTACTCAGCTTCATTGTTTGACGCAGGGAAGACAAACCTGAGTGCATGCTCAAAGTCAGTCCCTTCTGGGCTGGTCAATACGACTCCGGCCCCTGCACCATTAGCCGTGGAGGATCCATCGGTGTACACCGTCCATTCGCTGGTGGTTGGGCCATCCTCCTTAGAGTGGGAGCATTCTGCTAGAAAGTCAGCCAGGGCCTGGGCTTTGATTGCTGTTCTGGGTTGATATGTTATCCCCAGTCCGCTCAGCTCAATAGCCCATTTTAGTAGCCTGCCTGACTTCTCAAATTTTTCCAGTACTTTCTCTAGGGGCTGGTCTGTCAGTACTACGACGGGGTGCGCGTCGAAGTACGGCATCAATTTTCTGGCTGCTATGACAACCGCATAAGCCACTTTTTCTATCATGGGGTAATTTTTCTCTGCTGCCCCCAGGGCATGGTTTACAAAATATATGGGTTGCTGAGCGCCTGCTTCTTCCCTCAAGATGACCGCGCTGACTGTCACATTGGTTACGGCGATGTAGAGGAAGAGTTTTTCCTCTGCCACTGGCCTCGCCAGGGTGGGGAGCTTCTTTAGATGTTCCTTCAATTGCTCGAAGGCTTCCTTTTGCTCGTCTTCCCACTTGAATTGCTTGTTACCTTTCAATATTTTGAAGAATGGGGTTGACTTATCTGCTGACCTGGCGATGAATCGTGCCAGGGCGGCCATGCGGCCTGTCAGGCGTTGGATGTCCCTGATGGTCCTGGGTTCAGGGAGGTCCAGAACTGCCTGAACCTTCTCGGGGTTGGCGTCTATCCCTCGAGAGCTGACCAGGAAACCCAAGAATTTTCCCGAACGAACCCCAAACGTACACTTCTTTGGATTGAGCTTCATTTTGTAGGCGCGCAGGGAGCAGAAGGTCTCCTGCAGATCTGCCAGATGCTCATTGTCTCCTTTGCTCTTTACGATGGCGTCATCGACGTAGGCTTCTATGTTTCTGCCTTTTTGACCTTCGAACACCTTATCGACCAAACGTTGGTATGTGGCCCCTGCGTTTTTAAGCCCAAATGACATCATCTTGTACATGTAGGTACCTGAACTGGTGATGAATGCGCACTTCACCCTATCTGGCTGCCATAAGTACACTTGATGATACCCTGAGAAGGCATCCAGGAAGCTTAGCAGAGTATATCCACTGGTGGCGTCTACCAGTTGGTCGATCCTGGGGAGTGGGTAGCAGTCTTTCGGGCAGGCTTTGTTGAGGTTTGTAAAGTCCACGCACATTCTCCATGCGCCTGATGATTTTTTGACCATGACTACATTCGCCAGTCACTCTGGATAGTCACAAACCTCAATAAAATCTGCCTTTAGAAGTTTGTTAATCTCCTCCTTGATCGCCGCGTCTTTTTCTGCGGACATATTGCGCTTTTTCTGCTTCACAGGGCGGGCGCCCGCGCTTACGTTCAGCCCGTGAACGATACACGCTGGGTCGACTCCTGGCATTTCGTCCGCCGAGTAGGCGAACACATCCTTGTTTTCTTTCAATAGCTTGACCAGTTCAGCCTGGTAGGATTCCTCCAGGTCAGCCCCTATAAGGACTTGCCTCCCTGGCTCCAGGTCCACCAGCATGCTCTCTCCCCCAGGTTCCAGGTGGTTTGACGCCTGATTACCGGCTGGGATCTCGCCCTCCCTGCTGGGGGAACTGTCAGCTTTCCTCTTTCCTTTTCTTTCATTTTCGTGAGTTTGCAGGGCCACGGAGCACTGTCTGGCAGACTCCTGGTCTCCGTGCACTTTTCCCTCTTGGCGAAAATCAGTAATGTAGGCGATGGTGAGGGCCCTGATTGATATGGCCACCTCAATTTCGTCTAAGGTGGCCCTGCCAATTAGAGCGTTGTAAGCAGATCTTGCGTCCACCACAACGAATGTTGCCCCGACGTTTCTGGCAGTAGCCCCCTCCCCAAATGTTACAGGTAGGTCTATGACCCTCATGGGTAGTACGCCTGCTCCACTGAACCCGTATAATGATCCAGGGGCAGGTCGTAGGTGCCTTTTTTCCAGGCCCATTTTCTCGAAGGCGTCTCTGTATAGCAGGTTCGTGTACGCACCGGTGTCTACCATGCATCTCCGCACAATGTGGTTGCTGATCTCCAAGGATAGCACCAGGGGATCACTGTGTGGATACACCACCCGCCCTGCATCCTCAGGGGTGATGCTCAGCGTCACTCCCTTCGGGCTTCCTGCTCTTTCAGCATAGTAGATCTGATTCCTTAGTTCACGAATTTGTCTTTTCTGACCTCTTTGGCTGGTCTGGCCCTCTGCATCCCCTGATATCACATGGATTACCATGCGGTTCTGTACTGAGTCCTCAGGCTTTTCAAGTACTTCTTTCTGAGATTTATTTTTGGCTGCGTAGTTGGCCAACCAGCCATTCCTGATTAGTTTTTCGATCTCGTCCTTCAGGTGGCGGCACTCCTCGGTGGTGTGGCCTACGCAATCGTGGAAGGTGCAGAATTTCTTGGGGTCCCCCTTTGGGCTGTGTGGTTTGCTCGGGCGATTCCATTTGGCGGTCTCCTTTTCCAGTTCGAATATCTCTGCTCTGGATTTGTTGAGGGCTGTGTAACTGTCAAACCTGGGATGGTAGACAGTGCGCTCTTTCTTGGGGGTATCCCCTTCCTCTGCTCTCTGCCTTCCGGGCTCATTCCTGCCACGTCCACCCTGCGGTCCCCCCTGCTGCCTGGCGGGGCCTGCGGGGGTATCCGGCAGGCTATGGAACTCTTCCTGCAATATAAACCCTTCAGCGATTTTTCTGGCTTTGGCCAGAGTTTCTGGCTGAGCTCCGATTAATTGGTTCTTCATCTCTCCGGGGAGTAGCGAGTTGGTCAGTGCGTACGTTCCAGTCGCATCGTCTATCCCCTTGACCTGCTGGAAGGACAGATCAAATCTCTTCAGGTACTCCCTGACAGACTCACCCTTCTTTTGCCTGAGGGTCATTAGGTCGAACCGAGTAAGACGGCGTCTTTTGTTTCCTGCATACTGGTCGAGGAAAGCCTCTGCCAGCTCTATGAAGAAAAATATCGACTCTTGCGGCAAATCTATGAACCAGCCCTGTGCCAAGCCTACCAGAGTGGTTGGGAAGACCTTGCACCAGACCGCGTCATCGGCATCGTACATGCCCATATGGCTCTCGTAAGCCGCCAAATGATCCTCGGGGTCATGCGTGCCATCGAACTTAACAGAGGGCATTTTAATTTTTGGGATTGGATATGCCTGGATCTCAGGATGCAGCGGAGTCTTGGTTGGCCTGCCCACCAATCTCGACCTGCTCGTGCCTGAATAGTGACCGTGGTCGTCCCTTCTGTCAGGGTTCAGTCTCCTACTTTCAGGGGAGCGGTACCTAGGTGGGCACCTGCTTATTGCCTCGTCGTCTTGAGGAGGGGAATGATACCGGGAGCGCTTTTTTTGAGTAGGCTCAAGGTTATCATCCTTGCGGTGCCTGGATCTCAGAGGCTGGCCATTGTTAAGTCTGGACTGCAGACTCTGAGACTGGCCTGGCGCAGGCGGCACTCCCCCGGCCGGTGTCAGTCTGGAGAATACATCTCCCTGTTTCTCCCCCAGGCGTTTGGACACCGGCTCCTTGTGCCTCATTCGATTCCTTAGGTCTTGGGACAAACCCCTTCTTTCATGAGCAGCTGTGGACTCTGTGGTATGAATGGAGAATGCCTCCTCAGGACCTGCAACCCCTTGCTGCGCAGGCGGCTGTTGACGTGTTTCTGTGATTCGCCTTTGCACCTGCGCATACGCCTGAGCCGTCTTCCTAGCCTTCCTCTGGATATTTCTGGCGGCGGTCCGCCTTGTACCCCCGGTTCCTTCTCCACTTTCAAAGTGGAACAACCTGGGGGTCGTGGCGACCCTGCCTACCAGATCATCCGGAGTGAACTCTTGATTCAACATTGCTGAGAAAAACGCCGCAGTTTGTACCATCTGGGCAGGGGTGAGGTTTAGAACTTGCCTCTCATGTGCCCCTTGCCCCGCCATGGCAACTACTTCCTGACCCGGTGCTCCCTGAAGATTAGCTCGCCCTACTCCTGGGATGGTGGCGGCGGGCGTTGCTTCTGGTGGCATGCCATAACGGGGAGCGTTGGGTGGGTTTGCCATTGAACTAGTGTCGAAAATTTCAGGCATGTTCGATTGTAACTGGTTAATTTGTTAATTTTGCGTTTGAGAATGGTTGATTTCTTGTGGGTAATTTCGTGGGTACAACCTAAAGCTCCCCACAGACGGCGCCAAATTGTTCCGGTCACGGAAACAATTAACCCGGTTCTAGATCCGGGTCGTAAATTGAAACGTTGACAAGTAATGGATAGCTTGATTTCCCATGACCTCTCCTTTATCCCTCTCCTATGATCGGACCTTCCCGGCGGAGTCGGCCTGCTCCCTGCACAATGAACGCACAGGGCCTCGGAGGTTGTCCGAGGGAACCCTCTCTGATGCCTAAGTTAGTCCGTGAAATGCCTTGATGAACCTAGCTCGTGAGGAACTAGGTGGCGTTTTTAGGAGTGAGAGTCTAGAGAGAGAAAATCCAACCCTCTCTAAGTGGGAAATGGGTGGGTATTTATACCTTCCCACAAGAGAGAGGAGTGGAGAGGGAAAAGAGCGGGAGAATGAGTGGATGGCAGGGTGACACGTGGACCTGTTTCATCCACTCATTCTCTTTTACGTTTGGCGAAACGGCGGAGGGGCCCCTGGTAACCCCTACCCTGTTCGGGGGAGCGGTCGCCTGGGGGCAGGCAAGTAGGGGGTGCCTGCAGGCTCCCCCCAGCTGGTCGCCTTACCCTGCTGGGCAGGTGGTCTTCAATGGAGCTACGCTCCATTGGAGAAACCCGGGCGTCTTAACTCGACGGCCTGTTGGACGGGCTCCTCGATTCTCGGGGTCGGGTCTTTACTGGGCCTGCTGGACGGGCGACCCGGTGCAGGCTTCCGACCCCCATCACTCGGAAATTTCAAAAATACATCACAAAACAAACAAACAAAATCACACCACAAAAATAGTAATAATACTTAAATAATAAATTTAGGAGACTACTCATACATTTTTCCTTTCCCCTTATCTTTCGGGTCACGTGGAGCCCGAGGCCGACAGGGTGGGGGCGAACGTTCCCTAATCACAAGGGGAATTTCTTTAGTTCGAACCCGCTTCTTCGATTTTGGGTCGTCCATCATTTGCACCGGTCCAAGCCGAGCCCTAACGGGTTCGGGAAGCCTGTCTCGAGGACCAAGTCGGTCCTTAACCGCCAGCCTTGGCCCTAATCTCCTTTCTAACTCCGTCTGGGGGCTCACCTTCCCCCGTGCACCCTTAGTATTGGATTTTTCAGTCTGAGTCCTAGATTTCCCTTTCAGACCTGTCGAAGTAGCTTCTTCGGCAAAGAAGCTTCTATTATCTTTAGCATGTTCCCGGCGTAACAGGTCATAGGCCTCGTCAGTTTTCAAGGCAGCACGAGTTTTAGCCGAATCAGCTCGGGTCCATCTTACATAAGAGTCAGTTACCCAGATCGAATGAGGATTTCTAGGGACGGGCCAAGTAGCTCGTGTATACCACCTTTGCATCCAGGTGTCACACATTACATCCGTCAACTGAGTAGATTCACTCACGACTGCCTCAATTTCCGGGATTCTTTGCACCCGACCATATTGCCTAAGTATGCGATCGGGAAAGAGGTGAATTGTCTGGCTAAAAGATAGGATTACCTGGTATCTAGCCCTGTCTCGGGACTCCAAGCCGGTCCAAACGTAAATCGGCCACCATGGCACGGCCCAGCGGATCAGTAGGCCTCCATGGAAGGATAGCACCTCATCCCAGTATTTTTGGGTATTGAAGCGAGAAAAGGCAATAGCTCGTCTCCTCGCCATTACTTGCTTGGGTTGATACCGGCTCACGTCTAGGGGAGGATCCAAGATCGATAGCCTTTCAAACAGCCACAGCTGAAAAACCCGCAAAGAAATCGAAATCGTGGAAAATTGTCAAAATGACGTTAAAAAAAGAAAAAAAAACGTGAAAAACGCGAAAACCGAGAAAACCGCAGGATCCAAAAAAATCGGAAAAGCCGAAAAAAAAATCAAAAAAACGGCATACCTGTAGAAGAAGGGTACTACCAGTCAGCCGGACTGACGGATCCCTCTTGCGATTATCCAAACCCTGGATAATTTCTCCTGTAATCAACCAAGCCGGGCTATGCTCCGTCTCCATCAGATCAGCCACAGTGAAAAGTCTAACGTAGCCCATGCAAGATAATAAATCCATATGCCCTTCGAAGGCATAGACATGGAGCATACAAAAAGTAAAGGCCCTACGGCTGTGGACCGGCCTGACCCGGACATCATCTGGATTCATGAATTTTTCAGCTAGGTCAATCAAGGAAACAGTATCTCCTTCTAGCATACGGGATACCTCCATATGAGAAAGCCCTAAAATTTCCCGTAACTCCCTCCTCGGGTCAGAAACCGAAAAAGGGATAGCAGGGCGAAGTATGGGATTCCATCCTCCTGTAGCAGCAATTTCCTCAGGGATAGGGCAAATTTCTCCTCGAGGAAAACCAAATACATGGTAGGTATCGTCCCAATAGGACAGGCAAGCATCCAAGAAGTGGCGATCTACTTGCATCTGACGGATCACGGACAATTGGGTAACGCCATTCTGATTTAGGATAGCCCTATCGGCATCTCTGAAATACTTGGACCATTAATGCAGCATTCCAACTAATCGATCGATCCCAATATTAATTGCTAAAAGAAAGAATAAATTTTCAGGGTTTATTCTTTTCTTTAAAGAATTGTGGGAATTATGAAAATTTATGAAGCAAGGAGAGGGTATTTATAGCATAATACCAATTTCTCCTCCTCACCTTAGGATTCCCAATCCTAGAGTATTTAGCATACAACCATTATTCTAAGGCTTAGCTAAGTCATCCCGAGCATTCCTATTCCTTTTCAGAGTCAAAATTCTCTAATTTTCAAAGACTCCTACAAACTCAAAAATTCAAACCTTTTCTCAAAAATTTTATTCCCCAGCACGAGTCATTTTTCCTACAAATATTATGTGCAAAACTTTGCCACTCTGCATAAATATGTACAGGACTATGCAATTTGCATAACTTCCCAGCGGCATTTAACAAGACGAGCCCACATACAGACCCATTTTAAGTCTTAGGCGACGAGTTCAATTCCCCACGGAGTTATCATCAGCTCAGGTACATTTCTAGTCTGTGGCCGGCGGGCCCTTCACGCAGGTCTAATGGACCTTAAACGACCCGACCGGAAGCTACCGGGTTTTAATCCTTGATTGACCTGGTAGCTACTCTGACTTTCGCCTTGTCCAAGCCTCAGTCAGAGTGGGAGCTCTGTAGACACCCACATTTTGCTGCCAGGTGTCTATAGTAGTTTCCGACAAACACCCGATGATGATCGGACGCAAACGTGATTTAACGTACTCGGAAATGGGCTCGAAATCATGGACATTTAGCTTGGGCTCTTTAAGGAGTACAAATTTCACAAAACCAACCTCAAATTCAGGCCCAGTGGGTCGTTTCGAGTCAAATAAGACTAATTTGGGTCGAATCCGACACCAGGGGTAAAACCGTCTTTTAGCGACCGAGTCAAAACCCGGTCAAAAATATTTCCCGAGACTTGTGGACCGAACGTGATGTCTCACGTGTCCAATTCTTACCCAAACTCTACAAAAAATCAGCTTCACAAAATAATAAACAATTCCGTTTAAGGATGGAATTCGATCTCAAGCAGGAATCCTATCAGAAAACCGATTCAAACACCCGACCGAGTGCAAACACTCGGCCGAGCAGCATAAACCAGCCGGGTTTCCTTTTCTTCCTTCACAAGAAAACGGAATTCTCGTTCTTCTCAGCTTCTTACCCAAGCGGTAATTCTAACTCAAACACACCTCCTAGCCAAGGTCGGGAACTCCCTATAAATAGCCCCTTGCATACAACATAAAAACAACGACTTTCGATCATAGACATCAATTATTAAGCAACATACACATCAACTTTCTGTCATTCCCACATACATAATTACTTAGCATTGAGAAACCGATAGTGCATCCAAAACCCGAAGGAAACCGGTCCCGATACCCGACACCCTTCACCCGTCACCTTCACCGAGCCACCCTAGCCCGACCAACATCACCTCGACGCTCCCGTGCCTAGCCACATTCCAACGAGCCCCGATCCGAGTTAACAAAAGCATGTTGGTTAAGGGTGTAACCAAACCCGATTTTTCCTTCTCTTCTCTTCTCTTCCTCGTCGCCTTTTTTCCTTTTACGGGTCAAGCGTCGTCTTTTTTTATTTCTAATATCGATATTAACAAAAAAACTATTTTCATAACAAACATTCTTAAAAATATGATATCGATTTTCTATAATCGAACATTGTATCGAAAAGAATTATATTAAGATCTCGACGGAGTCAAAAATCATTACATCTTTTCTCGTTCAAATTCCTTTTGTTCAACAATTTTACAAAACCTTTTTACACTCATTCCAAATATTCGATATCGATTTCATAATCGAATATCGGATATGACGAATATCGAAAGCATGAATCGAATACAAATTAATTCATATTTTGTACGCGATTTATCAAAAGTAGCAATTTCGAACAAAAAATAAAAAAACCGGACAGACCCGCACGCGAGTCGCCCCCATCCCAGGCGACTCGCGCACGGGCCTGAAACCCGAGACCTTTTTCTAACTTTTTCGTTCGTTTTTTTATTTATTTTACAAAACGATTTCTCAAAATTTATATCTTTTCTAAAACTATTCCGAGTATTTGGTATTGATTTCGTAGTCGACTATCAAATATAACGAATATCGAAAATATTGGATCGAGTGCGAATTATGCAATATTCGTACACGGTTTAATAAAAACATCGAACTTTCAAAAACCGACCTCGAAACAGGCCGGGGCGCGAGTCGCGCGCACCCCGGGCGAGTCGCGGGCAACGCTGGAAACGCGACACGTTTTCTCCTTTTTTATTATTTTTCGAACATCGTTTTTTATACAAAACAGCGTCTTTTTAACAATATTTTTCAGATTTCGACTAATATTTTCTCGATCTTGCATATTCATCATATTTGCTATATTATTTCTTCACAAGTCGATACTAACCCGTTTGTTCATCTTGTAGCAAATTCATTCCTTTTTATCGTTTGTTTTATTATACTAAAACGAATCTCACATGCTAAATTCAACTTTGACATTAAATTTTTCATGCATTAAACCGACTTAGCAACCCGTTCAATTCCTCACATGCTTAGGAAAACAATGTTTGCATATCATTCATCGTATTAATAACGCGCGTATTAAAAAATCATTAGATATCCTAGTAGAGGCCGCTAATGTGCGGGCGGGGTTGGGTGTTCTTAGTGAACTTCCCAACACGTACCCTCACCCCTTACTCAGAACCATGGTTTCCGGTTGTCCGTAACCATTGGCAACGAGAGTCATTCAATATACGATTAACCGCTCAAGTCGGCATCTGTATCAAACTGCAAAGGGACGAGCCCAATAAACTCTGACATTGGAAATGGGCCGTATTTTGTACACGGCCCACTACGACATAGAGTGGGCTCGAACGGTTCCGAATAACCATAAAATTCGGTGGCGACTCCAACTTCGATTTAAATTTCAATTTGACCATCTCATAGGGAGATTCATTCGCCTCCCCAAACCCGCGCGTGGCCGCGTCGGGGTGGACCTATGTCATGTTCACACTTACCCCTGTCAAACCTAGAAACATAAAATATCGCTAGAGAAGGCGTTAGTAGCACAAAAACCGCTTCAAAAAGAGGTTTAACCTAAAGAAAATAAAGTAAAGTAAGAAGGAAAGACGGTATAAATTAAGCACATCAGTTTCCTATAGAATTCATAATTCTTTTAATTTAATCTTAAGTGATCCCAGATTTTTAATCTGAAAACCCCAAGTTCTCAACTCAAACCTCGTAGTAATCGCGATATTCAAGACGAACTGGTCGAATTAATAACCGTTCTTAACCTAGATTAATTCAAACATTCATGATGCTCATTCCACGCACGTCGTAATTGTCACTAGGTTGTCCTTTTATCTAGTTACTTTACATCGTTTTTCCTTTAAATAAAGGTTGAATTAAAAGGGTTCATAATCTTATTAATTCAAATATGCATTATAATATTGTCGCCCGTTGAGGATTCGTAATCCACCAAATCGGCACGTACACCTGCAGTTCTTATTCCACGTATGGTGTATGCACCTTGCTCATGCTCGGTTCCAGTCGCAATGCATGTTCGACTAAACCACCTTGACCAAACTGTTCAATCTACGTAACGTCCACAACTTAAACCCCTAATTACTAAAACAGTTAAATTAAATCCGAGAAGTCGTTAGTAGATTCGTTCTTTATCGTCTACGCATCGTATTTTGTTTTCGCGTACAATCTGAGGGTGCAAATCCTCCTTAACATGATTTACTTATGTTATCGTGCTTTATCGCTTTATTCACATGATTTACCGCTTTAATGATATTAATTGCATTCTAAATCACCTAACCGAAGCTAAAACGTAAACAACAAACAGTAATCAGAAACTCGAACGAACGCAGAAGTCATTCCAGACATGGTGTAGACACCCGCATTTTGCCTGCTCGTGTCTGTAGCAGTCTCCAACAAAACACCCGATGATGATCGGACGTTAAAATGCATCAATACGCTCGAATATGGGCTCGGAATCAATAGTATCCAATGTGGGCACTCAACGGAGTACAAATCTCACAAAATCGACCTTAAATTCAGACTCAGTGGGTCATTTCCAATGAAATAAAGCTACTTTGAGCGAAAACCGCCACCGATGGCAAAACCGTCTTTGTCGACCGAGTCAAACCCAGTGTTACCCGAAAACCCAAAACAAGCTAAAGTACGACATCGCGTCCGAAAACATAATCAAAACAAAGTCAACCATATTCAATCATACCTCAAATAACACGGATATCAATTTGTATTTCGAGCAACTTCCGATACGCACAATTTCAGCTGCCTAAGACCTGGCGCCTCAGAACTGAGTCGCCCCAGGTGAGGCTCGTCAATATCAGAGCATTGGCCTTGCTGTGCTTGAATTTCAAAATCAGAAACATTTCGCAAAACTCTATAAATACACCCTTACGTGCATCGTTTCAAGGGTCAACTTTTCCTTTTTCAGAATTCCGAATCCAAAGTGCGAGAGCTCTACCTTCTTCACGCGTACCCAAAACCTCAATAAACATACCTTAACTCTTTCTATATACCTCGAGTCACTCCCTGTGTCTAAGACTATACTCCGCAAGCCCATATCTCAAAACGTTTGACATGTAGGTTGAGGGTGCCCAAATCCCGTTTCTAATCTCTAAACTCGTTTATTTATTATACTCTAACTATACTAATATTTTATTATTCGCATCTAACTTTTTACTTTTCGTTCCTAAATCCTAACTACTAACTTTCCGAGATTAAAATACTCGTTCTTTTACGTATCGAGTACTAAGGATGATGAAATAAGGAAACCCGAACACAAGAGTACAATACTTGCATCACCGGTCAATTATCTCGTTACCCCGCGTATTTGATTGTTAGGGCGAGTCAACCCCCTAAACGTTTTAAAACTTTTGTTCTATTACTACCGCGTATAATTACCTAAAACCATTTTAACACGACTCGAATGGGCGTCCAATGACAGTATCGACATTGTAGATCCAAATTATCAAATTACGATGTCGAGATACGTAGGACCTAATGTCCACGAGGACAAGTCATTATCAATCCGAAGTAAATGTCCCGTGATGCCAATTCGCACATCAGGGACCCATCGTCCGACGTTGATGTCAAATAGTGCAAAAGATCCGACTAATGTTTCTACTAAAAGTCTGCACAACCACCAGACAGAGCGCTAGGGTGGTGCGATCTCACGCTTGAGTCGCGCCACCCCAGGCGCTTGAAGGTCAGGGCGCCCCAAAGCAGACCCCTGACCCTCGGGTTATGACGTGATCGCGGAATCCTTGGTCGTATGTTTTCGATTTCATTAATAATCGTCGCTCCGAAATGTTTGATATCGATTCTATAATCGAATGTCATGCTTGAAGAGTCACCGAAAATCGAGCTAATACGAATGTAATGATGTAAATCTGAGCGTCGTACAGTCCACGAGACCCGACAATAACACAGCGATATGGAAGGCTACAATTTTCGTGTTAAGTCGATATATTCAATTCAAATCATAAATCGGGACAATTAAGGACAAGTACCCAATTAAGGTCAAAACGAGGTATCGTAGACCAACAACGATACAAGTTCACTTAGGGAACTACACTTTTGACGCAAGTCAATGTGTGTTAATCTATCGCGTATTTTCTTTTAAGTCCACATCCCACATCAATTTTCAGTTTATTATTGTTTTCCCTTTATGACTTTGAATGAATGTCTCGCGATATTAATCTTATATCGATGACTTCCTAGTCGGACTCGATATTCAATAAATAAAAGGCAACCAGACTTCAATAGGATAAGTCGGGACGAGACTTCGAGGCCTCGGAATCAAGCTAGCATCACGCTTTGGTCCCGTACACTGCCGATTCGGGCACCGCAGTTCTCGCGCCTGAAGGCTGGGACGCGAGCTCCCTGCACTTGACTTCCAGGTCGCACGAGCTCATGCGCCTGAGCCTCTGTCCTCTAATTAGTACGCAACATAATGCACAACTAATCGGAATATGTCTAATCGTTCGATTTACGTGATGTATTTGCGTTTCTATTTTCAAGCTCGTTTATAGTTTACGTTTACCGTTTCTAACTTGATAAAACAATTGTTTGTCGTATTGTGAATTCCGGGTTGTTCCGCCCGTGTAACTTGTAATCTCTATTTTCAAGTTATTTAATTCATTGCGTGACATTTATCATTTTTAAATGAACCCACATGCTTAAAACAATTCTGACATATTTTGAGATACATTAAACGACGTAGTGAAAATACAATTCGCATGTCTAGCATAAAACAATGTTTGTCATGCATTTTCATCATCTTACTAACGCGCGTAATTAAACACCAATCAATATCTTAGTAGAGGTCTCTATGTGCGGGTGGGGTTGAGTGTCCTTCGTGGGCTTCCTAACACGTACCTTCACCTCTTACTCAGAACCTTCGGTTTCCGGATGCCCGAAACCATTGACAAGGAGAGTCATTCAATATACCATACTCGATAATTCGAAATCGGTATTGTTATGCAAAGCGACGAACCCCACAAGCTCTAGTGCTATAAGGCAAGTCGTGCTTTGTGCACGATATACCTAAATAGAGTGGGTTCGAACGGGTCCGAACTCCCATAAAGTTCGGTAGCGACTCCATTATCATTTAAATTACAATTCAAGATCAATCTCACACGAGAACATCCGCCTACCAAAATCCACGTCTGACAGCGTCGGGCGTGGACTTATGTCATGTCCACAATTTGGCAACTCTGCTAGGGACACCTGATGTACAACTTGTCATCGGGGTCTTCAGGGTGAGACTCGAAAAAAAATCAATTGGTTACTAAAGTACACGTGTTAGTTCGATGGTTCATACATAACCCCAAATTTACCCGGGCCGGTTACTTGTGACTGACGACCCACTATACCGTGATGTATTCCAAATTTGTTATGTCAAGGTGTTCATGCATGGATGATTCGTATGGGTTTTGCGGCCTGTCCTTATGCAAATTGCTAAGGGAGTCCGTCCCGATTATCGGAAAGGTTATGCGCACTGGCATAGACCCTATCTAGACCGGCTGAGACTTAGTATAAAGCATACATGCTGTCTTCATAATGTATGTGTGACTACTTGCTACTTGGTTTCCGTGTCATTTTCAAAAAACATCATTTCAAAATACATCTTTTCAAAATATCCAATTTTCAAAAAGCCGAAATGCTGCCGAAATTTAGACTTAGATTTTGACTCAAAATAACCTACTTTCTGGCCGACATGCTGCCCATTTCAATATTCAAATTCCCAACATTTCAAAAACTCGGTCCTCTCGGAATGTTGCCAATTTCAAAAGACGAGATCGTCTCCCAATTTTCAAAATGCAAAATTTTCGCAACCATTCTAATATTTCAAATGCCCAGTCTTGTCGGCATGCTACCCATTTAAAAAGACAGGCCCGTCCTCAATTTTCAAAATTCTACCCTTTTCAAAACCTTCCTCATTCTATGACCTACCGTAGTCAGTGTGTCAGGTCTTTTCGTAGTTCATCAAAGTTCTATAGCGTTGAAACTCCGTTGATATTACATCGCGGGTTTCTTCCCCATCCCAATTCTGCCTTATCCTAATGGTATGACCGACGTGCGTAGGGCATACCCCTACAAAGGAAAGTTTGTCTAGACACTCGAGTGTAAAGTCCGGGGAAGTCTCACGTGATCCTCTCTTCGAACAAGATTCGGCCCACGTAGCCGTATCCTAAGGGAGACATACCACTCGTTTGTCATCTGGCTAGTCATCTCTTTTGAGTCAATTTCCCTCTATCTAGTTTTCTTTGTTCGGGTTGTTTTGATTCCAAGATCTGGGCCTAAGGTTTCTGGCTACGTGGTATTCTTCCAGACAGACCACCTTCAATTAGGCTCAGAATGGAACAAACGAGCAAACCGATGTCAAAAGTCAACAGGTAGCCATAAGAGCCAATCAAGCTGCTACGAATGCTAGACTGGCCGTTGTAGAACAAAGGAATCCTAACTTCGGGTTTACGGATGCAGGACCCATGGCTGAACTGATCAGTGCAGTGCGCTTGTTAGAGGAACAGGTCTATCTGTCCGGGGGTAACAACATCCACATGAAAAACTCCCTTGTTTATTCTCCGGTGAATGACAAACTGCCAGCAAACCTGAATCTCACGAGTTTGCCAATGTTCGAGGGGACGGAAAACCTGTTACTCAATATACGGACCTTCAAAGAATTTATGGCTATAAAAGGGGTCAATTCCAGCATGTTTAAGAATCTATTTGCAACTTCCTTCGAGAAATATCCAAGAGGTTGGTATTGCAGGCTAGACCCTAAGAAGTACCCAACCTGGGATGACGTGGCCACCGAATTTGCTCGGAATTATGCTGACAATACCGAGATCCTGACCACCATGCACACTTCGGAGGTCATGGCCCAAGAGCCCAAAGAAGGGTTCACAAAGTACCTTCAGTGTAGGAGGGCCGAGAGTGTTAAGCTGGTCAGCAAGCCCGGCGAAAAGACTTTGGTGGAAGTATTTGTGAAGAACCTATTGTCGTCCTATTGCAAGTTGTGTGGAGCTCATAGAGGAGGAGAAGCCGTGGTGGTGTGTCGATTATGAGCGGAGGAGGGGGTATTTTTAATTTTTCTCGTAGTTCAATCCGAGATTCCAGGCGCAGCATGTCGTGCGACCCAATAGTGAGATGCCTGGCTTCAGGCGATGGAATTCTCTAGCCCGTCCTTCCGAGCGCCTGAGATTTTGAAGATCCGATTTGAAAAGTTTCCAAAGCGGAGTTATATGTGATCTTAGGATTGATTATTCGCCAAGTCTTTCATCCCTTGCCCTAGCATGCGTGTCGTTTGGGCTTCAGGAGCTCATACCGAGGTTCGACTTGGCTTGACATGCTGACTAAGGTTTGACTTTGTGTGTTTCGGGATCGATTCGAAGCTTCGGACTCAAAATGGACTCTAGTTAGTGTTGACACGACCGTAATGACACGACTAAGACTGTCTTGATGTTGAATTAATTTTTCAGAGTAATTATATGATCTATTCTATAGAAAAACCGTTTAAAACATCGTAAAATTGTGTCGTGTTGCAGTCCGATCATCACCGAGTGTTTGTCGGGCAGTCCTGCAGCCACTAGGTCCAAATCTGGGTGTCTTTAATTTACCTAAAACTAAAACTAAGAAATCTCTCTAACTAGGTCTAAAACTAAACTAAGAAAACTAAATAATCAAAAATGTCTAAATCTCGTCTTAATACAAGCTTAATAAGATCGAAGATTGGGCCCAAAATAAGTCATTCACGAAATAATGGTAAAAGCCCGGAAATAGGTCAACTCGATCAATTCAAAGGAGTGACTCGATCGAGTCGCCTTACGAGAAGCTCTTGCCAAGACATGACGATCCAACTCGATCAAGTCCAACAAGTGACTTGATCGAGTCATACTGTGAGTCACAGCATCGCGCACTCAGATTCAAACGTCTTTCATTTCTTCGTTACTTATTCAAATTAGGCATGCAATATACCGTTAAAATTCTAAGAGAAATATCTTTCCAACACCACCTGAATCACTCTTATTGAAGTTGTACAACTGAAGATACGAACGTATGAAATTGACTCTTCTGTAGGCGATCGTTCTTTCTTCTCGTTTCGCATCCTTTTCCTTCTTTGTTCTTTCCTTCTTCTTGTATTCCACATCTTATTCCTTTAACTCCATTCTTAGGTGTAAATTCTCCAATTATCGATTCCGTGATGCTCTGATTAGCTCCAAATGCATCCAAATCTACGAGATACACACAAATATGGAAGTATCGACATTCAAAGTATATAGCATGATTATCAATGAGTTCAACACGAAAACCGAGATAAAACTAAACAATCAGGGGATGCAAATATGTATAAAAATGACACTCATCAAACTTCGCTTCAGAATTTTAATTTTCCAATCCTTTCAAATGAATGGATTGTGTCTTGTTCACCAATTTGTAACGACAAATTTTGTATCGCAGCTAACTGAAATACAAAACAAGGAAACAAATAATTTTATTAATATTTATCAAAAATGTGTGTACAATCTCTAATTTATTACTCTGATTCTAACACGCCGTTAGGGGACACGTGTACGCGGTACACGTGAGGGACACGTGTGTAGCTAACTTGTACTGCTCCGCTCGCGGTCTTGCTTAATGTTCTTGATAGGGTCACCAAGACTTGAATCTCTCTTGAATATTTGAATTTATTTTGGATCTTCTTAGCAGGCGGCACGATTTATCGTGCTTATTGACTGCTTGCGACGAATTTGTTGAAGAGGCTTGTAACGACTTATTATTATTATTATTATTATTATTATTTTATTATTTTTATTAAAAGAGAATTTTTATTAATGAAGAATCAAAACACAGTTTTCAAAAAATTATTATTTTTATCATTATTATTATTATTAGGTGTTACTAAGTTGGACTAGAACACATGTTTAACACTTCTTTTAATTTGAGCTCGGGAGACTCAGTTTGACCTTATACAACTACGTAAACCACTACTCACCCAAACTCGATCTATTTGACCCACTTACTACATAGACCACTAAATTGTAGTGACCCAAATTAGATAAGAAAGACTCGTAATAAACGATGAGTATTACATTGATGCACTTAGAAATTGTAGTTTCAAATATTACCATTGTTTAGATATTGGAAAAATAATACACTTAGGCTTTTGAAATGCCTCAATCGGAGTCAGTATGAGAAAATAGGAATCATTTTATGAAATCGCGCAGAATTGCGATAATGATAAAAATTTCAGTTTTGCAAACTATGAAGTGAAATAGATAGGTTCCAAAGGGGCACGAATTGAATATTACTCACTCCGTTCAAATCCAAATGGTACGTTTGTTTTTTCACACTTGCCGAGATACGTCTTACACCGTCAATATCTTTCGTTTTATATTGATAAAAATTATAAAAATTTGATATTCTTAATCTACTCATAAAGACGAATCAAACAAGATCTCACATGATCATATTTTCTCTTATAGATTGTCGTGAATATTAACGATTCTCTTAAGTTGTGACTAGTGTCCAAAAGAGAAGCGTACCCTTTGGATTTGAACGGAGGGAGTACTATTTAAAATAGTTTGTCGAGAGTCGATGTATTAATATTAAACGTTATTAGAAATAACTAAAATGATCAAAAACACGGGGTGTTACAAATGTGCGAAATAAGCAATAAGAACAGCCTAAATGGACACAAAAAGAGCCTAAAGTGAAGGGTATAATTTGTGTCAATAAGATTTGTACACCGTAATGTGTCTAAATTGGATACCATTGATTGTGAGCCCTGTATCGAGCTTTTAGAAGCACGTTATCATCCTATCATCATCGGTATTTGGCGGGAAGCTGCCACAGACACGAGCAAGCAAAATGCGGGTGTCTACACTAGTCGAATCCAAACAAGAGTCGTCAAGGAGAAGCAATTCGCAAAGAACTTTACGCGGTTCCGAAGGGACTTTGAACAATCCTTGTTAAGATTTATTGAGCATTTTGCCGGCAACTTTATGTGGTCCCGAAGGGACTTTCAACTGTCCTTGTTGGGATTTGTTGAGTGTTACTAAGAACTTTATGTTGTCCCCAAGGGACTTTGAACAATCCTTGTTGAGATTTATTAATCAATTCGCCAAGCACTTTATGCGTTCCCGAAGAGACTTTGAAGAATCCATCTTGATATTTATTAAGTGTTTCGTTAGGAACTTTATGCAGCCCCGAAGGGACTTTGAACAATCCTTGTTGGGATTTATTAAGCAGTTCGCCGAGAACTTTATGCAATTCCGAAGGGACTTTGAACAATCCTTGTTGGGATTTAATGAGCAGTTCACCGAGAATTTTATACAGTCCCAAAGAGACTTTGAAACAATCTTTGTTGAGATTTTTAAAATATTTTGAATCAAAACCTTGGAGAGTCTAACCAGGTCAACTTTGAAAAGGCTCGAAAAATTTGTGCAGTCCCTAAGGGACTTTAAAACAATCCTTGCTCGGATTTTTGAAATAGTTTGAATCAGAACCTTGAAGAGTATGACGAGGTCGACTTTCAAGAGCCTCAAGAATTTTGTGAATTCCCAAAGGAACTTACGTTTAGGATTTTCTAAATAGTTTGAATCAGAACCTTGGGCAGTATGACAAGGTCAACTTTAAAGAGGCTCCTTACGCAGTCCCAATGGCAATACTTTGAGGTCCGAACTCCGAAGGATCTTATTCCGAATAGTATTCCAGTCGAAGAGTACTCTTCACCTATATTATTATTGTTATTGTTCCTCGAAGCAAGTTCCAATCTAAGGGCAAGCTTCATTCTATTTACCTCGGTTCATTTCGTAAAGACCTTTATCCCGATCACTGATACTCAAGAATGTTTCCAATCAAGTTCCGGTAACCCAAAATAGACTCCAGATATCAAAGAGGATGTTTCACCCTATCATTGATTTTCCCCCAACGAGTGCCTCGAAGACCACTGCGCGCTACGCCTTTTTGCCAACCCGGAAGCTATCTTAGGTAACAAATATCTCAGGTTGGCGAGCCCTGCACGTAAAGTGTAATGGACTATAAACGACCCGTTCGAATAGCCACTAGGTTGTAACCCTCGATTGACCTAGAACCTATACTTTGACTTTCGCCTTGTCCAAGAGTCTTTCAAAGTGGGGGCATCTGTAGACACCCCTATTTGTACCGGGTATCTATTTGAGTCACCGCCAAACACCCGATGATAACCAGACTGCAACATCCAGCGGTAGGGGTGTTCACTTCGTGGTCCGGACCGAAAACCGGACCGGACCGTTGCACTTTGGTCCGGACCAGACCGGACCGAATATTATATGGTCCGGTCCATGGTCCACATGATATTGATTATTTGGTCTTTGGTCCGGTCCTGGACCGAACCGATTGGACCGCGGACCGAATAAAGGACCGAATGGACCGTATTATAAAACAATACAATATAAATAATTTGCACAAAATCAGCCGCATAAGTGAAAAATCGAATAAAAATTCTTAAATCCTAATCTACAATAAATGGAAAACGAAATAAAATTCATATAGAGTTTGATTATGCATTTATCGTTGTTTTTTAAAGTTATTATTATATAAAAAAAATTGGTAGTAATTTATTTTGGGTTCTTTGGTCCATTACGGTTCGGTCCACATTTTATTACGGTCCAACCCGGACCGGACCGACATAAATATGGTCCGGTCCATGGTCCAACTTTTTAAACAATTATGGTCTTCGGTCCAGGCTAAACGGTCCGGTCCGGTCCTGGACCAACGAACACCCCTATCCAGCGGTTTACGATGTTTAAGATGATTTTTCTATAGTTTGTTCGAAATGCTACTCGAAAATGTTAATTCTAGATCTAGACGGTCTTAGTTGAGTCGTTACGGTTGCAACACCAATAAGTAGAGTCAATTCCGACTCCAATAACCTGAATCGGTCCCGAAATGCAAAGTCAAACCCGAGTCAAAACTGGTTCAAGGATCGAAAGTGGAGCCCGATAACCTTAAACCAAAACCTAGCCACGCTTCATTGATATCACAGAATATCATGTCGGCATAGCGAATATTACATATCTTGTTGTTTAGAAAAGTTTTGGGAGTGATAGCACTCAGCCACTCAATCACCCAGTGCCAAGCACCTTACTTCTGGGTTGCCCAAAATCATGCACCTTAACCCCAAGTCGCCTCACACCAGGCGCTTAACCCCAGATTTTAACCTAAAAATCACTATAAATATAGCCCTTCCCTCGACGTTCAAAGCACGAATTTCAGAGCTATCGAGCAAGTTCGGAACCTTTCTGCATGAACTCACAATTCTTTGAATCGGCTATTATAAAAGCATAAAAAAAAATGTAGTGTTTTAGGTATAACGAACGAATCCTGAAGGATTATTTCATAATTCACCCGAATTAAGATTAGTAGTCAACTCAAGTTAAAGTAAATGATTCATAATTGAATAACTTACACGTTCCTAATAACATAATTCGATTCTTTTAGACGTTATTTTAGCCGTCGTTCATCTTGTCCAAGTCGATATTCGTCACTAGGTTAACACCTTAATCTAGTCTTTAATTCAATTTGGGTTTTTCTATGGGATACCCCTCAACTATTGGCTTTTCCAAGTGGCACCCCCGCCTTTTTCAAATTACATGGTGTATCCCTAAACTTTACTTATCACTCCATATCATAACCAAAGTGTCAAGTGTATTACAACTATTTTTTTTAAATGAATAATTAACATATTAATCAATCCAATTTGATGCTACAAACCACCTCTTTTTCTTTACCATTCACCAAGCCACCAAATGCCCATCAAAACGCACTCTGTTGTCGGCCGACATCAAACCTATCTCCCTCACTCTTTTAAATCCTTCAACCTCAATCCCTCCGTCACCCCCATGTCGTATTGTGGTGGAATGGATTTTTTCGAGTAAAGGATGCAAATTGAAGAAACATATCATGTAACACCCGCTAATTTTCTATGCGTTGTTATCTATTCTGTTATGACTTCGTCATGACTATGTTATTTTTTCTGTCTTCAGTTTCCTTCATTTTCAAGCTTCATAACATTTTCAAGTCAAATATTATTTATTTTTATTAAAAGATTTTAAATATTTTATTTTCCTGATCTATTTATAAAGTTTTCATCGCAAACTATTTATTTATTCGCGAGGAGTCCTATTTTTTCTACGAACTAACGTTTTAAGCTTGGATTTATGTTATTTCTTTTCCTAAAAATGTCTAAACACATTTATATAATATTTCCAACTAAGAAATATTTTTATTTACGAAAAATTTAGCCTTTAATCATTTTATTAATTACAAAGTTTCGTAAATAATTATTTTCTATCGCGAGGTTTACTCGAATTGCTTTGAAATGCTTTTAGTAATTATACGATTTTTATTTTTATCAACCTACATTTAAAAGAAGAACTTTTTGGCCCCTTTTTAGACCATGACACCTATGGTCACACATCTTCACATTTTTTTTTCATTTGGTTTTATAAAGTGATTAAAGCCTTAGATATTTTTATTACCTTAGTGAATTTGGTGACTAATTGCAAAACTCTTCACTCTCCCTTGTTAATCCATTTTGGCTAGTTTTTTTAAGTGTATCTAACATTGTTTTCATCAATTTTTAAGATCATATTCATTCACACAATTCACATAATTCATTTCTTTTCATTCATTCTCATTCAACCACATTAAACAAAGAAAATACTCTTCAATTCCTTCATATTGGCCATGAGTTTCAGCCATATTTTTCCAGCCCAATTTTGTCCCTAATCGAGTCTTGATCGTCTCATTTTTATCGTAAAATTAATCCTTTTTCTGATCCTATCGTTAAGGTAATAATCGATGGGTTTTTGATCGTTATTTACCATTGATTTTTTTAGTTTTTCTCATGGTATTTTTATACCATGATTTTCGTGTGATGTAGGTTTTATGGACGATCCCGAGTCCGACGAGTATATACTCGATTCAGACTTGGAGTAGAGGTAACGTCGATGTTACTCGGTATTTCATGATTTTAATTGAGTATTTGCATGTATATATTTTTATGTTTTATTTTCGCAATATATGTATGTCATAAAATCTGGAAAATTTTTAAAAGTTGAAAATTTGCACGTTTCGGTATTTTTATCGCTTTTACGAGATTAACGATTAAATCGTCATATTAATTTGTAAAATCGTAATATTCGGCCTAAACATGTAATATATGTTTATATTCTGGAAAAATGTTGTTTTTGATGATTTTTAATAATTTAGTATTTTTCTGATATTTTTGATATCGATTATTGAATTATTACCGTTATCGAACAAAAACGATTAAAAGCCGATTTTTAGTTCTAGTACTTAAACATTTTATTTTAATTTGATTTTTGACGTGGTGAAACTTTCTGATGAAATAGAATTTTCTGATTTTTTTCATAATTTTTCGGAATTGTTAAGTTGATGAATTAATTAATCACTTTAAATCATCGTTTATCGTTAAAACCGTGTTTGTCGTTTAAATTCTTGATTTCTGGTCTTTGGTTTAAATCTGGAAAAAAATTATGATTCTGATGATTTCATATTAAAATATATTTTTATGATTTTTAGTGCCTTAATAAAATGTTAGGAACGATAAGTTTTATTAATGGAATCGTTAATTGTGAAAACGGGTTTTAAAGACGGTTTTGACGGAAGTTGGTAAATCTGGAACTTTGGAAAATCTGGAAAATTAGTATAATCTGGAAAATGATAATTTTTAGGTTTAATAATAATTTTTAGACATTAATACTTAAATCATTTTGTAATTACTATTTTTATTAATCGTTATTGTCGAAATTGGACGATTAACGAGAAAACGCTTTAAAAACCGAGTTTTAGGATTCTGAAAAATTTTCTTTTCTGGACAGAATGTCCATAAATATATTTTAACTATTTTACGTAATTTTTGTACTATTTATTAAAGTCTTTAATTAAAAAGTATTGATTTTCGGACAAATTGTGATTTATCGTTAAAATGCTTCGTCTTACCTAAAAGAATTATTTTTCCAGCAATTTTGAAAGTATTTAAATCTGAAACTTTAAGAGTTAAATATCCCTTAACATACTCTAAATGTATTTGTTGGTTTAATTAAATAAAGACGTTCAAATATTTAATTTGATGTTTGCCGTAAAATCATATTTAGAATTTTATTGTCGAAACTAATAATAATTAGGGAATTTTAGCTTTATAACTTTTGAAAACACCCTAATTAGTAATATTAAAATGTTTATGACATTTTTAATCATTTTATAACGCTTATACGATATTTTAATAATTTCATAAAATTAAATGTTCACTTTGGTAATTAATATCGTTAAGGCCGAAACTATTAGTTTTACAAATCTATATCGTTTACTAAAAATGTGATGTTAGTATAAACTAATATTTTCGCTATTTTGATATGATGCTATTTTTGGTAAAGTTTCTAAAAATAGAAGTTTCCTAAAATAGAAAGTTTCCTCTTTTGGAAAGTGATTCCTTTTTCTTTTGTTCTCCTATTGTTTGTATTGAATACATCTTTTAAATATCAATAATGGATTGTTTTGGAGTTATGGAATAAGGATAAGTGTGGGTTAAGAGTAATATAGTCTGGGATGTACGTTTTGCCATCAACTATAAAGCTGGTGTGTCTATGTTGAGATACATTGGTCGTTGAACTGAGCATGGTTTGTGTTCAGGAGTGTGTATATTTTGACCTTAAACTTAGATATCGCATCGTGTAAGTCGCCGTCGGGTTGAATTGGATTACGGTTGGTGTCCAGGAGGGGTGTACATTACTTAAGCCGGGACCTCGCTGCACGCAGTCCTGTTATGGTTGAGTTGCCTAGTTAGAGACCGAAGTCTGATTTGTTTTGACTAAGTTCTCGAAGCTAGTCTAGTATTGTCCTAGTGAAAGTCTAGATTCTACATTAATTCTATCCATAACGCCATTTTGAATATTTTTATTGTTATCGGTATAAATTGGTTTGCAGGTTGGCAAATATTTTTATGTTTCTTCGGAAACCCATTTAATTATTTCATTTCGCGCTGAAAGCTTATTTTAATATGCTGTTTTACTGTTTTCCATTTTGACTATTTTTCCTATATTAGTAATTACTGTTTTAAAATCTTGTTATGCGGCTGGGAGAACGTTGACGTTGCTCCTCACTGATTGTGGCTGTTATGTTTTTAACATGACAGGTATGCATGTTTCTGGGTGTGGGCTAGCGGGCAGACATGATCCCTGCTCGATTAATTTTAATAATTTTGTATTATGGATTGTTAAACCCCCTTTGTGGAATGGGCCAATTTATTTATTTAAGGCCTAATGTTTGACTTTACCATTTAAATTTTTATCTAAACATAGTTACAGCGTGTTATAATCCCGACTCTACAGTGTTTCCGCCACTGTATCGCGTTAGATTTTTCTAGGGGATTACATATCATGGTTGATGAAAGTAAAATAGGGAATAATCACCATTTATATCATCAATTGAAAAAAAAATTGTTGGAAAATTATAACTTTGGTTACAATATAGACTAATTTACAGAGTTTAGGGATACATCTTGTAATTCGAAAAAGGCGGGGGTACCACTTGGAAAAGCCGATAGTTGAGGGGCACCCCATAGAAAAATCCATTCAATTTCATAAGGGTTTTTACATTACCAAATCCTAACTCGTGAATTTCATGAAGGGGATAAGGTTTTATTGTTCAATTCCCGACTCCGGTTATTTCCCAAAAAGCTCAAGTCTCGTTGGTCTGGACCTTTTTCTGTCCCTCATGTCGGTAAATTTGGCTCGACTGAGATCGAGAATGAAGCGGGTGAACATTTTAAGGTCAACGGTCAATGATTGAAATTATATCATCAAGGTGCTCATACTGGGGCGATTCAAGTTATTCAACTTCATTCCGCTCCCCCTTCTCTCTAAATTGGAGCTAATCAAGTCGTGTGGGACTATAAACCAGCGCTATCGGGAGGCAGCCCGGGTATGTACATAATTTCCCTTATGCTTTTTGTTTTATTTTTATTTTTCCCTTTTTAGTAAGGACGAGAGGAGAGACTTATGATTTTTGGAGATGTGCAGAACAGTTGGAAATAATTCTAATTGGAGAGCTCGAAATGACCTTGGCTACACTATTGATAATGCATAACAGGTCATCCTGGCCTGTGCCTAGGGGGCCTATGGAGTATAGGGGCTGGGAAGCCCAAGGAAAAATTGCGGCTATAAGTTAAAAATCTCGAAATTCGATGGTGTGTACACTCAGGCTGGTGCACCAGGGGCCGGTCTGTGCCGACCGAATGTTCCAATCCATCAAAAGTCAAACTCTAATTTCCACTCGATTTAATGATCGTAGGGCTAGATACTGAGCTTGAGAATTTGTTTAAGGGTGTTGGATGGGTACTTTTTTCTATATGCGCCGGAATACTACTTAGGCCCAAGTCACATGGGAATTTTGGAGCTCCTTTGTAGTGGTGAAAAATAGGAGGCGTGGAGATATTAAGGTTTCCTTTCGTCTCATGAATACCTCCTTTGAGATGGAATTGAAAGAATTTGGAAAAAATTTCGATCTTCCTAACTGCTCTACATATGCACCACCGAAATATGCTAACTTCCGGATTGGAGATTTTTGGGAATGTATCGTTGAGTCCGAGTATACTAACTCGGGGAATATGAGCTCAAACTTTATCCATCACCTGGTATAAAATTTTGGCAAAGATTTATGGGATGCATTGTTTTTGCTAGGAAGGAACCGCATAATGTGCGGACTGAGAAGGTTGTTATCCTGGGCTCTTACTTGCGGCGTAAGCCGAAGGTGTAGCCTATTAATATTGCCTATCACTTTGTTCTCCAACTTAGGAGAATTGTCAACTCCACTGATAGGTCGGTACCGATCTATATAGGTGGGTTAATTACTCACTCACCATGCTCACCGGATTACCACGTTCCAGGAAGAAGATTTTTCTTCTGTTTTGGGGAAAAATATCCTTAGTCTTAGGTATTTGGCACCACTTGATTAGATCCACTCTTTGGGCCAGGGTTGATGGGTTTAGATGCTCAATCTGAAGGAATCTATTCTTTTGGGTGGTGTGGCACCTGTGTAGTTGCAGGCAGATCAGCCTAATTATTTTTCTACCCATCACAAACCCGAATGCCGCTCCTTCTAGTCCTAATTTGACTTACACTCACCGCACACCGGCTGAGCCTAGCACATCCCAGACTGCCACCACTGCTGAGCCCGAGCAACCCCCTCCACCACCCCAGTATGCCCCCCTTCACCTGGTCTTGTTTCATGGATGGAACGCATGGAGATAGGTACGCCTTCTGGTCGTTCTTATTATGACAGTCTTCGCATGGAGACCCGTGTCGATTCTGCCGCCACTCATGCTCGGTTGGATCATTTATATGTCGATCAGTGCCTCGAGATGTATCCCGTCTATGATAATTATGCTCAGCGAGCTGCCGTGCCACCTCAGAGGCCTTTCCCCTCATACTTCTCATGGACTGATGGTGATTATTCTGATCCTTATTCGCATGGCAGTTTCCACCTCCAGACAGACTATTTCAGTGCCCCGACGGGCAATGATTTTGGAGCTGCTAGTGAGTATTAAGGTGGTGGGCGGTATAGTGGTGATCCCACTGGTGCGTCGGATTCGGGAGCCGCGGGTGATGGTGATGATGACTGACTGATTTTGGTGATAGTGACCTACAGCGGACTGCTGAATTCGCTCCTTCATGTGCATATTTCGTGTGTATTCTCTTCTCTCTCTTTTTATTCATGTCGCCCCCGCCAATTTTTTGTTTGTATGATAGGGACATTGAAGACAATGTCGAGTCTTAGTGTGGGGGAATTTTAGTATTTTTAGTACTTCCTTGGAGTTTTAGTTGTTTAGTGTATTTTGTGTCGATGTCGGTTATGCAGCTATGATGATATTTTGCACTTCTTAGGATAATTTCTCAATCTTAATTGACATCCTTATGACTTGTGTTTTTTAGAAATGATACTCACTAATAGGTACCAATCAACCAAGCTGAAATTTGTAGTTTTCCATTTAGACCCGACCTTGCAATTTGGCTATAGCTACATAATTGGTATGGATAGAGCCTCCTTTGGTTAGTACATTCATATCTGGCCATCATTTTATGTGTGAGTAAGTCTCCTTGTGGAATATGCTGTGTCAATACGCATAAGTATGGTGCTTTCCCCTTTATTTTGGCTTAACACGTTTTGTGATCATTTGTGGGACGTTTTCATGTTCATTCACTCTTACCTATTTCCCTCTTCCCTCCTCAACCTATTTTTGAAAGAATTCACTAAAACGAAATACATTACCAAATTTGCCTACCTAGCCAAGCTTGATGATGTAGGTCACCTAGTGCGTTTTATGCTCATGATTGTGTGATTGTGGAGATTTTTTATGGGTGTTTGATTTGGATGGTTTTGATTCTGTTTCTAAGGGAGTGCCATGATAGTACTCCAGGTCAATTTGAGTCATTATATATATGCTCTTCATCTCATCAAGCCATATCATTTTTTTAAAAATAGAAAAAAGAAGAACAAGGGAAAAAAGGGAAACAAATGAAAACAAATGAAAAATGAAAAGAAAAGAATCAAAACAAAGAAAAAGAAAGAAAAAATATGTTATTTTCATTACATTTTATTTTCTCTAGCTTGATGAACTTGAGTAACCTCTCTTGACCCCGATTATTTCTCCATCGCTCGGTAATATGTGTGTTGATATTTAGGAAGTGGACTTTAGCTTTGAGTTGAGCATTATCGCATTAGTTAGTTCACTAGCTTGGATTTAACCTCACATGACCATATCGATTTCCACCTTCTACCTGGCATTTGTCCTTGTTAGCGTCTTTGTCTCCCTTGTGTGATCTTAGCATGTTATGTAGGAATTTAGAGGTTGGTACCATATTAGATTGCGAACATATTTCTATAGGTAGTAGTAGGTGAGTATTTACACATATTTTTCACATTTACTCACCTTTACCTACACGAGCGATGAGTGACACCGTGAGTAGCCTATTGCGACGGTTTGGTTGAAAATGTGATTCCTATAGATTATGCTTAGTGAAGTTTTGTTCTTAGAAGTGAGTGATTTTCCTTTAACTCGGCTATATGGTTCTCATGGTGGGATTTGAGTTTTGTAAGCCTATATTTTGCTCTGAGTTCTTTACGGTATCATGATTGTGCGTTCGTATTATGAGTTTTGCTTAAGGACAAGCAAGAGTTTGGTTTGGGGGAGTTTGATGTGTCGTATTTGTATAGTTTATTTACCCCCTTCCGTTGTCCTTTTTCTCAGTCGGAATGCGCTCTTAGGAGCCGTTTCTTCTAATGTTTTGCCTTGAGTGAGTGCTTTTGTAGATTTTGTGCAATGGCAGGAATCTTAGCACAATCGTACTCATATCTAGTTATAAGAGCATTCCCGAGACAAGACTCGTATTACTATCTCGTTAGTCATGGAATAAGCAAAGATCGATCCAAGAGTTCGGCCGAAACGAAGATCCGGCGCAAACCCCACCAGCAAAAAGGCCAGCCGGCCGGTAGGGGACCGGTCGGCCAGCCTGAAGGTCTTCTTCGCTGGTATTGATTAGTTTTGAGTGTTTTGTGGGTTGTTTTAGTTTGGGCCTCGGCCCCTGTACTTGATAGGGGGCCGGCCGGCCTGCTGTACTGCCACTGAGGATTTCGCCTCATTTCTCTAAGTAGAGTATTATAAGCATTTGACAGCTATAACTTATCATTAGAAATTACACTACGTGACTTTAAGTATTCCCGTGTTCTCTTCGATCGTGTACTCAGATTCGGTAATTTCGTTTATGCAATTTCTAGTTTTTCCATTTTAATCTTCATCATTTCTCATGCTAGTTTGTTTCTAATTTCGTTGTTCTTGCTATCTTGCTAGATTCTCTTAGTCACGATTAGCAACCTTTCGTTATTAGATTTACTACCATTTTTTATTATGAATTCTCTATTTGTTATTCGTTGTCTTGTAGTTACTATGAGTAGCTAATCCTCTTGGTAGGGCTGAGGGGAATCGAAGAGAATTTCTTAGGTTTTGCCATTTTGATACTAAGCTCGTAATTATGCTAGTGCCCATTTCGCATGTTATAAAGTTTGATTAATTCGTTAAAGGCCACAACTTATTAATCTGATTTGGGAAACTCTAATTTATGTGCGAGAGTCGAGTTGGATTCAAACCACACTCGATTTGTAGGGAGTCTAATAAGTAGCGAAAGCCTATTAGGTCTTTCCTAGGTTGATACAGTTTCGAGAGAACGTATTATTATAGCCAGCTAGCATGTTTACGTGTTTATTGTTGTTATCGCATAATCGTCGAATGCTCATTGTGAACCCTTAGCCCTAGACTTTCCGTTAGGTTGCGTTTGGGTATTCGGAATTGATTTGAATATCAAGAAATCAATTCCTGTATTTGAATTTCTAGAATTCAAATCAAAATCCAAATCCAAAAAGCTGTTTGGGTACCCTTGGATTTGGATTTGGATTTGGATTTCAGGCGGGTGAAGTCGGGTCAAGTTCACCAATTTTTATTTTTTAAAATTTTTCATTAGAAAAATGTAAATGTTTAAATACGGGAAAAAAATGAAGAAAAACAAATACTCCGACAAAATTATGCGAAAAAACAAAGGTTCGACAAGTGACGGAATTGAAATGACTACCCATATACTAGAAATTTGAGAAAACCAAATTTGAACTAGGTTGGATTTGGTTAAAATTTCAAATCCAAATACCAAGGTTTTCAAACGCTCAAAATATTTCAAATCCGGAATTCAAATCCAAATCCAAGTTCTCAAACATGTCATTAAGTGATTTATCGTATTTGTGTTTTCGCATGTTCTAGTCTTAATCAACAAACTACTAAACCGTTAAAAGCAATTTAGAATCGCCATAACTATTAGACAATTTGAATGTCTCCCTGTGGATTCGATACCCTACTTACCGCTAGCTTCTTGTTAGTAGTATTAGGATAAATTGGATTGGTGATACGCCTTTAGCCATATCACTCACTTGAGGCGCCTGTGTCTATGAACGTTTCTGTTTTGAGTCTGTTCAATTAAATAAATCAAGCAGTGGTCAGGTATTGCATTAGTTCGAATGCTCAGAGCTAGGCGTTCCGATTCTGAAGCGCGTCACACCAAGCGACTTATTATTAACGCGTCTGACACCAGGCGTTTCTCTTAATGTCTTACAGACGCACTTAATTTAAGTTGATTGCCAGGTGGGTTAAGCGACTTAATCCGACTAATACTCATAATATAGCGTTAAACATGTTTTCCAGATTCGCATATTATGCCTAATAACTAATAATCATATTTGCCCTTTTACGTGCAACTTTTGATGTTGTACTTGTTATGCGTTATCTTACATCGCATGGAATGAACATTAAAATCTCGAGTTCAACTTTAGTTTATTTGCTCCTAAATGAACCAACTTAGTCAAATGCATCGTAAGGTTGAAATGGTCGGTTGTTTGTTAATTTATTTTCACCACTTAAGAGTGCAAAACATCCGATATCGATTGATTAGTAGAGGCCGCTATGTGCAGGCGGGATTGGGTGTCGATATTCCTAATATTTGCTTCCCAATACGTACCCACACCCTTACTCGAATCTCCGGATAGTGGATGGCATAATCCTTGAAACGAGACTCATTCTAGACATGAAATTCTTAAGGGTACAAGTCTTTATCTATAAATTCCATGTCACTCGACCTTGGCCCTGACTAAGGATCAAAATTGACTTGATGATTTCTGAGCACCTGAGAATTGTTCAGTGGCGACTCCAACATCACATCGCTATTCGGGTCACTAAAACGGTAGTCAAACCAAATTACTCGACCTTTAAACATTTATACCCACATATTGATCGATTCAACGTAAACGTGGACACACCCATACATCCACCGAGAACATCACAATTAAAGAAAAATTGAGGCCCGACACGCCGCCCAGAACGCGGGTTCGACCTGATTGACGCGACGTCGACCGTGTGGGTGACCGCGGGTGACAGCGTCCACAACTACAACTACTTAATTGAAAAATATGTCTCTTAATGTAGAGAAGATTTTTAGGCACGCTAAATTTGATCTTACTTAAATGACTTGATCTGATATCTGAACTGAAGATTCGAGCTTGACCCGAACTAATCAATATTGATATGACCTAACCCAGCTCGACTCAAATGTTTATTGTCGCATACATGAACTAATATTCCTAAACAAGTTGATAATAACAAAGTCAAAAATGACTTGTCCCCGTAATGACCTAGCTCAACCCAAACTCGACCCTATTCTTGAAGACTTGAAACGAAGCCGATTCAAATTGATCCCATCCACACTCGATTCGATTCACATAATTTACAAACTTAGAGAAGATTAAAAAGTTGGATTATTTAACAGGAATAATCCTAACTTTGGGTGGTCTTCCAAAAATGAACCAACTGTAATTAATCTGGAAATAAACCAATGTATAAGACATATCAAACATGAATGGAATAGTTGATTTATGTGGGTCTCATCTTATTGATTAAGACAACTTCTTCTTCCTTTGCATATCAACGTCGATTATTTTGTTACCCATAATAAAACTTCAAGGTGACAGTACAAGGCTTGAACCCACAACCTCTAGAACATAAATGAGACTCTTCACCACTAAATCAATTCAACAGTGTTGATAATTTCTACTAACATATTATCTATATCAGATTCTAGGGGGTGCAGGTGCACCACACAAAACCCCCTAAAATCGCCCATGTTCATGGATCATCCTACGTTTTCAATCAAAGCAATTAAAAAGAGGGGTTTCACAAACACTAGTTACTCAAACCCTAAATTAAACCCAGAAATACTAAAACCCAGAAAAATCAATTTAGGGGAAATGAAAATAATACTCAACGTGCCATTGTCGATGAAGAAGGATTGAGGAATGAACTTCTCTTCAACAATAACCCCTAAAAATGGATTTTCGTCAATATTAATGCTAATTATAAGGATGGATGAGAATTATACTTGATACACAAACAAAGTTTCGACAAAAAATTACCTTAGAGGAAGATCAATAGAGGAAACTGAAATTTTGATTCGTCTATGAAGGAAGAAGATGAAGTAAAGTAAAAGATGAAGTTAAGAAAAAAGATGAAGTGAAG
Source organism: Agrostemma githago (assembly GCA_958450325.1). Lineage (NCBI taxonomy): Eukaryota > Viridiplantae > Streptophyta > Magnoliopsida > Caryophyllales > Caryophyllaceae > Agrostemma > Agrostemma githago. Next base: position 56,879,892 of record OY288241.1, read on the forward strand.
AATGAAGTAAGTGTTAGGATATTTGGAGATATCCGAAAATATCGCGATATCATAATAATTAGGGAATACGGTATATTGAAATATACCGTAGAGAATAATAATACTATGATTTCATTGATATTCAGTTTCTGATATTAGAATATCATTGTATTACTATATATACGTGACATTTATATTGTTAGAGATACGAATCATCAATAATAATAATAATAATAATAATAATAAACTCTCCAAATTCTATTATATATGTGTGGACATGACATAGGTCCACCCCGACGCGGCCACGCGCGGGTTTGGGGAGGCGAATGAATCTCCATATGAGATGGTCAAATTGAAATTTAAATCGAAGTTGGAGTCGCCACCGAATTTTATGGTTATTCGGAACCGTTCGAGCCCACTCTATGTCGTAGTGGGCCGTGTACAAAATACGGCCCATTTCCGATGTCAGAGTTTATTGGGCTCGTCCCTTTGCAGTTCGATACAGATGCCGACTTGAGCGGTTAATCGTATATTGAATGACTCTCGTTGCCAATGGTTTCGGACATCCGAAAACCACGGTTCTGAGTAAGGGGTGAGGGTACGTGTTGGGAAGTTCACTAAGAACACCCAACCCCGCCCGCACATTAGCGGCCTCTACTAGGATATCGAATGATTTTTTAATACGCGCGTTAGTAATACGATGAATGATATGCAAACATTGTTTTCCTAAGCATGTGAGCAATTGAACGGGTTGCTAAGTCAGTTTAATGCATGAAAGATTAACGTCAAAGTTGAATTTAACATGTGAGATTCGTTTTAGTATAATAAAACAAATGATGAAAAAGAATGAATTTGCTACAAGATGAACAAACGAGTTAGTATCGATTTGTAAAGCAAGAAATAAATATGCGAGAATTGAGAAAATATCGAAATCTGAAAAATATTGCTAAAACGTTGTTTTGTATAAAAAACGAAGTTCGAAAAATAATAAAAAAGAACGAGAAAGGCGCGCCAAGGCAGCCGGCGCGCGGCTCGCCCGGGACGCCAGCGGGTCGCGTGGCAGCCTGTTTTGAAATCGGTTTTCGAAAACTTGATGCTTTTATTAAATCGCGTATGAATATTGCATGATTCGTACTCGACTTAATATTTTCAATATTCGTTATATTCGATAGTTGACTATGAAATCAATATCAAATACTTGGAATAGTTTTAGAAAAGATATAAATTTTGAAGAAATCGTTTTGTAGAATAAATAATAAAACGAACGAAAATGTTTAAAAAAAGGGTTCGGGTTTAAGGCCCGTGCGCGAGCCGCCTGGGCGTGGCGCGACTCGCGTACGGGTCTGTCCGGTTTTTTTATTTTTTGTTCGAAATTGCTACTTTTGATAAATCGTGTACAAAATATGAATTAATTTGTATTTGATTCATGCTTTCGATATTCGTCATATCCGATATTCGATTATGAAATCGATATCGAATATTTGGAATGAGTGTAAAAAGGTTTTGTAAAATTGTTTGAAAAAAAGGAATTTGAACGAGAAAAGATGTAACGATTTTTGACTTCGTCGAGATCTTAATATAATTCTTTTCGATACAATGTTCGATTATAGAAAATCGATATCATATTTTTAAGAATGTTTGTTATGAAAATAGTCTTTTTCTTAATATCGATATTAGAAATAAAATAAAAAAAGACGACGCTTGACCCGTAAAAAAGGACCGACGAGAAGGAGAAGAGAAGAAAAGGAGAAATCGGGTTTGGTACACCCTCAACCTACATGCTTTTGTTAACTCGGATCGGGGCTCGTCTGAATGTGGCTAGACACGGGAGCGTCGAGGTGATGTCGGTCGGGCTAGGGTGGCTCGGTGAAGGTGACGGGTGAAGGGTGTCGGGTATCGGGACCGGTTTCCTTCGGGTTTTGGATGCACTATCGGTTTCTCGATGCTAAGGAATTATGTATGTGGGAATGACAGAAAGTTGATGTGTATGTTGCTTAATAATTGATGTCTATGATCGAAAGTCGTTGTTTTTATGTTGTATGCAAGGGGCTATTTATAGGGAGTTCCCGACCTTGGCTAGGAGGTGTGTTTGAGTTAGAATTACCGCTTGGGTAAGAAGCTGAGAAGAACGAGAACTCCGTTTTCTTGTGAAGGAAGAAAAGGAAATCCGGCTGGTTTATGTTGCTCGGCCGAGTGTTTGCACTCGGTCGGATGTTTGAATCGGTTTTCGGATAGGATTCCTGCTTGAGATCGAATTCCATCCTTAAACGGAATTGTTTATTATTTTGTGAAGCTGATTTTTTGTAGAGTTTGGGTAAGAATTGGACACGTGAGACATCACGGTCGGTCCACAAGTCTCGGGAAATATCTTTGACCGGGTTTTGACTCGGTCGCTAAAAGACGGTTTTACCCCTGGTGTCGGATTCGACCCAAATTAGTCTTATTTGACTCGAAACGACCCACTGGGCCTGAATTTGAGGTTGGTTTTGTGAAATTTGTACTCCATAAAGAGCCCAAGCTAAATATCCATGATTTCGAGCCCATTTCCGAGTACGTTAAAGCACGTTTGCGTCCGATCATCATCGGGTGTTTGTCGGAAACTACTATAGACACCTGGCAGCAAAATGTGGGTGTCTACAGAGCCCCCACTCTGACTGAGGCTTGGACAGGGCGAAAGTCAGAGTAGCTACCAGTTCAATCAAGGATTAAAACCCGGTAGCTTCCGGTCGGGTCGTTTAAGGTCCATTAGACCTGCGTGAAGGGCCCGTCGGCCATGGACTAGAAATGTACATGAACTGATGATAACTCCGTGGGGAATTGAACTCGTCGCATAAGACTTAAAATGGGTCTGTATGTGGGCTCATCTTGTTAAATGTCGTTGGGGAGTTATGCAAACTGCATGGTCCTGTTTTAGTCGTCCTGTACATATTTATGCAAAGTAGCAAAGTTTTGCACATAATATTTGTAGGAAAAATGACTCGTGCTGGGGAATAAAAATTTTGAGAAAAGGTTTGAATTTGTGAATTTGTAGGAGTCTTTGAAAATTAGGGAATTTTTTGACTCTGAAAAGGAATAGGAATGCTCGGGATGACTTAGCTAAGCCTTAGGATAATGGTCGTATGCTAAATACTCTAGGATTGGGAATCCTAAGGTGAGGAGGAGAAATTGGTTTTATACTATAAATACCCCTCCTTGCTTCATAAATTTTCACAATTCCCACGATTCCTTAAAGAAAAGAATAAACCCCAAAAAATTTATTCTTTCTTTTAGCAATTAATTATGGGGATCGATCGATTAGTTGGAATGCTGCATGAATGGTCCAAATATTTCAGAGATTTCGATAGGACTATCCTAAATCAGAATGGCGTTACCCAATTGTTCGTGATCCGTCAGATGCAAGTAGATCGTCACTTCTTGGATGCTTGCCTGTCCTATTGGGACGATACCTACCATGTATTTGGTTTTCCTCGAGGAGAAATTTGCCCTATTCCTGAGGAAATTGCTGCTGTAGGAGGATGGAATCACATACTTCGCCCTGCTATTCCTTTTTCGGTTTCTGACCCGAGGAGGAAGTTACGGGAATTTTTAGGACTTTCTCATATGGAGGTATCCCGTATGCTAGAAGGAGATACCGTTTCCTTGATTGACCTAGCTGAAAAATTCATGAATCCAGATCATGTCCGGGTCAGGCCGGTCCACAGCCGTAGGGCCTTTACTTTTTGTATGCTCCATGTCTATGCCTTCGAAGGGCATATGGATTTATTATCTTGCATGGACCACGTTAGACTTTTCACTGTGGCTGATCTGATGGAGACGGGGCATAGCCCGGCTTGGTTGATTACAGGAGAAATTATCCAGGGTTTGGATAATCGCAAGAGGGATCCGTCAGTCCGGCTGACTGGGAGTACCCGTCTTCTACAGGTATGTCATTTTTTTGATTTTTTTTTTCGGCTTTTCCGATTTTTCCGGTTTTTGCGGCTTTTTCCCGATTTTCCCGATTTCTGCGGTTTTCGCGTTTTTCACGTTTTTTTTTTTGACGTGATTTTGACGATTTTTGCGATTTTGATTTTTTTCCGGGTTTTTCACCTGTGGTTGTTTGAGAGGCTATCAATCTTGGATCCTCACTTAGACGTGAGCCGGTATCAACCCAAGCAAGTAATGGCGAGGAGACGAGCTATTGCCTTTTATCGCTTCAATACCCAAAAATACTGGGATGAGGTGCTATCCTTCCATGGAGGCCTACTGATCCGCTGGGCCGTGCCATGGTGGCCAATTTACGTTTGGACCGGCTTGGAGTCCCGAGATAGGGCTAGATATCAGGTAATCCTATCTTTTAGCCAGACAATTCACCTCTTTCCCGATCGCATACTTAGGCAATATGGTCGGGTGCAAAGAATCCTGGAAATTGAGGCAGTCGTGAGTGAATCTACTCAGTTGACGGATGTAATGTGTGACACCTGGATGCAAAGGTGGTATACACGAGCTACTTGGCCCGTCCCTAGAAATCCTCATTCGATCTGGGTAACTGACTCTTATGTAAGATGGACCCGAGCTGATTCGGCTAAAACTCGTCCTGCCTTGAAAAATGACGAGGCCTATGACCTGTTACGCCGGGAACATGCTAAAGATAATAGAAACTTCTTTGCCGAAGAAGCTACTTCGACAGGTCAGAAAGGGAGATCTAGGACTCAGACTGAAGGGTCCAGTACTAAGGGTGCACGGGGGAAGGTGAGCCCCCAGACGGAGTTAGAAAGGAGATTAGGGCCAAGGCTGACGGTTAAGGAACGACTTGGTCCTCGAGACAGGCTTCCCGAACCCGTTAGGGCTCGGCTTGGACCGGTGCAAATGATGGACGACCCAAAATCGAAGAAGCGGGTTCGAACTAAAGAAATTCCCCTTGTGATTAGGGAACGTTCGCCCCCACCCCGTCTGTAACACCCCGTTATTTTCTGAGTCAATTATAAGGCGTTACTGGTCTACTTTTTTTAAATCGGGTTATTAAGTCGGGAAAAGTATTTTCGATGTCTTTATAAAATTTATGTATTTTGGGTCGTCTTATAATAAATCGTTTTTGATTTTCTTAAAGTGAAACGTTATTTTATAAACCGACTTGGTGTCGGATTGAAAATTGGGTCAAAATTCTCTACCTAACCCTACCACTAATTAACCTCTTCCTATATATATACACATATACACCCCCAAACACTCATACCTCACATATACCCAAAAAAAAACAGAATTGTGCGGCAGCCTTCAAGTAAGCGGTTTCTTTTCTTCCGTCATTACACAGTTCTCTCACCCGAGTCTTCAAGCCTTTCGCTTTCCGTCCTTATTGTGTACTCGAGTTCATCACTGCCTTTCTTTTCATTAAGGTAATTAAACATTCTTTGAGGTTTAAAGTTTTAAAGTTATAAATTATCGTATAGTAATCGTAGCCTTGTTATTTGGGCTCGAAAATTTTATAGCCTATGCAAATTATAGGAGATAACTGAAGTGACATACCTATTAACTTGGGATTTTGGATTTCTGGGTTCTAGTGATCTGTTTGGGTTGTTTCAGTTATTGATTTGTGGGTTTGAGGCAAGCTAAGTTGTGGGAACAGGGGTATCTTCTTTGTTGATATGTGCAGGGGTTGGAGAATTATGGGCGTGGGTTGGATATTTTGGCATAGAGTAGGTTGGTTGTTAGCCTTAAATAATTTGTTTTTACGTGAGTCTTGATTCCGGGTCGACCGTTAGTGAGTCTTAATGTGATAAAAGAAAATAGTTATCCAAAATCTTTAAGCGAGTACATGATTATTAAATCGAGTGATATTTCGGATTTGGTTGGGATTTACCCGTCTTGAGGTTGAGTGGTTTTGGTAGTATAGATGTGTATTATATAGACTAGACCGTCTTAATGATAATTAGTTATTGAATTATATTTTATTATTGTAGCTTGTGGGTTCGAGGAGAAAGAGTTCTTGGACTAATAATAGCTGAGTTTTGTCCGTCTTGAGAGGTAAGGACGTGTTACCCTTTTCACTTTTAAGTAAAGAGCATGTTCGGATCAAAATAAATTTTTATAACGGTTTTGTAAATTATTTCGTTGATCGTTAATATTTTTATAATACTCGTAATGTTCGGATATTCAACTTTGTGACACGACTCACATATTGGTACTATTTTGGTAAAAATTTTAGTAACTTATAACAGACTCTGGGAGTTCTGTTGGTCTAGACGGTTTTAAGGTGCGTCTAAGACGTTCCTGGGACCTTGTCCCGAAACTATTCTTGAGTGAGGATTGTCCGGCCCTCACTTGCTAGGGAGTTAGACCTTCTCCTTTGGCAGTTTCATCCTACTGGCTGTCCAAATGTGAGAGGTGCGCACTATTATGAGTCTAGCTAAGCACAGGTGGTTACCTCTAGACCGTGCAAGGGTAGGACCTTGACACACAGGTTGCGAAAAATATATATTTTGGATGGTCTGATTTTAACTATGATTTTTATGGTATTCTGTTATTTAAACGATGGTTTTAATTCTGATTTCAATTTATTATTATTATTATTATTGTTATTATTATTATTATTATTATTATTATTATTATTATTATTGCACGATTTATTATCTTATTATATTTTTACTCAGCTTTGCTGACGTCCTTTTGTTTTGGGTCGTTCCCCCGCTGGAACCTGTACCTATTTGTGTTTTGGGTACAGCTGATAGGTACACGTGATTGCTGCATGGGTGCATTCTGGTATCGGGTTGTGCTGAGCGAGGAATGACTTTTTATTATTTACCAAACTATTTACATTATTATTGGATTTATTGGTTACTATTGTTTTAAACCGTTTTGGATTTTGTAAGACTTAAAGACTTCCGCTGCAACGTTTCTATTTTTATTAGCTATCAAATTTCTATTTTTATTCATTTATTATTTAACCTTTTCCTTGCACTTGGCTCGGTAAGCTAAGTGTGAAGTAACAGCTTTGAGTTTTCTGTTTTCGGTTTGTTATTTTGGTTGAGAAAATTTAGGGCTGTTACACCGTCGGCCTCGGGCTCCACATGACCCGAAAGATAAGGGGAAAGGAAAAATGTATGAGTAGTCTCCTAAATTTATTATTTAAGTATTACTACTATTTTTGTGGTGTGATTTTGTTGTTTATTTTTTGTGATGTTTTTGAAATTCCCGAGTTTATCGGTTTTTTTTTAAATAATAAAAAGACATATTAGTGAGTACCGTTCCCGTCTTTTCGTTATTGCAATGGTTGTACCCTTTCGAGGGGTTGCCTACGTATCCAAAATTAATGGAATCAAACCTTCCGTAGTTCAGAAGTATTTTTGCAATTTTTCGAAATACTTCAAGATTATTAATTCGAGATGTGCAACGGTAGGATAAATAATCCTAACTTATTGACTTGCCTAAAATTTATGAAAATTCATAAAAAGAAAAATTTTATAAATTTTGCAAATGACATTGGGATAGGGTTTATGGGTAGTAACGCTTCAGCTGGTCTAAGTTTGTTGGGTTGACGAACTCATTCCCGTCCAATTCCGTTAGCGTTACTGCTCCTCCTGAAAGAATCTTCTTTACTAGATACGGCCAGCCCAATTAGGTTTGAACTTCCCCCTTGGGTCAACCGGTAGTAAAGCTCGAACAGAATTTAGGACTAGATCGCCCTCTTTGATGTTCCTGGGCCTAACCCTTTTGCTAAAAGCCCGTTGGATCCTTTTCTGATATATCTGAATATTATTCAGAGCCCGGGATCGCCGTTCGTCTAAGAGGACTAGTGAGTCATATCGGGCTTGGACCCAATCTGCTTCAGGTACCTGGCTCTCGAGCAGAATCCTAAGGTATGGTACTTCTAGCTCGACTGGTTGGACTGCTTCCATTCCGTATGTCAGATAATATGGAGTTGCTCCGGTTGCAGTTCGAATTGATGTCCGATATCCCCATAAGGCAAAGGGTATCTTGTCGGGCCAGTCCCGGTAATTCTCAGCCATCTTTTTAAGAATGGTGACAATTGTCTTATTGGCCGCCTCCACCGCTCCATTTGTTTGAGGACGGTAAGGTGACGATGTATGCCTTTGGATCTTGTACTTTTTCAGCAAAGTGGCAGTTTCAGCTTGGAAATGGGTCCCGTGATCGCTGATGAACTCATGCGGAATCCCGTATCGACATATAATTTTATTTTGAATGAACTTAGCCACATGTTTGGCATTCAAGATCCGGTATGACTCGGCTTCGACCCATTTAGTGAAATAGTCGATAGCCACTAGGATGAAACAGTGACCCCCCATCCCGGAAGGGTTCACTTTCCCGATTATATCAATTCCCCATGTTGAGAACGGCCATGGTGACGTCATTGTATATAATAGGGATGAAAGCATATGTTGTACATTGGCGAAAATCTGACAGTTATGGCAGTGTTTGACATACAACTGACAGTCAGTTTCCATGCTATTCCAATAGTAACCGAGTCTTGCGATTTTCCGAGCCAACATATGGGCGTTCATATGCGGACCATTTTCACCATCATGTACCTCGGCCATGACTCTTTCGGCTCGAGTTTTGTCAATGCATAGGAGTAAAGCCCCCTGTGCTGTCTTCTTATATAACTGTCCATCGTCTGTGCGGATGAACTGGGTTGCCCATCTTCGTGGAGCTTTCTTGGCCCGATTTTCAGCTCCCGGAGGATACTCTCCTGACGTTAAGTAGGTTAGAATAGCCTGATACCAAGGTTCTGGATCAGTTATTTCGATATCTTGGATAGCGTGGATATATGCCGGCTCTGGCCGCCTTTCGACGCAAATGGGCATGCTGGTTAGATGTGATGGGATATTCAGTAAAGATGCTAATTTTGAGAAAGCATCTGCAAACTGGTTTTCTTCCCGAGGCAGATAAATGTACTCGACTTTTTGGAATTGTTTTTCGAGAACCCTTACTCGTGCTTGGTAAGCCGCGAGATTTGCGTTCCGAGTCTTCCATTTTTGTAGGGTTTGATTTATGACTAACGATGAGTCACCGTGGACCCGGAGGTTTGTTACTCCTAAATCAGCGGCGGCTTGCAGTCCGTGAATGCATGCTTCGTACTCGGCTACGTTGTTAGTCACGTCAAAATCTAGCTTGATGGATAACGGGGTGTGTTCCCCTTGTGGTGAGATTAGCAAGATCCCGACACCAAATCCTCGGAAGTTGGATGCTCCATCAAAATACAGATCACATGTGTCGGTGTCGGTATGGAATATGTCTTCATCTGGGAAGGCCCAAGTATCGGTGTGTTCTTCCTCAGATATCGGGCTATCGGCAAGGAATTCCGCTACTACCCGGCCCTTGATGGCTTTTAAAGGTACGAACTTGAGGTCGAACTCAGCTAGCATTAAAGTCCATCTGGATATACGGCCGTTGAGGATGGACTTTTCAAATAGATACTTGATTGGATCCATTTTGGATAGCACGTGTACCTCGTGACTAAGCATGTAGTGTCGGAGCTTTTTAGTGGCCCATACTAAAGCTAGACACGTCTTTTCGAGCATTGTGTACTTGCATTCGTATTCCAAGAACTTTTTACTGATATAGTAAATAGCCCGTTCTTCGGAATCGATCGTCTGGGCTAGCATAGCGCCCATGGCCGTCTCGGTCGTTGTCAAGTATAATGACAGAAGCAAACCGTGCTGAGGTGGCATTAACACCGGCGGAGAGGATAGAATCTCCTTGATCTTATCGAAGGCCATTTGACATTTGTCGTCCCATAGTGTTCGTTCTCCTATCTTCAGTTTTTTGAAAATGGGTTCACATACCATGGTTAGCTTTGAAACGAACCGGCTTATATATTGGACTTTCCCGAGAAACCCCCTTATCTCTTTTTCGGTTTTAGGCGGTTGCATCTCGGTTATGGCCTTGATCTTTGCTGGGTCAACTTCGATGCCACGTTGGCTGACAATGTGGCCCAGTAGTTTGTCCGATGTTACCCCGAAACTGCATTTTTGAGGGTTTAACCTCATATTGTACTTGCGTAGTCGGGTGAAGAACTTCCTTAGGGCTGCAATGTGCCCGTTTCGGTCCTTGGATTTGACAATCATGTCGTCAACGTAGACCTCCATTTCCTTATGCATCATGTCATGCAATAAAGTGGTGGCGGTCCGTTGATAAGTTGCACCAGCGTTAATAAGCCCAAATGGCATCACGGTATAGCAGCAAGTCCCCCACGGTGTGATGAAGGTGGTCTTACTTATGTCTTCTTCCGCCATTTTGATCTGATTATATCCGGCATACCCGTCCATGAATGATAGAAGGGCATGGTCAGCCGTGTTATCCACCAGTATGTCGATGTGTGGCAACGGAAAATCGTCTTTTGGGCTGGCCTTATTAAGGTCCCGAAAATCTACACATACTCGAACTTTGCCATCCTTTTTGGGTACTGGCACTATGTTCGCAACCCAGTTTGGATATTCAGACACTTGGATAAAGCCCGCTTTGAATTGTTTATCAACTTCTTCCTTGACTTTGAGAGACCATTCGGGCCTCATTCTTCGGAGTTTCTGTTTTACCGGCTTGTACCCGTCTTTGATGGGTATTCGGTGTTCATCTATTTTCCGGTCTATTCCCGGCATGTCCTTGTAGGACCATGCAAAGACGTCTTTGAATTCCTGGAGGAGATTGGTGAATTGCTGTCTCTCCTCGGGATCTAAAGATAGGCCCAACTTAAGCATCTGAGGTTCTAAAGGGGTTCCTACGTTGAGGGAATCGGTTTCTTCGATTACCGGATCTCGGGATTCCCTTTGCTCAAGTTGCTCGATTAGATACGGAGGCAATGGTACCTGTTCGTCGGGTTTCTCAATGTCATTGCAAGTAAGATTTTTGAAAACATTTTGAAAATAAGCCAAGTAATAAGCAGAACAGTTATCGTTATTATTAATAGTGAATTTTGAAAAGAGCTCGAAGAGAGCTGCCATCTGATCGTTGGTCAGAGGCGGAGTAGGGAGAGCCCTCGGGACAGACTCTGGGGCTCCCGATGGTGTGGCTAAAGAAGGGAGAGGGGTTACAGACTCGATCCTAGTACTGCACCCTCTAGACTTTGACTCAGACTCCGGCTCTGACTCTGACTCGGACTCGGACTCGAACTCGACAGCATGCATATCTCCTTCACCAGTAGTTAGCTTGTAGACTCGACCCTGACTGTCGGTCTATTTAGTTGTCTTCCTCCAAGCCCTCTTCCCAGTGTTGGCACCAACTTCAGAGATCAGCTTGGTTGGATCAAACCTGCTGCTGCGGAGAATCAAGCTGACTAACTCTTGTTTAGGGGTCGGGACGACCTTGTCTTCCCCGAAGAGTAGTCCTAGGATGGGCTCAGTATTGTTTGTGCCCTCCTTTGATTCGGCCTGGATAAGGGCGAAGATGTCATCTGGGATGAAATTGCATTCCCGAGCCAGTTTGGTCCCGGGATATGAGATGGTGGGCAGATAGAGGCCCGTTTGAATAGCTCTGAACATCGGGGTGACGAATGTGACCGCCTTGGTCTGGTCCGTGCATCCGGATTCCATGGTGTAGCCTAGACCGAGGCGAGATTGCTCGTTGTTTAGGGCTTCGATAATCTTCCCAGCTGGAAGATATGGCCTTGATGTGACTCCTGGTAGGCAACCCAGATTCTGTAGCATCGTATCGATGTTAGTAGTGAAGTATGGCCGGAAAAGGTATTCTTCCTCGATCATTCCCACGAAGTTGAATCCTCGTGGGTCGGCTGAGCCTGCCGTGTTGCAGCTTGACACGGTTATGGGAGTAGCCTCAAGAGTGACGATCCCATCTTGTAAAGGTAGCTTGACCTTCCTGTGAAAGGTGGAAGACACAGCTTTGACCGCGTGGATCCATGGTCTCCCGAGTAGCAGATTGAAAGATGAAGTAACATCGATCACTTGGAATTCTAACTCCTTCTCGATCGGGCCCGTTATGATGGTTAGCTTAACGGCCACAGCAACCGATTTTGGGCTCCCATCAAAAGCCTGGATATTTTTTGCAGTCGGAAGGTAGTCAGCCTCGGTAATGTCGAGGGCCTTAGCTGTCCTTAAAGGAAGGACGTTTACCGCGGACCCGTCATCAATCAGGGTCATTGGGAGATACTTGTTTCGGCACATCAGCGTGATATATAGGGCCAAGTTATGGGTGGTCCCGAATGGTGAAAGGTCGGACTAGGAGAAAGTGATAAGTGGGCCCTCTCCTTTGGACTTGTCCCTGAGGTGTGGCAAGATCGTGGCTACCATCTCGGTGGGGGTAACCGATGAGTCGACCTTGATTTCATCAAGGGCCCTAGTAAGTGTCGCCCGATGCTCCTGAGAACTAACCAAAAGCTCCCATATAGTAATATCAGTTCGGACCCTCTTTAGTTGTTTGACTAGGGCCATGTCAGCGTTTGGCTCTTCGGGAGTGAGTTCCGTCCTGGAAGGTTCAGTGACGCTTTCCGGAGTGGTGAGACTGGCCGTGATGGTGTGTGTACCAGCCAGAGCTCTGGCTTTGGCTTTCCGGATCTCTTCGATGGTGACGGGGACAGCTTCCCCCTTAGCCAAGTAAACATCATCTTCATCGTCGTTCCATATCCCGTTGATTTGGGAAATGAAAGGGGAAATGAGATGAGAGCAGTCGACTACCTCTCCAGTAAAAATGGCATGAGTAGCAAGAGAATTGTTTTTGTTACTTGGCTTATCACTGGGTAGTGGTATCTTCCCACTTTCGATCAGATCTTGGATAAGATGTTTCAATTTCCAGCATTTCTCCGTGTCGTGCCCGTTGCCTTGGTGATAGTGGCAATAGGCTTGAATGTTGTAGCTCTTGGATCGCTTTTCCACGGGAACTTCTGGAATTGGGCCTATCGGTTGGATTAGGCCTTTCGAAGACAGCCTTTGCAAGGCATTAGCATAGGTTGTCCCTATGTCGGTAAATACCCGATTTGGAGTATTCTCTTTGGTCGAGGTGTCCAGTGAGTTAACCTCGTTGAAGATGCTTCGGGCCGCCGTCGTGGTGGCGGGCTTGCTGGAGGAGGAACTGGCTCCTTGATACCCCTTGGTAGAGGCCTTAGTAAGGTTCTCTAGCCTTAGATCATCTTCGATCCTAGTACCCATTTCGGTCAAAGTGGCGAAGTCGGGTATGACAGCGTACCTGAGATGGACTCGGAAAGCGGGGAGGAGGTTTTTGACAAAGGCCTCCACTAGTACTTTTTCGCTGGGCTTGTCCACCAGCTTAACACTTTCGGTCCTTCACCTTTGAAGGTATTTGGTGAAACCTTCCTTAGGCTCTTGGGCCATGACTTCCAGAGTATGCATGGTAGTCTGGATTTCAGCATTATCCGCGTAGTTTCGCGCGAATTCCATTGCAACATCGTCCCAAGTTTTGTATTTCTTGGGGTCAAGCCTGTAGTACCAGGCTTTGGGTGCTTTTCCAGAGAGGATGCAAAGAGATGCTTGAACATGGTCGATTTGACCCCCTTAACAGCCATAAAGTCCTTGATAGCCCGAATATGAAGTACCGGGTCTTCAGTCCCGTCGAACATTGGCAAGCCCGTTGAGTTGAGGTTAGCGGGCAGTTCATCAGTTAAGGGTGAATAAATACGAGCATTTTCCGTGAGAATAGTGTTTCTGGTGGTCGAGTGGACCTGTTCCTGCAGCTTTTGGACCGCGCCGGCCAGTGCGGCCAAGGGTCCGTCATCTTCGATCGAGGCATTGGGGGTTCCCTGTTCCACGGCACTAACCCGAGTGACGATGGCAATCTGGTCCTCCCGCATTTTCCTCAATTGGTCCTGGATTTGGGTCAACGAGGCGGTCAAGTCGTCTATGGCTTGTTGTGTCATGGCTCGAGTGAAGGGTGGTCTGTCTCTAAGAGCACCGCGTAATTTGCAACTTAACCCGAATCCTAAGAAAAGTACATCCCGGGCAAGGGAAAAGGAAGAAGAAGACTAAAACGGTAATGACTCGGAAAAGACACCTAGACGGGCGACTTGTGAAAAGGTGGGCCTTCCTCAGGATCCAACCATGTGGGTTGGGGCCTGTCCGAAGGAAGGTTCACGTGAGACATTCCCAGACTTTTAGACTCGATTGTGTGAATGGGCCAACCTTTGTAGGAGTATGTCCTACGTAGGTGGGCCTTGCCTTAGTAAAATAAGGCGGACTAGGATAGGGGGGAAAATCCGTGATATAGGATCGACGGAGTTTCGACGCTAGAGACTTCAACGACTTATGACACGACCCGACACTACTAAATACGGGAAGTCCTAGGAAGAGGAAGTTTTGAAATATGATATTTTTGAAAAGGCCCGAAAAAATCGGGGAGAACCGACCCTTTTTCGAGGAAAAACGGAAAAGGTGGGCTGGGTAACGGTTTGAAAAATTTTGAAAATAATTTCGAGTTTTGAATTGGGCATAATACCGGCTAGAAAAAGGCTATTTTGAGTAAAATCATAAGTCCTAAGTTCGGTGTATGTCCGGGGTTTTGAAATTGGATATTTTGAAAAAGATGCAAATTTTGAAAATGACTGTTTTGAAAAATATGATGTGGATCAAGTAGCACGTAGTCATGGAAACAGTATAATGACGCCATGTATGCTCTTATGCTAAGTCTCGGTCAGTCTATAAGGGTCTATACCAGTGTACATAGCCTATCGAGAATCAGGGCGGACTCCCTAACTCGAGTTGAGATTAGGACATGCCGTAAAACCCATACGAATCGGCTAATGGACACCTTTGACTTAACCAATTTGGACTATATCAATGGTATAGTGGGACGTCGGTCACCAGTACCGGCCCGGGAAAAATGGGGTTATGCATGAACCGTAAAACTAAAACGCGTATTGTACTAGTCAAACGATTTCTATTCGAGTCTCACCCTGAAGGATACCGAAGGTTATTAACGCATCAGTAAATCCCCAGCGGAGTCGCCAAATTGTGGACATGACATAGGTCCACCCCGACGCGGCCACGCGCGGGTTTGGGGAGGCGAATGAATCTTCATATGAGATGGTCAAATTGAAATTTAAATCGAAGTTGGAGTCGCCACCGAATTTTATGGTTATTCGGAACCGTTCGAGCCCACTCTATGTCGTAGTGGGCCGTGTACAAAATACGGCCCATTTCCGATGTCAGAGTTTATTGGGCTCGTCCCTTTGCAGTTCGATACAGATGCCGACTTGAGCGGTTAATCGTATATTGAATGACTCTCGTTGCCAATGGTTTCGGACATCCGAAAACCACGGTTCTGAGTAAGGGGTGAGGGTACGTGTTGAGAAGTTCACTAAGAACACCCAACCCCGCCCGCACATTAGCGGCCTCTACTAGGATATCGAATGATTTTTTAATACGCGCGTTAGTAATACGATGAATGATATGCAAACATTGTTTTCCTAAGCATGTGAGCAATTGAACGGGTTGCTAAGTCGGTTTAATGCATGAAAGATTAACGTCAAAGTTGAATTTAACATGTGAGATTCGTTTTAGTATAATAAAACAAATGATGAAAAAGAATGAATTTGCTACAAGATGAACAAACGAGTTAGTATCGATTTGTAAAGCAAGAAATAAATATGCGAGAATTGAGAAAATATCGAAATCTGAAAAATATTGCTAAAACGCTGTTTTGTATAAAAAACGAAGTTCGAAAAATAATAAAAAAGAACGAGAAAGGCGCGCCAAGGCAGCCGGCCGCGCGGCTCGCCTGGGACGCCGGCGGGTCGCGTGGCAGCCTGTTTTGAAATCGGTTTTCGAAAACTCGATGCTTTTATTAAATCGCGTATGAATATTGCATGATTCGTACTCGACTTAATATTTTCGATATTCGTTATATTCGATAGTTGACTACGAAATCAATATCAAATACTTGGAATAGTTTTAGAAAAGATATAAATTTTGAAGAAATCGTTTTGTAGAATAAATAATAAAACGAACGAAAATGTTTAAAAAAAGGGTTCGGGTTTCAGGCCCGTGCGCGAGCCGCCTGGGCGTGGCGCGACTCGCGTACGGGTCTGTCCGGTTTTTTTATTTTTTGTTCGAAATTGCTACTTTTGATAAATCGCGTACAAAATATTAATTAATTTGTATTCGATTCATGCTTTCGATATTCGTCATATCCGATATTCGATTATGAAATCGATATCGAATATTTGGAATGAGTGTAAAAAGGTTTTGTAAAATTGTTTGAAAAAAAGGAATTTGAACGAGAAAAGATGTAACAATTTTTGACTTCGTCGAGATCTTAATATAATTCTTTTCGATACAATGTTCGATTATAGAAAATCGATATCATATTTTTAAGAATGTTTGTTATGAAAATAGTCTTTTTGTTAATATCGATATTAGAAATAAAATAAAAAAGACGACGCTTGACCCGTAAAAAAGGACCGACGAGAAGGAGAAGAAAAGAAAAGGAGAAATCGGGTTTGGTACACCCTCAATCTACATGCTTTTATTAACTCGGATCGGGGCTCGTCTGAATGTGGCTAGGCACGGGTGCATCGAGGTGATGTCGGTCGGGCTAGGGTGGCTCGGTGAAGGTGACGAGTGAAGGGTGTCGGGTATTGGGACCGGTTTCCTTCGGGTTTTGGATGCACTATCGGTTTCTCGATCCTAAGGAATTATGTATGTGGGAATGACAGAAAGTTGGTGTGTATGTTGCTTAATAATTGATGTCTATGATCGAAAGTCATTGTTTTTATGTTGTATGCAAGGGGCTATTTATAGGGAGTTCCCGACCTTGGCTAGGAGGTGTGTTTGAGTTAGAATTACCGCTTGGGTAAGAAGCTGAGAAGAACGAGAATTCCGTTTTCTTGTGAAGGAAGAAAAGGAAACCCGGCTGGTTTATGCTGCTCGGCCGAGTGTTTGCACTCGGTCGGATGTTTGAATCGGTTTTCGGATAGGATTCCTGCTTGAGATCGAATTCCATCCTTAAACGGAATTGTTTATTATTTTGTGAAGCTGATTTTTTGTAGAGTTTGGGTAAGAATTGGACACGTGAGACATCACGGTCGGTCCACAAGGCTCGGGAAATATCTTTGACCGGGTTTTGACTCGGTCGCTAAAAGACGGTTTTACCTCTGGTGTCGGATTCGACCCAAATTAGTCTTATTTGACTCGAAACGACCCACTGGGCCTGAATTTGAGGTTGGCTTTGTGAATATTGTACTCCTTAAAGAGCCCAAGCTAAATATCCATGATTTCGAGCCCATTTCCGAGTACGTTAAAGCACGTTTGCGTCCGATCATCATCGGGTGTTTGTCGGAAACTACTATAGACACCTGGCAGCAAAATGTGGGTGTCTACAATATGGTATCAGGGCTTCCCGTTCTTGAGACCTAAACACACGACAATGTGTTGCCTGCCGGTGGACCTTTATTATGAAACGCCCGACGGGATTTATTTATTGATATTTACAAATCAACTTAAAAAAATAATTTCAGTGAAACGTTTTGGTGCACACTTTGTGTGTCTCGTGGCTATTTTTTTTTTTGGTGATCCATCCTAATGCATGAAATCTGATCTAATGTCGATCTTTTGACATTAGAAGTGTTTTGTTACGATTTGATCAAAACTTAATCGAATGAAGAGGAATGTTTTTCCTGTCTAACTGAATTTATCAGGTTCGAAAAATTGTGACATTCCTGAGAACGAAAGCCAACGAGTTCGAAAATGTTTATGTTCTCGTTTGGATCGAATTTTGATAGGTTTAAAAAGAATGACGACATTACCGTCCAATGATTTTTTTTTAACAGGGTCAAATGATGTTCCTGTTGAAATTTGAAGATTGGTGATTGAAGAATTTTTAAATTTTCTTCTTTCATAATATTGTCGAAGATCGAACATTGAAGAAACCGAGTTTTTTTTTATGCTCTTTGATTATTGGCAAACCCACGAAAATTTTCAAAAAAAATTATCATGGGTTTGAGGGGGGAATGTTAGGATATTTGGAGATATCGGAATATATCGAGATATCATAATTAGGGAATACGGTATATTTCAATATATCGTAGAGAATAAGAATATTATGATTTCATAGATATTCAGTTTCCGATATTAGAATATCATTGTATTACTATATATACGTGACATTTATAATGTTAGAGACACGAATCATCACTAATAATAAACTCTCCAAATTCTATTAGTGAGTAAAATATATGTGAATGGAATTTGAAATTACTGAAGTTAATTGATTAGATTATGAGTAGTTAGTGTAATTACCGAATAGTGTACGGGCTTAGTAGGTAGCAGGTCACCAAATTTCATTCGTGTTTGATATGTCTTATATTTATTCCCAGATTAATTAAAGTTGGATTTATTTTTGGAAGAGCACTCAAAGTTGAAATTATTCCTGTTAAATAATCCTGAAAAGTTTGATCTTTCGGTATGATTTTACCTCAAAGTTCAACAAAAAAACTAAAAACATATACGATTATTGTGAGACCTCTCAAATAAAATATGTTGCTAAATTAGTAAACTCTTCTTATGTAAGATGTCGTCACACATTATTTGTATTATAATATCGCCTTCAGTTAGTCTCCCTTAACGGATCAAATCATAACCATGTAGATAAATAAAAACAAAGCATTGATATTTTCGAAGTTGTTTGCTTTTGTTTTTTGGGTTACTTCATGGTAATAATATCAACTATGTGTGAGCTTCTTAAAATAATCCAAACTATACGTAATCTCATTTTAATATGAACTACACATTCATTAATCTCGCTTTGTTATATATGAAATTATGACTTGCTATTACAGGTCATAGTGACTTGTTGTAACTTTCTAGGGTTTTATTAGGTCCGTTGCAGTCATCGTGAAAGCCGAAATAACAATAAAAACATTTTTTTTTCACAGCTTCTATAAGACTAAATGAAAAATAAATGGAAGATGAATTTTTGGAAAATTTAAATTTTTTTTTTCAATGGCCGAAAATGAACACGAAATGTGAATCAGAAGAAGAAAGAGTTAAAGAAAGTGTTGAATAGGGGAGGTTCAACAGGTAGCCGGTCATTCATAGCAAAGCGAGATTAATGAAGACATAGTTCGTATTAAAATGAGATTACGTATAGTTTGTATTAATTTAAGAAGCACACGCATAGTTGGTATTATTCCCATGAAATAACTCTTGTTTTTTCTATCTAAATAAATATTATTTGACCCGTCATATTGATATTATGAATATGTCCGTTACAAACAAGAATTTGAGTACCATCTACCGTCTTATACTAAAATTTGGTAATTAAAGTACATAAATTTCTGTTTGTGATGAACATATCCGCTATAAATTTGTGACCGGTCATATATTGTTCACATGGTTAGATAAAGATAAAGCATTTGCTATTTCGGATGCATATGGATTTTGTCATACCTAACCATGTGAATTGTGATTAACCCCACTAGCGATTCTAAGGGGTTGCATTGGTGCAACTGTACCCTCAAAATCTGAAATATAAATATTTTGAGTCTTCATTGTGTTGTATCTGGTGTAGTGGTGGTTGAGATTAATTTTACTTTATTGGTCACAAGCTCAATCCTTGCAACACTCGTTTTCCCTTGTTTTTTACACTAGCTAGAATCTTCTTAATATAAATTCAGTATCCATTTACTCCTATGTGGCACCATTCCTCCTATGTGGCACCATTCTTTGATCCCAATTTGAGAATAGACCCATTTTTTTTACACTTCTTATTTATTTCTTCTTTGATTCAATTAACTAAAGGTTAAGCATTAACTATAGTTAATCTAATAGGTAATCCACATGGTTAACAATATTTAATGTTCTAATTTGATTTGAGATTCTTAAGTCACACAGTAAAAGATATAATTTAATATTCACAATTCTCCACAAAATTAATATTCACAGTCCTCGAAAATTACATTAGCCAGATACATGGTCACTAATTGGTGATAGTCTACCATTAATGTACTTTGTAATCTACAATGAACCTCTTCGTTTCCTTCACTCACATCTCCCACCCTTTTGTAGAAGAGTCCCTAGGTTCTATATTCAATATCCTCTATGGCTATATTGCATAAATTAGTTTCACGAAGTCTCTCTACTTATCCATCACAATTCTTCACGTGTACATCTTGTCAAATAATTCTTCAAAAAAAACTTTTTGTCAAAGAGTTAAAGATAAATCAAAGGTAGAAGCAATGAAGTTACGTCTTATCGATTCAGAGGTAATTTATACCTTAATTAATTCTAACCATATTCAGATTATATATATATTTGAAAATCATCATTTCACTTACAAACCGTCTAAAATGGAGATGTGTTGTTACCGTGATATTATTACCATTATTTTGATCACCTTCTTCTGATGTTTCCCAACTCTGTTTGGACGCTGATAACTTGCTTTAAAAGATTTAATGAATGATCTGGATATTTAGCAGGTTTATAAGATGATTAAACTTTGATGCAATGGAGATTCTTCGATATATTGCTTCTCAAGTTGGATTGTTGTTCAACGGTCAAAGTTAGGTGCAATGGAGATGCTTCTCATTGATTTAAAGGTGATATTTAGATTTATGAAACAATTTGTATTTAATAGGGAGTATATTATAAAATATGGTAAGCATATTCTTTATTTAATATCATGTTGTACCTATTATCGAAGTTGTATCATTTTTTGTATGATAAGCATATATCGTTTTTTGTAATATCGAAGTTCTTTATTTAATATGGTAAGCATATATTGAATGATTTAATTAGACAAAGTTTAATGATAAAGTTGGTTCCTTAGAACTCTTCGTTTTTTGTATCGATTTATGAATTATATAGACGGATGTGTTTAAAATTTAATGGGAAAAGTCCCATGGTACCCTCGAACTATGTCACATTACACATGGTACCCCTGCTTTTAAGTTTCTTCCCATGGTAACCTTGAGTTTTATAGTTTAGTTCCCGATTTGACCTTTCCCAAATTTCTGTCATAACGCCGTTAAGTCATGACCAAAATTAATTACATTACTCAACAACTATTTTTCTTCAAAAGGAGAGGAGTTCCCATGGTACCCCTAAGTTTTTATAGTTGTTCTCATGGTACCCTTAAGTTTTCATAGTTGTTCCCATGGTACCCTTAAATTTTTCATAGTTGTTCCCATGGTACCCCTGAAAGGAAAGCAACGACTATGGGAAATTTGGGAGTGATGACAGAATTTAACGGCGTCATGACAGAAATTTGGGTAAGGGCAAATCGGGAATTAAACTATAAAACTCAAGGTTACCATGTGAACAAACTTAAAAACAGGGTACCATGTGTAATGCGACATAGTTCGGGGGTACCATGAGAAATTTCCGAAATTAAATTATACTAATAGGCTGAACATTGAAAATTAAATCATTCAATATATATTCCTGACGTTTCTAAGGTAAACTTTGTCTAATTAGAAGAATAATTATTTGATTCCAACGGGGATTTTGAAGGTACGTAATAGATTGTGAAGCGGAAGACACTTCATCTAAGTTGACTCCTCTCAAGAGAAATGGTTCTCATGAGAAAATGGTAAGAGTATCTATTAATGTTGAATTCACAGTTGGAGATGCAAGTTCCGCAACCAAGCAAAAGGATGGTTATTAAGAAAGAGATATCAAATTTCATTACTAGCATATACTATATTAGTGTTTCAACTTAGTTTCTAAGATGCTATTTGCAGGGGATTTTTAGAACTTTTAATGCAAATTATTTTGCTATACTGTATTTATATGCATCGTAATACCGTATACAATTTTTAATTCAAGTTTAGATTTCCAAACCCGACAATGATGAAGTACTTGTGTTTTTAAAATAACACATGTGATTCGCGGATTATTACATATTACATACATTAACCATTCTCTTTCGTTGTACGGAGTATCAAGGTTTCTATGTTCAGGAATACTTAAAGACAGTGATGATTTATCTCCTTTCATCATAAATTATGTGAACCACATGCAAAGTCACAAATATTGACATTTTCAGTGAGCAAATGAGAATAGGATTCTCTCAAGTTGACATTCATTGCGTGGATGAACAAGCAATGGAAACATTAGAATAAATCCCAGAAAATATTTCTTTTTCAATTACCAAAACTAATTTTTTTTTCCCAAATTAATTGAAGATTCAAGCATGCATATTTTTCAAAGTACTTAAAAGTAACAGATATGATTACCTTCACGCAGAAACTTCATCACCGCGAAAGTTTGTCATCGAATCGGAATTTTGGTGTTGCGAGACTATCATTCTTCTAA
The DNA here is from genome assembly GCA_958450325.1 of Agrostemma githago. NCBI lineage: Eukaryota > Viridiplantae > Streptophyta > Magnoliopsida > Caryophyllales > Caryophyllaceae > Agrostemma > Agrostemma githago. The sequence continues at coordinate 56,902,076 of OY288241.1, forward strand.
ATCACCCAAATTTTTCAATAACATTTAACATTCCATCATTATCAAGTAGTACATGATCACTTGATCAGGAACTTCTTTCTTAAACATTAATATTTGATTCTCCTTAGTTAGATTACTTAGTTTGGATATTGCAAAGCCATTTTTTTATTAGTTTGATTAATAATGGGGAATTAATTGGGAAGATTAGACCTACTTACTAAATGAAGTACGGAGTACTCGGTATGTGGAATTAGGGGTGAGAAAAAGATTGAACAAATTTTATTAAACCAAAACCGAACCAAAATCCTATTAAAAAAAACCTAAAAATCTGGGTTTTTGGAGTTGAAAATTGGTTCGGGTTCAGTTCGCAATTTTCAAAACCAGTTTATACCTTAATTTTAAAGGGAAAAAAAATTGATAGCAAATTTCTCCTACTTTTTTTTTTAAAGTTTTTATGGAATATTAGTGAAATTGGTTCAAAAAATTGGTTTATAACAAGGGTAACCATATTATTTAAAAATCGGGCCATAAAAACCTGTTCGATGAAGGTTTACAATATGAAAATAAACCGGGTTGGTTTCGGTTTGAAATATAATGTCGTTTCAACAACCCAGTTTTGCTCATCCCTATGTGGGATGAAGTTTGGTTCGTCCTAGGTGACTTGATATTTGTCGCCCGCATAAGTTAACACATGTATTATTAACAGGTCATATACTCATATCAGATCCCGATCAAAAGGGTTACTGGTCGAAAAAGACGTGATCATGATCCTAAAAATATGGGTTGACGGGTCTATTTTGCGGGTCGAGTCAATTTTAATTATGTCTATCTGAATGTGATGCACCGAGGTCATTACGTAAAACATCTCCATTCAATTAAGTGTTATTTGTATTTTTCACGGATCTCCATTCTATTAAGTGTCAACCCCGTGATTTTTCACGGATCATGGGCCGTGTTTAGTCAAAATATGGGTCAGAAATAATTATATGTCCGATTATTCAGACATCGTCATTTCATTTACGTGCGACTATGAGTAAAAGATTTTACAGTTTCTTGAGAAACTCACATAAACGATTTTACGGGCAAAAAATGAAAATTTGACCTAAAAAGGTCCAATTAATTACACTTACACACATTAACCCACCATTACTTTTTCCAATTTTTTGAGAAACTCATCTTTAAGTTTTCCATAAAAGACAAGTTGACCAACTAAATTTATATCTCACCATAAATTACTATTCTTTCATAAGAAAATGAAAGTAGTTACTAGTGACCAAATACACACAATTGTTCTAATTTGTTTACAAGTGACGAAAGTTGACAATAAAATCGGGAGAGGAACATATAAGTATTATTCCATATATATTCACGGGTATTTCACGGGTGTTTTTTTGTAAATACTGTCAAACGCATATTATATACTTTATCATCATTTCATGGGTATTGTCATTTACATTTATCATACACTATCTTCAAAAGTTCTTTATCAACCTACTCACGTCGGTTCTTTGATTTCAATGTTGAACACCGTGTAATTATATCATATGTGTCAATATTCACTTCTTTTACATTAATTTTAAACCAATATCGTCTTTCTATTCATCCACATATGGATTATATTTGTCTTTTTTGGATAAAAAAATGTTTCAACTATCATACTAATAAAAAAACTTAGCAACCCCATGAATTTTCAAGGGTATCGTACTACTTCAACGTATTCTACATTGTTTGGCTTTTCGTACATCTATTACGCTTATGGATGATCACACTCTTTCGCATAATTGAAGACCAATCTTGCCTTCCTTCATCATGAAATATCAATAAAAATATTGCAACCCGTGAAATTTTTCACGGGTATCAGACTATTAACACGTGCATGGATGATCACTCTCTTTCGCATAATTGAAGATCAATCTCGCCTTACTTTATTAGGAAATATTATCAATTAAAGAACCACGACCCGTAAAATTTTTCACGGGTATTACACTAGTTGGGTTGTATTTGTTTGTACTGTAATACATTTGGACCTTTGTATTCGGCACACATATTATGTAAGACAAATGAATTATCCAAAATCTCAAACAAATTATTGGAATAACCTCCACTGTTATTATTATTATTATTATTATTATTTTCATTTATTATTATCATTCATTTTAATAATTATTATTTGTTGTTCGTTTTTTTTAATTTTATTTTTTTAATAAAATGGGAGAATTTTATTGATAAATCAAAACGCAGTTTACAAAAAAATGGTCGGCAGCCGAGATACAATCTGGGCCCCCACCCCCTTAGTTATAGCAAAGCTAAGTCTAGTAAAAATAAAAGAAGCAGCGCGTGCTCCGGCATCCTACACTATCGAAAATTTCTGAATCCTCTTGAGCAAGCCGATAGCATCCGCCTCCAATTCTCTCAGCGAAGAAAAGGAAAAAAGCAAAAACCCATAGCCAAGCCTCGTGCCCCTGTACTTAGCGCATTTGCGCCGAGCAGCGTCCCCCACAACACGGTCTGACGCGAATTCAGAGAGCCCGGACTGAGTCAAAGGAGAAGACCCGGTAAGATCTACACAAACGAACTATTTTTTTTAGAGTTATTTCATAGAAATAATACCAACTATGCGTGTGCTTCTTAAAATAATCTAAACTATACGTAATCTCATTTTAATATGAACTACGCATTGATGAATCTCGCTTTGCTATGTATGAAATTATGACTTGCTATTGCCGGTCACAGTGACTTGTTGTAACTTTCTAGGGTTTTATTAGGTCCGTTGCAATCAGCGTGAAAGCCAAAATTACAATACAAATATTTTTTTTCACAATTTCTATAAGACTGATTGAAAATGAAATGGATGATGAATTTTCGAAAAATTTAATTTTTCTATTCAATGGCCGAAAATGAACACGAAATGTGAATCAAATGGAGAAGAGTTAGAGGAAGAGTTGAATAAGGGAGGTTCAACAGGTAGCCGGTCACCCATAGCAAAATGAGGTTAATGAAGGCGTATTTCGTATTAAAATGAGATTACGTATAGTTTGGAATAATTTAAGAAGCACACCCATAGTTGATAGTATTCCCATGAAATAACCCTTATTATTTTTTTTTTATTTTTTTTTTTTATTTTTTTTTTATTATGGAACTTTCATTAAACACCAGAACAAATTAAGTTAAGTGAAAATATTATTATTATTTTAATTAGAATAATTTGTGAAACACTACCTACTATTTAGGTCATTTTGCAAAGAACTACCTAAAATTTTAAATTTTATCAAACACTACCTAAAGTTTTGATTTTTTTTTGTGAAACACTACCAAAAACACTATTTAACCATGAAAAATGCGAAAATAAGCAGTTTTAAGTGTCGATATCGTAGCCTTCAGGCTGATTTTACCAAAATAGACTAATGTTTCACCTAAGTTAATGTTTTCAACCTATTTTGTACGAAAATACTTTAATAATTATTGACCTCCAATATCGATCAATATGTTCGTTCTAGTGACACAAACCTTTTTTTTACAGAAGATGTTAAACATTAATATAGCTTAGTTAAATAAACTTTAAAGATATGTTATCGACAAGTTAAAATCACTTATTTTCACATATTCAAGCATGAAGAGTGATTTTAGTAGTGTTTGACAAAAATATATAAACTTAAGGTAGTGTTTAACAAAAAAAATAAAACTTTAGGTAGTTCCTCGCAAAGTGACCTAAATTGTAGGTAGTGTTTGACAAAAAAAAACTCTTTTAATTAAATAGCTATGAAATTGTATTTTAGTTAAATACTCCGTAATAAAATATAAGTGCTTCATTTTTATAGTTCAATCATGTAATCCAAATTCTCATATTAGAGGATCACCACATAAAGATAATAGAATGTGTAAAATTTTTCTCGTACTATATTACAAAAAAATGAATAATAATTGAAATTTTAGTATCTGTTTTTTCTTAACCTTGAATCCCATTGTTAAATTTTAGCCTGTCACGGGTCTAATATTTTTGGGTTGTTCATTTTCACATTCTTTGTAACCAATCTCTAAAATCACCACTTATTTAACTCGATGTGTCACAAAGAATACCGACTGATTAAAATAAACCAGAAAAAATGGAAGGTAGGGAAATAAAAGTAAAGAATATTGAGTAATACAAACTCAGTTTAATTTACATTAATAAATACAGTTAGTGGGGGGTGTGGGGCTGCCGAAAGAAATTTCTAACCTGCCATATATTGCTTCTCTTTCACGTCTTAGATCTTACAGAAGAAATAGAGTATGAAAGATTTGATTGATTCTGAGCTTTCACAGATTGTTTGTTAACATTTCAAATACTCACTCCTCATTTATTCTGTGGACCGTCCTATTTTTTATCATACTCCCCCAAAGGCCCAAATATCTCTACCCTGAAGTCGTCCCTCCGTTCAAGTCCAATGTTCATTTTATTTTTTCATGTTTACTGACACATATTTTGCGTCGTTAATTTCTTTCGTAACATATTAGTAAAAATTATGAAAATTTGATATTAATAATGTACTTTTAAAGATGAATCAAACAAGATCACACATAGATTTATTTTTTCTAATAGATTGTCGTGAATATCGAAAATCCTCCATAATTGTGAATATTGTCGAAAAGAGAAAGGGGGGTTGGACTTGAACGAAGAGAATACTCTACAAACCTCTCTTTACCGCAAACTATAAACCCAAGTCCCAAATCGCTACTCTTCTCTACATAATGATTACTCTGTATCTCACTCAGATGTTCTTACTTTTATTTTAGTGTGAGAAATATAATAATTAAAAGAAAATATCTCCTCAAGAGGAGAGAGTATAAGTTAACGAGGTTTGTATGCTCAGTTCCCTTTTTCACAACTTATTTTGGTCACTAATTCAGTTTAATTTAATTTTGCGGAAATTTCCCATGGTACCCTCGAATTATGTCACATTACACATGGTACCCCTACTTTTAAGTTTGTTCACATGGTAACCTTGAGTTTTATAGTTTAGTTCCCGATTTGCCCTTATCCAATTTTCTGTCATGTCGCCATTAAATTATTACCAAAATTAATTACATCACTCAACAACTACTTTTTCAAAAGGAAAAGTGTTCTAATGGTAACTCTAAGTTTTTATAATTGTTCTCATGGTACCCTTAAATTTTCATTGTTGTTCCCATGGTACCCTTAAGTTTTCATAGTTGTTCTCATGGTACCCCTGAAAGGAAAGCAACGACTCATTGAAGCAAAGCAACGACTAGTTTACTGAACTAGCCGTTACACAAGTGCTTATAAATTCACTCCCCTTTCAATTTTGACAGAAAAAAGATCACACAATCCACACTTAGTCACTCAACATTTTCACCTCCTTCTTCACTTGTAAAAAAAAGGAAAAACTTCATCACCATAACCTTGAAGCTCGATCATCTGAAAACATATCAAATTTTTCCTTTTTTTTACAAGTGAAGAAAGAGGTGAAGTGAGTAAGTGTGGATTGTTTGTTCTTTTTCTGCCAAAATAGAAAGAGAAGTGAATTTATAAGCACTTGTGTAACGGTTAGTTCAGTAAACTAGTCGTTGCTTTGCTTCAATGAATCGTTGCTTTCCTTTCAGGGGTACCATGAGAACAACTATGAAAAATTTAAGGGTACCATGAAAACAACTATGAAAACTTAAGGGTACCATTGGAACAACTATGAAAACTTAAGGGTACCATGGGAGCAACTATGAAAACTTAGGTGTATCATGGAAATCCCTGTCCTTTTAAAGAAAAGTAGTTGTTGAGTAATATAATTAAATTTGGTCATAATTTAACGACGTCATGACAGAAATTTGGGTAAGGTCAAATCGGGAACTAAACTATAAAACTCAAGGTTACCATGGGAACAAACTTAAAAGTAGGGATACCATGTGTAATGTAACATAGTTCGAGGATACAAGGAGACTTTTCCCTTAATTTTGTCTAGATATATTTGGTTCACTATAACTCATCTATGTTTAATTAAACTCATTAGTTTGACTCATTAGTTTATTAAGTTTATTTTTTAAACAATGTGGCGTAAATAGTTTATCTGATTTGCAAAAAGTGTATAAACTGATTTTCATATAGAGTAGACTATACTTTGGACTCTTTCCCATACAACTTCTTTTTTCTTCCTTTTAATGGTTTAGATTATTTCCTTAAATGACCTCACGGTCACAAATGAAAGTAATCCATGATGATGTCGAATATAAATACTTATTCTTACGACTTGCTACATTTACTTTTTACAAAAACAATAAATTGTAAATGCGATGGTAGCTCTCAGGCCTCTCACCAATGGAATAAAGTAAAAAAATATCGCTACCAATAAAAACATATATTCACTATAAAAATAATGTAGTTCAATTAAGTATACAAACAAAAAAATATAAAAAAAAAAAGTATCAAATTTAATACTTCCTCCGATTTTGATTTATCTTCCCATTTATTTTTGACACAATAATTTTTATAATGAATATAAAATTGACAAATTTAAGAAATATATATTGAAGATAGAATGGTAAGAGCAACTCCAATAATTTAAAAAGACTTGCTTGCAATTATTATAAATTGTCAAGCAAGTTGCTTACTATTGGAGTACTATAAAAATACCATGTTTGAAAGTAATTAGGTGACTTGATTTTTATTGGATGATAAAAGTATTGTGGGACCCTACAAACTACACAACCTTGTTGCTCACAATTGGATTATTATGTAGCTACAAAGCATTGTAGCTTGAAAAATTGACATGGCAATGGTTGTAGTTTACTATTGCACTTGTCCTAAGTGAGTGTAATAGAAAAGAATAAATGGGAAATGTGTTGAAGATAGTAAGGGTAGTATGGTAAAATTAATGGATCAAAATGGGAAGATAAAAGAAAGACGAACCAAAAAAGAAATTTGATAGATAAAAGAAAACCGGAGGAAGTACAATAGAATTCACGTCCCAATATGACATTACGGTAGTTGGTTTCACAATATTTGACATTTTCTTCACCATCCTTCTTTTGTAATGATTCAATTTATGCTCCTCCCTATTAGACAAATCACAAATGTACGTCGCAATTCTTTAAAATCAAAGGAATATATGTGAGGAGTGTTTTTTATTGAAATATTCTCTCTAAATATATACGGAGTACTTGAATATTGGAATCCCATGGACCCACTTGTCAACTACGGAGTATTTGAGTGTCAATTATTTCACATAACATGAAGTATATATGGTAAATGGTACGGAGTATATAGGATATTTGTTTTTTTTCCTTAGATTTTTTATCTAAATAAGGCGAACTTCTCTTCACAACTACTTCATACGAGTATGTTATAACAGAAGCAAGTATAACAATAAAAATATATGAGACCGCAAAATGACATACAGATTTACGTGGTTCATTAATGGTGCATCAGCTACGTGACTACAAAGAGAGTAGAGTAGAGTATATAAGAATTCGGTTTTAGAAATATTTGATGTACATATCACTAGTAGAAAACTACCCTTTGGAACCGGTTGTAAACTACCCTTTGGAACCTTTTTTCTTAGGTTCTATTGCCTGAGATTCCTTAGGTCCGGATGTTAGATTTAATCTGACCCAAGACTGAAACTTCATACTAAATTAATTGGTATATACCGAATAGCGGAAGCGTACCTGACTCAATTGGAGAAGGGAAGGAAAGTGGAATGAGAATCACCCGATTATAGTCTTCTAACAGACACACTCGCCTTTTGGTTTCTCCATACCGATGGGATATATGTGAGATTAGGTCAAAAGTGTCCTGTCAGGGACCATAACCCTGACTATATATAGGGAGGGATGTGAAACCCTGGGGACCTATATTAGTCGCCTTTAGTGGATAAGCCCATCATATATCCCATAAAGCTCTAATGGGTCTCTACACTATTATGGTATCCGACCCATACTTTATAAGACGTAAATAAGCCCGTGTTATTTGTATTAAGACGGATCACGTATTTGGGCTCAACTTAATGATAGCTAATAAATACAATAGGTCCAAATAATGTTGTCCACATATATTGTATTAGACCCATAATTCTTACAATCTCCCACTTGGGTCATATACTAGTATATGTAGGACACTGAAGATTGTATTCATTATAACCGTATGAGCTCAATAGTGCTATCAAACATTCTAACCGTCTTATGCAATTCGGTCCATTAATCATATGTACATAGAACCAAAGCGTCCTTTGCCACAGTTTGTCGTAACAGGACCCATCAATGATCACATATGCAAACATGACTAACGACATGAATCTAGTATAGGAGTGTAGCATGGAAACAGCAACCGAATGTGATCCAAATATGCATATTTCCAACTGGTCCACCTTAAACCTTAGTGAGATCAACCAAATAAGACAGAGTGAAATTGAAAACTGTAAACCTTATTTCTGCAGAACTGAATAACCATATACCAATATGAGTCTAATGTGACAAACTCCCACTTAACCTGAATATCTTTAGAACTGAAAACACCCATTTGAGCAATATGCTCAATAAAGACCGTGGGTGGTAATTCCTTAGTAAGCGGATCCGCAATAATTGAGTTTGTACAAACATATCTTAGACGCCTTTCACTCTGAATCATTTCTATAACAACACATCACTTGTATTGTTATTTGAAACTACAATAATCATCATTTTGTCACAAATAACTTAAATGGTCTTTCAATACCGAACTTAATTTGCAGCCTTGTGACAAATAAGCATGACCAAATAGGAGTCGAAATACCGAATGATCTCAACCTGAATCGATCTCCTTTATATGATAACATTGTTTTGCTCTAAATATAAATGACAAACAATATTTGGCTTCCCTTAGTGGATCTCAATATCCTACTGTATTTCCTTAATATCTGTCAATTAAACTATATAATGTACACAATATCCAAACATGTACAAAATAAATTTAATTATACCTTATTACTTAAACACATGAAAAATATCCTGCAATACATGGATTTAAGTAAACTGTACTATCTGGATATGAACATTTCTTTAAGGACATTAATGAGATTACATTAGTCTCATTTACTGAAAGGGTATAAAACTTGATATATTTTCATACTCCCACTGAATCTTGAGTATCTACAATCATGTACCACATTCAAACAAAACCAAATGAGATGATATCATGACAGATCGATGTACCCTTTGACGGAAAATCTTATTTGAGTTTTCATTGGATAATTATTAACCTTAATTTGCAGAAACTTTACCTTGAATCTATCGAGTCAAGATTTCCAGCATCTGCAACATTGAGTTTATCAATGTTGCCATTGTCAACCCTGTCTTTACCTTTAATCCAATGTAACTCCAGATCTGGATATACCATCTGTCTTTATAGCCATTATTGACAAGACGAGCCTTACTGTCTCATTACCGAATGAGTCTGTTTTGGTAGCAAATAACCACTTGAAACCAATATGCTTTATACTTGTAGGTAATGAAACAATTCCAAAGTGTCTTTATCAGTCAAATGACTTAATACTTTATTGATGACATATATAAATTCACATGTATTAGTTAGAACTTTCAATGATTCGGTAAATTGCTGAATGAATATTTTTCTACCGTTTCATCATCTAACTCTTACTCTTGAATGTATGCAATATATAAATCTGTTATTACACTGTAATATGTCAGTCCTGACATGAAAATAATGTAATCCTCTGAAACTGCATTCATTCTTCCTTAGTGAATTTCTTTAATAACAATTGTTCTTGAAGTATTTGAGTTTGTTTTACTAAAATGATCTTACGATCCTTTATAATGAGACACAAGATCATTTTCTTAAGTCTCATTTCTTCCCCCCAAACTCAATAACCTCAATGAACCCATATTATCCGTCTTAAAGTAACTTGCATGTGGGATCATTTCCTTATATATTACCCTTAATCCTTATAAAGTTATACAACAAAATAATTATTAATTGTCCTTAAGTCCAACTATATTACCTTTAAAAAAAAACTATTCTTAATTAGTTGGACATACCTTAGGTGTAAATAAATTACACTATAATTAATCAATCAATAATATTGTTGTAACTTTATCCACAAAAAACAAGCTGCAATTCTAAAATTACTTCTAGACTTATCTAGGAAAGAGTGTGAATAATCATACTCCTACCAAGCCCCAAGATCTTACTTTGCACACATAATACACCATACATATTTAAACCTTCATATGGTGCAATCTTTAATGTAAGATCAAACATCTCTAGCAAGTATACGAAATAACCTTGACGTTATTATCCTGAATAGTCAATTAGTCAAAGTGTTTCCACTTATGATCGATATGACATCTTTAATCCTGTACGGAGAATACATCCCAGTCAAATATGTGATAAAAACGTCTAGGAATTTGAAACTTCTCAAGATCGAGATATAAATATCATATATAATTCTGTCTACAAATTAATATAGTGATGTGAACTAATACAACTTAAACCATGAAATAGTTCACATATCCTTATATATCAATTATAAGACATCCAAAGTCCTTTTGATATTTATTTTCTCTTTTCGTCTTTATACCCCTTCAATATGAGATTCCGAAATAGAAGGGTCAATAATTTCATTTTGACACAACTTTAATAATCCTTTTAATGTGTCATACCGAAAAGAAATTATTGTTCTCAATTCTTTATATCCCCTGGAGTTTTAATGCAAGTCTTTAAAAGACATTTCAATCCAAGCTATGTAAAATTATCAAAAATAACAAATTTATCATTATTTGAATTAGGAAAATACAAAATTAATTATTTCTCAATGGACAATTAACCAAATTTGACCAAACGAAAAATAATTAAACTCCGGCAAAAGGCAGTATCAAAAATATTTTCCAGATTCAAATAAAATAACAAGTCATTAATGATAACTAAATTAGCTGATTATCTCAAACTCAGATGATGACATGCCCCAAATAGATGAATCTTTCATCACCCATTGACATACAATATCTTAGATTATTACTTGTACTTGCATTAATGTACTTATGTGAATGAAAAAACCAAATCCACCCACAAAACATAATTGGATATAATAATTAACCTTAGACAACAACATGATTGGATATAATAATTAATAAATGAGAAGTGTATCTTTACCGTCACGCGATGAGGCGTACAAACTGGTACTATATTCCTTATGTGTCCATGCTCGTAACAAGCCAACAATAACCTATCTTGTTATTCTTCGAGTGAGACACTTGCAGCTTATTCAATAGAAACAATGTCCTTTAATATTTCCTTAATGTCGCATTAAGCAATCATTAAACACATGCATTAAATTTTGTACTCTACAAAAACACGTGAGTCCACACGATATTTTCATCCTGAAGAGTAGCACAATCATACATTTCTAATGTTGTGTTAAGATTGTGACGACCCAAAATAAGTATTATTCTCTTACCATTCATTTAAATAAACGGCGTCATCCGAATTGAGAATGTGACCTGAATATGACAGATATAATTAACAGTAATGTCAATTTGATGAACAAAACCATATTTTCATATTTTGAATAAATTCAAACAGTATATAGTGTTTTTGCAAATTTAAAATTTAGCTGTTGGGCATAACATATTATCTAAGCATCGACACTACATTAAATAATCGTGATCAAATATTGACGATAAACTCATGCCGAATACTAAGCCTTCCTTTGGGCCGACTTAGTATACACATGAAAATACCAAATAATCGTCACACATTTATCACCCGAAATTGTATATGTATTCGGCCAAATAATGGTCTTCCTTTGGGCCGACCATTATCCGCATGATTAGACATTACACATACAACCAAGCTTAAAAACCAAATGTTTGAATTTACTCTCCATATTCTTATAATGGCCTTATGAGTGTCATAAATTTAAGAACACTCTCTAACTTGTATTTCAGATTCGAATATTAGCATTCCCATCATAACAAGATACCTAGCACAACATCTAATCTCATCTTTGGACGATAATTAGGCTTGTAACTGGTACTCTTGGTGTAGTAATCAAATATTAACAGTAAGATCATGTCAAATGTCAAGTCTTCCTTTGGGCCGACTTAACATCTACACGAGAACCGAATAACTGTTACATATTTATCACCACAAGTATGATTAAATTTCGGCCAAATAATGGCCTTCCTTTGGGCCGACCATTACCCGCATGAAATTCAATCACACACAATCGTCTAATTATTTAAACTATCTAATCTACGCAATAGAGGTTACTTTGGCAACGTATTGTTTCGATCAAACAATCCAAAATATTAGACGTCTTATAAAAAACCAAATAGCCAATATTATTGAAACTGAAACAAGTTCTTTTAATCAAACCGTAATTAACAAGTGACTGAAACTTTAAATGATAAAAGAAATTACAACCCAAATTAGTTCTTTCATCATACAAGTCAACTTGTCAATTATAAATATGCGACAGTAATCGCAACCGAAATTCCAAACAGATCCCAATTCATACATAAAAACATAATATGCATAATAATAATAATAATAATAATAATAATAATAATAATAATAATAATCAAACACACGAGACCATTATATATCATATGACTGAATACCAATTAAAATAATGACCCAAATGCAATCGATTTAAAAATAGAGACCTGACAAACTGAATAGCCAGTTATAAGAATCTGAAACTTATTATCCAAAATATAATTCTTTAATCCTTATATATAACTGTATCGATTGCACACAAAAATAATCCAAACATATATTCCGTATATAATCAATCATATGGAATCACGAATCACACAATATGATCGAAAAACAAAATAAAACTAAATCACGTCAAAGGGTTCGCCGAAATAGACAAGCAACGGTGGCACAAACTGACTTGTGGTGAACAGGACGATAGATTAGATGATAATATACAAAAATTGCCATATCACTTAAAAAAAAAGAATCATGATAATACTTAATGATATAGCGCATAAGAATTCAAGGAGAGCTAATTGTTTGCCACCTATCAATCATATCAATAACCATAAATCTATGAAAGTACACGTTTAACATAGGATCAATCATAGTAATTTTAATACCTTAGAAATCATGTTTGATGCAAAATTGCAAACATACTGATAACACGATTGAGAAGACCGCAAATCCACAATAAAAAATCCAAACAGAATAAAAATTATAAGCGCATAATACCGTATCAATCAATTAGTACCAAATAATTCAATATGAAGACGGCTTTGATACCACTTGTTAGATTTAATCTGACCCAAGACTGAAACTTCATACTAAATTAATTGGTATATACCGAATAGCGGAAGCGTACCTGACTCAATTGGAGAAGGGAAGAAAAGTGGAATGAGAATCACCCGATTATAGTCTTCTAACAGACACACTCGCCTTTTGGTTTCTCCATACTGATGGGATATATGTGAGATTAGGTCAAAAGTGTCCTGTCAGGGACCATAACCCTGACTATATATAGGGAGGGATGTGAAACCCTGGGGACCTATATTAGTCGCCTTTAGTGGATAAGCCCATCATATATCCCATAAAGCTCTAATGAGTCTCTACACTATTATGGTATCCGACCCATACTTTATAAGACGTAAATAAGCCTGTGTTATTTGTATTAAGACGGATCACGTATTTGGGCTCAACTTAATGATAGCTAATAAATACAATAGGTCCAAATAATGTTGTCCACATATATTGTATTAGACCCATAATTCTTACATCGGAGCTTTGGAACCGGTTGTAGAAAGGTTCCATAGGTGACCTTTAGAACTGGTTGTTTGTGGAACCTGTTCCAAAGGGTATACTGTTGGAACCTACTATTATTACAACCGGTTCGAAATGGTGTATCATTGGAACCTGTTATAATTCATAACCGGTTCCAAAGGTGTCTCATTGGAAATTTGGAACCTGTTGTAATTATCAACCGGTTCTAAAGGGTACATAATCGGAAACTTTTGTAATTCACAACTGGTTCCAAAGGGTGTTTCATTGGAACCTGTTGCAATTCACAACCGGTTCCAAAGGGTACATAAAAGATAATCAACGCACGTCAACAATATATTTACATACTTGATAAATTAATTAAATAAAAGATTGCCAACAAATTGAAAAAATAATATTTTAATTAATACTCCCTCCTAGTTTGAGTATTCTTCCCACTTTCCTTTTTGAGCTTAATTAGTTTGATTTTCTTCCCACTTTCCTTTTTTGGATGTACTTTTAATCATTCTTTATTCTTCCTTCAATTTTTTATTCTTTTCCTTCACACCTAAACCCAACACCTTTTCACTTCATACCCCACCTTTTATACTTTATACCCCACTTTTTACCCATTTCTTAATCTCTCCCCAAAAAAATTGGGGAGGAATACTTAAACTAGGAGGGAGTATTAAACTCCAAATTACAACGTATATCGTCATCGTACATGCTGTAATCTTCTTCACATCAATTAATCGGTCATTCACACATCGTACATACTAGCTACAATCTTCTTTATATTCGAGGTTCATTCGTTGGAATAAGGAAGCTTTCCTCTCATACACCTTAGTAGTCTCTCAGCTTGTAGAAAAATAATTAAGGGAAGAGAACTACGACGAATACTCACTTTCGTTTATGTGAATGCCTCTACTTTGATAAGATCATACTACAATCTATCGTCTTCTGGTAACATTGAAATAGAACAGAAGAAATTCTACTTGCCTGATGTTGAATACCAAGTTCGAGATTCTCCTTTCGAGACCTGTGTAAAAAATTTACATGAAACATCTTAGAACCTGAAGACACAAATAAGAAACAATCCGCAAAATTAAATAGTGGCTATCATCTACGGAGTACAATTTTAGATTTCATAAAGAAAAAAAGCAATTTGTTATCATAACATAAAGACACAAAGACGAATACTAAGAGAGCTTGGCAAATCGAGTTCTATTTAGGAGCTTGCTATTGTCATGTGTCCGACCATCATGACTGTCATAAGAACTAAATAACACCCAGAGCAGCTACATTTGATCTCTCCACTCTTGCAACAAGTTTTGAAAGGAATAAGAAATTGAGTAACTTTGATGAAGCAACTATTATTAGAAGAATAAGTTTGAGCATGAAAAAATATAGCTCGATTCAGAATATTTTGTATTTTTTTAATCAACGCCAAACCGAACTACAAAGAAAATACCCATTTGGTGGTGGCGAACACTGATAGGTAGTTAGAAACAGCATAGACAGTTTCCGATCTTTTCTAAAACATCTTCAATTTCCCGCCAAACCGTCCTTGTTTATTAAAAAGATAATTGGTAGTAGGATAAGTGGCCATGTATAACCAGGTTAATGAAACTGAGTAGAACTAACCTTGAATCGTCCAAAACCTACTTGCACTAAACATTAACAGTTTCCATTGTCCAAAAAATAATTTAGTAGAAAAAATGAGTGTAGCTGCATATATAGACCTCCAGAGTACTTCATAACACGTATATATTTTCCAGTTAAAGATAGCCTAAGTGGTATATAAAGCTATTTAGGGGAAAGAAGACAGTGACATTCATATAGAAACAATGCGGCTAAAAGGATAAAAAAAAATGCGACAATGAGGATTCATGACTTACATTAAACATATAAACCCCGTAAACGGGTCAAGTAGGTTAGTTCGAGTCGGGTTAGGTTCGGGACGAGGCAGATCGATCATTTTGGGGTCGGGTCTGTTAACTTAAACCTTTTTAGGGATCTAGGCATCCAGGTTAAGTCGGGTCAATTCAGGTGATGGTTTGGGTAGGATAAGACAGGCATATTAACAGCTCAAGAAACAACTACTGTGTACATTAGTTTGAGATTTATTAGGAACATCCATAAGTATACAGAAAAAAACATTAAACAAAAAATATAAGAGATGGGGTACGATTGGAACCTTATTTACATACCTTATACTTTGAAATGAAGCATTTAGATTCCAAGTTAATTATCAACTGACCTAGAATTAGAAGAGCTACTGCTATCAGAATCTGCAGCATGATGCATCATCTAAAGTCAGATTCATTGTTTTCCAATGTCATCCAGGATACTAATTTTACACAAAGTTAAAGGAATAATACCGCTTGACGAGGAACCTGAATTACTGTTACAACTGCTTGAGTTGCTTGAACCGTTAGCATTATCACTATGCCTCTGTTATTGCGCTTGAGCTTGAGCCTGAGCTTGGGGCAAATATTCAACTCTTCCCTCATCTACAATAACTTATGCACCAAAACAATTAATTAAATATGAAAAATTGTATGAAAATATGGCTCATGGGTTCGTGTACTGATATGTCGAGTTTTTATCGTCTTTCCTTCTTGCTTGACTTGGTTTTCCTTAGTTTAATCGCTCCTAGAAGCGGTTTTTGTGCTACTAATGTCTTCTCTAGTGATATTTTGTGTTTCTAGGTTCGTATGGCGAGATCACGGGTCTTTTAGGCCATTTCTACGTCGTAAGGATTGATTCCGAGTCACGGAGTATTCATGGAACCAAGGAAAAGCAAGAAGAAGTCACCCATCATGACCGGGAAGCTCATCACGGCCGGGACGAAGCATGCCAAAGTTCAGAGGCTCCTGTGAAGCCTTCCCGACCGAGAACATCACCTTCTCGGTCGGGACCAGAGGCCTTCCCGAGCGGGATCACTACCTTCCCAGTCGGGAAGATGAGCCATCTCGGTCGGGATCGTAGGCCTTCCCGATCGGGACCATTACCTTCCCGGTCGGGAAGGACCCAGTTATTACGGGCTTCCTCGTTCTTTTCTCTCACTTGTGTAACACTATATATACCCTTCTTCTTGTATTTTGTAAAGCACGAAACCCTAGAGAGAGGCACACTACTTTAGCTTAATCTTACCTTAATTTCTCCTTAATCCTTCTTTAATTTTAGCTTAATTCTAGTCTACTTGTGTAATTTGGCAAACTCTTGAAGAATTCATCACTTTGACACATTGGTGGATGTATCTTGGGTTATCATTTATGCAAGTTTAGATCTTTTCATTCCATACTTGTGTTGGTATAATTTCTTTAATCTCTTCTCTTTTAATCCTTGTTTTTCATTTAAAGTTTCAATTTTTGTTCTTAGATTATTGTTTTCTCTTTATTAATCTTCCATTATGAACATGTTGGCTATTATGTTAGTTTTCTTAGTGAATGTTAGTTTCATCTTAATCATGTGTGAGTAGACTCATTGTGGGGTTAATAGGGGGATTAGGTGTTGTTTATGGGTAATTAGGGATTGTTTGTGGTAAAGGTTGAATCTTGGTTGCTTGTCTCATGATTAAGCATGCCTTGTGTTTGTTGAAATGATTGTTCGAATAGTAGTGGCCATGCTATTTCTTGCTAGTTTCATACTTCTCATTGTGTGCATAATTTGTGGTTGAATTCTCTTGTTTTGGGTAATATCATACTTGAGTTTACGGGTTAGTGTTTGACGCGAGAGCGCGGCCTTGCCTTAGTGACTAGATGAAACCTTTACCCTAGACTTCCCCCTAGCCTTAAACACCTATGAACCCGACTTAACCCTACTCTTTACCTTATTGATTTCTCCATTTTCATCATCATAGTTTTAGTTATTATCATTGTTTTAGGTTGCTCTTGTTCATTTAGTATTAGTCCTAGTCTAATCAATCATCATCAATTCTTCTCCTTGTTTTCTTGCGATTTCGTCTTGAGATTAAGTAAGTTTTAGTCTAATCTGGCTTTACTGTCTCTTGTGGACCGACCTGACTTACCCATACTACTTAAGTAGGTAGGTTGGTTTATTGGTGTCGGGGTCGACGATCATTCTCCGCATCAACTTGGCGCCGTTGCCGGGGACGGTGCTAGTTTAGACTTTGTTTACTTGTTTTCGTGACTTAGTTGCCGTTTGTGTGTTTTTCTCTCCTTGTCTTTGTTGTGGTTGGTTTTTGTCTCTACCTAGTGCCCTCAAAGCACTAGGTGTTCTCACGTTTGTTCCGAGTGTGTAGTTTATGCCTAGAGGAGGGAACAACTCCTTGCTCTTCAATTCAGATCCGGAGAGACTCTTTCGAGCCTTTCGACAAAGGACAATTTCTAGAGTTAGAAATTCCCAAACGGGTTCGAGCAACAACATTGAGGAACAAGATTTTGTAATTGACATGAACGAACCACCTCAAGACAACATCGAAGGGGGCTTCTTGAACCCCTTTGGCACTTTGTTCCAACCACCTCCCACATCTCCAACTACTTCTCCTTCAACATCTCCATCAAGTTCTACACCATCATCATCAATCCATCACATCATGCCTAAGTTCTCTTCACATTCGACGTTTACCGAGGATGTTTTGCCCGGTCCTACCGCTTTACCGGCCGCTTATGCCGGAAATTTTGTGGCAAAGACTCAATTTATCCAATTGGTTGAGCGGAGTCAATTTAGTGGGTTGCCCACCGAGGATCCACATCAACACATGGAAACCTTTTCCGACTATTGTGATGTCATCTCTCAACCGGGAATAACCCATGATCAAATTCGATGGGTCCTCTTCCCTTTCTCTTTAATCGGTAAGGCTAAACAATGGCTTAAGGGTCTCAACAAGGCGGCTCTAGGGATTGACACATGGAAGAAGCTAGCCTTAGCTTTCTACCAAAAGTTTTACCCCCCGGAGAAGACCAATCTATTAAGAGCTTCCATCACCGGTTTCCAACAACGGGATGAAGAGAGCCTTTATGAAGCATGGGAGCGTTTCAAGGCATTGGTTAGATCGTGCCCCCATCATGGGCTTTCACAATGGTTCTTAGTCCAACAATTTTGGAACGACTTATACGAGGATTCAAGAGCCATACTCAATATGGGCTCGAATGGGCGTTTCACCGAAGTTGAAGACGATCAAACATGGGCAAGAATTGAGGAAATGACGGTCCATAATTCCCAATATTCTAGGCCTAGGAAGGCAAGTTGAGGGGGGAGGCATGATATTGATGATATTACACAACTAAGTGCCGATTTGGGTGCACAATTGAAGACTCATATGGATGCTATCGATAAAAAGCTTCAAGGGCATGCTAATCAATCTCAAGGCACGAGTTCTTCCAATCAATCACCTCCGCACCAAGTTAATGCTATGGACTCTACATTTAATCCTTCCAATCACGGCATGTGTGACAATTGTGGAATTTTTGGGCATGAGTCCTATGAATGCTTAAGCAATGTGGAACAAGTGAATGCTTTCCAAGCATATAAGCAAGGCACTCCATTCTCAAACTACTACAATGCCAACACTCATAAGCACCCTTTTATATTATACAAGACCCAAAACATCCAAAATCCTCAAGTCTTTCAAGGTGCTCAACAAAGCCAACAACAAGGCCGATAAGCATATGTTGCCCCTCCCTTTAGGGGTAACCAAGGTAACCAATATTTCCAAGGCAATCCAAGGCCTTTCAACAACTTTCAACAACAAAATCTCTATCAAAACCAAGGTGCCTATAACAATCAACAAGGGTTCAACAATCAACGTAACTTCAATAACCAAGCTCAACATGGTGGTTTCCAAGGCAATCTTAACTCTCAAGGCTTCCAAAGCAATTTCCAAGGTCAAAACCAAGGCAATTTCCAAGGCCAAAACCAAGGTAATTTCCAAGGTCAATATCAAGGGAACTTCCAAGCTCAAGGGAATTTCCAAAACCAACATCAAGATAACAAGCCTAGGAGTAAATCTCCTACTTATGATTACGGTTTCCCTTTAACCCTCACAAATGTTCCACACACTCAACAAGCTCCAACACCGGATTTTGACATGCAAAAGACGATGTTGGACATGCAAAGGAACCAAATGGACGTGCAACGAAGCCAACAAGAGTTCTATAATCAAATCCAAAAGGACAACAAAGCAAGGGATACACATGTAAAAATGCTTGAAACTCAACTTGCTCAAGTTGCCTCGGGTAGCTCATCTAGGCAAAAGGGTCAACTACCCTCTCAAGGCGTATCGTCGAAGTTTGAAAATGTGAGCGCTATCACTTTGAGGAGCGGTACATCTTATGACTCGCCTTTGTTTCCTAATGAACAAGAATCTACGGAAGATGTGGAAAGCCAAACCCATGACCATGAAGAACTAGGAAATCATAGTGAGGAACCTATACTTGAAGAAGTCTCTAGTCCCGAATTAGGGGAAGAAGTGATTGTTGAAGACGTAGACGAGGGTGGTAATGTTCTTTCTTCGCAAATAACCTCATCTACTTTCATTCCATATGACAAATCCAAATCTAAGGGAGCTTCTTCTAAGTCCAAGGGGGCTCAAGGTGACATTGTGAAGTCAAAGGAAGTGAGGGACACTACTAAGGGTAATCTACCCTTTCCCTCAAGGCAAGCCAAGTCCAAAGCGGACAAACAATTCGAAAAATTTCTCGAGCTCGTGAAAAATTTGGAGGTAACTATCCCCTTCACCGAATTAATTACCCAAGTGCCCACTTATGCACGATTTACGAAGGAGATATTATCTAGAAAGAGGTCGTTGGGAGAACCCGAAACTATTGCTTTTATGGGGGGTGCAATGAGATGTACCTACAACCATCCTCACCTAAGCTTAAAGATCCGGGGAGTTTCTCCATTCCATTTAAGATTGGGAATTTGCACATCGAGAGAGCTCTATGTGACTTGGGAGCGAGTGTGATCGTTATACCTTACTCTATATGTGAGAAGGTAGGCAAGAATGAGCTTAAGTGCACCTCCATTACACTCCAAATGGCGGATCGATCGATCAAGCGCCCCCTAGGCATATTAGAGGATGTTCCGGTATGCATAGGCAAGTTCTTTATTCCGGTTGACTTCATAGTGCTAGATATGGCCGCTGATGCCAACATTTCAATCATCCTTGGACGCCCGTTTCTCCATACGGTGGGTGCTCTAATAGATGTGAAGAATGGAAAGTTAACCTTGGAAATCGGAGATGAGAAAGTGTCTTTTGATCTACATAGTACAATGAAGACTCCGAATATTAACGATTCTTGTTGTGCAATCGACATACTTGATGAGGTTGTTGAAGATGCTACCGAGACACTCTTTGTGAAAGACCCCCTTGAAGCTCT
This sequence comes from Agrostemma githago, assembly GCA_958450325.1. Lineage (NCBI taxonomy): Eukaryota > Viridiplantae > Streptophyta > Magnoliopsida > Caryophyllales > Caryophyllaceae > Agrostemma > Agrostemma githago. Next base: position 56,923,121 of record OY288241.1, read on the forward strand.
CCTAACAATGGAGTTTGATAAAGCTAAAGATGGACTATGGGACGAAGACTTGGGTGTACTTAAAGAAGCTCTAGATGGGGAGGAAGTTGTTCCTAAGAAGTGGGTCAAGGATCAAGCTACACTTAGTGGAGTCTACTCGGTTGAGGTAAAATCTCTTGATCTTAAACCCCTTCCCCCTAATTTATGCTATGCCTATCTTGATGATAAGAAGTCTTGTCCGGTCATAGTTAGCACTAAGCTTGAGTCTAGCCAATTGGATGCTTTGCTTGAGGTTTTGCGGAAATATAAGAGCACCATTGGTTATAGCCTTGATGACATACAAGGGATTAGTCCCGATTTTTTCATGCATAAGATACACTTAGAAGACGACTTTAAGCCTAGTGTCCAAGGACAAAGAAGGCTTAATCCTAACATGCAAGAGGTCGTAAAGAAAGAAATCATGAAACTCCTTGATGCCGGGATTATATATCCCATCTCGAGTTCTAATTGGGTGAGTCCTATACAAGTGGTTCCCAAGAAGGGTGGAATCACGGTCATAAAGAACGAAAAAGATGAACTAGTGCCCACTAGGTGTGTCACCGGTCATAGAATGTGCATTGACTATAGGAAACTCAATAATGCCACAAAGAAAGATCACTTCCCTATCCCATTTATTGACCAAATGCTAGAAAGGTTGGCTTCTCACACTCACTTTTTCTTTCTAGATGATTATTCGGGATTTTTCCAAATCCCGATTCACCCGGATGACCAACCTAAGACCACATTCACTTGTCCTTATGGAACCTTTGCATATAGGCGCATGCCATTTGGTTTGTGTAATGCCCCGGCCACCTTCCAAAGGTGTATGATGGGCATCTTTTCGGACTATATCGAGTCTACTGTTGAGGTTTTTATGGATGATTTTAGTGTTTATGGTAAAAACTTTGAGTCATGTTTGGTGAACTTGTCTAAAGTGCTTGCGAAATGTGAGGAAGTAAACTTGGTGTTGAATTGGGAGAAATGCCATTTCATGGTAAATGAAGGCATTGTGTTAGGTCATTTGATTAAAGATGGGGGTATCCAAGTAGACGGGGAAAAAATTCAAGTCATTGAGCACTTGCCCCCGCCTAGGAATGTCAAGAGAGTTCGGAGTTTCTTGGGCCACGCGGGTTTTTACCGCCGTTTTATCAAAGACTTTTCAAAATTGGCCAAGCCCCTCACCGAACTCCTCTTGAAGGACGCCCCTTTTGTGTGGACTAATGCGTGTAATGAGGCTTTTGCTAGGTTGAAAGAGGCTTTGATCACCGCTCCTATCATTAGATTGCCGGATTGGTCTAAACCATTCGAGGTGATGTGTGATGCAAGTGACTATGCGGTAGGAGCCGTACTAGGCCAAAGAGAAGGAAGAGCCCTACATGCCATTTACTATGTAGCAAGACTCTCGACAACACCGAAGCTCGGTATGCTACAATCGAGAAGGAGCTTTTAGCCATCGTCTATGCCCTCACCAAATTTAGGTCTTATCTTCTTGGTTCCAGGGTGATTGTCTTCACCGATCACTCCGCATTGAAGTATCTATTATCCAAGAAGGAATCTAAGCCAGGATTTCTCCGTTGGATTCTTTTTCTATAAGAGTTCGACCTTGAGATTCGCGACAAGAAGGGGGCCGAAAATGTGGTGGCGGATCATCTATCCCATCTCCGAGTTGAAGACCTTGATAATATTCGCATTGATGACTCACTTCCAGATGATGCTATCATGTTTGTTTGCACTACATCGTCGGATCAACCCCCTTGGTTCGCCGATAATGCAAATTATATTGTAGGAGATGTTCTCCCCCCGGACTTGAGCTATCAACAAAAGAAGAGGTTCTTGTATGATGTCAAGCAATATTTTTGGGATGATCCGCTATTGTTCAAGGTATGCGTCGATGGGCTTTATAGGAAGTGTATTCCTCATTGGGAGTAAGGTGATATATTGCATGCTTGCCACTCATCCCCATATGGAGGACATCATGGTTCCTCCAAGACGGTTGCAAAAATCTTACAATCCGGGTTCTATTGGCCGACAATGTTCCAAGATGATAGGGAATTCGTCTCTCGATGTGATGCATGCCAAAGGACCGAGACTATATCATGGAGACACGAAATGCCACAAAGGGGAATATTAGAGCTCGAGATATTTGATGTGTGGGGCATAGATTATCAAGTCCCATTTCCATCTTCAAAGGGAAATCGTTACATTTTAGTGGTCGTTGATTACGTGTCAAAGTGGGTTGAAGCCGTTGCCGCGCCCACAAACGATGCTAGAGTGGTGATGAACCTTCTAAAGAGGGTGATTTTTCCTCGGTTTGGAGTCCCCCGCGCCCTTCTAAGCGATGGTGGAACTCACTTTCATGAAAAACGCCTTGATGCTCTATTATTGAAATATGGTGTCCATCATAGGACCGGATTGGCCTATCACTCTCAAACAAGCGGCCAAGTGAGATATCTAATTGGGAAATTAAATCGATTCTTGAGAAGGTTGTCGCTAGAAATCGGAAAGATTGGAGCATGAAGCTCGACGACACTCTTTGGGCTTACCGAACGACATTTAAGACACCTATTGGCACATCGCCATATAGGCTCGTCTATGGGAAAGCATGTCATCTTCCGGTGGAGATGGAGTTCAAGGCCTTTTGAGCAATCCAAGAACTAAACCTTGATCCTACCTTAGTTGGCGAGAAGCGGTTGCTTCAAGTGCACGAATTGGAAGAATTCCGGCTACATGCATACGAGAGTGCCCGGATCTATAAAGAGCGCACTAAGTTATGGCATGATAAGAGGATCATAAAAAGGTCATTTCAAGTTGGCGACAAGGTACTATTGTTCAATTCGAGACTACGATCGTTTCCCGGGAAGCTCCGGTCACGTTGGTCGGGACCATTCACTATTACGGAAGTCGGTCGGTATGGAGACTTCGAGTTGAGCAACGAGAAAGGTGAATTGTCCGGGTCAACGGTCAAAGGATCAAGCTATACAATGAAAGTGCAACAACGGGGTCGGTGGAGGTTCTCTACCTCCAACCATCCCCTCTTAACCACTCAAACAAGCTCGGTTTGACAGAGTTCCTAAAGAACCGTCATGTTGTAAATATCTTTTCCTTTCTTCTTTTAATTTTTGTGATTTATTTTGTGTTTCTTGCATTTTTCTAGGTTTTGTGTGTGCTACAATTGTCATTGGATTTTTGCTTGTGAGTGATGTGAGGGAGGGGTTTTAATGAGTTTAACGAGTTGTGTAGGGTGATTGAAGATTGATGAGTTAGTATGTTGAGTTTTTGGAGGTGAATGCTTGAAGCGATCTTGGGAGCGGTCTTTTTATTGATTTATGGAGTTTTGATGAAGCTTTGATAGCTTGGGTGAATATTTGCATATCAAGAGAAGCTCTACGTTTATCTCCTATGATTAGCATCAAGTATTTCTTGCTCGGTTTCCTATTTTTCCTACAAGTCTCGGCTCGGTGGGATTTTTATTAGAAGACGGGAGTTAGAAGGTCATTTTTGAGCTTAGAATAAGCTTTTGGGGACGCGATTTCGGATCCCAAGGAGTTATTTGTTGATTGGGCGGAAGGCTCAGTTTATATTTGATGAAGAAAGACTTCTTGGCCACTACCATCGCCGTCCCTACCGAGATCAAGTCATCATGGTCGGGACGACTTGAAGCAAAGAATTGCAGCTACTGTGCGTCCATCCCGACCGAGACGAGTCCTTCCCGGTCGGGAAGGCATGGCTTCCCAGGCGAGAGATTAGCTTCCCGGGCGGGACGAGTTGACACAATTGTCTCGCCAACTGTGTGCCCATCCCGACCGGGAACACCTTCATCTCGGTCGGGACGGGATTTCTTCTCGAGCGAGAGCATGGTTTTCCCGGGCGAGAAGGCAAAGCTTCCCGAGCGGGATGAAGCTTTCCAGGCGTGACGAGTTGACACAATTGTCTCGCTCACTGTGTGCCCATCCCGACCGAGATCGCTTTCTTCTCGGTCGGGATCATGAAGCTTTCCGAGCGTGATCGTCGTTCCCGGTCGGGACGAGTTGAGCCAAAATACCCGGCTACTATGGCGTCATCACGACCGGGAACACAACCATCCCGGTCATGACCGTGTTTCTTCCTGGTCGGGACGGACCTTCCCGGTCGGGACGGGTCTAAAAATACTGCAGTTCACCCGATTTTGAAGCCCAGCCCGACCCTCCCACTCTTTACTAAACCCAGCCCGCCCCAACCCTCTCACATTAATAACCCAGCCCCAACCCAACCCATCTCCACTTCATTACTATCACCATACTACATCTTCAATCTCCTTCTTCAACCTACAAACAAAACCCCAAATTCCCAAACCCCAAATCACCATAACTCCTCCATTTCTACACCAAATCCCACCAAATCACCTCCCAAACACCTCAAACTCAGTTTCTATCCATTTAATAACCATCTTAGACCCATTTTCTACCATCCTTACCCCAAAAAGTTGAAAAAAAATTGAGTTTTTGTCCCCATTTCTCCTCAAAACCGGGATTTGGGGGTTTTTCCTCAACTTTGTTTGAGCTTATTGGGGTGTATTTTGGAGCCTTATTTCTTCAATATTAAGCTCCTTTTGGGTGTTTTTGTGGGTTTTAGGTCTTATTTTTGGGTATAAATTGAGTTGGTGTTTACCTTGTTTGTAAGCTTCTTTATCTTCAATGGCACCAAAGAAGAAGGGAAGGGTGGTTCTAAGCAAGAAACGGAAAAGTGCGTCTACGTCAGCACCCGAAGTTGGGACCGAAGTCGAGGCCGAGGTTGAGGAACCGGAAATTCCTCGTCTACCGAGTTTTCCTAATCTTGTATTTGGCTCAGAATTGCAGCGGGAGCAATTCATTAGGCTCCTTGGGAAGCCTTTTGAGCCTACTCGTTTTCTTTGTAAAACTATTCTTAGAAAGTTAGGCATCCTTGAGCCAAGTAGAGAATTTTTTGAGGGTATGAGTTTAGAAATGTTGTTCAATATGCATGAATTGACTTACAAGCAGCTCACTTTGAAATTTTTCAGTACTTTTACTCTAAACACTAGAGTAATCCCTCCCCGAGTTGCATTTAGGTTGAACAATATTGATTACCGCTACACCCTACCGCAATTTGCCGTTCTTTTTGGCCTTCCCCCCTCTCCTCATGGTAGCATACCCGCCGGCTTTAATGAAGCCGATGTTTGAAAAAGTATAACTGGTCTCACCCTCATTGACTTTCGACGGTTGTCTAGCCGTCACGTCCACCACCCGGTTTTACGCATTTGGCATCGTCTTATTGTGGGTACAATTTTTGGGAGGGCCGAAATGGGAACCTTTACGCAACAAGAGCTAACAATACTAGGTGCCTATTTGAATATCAAGATCGAGCCTAGGTTTAACGCTGACATCCCTCTTGCCGTGGCAAACACTTTCAAAAGATTAGTAAAGCGGAAAAACATGTCGGGGAAATTGTTCTTGGGGGGCTAGTAACACACTTGGCTAAGGCAATTGAAGAGAATTTTAGTGAGGAAGAGTTGATCCCCGTACCGGGGGACACGGCCATCGACGAGGAGTGTTTAGCGAGGTTCCATGGGTGGATTACCTATGAGAGGGAGCATAAGAGGTATGCATGGAATACCTCGGGTCGGCCACACTTCACTTTACCATGCGATACGCTCCCGGCCTTTGTTCCTATGAAATATTCCCTTGTCCCGGTCGCGGAGCCTAACCTTTTAATGTCGGGTGCGGGTGGTGACCTCGGTGCCTCTTCCTCACGTACCTCGCATCCTAGTGTGGAGCCCCGACAAAACCGGCAACAACAACAACAACAAACCCAACAAGAACATCAACAAAGCTACACTCAACCCTACCCCTCCCACCCACCACTGGCTTTTATTGATATCCCTCCATATGCACCGTACACCCCATTTGCCTATCCTCATCCCCCGGCCGATGCATCAATGGCCGCTATGCTCGATGCTCTACATCTTGGGCAATATGAGGGGCGGAGGGATAATTACTATGCTCAATACACCGGATTTCACCTTTTGGCTAATTAAGGGTATATTAATCCCCAAGGCAACCTCCCATCGTGGTATAGGCCAGAATACTTTCCGAACCACGTTAATCCTAATAGTAATGGCACTATGATGGATAACGAGGGGGTTGAGGCCGAAGAAGCCTTCGATGATAATGGGGGGGGAGGGTAATCATGGCGCCAGTGAGGAAGAAGAAGAAGATAATGATGAAGGTGATGACGGTAACAATGAGAGGGAGGAGGAGGATGATGACGAGCACGATGACTATTGATTATTGAACGATGGAGATGTGTCGGTTGCTAACCTTTTGGTAAGGCGACTTACGTTTCTTTTCCGTTTTTGTTGCTCTTCCTTTATATTTCCCTCTCTTTATTGTGATTTGGTGGCCCTCGGGGACCTTTTGAGAATTGCTCCCGGTGACTCTTGACGACTTGATTACGTCAAGAGTTACTTCAAAATCCAAAATGATAATTTGTTAGTTCACTTAATTTTTTTTATTTTTATTTTTATTTTTTAGTTTAATTGGTAGAATTTAGTGGAAATCGGGCGGAATTCGGGCTAGGTGACGTGATTACACCTAGTCCTTCCCTCCCATTTCATTTTTTTTGCTTTCTTTTTAGCTTTCCCCCTTCCATAATTTTTTCTTGACTCGGGTCTAGGTGACGTGATTACACCTAGGCCCGAAACCCTCTACATTTTCTTCATCTTTAGTGTAGTTTTTCATCTTTTACCTTATATTTGTTTTCTTCCTTTTGTGTCTTTCACACACTATCGATCGAGCATGAAGACATTGCTCGATTTAAGTGTGGGGGAGCGATAGTTTAGCTTTATTTTCATTATTTTTCGAAAAAAACGAAAAATCCCTAAAAATTTGAAAAAAAAAATCAAAAATCTCAAAAACATTTTCTTTTGTGTCGTATTTTTATTCTTGTTTGTGTCTTGTGTATTTGTCGTGTGTGTGCGTTTTGCCTCTCCTTTTCCTTGTAGGTTGCTCGACGACCATTGACTTCGGGAAGTTTTAGAGACGCTCGGTAATATCACTCCATTCCCTTTTATCTTTTTCCGTTTTGGAGTTTAGAGATTGTGTTTGTGGTGATGATGGCTCGGGTGGAGCTTTGTGAAGTTCGGGTTGTATATGTAACTTGTTTGGATGGTAAGGGGTAGTGTTTGTTAATTGTGTGTGATTGTTTTGCATGTTCATTTTTCCTTCTTCTTTGTCTTTGTGTATTTTTCACCTACTTTTGTCATTGTCTTGTATAGTTTGTGTTAGGTATAGGTAAACGTTTCTTTTCGAAAACCCGGTTATGTGATTTGTGTGCAAGTGCTTCTTATTCCCTAGTTATCGTCACTTTTTGGATTTGTGGACTTTATTCTAGTGGAATGACCTTTAATCAATAATTATATTGACCTTTTGCCTTGAGTCCATCTTTTCTACTAAGTGTTTACACCGAGATTTGCACTTGACCACCTTGACCACCCCCGGAGTGTTAGGCCTTGATGCCCGGGTTTCATTCCCCTAGGTGACCTTATTCGAGTAACCGCTTTCTAATCCAAATTTTTTCACATTTTTGTGGGTTAGGAAGGGGTGCACACCTAACTTACCTATTTTCCTACCATTCCTCCATTTCCATATAATATGCTTTGCATATTGAAATTGACAAGTTGCATTTTGATGTTTATTATGGGCAAGCCAACCAAGAAAGAATAGGGCTATCAAAAAAAAACCCAAAAATTTGCCCCTAATTGATTGACTTAAGAGGAGAAGAAAAAGAAGATCAAAAGTGAAAATTGTTAGCCCCAAGTCAAGAAGAAAAGAATAAATCCCCAAAAAAAAATATTCCCAAAAACAAACAACAAAAAAACAAATAATAAATCTTTCCCTCTATCGATGCGTCGCCGTGAAGGGCCTACCAACGGACCGAGTTCCGAGGAAGGAATATAGCGGTGATTATTCGATTTTTTCCCCCTTTTTTTGTTTAGTCCTTTGCCGATGCGTCGCCGTGAAGGGCCTACCAACGGACCGAGTCCCGAGGAAGGAAGATAGCGGTGACTATTCGGTTGCTCCTCTTTGCTTAGCATTCTCACCCTTTTTGTTTGGACTAGTTGCCTACTTTGAATTTGGGACGACCCTCTAGGCTTTGCTTAGGGAGTGAAAATTCACTTACCTACAGTGTCGACTCGCTCCGGGGTACATCCTTTTTCCACTCCATTTATCGTCCCGGTGTAAATTTTCTTTACTAGATTAGATGGACTTAGGCAAGTTGTCAATATAATTGTTGCTTAGCCGTCATTCTATTAGAATTTGTGTCCCTTCCTTCTTGTGTAGCTAACTTGAGAATGTTTCACTTGCCTTTGGTTCATGACCGGAGTCTTCTCACCGTTTTGATGAGGGATTCAGTGTTTTCTTAGTTTGGATACGTCTCTTTTTGTGTGTTTGTGTGCTTGTTTGTTTTGTGTGCGAGGAGTATCCACCATTTTTGTCACAAGACCTCACTTGTCTTGCGAGGAGTGTTTTACCTCATAAACACTTCGGTGTGAGTTGAAAGGGCGTAGGGTGCGCTAATACCCACTCGGCTAGTAGTCTTTTTTTTTCTAGTTAGTTTGTTAGTTAGTTAGTTCGTGCTTACTCGAGGGCGAGTAAGGGTTAAGTGTGGAGGATTTGATATGTCGAGTTTTTATCGTCTTTCCTTCTTGCTTGACTTGGTTTTCCTTAGTTTAATCGCTCCTAGAAGCGGTTTTTGTTCTACTAATGTCTTCTCTAGTGATATTGTGTGTTTCTAGGTTCGTATGGCGAGATCACGGGTCTTTTAGGCCATTTCTACGTCGTAAGGACTGATTCTGAGTCACGGAGTATTCATGGAACCAAGGAAAAGCAAGAAGAAGTCACCCATCTTGACCGGGAAGCTCATCACGGCCGGGACGAAGCATGCCAAAGTTCAGAGGCTCCTGTGAAGCCTTCCCGACCGAGAACATCACCTTCTCGGTCGGGACCATAGGCCTTCCCGAGCGGGATCACTACCTTCCCGGTTGGGAAGATGAGCCATCTTGGTCGGGATCGTAGGCCTTCCTGATCGGGACCATTACCTTCCCGGTCGGGAAGGACCCAGTTATTACGGGCTTCCTCGTTCTTTTCTCTCACTTGTGGAACACTATATATACCCTTCCTCTTGTATTTTGTAAAGCACGAAACACTAGAGAGAGGCACACTACTTTAGCTTAATCTTACCTTAATTTCTCCTTAATCCTTCTTTAATTTTAGCTTAATTCTAGTCTACTTGTGTAATTTGGCAAACTCTTGAAGAATTCATCACTTTGACACATTGGTGGATGTATCTTGGGTTATCATTTATGCAAGTTTAGATCTTTTCATTCCATACTTGTGTTGGTATAATTTCTTTAATCTCTTCTCTTTTAATCCTTGTTTTTCATTTAAAGTTTCAATCTTTGTTCTTAGATTATTGTTTTCTCTTTATTAATCTTCCATTATGAACATGTTGGCTATTATGTTAGTTTTCTTAGTGAATGTTAATTTCATCTTAATCATGTGTGAGTAGACTCATTGTGGGGTTAATAGGGGGATTAGGTGTTGTTTATAGGTAATTAGGGAGTGTTTGTGGTAAAGGTTGAATCTTGGTTGCTTGTCTCATGATTAAGCATGCCTTGTGTTTGTTGAAATGATTGTTAGAATAGTAGTGGCCATGCTATTTCTTGCTAGTTTCATACTTCTCATTGTGTGCATAATTTGTGGTTGAATTCTCTTGTTTTGGGTAATATCATACTTGAGTTTTCGGGTTAGTGTTTGACGCGAGAGCGCGGCCTTGCCTTAGTGACTAGATGAAACCTTTTCCCTAGACTTCCCCTAGCCTTAAACACCTATGAACCCGACTTAACCCTACTCTTTCCCTTATTGATTTCTCCATTTTCATCATCATAGTTTTAGTTATTATCATTGTTTTAGGTTGCTCTTGTTCATTTAGTATTAGTCCTAGTCTAATCAATCATCATCAATTCTTCTCCTTGTTTTCTTGCGACTTCGTCTTGAGATTAAGTAAGTTTTAGTCTAATCTCGCTTTACCGTCTCTTGTGGACCGACCCGACTTACCCATACTACTTAAGTAGGTAGGTTGGTTTATTGGTGTCGGGGTCGACGATCATTCTCCGCATCATGTACATGAATACAAGTTTCAATGTCTCTACTTGGTTTCTCTTTTCTAGGTTGTTCGACATTTGCAGGAGTCGGTGGTGCATGCATGACGGTGGGAGTTTGTCGTCTATCATACCGATCAAAATAATACCAACGAACCTAAGCTAGGTAGCTAGGGTAAGTCGAGTCGATACTCAGGGACGGGAGTTCCAAACTGGAGGGTGCTATGTAGGGATGACAACGGATCCGCAAGATCCGGTCCGCACGGATCGCGGTCCGCACGGATCAGATATGGATCCTAAATTTTAAGATCCGTTGGATATGGATCCGGATCCGGATGCGCTGTTTTTAAACAGATCTGGATTTGGATCTTAATAAGTAAATCCGGATCCGGATCCGCAAATCCATTTTATCAAAAAATTAACAATAATAAAAAACTTAGAACTCTAATTTATGTTTTTTTGGTTATTTCTAAGACTTTTTTATTTTAGTTTATTAATCTTTGATTATGAATCTTTATATTCGATTTTATTTGTAAAATTATGAAAGTTAATATGGTCGCAAATACGTATTAATTAAAAAATTTGTAGAATTTAAGTAAGAAATTGGATCCGCGGATCTGGTCCGAATCCGATCCAGATTCGACGGATATGGATCTGGATCTGCATTTTTGGGATCCGTCGGATCCGGATCGGATCCGGATTCGCTACTAGGGGGTGCGGATCTGGATCTGGATCCATGTGGATCCGGTCCGTTGCCATCCCTAGTGCTATGGTCTAAAACTAGGTTCAAGACAAACTAAAGTGATTGACTAAGATTGAATAATGACTAAACTAAAGTCTATAACACGAAATAAAAAGGCAAAACAAACAACTAATGATAATGGAAAGCGAGTTAAATCAATATAAGAAGAAACAAGGGCTAGTTCGGGTTCATGGATGTCAAGGAGATTCAAAGGGGAAACGGGGGTGCTAGCATGGTTTCGTATCCTAGGTTACATTCGGGCTCTCACTACTTAAACGGCCTAGGGGTCTCCTCACCACACTCTCGCTCCTAGTAGAGGGACCAAACCTATCACCAAACAAAGACATGCAAGAGAAGAAGCAAGAAAAACAAGAAGTGATCGTCTCAAGTCTCACAAGCATTTCATCGAACATGTTGAGTGCAAGCCATTAGGAAACAACAAAAACAACAACTAGCATCACCAATCTCACCATAATCATCCCTAATAACACCCAATCCCCCTACTAACCCTAGGGGAAAACTACTCACACATAACTAAAGAACTATCAACACTAACAAGTGAAACCCACAACATGAGAGAAACATTCATAATGAAAGATAATAAGGATTAAGCATAAACAATGAATAGAAACAAATTAAGACAAGATTTAGACTAAGGAAAGATTAAGGAGAAGAGAAATATACCAACAAATGAGAAGTAGAAGGAAAAGAAAGGATCTTTGATTCAATCCAACCCAAAGAAATGGAATTCAATGTTGTCAATAGAGAAATCCCCCAATAGGTTTTCAATAATACAAAGATTCAACAAGGATTAAATTAAGATCAAGGAGAGATTAAGGAAAGATTAAGCTAATCTACACTAATCTAAGCTAATCTATCCTAAATTAGATCTAGGGTTTTGTCTAAGGTTCCCCTCCAAAACAATACAAGACGGAGGTATATATAGGATTCCATAAGTGAGAGAATTGAAAAGAAGGAAGTAGAGTGCAAGTTGGGCCCGTCCCGGCCGTGGTGGGAGTCGTCATGGTCAGGATGGGTCTCGTTCCGGCCGTGACGGTGTTGGTCACGGTCGGGACCACCCTATAGGGGCTCGTTTCTTCTCGTCTTCTCATCCCGGCCGTGATGGGTCCTTCCCGGCCGTGATGGGTCCTTATTTGCTCTTCCTAGGCTTCTTATCGATGCTCGGTGCTCGGGATATTCTTAAGTGGGCTCCAAGGGACTCGGGATCGAGTCTAAGTCACTGAATCATCGTCGCTTCTCTTCATTGGCTCCATATGCATCGGAAACGAGACGGAATCGCTCCACTTCTCCATGATGAGCATTAGGAACCTAAAACAAGCTAGAACAAGCGTAAGTAGCCTCGAAACCGCTTCAAAGAGCGATTTCACAAAAGAAAGCGGGACCAAAGACGTGAAATAAACACTACATAACACACTTATCAACTCCTTCACACTTAACCCTTACTCGTGCTCGAGTAAGCACGAACTAACTACTAACTAATAGAAACTAGACTACTAACCAAGCGGGTATTAGCGCACCCTACGCCCTTTCAACTCATGCGAGAACACTTAGAGGAAAAGTGCTCTCCGCAAGGCGAGTGAGGTATTGCGACAAAACTGTGGATACAACCGAACACGAAAACACAAACAAACAAACAAACAAACAATCAGTTGCATCTAAGAAGAAACAAATACCGCTTCCCTCCACAAAGCGGTGAAAAAAACACTGGTTAAGGACTCAAGCAAGGCAAGTGACAACGTTCCCAAGCTAATAATACAAACCGAAATGGACAAAATCCTAATAGTATGACAACAAAGCAATAAAAACGTTGGTGACTTACCTAGGTCCTCCTAACCTTCTAAGAACGTACTATGGGACGATAGGCGGGATGGAAAAAAGGATGAACCACGGAGTTAGTCGACACTGTAGGTAAAGTGAAACCCCGCCTCCTTTAGCGATAAGCCAAGAGGGTCGTCCCAAGCTCAAAAATAACCCAACTAGTCCAAGTAAAAAAAAGGGATATTGTTGCAAAGTGAGGGAATACCGACCATTACCGCTATCATCCTTCCTAGGGACTCGGTCCTTTGGTAGGCTCTTCATGATAACAATCGGTAAAAGGCTTATTTTTTAGGGGTAAGATTTTTTTGTGAAATGATTTTCTTGGCATTTTTCTTCTTTCATATTTTGCTTTTGATTTGTTATGCCATTTCTTTTTCTCCTTTTCTATTTTGTTTTTGATTTATTGTGCCTTTTCTTTTTCTTCTTTCTTTTTCTTTCTTTTTGCCTTGGTTTGCCCTTTTAGCTAAAATTTTTATTATAGGCAATCATCACAACCAAGTATAGAAACCTCGATAAAATGCAACTTATTTGTGAGATATGTGTAGAAGGTAGGGAAATGGGTGAGTCGGGCACGCTTTCCCTTCAAACCCACAAAAAGGTGGAAAATTGGACTACTCAAACAATTTCGAACATGGTCACCTAAGAGAGGGGACTCGGAAACCAAGGTCTTTTCACTCCGTGGGTGGTCAAGGTGGTCAAAATGCAAATCCCGCAGTAAATCCCTAGTAGACTAGGTGGACACAAGGTAAAGAACCAACGAAGTTATTGATTTAAAGTAATTCTACTAGATTAAAGTCCAAGAATCGATTGATGTCACTAAAAAGGGAAGGTAAACACTTGCACACAAGCCTCAAAACTGGGTTTTCGAAAACCTTTTCAACACAAGACACAAACTAAATAAGGCGAAACAAAGACGAAACAAAAACGAAGCGAAACAAGACAAGACAAAACACACACAAAGAAAATAAACAAACACCACCCCTAAATTTTCAACCAAGCAACCGCATCAACCACAAACTCCAAAAAGCTCCACCCGAGCACACACCACCACAAAATCTCCTCCAAACACCAAAATGGGAAAAGGAAAAAGAGATAGGAGGATATTACCGAATGACAAGAGCTTTCCGAAACTCACGGCGATCAAGCAACCTACAAGGAAATGGGAAGGCAAAACACACACAACACAACAAATATACGACACAAAGACACAAAAGAAAATCTTTTTGGTTTTTATGAAATTTTTCAAATTTTTATTAATTTTAAAATTTTAAAAAAAAAACTACGAAAAAAAAACTAAACTAGACTAAGATATTTCTCCCCCATAGTTAAACCGAACAATGTCCTCATGCTCGATTGGTAGTGTGTGGAAGACACCTAAAAAAAGAAAAAGGGAAAATAAAACTAAAAATCAAAAATGAAAGTGAAGAAATGGTTGAATGTGTCTGGCCTAGGTGTAATCAAGTCACCTATGTCCGAGACGAAAAAAGATATGGATGGGGGAAGAAATAAAAAGAAGAAAATAAAAGGAAATGGGAAGGGAGGGCCAGGTGTAATCAAGTCACCTAGCCCCGATTCCGTCCAAATCTGACTAAACTCTACCAAAAAGGGAATAAAAATACAGAAAAAGCGAAAAGAACTTGTCAATTTGGATTTTCAATGGATTCTCGATGTAGTCACGTCATCGAGAATCGGGAGCAATAAGCAAAGGGCCCCGAGGGCCACCACGACACTAAAAGCATAAAAGGAAGGGGAATTAACAAAGAAAGACTAAGCAAATAAAAGACGGAAAAGAAAAGAGAGTCGTGCCTACCAAACGGTTAGCAACTCAACAATCTCCATCGTCTCAATGATCATTTTCGACACTTTGCTCGTCTTTGTCATCGATATTCCTCCTCTTCCTAAATGTAGCCTCAAGTATAAGTATCGGGCTTGCATTGGTGTAATGAGGTTGGGATTTAAGAGGGAAACTCGGAGTTTAGTGATGAGAAGATGAGATGAAGATGTATAATTGAAGTGTAAGGATGAAATGATAGTGGCAAAGGTGAGTAGGGAGGTTGGGTGGGGGTATAAAGTGGTGGGGTGGGGCTCGAGTGAAGAAAAGAAGGCGAAGGGGGCTGCTGAAATCCTTCCCGGTCGTGACGGTCCCACCACAGTCGGGACGAGCTCGTCACGGGCGTGATCACTTTGATCACGGACGGGATGGCCTGTCAGTGAGCAGTCTTTTAAATTACAACTCGTCACGGTCGTGAGGGGTTCACCACGGCCGTGACACCTCTCTAGTTCTTCATTCTCCTTGATTTTGCCAAGTCTTCCACCCTAAGAACTTTACCAACTACGGGATAAAAAAATCCCGTCCCCAAAAGCTTATATAAAGCTCAAAAACCGACTTCCTCTACCAACCTTCAAAGCATCTATCATCTATAACCCTTTCTAATTCTTCATATTCACTTCAAACCTATCAACCAAACTCAATAACCACATCAAAGATCCCTCCCTCACATCACTCAAGAAAACTCCAAATGACAAGAACTCCACAAAAACTTACAAATCCTAGAAACCAAACTATTCACACAAAAAACAAAAACAAAAACTCAAAAGAAGAGGAAAGAGATATATACAACATGACGGTTATCATCATCTACGATCCCATAGCCCTCAAGGGCTCGGAGGAGTAAATCAAATGCTCTAGCAACATCTTCATGAAGGCTCATGTGGCCGAGCCAAGCTATCATCAAAAGCTTCCAAGTCGGAGGTAAGAAGCGATCATCTTCATGCTCGGGTTTCTCGTGATCTCCCGGGTCTTTCCAACCAACAAAGCAATGACTCTTATGACCATTTGGTAGGTATAGTGGTCTAAGGTCATGCTTGGCGTTATGGTTTGGGAGATCATACCCTAAGGGTGTTGCTTCTTCTACGGGATTAAGAATAAAATTCTTTTTCGCCACCTGAGAAGGATCCAATTCATCAACCATCTTACAAGACAAGGGACTTGAAATCAAGTGCGATAAAGGAGGTGAAGGCATCAAGTTTTCTTCTTTGGAGGCTTTAGGGGAAACCTCATCGTCATTCCTATTAGAATTCTCACCATGAAGAAATTCAAGGCCTTTGAGGGCGGCCTCAATTTCTTCAACGGTTTGGTCTAGCATAGCATCTCCAAATTCCCGAATAGGCTCCCCTAACTTTCCATTCAAGGCAAGTTCTAAGGCATCTATCTCTCTCTCCCAAGTATAGCCTTCATTTTCACTCACCTTGTCAAATTGTCCTAGAAGAGTCTTATCTTCACTTGGTTTTGACTTTTCACTCATGATTTCAACTTCTTTGAGACCTATCTTAGGGACTCCGGGTTCCTTTTGAGGAATGAAAGAAGTAAACACATTCTTTGACGACAAAACATTGTCATCTTCATCTATATCCTCATGTATCACCTCTACTCCTTCTACCAGCTTCAAAGTTGGTTGATGTATCTTGGGTTGAGATTGTCTTGAAGGAATGGTTTCAATCTCTCCACAAATAAGATCCGGTTCATCACGAAGAAAATAATATAAGTCTGATTTAATGGCCTCAACATTGGCTTCCCAAGAGTTGATATGAGAATCATGTTCAATTTTCGCCTCATAGTCAATCTCACCAAATTCATGACTTTCTTCAAGCTTGCTTCTTAAGGCATCGGTGATATTCTCCTCAAGATCAACCCTTGAAGTTTCAACTTCCAACATTATTCCCATAGCTTCACCATCCGAACAAATCTCAACATTAATCCCTTGGTTGACCCTCTTTCCTTCATTCGTGGCTTCATAATTGGGTTGATTGCCTTGTGGAGACAACTGATCTTCTTGTCCAAATGAACCTTCCTCGAAAAGTTGTGGAGTCCGAGTGGTCAACATCACGTAACGAGCTTTGATTGCATTAAGTCGAGCATCTTGCACCTCTATTTCTCTTTGATGTTGGGCCATGAACTCATCTTGGTCCCTTTGCATTTGAATCATCATCTCTTGTTGACTCTTTTGCATTTGAAGAATCATTTGACAAAGCTCAAAGTTGGGGATTCTTGGTTGTGAGTTATGTGAAGGTATTTGGTAATTGTTAGGATTTTGGAATGATCCTTGACAACTTTTATGGTAGCCAAATGAAGGGGGTTCATAAGATTGTTGATGAGATTGATATAGTTGGTAAAATTGTGGGTCTTGGTAGTTTGTCCCATGATTGTCCAATGACGATTGATGGTAGCTTGGAAGCGTCATTGTCATAACGTTGCCTTGATACATCGAATGAACGAGAAACACTTGAGAAAACGTTAGAAGCCTAGTGCTTTTGAGGCACTAGGAAGAGAGAAATAAGCACACAAGAAGAAAGAACGGGGATACACAAGAAGAAGAAAACACAAAAACCCAAGAACCAAGTCTAAAACCTAGCACACAAAAGTCTAAACTACGCCGTCCCCGGCAACGGCGCCAATTTGACGTTGGGAGTTCGCCGTCTATCCTATCGATCAAAATAATACCAATGAACCTAAGCTAGGTAGCTAGGGTAAGTCAAGTCGATCCTCAGGGACGGGAGTTCCAAAACTAGTGGGTGCTATGGTCTAAAACTAGGTTCAAGACAAACTAAAGTGATTAACTAAGATTGACTAATGACTAAACTAAAGTCTATAACACGAAATAAAAAGGCAAAACAAATAACTAATGATAATGGAAAGAGATTTAAATCAATATAAGGAGAAACTAGGGCTAGTTCGGGTTCATGGATGTCAAGGAGATTCAAAGGGGAAACGGGGGTGCTAGCATGGTTTCGTAGCCTAGGTTACATTCGGGCTCTCGCTACTTAAACGGCCTAGGAGTCTTCTCACCATGCTCTCACTCCTATTAGAGGAGCCAACCCTATCACCAAACAAAGACACGCAAGAGAAGAAGCAAGAAAAACAAGGAGTGATCGTCTCAAGTCTCACAAG
The DNA here is from genome assembly GCA_958450325.1 of Agrostemma githago. Taxonomy (NCBI): domain Eukaryota; kingdom Viridiplantae; phylum Streptophyta; class Magnoliopsida; order Caryophyllales; family Caryophyllaceae; genus Agrostemma; species Agrostemma githago. The sequence continues at coordinate 56,940,824 of OY288241.1, forward strand.
CATTTCATCGAACTTGTTGAGTGCAAGACATCAAGAAACAACAAAAACAACCACTAGCATCACCAATCTCACCATAATCATCCCTAATCACACCCAATCCCCCAACTAACCCTAGAGGAGAACTACTCACACATAACTAAAGAACTATCAACACTAACAAGTGAAACCCACAACATGAGAGAAACATTCATAATGAAAGACAATAAGGATTAAGCATAATTAATGAATAGAAACAAATTAAGACAAGATTTAGACTAAGGAAAGATTAAGAAGAGGAGAAATATACCAACAAATGAGAAGTAGAAGGAAAAGAAAGGATTTTTGATTCAATCCAACCCAAAGAAATGGAATTCAATGTTGTCCATGGAGAAATCCCCCAATAGGTCTTCAATAATACAAAGATTCAACAAGGATTAAACTAAGATTAAGGAGAGATTAAGGAAAGATGAAGCTAATCTACACTAATCTAAGCTAATCTATCCTAAAGTAGATCTAGGGTTTTGTCTAAGGTTCCCCTCTAAAACAATACAAGAGGGAGGTATATATAGGATTCCATAAGTGAGAGAATTGAAAAGAGTGAAGCGGAGTGCGAGCTGGGCCCGTCCCGGCCGTGATGGGGGTGGTCACGGTCGGGAAGGGTCTCGTCCCAGCCGTGATGATGATGGTCACGGTCGGGACCACCCTATAGGGGCTCGTTTCTTCTCGTCTTCTCATCCCGGCCGTGATGGGTCCTTCCCGGTCGTGATGGGTCCTTATTTGGTCTTCCTAGGCTTCTTATCGATGCTCGGTGCTCGGAATATTCTTAAGTGGGCTCCAAGGGACTTGGGATCGAGTCTAAGTCACCAAATCATCGTCGCTTCTCTTCATTGGCTCCATATGCATCAGAAACGAGACGGAATCGCTCCACATCTCCATGATGAGCATTAGGAACCTAAAACGAGCTAGAAGAAGCGTAAGTAGCCTCGAAACTGCTTCAAAGAGCGATTTCACAAAAGAAAGCGGGACCAAATACGTGAAATAAACACTACAAAACACACTTATCAATGCAATGAATAGATACAAAACTAAATAAATGAAAAAAAATAAGAACAAGGACGTGAAAACTTGAGAAGTCGAAAGTTCACTGTTTGAAGAACAACTTGGGCAGTAGTGGGTCTCGCTTGCATAGGGATTTCAGCGTTTGTATTATATTTACTAAGATTCTTCTTGTAGTTGGTTAAAAACCTATCCAACTCGCAAAGTGTATCAGTATCAACGCTATCTATGTCAACCTCGATTTCATAATCGTGCTGCGAAAGAGTTGTGCTCCTCTTCTTAATAATCTGAACAATGACATCAAGTTTCTTCCAGGGCAAGCCCTTGAGATTAGTGTTAAGTCTTTTCTTCTCATCAAAGGTCATATACCTTTTGTTGGGATCTTTAGCCTTAGGCTTCTTTGCAGCTGTGTTCACACGGGAGAGGCAGACTTAAGTTGTGATTCTTGTCTAACAGACATCAATTTTAACCTCTCAAGGTTTCTTGTATCTTGGAAGGAGAGTCATGGTTTTGACCGCAGTAAGACTACAATACGATTCACAAAATCATGCTTAGCCAAATTAGTGTATTCTTATCCAGCCGCCTTTGTTAGGGAATGGGTATCACCTTATTAAGGGGTTATCTAATTGAAAATTGCAGAATACTCTGTACTTTTATGTAGTTGATACAAGAAATGACATGCAAGAAGGTTGCAAGGCTGTTATGCCCACTTGAGGCTGCTATGTTGGATCATGCTACATACACTTAAGTGATGCAAGGCATCAGTCACTTCTTCTACGTTCTACCGCTTTATCAACCTTAGGAAGCTCAAGGTAAAGATACCGTATTCTATGTTTCTGATTAACTTAGTCTCAAAAATGTACCCGAATAATGTCGTAAACTATTTTCGCTGTCATACAGTTTTTCAGCACACACTTCCGCTAATGAATGGAAATTAGCTTCTTAAGGTACTATAGCTGAAATTCCATAACAGGAATTGAATACAGACCTTTATGTATCTAAATGTTTCTGCCTAATTAAATCAGCCTCTATAATTCCATCTACTGGACTCTTTTACCTATTTATAGTTTTACCCAAATATCATATTTCTCTCAAAAGGATTTCGTCAAACAAGTGGTGTGTAGTATCTAAATGTCTGATCTATAGATAACAGTACAATTGAAAGTTCATAACAAGTAGGCCAGACGTAAGTAACCAGAATAATAATTAGGGTTTCAGTAATTCAAATGATTTGCATCAAAACTTTGAGAATTTAACAATGGGCGTCCTTAAATCCAATAAACACAAGAAATTTAAATGAAATTTAATCGAATTTAACATGAAGTGAAAGCTTACTCTAAATTGAATTGAAGAATGAGTTCGTCCTTTCTTCTGTCGTCGTTGGCCGCGTTGGTTCGCCGTGTTTGTTGTGGCCTTCGGCGTGTTCATGTTCGATGTTTCTATCGGTTCGTCAGTGTCTTCTTCGTCGTGTTCTTCGTCAAGTACTCAAGTGTAGAAGCAGGTTATAATTTCTAATTTGTAAGGGTTTGGACGTTTGGTTGGGGACCTGGGTTTTTAAATTTCTACAGAGTGATTAAGGTTTTTTAATTTTTAGAATTATTTACTCTTTAGAACCTTTTGCTGGAGAAGGAGGTTTCATTGATAGAGTCTTTGGAACCGGTTAAACCTTCAATAGGTGCAAAAACATTTTAATAGGGATCAATTTTTTTACCAGTATCTTTGGCACCTTTTTTTAGTTAACAACTGGTTTCATTGATAAGGTCCTTGGAACCGGTTGAACCTACAAACGGTGCCAAAGCATCTTAATATGGTCTTAAAAATTTAGACACCATCTTTGACACCTCTTTCAGTGAACAACCGGTTCCATTGATACGGTCTTTGGAACCGGTTCAATTTACAACAGGTGTCAATCATTTTTTTGGTCATCTAAGGAACCTCTTGTTTTTACAACCGGTTCTTTTTAATAGGTTCCAATGGCATTAATTCTACTAGTGTATACAGTTATACACGGAGTAGTAGTTGTTAGAGTGAGACCTAAAGAATTTATATACTCCCTCATATTCAATCCATTGTACCCATTTACTTTTGGGTGGTCTTGGAGACACGTCTTTGACCATATTTTTCTTCATTTATACGCAATATTTATTTACAAAAAATTATTATTTTACGAAAGATTCATTATAAATCTAAAAGTATTAGTTTCGTCTCAGAAAAGTTTGCATACTCTCTTCATCCCAATTTTATTGTTTCCTTTTCCTTATTTGTCCTTCTAAACTAATTATACAAGTAGTCAACTTCTCATTTTACTATCTATACTAAACTAAGCCACCTACTCCCTCCGAGTTCCTATTTTTGTCTCACTTTCCTTTTTTTTAACTGAGTTTGATATTTGTCTCACTTTCTATTATGGAAAAACTTTTTCAAATGACTTTATCATCTTATCCTCACTACTTTTCTTATATTACGCCAATTACCCCTCATTAATTAATATAATATTCATCTCTCATACTTTTTCAATCCACATTTTCTCATTTAATTAATATAATATTCATTTTTCTTACTTTTTCCAATCCACCATCACTTTTATTAATATAATACATTCCCTCCTTATTTTTCACCCAAAAGTATTTGGGACAAAAATAGGAACTTGGGAGGAGTATTTCCTTTTCTTCTTGGTCAAATTTATTACTCATAATACTTCTCCTCCATTTCTTTAATCTTTTTTTTGCCAACAAAGATAAATCACCCTACAACAAGTTAAGAGCCACCATTATAGTGTGAACTCATTTGTTGAGAGATTGAGGGGTTAGATAAAAACAAAATAAACATAAATGAACTTAAAAGCAGCCTAAACATGATGAAACTATGTTGTCCAAGAACAAAACATGTTGACGAAAATCAGTAGAAAGGGCACGAACATTAGCATCCACCACATCCTCATTCAAGCAGAAAACTCCTTATGAACGCTGATAGGACGACTGACATTAACAAAATGCACTTACGCCATAAAGACGTAGAAAGAAAGGGTGAAAAAAGAGTCCATAAGAACTGTCATCAATGGAGTGAAAACTCCTGCATTTTGGTGGTCGGACACGCCTACAACAAGGCCAGCAAATCAAAGAGCACCTTGAGATAACGATAAGGAGGCCACGCTGCCCCTCTACCTTCTTACAGAGCAACACCATTCTAGAGAAAGAGTCTACAGTTGAACCAACACACCCATTAAGCCCGAGGGCCAAACTCACCCCATAAAGTCTTCTAAAGGAGATTATTGTGAATATAAATAACAACATTATTAAATATTTAAGAAGAATCATTGATTTGAAAGGAAATCCACCATCAAAACCAACCACACAAATCCATGATCCATCCTAACTTGTGGTCAATCAAACACCGATCACCCACAACAATGAAGACCACGCCTAGAAAAATTCTCAATGACCACATGCATTGAGAGCCGACCACCGCCCACAACAAAGATGAGACAAAACAAAAAAGACGGAAAGAGAAAAAAGGCTCGACCCAAATAACTCACCCGAAGAGAAAGACAAGACTGGCCGTCGGACACTAACCACCACCAACGGAACCAAACGAAAGTCACTCATGCCCCTAGACCTAAAACGACCCATAAAAAACAAATCCCAGACAGTCTTACATAGGGCTACGGTGGGGGAAGGGTGCGAGGGGAGGGGGGAACACCTAGCCAAACCATGTAAGACAATAACACCGAGACCAAACAAGAGAAACAAACAAAAAAACCCATAAAAAAATCAATCCCAAACAGTCTTAGATAGGGCTACGGTGGGGGAAGGGGCGAGGGGAGGGGGGAACACCTAGCCATAACCATGCAAGACAACATCGGGACCAAAAAAGACAAACATAAACTAGAGATGGGGGGAAGGGGGCAGGGGAGGGGGAAGGGGGCGGGGGAGGGGGAATCACCTCTAGAAGTTGAAGACGGGAAACAAAAACAGCAGAGAAAACCATCGGACACGGAACGACGACCGGACAGACAACGGAGCACGACTGATAAGTGTGTTTTGTAGTGTTTATTTCTCGTGTTTGGCCCCGCTTTCTCTTGTGGAATCGCTCTTTAGAGCGGTTTCGAGGCTACTTACGCTTCTTTTAGCTTGTTTTAGGTTCATAAGGCCTATCGTGGAGAAATGGAACGATTCCGTCTCGTTTCCAGCGCATAGGGCTGTGCATCGGGTCCAACCCGGACCGGACCCAGTTGGACCCGGAACCGGAATTTTAAAAAAATCCGGACCGGACCCGGACCGGAATCTCAAAATTTTGGACCGCGACCGGACCGAAAAAATTGCGGTCCAAGACCGGACAGGACCGGTTGACCCGGAATTTTCAATTTTTTTGAAATTCCGATCCAAAATTCCGGACTGGTTGGACCGGTTGGACCGGTTTGGACCGATTAGACCGGAATTTTTAAGAAATAAGCAAAATTCCGGTATTTCCGGTCCAAACCGGTCCGGACCGGAACCCGGAATCGCCCAAAATGATGGACCGGAACCAGGACCGGAATTTTTTGTTCCGGGTCCGGTCCGATCCATTTTTCCGGTCCGACCCAGATTTTGCACACCCCTACCAGCGCATATGGACCCAATGAAGAGAAGCAACGATGATTCGGAGACTTAGACTCGATCCCGAGTCCCATGGAGCCCACTTGAGAATATCCCGAGCACCGAGCATCGATAAGAAGCCTAGGAACAGCAAAAAAAAGGACCCATCATAGCCGGGAAGGACCCATCACGGTCGGGATGGGAAGATGAGAAGAAACAAGCTGCTGATGGGCCTTCCCGGCCGGGACCACCACCTTCCCGACCGGGATAGGACCCATCCGGACCGAGACCATCACCTTCCCGGCCGGGAAGGACCCAGATCTTACGCCGCTTCATTTTTTTCATTCATCTCACTTATATACCCCCCCTAGATTAGTGTAGATTAGCCTAATCCCTCCTTAATTACTCTTCCATTAAACCTTAATCTAGTTCCTAGTTATTGTATTATCTTTGGATTCTTGAAGACTTTTGGGAGATTATCCAATCTTGACAACATTGGTTATCTTCTGGGGTTGATTTTATTCAAAGTGTCAATCTTTTCATTCCTCTCTTTGTTTGGTATAATCTCTTCCTCTTTTATTTAAAAGTTGAATCTTTGTTTGTGTTATTTGTTGAGAATAGTTTAGATTTCAATATGAATGCTTTTGGTATGAGTTTTCTTATAATTGTTGTTTGTTGTCCATTAGATATGTGTGAGTAGTCTCCTTGCTAGGATTAGTAGGGGGATTGGGTGTTTTCATGGGTGATTAAGGGTTTGTTTAAGATGTTGGTGGTAGAGTTGGTTGCTTCTTGGTTGTATGCATGGATCATGTTTGATGAAATGCTTGAATGACATGTAGTTGCAAATGCATGTTTTCTTGCCTTCTTGTTGTGACCTTGTATGTTGCTAGGATAGGTTCTTGCGCGAGAGCAGGGAACCTCTAGGACGGTTTTGGAGCGAGAGCCCGAATTATGCCTAGATAGCTTGACTACCCCTTCACCTTTGCTCTCCCTTGATCATCTCATCACCCTGGAACCCAACCTAATCCTAGTTCTTTTCCTATTGAATTCTTCATTTTCACAATCATAGTTTCCTTCCCTTTCATTGTTTTAGTTTGTTTAGCTTTGTTCCTTAGTCTAGTAATCATTGTAGTTAGCCATCTCTCGTTAGTTCTCCTCCCTTGTTTCCTTGTGACTTAGTCTAGTCCTTAGGTGAACTCTAGTCTAAACCCGTTTTCCGTCCTTGTGATTTGACCCGACTTGCCCTAGCTCCTAGTTAGGATTGGTTGGTTTATTTGGTGTCGGGATCCACGACAAATCCCTACCATTAATTTGGCGCCGTCGTCGGGGACGGTGTATGTTTAGACTTTGTTTGCTTATATACTTGACTTTGTCTTTGTTTTTGTGTTCTTCTTTGTTTATCTTTGTTTCTTGTGTGTGAAGTTTATTTCCTTCTTGTCTAGTGCCCAAAAAGCACTAGACTTCTCACATTTGCTTCTAGTCTATAGTCTATGCCTAGAGGTGGTGACCATCCTCTTCTTTACAACTCAGAGCCGGAAAAGTTTTTTGAAAACCTTCGTCGACAGACGGTTGCTAGATTGAGAGGTTCCCAACCGGGTACAAGCCAAGATTTCGAGCAAAACTTGGAGATTGATCTAAACTCCCCACCTATAGAGGCCACCATAAATTCCTCTTCTCTCTCTATGAATCAAGACTATGTCATGACGTCTCCTAACTACTATCAAGCTTCATGGGGTAATCAAGAAACCCGTGGGTACGAGTTTCAAGGACATGGAAACGGCTTCCAACAAGTGAATGCTTATCAATCCTACGTTCATGTGGTTATTACTCAAGTTATCATTGTGAACCCACCATGTTTCATCATGTTTCTTCACATGGAAGTCAATCTCCCCAAAACCCACCATATTACCCTTCACCTCAACCACATTATGAGCCCCAAAACCCACAATACTACCAATCTTCTCAACCTCATTACCAACCATATGATGCCCCACTCCTTGGGCATCATCAAGGTTTTCAAGGGGCATTCCAAAACCCCAATGATCACCAAATGCCCAACTTGGAGTTATATCAATCGATTCTTCAAATGCAAAAGATTCAACAAGAAATGGCCATCCAAATGCAAAAGGATCAATATGAAATCATTGCCCAAATTCAAAGGGAAAATAAGGCATATGATGCTAGATTAAATGCTATAGCGGCTAAAACCCTAATGCTTTTAACTCGAACGTCACAACTTGACGAAGGGTGTTCATTTGAGAAAGGGGAACAACCCAATCATGAAGCCGCCGATGAAGTCCCTTTGAGAAGCGAAACTTGCTATGAAGAACCTCAATTGTCTACCCAAGATGAGACGAATGAGGAAATAATCCTTGATGAAGGCATTGTTGGTGAAGAATTGGATGAGATTAGTGAGTTAAATGAGGTGATAGGAGTTGTTGAGTCGTGGGGTGGAAATGATGAACTCAAGTTGTCTTTGTGTGAAAATGTGGAAAAGCATCATGAGCCTCTTGCAAGTAAGCCAAACTTTGGTTTAGAAGAGATTGAAACCGCCGGTAGAAGTTTCAATTCTCTCCCTCAAGATGATATGAGGACAAGTGATGTTTTGAGACTTGAAGATGGGAACCCACAACTTGAAGAAGATATGGAGCTGTGCAATAGGGAAATGAGGTCGAAACCGCTTTTTGTGCCTCATGTTAAATATTTGAAGCTTGCTTGTGGTTGGAGACGATGCTTAGGGAAGAAGAGGTCAATAAAGCTTGTTGGTTGGAAAGACCCCGGAGACCACATGAAACATGACAATGGGTCTTTGGATGACCGCTTCTCACTTCCGACTTTGAAGCTTTGGAGGATAGCTTGGCTCGGGTACTCAATGAGCCCTCATGATGATGTGGCTCTTGCCTTTCACTTGCTCCTCCAAGCCCTTGAGGGCTATGGAAAAGAATGAAAAATCCACCATCCTTGGTTTGACGGAGTTCCTCAAGAACCGTCATGTTGTATATTCCTCTTCCCTCTTCTTTTGAGTTTTTGTGTTTGTATTTGTGTGAGTTTGATTTCTAGGATTTGTGTGTTTTGTAGAGTTCTTGTAATTTGGAAATTTTCTTGAGTGATGTGAGGGAGGGAGTTTTGATGGAAGCTTTTGAGATTGATTGATAGGTTTGAAGTGAAGATGAAGAGTTTTGAAGAGTTGTTGGATGATATAAGCTTTGAAGCTTGGTGGAGGAAGTTGGTTCTTGAGCTTTTGACAAGCTTTTGAGGACGGGATTTTGGATCCCAAAGTATTATTTGTCTTTTGGGTGGAACTATTAATGAAGGAAGGCTTTTTGGCTCGGGAAGCATGTCATCCCGACCGTGATCATTATCATCACGGCCGGGACGAAGTGAGCAACAAATCAGGGGGTACTGACAGGCCATCCCGGCCGGGATCAACGCCTTCCCGACCGGGACGAGGTCTTCCCCACGGTGATGGGGCCGTCACGACCAGGAAGGACCCCAGCCAGCCTCCTTCGCCTTCTTTTCTTCATTTAAGCCCCACCTCACCACTTTATACCCCCACCCAACCTTCCTACTCACCTTTGCCACTATCACTTCATCCTTATACTTCAATTATACACCTTCATCTCATCTTCTCATCACTATACACCGAGTTTCCTCTTAAATCCCAACCTCATTTAACCAATGCAAGCCCGATACTTCAACCACGCCACTACATTTAGGAAGAGGAGGAATATCGATGACAAAGACGAGCAAAGTGTCGAAAATGATCATTTAGACGATGGAGATTGTTGAGTTGCTAACCGTTTGGTAGGCACGACTCTCTTTTCTTTTCCGTCTTTTATTTGCTTAGTCTTTCTTTGTATGTTCCCCTTCCTTTTATGCATTTAGTGTCATGGTGGCCCTCGGGGCCTTTGTGGTTATTGCTCCCGATTCTCGATGATGTGATTACATCGAGAATCATTTGAAAAATCCAAATTGACAAGTTCTTTTCACTTTTTCTTTATTTTTTTATTCCTTTTTTGGTAGAATTTAGTCGAATTTGGGCGGAATCGGGGTTAGGTGACTTGATTACATGTAGCGCTCCCCTCCCATTTCCTTTTATTTTCTTATTTTTATTTCTTCCCCCATCCATATCTTTTCTCATCTCGGCCCTAGGTGACTTGATTACACCTAGGCCCGACACATTCTACCCTTTCTTCACTTTAATTTTTGGTTTTTTGCTCTATTTTCCCTTTTTCGCTTCTTTTTAGTGTCTTCCACACACTACCAATCGAGCATGAGGACATTGCTCGATTTAAGTGTGGGGGAGCGATATCTTAGTCTATATTAGTTTTATTTTCGTAGTTTTTTCGAAAAATCCCTTAAAATTTGAAAATTTTCATAAAAACCAAAAAGATTTTCTTTTGTGTCCTTTTCTTTTATGTCTTTGTGTCGTATATTTGTTATGTTGTGTGTGTTTTGCCTCCCCATTTCCTTGTAGGTTGCTTGATCGCCGTGAGTTTCGGAAAGCTCTTGACATCCGGTAATATCCTTCTATCTCTTTCTCCTTTTTTCATTTAGGTGTTTGGAGAAGAATTTATGATGGTGTGTGCTCGGGTGGAGCTTTTTGGAGTTTGTGGATTGATATGGTTTTTTGCTTGGAGAGTTTCGGGGTGGTGATTGTTTATTTTGTGTATGTGGTTTTATTTTGTTTTGTTTTGTTTGTCTCATTTTCTTTCGTTTTTGTTGCGTCTTTGTTTCATCTTGTTTAGTTTGTATCTTGTGTAGAAAAGGTTTTCGAAAACCCAGATTTGAGGCTAGTGCGCAAGTGTTTACTTTCCCTTTCTAGTGATATGAATCGATTCTTGGACTTTAGTCTAGTAGAATGACTTTAAATCAATAGTTTCGTTGGTTCTTTACCTTGTGTCCACCTAGTCTACTAGGGATTTACTGCGGAATTTGCATTTTGACCACCCACGGAGTGAAAAGGCCTTGGTTGTCGAGTCCCGTCCTCTTAGGTGACCATGTTCGAAATTGTTTGATTAGTCCAAGTTTCCCCCTTTTTGCGGGTTTGAAGAGAAGCGCGCGCCCGACATACTCATTTCCCTACCTTCTACACATTTCCACAAATAAGTTGCATCGCATCGAGGTTTCTAAACTTGCTTGGTTGCAAGAATTGTCTATGGTAAAAAAAATTGGCCAAAAGGGCAAACCAAGGCAAAAAGAAAGAAAAAAAAAGAAAAAGAAAAGGCTCAACAAATCAAAAACAAAATACGAAAGAAGAAAAAGAAATGGCATAGCAAATCAAAGAAAAATACAAAAGAAGAAAAATGCCAAGAAAATCATTTCACAAAAAAAAATCTTACCCCTCAAAAATAAGCCTTTTCACCGATTGTAATTAGGGATGTCAATGGATCGGGTTCGGATAGGATGAAGTCTCACCCGCATCCATCCGTTACATTAAATACATCATCCGTCATCCATCCATCCATCATCCGATGGTGAAACGGATGGATCGAGTGATAAATGGATGACAATTTAATTATTTTTAAAAGCTCAAAAAATGTATTAAATGTTATTCATGTTAAACATATAATGCCAAATTGTACTATATTAAGAACTTTTACTTAATCTTGTAACCTAATCTTTGTTTTGACATAATAAAAAGTATAATAATTTAGTACTTCCTATTAAATATCCTAAGTTTTATATAAATGTATTTTTATTTTATTTTTGTAAAATAGAAAGAATATCGGGTGACGGATGGATAACGGGTGGATTCAGCTTCATCCGTCATCCATCCATCATCCGCTAATTTCGGGTTTTCGTCCATCCATTTAAATCGGGTGGATGGATATTTAACGGTTTCGGGTGAAATTGACATCCCTAATTGTAATCGTGAAGAGCCTACCAAAGGACCGAGTCCCTAGGAAGGATGATAGCGGTAATGGTCGGTATTCCCTCACTTTGCAACCATTATCCACCTTTTTACTTGGACTAGTTAGACTATTTTTGAGCATGAGACGACCCTCTTGGCTTATCGCTAAAGGAGACGGGGTTTCACTTTACCTACAGTGTCGACTAACTCTATGGTTCATCCTTTTTCCATCCTGCCTATTGTCCCGTAGTACGTTCTTAGAAGGTTAGGAGGACCTAGGTAAGTTACCAACAATTTTGTTTCTTTGTTGTCATACTATTAGGATTTTGTCCATTTCGGTTTGTATTATTAGCTTGGGAACGTTTGTAATCCCCTAGAAATTCTAACGCGCTACAGTGGCGGAAACACTGTAGAGTCGGGATTACAACACGCTATAACTATGTTTTGATAAAATTTAAATGGTAAAGTCAAACATTAGGCCTTAAATAAATTGGCCAAAATGAAAATATTCCACAAAGGGGTTTAACAATCCACAAGATAAAATTATTAAAATTTATCGAGCAGGGATCATGTCTGCCCGCTAGCCCACACCCGAAAACATGCATACCTGTCATGTTAAAAACATAACAGCCACAATCAGTGAGGAGCAACGTCAACGTTCTCCCAACTGTACAACAGGATTTTAAAATGGTAATTACTATTATAGGAAAATAGTAAAAATGGAAAACAGCAAAACATCATATTAAAATAAACTTTCAGCGTAAAACGAAATAATCAAATGGGTTTCCGAAGAAACATAAAAAAAATTGCCAACCTGCAAACCAATTTATATCGATAACAATAAAAATATTCAAAATGGCGTTATGGATAAGATTAATGTAGAATCTAGACTTTCACTAGGAGAATACCAAAAACTAGCTTCGAGAACTTAGTTCAAACAAATCAAACTTCGGTCTCTAACTAGACTACTCAACCATAATAGAGCGGCGACTTATAAATGTGTGGCCCTAGTTTAAGATAATGCACACCCCTCCTGGGATTACCTGTCACCCAGTTCAACTTATGACGGCGACTTACTGCGAGGCCTAAGCTTAAGGTCAAAATGTACACAACTCCCGGGATACCTGTCACCCGGTTCAACAACCAATGTACCGATTCCTGATACACTAGCCTTATAGTTGATGGCAAAACCGTAAACCCCAGATTAATACTCTAAACCCACATTTGTTCTTATTCCATAACTCCAAAATAAAATTATCGATTTTCAAAAGATATAATCATTATAAATAGTAAGAGAACAAAAGAAAAGAATCACTTTCCAAAAGATAAAACTTTCTATTTTAGGAAACTTCTATTTTTAGAAGCCTTACTAAAACTAGCATTATGTCAAAGCAGCAAAAATATTAGTTCGTACTAATGCAACATTTTAGTAAACAATGTAGATTTACAAAACCGGTACTTTCGGCCTTAACAATATTAATTTCTAAAACGAGAACATTTGAGTTAATGAAATTATTGGAAGGTCATACAAGTGTTTATAAAATGATTTAGAAATGTCTTAAACATTTTAAATACTACTAATTAGGGTGTTTCCAAAATTTACAAAACTAAAATTCCCTAATTATTATTAGTTTCGACAATACGATTATAAATAGGATTTTACGGCAAATATTAATTTAAATCTTTTAACGCCTTTTATTTAATTAAACCATTGAATATATTTAGAGTATGTTAAGGGATGATTTAACTCCTAAAGTTTCAGAATAAAATATTTTCAAAATGGCTGGAAAAATAATTCTTTTAGGTAAGACGAAGCATTTTAACGATAAATCATAATTTGTCCAAAAATCAATACTTATTAATTAAAAACTTTAATAAATAGTACAAAAATTACGTAAAATAGCTAAAATATATTTGTGGACATTCTGTCCAGAAAAGAAAATTTTCCAGAATCCCAAAACTCGGTTTTTAAAGCGTTTTCTCGTTAATCGTCTAATCTCGACAATAACGATTAATAAAAATAGTAATTACAAAACGATTTAAGTATTAATATCCAAAAAATTATTATTAAACTTAAAAAATCATGATTTTCCAGAAAATACTTTTTTTCCAGATTTCCAAAAAAATCCAGATTTAACAAATCTCGTTAAAACCGTCTTTAAAACCCGTTTTCACAATTAACGATTCATTAATAAAACTTATCGTTCCTAACATTTTATTAAGGCACTAAAAATCATAAAATTACATTTTATTAAGAAATCATCATAATCATATTTTTTCCAGATTTAATCATAGGACCAGAAATCGAGAATTTAAACGACAAACGCGGTTTTAACGATAAACGATTATTTAAAGTGATTAATTAATTCATCCACTTAAAAATTCCGAAAAATTATGAAAAAAGCGAGAAAATTCTATTTCATCAGAAATTTTCACCACGTTAAAAATCAGATTAAAATAAAATGTTTAAGTACTAGAACTAAAAATCGGCTTTTAATCGTTTTTGTCCGTAAACGGTAATAATTCAATATTCGATAACTAAAATATCAGAAAAATACTAAATTATTAAAAATCATCAAAAACATCGTTTTTACAGAATATAAACATATATTACATGTTTAGGCCGAATATTACGATTTTACAAATTAATATGATGATTTAATCGTTAATCTCATAAAAGCGATAAAAATACCGAAACATGCAAATTTTCAACTTTTAAAAATTTTCCAGATTTTATGACATACATATATTGCCAAAATAAAACATAAAAATATATACATGCAAATACACAATTAAAATCATGAAATACCGAATAACATCGACGTTACCTCTACTCCAAGTCTGAATCGATTATATATTCGTCGGCCTCGGGATCGTCCACAAATCCTACCAAACACGAAAATTATGGCAGAAAAATACCATGAGAAAATTAAAAAAAATCAAGGTAAATAATGATCGAAAACAACATCGATTATTACCTTAACGAAAGAATCGGAAAAAGGACGAATTTGACGATGAATTTGAGATGATTAAGGCTCGAATTGAAGCAAAAATAATCCTAGAGAGGGGGGAAGTGCCATGGCCAAATGGAGGAGGAAGAAGAAAGTGATGAATATTTTTTTTATGAAAATCAATGTAAAAGAAATGGATGGTTTTGACAAGAATGAATGGCATTAAAATTTAGATGAAAACTAGGTGAAATAGCCACAAAACAGCCGGCCAAAATAAGTGAGGGGGAGTACGAAGAGTTTGATAATAAAGCATGGAATAAATGGAAGAAAATAATCTTACGTTTACGGTTTAACGTGACAAAATGAAACGTATAAATAATACGTAGTAAAATTTGTGACCAGAAGCTTAGTCGGTCCAAAATGTGAGGAAATGGTCTCAAATAATTTATCAGTTGATAAAAAGTATAATCGTTAAATCGTTAAAGGCATTTCAAGGTAATTCGAGTAAACCTCGCGTAAGAAAATAATTATTCGCGAAATTTCGTATTAAAATCATAAATGGCTACTCTTTAGTAAACAAAAATATTTCTTAGTTGAAAATATTATACAAATGTATTTAAACATTTTTAGAAAGAAGAATAACTTAAATCCGAGCTTAAAAACGTCAATTCGAAGAGAAATAGAATTCCTCGCGGAAAATAAATTAGTTTACGAAGAAAATCAAATAAATAGATTTGAAAGAATTAAAATCTTTAAAATTAAAAATAAAAATCATTAAACTCAACAATGAAAATAGAGCTTAGTAAAATGATGAAATTGAGGCCGAAAAGTGACAGAGTTAAGACGGAGTCCTAACGGAAAGAATAAAAATGCTTAGAAAAATTGCGGGTGTTACAACGTTGTCACTTGACTTGAGTCCTTAACCGGTGTTTCTTTCACCGCTTCGTTGAAGGAAGCGGTATTTGTTTCTTCTTGGATGCAATCGTTTGTTTGTTTGTGTGTTTTCGTGTTCGGTTGTATCCATAGTTTTGTCGCAAGACCTCACTTGCCTTGCGGAGAGCACTTTTCCTCTAAGTGTTCTCGCGTGAGTCAAAAGGGCGTAGGATGCGCTAATACCCGCTCGGTTAGTAGTCTAGTTTCTATTAGTTAGTAGTTAGTTCGTGCTTACTCGAGGGCGAGTAAGGGTTAAGTGTGGGGGAGTTGATAAGTGTGTTTTGTAGTATTTATTTCTCGTGTTTGGTCCCGGTTTCTCTTGTGGAATCGCTCTTTAGAGCGGTTTCGAGGCTACTTATGCTTCTTCTAGCTTGTTTTAGGTTCCTAAGGCCTATCGTGGAGAAATGGAACATTCCGTCTCGTTTCCAGTGCATATGGACCCAATGAATAGAAGCGACGATGATTCGGTGACTTAGACTCAATCCTGAGTCTCATGGAGCCCACTTGAGAATATCCCGAGCACCGAGCATCGATAAGAAGCCTAGGAAGAGCAAATAAGGACCCATCACGGCCGGGAAGGACCCATCACAGCCAGGATGAAAAGACGAGAAGAAACAAGCTGCTGATGGGCCTTCTCGGCTGGGACCACCACCTTCCTGACCGGGATGGGACCCATCCCGAACGAGACCACCACCTTCCCGGCCGGGAAGGACCCAGATCCTACGCCGCTTCATTTTTTCATTCCTCTCACTTATGGAACCCTATATATATACCCCCCTCTTGTATTGTTTGAAGAAAAACGAAACCCTAGGCATACTTTAGGTTAGATTAGCTTAGATTAGTGTAGATTAGCTTAATCCCTCCTTAATTACTCTTTCATTAAACCTTAATCTAGTTCCTAGTTATTGTATTATCTTTGGATTCTTGAAGAGTTTTGGGAGATTATCCAATCTTGACAACATTGGTATCTTCTTGGGTTGATTTTATTCAAAGTGTCAATCTTTTCATTCCTCTCTTTGTTTGGTATAATCTCTTCCTCTTTTATTTAAAAGTTTGAATCTTTGTTTGTGTTATTTGTTGAGAATAGTTTAGATTTCAATATGAATGCTTTTGGTATGAGTTTTCTTATAATTGTTGTTTGTTCTCCATTAGATATGTGTGAGTAATCTCCTTGCTAGGATTAGTAGGGGGATTGGGTGTTTTCATGGGTGATTAAGGGTTTGTTTAAGATGTTGGTGGTAGAGTTGGTTGCTTCTTGGTTGTATGCATGGATCATGTTTGATGAAATGCTTGAATGACTTGTAGTTGCTAATGCATGTTTTCTTGCCTTCTTCTTTTGACCTTATATGTTGCTAGGATGGGTTCTTGCGCGAGAGCGGGAAACATCTAGGACGGTTTTGGAGCGAGAGCCCGAATTATGCCTAGATAGCTTGACTACCCCTTCACCTTTGCTCTCCCTTGATCATCTCATCACCCTTGAACCCAACCTAATCCTAGTTTTTTTCCTATTGAATTCTTCATTTTCACAAGCATAGTTTCCTTATCTTTCATTGTTTTAGTTTGTTTAGCTTTGTTCCTTAGTCTAGTAATCGTTGTAGTTAGCCATCTCTCGTTAGTTCTCCTTCCTTGTTTCCTTGTGACTTAGTCTAGTCCTTAGGCGAACTCTAATCCAAACCCGATTTCCGTCCTTGTGGTTCGACCCGACTTGCCCTAGCTCCTAGTTAGGATTGGTTGGTTTATTTGGTGTCGGGATCCAAGACAAATCCCTACCATCAATGACGATCGGAGGAAGGGGCAGAGCGCCACGGGAATCAAAGATCGACGATCGGAGGGGATCAGGTACGATGAAACTCAGACCGACATAACACCCAACACAAAAGAACGAGAGGTGAGGAACAGACCCAACACACGGAATCAGCGGGAAATCGGTGCGAAAACGGTCAATCAAAGACGTAGACGATCGAGTGGTCAGAGATGGGGCTAGAAAAATAGTCCATCTCCAACAAAGATTGAAAGATAGGAAGGATAATGTGTGGTGGCGGCTGTGATGGTGGGCAATTAGGTTTTAAGATTTGAGATTTTTTTTTGTAGAGAGAAGGGGGAAGTTTTTAGTGAGAGAAGGTGTCGTATGTCACCGCTTGGAGTTGGACTTATTGTTGATAATTCCATTTCTTTAATCTGATTGATGGGAACAATAAAAATAAAATAAATCTAGTACTTTAAAACCATTACCCAAAACCTGGAAACATCATAACCTAGACAAATACTACTCACTCCGAGTTTTTAACATTGTCCAATTTGTGTTTTGGGTGAAAAATAAGGAAGAAAAAATAAGTGGTTAAAAAAAAGGTAGGAAGAGAGAGGAATTGGTGGATAAATGTGAACCACACATTTATAACTAAAACTAAAAAATGTGTAAAATATCAAACTCAATCCAAAAAAGAAAAATAAAATAATATTAAAAACTCGAAGGAAGTAGTAATTATTAAAAAACCCTAATAAAGTATGGTTTGAAATTATCTCCAAAATAGACGTTTCAGACAAATTCAAAGCGTATACTCAGTTGTACTCCTAGTGGCTTGATTGGTTATTAACCCATAGTTAAAAACCCGAGTGATTGTGCGTGCAACCTGAAGGCAAACTGACTGACTGACATGGGAACATCAATTTTCTGATTAGTGATTACAGGAAGAAATCAAAAATAAATAAATTCCAAGAAACAGAGTATGTAGTGGAGTGAGACATCGAGGAGGATTACGACAGGCATTGAATGACATGACATGCTCTGAAAAGAACTACAGATGTTTCAAAGGACAACACTTGCACTCAATCTTTTTTCTTTTTCCCCTTATTATTCCCAACCTCCTTTTCTCCCCTTTATTTATGTTTCAGAAATTCTATCTCCGTCACAAACAAACGACGGATCAAGTAAATACCATTTGAGAAGAAAAGACAAAAGTGCGGTTGATGGGACCTTTGTCTTTTTTCCCTCAAACGGTATTTAATTGACCCGTCTTGAGTTTGCGACGGATATACGCAAGAGAGACCAACTATTTATGTTTATTCTAGTTCATATTTGTCCATGGAATAAGAAATATTGCAAAATAATGAATGTTGGACCTTATGAAATAATTTGTATCCAATAAGATAGATCCAATAAGAACAAAAAAAGTAAAATAAGATCAACAAAAAAGAAAGAGTAAAAATGAGAAGAAACAAAAAAAAAGCCCTAAAAGAAATACAAGAAGAAACATAAAAATCGGGGGGAGTCATAGTTACTCTCCCTTGTGATAGATATATATGAAGACAACTCACGTGCTTTTGTAGTATTTTGTATTTTTTATGTAAATGGAGGTCGTATGTGATCCGTTATAAGTTTGTGACAGATAATTTCGTCACAAAAAAAATTGTGTTCTACTAATGCTCCCTTTCTCTCCAGTTCAATAGCTACTTATTTCCCTTTTGGTTGTATTACATATGCAATAGTTAGCCTCCTCGTCCCGATAATTTGTTGTCCTATTTTATTTTGGATGTCTTAGCTAATTATTGTCCTTTCCATTTAAGGAATAAGATTGATGAACAATTTACCCCTTCACACCCAATTTGGTACATTTATCATTCACTAATGAGCCAATTCCATATTTCTTGGTCTTTGTGACAAAATTAAAGAACAACAATTGACTGTGACGGGTGAGTATATACTTTCATTGTTGGTAAATTTTTGTTGAGTGTATTACACAAATGGGTGAGTATAAATTTACTCATTGTTATTTCCTTGAGCTTTGATTCAAAAGTAATACTCCCATGCTCCGGTCATTTGTTATCTTATTTCATTTCGGGGTGTCTCGATCAATTGTTGTCATTTCCATTTAAAAAATGAGATTGATAACTAAATTGATCTTTCACACCCAATTCGATACATTTGTCATTCATTAATTGATCAGAACCAATTTTCTTAGACTTTGTACCAACAAAGGATAATAAGACGGAGGGAGTAGGCCAATCACTGTGGATTAATTACGAGTGAGGGAGTACTATTTACTATACTTTTCAGTGGTCGTGTGTGCGTGTATTTTTGTTTGATGAATCAAACGCTTCCACTGTTGTTGATGACTTGATGGAGCGATGCATCATTATATTCACCTACAATAATACTCATGTATTTTAAAGTCTCTCGTTGTTTTATCAGTCGTCTCAATAAGTCTATGTTATTAGTTGTACGTTAGACAATTGCATAATACTCAGGATAAATCATTAAACGATGGCAAAAAAAAAGGATAAATCATTAAGACCATGCATCTTCTTTACAGTGGAACTAAAATATAAACTACACTTTATCATACTACTCCCTCCTAGTTAGAGTATTCCTCTCCATTTTTTGTTGAGTATAAAGTGTAAAAGGTGAGGTATGAAATGAAAAGGGGTTGAGTTTAGGTGTGGGAAGAATGATTAAAAGTACATCCAAAAAAGAAAAGTGAGAAGAAAACCAAACTAAGCTCAAAAAGGAAAGTGGGAGGAATACTCAAACTAGGAGGGAGTACTAAAATGAAATATAGTTTTGAATGATAATGGGATTTAAGTGAGCTAAATTTAACTGAATTGATTAAGATTGAACCTAACTTAATTGAACACAAAACAAGATGGATTGAACTGAAGTAATTAAGTTGGAAAGAATATCGTCGTCTAACTCATTAAGATGAAGTGGCCGGGATTGACACAATTTGACATATGAATAATGTCATAAAAATAATACTCCGTTCATGACACAATGTACTACCTACGTTCATTATTTTTCACCTCATTTCATAAGTATTTGTGAGAAATATTTTAATGAAATGATGAAAAAAATAGTGAATGAAGAGTAGTGATTAGGCTACATACGTGCCTTAATTAATAAATACAGAGTATTTTTCTCACATTAGTCATGAGTCATGACTCATGACCTAGTTTCATAGTCGCTCAACAACTTACGTCATTGTGACTCCATTTATTTATAAGAGCCCAAATAATATACTCCGTGTGGAGTAATAAAAATACAAGAGCGAGTATTGCCTCGGCATTCATCATAAATTCATAACATAGAGTCGTCCATGATCAACTTCTTTAATTTGTATTTCCATGATCAACTTCTTTAATTTGTATTGCCATTATATGATGTTAGAGTTAAATGTTTCAAAAGAAGCACACTTAGTGGTATTAACTATCCCACAAGGAACATTTAATGTTTCTAAAATGTGTTTATATATGACCCACTAAAATGTCCTACTAGATGTGTACATGTGAGGACTACGTACACCACACACGCGCGCGCGCCGAACCGGGCCGGGCTCTGGGCTTTGGTAGAGCGCCTGCGGCGCACCGCTTGCGGGTAATTTTTAGTGGTCGGATTATTTGTTTGTCCAGAAGCTTCCTTTTTTCTCAGTCAGTCTTGTTGCCTTTCCAAGACTGATTGTTGTCATTCCTGAGACTGATTGCTGCAAGTCTCCACCTTGCTCTTTATTGCTGTGCATTGAACCACTGTCACTGCTCCACTATATAATGCTCTCTTCTCTTCAGTTTTGACACACAGAAATCATACACTCTCATACTTCTTCATATCTTTCTCTCTGTTTCTCTTTGTTCCGGTTTGATTATTGGCAAACGTTCTTGGCTGTATTCATCCGTTCTTCACCTACACTGAAGTTACGGTTTGGTTGTGGAATCCTGGGAGTTGAGTGTCATTGAGGTCGTGTGTAGCAAACGGGGCATAAATCAACTTTAGAACAGTGATGATTTGTCGCGACACAATCTCTGTTTCGTTCCAGATAAGATCCACTACAAAAAACAGATGAAATTGCGGCGGACGTTTTGCGGCGGACTAAATATCCACTACTACTAATAATACTACTAATCTTCTACTGCTACTACTAATACTACTAATATACTACCACCACTACTACTAATCTACTACTAATACTACTACTACCACCACTAGTACTAATCTACTACTACTAATACTACTTAACTACTACTAATAATACTACCAATCCACTGCTACTAATCTACTACTAATACTACTACCACCACTACTATTAATGTACTACTACTACTACTACTTAACTACTACTAATAATACTACTAATCTTCTACTACTACTACTTAACTACTACTAATAATACTACTAATCTTCTACTACTACTACTAATATACTACTACTAATACTACTAGTAGTAATTTGTTGGGTGTTGATACATGATTGTTGTTGTTTACAGTTTAGGTTACGTATTGTTGGTAAGACATGTTATACATCTACTCAGACCTACCTAGTACCCGTTCAAGAATTACTTGTTAGGAGTAATTCTTGAATAGTCCCCGTTTTGGGACTGTCTTTGTACTTTTCATGTCACTTAGGTGGTAAACACGAAATTTTGTTATGTCGATAAGAAAAAGTCTTGTGGCAATTCCCTCATTGTTCTCCGAATGCACATGTGGACTTTTCATATTTCCACATAGTTCATTTGGAGAACTGGGGCGAATTGCTGCCGGATTTTTTTCTTATCGGCATAACAAAATTTTGTGTTTATCAGTGGCATGGAACGTACAAGGATGAGTTTAGGTTGGAGTGATAAGGTCCCAAGGTGGTGAAACTGTTTCGAAATGATGTCTAAATGGGTTTACGGATTTATGAAAGCATGTTCAATTGACTGCACTTGGTTTACATTGTTCTATAGATAATGTCCATAATATTAGGCGTCGTTGAATGTTCTTCCCCACGCTCAACTAATTTAATAATTTCTACGTACTTTGCATGCACACACACACACACACATATATATATATATATAGAGTGAGGATCCGGTGAGTCTTCATCTTTAGATGAGTCCGTCCTTTCAATCTGGACCACACAATCAAACAAGATTGAATGGCTGAGATTGGACCACGTCATTAAGGAAGAGTAACAAGGCCTTTGCATACACAAACATCATAACTCTTTGATTTCATATTACTGTGACATTATTACTGTGACACTGCTACTGTGACATTATTACTGTGACACTGTTACTGTGACATTATTACTGTGACACTGCTACTGTAATTCCTTATTGATGTGACATTCATTGATTTCATATTACTGTGACACTGGTACTGTGACATTATTACTGTGACACTGCTACTGTGACATTATTACTGTGACATTCTTTGATTTCATATTACTGTGACATTATTACTGTGACACTGCTACTGTGACATTATTACTGTGACACTGCTACTGTGACATTATTATTGTGACACTGCTACTGTAATTCCTTATTACTGTGACATTCTTTGATTTCATATTACTGTGACATTATTACTGTGACACTGCTACTGTTACTGTGATAGTTCTGTTACTGTAACACTGCTACTGTTACTGTGACACTGCTACTGTAATTCCTTATTGATGTGACATTCATTGATTTCATATTACTGTGACACTGCTACTGTGACATTATTACTGTGACACTGCTACTGTGACATTATTACTGTGACACTGCTACTGTAATTCCATATTACTGTGACATTCTTTGATTTCATATTACTGTGACATTATTACTGTGACACTGCTACTGTGACATTATTACTGTAATTCCTTATTACTGTGATAGTGTCACAGTAAGATAGTTGTGTTACTGTAATAGTGTTCTGTTACTGTAACATTATTACTGTGACATTATTACTGTAATTCCTTATTACTGTGATAGTGTCACAGTAAGATAGTTGTGTTACTGTAATAGTGTTCTGTTACTGTAACATTATTACTGTGACATTATTACTGTAATTCCTTATTACTGTGATAGTGTCACAGTAAGATAGTTGTGTTACTGTAATAGTGTTCTTTTAGTGTAACAGTAAGATTATATACGATGAAGATGACGCTGAATCTCAGCCATTCATGTGATTTGATCATGTGGCTGTGATTCGCGGGACGGACTCATTTAAGATAGAGAGACTCACGAGATGCAATTCCTATATATATATATATATATATATATATATATATATATATATATATATATATATATATATATATATATATATATATATATATATATATATATATATTGTCCTCACAAAGAATGAAGAGAGTAGAAATGAAGTGGATGTACGAGAGATTAGATGAGCGAAAGAAGCCTAAACATGAATACAAAGACGGTGTGTTGAAATTTATCGACTATTCCATAAACAATAACGTCCACTACACGAAACAACAACTTAGGTGTCCTTGTAGTAAATGCAAAAACTTTGCCATACTAGATGCCCTTGATGTTAGAGATCATCTCTACAAAAACGGGTTTGTTCCAAACTACTACGTCTGGACGTATCATGGTGAGGATTCTGATCTCGTTAGTGATAGTCACGGAGCGGGTAGTAGTAACCCATATCGGGAGTTCGTGGAGGATGCGTTACCGTCCGACCGTATCGGGATTTTCTGTGTGTATGTACCTTCAGTATTGTACATTGTTAATTTGTTTTCATGTTTTGCAACTATGGTTCTCGTAGCGGAAACGTAATAATGGCAGGTGCTGGGAACAACGACGATATACCGGATGCCGATAAGAAATACCTTTCGTGGAACGAAAACGGCGTTTGGTAAGAATTCTTGTACTGTATTAATGTTTTCATTTACGATGGAATATAACTCGTTAAATTGTCGTTGTAGGTGGGAAGATGGCGACATTGTCAATTACCTACGCGAGTCCATCGTCGGCACTTACATGAACACCCCTGGCGTTTATAGGAACTGGACTGAGGCGCCTCAACTGGCGAGGGACGCCATGTACTCCCACTTCGAAGTGAGTTTTTTTTTTGGGCTAATACTTGAACTATTTAAGTAATTTGTAAATTTTCTAATAATTTGTTTGTCTTTTGCAAACAGAAACGGGTGAAGATCGATCCGGGTTATGAACTGCGAAACGCGTACGAGGTAAGGATCAAGAAGCGTCTCTCCGACATCTTCCAGAGAGCAATGAAGGCGAAGGAAAGGCCTACTTGGATCCCGGAGAACAAGTACCAGGAGCTGCAACGTAGGGCAATGGATCCTAAATTCCTGAAGAAAGTAGAAGTGAACAAAGCGAACCGTCGTGGCGGAAACAAAGACGGAGTAGCGAAAGGGACCAACTGCCTAGGGCGTAATAGCGCGACAAAAGCTTTCAATAAAATGGTATGTGTTATGAAAATAAATTATTAGTTTTTTATGTTCAATATAACATGGTTTGTACGTGTTCTGACATTTTATTTCGAAGGGACCGAATGCGACCCCGATTCAGCTGCTTCACAAGTTAAAGAAGAACAAGAAAGGTCTTTGGGTTGATCCCATTGCAGAGGAGGTGGACGTAAGTTCTCCGACAATAGAATTCAAATCATATTAAATTATCTCAACTTCATCATTTGGTGTTAAGCTATATAATTTAACATTTGAATGTCATTTCAGCAAAAAATTGTACAAGCGAGGGAAGAGGCAATGTCCCAAGGAGGGGAGGCGATATCACGTGTGGACGAGTTTCGCTTATACCATGACGCCTTGGGGGGGTTCAACAAGAAGAAACGTGTGTTCGGGGTTGGAAGTGCAGCCAAAGAACTGTTCAAACCGTGCATGAACCATACCAGTACCGCGGTTGATGACTCGTACGTACCCACCGCCGCCACCCAGCAACGGACCGAGAACATGAGAATGAAAGAGGACTTGAAGAAAATGGAGGAACGGCAGCTGCAGCATGAGCGCGAGATGCAGGACCAGAGGAGGACGATAGAGATGCTGAAGGAGAGGATCGCTATGTCCGATGAAGGCTGCAGTTCTATGCCACGGGGTCAGAGGCGTGACGACAACGCTGACGATGGTCACGCATTTGGTAGTAACATGGAGGTAGACCCGTCCCATTAGGTAGACTAGGTAATATGTATTTTCTAATTACTAGTCCTCGAACTTGTTAACGGAATATATATTAGTTTCTTGGGAATTAGGTGGACTTGTGAACTTGGGGATTAGGTAGACTTGTGAACTTGACTTGGGAATTAGGTAGACTTGTGAACTTGGTAACTTGGTAACTTGTGAACTTGTGAACTTGGGATTAGGTATACTCGGTAATATATTAGTTTCTTTTCGATCATTGAGCATGTTCTGCTTCTGCGTGAAAGATTCGATGTGGAATTTGCTCGGGAGGAGCACATTTGGTTGCACGTTGTGTGCTTTTATTTTTTTCAAGTCGATTTTCTGTTTTGGGGACGTTTTATATCCAGCAGATATTGCCGTACAGACCCAGTTTGCAAGGGAAAATCCCACGCAAAACTGGATGCACACCCATTTGTTGCAAGGGAAAATCCCACGCAAAACTGGACGCACACCCACTTGTTGCAAGGGAAAATCTCACGCAAAACTGGACGCACACCCATTGGTTGCAAGGGAAAATCCCACGCAAAACTGGACGCACAACCATTTGTTGCAAGGGAAAGTCCCACGCAAAACTGGACGCATACCTATTTTTGCGTAGGAATATCCGCCGCACACCATCCAATTTCCGACGCTTAAACAGTTGACTTCAAGTCCCCTTTGACCTTCCTAGTGTCGCCATTTCCGCCGCATGTCCCACGCGAAACAGTATGCGGCGGCCGATCCGCCGCAAGTGTTCCTCTTTGCGTCCAAAATTAATGGCGGTCTTTCACGTCGCGGAATCCGACGCAAACTTGATTTCGCGTCGGATTTTCGTGATTCGCGGCGGATTTTTCCGCCGCGACAGACCCTTCATTTTTGTAGTGATCTTACTTTGTTCTCTCCCTATCTCTACTACTACCGTGATAACATTCTAAAGTTGATTTAATTTCGTTTTTCATCATGGTTGGTAGTCCAGTTAGTGCTGTTGTTTCTACTCCTCCTCCTCCTGTTGTCACTTCTGTTCCTACTGTTGTTCATAACCCTTTCATACCCGACATGTCCAGATTAGAACTTTTTGATGGAAAAAATTATCGTATGTGGTCGGATAAAATGGAATTTTTTCTAACTCAATTGGGGGTCGTTTATACACTTACTAAATCTGATGCTCCAGTATAATCGGGTAGAGATTTTGAAACGGATAATGTTACTTGTAGGAGGATGTTACTGCATTACATTACTTCTTCTTTGTACTTGATTTACAGTAAGTTTAAGAAGGCTACTGAAATTTGGGATGCTCTTAAAACCAAGTATGGTTCTGATGATTATGGAACGAAAAAGTATGCTTGCAGTCGTTGGCTAAATTTTAAGTTGGTGGATGAGAAACCCATTTTAGATCAAGTTCATGAATACGAAAATCTTTGTGCAGAGGTAATGGCGGAAGGTATGAAAATTTGTGAAGTTTTTCAGGCTAATTGTTTATTAGATAAGCTTCCGGTTTCTTGAGAAAATTATGTTCGTAGTATGAAACACAAACAAAAGGATTTTACTCTTTTAGAACTAGTGTCTCATATAAAAATTGAAGAGCAAAACCGGATTCAGACTCTAGGTAAGCAAGTCGAACACTCTTCTTCCATGGCTAACCTAACCGAGTCTAAAAACCATTATGTAGACACCCACATTTTACTGCCAGGTGTCTATAGCAGTTTCCGACAAACACCCGATGATGATCGGACGCAAACATGCTTTAACATACTCGAAAATGGGCTCAAAATCATTGGCATTTGGCTTGGGCTTTTTACGGAGTACAAATTTCACAAAACCAACCTCAAATTCAGGCCCAGTGGGTCGTTTCGAGTCAAATAAGACTAATTTGGGTCGAATCCGACACCAGGGGCAAAACCGTCTTTTAGCGACCGAGTCAAAACTCGGTCAAAGATATTTTCGAAACGTGTGAGTCAGCCGTGTCACCCCACGTGACCGACTCAAGCTCGAATATTACAAAAAATCAGCTACACAAATATTAAACAATTCCGTTAAAGTTAGAATTCGATCTCAAGTAGGAATTCTATCCGAACACCGAATCAAACACTCGACCGAGCATCAAATACTCGGCCGAGCAGCCTATTTTCAGCCGAGTTCCTTTCTTCTTCACCAAGAAAGTGAGTTCTCGTTCCTCTCAACCTCTTACGTTTTCTATCCAAACCGGTATTTCTTGTTGTCTAAGCAAGACTACCTTCTTTTCCTATAAATAGGACCCTTTGCATGCACATTAACACACAATATTCATACACATTCAACACATCAACTTTCTTATTCATATACACCAACATCAAGCATACACACCAATTATTCACACATAAACATAAACCCCATACACCTAGCATCGAGAAACCGATAGTGCATCCGAGACCTGAAGGAACCGACCCTTACCCGATACCCTTCTTACACGTCCCATACCACCATAAACTCACCGACATTAACTCGACGCTCCCGTGTCCAAACCACATTCTGACGAGCCCCGATCCGAGTAAACAAAGCATGCAGGTTGAGGGTGTAAAATCAAACCCGATTTCTCTCTTTTCTTCCCTCCTTTCTCTCGTTTTCTTCTTCTTTTTGTCGCGTCTTCGTCGGTCGTTTATTATGGGTCGTTCGTCGCATTTTTTTTCTAATATCGATACTACAAAAACTATTTTCATATAACGAATATTCTTAAAAATACGATACCAATTCTTTAGTCGAATATCGTATTAAAAGGATTACATTAATCTCATTGATGCTAAAAAATCGTTACTTTTTACAAAATACGACGATTTTAACGCGGAGAGAATTAACATTATTTTCTTTTCATTCGAATTCCTTTTCATAACAATTTTATAAAACTTTTTTAAAAAGTCATTCCGAATATTCTATATCGATTTCATAATCGAATATCGAATACAACGAACATCGAAAGTATAAATCGAGTATAAATTAATTCATATTTATACGCGATTTATCGAAATTAACGATTTTTGAAAATAAACGAGCCGAGACAGCAGCCCACGCGAGTCGCGCCCCTCCCAGGCGACTCGCGCGGGAGCCTTGAAACCGCGGCCTCTTTCTTCGTTTTCTCTACTTTTTTTTCTTAAGCATCGTTTTTCTAATTCTACAAAACGATTTATCAAAACTTTTTCTTTTCATCTTTTCCAAAATTATTCCGAATGTTTGATATCGATTTCATAATCGAATATCGAATATAACGAATATCGAAAATATTGAATCGAGTACGAATTATGCGATATTTGTACGCGATTTAATAAAGTCATCGATTTTCAAAAAATCGACCTCGAAACAGGCCGGGTCGCGAGTCGCGCGGCCGGCTGAAACATGGCACGTTCTTCGTTTTTTTATTATTCTTCGAACATCGTTTTTTAGACAAAACAGCATCTTTTCAGATCTCAACTCTATTTTTATTGACCTCGGTCAACGCGTGTTAATCCATCACGTGAATTAAACCATGCATATCATCATATTTATTATTTTTAATGCTCAATCGTTACTAACTCGTTTGCTCGAGTTTTTTTAGCGATTTCTTTTCATCTTTTCATCTTTTGTTTTATTATACTAAAAACGAATCTCACATGCTAAAATACAACTTTGACGTTAATTTTAGTTGCATTAAATCGACTTAGCAACCCATTCAATTCTTGCATGTTTAGGTAAAACAATGTTTGCATATCATTTCATCGTTCAACTAACACGCGTATTAAAACATCAAACGATATCCTAGTAGAGGCCGCTAATGTGCGGGCGGGGTTGGGTGTCCTTAGTGGGCTTCCCAACACGTACCCTCACCCCTTGCTCAGAACCTCGGTTTCCGGATGTCTGAAACCATTGGCAACGAGAGTCATTCAATACACGGTGTATCCGATAACGTCGGTATCGGTATCAAATGTAAAGGGACGAACCCAATAAACTCTGACACTGGAAATGGGCCGTATTTTGTATACGGCCCACTACGACATAGAGTGGGTTCGAACGGGCCCGAACTCCCACAAAGTTCGGTGGCGACTCCAACTTCGATTTAAATTTCGATTCGATCCATTCTCATATGGAGATTCATTCGCCTCCCAAACCCGCGCGTGGCCGCGTCGGGGTGGACCTATGTCATGTCCACACATTACAAGAGTAAAAAACGGGGTAACAAGTCTTCTAATCAAATTCATGGACTAGAAACCAGAATACTTTCAAACGGGATGGCAAAGGGGATTCTAAAGGTGAAGGTAAACGGGAATTTAAGGGAAACTGTTTCACATGTGGTAAACTGGGTCACTCGGCTAGATTTTGTCCCGAAGGTTTTTCTCCTGCTGGTAAAAGGAACTCCAATAAATCTCATGTTAATTTTACTGAACAAGATGACGATATAATTGCTGCTGTTGTGTCAGAAGTTAATCTAGCACTAGTACAAAAAATACATTAGGCATGGGGAAAAGGCTACGGTTTCAGTTAATAACCGTAACCCAAAGATCTTTTTAGAATAGGATTTACAAAAGGTTACAGTTGTTTGAAAATAACTGAAGCTAAATATAAACGACTTCGGTTGAGTTCCTAAACCGTAACTAAAAGTGGTTATTAACGTAACGGTTTTAATTTGGAAAATGTAGTCAAATATAAAAGGCTTCGGTTGAGTTTTTAACCGTAGTCAGAAGTGATTCTAAATGGCAACAATCATAATAAAGAAGGCGTAATTATTTACGTTAACATAAATGAATTTAATTGAACATACAAAAGTTGCCAATTTTTATACCATTAATTAACATACACACACACACACATATATATATATATATAGAGAGAGAGAGAGAGAGAAGGGGTCATATAAGTCTCTTCCCTTCTTATAAGTCCATAAAGCTTAATATCAATCCTTGGATCAAAGTAATATGAATGGCTGAGATGTGGTTTATTATTTAATTTTTTTTTAAAAAAAAAAAGTTGTACGTTCAACTCCTCTTTTTTCTCACCTTCATTATTCCCAACCTATTCAACCTCTTTTTTCCCACCATCCACCCTCAATATTCCATTCACTTCACTTTATCAATCTTCATTACTTCATATTCACTCCATTCAATTTTATTACTCAATATTCACAGCCTCTTCACTCATGAGTCTTCATCTTCATTGTTCATCATGCCATTCAGTACTCTATTCCCGACATTCTCTTTCGGTCGATTTTATCTCTTTTTGTAGGTAAATTTTTGTTCTCTAATTAGATTGTGCGTATTTTCTTCTTATATTTAGTAAAATTTGGAGATTTGTTGTTTAATTGCACGAATTTGGGTTTTTTTTCTCACAAAATTAGGGTTTTTTTTACAAATTGGGGGTTTTGTGTTTAATCGGGTTGTTATTTCGACTTTAGAAAAGCAATGTCGAGTTGTTAAATTATTTCGAGCAGATCCAGTGGATTTCGATTTGTTGTTTTGTGATTTTCAGGGTTTTCTAGGGTAATTTCTGGGATTTTTGATGTTTACTGTTTCCGGGTTTTATCAATTTGTATGCATGTTTATAATCTGTCTCTCAAGACTCGATATCAGTTTGTTCATTAAGACTCAATTTTACTGTTTCTGAGACTCGATATCAGTTTGTTCATTGCATCTTTATTTCCACTTTTCATTTGGTTTGACTATTATATGCTAATTGATATTTTTTTCATTATGTTTTTGAATTTCAATTAATATAGTATATGTTTTTCAATTATTTATTGCAGATTTTTGATGAAGATGAAGAATTAAAAATGGAGATGAAGACGAAGAGGAAGAATTAAAAATGGAGATGAAGGTCGGACGAGTTTTGTAAATGAGTTGCTTTTTATAGATATTTGTAATTTCAATTCACATATTTTGTAACTTCAGTTCACATATTTTATAACTTCAGTTCTGTAGACACCCGCATTTTGACTGCCAGGTGTCTATGGCAGTCTCCGACAAACACCCGATGATGATCGGACGCAAACGTGACTTGGTATACTCGGACTTGGGCTCGGAATCAATAATGTCCGACATGGACTTTTAGCGGAGTAATAATCTCACAAAACAGACCTCAAATCCAGGCCCAGTGGGTCGTTCCGAGCAAAATAAAACTAATTTGGGCCAAAACCGACACCAAAAATAAATCCCGTCTTTTAGCGACCGGGTCAAAACCCGGTCAAGGACGAACCCGTCACACAAACCAGCCAAGTTCAGCTTCTAGAAATTGCGCTCAAATCAGAATTCAAAAATGCAAAATCAAATCACAAAAGTCAACCTTACCTAAACTAACCCTAATCACACCCCTACTCTATAAATACCCCACTAATCACCATCATTTGGGAGACTTTTTTTTCAGCATTAAAAACCCTTAAAAAAGCTGAAACATAAGCCTTAAGAAAGCTCTTTCATCCTACAAAATTCTACCCTAATCATCCTAGACATCACACACTACAACCCTAAGCAAAAATCATACAAAAATCGAGCCATTTTGCTCTCAAGCAAACCGGCACACACACACACACACATATACACACCATAACTCACATTCATCCTCGATACTCCGGTGTTCCGTCGCCATTTACGAGTCTATTTCCGAGGCCTATACCAAGCATGTATGTTGAGGGTGTCCTAAACCCCATCTTGATCCTTTATACTTCGTTTCTATTTACGTTTTTGTGTAATTTATATTATAATTATACTAATATCGTAATACTAACACTAACATCGCTAACATTTTTATTTCTCGCATACTAACATTTCATTTCTCGCATACTAACTTTATTTTCTCGTTACTAACACTATAATACCGCGTATATATTAATACTAGTATCTCGGTTTCGAATCCGTTTGACTACGACGATCGCCTAAAGTCCGTCTAATCCCTTTACGAGTAATGACGGAGGTGGAGCCCTTTCGAGGAGCCCCGCCCCAATATTCTCAAGGGCGTGACGTGATTGCAATCGGTTGTAGTTGAACGCACTCGATCCCATTTCAATTAGTACGAAACCCGTTGACACGAAAATCGACATCACATAATCCGAAAGGGTTAGTTTCGATGTCGTGACGTAGAGGGATACTATTTCGTCACTAATTCAAAATCATCAATCTATAAAAAACATAAGCCGAGTAAATAAAACCGTATTGGCACGTGATTACAAAAAGAGACGAGTTTTCGACAAATAAAAGGGCACCCGACCAGACCCGCACGCGAGTCGCGCGACCAGCCATGCGACTCGCGGGCAGGCCTGTTTGGCCGAGCCTACTTTTTCTCGATTTACAATAAAAAAGGCACCCGACCAGACCCGCACGCGAGTCGCGCGACCAGCCATGCGACTCGCGGGCAGGCCTGTTTGGCCGAACCCACTTTTCCTTTTTCTTCTTCCAACTTTCTACCCTACTCGGTCCTTACATTGACATGCGACCTTCGCGACATACGACCATATTTTAAAACTCGTTTTCTCTTTACGACTTTTTTAGTCAACACGTGTAAAGACCATCACGTGAACTCATCTTTTCTAAAATTCACACTCATGCACAATACTAAAAGAAACGACTTTGATCGACGGTCTCACACTATTAATTTTTATGTCGACGACTCTTTAGTCGTATCCGACATGTAATTAATTAAGACTTCATTTTTCGAGGTGATAAGTCGGGACAAGACATCGAGGTACGAGGTCGGGTTAGATTCACGCCTAGATCTCGAACCTCCGTCCTTTGATTAATATGCAATATAATGCGTAATTAATTAAGGTTCGTCCGTCTAGCTAATTCACGATTTAGCGAATATTTATTATATATGGGTCTTTGTCGAGTCATGTATTTTATTTTTCGCTTTTCTTATTCGGTTCATTATTTCTTTTAATCGTTATAATAATCGTCGTATTGTGAATTCCGGGTTGTATTTCCGCCCGTGTAACTTGTACGTTACTTATTTTCGAGTTTCGTTTATTTACTTGCTCATTGCTTTATAAATGAACCTCGCATGCTAAATCACTTCGACCATAATAAGATGCATTAAATGACGTAGTTCATATATCATTCATATGCTTAGTCCGAAAACGCTGTTTGCATATCATTTCATCATTTTACTAGCGCGCGTACACGAACACGAACGGTGTCTTAGTAGAGGCCGCCATTTGCGGGCGGGGTTGGGTGTCCTTAGTGGGCTTCCCAACACGTACCCTCACCCCTTACTCAGAACCTTTGGTTTCCGGATGTCCGAAACCCTTGGCGCACGAGAGTCATTCTTTACACGATACCGGTGTAGATGGTATCGGTATCGCAATGCAAAGGGACGAGCCCAATGAACTCTGAAATCGAAGTGGGCTTACTTTGTGTATAGCCCATGACGACATAGAGTGGGCTCGTATGGTTCCGAATAACCACAAAATTCGGTGGCGACTCCATTTTGACTTAAATTTCGAACCCGAGAACAATCTCACCACGAGATTCATTCGCCTACCCAAACCCGCGCGTGGCCGCGTCGGGGTGGACCTACGTCATGTCCACAAGTTCGTATATTGTAACTTCAGTCCATTTATTTGTAACCTCAGTTCACATATTTCACTTATTCTAATCAGTTCATATATTTTTGTAATTTTACTTCATATATTTTGTAACTTCAGTTCACATATTTTGTAACTTTAGTTCACATATTTAGTAACTTCAGATCGTATATTGTAACTTCAATTCTAATCCGTTCATATATTTTTGTAATTTTACTTCATATATTTTGTAACTTCAGTTCACATATTTTGCAACTTCAGTTCACATATTTTGTAACTTCAGATCGTATGTTGTAACTCAAATCCATTTTTGTAACATCAATTCTAATCATTTCATATATTTTTGTAACTTCAGTTTATATATCACGTAATTTCAGTTTATATATTTTGTAACTTCAGATCATATATATTATAACTCCAATCATGTTCGTATATCATGCAAAAAAAACTCATATTAATCAACAAAATTGACGGTGGTGGAGATAAAATGAAAATAAAACAAAAAGAGAGGAAATTAGAGTAATTAAAGAAATCTGATTTTTTTTTTTAAAATTAAATTTGTATGGAAGTTGATTAATGTGGTGGAAGGAGAGAGAAAAGAGGGTAGTAATTGCTACATGGGGAGTGTAAATTAAGGTGAAAATTTGTGTATTTGGATCAAATCTCAACCACACATCCTCACCTCATCCTATGGCCCAAAATAAGACTTATGTACTTATAGGAAGAGGTATCCTTATGTGAACCCCCCCCCCCCCCTCTCTCTCTCTCTCGCTCTCTCTCTCTCTCTATATATATATATATCCATAATATCCCTAAATAACCTGATTTATAGAATAAATTTCCTAATCATACAAAAAATCCCTGAATATACCTAAATTCAACGGAACCCACGAACTACACCTTCCTCAATTCTCTACAAAATCCACGAACAGTACTCGCTTAACTCACCCCTAATGGCAGAACCCCGCCATCGATAACCTAAATGTAGAACTTTGCCTCAATTCTCCTAATTGCAGAACTTCAACTTGAAATTCAATTATCTAATTGCATACCCTGGCCAAAAAAGTCGATTGGAGATTTGGGGACGGCAATACGCATGAAGAAATGAATTGATTCACCTCTTCCTCGCTTCCCTTCAACAATAACTTGATATTCGGTAAGTTATGTGGGAACTCGTATATATACTTACTGTGGAAAATATAACAATAATGTGAAAAATCTTATAAATTACTATGGAAAATAAAACAATGTGGGTTGGTTTCAACCATCTCATCCAAGACTCAATGTCAGTTTAATGAGTTTGTGGATTTATATGTTTAAGTTCTCCTGCAGCTTTCACATGTTAGGAATTTACTATCATACTGTGAGAAATGAACATATTTCTAAAGCAATGAACTCATGTTACTTGACCTCTATGTCAGGGAGGAGAGGTAAAGCTTTTGGTCAGATCCTGACACGGAGCTTAATCTTGCTAAAAATACTGGTATTATTAGTGTCTTTTGCATTTCTACCAATTCAGGCCGCATTTCTTGTGAATCAAATGCAGTCTGACAACAGATGTGCAGGCTATGGTGGGTGTATCTTGCAAATTGCAGGATGCGCTTGTTTGGATTGAGCTTGGTTTGATGCACTTGTTACCAATCCTCCACTCACTATTTGCTGCTTATTCAGGTTACCTTCTCGTCTTGAAAGCTATATTTAGTGGTTATGGCACTTTCAATCTGATGACAAATTAGTATATTTAGTTGGATTAAATTGTTTCTATGGGTATGATTCTGGTTGGTCAGATGACAAATTAGTAAGCATTTTGGATTTAGCAATAAGGCTGTTTGTTTATTTACTTATTTTCAATTTACTTGCACAGTAAATTTGTTGCATTTTTGAAGCACCAAGTCATAGGACATTTACCAAGCACACACTACTATGTTTCCTAGAATTCCACTTACCTATTGGGGATTAGATATAATTTGTCTTTCTTTTCTTTTCTCCCTCATGAACCCTAGATCTAATTATATTAGTATTAGTATTGGGGCAATTAATTATATAGAGCTAATAATCCTTCATATCGTGGTGTAATTTGTTATAAATTCTAATGTTCGATCTTGTCTTCTTTCATTTTGTGTTATATATAAACTGATCTACTTTGTACTAGTAAATAACAAAAATCAAAGATATACGGAGTACGTTATAGTAATATACCATGAAAGTTAAATATATGTGCTACTCATTTCAATATAATATATACACTAATTTGAATATTGTTATTAAATTATACAGACGGACATGACATTTATATTAAGAAAATCAAATAGGCGCATACCACTTACTGTAGCGACTTTCTTCAAGGTGGTTATTGTACAAGATGCGTGTTTAAATTATTAGATCAATCAAGTAGATTATTTTTTGGACATTTGTGGATGTTGGACGTTGATCCTCCTGGTGGTGATAATAACATTGTGGATGATGTAAAAAGTGATTTACCTGACATTTCGATCACGGTTTCTAATCATCTAACAAGTCGGGAGCAAATTTCGTTCTTAAAAGAGCTTTCTTTGAAGTCGCCAAGGTCGAAAAGGTATATCACTACCACGTTCTGCTCACTCTTTTGTGTGCAATGTTTGTTTCTCTGGTTATACTTTGTTGTTTTCAAAAGTAGAGATTATGTGTGAATTGGTGTATAAGTTCGATATACCTTGCGGAGGTTGTGTGAATTTCTACTTTGGTAGTGTTTGTAGATTATGTTTTGGTGTATAAGTTTGATATACCTTGCGGTGTGTATTTCTTTTAGCTGGGAGGGATCACCTTTGTTTGGAATTCTAAGTATTAAAGTTGTTTATGTTCTATGCTTGATTAAAAGCTACTAACACCTTCTATTCCATTTTTTTTTGCCACTTAGCACACTCATATATTTAATCCAGCTCATAACATGTCACTCACCCATTTTTCCATTGAACTAGTAACACACCACCATTCAAGAAGGGGATCTCACGTATTATTTAAGCATTGTAAATAATTTAGCTATCTTATTTGTTGTTGGTTTTTTTCTTCTATTCAGGTTACATTATAGATGATGCAATCTACGATAAATACTTTGGCATAGTCGACCCGTAGCAGGTCCTTTTGTGCATGACATCCTCTCAATTCAACTAGTTAAAAGGTCCTTTTCGTGTTTTGGATGGATAGCATGTTGTACTACTGGACATTCAAGGCCACATTTCAGGCTACATTATAGAGCAAGTAAATCCGATAACTGGCCGGTGCATTAATGCAAATGAGAGCTGCATATCAGTACGCATGTTCAACATGAATCAGACCTCTGGCGTGTGCCAATCCAAGGTTGTATTATGCCTTAATGAAGGAATGTTTTCTACCTCATGTGTAACTGAAGTTGCTTGCTTTTTGTTGCTAAGCTACTATTTGCTACTATCAGTGCTTTTAATTACTATTATGGATTAATTTTTCAATAAATATTCTGTTAATTTTGTAATATATATATTTTAATTTTTTTTTTGTTGTGGAAATGGC
This sequence comes from Agrostemma githago, assembly GCA_958450325.1. Classification (NCBI taxonomy): domain Eukaryota; kingdom Viridiplantae; phylum Streptophyta; class Magnoliopsida; order Caryophyllales; family Caryophyllaceae; genus Agrostemma; species Agrostemma githago. Next base: position 56,978,097 of record OY288241.1, read on the forward strand.
TTCGGTTCATTACTAAGAACCGAAGCCTTTAATTGACTTATGGCTTCAGTTCAATATAAACAACCGAAGTCACTTCCTCAGTTTTGGCTTCGGTTGTTACAATTAACCGATGTTGTTACTGACTTTTGGCTACGATCTAAATCGACAATTGAAGCCTTTACTACATTTTTGGCTTCGGCTCCTATAAATAACCGTTGCCATAAATATTTTTTGCTTCACTTAACAACCGAAGCCGCAACTCTTACACTTAATGCTACGCCTTGATTTACTACACCCATTTAACCGTAGCCAAATGTCCATTTTAACCGAAGCCACAAGTGCTTTTTGTACCAGTGTAGTAAGCAATTTTTCCGAATGGGTTGTTGATATTGGCGCTACAAGGCGCATTTGCTCCAATCAGGATGTTTTCACGGACTACTCTCAAGTACCGAGTGGAGAATGCGTTTTTATGGGGAATTCAAGCACCGTGAAAGTACTTGGTAAAGGGAAAGTCATTTTGAAGCTCACTTCCGGTAAGACTCTTGAACTGAATAATGTGCTACACGTTCTTGATATTCGAAGAAATCTTATTTCCGGAGCTTTACTAAACAAAGCAGGTATCAAACTAACTTTTGAATCGGATAAACTTGTGCTCACTTGAAATGGAAATTTTGTTGGTAAAGGATTTTGTAATGGTGGATTGTTTGTATTAGACATAGAAGTTATTAATAAGAATTCGTCTGCTTCTATTTATATTGTTGATTCTGTTTCTTTATGGCATGCTAGACTAGGACATGTGAATGTGACCTCCATTAAAAACATGAAAAAGCATGATCTTATTCCTGACTTTAACGACACAAATTTTGATAAATGTGAAATATGTGTCGAAGCTAAGCATGCTAAAACACCCTTTAATAAATGTGTGGAACGTTCTACTACGCTTCTTGAGTTGATTCACTCGGACTTAGCTCACTTTAAGAACACCACAAGTAGGGGTGGGAAACATTACTATATCACTTTTGTGGATGATTTTTCTCGCTACGCTAGGGTCTATCTATTAACAACGAAAGATGAGGCTGAAGAAAAGTTCATAGAGTTTAAAGCCGAGGTTGAAAATCAATTAGACCTTAAAATAAAACGAGTAAGATCTGACCGGGGAGCTGAATACGACGGTAATCCACTTAGTGACTATTGTAAGACCCATGGAATTATACATGAAAGAACTGCCCCCTATTCACCTCAACAAAACGGTGTTGCCGAACGCAAAAACCGATCACTTAAGAATATGATGAATGCAATGTTGTTGAGTTCCGGAATGCCATCTAATATGTGGGGTGAAGCAGTTCTTTATGCATGTCATGTTCTGAATCGTGTACCTCATAAGAAAACAGGTAAGACTTCTTATGAGCTATGGAAAGGATACAAGCTCAATCTCAAATACCTCAAAGTATGGGGGTGCCTGGCGAAGATCGGGATTCCAACGTTTCAAAGAAGCAAAATCGGACCAAAAACCGTAGACGGAATTTTCATCGGGAATGCCATGAATAGTGCCGCTTACCGCTTTATTCTTAAATATTCGTCCGGTTTTGGGGCCATAAAGGAATCTAGAGATGCAGAATTTTTGAGCATATTTTCCATACGAAAACTAACTCTTTGGCTCCTGTTGTTACAGCGCGTCCCTCTACTCCGGCGGTGGTTCCCGAGGAACCTCGAAGGAGCAAACGATCCAGGACCAAAATCAGTTTTGGTCCAGATTTCGTGACCGCTTTCCTTGCCAAAACGAGTTTAGTTGATGAGTATGTCGTAAATGTTTTTATGCTCGAAACAAATCCTAGAACTTATAAAGAGGCCATGAGTTCCATTGATTCCACTTTTTGGCTTCAAGCCATTAATAGTGAGATAGAGTCTATTATGAGTAACAACACTTGGGTGTTAACAGATTTATCTCGGGGTTGTAAACCACTAAGTAATAAGTGAGTGTTTAAAAAGAAACTCAAACCTGATGGTTCAGTTGATAAATTTAAGGTCAGACTTGTTGTATGTGGTAATCGTCAAACAAAAGGTTTGGATTTCTTTGATACTTACTCACCTGTCACTAAAGTGTCTACCATTAGAGCTCTAATTGCACTTGCCTCTATACATGATTTAGTCATTCATCAGATGGATGTAAAGACTGCATTTTTAAATGGTGACCTTGATGAAGAGATCTACATGAAACAACCAGAAGGTTTTCTGGCTCCTGGTCAAGAGAACAAGGTATGTAAGCTCATCAGGTCCTTGTACGGTCTGAAACAGGCACCAAAGCAATGGTATGACAAATTTGACAAAACTATCAGATCCAATGGTTTCACGGTAAACGATTCTGATGCATGTGTGTACTCTAAATATGATGATTCTGGCTGTGTGATAATATGTTTATATGTGGATGATATGCTCATATTTGGAACCCACATGCATGTGGTAGATGCTACAAAGAATTTTCTAAATTCGTGTTTTGACATGAAAGACTTAGGGGAGGCTGATGTTATTCTTGGGGTAAAAATCACTAGAACTAAAACATGATTATGTTTGAGTCAGGCTCACTACACGGAAAAAATTCTGAGAAAGTTCAATCAATTTGATAGTTCACCCCTGTCCTCACCCTATGACTCTAGTATAGATCTGGCTAAAAACCCCGGGAACAGTGTGGGACAAGAGGAATATGCCAAGATTATGGGTAGCGTCATGTACCTTATGAATTATACTAGACCCGATATTGCCTGCGCAGTAAGCAGACTAAGTAAGTACACTCATAACCCCGGACAAGACCATTGGACGGCCCTTATTCGTTTGTTGAGATATTTGAGGGGTACTATGGATTGGGGTTTACATTTTGAGAGAACACCTGCTGTTCTAGAAGGTTATACTGATGCAAATTGGATAGTCGATTCTCTTGATATTTTATCTACTAGTGGTTATGTGTTTACACTTGCTAGTGGTGCTATTTCATGGAAATCATCTAAACAAACTTGCATTGCCAAATCGACAATGAAATCTGAATTTATTGCTCTAGGATTGGCAGGACAGGAAGCAGAGTGGCTTAGGAGTCTGCTAGCTGACATTCCATTGTGGGGGAAGCCGACTCCATCAGTCTCTATGCATTGTGACAATCAAGCTGCAATTGGGGTAGCTCACAGTCAAACATACAATGGGAAAAGGAGACACATACGCCTAAGGCATAGAATAGTGAGGAATCTGATTAGAGAAAATGTAATCTCAATTGAGTTTGTAACATCCGAGAGGAATATAGCGGATCCTTTCACCAAAGGCCTTGGTAGAAAGATGGTACTGGAGACAGCACGGGAAATGGGTTTAAAGCCTGTAAAGGAGTAAACTGTGATTGATACCCAACTTAGCTCAGCTAAGGTCAAATGCGGTCAAACGAAGTCACAGTGAACTCGAGTCATAATGTCACAACCATTTCCTTTTGTAACTGTTTTGCGTGACATACGTTTTATTTTGAGTTTTACTGTCTTGTGTTTTAAGGTTAAGCTTCGGCTCTTAATAAATTCATAGTCTTAAATGGATGGTTTGTGATAGTCAAACCTGATGAATTTACCTATGTGAATGTGGAGGTTATTGCTTTAAACCCTAAGAGATTCTTAGACTTTAGGATCTCTAGAGGCATTCATGAATTACCAGGATTCATTTGGAGAGCACTTGGGAAGTCCAAGTAAAATACTTACGATATACAGTTAGCGTTCATGATGAGTTCATGGATGGTGCGAATACTAGCCCTTATTTGAGTACGGTAAGTGCAAAACTAACCTTTTACCTACATCATTAGGAGGTTAAAGGCTTCGATCCACCTCTAAATGATGGTTCTAAGTTTTTGTACGCACTGGGTGTCAGTTAAAGTCCACAAGACATTGAACATCTAAACACTAAAACTCCGTTAGCCAATGATTTCTCCATTTTCTTCTGCTTTTGAATCATGTGGGGGATTGTTAGAGTTAAATGCTTCAAAAGAAGCACACTTAGTGGTATTAACTATCCCACATGGAACATTTAATGCTTCTAAAATGTGTTTATATATGACCCACTAAAATGTCCTACTAGATGTGTACAAGTGAGAATTACGTACACCACACACGCGCGCGCGCGCACTGAGTCGAGACGAGCACGAGCCGGGCCGGGCTCGGGCTTTAAACTTATAAACTATCCAAAGTCAACCCAGGCCAGTGCTAAAAGAGGGAATAGTCAACCTACTTTTATATGCTCCTTGATCGTCTTAATTTCGGGATTGCCAAAACCCTAGCCCTAATCATTTGTGTTTTTCATCCTCCAATTATTAGTTTGATTGATTGATTAATAAAGGAGTATAACCTATACTGAGTATATAGAATGCTTTACTAGTTAGTAGTCACCACTGGAAGAAAAATTTGAATACGTATAACTGTCTTTTTTTAATGAATTAATAAATTGAATGATTAATTTGAGGAAAATACAGGTAATAAATACAACCATTAAGGTTGTATCTAAGAGGAAATCAATTTTTAATACTTGTATTAATTGCATCGACAGATTTATATGTAATTTATTTATTCTTTAGTTTAAATTTTATACTAAATGTATAAGTTATTAAATGTTTAAATACAACATTAAGGACAACTGTATGTAACTTTACCCTTAATTTAGTTACTTCCCTTTTCATCTTACGCGTGTTATTATGACCACTTAAAGTGTGTTTGGATAAGAAAATGAAAGTGAAAGGGGCGAGCGGGGAAAGAGGGAAAGGAAATGGAAGGAGAGGGAAAGGGAAGACATAACATTGAGTTAACCAAATTTTGACTCTTTAGATGGAGAAATGATTTGGTTTTGAGGAGGAAAATGAAGGGATTCATTCTCTCACCCTACAAATCGTTTCACCCCATTTTTTTAACCAAACAACGAAACTTGTTTCCTCCTTTTCCCGCCATTTTCCTATATCCAAATGAACCCCTAAGGTTGGAAACGATGCATGTTTCCGGTGATGGTTGATACTTGATATGTTCAATAATGAGCGTTTATATACACTCTCTCATGTGAAGGCTCATAAGTATCAATGTGTGGTAGTGCTTCACACGGACACAACTGTAACGTAGGCGCCAAATGTGAACAGACACCGAACAATGTCAACCTTATGGTGAAGGGGATTTTTAGGTTTCGAGACCACGATCTTTGGACTTTATACATACCATGTATGGTTAGCGACTCAAGCACGAATGATTTAATACTCACCCGTTCCAATTAATTCCATACATTTACTTTATACCCGTACACCAATACACGTTTTCTTTTGTTCATATCTTTATTTACATATTTATAAAAATTATAAAAAATAAAATAAAATTGATATTCATAATGTATTCGATTTGACAATTTAAACAAGATTATCTCACATGACTGTATTTTGTTTTTATATATGAAAAATTATATCAAACATTCTTTTCATTTATAAATGGTGCTCAAAAAATAAACGTTTGAAATTGATGAAAATGGAGGGAGGGAGTAAGACTCTATGACATTGGTGTCAACTGTCAAATGAAGTCATCATACCAATAATGCAAACCATCTGTCTTATTCTCTTCATTAAATACATGGTAGAACATAGTAATTCTCTGCTAGATTCATAAATAGGTCAGACCACGTACAATTACTACTACTACGTGAAGCTCAATTGTACGTATTACCGTCTAAATACAACACTTACATGCAATAATAATAACAATAATGGCCGGTTGGCAATTGGCATTCAGTATATGTAGTACAATTGCTTTTTTTTGGATACTGTAGATAGATGAACTTATTATTATGGTTAATAATTGAGACAAAGAGTCAAGAAATAATTCTGTGGGACAAGTGGGAATAACCCTTTTCTTCTTTTTAGTGGATCCAAAAAGATAGAAAAAAAATCGCAACTACTAGCTAAATAACTGTACATAATGTTTTTCATCAAGGACGTGGGCCATATTTGCAATATATGTCATACAAAAAGAAAAGAAATTGGAATTTCAATAGTGCATGAATGCCTGCTTCTTTTATTAATAGCCTCCTCCGTGGTAATCATTTGTTTGTTTTTGATTAAAATATTATTCATAAATTGAAGTATATATATTAAATAAATACTTACTCACATCTATTCAATTCTTTACGTAGTTCACCATTTCTCCTCACAAAAATAACTCTCACGTAAATAATTAAATGGATGAGAGAGAGTAAATGAGATGAGAAGAGTATATATATAGGCCCCGTTTGGTTAGTGGGTTTGACCGATAAATATGTCAATATTAGTGTTTGGTAAATGGCGGATTGTAATATATCATATTGGTGTTGAATATGTCGTTTTACAATATGCTGAGGCAGCAGATTAGTTTTTTTGTCATTTTACAAAGCATTTAAACATGGCTATGGCGGCTTAAAAACTTCTACTACCTCAGCATATTCCGTTGATCTAAAACAGCTAATTACCAAACACGGCTTAAAAACTTTTGCTAATTAAATCTGTCAGTCAAAACTGCCAATTGATTCTGGTAATCAAATCTGTTTTGTAAATCTATTTCTGCTAATACCATTCCGTTGTTTACCAAACAAGTCCATATATTTAATGTGGTTAGATGAAACCGATTTTTATTATTCTTTTTGTCTTATTTGAACAATTTCACCCGTTATAAGGTTAAATGAAAATACCAATGTTGATTAAAAAAGAATTTTGAACAAATAAACGGTGTATGCATGCTTCTAATTCTAAGGGCTTGGATTTCAATACTTCTCAGCTTCAAGGAGGAGTGAATGAGTTACTTTAAAATTAGGGTTATTTAACAACAATAATACCAACTATAGGTCGTCTTCCCAAAATAATATCAATTTTAATAAATCTGAGAATAATACATATTATTGGAGTAGTTAAACCAGATTAGTATAGGTGACCGGTTACCTGTAGAACCCTTTCATCTTCCTTTTTCACCTTTAATTTTATTTAGCGACAATAATACCAATTATAGATTGTCTTCCGAAAATAATTCCAATTTTAATAAATCAGAGAATAATACGTATTTTTGGAGTAGTTAAACCAGAGTAGTATAGATGACCAGTTAGCGGTACAACCCGTTCACCTTCCTTTTTTGCCTTTAATTTATTTCATATTACTTCACTCTTTTTCACTTACTCATTGTACGGGGCACTAAACATCATTAATGTTCTCCGTGTTCCTCTTCCTTCATGTCTTCAACCTCACCAAATCTAGCTAACAACACAATCCTACACCAAAATCAACACGTTTAACTAAACGAAACGTAGAGGAAAAAAATGAAGGATAAAGGGTAATGAAGAGAGAGGAGGAAGGAGAGAAGTAAGGAGAAGTAGACCTGACAAAACTGACCGGAACCGAATAGGTCAAACCGAACCCGACCCGACACCCGAATTAAAGATCTGATTTTGACCATAATCTGAATTGACCCAAGCTAACCCGAAACTGACCCGACTATTATTATTATTATAGAAAATGAGTCAATATTCCTAAAAAAATGAAAACAGAAACCCGAGAATGACCCGAACCCGAAATTATTCGACCCGACCCGAAGTCAACCCGATTATTATAACCCAAAAGTGGCATGACTCGAAGTTGACCCGACACAGTTCACCCATTATCCAGGGTCTAAGGAGGAGGATGGAGGAGATAAGTAACAGGTTAAATATTAATTAGGTGACCTGATGTAGCAGGTTATAAAGTCGCTTATACTACTTTTGTTTAACTACTCCAATAATATGTATTATTCTCAGATTTATTGAAATTGATATTATTTTGGGAAGACGCCCAATAGTTTGTATTATTGTTGTTAAATAACCCTTAAAATTATTTCAATTTGAAGCATGCTTTTTTTTCCTATAAGTGAGTGGTTAAGAGTTAATTTTATTTTATATTATGTTTATTGGAGGTTGGAAATGAGGTGGAAGAGGAGGGTGAAAGGCAAAATAATACTCGTAATATTTGTTTTGGCTCAACTAGGTGGGAAGTGAACCTCTTCCACCTTACCACATATGTCCATTTTTAATTGGTGGTAAAATAAAAATAAAAATAAAAGTTAGTGTCGTTTGATAAATATGTAGGACGATAGAAGATGTGGATAAAGGTAAAAAGTTAGTGTGATAAAGTAGATTGTGAATAAAGAAAAATATAATATATGTTGAACTTTGGTGAAGGAGACCAAGGGATAAACATAGTCTTGTACTATATTCCGTGATCAAATGTAAACCTACTCTTAGCTTCCTCTCAACCCTCAAAAGACAATTAGAGAATTATACAGCCAGTTGTACATAACTCTACGTACAACTGGTTTTAAGATTTTGAGCTTTATCACAAAGATTTCGAGTTTTGCTGTAAACTTTCTAAGTTTTAGTGTAAAGTTGTCGATTTAAATCACATAAATGTTTAAGCTTACAAACTTATAACTCAGCTCAGAAACTTTTATAAGCTCAATAAATATATACAAAAGTTCAAAAACTTTGCCCTGGTTGTACAATGTTATTGTACATAATCCATTAATCCTATTTTCCCTCGAAAGACGATTTGAATTGGATTAAGGTATGTAGAACAATGCAAGATCACATGAAGTCTCTCTTGATAAAAAAAATTAAAATAAAATAAAAGAATATCAATACTTATGATATACGGAGTACCTACGTTGACTACTAATTTGAGGGGAAAAAGAAGTTAATTAGAAGTACAGAATTGGCATGATTGCATGAATGCTTTAGCTTCAAAAATGGGGAAAAAGAGTTGACGGGAATATAAACATCATATACCGATATTTTGTGCTCATTTAGCTGATCAATGAACTTTGATTTCACAGTAATTTCTACTCCGTAATTCATAAGAATTAATTGTTCTCACACAATTCTATTTTGACTTATTTTGTAGGGCGTTACATACTACGCATTTGCTTAGAGATTAGAGATTACTATATGAAGTCTCCACGTCATAACTCATAACCTAATACGAATATATTGTTCTTCCGTGTCAGTAAATAACCTAACTAACATATCATTAGTGAACTACCTTAAATATGCATGTGTTCTTATTTATTCTTTATATATATCCACCTTAATATCATTAACTTTTCTAATCATAAAGTTCTCCCCTTCCACATTATTTTTGAAGTAACAACGAAACAACTACGTATGTTAGTATCCATTCCGATCCATGTGCTACAAGAAAAGAAGTTACATACAAAAACTAGACAAACAATTCAAAATGTATGTTTAATCACAAAATAAATAATGTGTACCAATTATATACTCGTAAATAGAAAAGCTTATGATATAAATCTTTCATAAACAACTAAGACAAATGACACCAAATAAGATGAAGTACATATAGAAGTAGTGATGTGTAGTACTTTTGCTAAGACCCCGAACTAATTGAGGCCACTCCACGAATAAAAGATGTACGGAGTACGTAGTATATTTTGCGACAAGATGTGCACTCTATAATTGCTTCAGGCTTCACCCATCTACAATATGGATAATAGCTAGAAATAAATCATACTCCCTCGGCCTCGATCATTTGTTGTTCTTTTATATTATTTGTGAGAAATATTTTAATCAAAAGACAACAAATGATTGAGACGGAAAGAGTATAGAAATTACAATACTCTGCAATAATTTTTAGTTTTTATTCTAGATGTCTAGAGTTCCAAAAAAATTTGACTGATTGAATATATACAAAGTCTTATCAGTATTAATATAAAAAATACTTCGTAAATATTGACATAACATTATTATTGTAACCCTAATTTGGAGATCATAGAATCATAATCCCCAAATTCATAAAACTATAACTGAATAATTATATTAAAGGTCGTCTTTCATAAGAAGACTCACCCCACATATATTATACTCCCTTCTATTCGAAGTATTACTCCCACTTTTCTTTTTTAGCTTAGTTTGGTTTTCTTCCCACTTTCCTTTTTTGGAAATAATTTTAATAATTCTTTATTCTTCCTTCAATTCTTTATTTTTTTTCCTCCACACCTAAGCCCAACACTTTTTCACTTTATACCTCACCTTTTACACTTCATACCCCACTTTAATTCTATTCATCTCTCTTACTTTATCTCTACCCTTATTATTATTTTACTCTCCTCCTTGGTTTCCCCCAAAAAAAATTGGGGAGGAATACTCTGAATAGGAGGAAGTACTAGTATAGTAATTGATACGGAGTATATGACATAACATTCTAATGGATCAAGGTAACCTTAGTTCAAAAACATGAAAAAAGAACGATATTAGAATAATAAAACTCGAACTCGAACCCAACAAAATAAAACATCTTCTTCCACAACAAGCAAGTTTCAATCCACATATATGTATATTATAGTTGGAAGAATATGTGTAATTTTAAAATGTTGTTTGTTTGGTGGAGGCAAGCTCCCTAACAAAGGAACAACACTAAGCTACTAGCTACTTGTGTTAGTATGCTTAATGCTTATTTGAGCATCAAAAACGATACCCACGACTCTCGCTCTAGAAAGATTGCAACGCCTTTTATTTATAAAAACAAGTCGGCAATTGAAAAAAAAAAATCAACACTTTTTGTAAGAAGGAAGCTAAGGCCAAAAACCATCAAATTAAAAAGTTGAAGCTTCCATAGGCGTAGGGTATGGTGGTCCTTCAAATATCATTCTACTAAAGTGATCGAGAATATTTGATATATGTGTGTGTAGGGAGGTGTAAAATATATACTACGAGCATATAAACAAGGGTTAGACGACTTCAACTTGTAGCTAGGCCAGCCAGGGAATAATATTTTCATTAAGCTAATTAAACAACAAGTCAATCAAGCTAGCTAGTATTACACATGCGTTCATGCGCAATTATATTTAGTGATCCAACACAATGAGATAATGGAAGTAGTTTCACACCTATCTACCTTCATTTTCTTCAGGAGTTTGTAATAATCAAGCTTTATCTTGTGGAGTTGTTATAATAATACATGTTCAAGAAGAGTTACAATAACATACTCCCTCCGAGTTTCTAACCTTGTCCAATTTTTTTTTTTGGGCTGAGTTATAAATGTGTGGTTCACATTCAACCCCTCATTTCTCTCTCTTCCTCCTTACTTTTGTAACCACTCATTTTCCCTTCCTTATTTTTCACCCAAAAAGTAAATGGGACAATGTTAGAAACTCGGAGGGGTATATAATTAGCAAATTAAACTTATTTTCAATCATACTTTTTACAATGAATAAATTATTGTGGATGTCCGATCATTTGTTTATCTTTATTATTTTTATCTGAAAGACCAAGGTGAGAGGAGTGAATCATTTGTAACTTTTGTTTATTCTATGACATGTGGACCGTAACATGAGCTATATGTACTAGTCCCACATATCAACACAAATTTTTTCCAGAAGATCTCTCATCCTAAGACTACTCGAAGGCAAACACGCTTAACTGCGGAGTTCTTTTGCATGGATGACCAGAAAAGAAAGTGTACTTTATTGATGTGAATAATATTTCCAATCTCTAGCTTTAAGTACTACTCGTCACTTGAGGTAAAAATGAGACCACTTCAATTAACATGGGGTGTGTTACATGCATGGACCTAATAATAAATGATAAACAATAATGATTGTGACAATCGTTGTACCGTGCGACAATAATAATAAAAAATATATAATTTATGATAAAAAGTGATCATTTTAGGTTAGCTAGTTATCACTTTTTTGTATAAAAAAGTGATTACTATTTAATCTAAAGTAGTCACTAAGTAACCTAAAGTGATAACTTTTTACCATAAATTCCTAGTTTTAAGATTTGTCACACAGTACAACATTTGTATAGTAGGGTAAACAAATTTCTGCGATAAATAATTGATCACATTATTCATAAATAACAACCCAAAATAGTAGGGTAAACAAATTTCTGCGATAACCTAAAATGAAATAGGTAAAAAAAATGATTGGGATGGAATTAGGAGAATTATTTTTCCAAAAAATTTGTCAAGATGCTGTGTCCTACTTTACCTATGCGTAAATCTATCCTTGATTATACTATCTATAAACAACACGAGAAGTGTCATACACGTACAAATGATGGGAAGCTAATATAATTGACCTTACTGTATAAACTAGAAGACATTTGTTTTATTTATTTATAGGAATACATAAAATTAAAAGGGTTAATCTAAGATTAATGAGGGTTATAGCAAGAACTTACATTACTTCCTGATATCAAACATGCCTAGTCTTGTAGGAGTACATAATATGAACGAGCAAAGCAGATTGACTTATTGTTTATACCTAATCAAGCATATCCATGTGTAGCAAATAAGTGTATCCAAGGGTTTAATCAATTAATCTCGCTCTCTAATTAATTAAGATGGTATAATTGGATTCTAATTAAAAATTCGATAAGCCTTAATTAGCTTCAATTTAATCATCCAATTAATCTAAACCTAATCTGCCCAGTTTACTCTTCCACATCAAAATTTTAATACTTTAACCGTATACATACGAGTATAAAATTAATGTGGTCATGATTAGATATTTAGATTCCAATTCCAATTGGATTAGATCGAAGGCATGCGTAACACAAGCAAGCAAGCTTTCCTCACATTGTTTCATTTATCTCATCATCATAAATTTTAATTGTGGCACCTTAACGTACCCCATAAATAATACTCGTAATCACATAGAACTAACACAAATCAACACTTATCGATTCGTTACCACAACTTAAATTATACTCCGTAATTGAAAAGTAATACAGTACGTTTATGCAACAAGAAATAGATATTCATATATACGGAGTATTCCACAAATAACCCCCCAAAATCATATGTATAGCAACTCCTGAAACAAATTAATTACTAGTAAAGTAATAAAAACAAGCATAAAAGTAAAGAAGTATATAGAGTACTATGTAGTACTCCGTAGTATTAAGAAATTTTTGTAACACACTCATTAAAAAATGAGATCTTATTTCTCATAATTTCAATGCAAAAGTGAATAATAGCAAAGCCAGAATTAAAATTAGGCAACTCCATGAATCAATAAGCTCACATATTACCTTGATGAAGATAATGTCAATTAATTCGCTCCTTCTCTAGGATCAATATTTTCATTCCAAGGAAGAAAACTAGGGAACAAAGATGACAAATTACCATCGGACGGCTGATAAAAGCTCCCAAATTGATCAACAGCCCTTGGTGGCGGTGGAGGAGGTGGTGGAGGGGGAGGAGGAGGAAGAGGAGGGAGCGCTTCAGGAATCGAGATGTCATTGCACGCGTACCTAAGGAGGTCGGCATTGGCTGCATCAAGCTCCTTTTGAAGTCTATGGACTTGTCTTTGGAGGTATGATATGGCTCCCACACACCCATACACAGGATCCCTAACCCTAGCCTCAGCTTCGTAGGCTAGGGAGTTGACCGCGTCCTCCCTCTGGTGAGGGAGGAGTTCGTTTAGGAGCTTGGTCACGTTGCTAGCTCCAAATATTTTGTGGACATTAGCAAATTTTTGGGGTTCCTCGGGTGGGAAGTAGGGTGCAAATATGCACCCTGGCATGCATTTCCTCCTTAGGAACTTGCACGCCGCACATGGAGAATTGTAGGAGCTTGAAGATGCCATATTATTATTGTCGTCTTCTGCATGATCAGTTCGTTAAATATTACTTATATAGTTGGTAAATTCTAGATGAAAATGTTAGGCCATTGGACATAAATAACTAGTACATAGGCTTGATTGTGATCCAAGGCTTGAAGTAAAATGATCTATCCTACATACGTAGGACTAACACATACCAAATTGAATTAGAATTAATGGTGTTCTTTTAATTCTTATGTACTATAACGCACTTATTGTGCTTATAGTACACGAACAAGTCGGTAGAGTTCAAATGCAATGATATATGGTGACACAAAAAACTACAGAATCTTCAACTCTTCAAGTGTGGTAAGTTGGTAATTAACAAGAGTAAAACACTATGAGAGGGTGAAATTCAAAATTACTGATGTTAGAAAAACAAAGTTATATCAGACAATCTAATTTTTTTGAAAGCTTAGTTAATATCCCTTCCATCCCACTAAGATTGTCCGTTTAATTATAATACTCGTAACATATGATGAGAAAATGAGGCAATCTTTTTTAAACGGAGATAATACTACATTTCAGATATGATTACTATAATAATTACTCGTACAAAGTACTCCGTAGTTATCTAAAATTTATAATCATTTCATTACAAAATAAATTAAAGTAATGAACACATATAACATGGATTGATATAAACATCATCAACTAATTAAAAGTAGCATTTTTTTCTCCGTTTTGCTGATCAAGACGGGTTGAAAGAGTAGAAGAATGAATCCACATGATAGAGCCTTGTTGAATTTAATTAAACTTTTACACCTACTTAATTTCACATTCTTCTGTTTAATTTGATATTATCACTTGTCAGATACGTATCTAAATATAACCGTGAATATAATAACAATCATATTGTTTTAAAAACTCCGACAAGGTAATGCTTTAGGGGAAATTCGATTAACTACACTCAATAGTATTGATCAGCATAAAGCGTTAGCGCCATGGTGATAGTGATTTCAGTACCACTAAACTCACATTGGATTATTTTAATAATATTTGACTATATTATTAAACCATCCACTTGTACCAATATTTTTTTGCCTTACATTGGATCATCAATTCTAATTTCGTTGAGTTAGCTCAACTCCTCAAGTGGTTAGAGTTCTCTTCTGTCAACTCTGAAGTTGGAGTTTAGTTCTTCTTAATTGGACATAGTTTATGCCAAAAAAAATATTTTGTTGTATAATGAATAATAAAATACGAAAATAAAGAATACTAGTACTATCAACTCCCTGGAATTAATTGAAAAATCAAACGAGGCAACATAATATTAGTAGTAAATTAAATAAACACCAAGGAATGTAAAAAATCATTCAATCTGCTACCAACACAAATACTCTAATTATTAAATAAACTCACTGATTGAAAAAGACCTTTTCTGACTTGTGGACATTCATGTATGATTAAAACATTAGTGAACTCACACTTAACTTAAGATCAACTTAAAAAAAAACATGTATGGCTTACCATGTCAACGTCCGATCAGATTATTATTGTGTTGTCAGAAGGCTTACTTCCTTACACACTCACTCAAATCCCAAAGTAAAAATAAATAAAATAAAATAATTACAACAATATGTGTTTAATTTGATGTTTGAACAACAACGTAATTAAATATTAATAATTCCCTTTTAAAACCAAGATTATGTAAGATCCATGAAGATAATTACTCAAAACAAACTATGTTTGTTTTATTTAGGATCGTCACCTAGCTACATGAAAAACCTCACCCAATTAAGTTAACATACTACACATATATTTGTAGGTAATAATAACGAAACAAAAATGTAACAAATTGCTTAATATTTTCTTTTAGCTTCATTTAAATCCTACATACGAGTATATGCAAAGTTAGGTATTTAAATAGATAGATCACTCAAATGAACATACTCGGTTTGTTTCAATCGTTTGTTTATTACATTTGATTAAAATATTTCTTATATTTAATAAAAACAAATGACTCAGACGGAGAAAGTACTACACGTGAAAAAAAGTTTTTTTTTCTTATTAGATTGTAACTTTATTCACAATATCCTTGTATAAAAAATGTAGGCTATGATGATCATTTTATAAAGAAGCATGAAAATAAACCATGTTTCAATTGAGATCTTGACCTATATGAAAAAAAAAAAAAATACTCACTCAAATTAACATAGTGGAGTACTAAATATATATACTATTTGGTGTAAATAATAGAGTAATTAAAAGAAAATGTTACAACAAATCTCATAGGTATATATTTTTTTTCTTAGCTTGTAACTTTATTCAAAATCTACATATATAAAAAAGCTAGGGATATATATAGACAGATAGATCAGACTGATCATGAGAGGAGTTGTCTATTCAAAAGGGCATGTGTGCTATTTCCTTGAAGACTTTTTTACCTAAAAAAACAAACACAGAGTTGAAGAACAATGGAAAGAAATTGCATAGCATGAGTGAGTGAGTGAGTATAAGATCAGATCAGTGCAGCAAAGCTACAACCTTTTACCTGTTTTCCTGATCTATAGCTAGCTACCACAAACCTGAAAAAAAAAAAAATAATATACTAGGAAATATTATCACATCAAATTAAATATTAATATTTAAAAAAAAGTACTGTTTACCTTTTTTTTTTACTCTTCCTTAGGTTAAGGCTTTTATTATTTGGCAAGAATTATGTTGTAGTAGCAGCAGCAGCTGCAGCAGCTAGCTGCTAGCTTTATATTTCTCCTTGTTCACTGCTACTGTACGTTTATGTTGTTAGTTTTTGTCAGAGATGAATGAAATGATCAAGTATATTTATGTGTGAAAAATGATGGGAAAAAACCCTAATTGGAGAGATAATAGAGGTTAGAGAAATCATAAAAAAATAAATTGTGGCAGAAAAGAATTGAAGAAAGGCAAAGAGCATTTTTAGTGGAGGGAAATCGATCAGGGTAATGGGTTTGCAAAAAGCCAAAATTGTACGAGTAATAATTAAATGTTAAAAGAAAGGGCACACACTAAACAACATTTTTATTTTTAAACTAAAAGGTTTTAGTTTTCTGGTTAAATTAAATTCAATCTTTTTTTAAACAACTTTTTTACAAGCTTTGAATTTTATTTTCTTCCATACGATAATTATTTACTTACTTATTTATTTATATATAGTTACAACCAATTGTTGTTGTACAGGGTTGATTTGGTGGTTTGATACATGGTAGAGTAGTTTCGAGTTCAGTCAAATTCTTGTTTGTGATAAGCATATCCATCATAAACAAGTGAGTGATCAAATATAATTATTTGGGTAAATAAAGACAAGGAATCTGCTACTCTCTATATTTGTTTTATTTAATCAAGTGGTATTACTTGATCCGTAACTCATTTATTATAGATATATTCGTCATGGGAGACTTTCTCTCAAGTTCAAGATTTCTATGATTCAATTCTAACTGTATTAAACATTTTTGCATCTCCAACGGTTGACCGGGCCTACTTTTTACCGTCGGCGTTAATTACGTGAAATGACTTGTCTTTGCTATTTATTCTCAAAATAATATTACTTTTACATTTTTTATTATTGTAAAACTCGATAATAAAACCATTTTTTTTTATTATCCTAATAAACCAAAACCGACTTCCTATATAATTAATATATGGAATTACGCAAAATGACGAATTCTCCTTTGCAATTAATTCTCGAAATATTATCACATTTACATTTTATAAAATATCGGTTTATTAGAACTCGATAATAAAAACTGTTTTTTTATTATTGTTACGCCTCCGATTTTAAACAATTAATTAGATTAATTAACGACTTAATACAATTTAATAAATGTAATTAAATCCTAATTAATCTACGACAAGTCGACAATCAAGATTTATTATACAAATAGATGCAAATTAAAAGAAAAAAAATCTGGAAATGGCTCTGATCGAGTGGTTTTTCGACCCATCCAAGGATCATACAAGTGGCTCAGGTTCGAATCGACTTGTGGCTATAACTAAGGATCGAACCCCTGACTCACTGACTAGTAGACAAATGACTATACCCACTACATCAACATCAACAAACTGATATTTCAAGTGGTTGAAAACTACTTGTATCGAAAAGCAAAAAAAAAAATGGTCAAAGAAAATCGTCGACCGGCGGATGGGGCGGTCGACCAATTTTGTCGACCTGCCGATCGGCCAGTCGACAAAATCGATCAACCGTCCCATCCGTCGGTCGACGATTTTCTTCGACCAAGTTTTTTTTTTCCTTTCGATACAGGTAGTTTTCAACCATTTGAAATATCAGTTTGTTGATATTGGTGTAGTGGTTTAGTTATTTGTCTATTAGTCAATAAGTCAGGGGTTTATATTATATTTAAACAATTGCTCAAAACTTTCAAATATTATAGAGAAAATAATACGATCCTTGGGTGAGTCGAAAAACCCACTCGATCAGACCCATTTTCGGATTTTTTTTCTCTTAATTTGCATCGATTTATCGACTATTTTTCTTAATTCGACTTGAATTAAGAAAAAAAATCCGCCGGCTATTTAAAAGAAAAGAAATCCGCCGACTATTTTTAAGAAAAAAAATCCGGAAATGGGTCTGGTCGAGTGGTTTTTCGACCCACCCAAGGATCATACAAGTGGCTCGGGTTCGAATCGTCTTGTGGCTATAACTAAGGATCGAACCCCTGACCCAGGGACTAGTAGGCAAATGACTAAACCACTACACCAACATCAACAAACTGATATTTCAAGTGGTTGAAAACTACTTGTATCGAAAAGCAAAAAAAAATGGTCAGAGAAAATCGTCGACCGACGGATTTTCTTAATTCGACTTGAACGGAGGGAGTATCATTTTGTTGAAACTACTACTAGCATATAGGATTATAGGAGTAGCTAGTATACTAATCTCTCCGGTCACTATTTTTTGTTCCATTTAATGAATATTTGTAAGAAATATTTTAATGAAATAGAGCGATAAATTATGATGGGAGGGAGTAGTACAACAGTGTTTTGTGGGGCTGTCTTTCTTTTTCCCCTCTATATTCTTCTGTTCTTTATTTGCTCTTATGCACATAGCCAGTTAGCCACATACCTTAGGAAACTTGGATAGAGTGACACTAGTACACTTCAAAGGTAGAGACGTAGAGTATTGGTGAAGAGATCAAATATTGATGAATGTGTAGGAATACAGTCATACACTTGTATGATTGTTTGCATTTTTTTAAAAATTTCTCTCAATAAAATAAAAAATCAAAATGAGCGATTGATCAAAATAAACAGAATAAATAATGAGTAATAAATTGTACTCCCTGTTACATTTTTATACTCAAATTGTAAAATGGGAAATATCATTTATATATATATATATATATAGTCAAGATCCGGTGAGAACTTAGAGTATAATGAGAACTGTGAGAACCTTCCACACCCGTTAGATCTTACCACATCTAACCACGGAGATTAATTAAATGAATTCCTTACCTACGTCCAACATTGGTCATTCACTAGATTCATTCTAAAAAAATGTCATCCCATCCTCTCTCTCCTTCATGTCAACTACTCTAAAAAAATCAAAAGAACATATTCTCAATTTCACATATGAAACTTAAAGGAATTGAAAAATGGTACACTAAAATTGAAAAAGAGTATGTTAAAACTGAAAAGGGTACACCATAATTAAAGGAGGGTACGATAAAATTAAGAAAAAGTATGCTAAGGTACACTAAAATTGAAAAAAGATACGCTAAAATTGAAAAAGGTACGGTAAAATTGAAAAAGGGTACACCATAATCAGAAGAGGGTACGATAATAGTACGCTAAAATTGAAAAAGAGTACGTTAAAATTAAAAAAATGGTACACCAAAATTAAAAAAAGGAAATTAAATCGAGTCAGGCTTGAAGAAGAAGGGTTTGTATTCCATATAAAATCCGTACAAAGAAATTAAAGGACAATATGTTAGATGAACTCTTAAATCAGGAAATTTGGGAAAAAAAACCGGCTAACATACCGTTGCTGGGATTATTGCAATTATATTTGCCGACGATAATACTATTCTATTGTAATGAATTAATGAATTTAATCGAATAAGTTAATCATAAAATGATAATTTAAAAAATTAAAAATTAAAACTTAGTACTTAGGTTACTAAGGTTCAATACCCAATTGCGATGAATTGAAGAAAAGCCTATTGAAAAATTGATGGATTGAAGAATCGGATTCAATGGTCGATTGAAGAATTTATGGATTAAAGGATTACGGGTCGAAAAATTTTGTAGAAGGAGAAGGAATTACGGGTTGAAGGCTGAAGCAATTGTGATGAATTGATGGGATTGAAGAATTTTGAAGGATCCAACGAATGAGATTGAACACTATGATCCAATGACTCATATTATAGTTCACACGGTTCTTATTGAAGGATTGATTCTCACATGAACCTAAATCTATATATACACATAGAGTCGAAATACGGTTTTGGAAACCAGTGCAACTAAAATGACCAATGACATCACCGTCATTTTTCATTTAGAAATTGTGCAAATTTTGGGAAAAACATATTCCAAGGCAAATGTGAATGTTTCAACACAAATTTTTGACAAAATTTATTCCAAGGAGTTATTCTATTCATGGGATGTAATAATGAGATGGCGCGACGGGTGACGTCGAATTTGTGCGTCACCGAGGGTATTTTAGTCATATACTATACTTATTTTATTTATTTTCATTAAAATATGATTTTAAATTAAGTTTGTTGTAAAGGGCAAATTTGGTAGTTCACATATTTAAAATAATTGATAATATATAATTTTAAAAAAGAAAAAATCAAAGAAAATAACAAAAAAATCTGAAGATTTGCAAAAAAGACTTAATTGTAGGATTAGTAGTTACGTATATATTGGAAAAAAAATTTACTCACAAAAATAAAATAATAATAAAACTACCTATTAAACATTATCCCTTTTAATAGTCTAAACCTACACTTTTATCTTATTGTTACTAATTCTTATTGTGAAAGTTAATTCTTTTATTTATTAATATTAAATTTTATTACAACAATCTATCATTTATAATATCAAATTTTTACTTTAGTATTAATTACCGAAGTATTACATTTGTCTTGATGATTATCATAAAACGAAATGGACGGCGGAAGTCGGTTTGATAGCGAGTTTAATAAAGACGCCTGGTATTAGATATTTCAGTACGAAATTTTTTTGATTAGAAGATTTTAG
This sequence comes from Agrostemma githago, assembly GCA_958450325.1. Lineage (NCBI taxonomy): Eukaryota > Viridiplantae > Streptophyta > Magnoliopsida > Caryophyllales > Caryophyllaceae > Agrostemma > Agrostemma githago. The sequence continues at coordinate 56,998,937 of OY288241.1, forward strand.
ATCCGTTAAATTGGTCGGGTTACAATAAGGGGCGAGTCGGATTTCAATCCTAGATTAATGGGTCTTTTTGGGTTCGGGTCAAATGGATTGTGGATTGAGTTTCGACATGTACGTCTAGATTTTTTACACTGTATCGTAAGAACCGTAAACACGGACGTATGTGACAATATCGGCACACTTTGAAAAAGAAAATCTAAACCGACCTAAAACGCTAGGTAATTTATTTTACGAACATTAATTTCTAAATAGTATCGCATCGATTAATTTTTTTTAATCCGTAACAATATGGCACCGATTGCGTTTTTTTTTACCAATTTCTTGCATCGGTTAATTTTTTTTAATCCGTAACACGATTATATTTTTTTTCACCAATTCGTCACTTCGGTATCACTTTTTTTACTTATTTGGCATCAACGACATTTTTTTTACCAATTCGTCACTTGAGTGTCACTTTTTTTTACAATTTAAGCAGGTTCATCACAAAATTGATTACTGAAATAAGAACAGTATGCATTCAAATAAAAATAATCCGAACAAACTAAATACAATTACCAAACTGAAAAATTACGAGAATAAATACGTACATACCAAAATTTGAGAATAGTCTTCTAATCGTAAATAATTTTCGATCTTCTTTCAAGTTTTAAAGTGGTAATGGTGAAAAAAAATCAAAAAATAATGATGAATCAGTAAAATACGTAAAATAACGGTGAAGAATCAATTAAAAGATACGGTAAACATTATTTTATTTAAAATATTCTTAATTAAATAATTTATAATAAATAATAAATGGTAAAATTACATGTATGCCCTTTTGAATTTTATCCAAAATCAAAATAAAAATTTTCAAGATTTTATTTTTTTATTATTTTATTCCGGTTGCGTCGAGATTCGGCGCCACCCGGTGGCGCTCTATCACCATCCTTTAATGTTATACAAAAACTAGTTGATAATGAAATCATGACTAAAAGGCTTATTCATTAGGTAGGTAAAGCCTTGTTAAAACTTTAAGACGTGATAGTTATAAATTAGATTTCATATTATATTTTGTCATCATCAAAATCACCTTCACTTTGGGACGTCTTCCTGTTTCTTATGCATGGAAATCAAATCTGTTTCTTATGCATGGAAATCAAATCTAAGACATATTTTGCATTAAATTAGCAACAAAAAAACACTTCGAATTAATATAGATTTTGATTACATATATATATATATATATATATATATATATATATATATATATATATATATATATATATATATATATATATATATATATATAGGAGTTGCATCTCGTGAGTCTCTCTATCTTAAATGAGTCCGTCCCGCGAATCACAGCCACATGATCAAATCACATGAATGGCTGAGATTCAGTGTCATCTTCATCCTATATAATCTTACTGTTACAGTAACATAACACTATTAGAGTAACACAACTATCTTACTGTGACACTATCACAGTAATAAGGAATTACAATAATAATGTCACAGTAATAATGTTACAGTAACAGAACACTATTACAGTAACACAAATATCTTACTGTGACACTGTCACACTATTACAGTAACACAAGTATAATTATATAATACTAATACAGTAATCATATTACTGTAACATCATGGATTCAGCATAGTGATGGGCAGCAGATACTTTCCCTTTCACTACCTCGCCGATTATCAGAATGCCTGACGAATGAGAGGTATAGACTTCCAAAAACCAGAAACTTAATGAGACATATTCTGAATATTCATTTGATATTATTTGATATTATTGCAAAGAAATAGACATATTATTGCAAAGAAATAGTGAGGGAAAGGGCGAAAGGGAGGGGAGTAATATTGAAGATATGAGTAGGATATCGATGAGCTACTAGTAACTAGTAACTAGTTGAGTAAACGATCAAAATAATTAGAGGCAGACATGATCCGACTTTTGGAGGTCGGAAGCTAAGATTCGATCAACAATCAACACCTTGGATTGGCAGTTGAAAAGAAAAGAAAAAGAGAGGGAGAAGGAGAGGGAGAGGGAGAGGGAGGCGTAACCGTAGAAGCGGCGAGGATGTTGCGGCGAGAGAGGGCGGAGGCAAGGCGGCGACAGCGGTGGTAGGTGTGGGGTCAAGTGTAGGTAAGGCGGCCGTGGATGAGGGAGGCGCGGGTGGGGTGGACGGTGGCAGCTCGTTCGAGGAAGTGAAGCGGTGTGAGAGCCGTGTAGTTGGCTGGGTTCCTGGGTAGATCATCTATGTCTTCCATTCTCTTCTCTAACGAGAGCCGTTGATCTCATTAGATCTAATGGCCCTAAATTACGGGACGGACTCATTTAATGAGGAAGACTCACCGAATCCTATATATATATATATATATATATGGTTGGTCTATTAATTACTCAAATTTGTACTTTCATTAGAGTAATTTTCTAAGAATTGAAAGCGAAACCATCCTACATTCCTACACAGCTAAATTCTTAGTAACAACTAGGGATATATATATATATATATATATCATTGTCATTAATCATTCCTGAGAGAATATTGATTAGATGTGACATAACACAAGTTGATTACAAAGTCCAATGGGTTATTGATTCCTATATTATGCACTGATCAGATGCTTACACTCAAATTATTGTTAGCATTACATAGTAATCCCTCCGTTAAACACCAATCGTAACATATTTTATTTTCGGACATTCAAGTCCAATCAACATATTTTCATTTTAGTCTATCTTTTAGTATTAAACAAAATACTGTAAACCTTACATATTTATATAAATGTCATTATTTACTCTACTTATTTGTACTTTTAATAATAAACAATTAGTTTATTTCTTAATACTTGTGGAAAAAACCAAATGTATTGATTGATCTTGAACATAGAAAGTATTATTTACTCCCTCCCACTTCCTAACATCTTCCTGTTTTTTTAAGGGGGCTACATAACGTCGTCCGTTTATTTACTTAGTGTCGTCCGTAATTTATGAGTAAATTACTGATTTGTCTTTTTTAAATTTACTAACCTAATTTAACCCAACTACTCATTAACCTAATTTACCCTACTATTTACCAACATCATTCTAATTATAACTTGAACAACAACAACTTTACTCTCGAATTAATAAAATGTTTATTTTTTGAATTTTTGATTATTCGACGATTAACCCGGACATGTCGAACGCGAAAAATAGTTTTTCTTTTGATTTGAATTTGCCCTATAACAAAAATAATTCGGACGACAACGTTATCGAGGTTATTCTTTGTTTTTGTCATCGTGAACGTATTTATGATTTGTATTATTTTTCATATTAGACGTGACAAAAGACTTAGACCCAGGTATTAATCGTGAAAACTCGTACCCGGAATGACTAGTGAAATATATAAGACCGGGCGTGGAGACAGACGTAGAACACTCACGACTAAACCCAGGTCGAGTTTTAAAATTTTTAAATCCAATCCTGGGGACAGTCTTAGAACAGCTAAGATTAAGCCCAGGTTGAGTTTTAAAGTTTCTAAATTCAGTCCCAGGGACAGTCGTAGAACAACTAAGACTAAACCCAGGTTGAGTTTTAAAGTTTCTAAATCCAGACGTAGGCTGAGTCACAGATATCCCAAGTCTCTGGATTTTTTATTCAGTTTTAGGTGTATTTTTGTTTGTTTATTAATATTTTCCGTAAGTATATTGAATTGCTTTGTCAAACATGCACATTAGGAATTATAATTGATATTGTGGTTTGGCATGTTAGTTGTGTTAGTAACAGTTTTATATCGTAATTTCATGACGTGTTGTTTTTAATAATGTAGACACGTAACATTGTTTATTAGTTACATCCTCTTGTTAAACGTAGTAAGCCAAGCATTAGTAAATACAAATGTGTAACTAGTGTTATGATGGAAGTTGATGAGTTGAATGTTGGAAGGTAATTTTAATTGAATGAGTAAAGGGGAGGGTGGATAAAAAGAGTTAAATAGAGTGAGGGTAAAATGGGTATATTAGGTCAAATACAGACGATAGTAAGTAAAATTATGGACGACGAGAAGCGAAAGTGTTTTTTTACTGAGTTTAATCTTAGTCACTATTTCTATTTATGAAATAACTTTTTAGCACAACTTTACTATCTTATCTTCACTATATCCCTTGTATTACAACAGTTACGCCTCATTAGTTAATATAATATCGATTTTTCTAACATGTGTCCACTGGACACCATTAACATCCTAATTAAATCAAGATTCATGATGATATTGCCTAAGTATGATAAATATGAATTAACATATCATGATAATATCAATATGAATCTTGCTCTAATCAGGATGTTAATATTTGCCCAGTGGACCCACGTTAGAAAAATCGATATGATATTCATCTCTCATATGGAGTACTCCCTTCGTATTTATATGTTCGTCCCCTTTGTCTAATATATGTGAGGAATATTTTAATAAAAAAGGACGAATGTATAGATACGAAGGGAGTATAATATTACTCTCTCATACTTCTTCAATCTACTTTATTTGTCTCTTTTATTAAGTAATATAATACTTTCTCCTTATTATTTTCCATCCAAAAAGAAACAGAAACATCGTAAGAACACGAAGAGGTATTATTTAGGATTATTTAATGGGAATAATATCAACTATAGGTCGTCTTTTTAAAATTATATCAATTTCATTTAATCTGCGAATAAAACGTATTATAGGACTAATAACCAAAATAGTATTGAGTCATTTTTAACCGGCTATTTTAGGTTACCCTGATTTTTTACTTATATATTCCTTCATCTCCCTCTTACATCTCTTCATTAATTGAAGCAAAAAACTGATGTGAAAAGAGACGAACAGATGGAAGGATTAATTTACCGAATGAATGATTTAATTTGTTGAAGATGAAGATGAAGAAAGAAAAGATCATTAATGGAGAACGAACTAAGATTATAACGTACAATGAGAAGGAAGTACGGAGTAGTAGATAATTAATCATATTACCCATATTTATTATGAGGAGTTACTTCGTACTCTGCATTAATTACTCAGAAGGTTTCTATAGTATCCCACTTCTCCTTCATTTTATCAATAACTATTTCGCTTTTCTTCGTCGGCGATTTACTTAAAATCGTCGACAATTTTGTATGATATACCAATTTTACCCTTGTCTCAACAAAAATTAAGGGGAGTACATGTCTACATCTCATACAACTTTCGGATAAAAAAATTACCAATTCAACACATAAATCAAACCATTAGAAATCAACAACTATCCAAAATCGAGATAAGCGACAACAAAAATCCAAAATTGAGGTAACTTTTTAGTTTTTACTAACGTTGCGATATTCATTCTAAAAAAATATATAATTCTTACTAACAAAATTCCCAAGTAAAATAAAAATAACACGATAATACATTCTTAATTAGCAAATGTAAACCACATGATATCGATTATTATTAGCGAAGAAGATCAGCGGCTATATATACCAGGGTGTAGCCGACAAAAATCAATGACTGTGCATGCCTGGGCATAGCCGTGAAAATTCAACGGCTGTGCCTGGGCGTAGCCATGAAACTTAGCTTCAACGTTTACGCCTGGGCGTAGCCGTGAAACTTCAACCCCTACTACGCCTGGGCATAGCCGTGAAACTTCAACGCCTATGCCTGGGCATAACCGTGAAAATGCAACGCCTATGCCTGAGCATAGCCGTGAAAATGCAACGCCTATGCCTGAGCATAGCCGTGAAAATGCAACGCCTATGCTTGGGCATAGCCGTGTATCTTCCACGACTGTCTTTCTTTTTCCGTGATAACCAATGAACTTACAACCGCGTACATAACAAGGGGAACTAAAAATAACCTCATCAGCGACGTCGTCTTCCGAATTGTTTCGATATACGGCATATTCAAATTAAAAGGAAAATTGTTAACCACGTTCGACATTACGAACAATTGTCAACGAATAATGGAAAAATCAAAATATAAGCGTTTCAATGTTAAATTCAAATACAATAGTGTTTTTTTTTGGACTTTGTAATTTCCTTGGGTTAAATAGTGGTAGATTAAATAGTAGTAATTAGGTTAATTTAATTAGTAATTAAACAAGGGACGATTCAGTCGTTTACTATCAAATTTGTCGACGACATTAAGTAAATCGCCGACAACGATGAGTAGTCCCCTAAATTAATCATGTTGCTTCATTCTAGTTGTTCAATTTGCACGTATGCTTATTACTGCCATTTAAATAACCTAGGTTTAAACCCATTAAATTCATGAGTCATCTCTAATATACCGTCATAAATAAAGAAATGATTTTGCAAGATCCCCAATTTTATATTGAAGGTTACGTTTGTTAATTTATAATATCAGAATAATTAACTAATGATTAACTTTGTTTTAATTTGTTTTAACAACCTTGGAAAGTACTCCCTCCATCCCATGTTCCCACTTTTAATCCGACGTGAGGAATATAATAATGAAAGGGATATGCTAAATCATACCCACTTTTTTACTAAATCATACCCACTTTCCCTAAATTATCCTCCTCATATCTTCCTTCATCAATTACCTTCACAAATCCTTTTTTTCTCTCTTTCCACAAGTCATTTTTCTCAATTAATTAATCATTAATCACCCCATCAAAAAACCAATTTTTTCTTCTTAATTGATTGAAATAAGACCATGAGATCTATGACATTGAAGTGATTTTAGCAAAGACCATGAGATCTATGACATTGAAGAGTGATTTTAGCAAGGTCGGCTATTGATTTCAACTTAGGGTTGAATTAGAAAAACAATTAATCAATAATATTTAGTCCGTAACATTTAGTGATCATAGTAAAAGTAAAATTATTAATGAAATCAACAAACATAATTGTTTCAAATACTAATTATGTCTGTAATTCAAAAGTTATAGAAGAATCAAAAGTTATAGAAGAATCTAATTAGGGTTTAATTAGAAATTGAAAAAAAAACAATCAATAAGATAACATACAGTAGTTGGTGTATTAAAAAACAAAATTACTTGTTCCACCTCCGAATTATAATTCATGACCGAAAAGTTCTTGAACAATCCGGTAAGGTTTTGAGGGATGAGAAAAGATGAAATTTGTTAGGTTTAACAAGAATGGAAAAGAGATAATATCTTAAGAGGAAAAGTAGAGAAGGAAAACAAATGAAAATTTGGGTATGAAGTAGTAAAAGTCGGGCATGATTTAGCAATTACATGGGAACTTCTCCTTGGGATGGAGGGAGTACGTAGTTAACCCATCAAACTTGATGATTTGACTTATTTTTCAAGGGAGACCTATACGTCTCACCTTGCAGTTATATTGATAAGACGCGAAATAATTTTTTTAATTTAAAGTTGCAATTGACCCTTCACTGCACAATTGATAAAAACATGTTTATGCTAAATAATGGGAAGTACAATACTTCGATCATTTGATCCCAAATACTCCGTAATAATTTACAGAAAATATAATAATTATAAATCTATTAATATAAGTAAATGAATTAATAGATATAATCAAAATATTAACCTCAAAAATAATTTATTTTTAAAATAATTTTGGACTTTAGAATGGAAAATAAGAGTTTATATTTCAATATATCACATGATATATTCAAGTAAATACTTCTTTAATTAACCTCTTAACATGTGCTCCCTAGCCGAACCCATTTTAGAAAAATCATTATTTTAATTATAACCATTGTATTTGCTCTCAGTGACAGGGGAGTTTAGTCAATTTAACCGTAACCTATAGGGTTAATAATAAATAAATATGCTCAGTAACACTAATCACCATACTGAAGAAACAACTTAACTAAAATTTAAAACCAATGGTTTGATAAATCCCATTAATATTCATATTTATGATATTAATGTTAGTGAATCATTAGACGGAAAATGTCTTAGTCGAGTGGTTAAGATTAGGTGTTCTGGGACAGTAAGTTTCAGGTTCGAATCCTTTCCCATATATTATAATGCGACTAAGTGCGCTCTTCGTTAAAAAAAATGTTAGTGAATCATTATTCTCATTGTGGATGAATAATATTGATTACATTCTTGGATTTGTTTTAGTGAACATATCTCTCCTTATCATATTATAAAAAAAAATGAATTTTTTAACATCGATCACACTTATGTTGTATGTTCATTTTTTGTTTATGTAGGGAAGAGCGCACAAGCGGTATAACGTCGCAGGTGAAAATCGAATCCAACTTCTTGGTCGGAGTAAAAGAGCTCTTACTAATTTAGCTTACCATTTCTTATACTGTATTACGTTCATATTAGAGCTGATCAAAAGTGGGCTTGGGCTGGACATGGACGGGCTTAACTATAAAAAAAGTGTCCGGTGGGCCATTTTTTGTTGTCCGTGTCCGTTATAACGGGCCACATGATGCTGTCCAAGCCCGCCAACTTATGGGTAGCGGGCTAGCCCATGGGCCTGAATAAAGTTAATCGAGTCTTTACTTTTTTATTAAAATATATAAATTAGACATCGCAATTTAAGAGACTAAAATTCAAAAAAATACTACACATTGAAAAAAATATTCAATATTGTTTCAAAATTCAAATACAACTTCACTAACAAAAATATTCATTTCTCAAAGTATTCTTTAAGAGTAAGTGGGTAAGTAGGAGTTTAAGAGATAAGTCTATTGATTTTTTTAGACATTGGAATTTGTGGTTTCTTTGTAATTTGTATTATAATAATCATATTCAATGTCTCTTTTGCTAGTAATTTCTTTTAACTTATATAAGTATATATATATTTTAGCGGGCCTAGTGGGCTGTCCGTGGGCTATTTTCTTTAGTCCAAATCCGTCCGTTTATTATAGCGGGCCTAGTTTCTTTGTCCGTGGCCCGCTTTTTTTAAAAAAAATTCTGTCCAGACCCGCTTACTAAATGGGCCAAATGGGCCGGGCCAAACGGACAACCCGCACTTGATCAGCTCTAGTTCATATCTATCTACTACCTATATAAAAAGAGGCAAGCCTCTTTGCGGAACATATTTCTTGAGTAATTTTGCTAGGACAAGTTTGCCCTTCCATTTTTGCCAATTTTACAAGATTGCCATCATTAATCATTTAATCAATTACTATTTGTCTTATTAATCAATCTTATTTTCATTTCCTTTATTTAAATACTCCATCCGTTCTGTTCATTTGTTTGTCTTTTATATTTATTCTGAACAGTATTTTAATCAAAGACAAACAAATAAACGAGACGGAGGGAATTTTACCTTATTTATGCTCTAAGCACATAATGACTTCATTTTTAACGATTTTTTAACGTGTATCCACTAAATACACATTACTATGTATTATTCTTATTTTATTTCCATATTATTATTATTATTATTATTATTATTATAATACTCATTAATATTATACTTAAGTCTTATGTTGTACTCCGTACTAACATTATGTTTTTCTCATTTTTTTGTTCTAACGTGAGAAATATAATAATTAAGTGAGATTATTAAAATTGAATATTGGATATATTGGAGCGATTATATAATTGAATATTCTATTATATAACTAATTTAAAATATTAAAATTCAAATTTTCAGTAATTTCTCGTCGGTCCTATAGGCTAAACAGATTGGGTTAATTTTCAACCTAAGAGTAAGTCTCCATGAGATGATCTCACAATAAGGTTATTGTGAGACTTCTCACATGTTAGGTAGTTATCTTTTATTATAAGTAAACCCGATTTAAGATAGAACTCAAATATTAATACGATAATATGGAGAGGTCCGGGCATAGCCGGGCCCACCAAACTAGTAATGATATAAATGAGTGAAGTCGTGTACGCCTGATCGCCTGACCATTGTCAAAATTAAAACATGCTTTTTCACCTTTTCTTCCCTTCACGGTTAATTGCCTATCTATGATGACTTCAGTCGAGGTTAATTAAGTGGGCTGTTTCACAATTCAAAATCATGATGCAAGGATTAACTGAATTGGTTAGAGTTTCCAATCAAGAGATTGGGGCTACAAACTTTAGTGTACATATCTTCACGACTTCACGAGAAAACAATTTAAAATCTCTGAGTGAAAAAAATAAGAAGTGCAGGAATAAAAACTTAAAACTGCTGCAGAAAATATTACACGTTACTTCCTCCAATTTTAAATTGTTATCCCGTTTCAATATAATACTCACATGTATTCATGAAACGGGGTAGTAATTTAAAACCGGAGGGAGTATTTGCTTTTATAATTACGCATAACAATCAAGTTACAAGTAAACAATTGTTACAGGAAAAATGTCTTTTTTACCCAACGAAATGATATGCTTTCAAAAGTCATTAGCATGATGTGATCTAGGTATGTATGGTATGGACTTTATACCTAATGATATATACATGGATTCTACTTTGAATCTATGTACGTGTAGGATCAAATTGAAAACAAAAACTAAAAAAAATACGGTCTTTTCTTAATGTGATTTCTCACAGTCTCCCTAACAATGAATGTTATTTTTGTTTTTGTTTTTTTTAATCTATAATATGTCTCACTTAGTAACAGACGATGTGTACGTACTCTTCATTTAGATACTCCAAAATTAAAATTGTATAATTGTATTGCACTGACAGTAGGTTGCAATGGGCTTTATCCTTGATTTATGAAGTACTCCGTAGTAGTATTAGGGTAAACGTGGTATCATCACAACAAGGTACGTAGATGTGCTCCTAGTATTAATTAGAATGGGCATGTTTGAGGGAGGGCAGGGGTGGGCTGTAAAGGCGGGCCCATAATAAAGGTAGGTTCATAGGGTGTATCGGTGTAACGTGTTGGTACCCATGTTATGTTGTGTTATGCGTGGGGTGGGGTGGGCCTACCCCAGTCATTCAACGACTATCGTACTCCATCTTTGTCCCTATTTAGAATCTTAGATACTGTGTAAATCCAACAAAATTACAAACATGAGCGAATAACCTAAGCATGTAGGAGCAGGAGTGTACTCATCTAAACTCCTCCCTCCCCTTTGTTTTTCTATTTTTTGACCTCACTTATCCACTTCCTCCCAACTAGAGATGACAATGGACCGGATCTGGACCGGGTTCACTAGAATCCGGACCCGGACCTGTCATAATTACCCTAGATCCGGACCCGACCCGGACCCGGCCGGGTCCAAAATTTTAAGACCCGGATCCAGACCCGTCGGGTCCGGGTCTACCCGTGGGTCTCACTATTTTATTTTATTTTGTCCTACATTCCTCATTTCTTCCAAATTTCAAAATTTGCCGATATTTTTTATCACGTACAAAATTATCTACGACATATATTATACTAAGAAATTAAACACTCTTACAAACTCATTCATAACGGTCTTAGGAAACTTTGAATGAACATTGAAATGGTGAGGAAAGAAGTGAGAGAGCGAGTTATTTTAGTAATTTAGTTGTTTGCTAGCAGTTTTGCGTATGTATGTTGGTAGATTTTTGTTTGTTTTTTTTTTTTAATTAAAGTGTCGGGTCCACGGGTCGGGTCCGGGTCCAGTATTTCAGACCCGGACCCGGTTTTCAAAAATAAGATCCAGACCCGACCCGGATCCGCCGGGTCTGAAAAAATGAGACACAGACCTAGATCCGACCCAGATGGGTCCGACCCGCCGGGTCTGGACCGGGTCCTGGACCCGTTGCCATCCCTACTCCCAACCCAACCAAAAAGCCCATTAATTGGGTAAATCAAATACTCCGTAATTGTTTGAGTTACCTCGGGTGTTCACTTATCAGAAACCGATTGAAAGAACCTACGTACATGTGAGCAGGCCAGGTAGGCTCGATAAATGTACGATCATATGAGACGGGATTGCTGACCACAAACCACTAATGCCTATTACCACTGAGGTGTTTCGGGTCCGTCCGGGTAGCTGGTCCAATTTTTTTTTTTTTTTTTTTTTTTTTTGTAATTAACTCTGTGTGATATACGAGTATAAATGTGTTAAACATATATTCATCATCATGGATTATCCCATGTAATGTAATCTCAAAGGACATGGTATATATTCAATCCGTCCCAAAGAAAAACGTTAATGAACTATTTCTATGGGCCTCTGTCTGTTATCCTCCTCTTAACCTTATACTCCTTCCGTTCAATTCAATTGTTTGCCTTTTATATTGATTGTGAGGATTATTTTAATCAAATGTAAACAAATGAATGAAACGGAGGGAGTAGTCCTTATATTTATCCGGAGATCATGGGTGGAAAAGTAACCCAAATTGTTATATGCGAGAATAATACAATACATACATTTGGCATCGTAAGATTGATTAACTTCCTTATTTTTTCAGGGCTAACTATCCTTTCAAATTGGGTTCCTCAAAAGTTAATCTTGAGGTTATATATATTGACAGTGATTCAACATTTCTATTTTAGTAAATTCAAATTGTAGGTATACAGAGTATACATGGACTTCAATTCATAAGCTAGCTAAGCTTTACAGTAGGGTTAGTTTTTATTGAATGTGAAATAAGTATCATACTTGAAATCTTGAATCTATTTTCAAACATTGTAACGCCTTTGTGACTAGTATAGTAGTAATACACCAAAAAAGGAAAAAATAAATAAATTTAATGGATCCTTTCAAACACTCACAAATAATAAAAACTACTTCGTGGTATTTACTTAATACTCCCTCCGTTCCAATGAATTGTTTGACTTTTCTTTTGTCACCAAGGTTAAGGGAACCAATGAGGGAGTGACATGTTGAGCAAAATTCATGAGAATGATCAAATTGCATATAAAACAACATTCTTAAAATAGAAAGACAAACAATTCATTGAGACGCCCCAATATGGAATAGGCAAACAATTCATTGGGACGGAGGGAGTATGAAATGATCAACGGTCAATTCTTAACATGTACGGAGTAACTACCTAGTTTCATTTGTTTTTTTGGTACTTGGAGAAAGCTTAGGTAAAAGGTGAGAGTGAAGCTTACGTCCCATTCTATATCAATTAGCATGTTCTATTACCTTACTCTGTATATTTTTCGACACATCATAAATAAACCTAGTCCATGGATTAAGTGATTACGACAAATGGTGTCATTATCTGTTTTATACTCCGTATCTACCATACAATCATAATCTGGTTCAAAAAATAAATCTACAAAGAAGTGATATCAAAAATAAATTATTACCTTAGTTTAAATTAGTTGGATTTGTTTTCAATAATTCTCCTGGTAACGATTTGATGAATCTTGAAATTTGTTCGAAGTGTTGAACGTATGAATGGTAATAGCGTTTCAAGTTTGATAATAATCTGGATCAGTACGTATCATGTTGTAGGAACATTGCTACTCTAATACCCTATTTATACTAAAACTACGGCATATATAATATGCCAAATTAAGAAATTTTAATTAAAAAAACACCACACTAAGAGGTAAACTAAAGTATATCAATCAACTAGAACTAAAACACTTTGAGAATGTGATTGCAACTTTAGTTCGTCTCCACTTATATTCTGAGCCGCCCAAATCCAATTAATCTAATACAATACAATGATTAGGGAATTTGGAGTTTCATCAAGGTCTAGCGTAATCCTCAATAGTGGAAAGATATATAGCCAATAATGGAACTTAACACTTTCTTATAGCTACTCGTATTAGCCAACAACTACCCATCTTTTATAGCCGAATAATCAAAACTAAAATGCAATGCGTTTCCACGGCGTTCTTTTCGGATCTACTACATGGTATACCGTCAAGAGATCCGAGTTTAGGTTGTCCAGACGGTTGAGACAAGGTCATGAGTTGTCTTCGTTCTTGTTCATTCTTTGCGTGGAGGCATTGTCTAATCACCTAGTGGTCCGTTTGGGAACACAGATTTCATTTTAAAATTTGGATTTGACACAAATACTTTGTTTCCCAAACAAAGTGAATTTGTGAATTTGGATTTTGTCAAATCCAACCAAATACAACACCTTCAGAAAAAGGCTCATTTCAAAATGACACCTTAACACATGTCATTGTAAAATTCATCATTTCACTTTTCTAATTTGACAATGACGATTTGAAACGCTACATATAGGTTCCCAAACGCTACATAGGGGGTGTTTGGTTGACTACTTAGGAATAGGTTCAAATGGATTTGCTCCATTCCAATGTTTGGTTGATGAGTTTTGGAATGGAATTGGATATCTAAGGGGTTCTTACCCCATCCTAAATCATTGGAATCCCATCCCCACCTCTCCTCCTTGGATTCTAACTCAATTTCTTCATACTTGAAATTAAAGTGAACGAAACAAGTTTCAAAAGATAGGAATTTAGAATCTCATAACAATATGAGTTCCAAATCCAATACATTCCACACCTAAGCATTGAACCAAACGACAAATGGTGGAATCTAATGCTCTTCGCGGGGTCCGGGTTTCATAAGGCCCCCTAAATCTAATCTCTTTTTTGATGACGATCGCATAACTTTTACTCGAGCAAGTTTGGGTGAAGCGGATGTTGTGAGCGGTATTTTAAGGAAACATAAAAGACCGTTTGGGCAACTAGTTATCTTGGATAAAACTACGGTGTCATTCTACAAAGGAGTGCGAAGGAGGTTCGAGGAAGGGTTGCGGCTAGGCTGGGGGTGGTACTAGTTGAGGAGCAGGCGAGATAATTGGAGTAGCCAACGGTTTTGGGACGGTCGAAGAAGTTGATAACAGATACTCCCTCCGAGTTACAATGATGTTTCCTATTTTTCTTTTGAGTTGTTGATCACCTATTTTTCTCCTTTTTCCTTTTAAACCATCAGTATGTGGTTTAGATTTACTCTTACATTTATCTCTCTCACCCCTTCTTTTTTGAGTCACTCATTCTTACCTCCTTATTTCTCACCCAAAATGCAAAAGAGAACAACATTGCAACTCAGAAAGAGTATTATTTAGGACAAACTTAGCAAGTGACTTCAAGGTTGACACGGGAAGACTTTATCGAGGGTTGGTTTGTTCATTCTAGTAAAGGTTGTTGCCTATTCACTCCCCTACCTATGTGATGAGTGTTATAAATCCTGATGAACTTTTGCGATGATTTTGATAGATGCCATTGTCATTTTTTTTACATGGTAATGGTATGCGTGCGGTTTTTGTTGATGGAGTGACCATTTTAGCCACTTTTACTCAGATTCATAAATGGGTGATATAAGTAGTCATTGTAAGGATTGGAGAAGATTGATGTCACCTCGCTAAGCGTTGTGATAAGGGTAAAGTGACCAAATTTATGCTTTTGGAAGTTATAAGAAGGGGTTGATGAGCGGATTTGAAACGGTCAAGGTTATATCTCGTATATGCATTTAAACACCTCGATTCCTTGTTCATTTTTTGGCTATAAAAAGGACTCTCATGCGGTTATTTCAAACACACATAAAAATCATCTCCTCTCCTCTTCTTCTTACATTCTAGGTAACCAACGATACAAAAATTCTAGCACAAAAATACAAAAACATCAACTCACAAGCATATACAAAAAATGGGATCACAGTAACTGTAGACACCCGCGTTTTGCCAGATCGTGTCCATAGTAATCTCCAACAAAACACTCGATGATGATCGGACGTTAACATGCATCAATACACTTGAATACGGACTCGGAATCAATAGTATCCGACGTGGACACTTAGCGGAGTACATATCTCTCAAAACTAACCTCAAATCCAGACTAAGTGGGTTGTTTCCAATAAAATAAAGCTACTTTTAGCCAAAACCGTCACCGGGGGCAAAACCGTCTTTTGTCGACCGAGTCGAACCCGGTCAAAGTCGAAACCCGAACAAACCAAATTCCTAAAAAGTGTCCAAATACACTCAAAGGTAAAGTCAAAACGAAATCCGTATTTGCCTCAAATAAACCGGATGTCAATACATATTTTGAGCAACTTCCGATACGCGCGATTCCAGTCGCTTGCATCCAGGCAACCCAGAACTGAGCCGCCTCCATTGGGGCGCCACAATACTGAGTCGGTAGCCTCCGGGCGCCCAAATTTCGGGTCGGAGCATTTCGCAAAACTCTATAAATATACCCTCACGTCCAGCGTATCAAGGGTCAACAATCTTTATCTTTATTCTCGAAACCCTTAATAAGAAAACGAGAGAATTTCTTCCCCTTTACACACCCTGACTCAACTTACATATATCGAACAACTTCCCATGCCAACTACGATACTCCGTGAGCCCGTATTTTGAAGCATTTGACATGTAGGTTGAGGGTGTTCAAACCCCATTTTCTAATCCTTCAACTCGTTTACATATTGTATACTAACATCACTAACACTTTATTTACCGTATACTAACATTTTACATTTTTGCATCTAACATTTTATTTCTCGTTCCTAACATCTAACTACTAATATTAGACTATAAAATACCCGCCTTTAACGTAGCAAATACAAAGGGTGGCGAGATAAGGAAACACGGACACAAGAGTATCACACTCACGTCGACGGTCGCTTATCTCGCTACCCCGCGTAATTGGTTGTCTAGGGTGAGTGTAGACACCTGCATTTTGCCAACTAGTGTCTATAGAAGTTTCCGATAAAACACCCGATGATGATCGGACGCTAACGTGACTTAATACGCTCGAATACGGACTCGAAATCAATAGTATCCGACGTGGACATTTATCGGAGTACAAATCTCTCAAAACCGACCTCGAATCGAGGCTCAATGGGTCGTTTCCAATAAAATGAGAATAATTTGAGCCAAAACCGACACCGGAATTAAATCCGTCTTTTTACGACCCAAAACCCGGCCCGAATAAAAAATCGACCTTGCAAATGCTTCTAGAAGCAGCCCAACAACCAATAAATTCAAAGTCAAAGTCAAAGCTTAAAAATCTCAACTCTCTTATATTGGCTCACCCGCCTAACCCACTCAATCGAGTCATGTAGCCCACTCGATCGAGTGGGCATTCAAAAATCGAGCGGTTCCTCTTTTTCAGGCCACTCGATCGAGTGACCTTTAGCCGGAGGACATTTTCTATAAATACCCCCCATTGCTCTTCACATTTGACAGATTTTTCACCACCTAAAAAACCCTAAGCAAACATCACATTCATGCACATTTGCAACCTCGACATTCTCTCTGCACATATACATACATCTCGAGACTAAATGATGGTAGGGATTTGCCGTCAATCCTACCAATCAAGTAAAACCAACTAAACCTAACTAGGTAGATAGGGTAAGTCGGGTCGAATCCACGGGGACGGAAAGAGTTGTCTAGACTAGGTCTACCTAAAAATAAGACTAGGTCACAATGCAAGGCCACGATGAATGATAACTAATGAGAATTGAATAACTAGGAGGCAACAAAATGAGCTAAGATAAGAAACAAGGATAAACAACTAAAACAATGAAGAGGGAATAGAGCTAAGACTATGAATGAGCTAAGTATAACATAAACTAAATGATTCGATTAAGGCTAAACTAAAGCAACAAACAAGAGGATTAATAGCTAAAAAGATGAAGAGATCAATATAAGGAAAGAGTAGGGTTAGGTCGAGTTCATAGGTGTATAAGGCTAGTGGGTAAATCGAGGGTGTCAGTTTCACCTAGTCACTAAGATAAGGCCGCGCTCTCGCGTCAAAGACAAAACCGAAAACTCATGCAAGATGCTACTCAAAACAAGAGAATTCAATCACCCATCAAACATACAATGAGAAGGAGGAAACAAGCAAGAGAAGCATGGCCGCTACTACTCTAACAAGCATTTCATCAAATACATGGCATGCAAGAATGAGTGACTAGTAACCAAGATTCAACCTTTACCCACAATCAATCCCTAATCACTCATAAACAACACCCAATCCCCCCACTAACCCCACAAGAATCTACTCACTCATATTCAAACTAAAACTAACACAAACAAGAGAAAACATCAAGAGAATAACAACATTCATTATGACGGAAATAAGATGAACAATAAACAAATGATAAAGATTGAAACTTGACTAATAAACAAAGATTAAAGGAAAAGAGAGAAGAGTAATTATACCAAACTAGCAAGGAGGAAAGATTGAAACTTGTATAATAAGATAATCCAAATACATCAACCAAGGTTGTCAATCTTGGTTGGATTCTTCAAGAAATCCCTTAATCCCCTTTCTACTAACCAAATAACAAAACTAATAAGTTTTCCCGTCTACTTTGTTGGGCCACTTATTGAGCTCCTCTTAATTGGGGCATATCACGTTTTTTTATTGGTTGACTTATCTCTACGGGCTATTCTATTTTTATTATAAATAACAAATGTTATATCACGTTATCTAATTAAGGCGGTGGTCATTTAATTGTTGGTAATTAAGACGGTTGTGAACGTGATATAATATGATTACATGATAATGATTACATGATGGAATTTATGGCATAAAAATTATATTATATCACATCATGTAATGCATAAATTCCATATATAGTGCATAAATTCCTTATAATATGCATCTATATTATTTTGCATATATTATTTCATAAATTTTATCAACAATCCATATATATGACATAATTATTATATCACGTTATATTTCATTCCATATCAAGTTTCATATAACATCGATACTTATGCTACATATCAATTTCCGGTAATTATGTCTAAGATGTGTAATATACAGTATCCATATAATTACGCTACATATCAATACACATGCAATTTTCCGTATTATTTTGCCATAAATTCCGAATTTTATTAGAATTAACAAACACTAATAATATTAGTGATTTTTTTAGAGTAATTGTGTATTTCTGAGTATCTTTGACAGTATAATTTTTAAAGGGTAATAATATTAGAGTACCCTTAATAGTATAATGATGTGTACTCCAAGAGTATATAACGTGTATATAACGTACAATTGTGATCTATATACATATACACACACTGAAATATAACGTACAATTATGATCACTCTTCAATTTAAAAAAAACATAGAATTAGTGTATTTTTTTAAATGTGCTATTAAACAATTTAAGATTATATTACTCATAGGAGTAATCAATTGTTAATATTAATTCATATGTACTCCCTCCGTCCCAATGAATTGTTTGTCTATTCCATATTGGGGCGTCTCAATGAATTGTTTGCCTTTCTATTTTAGGAATGTGTTTTATATGCAATTTGACCCTTCTCATGAGTTTTGCTCCACATGTCACTTTCTCATTGAATCCCTTACCCTTGGTGCCAAAATGAAAGGCGAACAATTCATTGGAACGGAGGGAGTTTGTTTTAAGTAGAAAATTGAGACTTTGAAAGTATAAGATTAACATATGCTCCATGTAATAAAAAATACTGTATACTCCATCTGATTGCTTATTTTCTTCCCACTTTACTTATTGGGGTGAGTTTGATTTTATTCCCTCTTTCCATTTAAGAAATTTTTTCACTTCTCATTAATTAATATAATATTCTCTCCTCTATTTTTCCACATCACTTTTTCTCATTTAATTAATATAATATTTCCCTCTCCTACTTTTTCATTCCACCTTTCATCTTTTATTAATATAATACTCTTTCCTTATTTTCCACCCAAAAAGAAAGAGAAGAAAATAGGCAATCGGAGGGAGTATATATATAATAACTTTATTAAAATATAGCTGTATTGACTTACTAATTTATCTTAATTATTTAACAAATTCTAATTATTCTCTTAAATCTAAATTACAAAGTTGTGTAATATAAAAATTAATATGTAACTTTTAGAATACCTATAAAATAAATTTGCATATGTACCGTGCATATGCACGGGGTCTATACTAGTACAAGAGTAATTACTAAGATTAAGCTAAGATTAACAAAAGATTAAGGAAAGATTAAAGAGAAACTAAGCTAATGATAAGAGTACTCTATCTAGGGTTTAGAATAATGTAGTGTAATGAAAAGTGTTTAAAACAATACAAGAGAGAGGTATATATAGGATTTCGTAAGTAAGGAAGATGAAAGAATTGAAGCGGAGCTGTGCTGGGCTCATCCCGGCCGAGAGGATGTTGATCCTAACCGGGAAGGACATGGTCCCGGCCGGGAAGGCCTGTCAGGGCCGGGGCTCGTCTTTGCTCGTCACTTCATCCTGGTCGTGATGGATGTGTTCCCGACCGGGATGGGTCTTGTAGGCTTCAAATATGGTCACGTAGGTCCCTACTTACTCTTCCTAGGCTTCTTATCGACTCTTGGTGCTCGGTACTAGGCTCCAAGGGACTCGGGATCGAGTCTAAGCCACCGAGTCATCGTCGCTTCTCTTCGTTGGCTCCATATGCGTCAGAAACGAGTCGGAAACGTTCCATTTCTCCAAGATAGGCCTTAGGAACCTAAAACAAGCTAGAAAAAGCGTAAGTAGCCTCGAAACCGCTCCAAAGAGCGATTCCACAAGAGAAACCGGGACCAAACACAAGAAATAAGCACTACATAACATACTTATCAACTGCCCCACACTTAACCCTTACTCGCCCTCGAGTAAGCACGGACTAACTAATAACTAAAAGAAACTAGACTACTAACCGAGCGGGTATTAGCGCACCCTACGCCTTTTCAAATCACGCGAGAACATTTAGATGACAAGTGCTCTCCGCAAGGCAAGTGAGGTCTTGCGACAAAACTGTGGATACAACCGAACATGAAAACACACAAACAAACAAACACACAATCGGTTGCATCCAAAAAGAACAAATACCACTTCCCTCAATGATAAGTGTAGTTTGTAGTGCCTATTTGTTGTGTTTGGTCCCGGTTTCTCTTGTGAAATCGCTCTTTGGAGCGGTTTCTAGGCTACTTATGCTTCTTCTAGTTCGTTTTAGGTTCCCAAGACCATTATTGGAGAGATGGAACGATTCTGACTCGTTTCCTACACATTTGGAGCCAACGAAGAGAAGGAACGATCACTCGGTGCCTTAGATTCGATCCCGAGACCTTGGGACCCATTCCCGAGCCCCTTAGACTCGATCCCGAGACCCGAGAATCGATGAGAAGCCTATCAAGAACAATTGGGGACCTTTATGATCATATTGGAGGCCTACAAGATCCTTCCCGGGCGGGATGAGTGGCCATCCCGGTCGGGATGAAGAGCAAACAAAGCAGCTCTTCTGATAAGCCATCCCGGTCGGGACCAACCTGTCCCGGTCGGGACCATGAAGCCATCCCGGTTGGGACCATCCATCCCGGTCGGGAAGGATGACCCATCCCGACCGGGACCATCCATCCCGACCGGGAAGAGCAATAACACCGCCCGGTGTTATGCATGATCCCGATCGGGACCAGATCCTTCCCGACCGGGACCACTCCATCCCGATCGGAACCACCACTTTCCCGGCCGGGAAGGAGCAGCTGCAGCTCGTGACTCTTCTTTTCTTCTCCTTCACTCTTGTAACCCTATATATACCCCCCCTCTTGTAATCTTATGCTTATGTTAGACATTACCCACAAAACCCTAGACTACTTTAGGTTAGATTAGCTTAGATTAGTGTAGATTAGTCCTTAGTTAATCGTTAATCTTAGTTTAATCCTTGTATTAAGGGAATTCTTCAAGATTCAACCAAGATTGACAACCTTGGGAGATTGATTTGGGTTTTTCTCATTAATGCAAGTTCTTATCTTTTCATCCTCTTGTTAGTAGGTACAATCTTCTTATTCTCTTTACTCTTAATCCTTGTTTTATTATTAAAGTTTCATTCTTTGTTCATTGTTCATTGTATTATCCATTGTTCATCCTTGTTGTTTTCCATTGTGTTTGTTCTTGTTCTTGTGTTTGTTTCTCATGTTTGTGTTAGTTTAAGTTTATATATGTGTGAGTAGATTCTTGCTAGGATTAGTAGGGGAATTGGGTGTCGTAATGGGTGATTAAGGGTTTGTGTAGATTGTTGGTGGAAGTTTTGGTTGCTTCTTGGTTAGATGCATGGAACATGTTTGATGAAATGCTTGAATGACTTGTAGTTGCAAATGCTTGTTTTTCTTGCCTTCCTCTTGTGGTCTTGTATGTTGCTAGGATGGGTTCTTGCGCGAGAGCGAGGAACCTCTAGGTCGGTTTAAGTAGCGAGAGCCCGGAGTATACCTAGATAACTCGACTACCCCTTCACCTTAGCTCTTCCTTGATCATTCCATCACTCTTGAACCCGACCTAATCCTAGCCCTTTTCCTATTAGTTTTCCTCTTCTTCTTAGTTATTACTCCTTTAGTTAGTTGTATCCTTTAGCCTTAGTTGTTATACCTAGTTCGTTGCTAGTCATAGTTTATTCCCTTCTTATCGTTCTAGTTTAGTTTAGCCTCGAGACCTAGTCAAGTCTTTAGGTGGAACTTGGTCTAAACCCTCTTTACCGTCCCCGTGGACTCGACCCGACTTGCCCTTTCTACCCAGTTAGGATTAGTTGGTTTTACTTGTTGGTAGGTGTAGACACCCGCATTTTTGACTGCCAGGTGTCTATGGTAGTTTCCCAAAAAACACCCAATGATGATCGGACGCTAACGTGTTTCTACGCGCTCGGATATGGGCTCAAATCCATTAGTCGTTGGCTAAAGCACTTACGGCGTACAAATCTCACAAAACTGACCTCAAAATTAGGCCCAGCAGACCATTCCGAGTCAAACAAGACTAATTTGGGCCAAAACCGACACCAGAAATAAAACCGACTTTTTTATGATTGGGTCAACCCTGGTCAAAGTCGTCTCCGAAACATACAAAACAACTCCTAACAACAACAAAAGTCCAAGTCAAACACAAACTCATCAAAAAAACCCAAGTCGCGGCCCAAAACAATGGACCCGCACAACCCAGCTGGGCCACTCGATCGAGTCCCCCACCAACTCGATCGAGTAGGCCTATTCCAAGCCCGACGGCTGACGCACTGGGCCACTCAACCGAGTCAGCTGGTTACTTGGTCGAGTAACCCTAACCGGGGTCCTTGGCTTTGTCTATATAAAGCAACCCCATGCACACATCTTTACACACCTTTGAAACCCTAGTTTCACATCTTTACAACTTTGATCATCCTTCAAAAAACCATAATTCTACCTTAATCAAAACCCTACTCTACACTAAGCAAACCCTAGCCCTAGCCTAGGAATCGAAACCCTAAACCTAGCTTTAGGAATCAAACACCCTAACCACCACAACTCAACCTCCATAAACTTCGAAACTCCCGTGTTAAAGCCGCGACTACGAGTACGATCCGAGACAAGAACATGTAGGTTGAGGGTGCCAATTCCCGTTCTTCCCTCATTCTCTTTCTCTCGTTATTTTCTTTTCTTCTTTTTTTATATTTTTTTATATTTTTTTATTATTTAATTACCGTATCTGTAATATCGCTAATATCACTAGCATTCAAAAGACATTAAAATACTCGTCGATTTGTGTCGAGTGCGAAGGATGTCAGGATAAGGAAACCCGAATATACAAGTGTACTGCACACAACGTTGCCGGTCGCTTATCCTGACACCCTAGCATTTGATTATTGAAACGGGTCAATTTCAACAATAATTCGTTTATTCTCGTTTGCATCGCATGTTCTCATCGATTTTCCAAAACAAGCATTCTATTTTAATAAGGGTCGAAACCCGTTGACGCGGATCCGACATCACGATCCCTAGGGATTTATTTCGATGTCGGAAAAGCCGAGGGAATCAAGTCTTTCAATTCAAGCAAGGTGTCGATCCGTTAGAGTCGATACCAATTCCATAATTGGACGTCGAATCTAACGATCTAGTCAATTTAATCAACTAATGCAATTTTTTCGTTGATGTTAAAATAATAGTCATACGATCACGATATTATTAAACGCGGAGAAAATCTATTTATATCGCGGTAGTTAACTTAAAACGACTCAAAATAATTTTCTTTTATTTTCACTCTAGTATTCCATATCGATTCAATAATCGAATATGGGATACCACGAGTATTCAAGTTTAAAATTGAGTATAAATTCCATAATATTTATGCCCAATTCATCAAGTCATCAAAATCAAAAGCAATTTCGAAATCGATAACAAATGTGCAAGCGACATGGTTCGTACAGGTGCCACTCGATCGAATGACATCACAAAAACCGAGACAGAATGTCTTTACGACCTCCACTCGGTCGAGTCTCACAGTGACTCGGTCGAGTGGCGACGTACTCGGTCGAGTTAGTCAATAACTCGGTCAAGTAGGGTCATAAAACCTGGACAGAACCTTTTTCAGAGGTCCACTCGGTCGAGTCCCACAATGACTCGGTCGAGTGGCCCTTTATCATGTCAAACCGTGAGTCCTACAATAGCATTTGAGTCTCGTTAACCATTTTTTGTGACTTATGTCAACACGTGCCTAATCTATCACGTGAAACACCTTTTCAAAACCATGCATTAGCTCATTTGCATCATTCCATATTATTCAATATTTGCACAAACCGATAATATCGTTATACCGTTGCTAACCGCTTGTTGTTTCTTTTGTCAATTTTGGTTGTTTATTTTATCGTACTAAAATGAACCCACATGCTAAAATTCAACTTTGCCGTTAGAATGAAATTGCATTAAATTGACTTAGAAACCCTTTTCAATTACATTCACATGCTTAGGGAAAATAATCTTTGCATATCATTTTCCCGTTTAACTAACGCGCGTATTCAAAAGTCATTCGAGATCTTAGTAGAGGCCGCTACTGCGGGCGGGGTTGGGTGTCCTTCGTGGGCTTCCCAACACGTACCCTCACCCCTTACTCAAAACCTCGGTTTCCGGATGCCCGAAACCGTTGGCGCACGAGAGTCATTCAATACACGATATCCGATAATGTCGGTATCGGTATCAAATGCTAAGGGACGAACCCAATAAACTCTGACATCGGAAATGGGCCGTATTTTGGTACACGGCCCACTACGACATAGAGTGGGTTCGAACGGGCCCGAACTCCCACAAAGTTCGGTGGCGACTCCACCTCGATTTAAATTTCCATTCGATCCGTTTCATATGGAGATTCGTTCGCCTACCCAAACCCGCGCGTGGCCGCTTCGGGGTGGACCTACGTCATGTCCACAATTTGGCGACTCTGCTGGGGATTAACTAATGCGTGACTTACCATCGGCATCCTCAGGGTGAGACTCAAATAGAAATCGTTTGACTAGTACAATACGCGTTTTAGTTTTACGGTTCATGCATAACCCATATTTTCCCGGGCCGGTACTGGTGACCGACGTCCCACTATACCATTGATGTACTCCGATATGGATATGTCAAAAGGTGTCCATAGTCGATTCGAGTGGGTTTCGCGGCATGTTCTAAGCTCAATTCGACTTAGAGAGTCCGTCCCGATCAACGTCTAGACTATGTACACTGGTATAGACCCTTTTAGACCGACCGAGACTTAGTGTAGAGCATACATGGCGTCGTTATAATGCTTGTGTGACTACGTGCTATTTGGTTTACGTGTCGTTTTCAAAAACCGTCAACTCTTTTCAAAAATTGCATCTTTTTCAAGATATTCAATTTTCAAAACCCGGGTCGCGTACCGAATTTAGGACTTATGATTTTACTCAAAATAGCCTATTTTCTAGACGGTATGCTGCCCAATTCAAAACTCGAAAATACTTTCGAACTTTCAAAACTTGTGGCTCGATACACTTTCCGATCTTCTCGAAAAATCGGGCCCTTCCCCGAGCTTGCTCGGATTTTCCAAAAACCATCAATTTTCAAAACTTTCCTCTTCTTAGGACTTCCCGTATTTAGCAGTGTCGGGTCATGTCATAAGTTGTCAAGGTCTTTAGCGTCGAAACTCTGTCGATCTTACATCACGGGTTTCTTCCCCATCCCAGTCCGCCTTATTAGACTAAGGCAAGGCCCACCTACGTAGGACAAACCCCTACAAAGGAGGGCCCGTCAACACAATCGAGTCCAAAGTCTGGGGATGTCTCACGTGAACCTTCCTTCGAACAGGACTAGGCCCACTCGCCGAATCCTAAGAAAGGTCCACTTTTCACAAGTCACCAGTCTAGGTGTCTTTTCTCGAGTCATTTCCCTTTTTAGTCTTGTTCGGGATGTACTCTCTATTCCGGGATTCGGGCTAGTTTCTGATTACGCGGTGTTCTTACAGACAGGCCACCCGAAACTAGATATCAACGCAAAATGGACGCATTGAAGGATGCCCTAGAGAAGATCGAGACTCAACTGACCTCCATCCAGGCTAGCCAAGCAACGCTAGACACCCGTTTGAGCGCCGTAGAAAAGACGGCCCCTGTTGACGGGTCAGAGACCACTGGGCCCATAGCTGAACTCATCAGCGTTGTTCGCAGGCTCGAAGAACAAGTTCACCTGTCAACGAACAACTCGATCCACACCGAAAATGCTCGTTCCTATTCACCCTTGAATGACGAGCTGCCTGCTAACCTCAACCTTACGGGAATTCCGATGTTTGAGGGTACTGAAGACCCGGTCCATCACATCCGGGCTTTCAAAGACTTTATGGCGGTCAAGGGGGTAAAGTCCGCCATGTTCAAGCACTTATTCCCTTCCTCTCTCGAGAAGCACCCTAAGGCCTGGTTCTATAGGCTTGACCCCAAGAAATATAAAACTTGGGATGATGTGGCGACCGAATTTGCTCGGAATTACGCCGACAATACTGAAATCCAGACTACAATGCGTACTCTGGAGGTGATGGCTCAAGAGCCCAAAGAAGGGTTCACAAAATATTTGCAAAGATGGCGGGCCGAGAGTGTAAAGCTGGTCGACAAGCCCAGTGAGAAGGTCCTAGTGGAGGCTTTTGTCAAGAACCTCCTCCCATCCTACCGGGTCCATCTCCGGTATGCTATCATCCCTAACTTCGCCGCCCTCACTGAAATGGGCACAAGAATAGAAGACGACCTAAGGTTAGAGAGCCTGACTAAGGCCTCTACCAAAGGCTATCAAGGGGCAAGTTCATCTACGAGCAAGCCCACACCCGCAGCTGCAACTCGCAGCATCTTCGATGAGGTAAACCTGCTTGACACCTCATCCAAAAAGAATACACCAAATCGGGTATTCACAGATATAGGGACTACCTATACTTATGCCTTACAAAGGCTATCTTCAGAGGGTCTGATCCAACCGATAGGCCTAACTCCAGAACCTCCAGTAGAAAAGAGGCCCAAAAGTTATAACGCCCAAGCCTACTGTCAGTATCATCGAGGTAACGGACATGATACCGAAAAATGCTGGAGACTGAAACATCTGATCCAAGATCTGATCGAGAGCGGGAAAATCCCGTTGCCCGGAGACAAGCCGAGCAACAAAGAAAACCCGTTCAGTGCCCACGCAATATTCACCGGTGAGGTAATTGACTGTTCTCACCTCATCTCCCCCTATATCCCACAAATTAACGGGATATGGTTTGATGACGAGGATGACGTATACTTAACCAAAGGGGAAGCTGTCCCCATCACCCTTGAAGAGGTCCGAAAGGCTAAGTCCAAAGCCTTAGCCACCAACCACCTCGCCACAGCTGGGCGTTCTATTCCTACATCCCTCACTGAACCCGCCAGGACGGAACCTACCCTTGAAGAACCAAGCAACGACACCGCTTTGGTCCAACAAATGAAGAGGGTTCGAGCTGATCTAACCATATGGCAGCTACTGGTTAGCTCACAAGCACATCGAGAAGCAATGACTAAGGCTCTCGATGAAATCAAGGTCGACTCACAGGTTACCCCTTCTGAAATGGTAGCCACTATTATGCCTTATCTCAAAGGCAAGTCCAAGGAAGAAGGCCCACTCATCACCTTCTCCGAGTCAAATCTGCCAGCGTTCGGGCCCAATCATAATCTGGCCCTATACATTACGGTCATTTGCCGAGGGAAGTACCTCCCAATGACCCTTATTGACGATGAGTCCGCTGTGAATGTCCTACCTCTAAGAATGTAACACCCCGACCCAATCCTAGGGCCGGAAATGTTAACCGCGGTAGCTCGCCAGGCTTTATACTGGTCCCACAGACCAACACGAGTCCTTTCCAGCGCATTTTGTCCTCACTCATGTGCATCCTGGAAACCTTCCCAGGAGGTCACCCATCCTAAGATTGCTCCCAGTCAAGCACGCTTAACTGCAGAGTTCTTATCATGGGCAAACCCGAAAAGAAAGTGCACTTTGTTGATATGAGTAGTACTTCAAATCCCTTTAAGCAAAGCTCATAAATAGGACATCTTCAATCAATGTGGGGTGTTTCAATCACTCCCACTTGAAGAACGCAACGTCCTCGTTGCGCCTGGCAGCATAACCACTGACCCAGAATCCACCCCCGCTAGGTGCCAAATGCACGGTCGCAGGGTTGCTCTGATACCATTTGTAACACCCCGACCCAATCCTAGGGCCGGAAATGTTAACCGCGGTAGCTCGCCAGGCTTTATACTGGTCCCACAGACCAACACGAGTCCTTTCCAGCGCATTTTGTCCTCACTCATGTGCATCCTGGAAACCTTCCCAGGAGGTCACCCATCCTAAGATTGCTCCCAGTCAAGCACGCTTAACTGCAGAGTTCTTATCATGGGCAAACCCGAAAAGAAAGTGCACTACCAACTGTAATCCCCTAGAAATTCTAAAGCAATACAGTGGCGGAAACACTGTAGAGTGGGATTAAAACACACTGACAAACTATATCTTATTAAAAGAAATGGTAAGTCAATACAAAGGCCTCTTTTTACAAAAGGGCTAAAGAGAAAATTCACCAAACGGGTTATACAAATCCATAAATTACATAAATGAAGAAAGAGTAGGATCCACGCTACTCGCTAGCTCACACCCAAAACCCAGCAGCAAATACCTGTCATGTTATAAACATAACAGCCACGTCAGTGGGGAGTAACTCGGACGTTCTCCCAGCCATATTATATCATATGAAAAATAATAGTATTACTATATCAAAATATTTAAAAAGAGAAAACATTGAAACGATATAATAAAAATAAGTTTTTAGCAAAACTCATACATTTGCCAACCTGCAAGTCAAAATCAATCGATAATATAAATATATTCAAAAATGGCGTTATGGAAATCAATCAGTGCAACGGAATAGACTTTCACTAGGATAATACTCAAACTAGCTTTGAGAACTTAGTCAAAACAAATTAGACTTCGGTCTCTAACTAGGCAACTCAACTATAACAGGACTGCGTGCAGCGAGGTCCTGGCTTAAGTAATGTACACCCCTCCTGGACACCAACCGTAATCCAGTTCAACCCGACGGCGACTTACACGATGCGATATCTAAGTTTAAGGTCAAAATATACACACTTCTGAACACAAACCATGCTCAGTTGAACGACCAATGCGTCTCAACATAGACACACCAGCTTTATAGTTGATGGCAAAAACGTACATCCCAGACTATATTACTCTAATCCCACACACTTGCCCTCATTCCATAACTCCAAAACAGTCATTATCGATATTCAAAAGTAAATATAATCAATATAAATGATATGGATAAAAGGAATAACCATTTTATATTAAAAGGGAAACTTTCTATAAATAGAAACTTACTAATTTTAGAAACTTACTTAAAATAGAAATATTGTTATAGAAAATACGTAAGTTATTAAAATAAGTGAAATGTATAAAAGTAGCATTTCTAACGAAATTAACATTTTATTATTATCGTCGTTATCGTAACTTTAATATATTTCTAAATTCGTTACTCAAAATATAAATAAAATATAATAAGTCAATACATAGTATTTTATAAATAATCAAGAAATCGAGTTAAAACTATAGATTTTAGAAAAGAGGTGTTTTAAGAAAAACGATATCAAAATTAATTGAGTCAACGCGTTTTATGAGATTTACAAAGGTTTCAAATTATTTTTAATAAATAGCTTTTATTAATAAATAATACGGATTTTAATAAAAATAAGAAATCGTAAACAAATGAGAAATTATTAGGGAAAAATAGTCTCGAATAAAAAAAATGTATTTAAAACAAAATCGACTATTTTCTCATTTATTAGTATAAATCGTAAAACAAAAATTAATTTATTAAACAAGTATACAAATCTCGATTATAATATAAAAATACAATTTTGAGTTAAAATTATAAATTAACGAAATATGAAGAAAATATGAAATCGTTATTATTTAGTTACTGGTGTCACGATAATTAACAAAATATTATAACGATCATAATTTATAAAATTATTAACGATTTATAAAACGATATCGAAAGTTATAAAAATATAGAAAGGCGTATGATTTAAAATTAATATAATTAGCAATAATATATAGCTAAAATAGAAAATCGAAGTTAAAATATTTACTACATACTACTACTCAAACATACGATATAAAATCGAGTAACGTCCTAAAGTTACCTTAAGACGACGGCAAACCGATCACATGCTTATCCTTGACGGGTCTTCACGAATCCCTACAAAAACAAATATACGGTATAAAGTACCGTATAAAACGAGAAGGGTGAAAGTGGGTGAATAGGTAATCGAATTACCCAGAAAAGTAGGAGAGGAACGGGAAGATTATTGTGAGAACGGAGTAAGGAAATCGAGGAAACAAGGAGGAACACGGAGGAAGCAAAAACAGTAGGCAGCAGCCACGACAACAAAAAAAAACAACCACGAACCCGAAGCCCGACAAAATGAGCAGCAACATAAAGAAGAAGGAACGGACAGCAGTCACTACACTAACAGTAGCAGCAAAGTTAATAGCATTAGCAGCAGCGTTGAAACCGGACAGCAATAAGAAGCAACAAATGCGAACAGCAGTAGCAGCGAAAGACAGAACCAAGAGGCAGAAGAAAAAGATGAGCAAAAGAGAGAGACAAAGAAAGAAACATGATTGACATACAAACCATGAATAGAGGACGGCAAACAAAAGGGCACGACGAGAAAGAGAAGAGTAAGAACGAGAGAGTAGCAGCAGCAAAACAACAACAACATCGGACAGAAAACAGAAATTCGACAAAACAAAAAGGAGGAAAAAGAAGAGGATGGAGGAACGAAAACTGGCAGCACAGCAGCAGTAGAAATAGCATCACAGCAGCGGCAGAAATAGCATCACAGCAGCAGCCGACAAAAAAAGTGACAGCAGCAGCAGAAATAGCATCACAACAGCAGATGGACAGAAAAAAAAAAGAGAAACGATAAGCATCAGCAGGCAGAACGAACAGGAGAGAAAGAGTAAAGGAACGAACGTCATCGTATATCGACAACAAACAACGATAACAAAGAATTGTAATAGATTAGAACAATAAGAATAGCAGTAGACGGAGAGAAGAAGGAGAGTAAAAGGGCTACCTTCGCTCACGTTAAAAGCAGCAGCGTGGCAGCAGGACAACGAGGAGGAAGGAGATGCGAGACCGCCAACAAAGAAAAGAAGAACGAGAGAAAGGAGGACAGAACGCAGCAGCAAAAACAGTAGCATCAGCAGAGAGGGCAAAACGATGGGAGGAACAAGGGAAAAGGACGAGTGATTGACAGAGAAAGCGAAGGGTGAAAACGAGGAGGAGGTTGCCAGGGAAGGGGATTAAGAAACTAAGGGGTTGAATGAAAAGGGAGTATATGAAGAGATAAGAATGAAACGGTGGAGACTAGGGGGTGAAATGAATTAATCAGTAAAGGGGGGATGATACAGCTCACCAAATAAAAGAGAGTAAGACAAACGGATAATTAAATGAATCGGGTATGAGACGAATTCCGTAACGATAAGTTGACTGACCCACGAATCGAATTAAAACGAGTTAATATAATTAATAAATAATTGGGCCGTCAAATAAAATGAGTAAATAAATTATTCGAGACGAAAACGAAGTTGACAAAAATAAATAATTAGACGATCAAATAGTATATCCTGATAAATAATAAATTTTCGATAAAGTGAATTAAGTTGATTTCTCGAGGGAAGGAAATAAATATTTTGACGAAACTTAAAATAAATGAGCTTCGAGCTTAAAATATATAAATAAAAAGAATTCAGAATTTAAATCGTCGAAATAAACTTTTGATAAGAATTAAATTAAATGGGTAAATAAATCGAAACAGGAATAAAAATTATGTTTTAAATATAACAAGAGTTTCCAAGACAAATAGTATTTTAGAAGTTTGAACGATTAAACGATAAATTCCCTTTAATAATAATTTTAAGAATTACGAGTTAAATCGTAAACAAAATAGAAAATACGAATAAAATTTAAAATTAATTTAATTTATAAAATCAGGGGTGTTACAATCTTCCCCACTAAAAAGAAGTTTCGTCCTCGAAACTAACAAAAACATAATAATAGAATGGAAAACAAGGTTATATCACTTGGACAAAATGAGAATGCTTAACTCGCATCACAATCTCGATTTTTAAAAATTTTACAACTTCAAACGTGATATGAAATCGAAATTTAAAACAAAATTTTATTTCAAAGAACCTCTATAGCTCTCGGCATCACCGATGCCGACTACCTCGCGACAGCACAGACTATCCAAGCTTTCGATGGAAGCCCAAAACCGGTGGCCGGGGCCATTAAGTTAACAATAATAACGGGCCCAATCGAGAAAGAGTTGGAGTTCCAGGTGATTGATGTCACCTCGTACTTTAACTTACTATTAGGAAGGCCTTGGATCCACGCAGTCAAGGCCGTATCCTCCACTCTCCACCGAAAAGTCAAGATGCCACTTCGGGACGGCATCATCACACTAGAGGCCACTCCAATTACCATGGCAAGCTGCAATGCTACGGGCCGGGCCGACCCACGAGGATTTGATTTCGTGGGCATGATCGAAGAAGAGTATCTCTTTAGGCCTTACTTCACAACTAGCATCGACACGATGCTACAAAATATAGGCTATCTACCGGGAGCAACCTCGAGGCCATATCTTCCAGCTGGGAAGATCATCGAGGTCCTGAACGACGGCGAGTCCCAATTCGGATTGGGGTATGCTATAACCCCGGAAAATGTAGTCCGGGCCGGGATCCACAAGGCCACCTACATTCTCAAGGGTACTTACATAGGCCCTTATAGCCGGAAGTTAACCGATTACTTCGTCACTCCAGTCTTCGGAGCCATTCAAGTGGGCCTCTACCAACCCACAATCACATATCCCGAGACCAAAACGGCTCGGGAATGCAATTTCATCCCCGATGATATATTTGCCCTCGTTCAAACCGAGTCCAAGGAAGGGGAGAACAACTCCGAGCCTGTGCTGGGGCTCTTATTTGGAGAAGACAAAGCCGTCCCTGCTCCAAAAGATGACTTGGTCAATCTGATCCTCCGCAGTGATTGGTTCAACCCAACTAAGCTAATCACCGAAGTTGGTGCAGATAAAGGAAAAAGGGCCTGGAGGAAGACCATCAAGTGGACTGATGGCAAAGGACGGACCTACAAGCTGACCACCGGCAAGGGAGACATGCCGGATACCGAGTCTGAGTCTGAGTCAGAGTTAGAGTATGAGTCCGAGTCTAGAAGGTCTGGTGCTAGAGTCGAGTCTGTAACCCCTCTTCCCGTATCCACTGAGGTCTCGGGGCCTGTCCCAAGACCTCTCCCTATCCCGCCACTGACCAACGATCAGATGGTCGCTCTTTTCGTGCTTTTCACAAAATTTACCATTAATAATAATAACGAAAACCGTTATGCTTACTACTTGTCTTATTTCCAAAATTTTCTCAATTTCAAAAATTTTATATGCAATGACATTGAGAAACCCGACGAACAGGTACCTCTACCTCCACATCTGGTCGAGCAGCTCGAACAAAGGGACTCCCGAGATCCAGTAATCGAAGAAACCGAGTCCATCAACGTGGGAACCACTTTAGAGCCCCAGATGCTTAAGTTGGGCCTATATTTAGATCCAGAGGAGAGAAAACAATTCACAGACCTCCTCCAAGAGTTCAAAGATGTTTTCGCATGGTCCTACAAGGACATGCCGGGTATAGATCGGGAAATAGCCGAACACCGAATACCCATCAAAGATGGGTGCAAACCAGTAAAGCAAAAACTCCGAAGGATGAAGCCCGAATGGTCTCTAAATTCAAAGAGGAAGTAGACAAACAATTCAAAGCAAGCTTTATACAAGTGTCTGAATATCCAGACTGGGTTGCAAACATCGTGCCGGTACCCAAGAAGGACGACAAGGTGCGAGTATGCGTGGATTTCCGAGACCTCAACAAGGCAAGCCCAAAAGACGATTTCCCGTTACCACACATCGACATACTGGTGGATAACACGGCAGATCATGCCCTTTTATCATTCATGGACGGGTATGCCGGATACAATCAAATTAAAATGGCAAAAGAGGATATGAGTAAGACCACCTTCATTACACCTTGGGGTACTTACTGTTACACTGTTATGCCATTTGGGCTTATCAACGCCGGGGCCACTTATCAGCGAACCGCCACTACTTTATTACATGACATGATGCACAAAGAAGTGGAGGTCTACGTGGACGATATGATCGTTAAGTCCAAGGACCGGAATGGGCACATTGCGGCCCTAAGAAAATTTTTCACCCGACTACGCAAGTACAACATGAGGCTAAACCCTCAAAAATGCAGCTTCGGGGTAACATCGGGCAAATTACTGGGCCATATCGTTAGCCAACGCGACATCGAGGTCGACCCAGCTAAAATCAAAGCCATCACCGAGATGCAACCACCCAAGACCGAAAAAGAAATACGGGGGTTTCTCGGGAAAGTCCAATACATCAGTCGGTTCATTTCAAAATTAACCATGGTATGTGAGCCCATTTTCAAGAAATTGAAGATCGGAGAACGGGTACTGTGGGATGACAAATGTCAGGCGGCTTTCGATAAAATCAAGGAGATTCTGTCTGCACCGCCAGTATTAATGCCACCTCAACCCGGTTTGCCATTGTCGTTATACCTAACAACGACCGAGAAAGCCATGGGGGCTATGCTGGCCCAGACAGTCGATTCAGAAGAACGGGCTATTTACTACATCAGTAAAAAGTTCCTCGAATATGAATGCAAATACATAATGCTCGAAAAGACGTGCCTAGCGTTGGTTTGAGCCACTAAAAAGCTCCGACATTACATGCTTAGTCACGAGGTACACGTATTATCCAAAATGGATCCTATCAAGTACTTGTTCGAGAAGCCCATCCTCAACGGCATGATGTCCAGATGGACTTTAATGTTATCTGAGTTTGACCTCAAGTTTGTACCCTTAAAAGCCATCAAAGGCCGGGTAGTAGCCGAGTTCCTCGCCGATAGCCCGATATCTGAAGAGGACCACACCGACACCTGGGCCTTTCCTGATGAAGACATATTCCACACCGATACCGAGACATGGGATTTGTATTTTGACGGGGCATCCAACTTTCGAGGATTCGGGGTCGGAATCCTGCTAATTTCACCACGAGGTGAGCACACCCCTTTATCCATCAAATTGGACTTTGACGTGACCAATAACGCAGCCGAATACGAAGCATGCATTCACGCGTTGCAAGCCGCCGCTGATTTAGGGGTAACAAACCTCCGGGTCCACGGTGATTCATCATTGGTCATCAATCAGGCTCTCCAAAAATGAAAAACTTGGAACGCCAATCTCGTGGCTTACCAAGCATGGGTAAGGATTCTAGAGAAATAATTCCTAAAGGTAGAATACATTTATCTACCCCGGGAAGAAAATCAATTCACAGATGCACTTTCCAAATTAGTATCTCTACTGAACATCCCGGATCACCTGACCAACATGCCAATCTGTGTCGAAAGACGGTCCGAGCCGGCGTATGTACACGCCATCCAGGACATCGAGCTAGCTGACCCAGAACCTTGGTATCAGTCAGTCTTAACCTACTTGGCAACGAGAGAATATCCCCCGGAAACCGAAAACCGGGCCAAGAAAGCCCTGCGGAGCTTGGTAACTCAATTTGTTCGCACGGACGACGGGCAATTATACAAAAGGACGGCACAGGGGGCTCTCCTCCTATGCATTGACAAAATACAGGTCAAAAAGGTAATGGCCGAGGTACACGATGGGGAAAACGGTCCGCATATGAACGCCCATATGCTAGCCCGCAAAATCATGAGGCTCGGGTATTACTGGAACACCAGGGAAACAGACTGTCAGTTGTATGTCAAACACTGCCATAACTGTCAGATCTTTGCCAATGTACAACATATGCCATCTTCCCTCTTATATACCATGACATCACCGTGGCCATTTTCGACATGGGGTATAGACATAATTGGAAAGGTGCATCCTTCCGGGACGGGAGGTCATTGCTTCATTTTGGTGGCCATCGACTACTTCACCAAATGAGTTGAAGCCGAGTCATACCGTGTCTTGAACGCCAAGCACGTGTCCAAGTTCATCCAGAACAAGATCATATGCCGGTATGGGATCCCTCACGAATTTATTAGCGATCACGGGACCCACTTTCAAGCTGAAACTGCCGCATTGCTGGCAAAATATAAAATTCAAAGGCATACATCTTCGCCTTACCGACCTCAAACAAACGGAGCGGTAGAAGCGACCAATAAAACAATTGTCACCATACTTAAAAAGATGGCTGAGAATTACCGGGACTGGCCCGACAAAATACCCTTTGCCCTATGGGGATATCAAACCTCAATCCGCACCGCAACCGGAGCAACCCCGTATTATTTGACATACGGAATGGAAGCAGTCCAGCCGGTTGAGCTAGAAGTACCATCCCTCAGGATTTTACTTGAAAGCCAAGTACCTGAAGCAGATTGGGTCCAAGCCCGATACGATTCGCTAGTCCTTTTAGACGAACGGCGATCACGGGCCCTCAACAATATCCAAATATATCAAAAGAGGATCCAACGGGCTTTCAACAAAAGGGTTAGGCCCAGAAACATCAAAGAAGGGGATCTGGTCCTAAAATCGGTTCGTGCCTTACTACCGGTTGACCCAAGGGGTAAATTCAAACCCAGCTGGGCTGGGCCATACTTAGTCAAGAAGATCCTATCAGGAGGAGCGGTGATGGTGACAGATTTGGACGGGAACGAATTTGTCAACCCCACCAACTTGGACCAGCTGAAGCGTTACTACCCCTAAACCCCCATCTCAATGTCATTTGCAAAAATTTATAAAAATTTGTCTTTTTATAAATTTTCAAAAATTATAGACAAGTCAATAAGTTAGAATTAATTATTCTACTGTCGCATATCTCGAATTAATAATGTTGATGTATTTCGAAAATTGCAAAAATCAATCAATCAAGTTTGAACTACGTTTGGTTTGATTCCGCTAATTGTGGATACATAAGCAACCCCTCAAAAGGGTACAACCACTGCAATAAACGAAAAGACGGGAACGATATTCATTAATACGTCTTTTTAAACCGATTAGACTCGGGAATTACAAAAAAAAAAACCCGCCAAAAACGGCACACAAAAAAAAAATCACACCCAAAAAATAATAATAATATTCAAATAATAATAATGGAGACTAATATCCGGGCATTTTCCCCTTCCCCTTGTTCTTCGGGTTGCGTGGAGCCTGAGGTCTTCGAGGTGGTGGCGAGCGTTCCCGAATCACATGTGGAACCTCCTTAGCCCGAGCCCGTTTCTTCGGCGACGGGTCTTCTACCACAATCTTCGGTCCAATGCGAGCCCGCACGTGCTCGGGTAATCTATCCCGTGGGCTAAGTCGGTCCTGCACGGGTAGTCTTGGGCCCAGTCTCCTTTCTAAGTCAGTCTGGGGGCTCACCTTCCCCCAAGCACCTTTAGCACTAGACCCTCCAGCTTGAGTCTTGGTCTTCTTCTTTTGTCCTGACATAAGACGGACTAGGGTAGCAGGAGTGTCTCCTTCGTCAAAAAAACCCCTATTGTCTTTAGCTTGCTCCCTTCGCAGCAGGTCGAAAGCTTCATCAACCTTCAGAGCAGCTCGGGCTTTAGCATCGCCTGCTTTGGTCCACTTCGTGTAAGAGTCTGAAACCCAGATCGAGTGGCGATATTTGGTGATGGGCCAGGTGTGCCGGGTGTACCATCTTTGCATCCATGTATCGCACATCACATCAGTCAATTGGGTAGGGTCACTCACAACTGCTTCGACTTCAGGGATTCGCTGGGTCCATCCATAATGCCTTAGTATGCGATCCGGATAAAAATGAACTGTTTGCCTGAAAGATAATATCACCAGATAACGGGCTCTGTCCCTCGGGTCCAAGCCGGTCCAAAGATAGATGGGCCACCACGGAACCACCCATCGAATTAACGGGCCACCATGGAAAGACAAAACCTCGTCCCAATACTTTTGCGTAATCTGACGAGAAAAGTCAATGGCCCGCCTCCTCGTCATCACCTGGTTATGACGATAGTTGCTCGCATCAAGAGGAGGATCTATCACCGATAGCCTCTCATATAGCCAAATCTGCAAAAGGAAACAAAAACATGAGTTTTTAAGGCAAAATAGGCGTCCGCCTAAGGCCACTCGATCGAGTGCCTGGGACACTCGATCGAGTGGTACCCCTGAACACAAACAGGGGGCTTTTACGAGGGCACTCGATCGAGTGCCAGGGTGACTCGATCGAGTGGTACCTCTGGGAGCAGATCAGGAGGTTTCTACGAGGGCACTCGGTCGAGTGCCAGGGTGACTCGATCGAGTGCCCACTGCAGCAGGCAATCCGCGAAAAAAAAATCGAAAATCGAGAAATTGGGAAAAATAAGATGCAAAGTAACATAATTGCAGCAATCGGGTGCTCCCGGTAAGACGAATTGATGAGTCCCTCTTGCGATTGTCCAATCCTTGGATAATCTCGCCCGTGATCAGCCAAGCCGGGCTGTGTTCAGTCTCCATCAAGTCCACTACGGTCAAAAGACGGGTGTTTCCCATGCAGGATAGCAAATCCATGTGACCCTCAAAAGCATAAACATGGAGCATGCAGAAAGAAAAAGCCCTACGGCTGTAAGCCGGCCTAACCCGAACATCAAGAGGATTCATAAATTTCTCAGCCAAGTCGATCAGAGAAATATTATCACCCTCCATCATACGGGATACCTCGTTGTGAGAAAGCCCTAGAAATTCTTGAAGCTTCCTTCTCGGGTCATAGATCGAGTACGGGACAGCGGGACGGAGTATCGGGTTCCATCCTCCTATAGCTGCAATCTCCTCAAGTAAAGGGCAAACTTCGCCCCGAGGAAAGGCAAAGACATGATATATGTCATCCCAGTAAGCGAAGCATGCATCCAAGAAGTAACGATCAACCACCATCTGACGGAACGGATACAGCCGAGTTATGCCCGTCTGGTTAAGGGCTACCCTATCTGTGTCCCTGAAGCGCCGGGACCATTCTTGCGGCATCACAGTTAATCTATCAATTCCCATGACTAGTTTCTTGAGAAGGATGAAAAGGTTTTCTTTTTAAGAAGGGAGTGACTTGTGATGGATTTGTGAGAAAATCAAGAGCATTAAAGGGGTATTTATAGAATTAATTCTATAGCCCTCTTTCCATATCACGAGGGTTTCCTAATCCCAATCGGAATCAACCCACAAGCCTAGTCTCGATACTAGCACAAAATATTCATCCCGAACTATCCTATTTTATTTAGGAGTCAAAATTTCAAACAAAATTCAAAATTTCAAAATTTTCAAAATTTCAAAAATCATTTTCCCCAGCGCGAGTCATTTTACTACCTACGTGTTGCATGCATTTTATGTGACTTATACAGGTGCGACTCAAACAGGGACGTGCAACCCACGATATCTCCCCAACGGAAGCCAACGGCGGCATCTCACGGGATGGGCCTACATACAGGCGCACCCAAGACTTATACGACAAGTCCAATTCCCCACGGAGTTATCATCATCAGCTCAGGTATGACTTCTAGCTTGTGGCTGGCAAGCCCTTCACGCAAGTCTAATGGACTATAAACGACCCGACCGGAAGTCCGCCAGGTTTCAATCCTCGATTGCCCAGGTGGCTACTCTGACTTTCGCCTTGTCCAAGCCTCAGTCAGAGTGGGGGCTCTGTAGACACCCGCATTTTTGACTGCCAGGTGTCTATGGTAGTTTCCCAAAAAATACCTGATGATGATCGGACGCTAACGTGTTTCTACGCGCTCGGATATGGGCTCAAATCCATTAGTCGTTGGCTAAAGCACTTACGGAGTACAAATCTCACAAAACTGGCCTCAAAATTAGGCCCAACAGACCATTCCGAGTCAAACAAGACTAATTTGGGCCAAAACCGACACCGGAAATAAAACCGACTTTTTTACGATTGGGTCAACCCTGGTCAAAGTCGTCTCCGAGACATACAAAACAGCCCCTCACAACATCAAAAGTCCAAGTCAAACACAAACTCATCAAAAAAACCCAAGTCGCGGCCCAAAACAATGGACCCGCACAACCCAGCTGGGCCACTCGATCGAGTCCCCCACCCACTCGATCGAGTCCCCCACCCACTCGATCGAGTGGGCCTATTCTAAGCCCGACGGCTGACGCACTGGGCCACTCGACCGAGTCAGCTGGTTACTCGGTCGAGTAACCCTAACCGGGGTCCTTGGCTTTGTCTATATAAGCAACCCCATGCACACATCTTTACACACCTTTGAAACCCTAGTTTCACATCTTTACAACTTTGATCATCCTTCAAAAAACCCTAATTCTACCTTAATCAAAACCCTACTCTACACTAAGCAAACCCTAGCCCTATCCTAGGAATCGAAACCCTAAACCTTGGTTTAGGAATCAAACACCCTAACCACCACAACTCAACCTCCACAAACTTCAAAACTCCCGTGTTAAAGCCACAACTACGAGTACGATCCGAGACAAGAACATGTAGGTTGAGGGTGCCAATTCCCGTTCTTCCCTCCTTCTCTTTCTCTCGTTGTTTTTTTTTATTTAATTACCGCATCTGTAATATCGCAAATATCACTAGCATTCGAAAGACATTAAAATACTCGTCGATTTGTGTCGAGTGCGAAGGATGTCAGGATAAGGAAACCCGAATATACAAGTGTACTGCACACAGCGTTGCCGGTCGCTTATCCTGACACCCTAGCATTTGATTATTGAAACGGGTCAATTTCAACAATAATTCGTTTATTCTCGTTTGCATCGCATGTTCTCATCGATTTTCCAAAACAAGCATTCTATTTTAATAAGGGTCGAAATCCGTTGACGCAGATCTGACATCACGATCCCTAGGGATTTATTTCGATGTCGGAAAAGCCGAGGGAATCAAGTCTTTCAATTCAAGGAAGGTGTCGATCCGTTAGAGTCGATACCAATTCCATAATTGGACGTCGAATCTAACGATCTAGTCAATTTAATCAACTAATGCGATTTTTTCGTTGATGCTAAAATAATAGTCATACGATTCGCTAGGATTACGACATTATTAAACGCGGAGAAAATCTATTTATATCGCGGTAGTTAACTTAAAACGACTCAAAGTAAATTTCTTTTATTTTCACTCTAGTATTCCATATCGATTCAATAATTGAATATGGGATACCACGAGTATTCAAGTTTAGAATTGAGTATAAATTCCATAATATTTATGCCCAATTCATCAAGTCATCAAAATCAAAAGCAATTTTGAAATCGATAACAAATTTGCAAGCGACCTGGTTCGTACAGTTGCCACTCGACCGAGTGCCTACGCCACTCGATCGAGTGACATCACAAAAACCGAGACAGAATGTATTTATGACTTCCACTCGGTCGAGTCTCACAGTGACTCGGTCGAGTGGCGACGTACTCGGTCGAGTTAGTCAATAACTCGGTCGAGTAGGGTCATAAAACCTGGACAGAACCTTTTTCTGAGGTCCACTCGGTCGAGTCCCAAAATGACTCGGTCGAGTGGCCCTTTATCACGTCAAACCGTGAGTCCTACAATAGCATTCGAGTCTCGTTAACCATTTTTTGTGACTTATGTCAACACGTGCCTAATCTATCACGTGAAACCCCTTTTCAAAACCATGCATTAGCTCATTTGCATCATTCCAAATTATTCAATATTTGCACAAACCGTTAATATCGTTATAACGTTGCTAACCGTTTGTTGTTTCTTTTGTCAATTTTGGTTGTTTATTTTATCGTACTAAAATGAACCCACATGCTAAAATTCAACTTTGACGTTAGAATCAAATTGCATTAAATTGACTTAGAAACCCTTTTCAATTACATTCACATGCTTAGGGAAAATAATCTTTGCATATTATTTTCCCGTTTAACTAACGCGCGTATTCAAAAGTCATTCGAGATCTTAGTAGAGGCCACTAGTGCGGGCGGGGTTGGGTGTCGTTCGTGGGCTTCCCAACACGTACCCTCACCCCTTACTCAGAACATCGGTTTCCGGATGCTCGAAACCGTTGGCGCACGAGAGTCATTCAATACACGATATCCGATAATGTCGGTATCGGTATCAAATGCTAAGGGACAAACCCAATAAAATCTGACATCGGAAATGGGCCGTATTTTGGTACACGACCCACTACGACATAGAGTGGGTTCGAACGGGCCCGAACTCCCACAAAGTTCGGTGGTGACTCCACTTCGATTTAAATTTCCATTCGATCCGTTTCATATGGAGATTCATTCGCCTACCCAAACCCGCGCGTGGCCGCGTCGGGGTGGACCTACGTCATGTCCACAGTAGGGATCCACAGCAAATCCCTCCTATCAATTTGGCACCGTTGCCGGGGACGATGTTTGTTTAGACTTCGTTTTCTTATTTACTTGACTTTGTCTTCATTTTTTGTAGTTTTTTGTTTTCTTTTGCTTCTTGTGTGTGTGAAGTTTATTTCCTTCTTGTCTAGTGCCCAAAAAGCACTAGAATTCTCACGTTTGCTCCTAGTCTACAGTTTTTGCCTTGAGGTGGTGACCATCCTCCTCCTTACGACTCAGAGCCGCATAAACGGACGGTTGCTAGATTGAGAGGTTTCCAACCGGGTACAAGCCTAGTTTTCGAGCAAAACGCGAGGATTGATCTAAACCTCCCACACATAGAAGCCATGATGAGCTACTCCTCTCCCTCTATGAATCAAGAACATGACATGGTGTCTCCCTACTACTATCAAGCTTCATCGGGTAATCCAAAAACCCGTGGGTATGAGCTTCAAGGATATGGAAACGGCTTCCATCAAGTGAGTGCTTATCAACCTTGTGATCGTGGTGGTTATTACTCAAATTACCATCATGAACCCACCACACCTCATCCTATTTCTCCTTATAGAAGCCAATTTCCACAAAACCCACCATATTACCTTTCACCTCAACCACAATATGAACCCCAAAGTCCACAATACTACCAATCATCTCAACTTCACTATCAACAATATGATGCCCCACCCCTTGGGCATCATCAAGATTTTCAAGGAGCTTTACAAGACCCCAATGACCAAATGCCCAACTTGGAGGTATTTCAATCGATTCTTCAATTGCAAAAGAGCCAACAAGAAATGGCCATCCAAATGCAAAAGGTACAAGATGAATTCATGGCCCAATATCAAAAGGAAAACGAGGCGATGGATGCTCGATTAAATGCATTAGCGGTTAAAACCGTGATGTTTTTAACCCGAACGTCGCAACTAGATGAAGGGTGCTCACTTGAGCAACAGGAGCAACCTAATCATGAAACCGCCGATGAAGTTCCTTTTGGAAGCGAAACTTGCTTTGAAGAACCTCAATCGTCTACCCAAGAAGAGACGAATGAGGAAATGACCCTTGGTGAAGGCATTATCGGTGAAGAATTGGAGGAGGTTAGTGAGTTGAATGAGTTGGCAGAATTTGTGAAGTCATTGGGTGAAAATGACGAACTCAAGTTGCCCTTGTGCGAAAATGTGGAAGAACATTAAGAGCCCCTTGCACGTAAGCGAAGCAATGGTTTGGAAGAGATTGAAACCGCCGGTAGAAGTTTCAATTCTCTCCATCAAGACGATGTGGGGACAAGTGTTGTTCCAGGACTTGAAGATGGGGAACCACAACTTGAGGAAGATATGAGGATGTGCAACAAGGAAGCGGGGCCAAAACCGTTTTTTATGCCTCATATTAAGTATATGAAGCTTGCTTGTGTTTGGAGGCGATGCTTAGGGAGGAAGAGGTCGTTAAAGCTCGTAGGATGGAAAGACCCCAGAGACAACATGAAAGATGACGTTGGGTCTTTAGGTGACTACTTCTTGCTTCCGACTTGGAGGCTTTGGAGGATAGCTTGGCTCGGGTACTCAATGAGCCCTCTTTACGATGTGGCTCGAGCATTTGACTAGCTCCTCCGAGCCCTTGATGGCTATGGCTAGGAATGAAGAGTCCACCATCCTAGGTTTGACGGAGTTCCTTAAGAACCGTCATGTTGTATATTCCCCCTTATCTCTTCTTTATAGTTCTTGTGTTTGTATTTGTGTGATTTGTTTCTTTCCACTTTTTCTTTATTTTCATTTTCTTTTGGTAGAATTTAGCCGGATTCGGGCGGAATCCGGCCTAGGTGACTTGATTACACCTAGCCCTCCCCTCCCATTTCCTTTTATTTCCTTCTTTTTATTTCTTCCCCCATCCATATCTTTTCTCGTCTCAGCCCATGGTGACTTGATTACACCCCGGCCGGACACATTCTACCTTTTCTCCGCTTTTCTTTTTGATTTTTAGCTTTATTTTCGTAGTTTCTTTTCTTTTTAGTGTCTCCGCACACTACCGATCGAGCATGAGGACATTGCTCGGTTTAAGTGTGAGGGAGCGATATCCTAGCCTAGTTAGTTTTATTTTCGTAGTTTTTTCCGAAAAATCTTAAAAACCCCTAAAAATTTGAAAAGTTTCATAAAAATCAAAAAGATTTTCTTTTGTGTCTTTTCCTTTTGTGTCGTTGTGTCGTATATTTGTTGTATTGTGTGTGTTTTGCCTCCCTTTTCCTTGTAGGTAGCTTAATCACCGTTAACTTTGGAG
The DNA here is from genome assembly GCA_958450325.1 of Agrostemma githago. NCBI lineage: Eukaryota > Viridiplantae > Streptophyta > Magnoliopsida > Caryophyllales > Caryophyllaceae > Agrostemma > Agrostemma githago. The sequence goes on from OY288241.1 coordinate 57,043,690, forward strand.
GGCTTTCAAGACATCAGGTAACATGTTTTTATCCCTTTTTCCTCTTTGTCTCTTGTGGAGTTTGGAGGAGATTGTGTGATGACGTGTGCTCGGGTGGAGCTTTGTAGAGTTTGTGGTTGATTTGGTTGCTTATGTGGATGTTTCGGGGTGGTGTTTGTTTTCCTTGTGTGTTTTCCTTCCTTTCTTTCATTTTGTTTTGTTTTGTCTTGTCTTGTTTCATTTTCTTTTGTCTTTGTTTTGTGTTGTGTGGTTTGTGTCTAGTGTAGGAAAAAGGTCTTCGAAAACCCGGTTTTGAGGCTAGTGAGCAAGTGTTTACTTTCCCTTTCTAGTAGTGCGAATCGAGTCTTGGACTTTAGTCTAGTAGAATGACCCTAAATCAATAGTTTCGTTGGTCCTTTACCTTGAGTCCACCTAGTCTCTTAGGGATTTACTACGGGATTTGCATTTTGACCACTATGTCCATCCACGGAGTGAAAAGGTCTTGGTTGTCGAGTCCCGTCTCTTAGGTGACCGTGTTCGGAATTGTTTGATTAGTCCAAGTTTTCCACCTTTTTGTGGGTTTGAAGGGAAGGACGCTCCCCGACTCACCCATTTCCCTACTTCCTACACATTTCCACAAATAAGTTGCAAATTGTTGAAATTCTTACTTGGTTGCAAGAAATGTCTACAAAACATGATTCATCAAAAGGGCTAGCCAAGTCAAAAGAAAGAAAGAAAAATAAAAAGAAAGAAAGAAAAGAAAGAAAAGAAAGAAGAAAAAGAAAAGGCCCAACAATAAAAATGAAAATACAAAAGAAGAAAAAGAAATGACATAGCAACTCAAAAGCCAAATGGAAAAGAATAAAAATGCCAAAGAAAATCACCTCACAAAAAGAATTCTCCCCCTCTCAAAATAAGCCTTTTTCCGATTGTTACCGTGAAGAGCCTACCAAAGGACCGAGTTCCTAGGAAGGAGGATAACGGTAATGGTCGGTCTTCCCTCATTTTGCAACCTTTATCCACCTTTTTCCTTGGACTAGTTGGGCGATTTTGGACATGGGACGACCCTCTTGGCTTATCGCTGAAGGAGGCGGGGCTTCACTTACCTACAATGTCGACTAACTCCGTGGTTCATCCTTTTTCCATCCCGTCTATCAGCCCGTGGTACGTTCTTAGAAGGTTAGGATGAACCTAGGTAAGTTACCAACGTTTTTGTTGCTTTGTCGTCATACTATTAGGGTTTTGTCCATTTCGGTTTGTATTGCAAGCTTGGGAACGTTGTCACTTGCCTTGAGTCCTTAACCGGTGTCTTTACACCGCTTTGTTGAGGGAAGCGGTATTTTTTTTGTCTTGGATGCAACCGTTTGGTATTTGTTTGTTTGTTTACGTGTTTTCGTGTCCGGTTGCATCCACAGTTTTGTCGCAAGACCTCACTTGCCCACTTTTCCTCTAAGTGTACTCGCGTGAGTTGAAAGGGCGTAGGGTGCACTAATACCCGCTCGGTTAGTAGTCTAGTTTCTTTTAGTTTTTAGTTAGTAGGTGCTTACTCGAGGGCGAGTAAGGGTTAAGTGTGGGGGAGTTGATAAGTGTAGTTTGTAGTGCCTATTTGTTGTGTTTGGTCCCGGATTCTCTTGTGGAATCGCTCTTTGGAGCAGTTTCTAGGCTACTTATGCTTCTTGTAGTTCTTTTTAGGTTCCCAAGACCATTATTGGAGAGATGGAACGATTCCGACTCGTTTCCTACACATTTGGAGCCAACGAAGAGAAGGAACGATCACTCGGTGCCTTAGATTCGATCCCGAGACCTTGGGACCCATTCCCGAGCCCCTTAGACTCGATCCCGAGACCCGAGAATCGATGAGAAGCCTATCAAGAACAATTGGGGACCTTTATGATCATATTGGAGGCCTACAAGACCCTTCCCGGGCGGGATGAGTGGCCATCCCGGTCGGGATGAAGAGCAAACAAAGCAACTCTTCTGATGAGCCATCCCGGTCGGGACCAACCCGTCCCGGTCGGGACCATGAAGCCATCCCGGTCGGGACCATCCATCCCGGTGGGGAAGGATGACCCATCCCGACCGGGACCATCCATCCCGACCGGGAAGAGCAATAACACCGCCTGGTGTTATGCATAACACCGCCCGGTGTTATGCATGATCCCGATCGGGACCAGATCCTTCCCAACCGGGACCACTCCATCCCGATCGGGACCACCACCTTCCCGGCCGGGAAGGAGCAGCTGCTGCTCGTGACTCTTCTTTTCTTCTCCTTCACTCTTGTAACCCTATATATACCCCCCCTCTTGTAATCTTATGCTTATGTTAGACATTACCCACAAAACCTTAGACTACTTTAGGTTAGATTAGCTTAGATTAGTGTAGATTAGTCCTTAGTTAATCGTTAATCTTAGTTTAATCCTTGTATTAAGGGAATTCTTCAAGATTCAACCAAGATTGACAACCTTGGGAGATTGATTTGGGTTTTTCTCATTAATGCAAGTTCTTATCTTTTCATCCTCTTGTTAGTAGGTACAATCTTCTTATTCTCTTTACTCTTAATCCTTGTTTTATCATTAAAGTTTCATTCTTTGTTCATTGTTCATTGTATTGTCCATTGTTCATCCTTGTTGTTTTCCATTGTGTTTGTTCTTGTTCTTGTGTTTGTTTCTCATGTTTGTGTTAGTTTAAGTTTAGATATGTGTGAGTAGATTCTTGCTAGGATTAGTAGGGGAATTGGGTGTCGTAATGGGTGATTAAGGGTTTGTGTAGATTGTTGGTGGAAGTTTTGGTTGCTTCTTGGTTAGATGCATAGAACATGTTTGATGAAATGCTTGAATGACTTGTAGTTGCAAATGCATGTTTTTCTTGCCTTCCTCTTGTGGTCTTGTATGTTGCTAGAATGGGTTCTTGCGCGAGAGCGAGGAACCTCTAGGTCGGTTTAAGTAGCGAGAGCCCGGAATATACCTAGATAACTCGACTACCCCTTCACCTTAGCTCTTCCTTGATCATTCCATCACCCTTGAACCCGACCTAATCCTAGCCCTTTTCCTATTAGTTTTCCTCTTCTTCTTATTTATTACTCCTTTAGTTAGTTGTATCCTTTAGCCTTAGTTGTTATACCTAGTTCGTTCCTAGTCATAGTTTATTCCCTTCTTATCGTTCTAGTTTAGTTTAGCCTCGAGACCTAGTCAAGTCTTTAGGTGGAACTTGGTCTAAACCCTCTTTACCGTCCCCGTGGACTCGACCCGACTTGTCCTTTCTACCCAGTTAGGATTAGTTGGTTTTACTTGTTGGTAGGGATCCACGGCAAATCCCTCCTGTCACTCAACAATGCGGTGAAAGAGACACCGGTTAAGGACTCAAGGCAAGTGACAATGTTCCCAAGCTAATAACACAAATCGATATGGACAAAACCCTAATAGTATGACAACAAGCAATAAGAACGTTGGTAACTTACCTGGTTCCTCCTAACCTTCTAAGAACGTACCACGGGACGATAAGCGGGATGGAAAAAGGATGAACCACGAAGTTATTTGACACTATAGGTAAAGTGAAATCCCGCCCCCTTTAGCGATGAGCCAAGAGGGTCGTCCCATGCTCAAAAATAGCCTAACTAGTCCAAGTACAAAGGTGGATAATGGTTGCAAAATGAGGGAAGACCGACCATTACCGCTATCATCCTTCCTAGGGACTCGGTCCTTTGGTAGGCTCTTCAAGATAACGATCGGTAAAAACCTTATTTTTGAGGGGGTAAGATTTTATTTTTTTTGAAATGATTTTCTTTGGCATTTTTCTTTTGTATTTTTCTTTTGATTTGCTAAGCCATTTTTTTTTCTTCTTTTGTATTTTGTTTTTTTGATTTGTTGTGCCTTTTCTTTTTCTTCTTTCTTTTTCTTTTTCTTTCTCTTTTTGACTTGGTTTGCCTTTTGGATAAATCTTGTATTGTAGGCATTCAATCACAACCAAGCATGAAACTTCAACAAATTGCAACTTATTTGTGGAAAATGTGTAGAAGGTAGAGAAATGGATAAGTCAGGGGGGCTTTTCCCTTCAAACCCACAAAAAGGTGGATACTTGGACTAATCAAACAATTTTGAACACGGTCACCTAAGAGACGGGACTCGGGAACCAAGGCCTTTTCACTCCGTGGGTGGTCAAAGTGGTGAAAATGCAAATCCCGCAGTAAATCCCTAGTAGACTAGGTGGACTCAAGGTAAGAAACCAATGAAACTATTGATTTAAAGTCATTCTACTAGACTAAAGTCCAAGACTCGGTTCATATCACTAGAAAGGGAAAGTAAACACTTGCACACTAGCCTCAAAACCGGGTTTTCGAAAACATTTTCTACACTAGACACAAACTACACGGGACAAAACAAAGACAAAAGAAAATGAGACAAACAAAAAAAATCAAAACAAAATAACACGAACACACACAAAAAGCATGAGCAAACACCACCCCGAAGCTTCCAAGAAAGCAACCACATCAACCACAAACTCCAAAAAGCTCCACCCGAGAACACATCATCACATAATCTCCTCCAAATTTCACAAGAGACAAAGAGGGAAAGGGATAAAATGATGTTACCGGATGTCTTTAAAGCCCTCCAAAGTTAACGGTGATCAAACGACCTACAAGGAAAAAGAAGGCGAAACACACACGCAAAACACAAAAATACGACACAAGGACACAAAAGAAAAAAAACACAAAAGGAAATATTTTTGTTTCTTTTTTATGAAAATTTTCAAATTTTTAGGAATTTTTTAAGATTTTTCGAAAAACTACGAAAATAAAGCTAAGCTAGACTAAGATATCGCTTCCCCACACTTAAACCTAGCAATGTCCTCATGCTCGATCGGTAGTGTGTGGAGACACTAAGGGCTCGCTTGGGATGGGGTTAATTATTAAGGGGGTAATAGAGCAAAAATGAACTAGAAAATGATGGAAAGTAGTGATGATATTAAGCGGGAATGGAGAAAATTAAGGAAGTATAGCTTATTTAGGGGGGAATTATTACTCCCCTCTCCCCCCAAGTAATGCATTACCCCCCAATGGGGGTAATTATTCCCCCCTCGTATCTCTTTTACACTATAAAATGTTACAATCAAACAACAAGTTCATCCATTTCTAGTTCATTTTTGCTCTATTACCCCCTTAATAATTAACCCCATCCCAAGCGAGCCCTAAAAAGAAGAGAAAAAGGGAAAATAAAGCTAAAAGTCAAAAATGAAAGTGAAGAAAGGTAGAATGTGTCCGGCCGGGGTGTAATCAAGTCACCAAGGGCCGAGACGAGAAAAGATATGGATGGGGGAAGAAATAAAAAGAAGAAAATAAAAAGAAGAAAATAAAAAGGGGAGGGCTAGGTGTAATCCATCACCTAGCCCGGATTCCGCCCGATTCCGGCTAAATTCTACCAAAAGAGGAAATAAAAATAAGGAAAAACTGAAAAGACTTGTCAATTTGGATTTTTCAAATGACTCTCGATGTAATCACATCATCGAGAATCGGGAGCACTGACCACAAAGGCCCCGAGGGCCACCATGACACCAAAAGGATAAAGGGAAGGGGAACATACAAAGAAAGTCTAGCAATAAAAGACGGAAAAGAAAGGAGAGTCGCCTACCAAACGGTTAGCAACTCAATCATCTCCATCGCCTCAATGATCATATTCGGCACGTTGCTTGTCTTCATCTTCAATATTCCTCATCTTTCTCAATGTAGTTGCATGGTTGAAGTACCGGGCTTGTAATGGTGTAAATGAGGTCGGAATCCAAGGAGAAACTCGGTGTGTAGTGAAGAGGAGATGAGATGAAGGTATATAATTGAGGTGCAAGGGTGAAATGATAGTTGCAAGGGTGAGTAGGGAGGTTGGGAGGGGGTATAAAGTGGTTGGGTGGGGCTTAACTGAAGAAAGGAAGGCGAAAGGGGCTGCTGGGGTCGATCTCGGGCGGGAAGAACACGATCCCGGTCGTGATGCCTTGGTCCCAGTCGGGAAGTGACTAATCCCGGGCGGGATGGCTCGTCAGAAGCTCCTGTTTTCATGCTCAACTCATCCCGGTCGTGATGACACCTTTCCCGAGCCTTTAAGCCTTCATTCAGTACTAGTTCCACCTAAAAGACAAATAATACTTCGGGATCCAAAATCCCGTCCCCAAAAGCTTGTCAAAAGCTCAAAAACCGACTTCCTCCACCAAGCTAGCTTCTATCATCCATATCCCATTCGAGTTCTTCATCTTCACTTCACACCTATCAATCCAGCTCAAAAACTTCCATCAAAGAACCCTCCCTCACATCGCTCATCAATATACCAAATGACAAGAATCCCAAAAAACATACAAATCCTAGAATCAAACTCACAAATCATACAAATACAACCACAAAAACTTAAAGAAGAGGGAAGAGATATATACAACACGACGGTTCTTGGGGAACTCTGTCAAACCTAGGATGGTAGGATTCTTCATTCATTTTCTACACAATTGCACACAATTCCATAGCCCTCAAGGGCACGGAGCAACAAGTCGAAAGATCTTGAACAATCTTCATTAAAGCATGTGGAACACCAACATATATCCCAAGGTTCTTCATAACCTTGTCTTGACGTTCCCGGGGCATCCCGATCCACCATATTCAACGGCTTGAACTTGTATTTGCAATCTTTTGGGATATACACAAACTTCCAATCCTCTTCATGGGGCCTCAAGGGAGGCTCAACCTTCTTCTTTCCTAGCAACTTATCTTCATTCATATTACAAGGGCATTCATCCACCCCAAGCTCCAAAGCATCATCATCTAGCACATGGTCAAGAAGGGGAGATTTGGAACTCAAGCAAATGAGTTCACTCATCTCCAAGCTACTCTCTAGCTTCCCAAAATCAAGCATATCACAAGCATTCAAATTATCACACAAGGGAATTACATTTACATCTTTTTCACACAATTTGTTGGCAACCTTCAAGCTTTCACCCGACTCGTTCCCCAGCTCGATGTCCTTGACGACATGGATCATATTACATGACTCTTCATTTGTAGGCGAGGTGATGCCTTGGAGGTCAAACACAAGCTTCTCGTCGCCTAACTCAAAGGTGATCCTACCCTTCTTGACATCGATCATCGCACCGGCGGTATGTAGAAATGGGCGCCCTAGGATAATGAGGGTGGTTGCATCCTCTGGCATATCAAGTACAAGGAAGTCAACCGGACTGAAGAATTTTCCGATCCTTAATGGCACATCCTCTAACATTCCTAATGGTCGATTAAGTGAATGATCGGCCATTTGGAGTGTAATAGAGGTACACTTGAGCTCTTTCATTCCAAGTCGCTCACAAATAGAATAAGGGAGAATGCTTACACTCGCCCCCAAATCACATAACGCCCTATCGATCTTCAAATTCCCTATGGTGCATGGGATTGAGAAACTACCCGGATCCTTGAGCTTAGGTAAGGTGGAGCCTTGAATAAGTTCACTTACCTCTCTTGTAAATGCTATTGTCTCTTCCTTGTCCAGGGATCGTTTCCTAGCCAAAATTTCTCTCATAAACTTGCCATATGCCGGGACTTGGGTAATTAGCTCGGTGAAGGGGATGTTCACATCTAATTTCTTCACAATATCAACGAATTTGTCAAATTGAACATTCGCCTTTGTCTTCAATTGCCTTGATGGGAATGGCAACTTGATGTTGATCTTGTCAAGTTCATTAGGCTTGGATTTTTCATTTGACACCTTCTTCTTTGCTTTGTCTTCTTCTTGGGGTGGGGGAAGCTTGTCGTCTTCAATAGGTTTTTCAACTTCCCACAAAACTTGTTCCTCCATGAGATTTCCCCAATTTTCATTGTCTTGGTTCGGAGATTGCACTTCTTTCATAGCTTCATTTTCATTAGGAAACAAGAGAGAATCATAGGATGCACCGCTCCTCAAGGTGATAGCATTCACATGTTTAAATTTCGTTGGTACACCTTGAGGGGTAGTTGACCCTCTTGCCTTGAAGAACTACCCAAAGCAACTTGAGCTAGTTGGGTTTCGAGCATCTTCCCATGAGTAGTAAGTGCCTTGTTTTCCTTTTGAAATTGATTGTAAAACTCTTGTTGGCTTCTTTGCATCTCCATTTGGTTTCTTTGCATCTCTTGATTACTCCTTTGCATATCCAACATCGTCTTTTGCATGTCAAAATCCCGAGGCGGAGATTGTTGGTTATGTGGAGTATTGGTGATGGCTAAGGGAATGCCATAGTCATGAATTGGAGATCGGCTACTTGGCTTGTTGTCTTGTTGAGTATTTTGGACCCCTTGTTGATTTTGGAAGTTCCCTTGGAACCCTTGAGAATTGCCTTGATTTAGGCCTTGGAGATTACCTTGATTGTGATTTTGGTAACCTTGGTTGTTGTTTTGAAACCCTTGAGAGTGTTGGTTTCCATGGAAACCACCTTGATGATTGAAGTTCCCTTGATTTTGGAACCCTTGATGTTTGTTGAAGGCACCTTGGTTTTGTTGTTGGAAGTTGTTAAAAGGCCTTTGATTGCCTTGATAACCTTGGTAGCCTTGGTTGTCCCTTAAGGGAGGAGCAACATATGGTAGACGGTGTTATTGTTGAGCTTGTTGTTGGGAAGCTTGGAACATATGAGGATTTGGCACATTTTGAGCCTTGTAAGTAGAGTATGGGGCACCTTGCTTGTATGCTTGAAAATCATTCATTTGCTCAATGCTACTTCGACAATGTTGAGGCTCATGTTCATATATCCCACAAACTTCACATATCCCATAATAAGAGGTAGGAGAAACCACTCCCATAGCATTAACTTGATGGATTGATTGTTGGTGGGAAGAAGTTGCGCTTTGACATTGATTAAAGTGACCTTGGAGCTTCTTATCAATGGCATCCATGTGGGTCTTCAATTGTGCCCCAAGATCGGCACTAAATTGTGTGATAGCATCGATTTCTTGTCTTCCCCCTCTAATTGCCTTCCTAGGGCTAGAATATTGAGAGTTGTGAACCGCCATTTCTTTAATTCTAGACCAAGTTTGGTCATCATCTACCTCGGTGAACCTTCCATTAGAGCCCATGTTGAGTATGGCTCTAGAATCTTCATACAACCCATTCCAAAATTGTTGGACCGTACCAAAAACCATTGAGAAAGCCCATGATGGGGGCAAAATCTAACCAAAGCTTTGAACCTCTCCCATGCTTCATAAAGACTCTCCTCATCCCGTTGTTGGAAACCGGTAATGGAGGCCCTTAGCAAATTTGTCTTCTCGGGAGGGTTAAACTTTTGATAGAACGTCAATGCAAGCTTCTTCCAAGTATTGATCCCCATGGTTGCCCTATTGAGACTCTTGATCCATTGCTTAGCTTTTCCAATAAGAGAAAACGGGAAAAGAACCCAACGAATTTGATCTTGAGTAATCCCGGTTTGAGAAATAGCATCACAATAATCGGAGAAATTCTCCATATGTTGGTGCGGGTCTTCGGTAGGAAAACCACTAAATTGATTTCGCTCTACTAGTTGAATAAATTGTGTCTTTGCCACAAAATTTTCGGTGTATGTATCTGGTAAAGTGCTCGGTCCCGGCAAGACATCCTTGGTGAAAGTGGCGTGAGATGAGAACTTTGGCATGTTTGGATGTACGGGAGATGACGGGGTAGAACATGCTTGAGATGTTGAAGGAGAACTAGGTGAAGAAGAGTGACTAGATGTACCAAAGGGATTAATGAAGGTTCCTTCGGTGGTCTCTCGAGGTGCTTCGTTTAAGTCAAATCCTTGAGCTTGCTCCTGAATGTTATTGCTAGTACCCGGTTGAGAATTTCTAACTCGATCAATTGTTCGTTGGCGAAAGGCTCTAAAGAGTCTCTCCGGCTCTGGATTGAAGAGAAAGAAGTCGGCTCTCCTCCTAGGCATGCACTACACACTTGGAACAAACGTGAGAACACCTAGTGCTTTATGGGCACTAAGTAGAGACAATAAACGAGCACAACCAAAGACAAAGAGAGAAGAAAGATATAAAAACAAGGAAAAAGATAACAAAATATGCACAAAGGATAAAAGAAGAACACAAAAACGGTAACTAAGTCAAGAAAATAAGCAAACCAAGTCTAAACATGCACCGTCCCCGGCAACGGCGCCAAATTGATGGTAGGGATTTGCCGTCAATCCTACCAATTAAGTAAAACCAACTAAACCTAACTGGGTATATAAGGTAAGTCGGGTCGAATCCACGGGGACGGAAAGAGGTGTCTAGACTAGGTCTACCCAAAAACAAGACTAGGTCACAAGGCCACGATGAATGATAACTAACGAAAATTGAATAACTAGGAGGCAACAAAACTAGCTAAGATAAGAAACAAGGATAGACAACTAAAACAATGAAGAGGGAATAGAGCTAAGACTATGAATGAGCTAAGTATAACATAAACTAAATGATTCGATTAAGGCTAAACTAAAGCAACAAACAAGAGGATTAATAGCTAAAAAGATGAAGAGATCAATATAAGGAAAGAGTAGGGTTAGGTCGGGTTCATAGGTGTATAAGGCTAGTGGGGAAATCGAGGGTGTAGGTTTCACCTAGTCACTAAGGTAAGGCCGCGCTCTCGCGTCAAAGACAAACCCGAAAACTCATGCAAGATGCTTTTTAAAACAAGAGAATTCAATCACCCATCAAACATACAATGAGAAGGAGGAAACAAGCAAGAGAAGCATGACCACTACTACTCTAACAAGCATTTCATCAAACACATGGCATGCAAGAATAAGTGACTAGTAACCAAGATTCAACCTTTACCCACGATCAATCCTTAATCACCACCCAATCCCCCTACTAACCCACAAAAATCTACTCACTCATATTCAAACTAAAACTAACACAAACAAGAGAAAACATCAAGAGAATAACAACATTCATTATGAGGGAAATAAGATGAACAATAAAAAAATGATCAAGATTGAAACTTGACTAATAAACAAAGATTAAAGGAAAAGAGAGAAGAGTAATTATACCAAACTAGCAAGGAGGAAAGATTGAAACTTGTATAATAAGATAACCCAAATACATCAACCAAGGTTGTCAATCTTGGTTGGATTCTTCAAGAAATCCCTTAATACAAGAATAATTACTAAGATTAAGCTAAGATTAACAAAAGATTAAGGAAAGATTAAAGAGAAACTAAGCTAATGATAAGAGTACTCTATTTAGGGTTTAGAATAATGTAGTGTAATGAAAAATGTTTAAAACAATACAAGTGGGAGGTATATATAGGGTTTCGTAAGTAAGGAACATGAAAGAATTGAAGCGGAGCTGTGTTGGGCTCATCCTGGCCGAGAGGATGTTGATCCCGACCGGGAAGGACATGGTCCCGACCGGGAAGGAGATGGTTCCGGACGGGAAGGCCTGTCAGGGGCTCGTCTTTGCTCGTCACTTCATCCCGGTCGTGATGGATGTGTTCCCGACCGGGATGGGTCTTGTAGGCTTCAAATATGGTCACGTAGGTCCCTACTTGCTCTTCCTAGGCTTCTTATCGACTCTCGGTGCTCGGGAGTAGGCTTCAAGGGACTCCGGATCGAGTCTAAGCCACCGAGTCATCGTCGCTTCTCTTCGTTGGCTCCGTATGCGTCGGAAACGAGTCGAAATCGTTCCATTTCTCCAAGATAGGCCTTAGGAACCTAAAACAAGCTAGAAGAAGCATAAGTAGCCTCGAAACCGCTCCAAAGAGCGATTCCACAAGGGACCAAACACAAGAAATAAGCACTACATAACACACTTATCACTAAAACCTCTCAAAATACCGAGAAAACCATCTCTACAAACACCAACACCATAACTCTCCCTACATCCTCGATACTCCCGCGCACAGGCCGCTACAAGACGAGTCCATTTCCGAGGCCGATTAAGCGTGTAGGTTGAGGGTGTCATCAAACCCGATTTCTTCTTTTTCTTCCTTTCTCCCTCTCGTTTTATACGTGTGTGTGTGTATATATATATATATAAACACACACACACACACACACTTTATACTATTTATTTTATTTTAGTATTATTAATTGTTACTAACACTAACTTTTTTTATCGTTTCATTTTCATTTTTGTTCTTTTATTTCGTCGCAATTTTAATACCGCGTATATATATATAAACATATATTTAAACCGTCTTCGGATCGAGTATGTTTGAAAATAAGTTCCGTTTAAGATCCTTCTAATCCCTTTACAAGTAGTATTGGAGGTGGCGCCCTTTCGAGGAGCGTCACCCTAAACACTTAAGGGCGTGATGCGATCGCGGAAACATGATTTTAAACGTATTCGATATCATTTTTTAACGCGCTACTCTAAGGGAATGATATTGACTCCGTAGTCAAATATCGCGCTTGAGGAGACTTTACCAATCGAGGTTAGTACGAAACCCGTTGGCGTGAAATTGAACATCACGTAATCCGTAAGGATTAGTAACGATGTCGTGACGCGGAGGGAATCAATTCCGTCCTAATCAAATTTAAAATGATTTCACAACGCTTTTTCAAAATATCCGATACCGATCTCGTAACCGTACTCTACACGTTATGAGCGTCGAAAAACCAAGTTGAGTTTAAATTACATAATATTTTTACACAACTCGGCTAGTTATCGATTTAAGGTTAATAAATTCGCAATTACCACCTTTTTGAAATCGAGTAGCACCTCGAACAGAGGGCACTCGATCGAGTGCCATGGCTCACTCGATCGAGTGACCCCTAAAAAAAAGGCAGGAGACCCTCACGAAGGGCACTCGATCAAGTCCCTCCCATGACTCGATCGAGTGGCCTCCATGCTGCAATCACGTGAGCCTTCTATATTTAACGAGCCTCGATAAATATTTTTCTACGACTTTGGTTGTCACGTGTTAAGTGCATCACATGTTTATCTTTTCAAAATCATGCATCATATCATCTTGTAACCGTCTAATCTATTTATATTTACGTTATTGTTTCGATTATGTTAATTTTGTTTGTCTTTTTGTATTGTCCGTGTTGTATTTTCGCCCGTGTACTTTGTATCTATTTACGAGTTTTGTTTATTTTTGATGTTTGCATTTTATAAACGGACATCGCATGCTAAATTACTTTGACATAATATTAAATGCATTAAAATGACGTAGTTCACACATAATTCACATGCTTAGTCAAAATGTCGTTTGCATAACATTCAATCGTCCCACTTACGCGCGTACATGAAAATGAACGATATCTAAGTAGAGGCCGCTAAGAGCGGGCGGGGTTGGGTGTTCTTCGTGGGCTTCCCAACAAGTATCCTCACCCCTTACTCAGAACCATGGTTTTCGGATGTCCGAAACCGTTGGTTCATGAGAGTCATTTGATACACGATTCCCGATAACTCGGCGTCGGTATCGTAATGCAAAGGGACGAACCCCTATGCTCTAGCACTAAAAGCGGGTCGTGCTTTGTGCACGATACTCCCAAGTGTAGAGTGGGTTCGAACGGGTCCGAACTCCCACAAAGTTCGGTGGCGACTCCTATTTTGATTTAAATTTAGACTCGAGATCAATCTTACCACGAGATTCATTCGCCTACCCAAACTCGCGTGTGGCCGCGTCGGGGTGGACCTATGTCATGTCCACAATTTGGCGACTCCACTGGGGATACCTGATGTACCACTACTTATCGGGGTTTCTATGGTGAGACTCGAAAAGAAATTGTTCGATTATTAATGCACGCATTTTAGTTGTATGATTCATGCATAACCCATTTTTATCTGGGCCGGTTACTTGTGACCGACGTCCTACTATACCAGGGTGCATTCCTAAATGGGTGCGCTAGACATCTATGGCTGAACTCGTATGGGTTTCGTGGCATGTTCTAAGACCAACTCGGCTTAGGAAGTTCGTCCAGATTTACGAGAGAGCCATCGGTGTTGGTATAGACCCGATTTTGATCAACCGAGACTTAGCGTAAAGCATACATGGTGTCATTATATTGCTTTCATGACTATGCGCTACCTGGTTTCCGTGTCATTTTTCAAAAACGATCATTTCAAAAATGCATCTTTTCAAAAAATTCAATTTTTAAATTCGGAATGCCGCTAAAATTTAGACTTACGATTTGACTCAAAATATCCTATTCTCTAACCGGCATGCTACCCATTTCAACTTTCGAATTTCCGATGTCATTTTGATTTTCGAACTTTTTTCATTTCGGTTTTTAAAACCCTCAAGACGCCATCTTTTGTAATCCCCTAGAAATTCTAAAGCAATACAGTGGCGGAAACACTGTAGAGTGGGATTAAAACACACTGACAAACTATATCTTATTAAAAGAAATGGTAAGTCAATACAAAGGCCTCTTTTTACAAAAGGGCTAAAGAGAAAATTCACCAAACGGGTTATACAAATCCATAAATTACATAAATGAAGAAAGAGTAGGATCCACGCTACTCGCTAGCTCACACCCAAAACCCAGCAGCAAATACCTGTCATGTTATAAACATAACAGCCACGTCAGTGGGGAGTAACTCGGACGTTCTCCCAGCCATATTATATCATATGAAAAATAATAGTATTACTATATCAAAATATTTAAAAAGAGAAAACATTGAAACGATATAATAAAAATAAGTTTTTAGCAAAACTCATACATTTGCCAACCTGCAAGTCAAAATCAATCGATAATATAAATATATTCAAAAATGGCGTTATGGAAATCAATCAGTGCAACGGAATAGACTTTCACTAGGATAATACTCAAACTAGCTTTGAGAACTTAGTCAAAACAAATTAGACTTCGGTCTCTAACTAGGCAACTCAACTATAACAGGACTGCGTGCAGCGAGGTCCTGGCTTAAGTAATGTACACCCCTCCTGGACACCAACCGTAATCCAGTTCAACCCGACGGCGACTTACACGATGCGATATCTAAGTTTAAGGTCAAAATATACACACTTCTGAACACAAACCATGCTCAGTTCAACGACCAATGCGTCTCAACATAGACACACCAGCTTTATAGTTGATGGCAAAAACGTACATCCCAGACTATATTACTCTAATCCCACACACTTGCCCTCATTCCATAACTCCAAAACAGTCATTATCGATATTCAAAAGTAAATATAATCAATATAAATGATATGGATAAAAGGAATAACCATTTTATATTAAAAGGGAAACTTTCTATAAATAGAAACTTACTAATTTTAGAAACTTACTTAAAATAGAAATATTGTTATAGAAAATACGTAAGTTATTAAAATAAGTGAAATGTATAAAAGTAGCATTTCTAACGAAATTAACATTTTATTATTATCGTCGTTATCGTAACTTTAATATATTTCTAAATTCGTTACTCAAAATATAAATAAAATATAATAAGTCAATACATAGTATTTTATAAATAATCAAGAAATCGAGTTAAAACTATAGATTTTAGAAAAGAGGTGTTTTAAGAAAAACGATATCAAAATTAATTGAGTCAACGCGTTTTATGAGATTTACAAAGGTTTCAAATTATTTTTAATAAATAGCTTTTATTAATAAATAATACGGATTTTAATAAAAATAAGAAATCGTAAACAAATGAGAAATTATTAGGGAAAAATAGTCTCGAATAAAAAAAATGTATTTAAAACAAAATCGACTATTTTCTCATTTATTAGTATAAATCGTAAAACAAAAATTAATTTATTAAACAAGTATACAAATCTCGATTATAATATAAAAATACAATTTTGAGTTAAAATTATAAATTAACGAAATATGAAGAAAATATGAAATCGTTATTATTTAGTTACTAGTGTCACGATAATTAACAAAATATTATAACGATCATAATTTATAAAATTATTAACGATTTATAAAACGATATCGAAAGTTATAAAAATATAGAAAGGCGTATGATTTAAAATTAATATAATTAGCAATAATATATAGCTAAAATAGAAAATCGAAGTTAAAATATTTACTACATACTACTACTCAAACATACGATATAAAATCGAGTAACGTCCTAAAGTTACCTTAAGACGACGGCAAACCGATCACATGCTTATCCTTGACGGGTCTTCACGAATCCCTACGAAAACAAATATACGGTATAAAGTACCGTATAAAACGAGAAGGGTGAAAGTGGGTGAATAGGTAATCGAATTACCCAGAAAAGTAGGAGAGGAACGGGAAGATTATTGTGAGAACGGAGTAAGAAAATCGAGGAAACAAGGAGGAACACGGAGGAAGCAAAAACAGTAGGCAGCAGCCACGACAAAAAAAAAAAAACAACCACGAACCCGAAGCCCGACAAAATGAGCAGCAACATAAAGAAGAAGGAACGGACAGCAGTCACTACACTAACAGTAGCAGCAAAGTTAATAGCATTAGCAGCAGCGTTGAAACCGGACAGCAATAAGAAGCAACAAATGCGAACAGCAGTAGCAGCGAAAGACATAACCAAGAGGCAGAAGAAAAAGATGAGCAAAAGAGAGAGACAAAGAAAGAAACATGATTGACATACAAACCATGAATAGAGGACGGCAAACAAAAGGGCACGACGAGAAAGAGAAGAGTAAGAACGAGAGAGTAGCAGCAGCAAAACAACAACAACATCGGACAGAAAACAAAAAATTCGACAAAACAAAAAGGAGGAAAAAAAAGAGGATGGAGGAACGAAAACTGGCAGCACAGCAGCAGTAGAAATAGCATCACAGCAGCGGCAGAAATAGCATCACAGCAGCAGCCGACAAAAAAAGTGACAGCAGCAGCAGAAATAGCATCACAGCAGCAGATGGACAGAAAAAAAAAAAGAGAAACGATAAGCATCAGCAGGCAGAACGAACAGGAGAGAAAGAGTAAAGGAACGAACGTCATCGTATATCGACAACAAACAACGATAACAAAGAATTGTAATAGATTAGAACAATAAGAATAGCAGTAGACGGAGAGAAGAAGGAGAGTAAAAGGGCTACCTTCGCTCACGTTAAAAGCAGCAGCGTGGCAGCAGGACAACGAGGAGGAAGGAGATGCGAGACCGCCAACAAAGAAAAGAAGAACGAGAGAAAGGAGGACAGAACGCAGCAGCAAAAACAGTAGCATCAGCAGAGAGGGCAAAACGATGGGAGGAACAAGGGAAAAGGACGAGTGATTGACAGAGAAAGCGAAGGGTGAAAACGAGGAGGAGGTTGCCAGGGAAGGGGATTAAGAAACTAAGGGGTTGAATGAAAAGGGAGTATATGAAGAGATAAGAATGAAACGGTGGAGACTAGGGGGTGAAATGAATTAATCAGTAAAGGGGGGATGATACAGCTCACCAAATAAAAGAGAGTAAGACAAACGGATAATTAAATGAATCGGGTATGAGACGAATTCCGTAACGATAAGTTGACTGACCCACGAATCGAATTAAAACGAGTTAATATAATTAATAAATAATTGGGCCGTCAAATAAAATGAGTAAATAAATTATTCGAGACGAAAACGAAGTTGACAAAAATAAATAATTAGACGATCAAATAGTATATCCTGATAAATAATAAATTTTCGATAAAGTGAATTAAGTTGATTTCTCGAGGGAAGGAAATAAATATTTTGACAAAACTTAAAATAAATGAGCTTCGAGCTTAAAATATATAAATAAAAAGAATTCAGAATTTAAATCGTCGAAATAAACTTTTGATAAGAATTAAATTAAATGGGTAAATAAATCGAAACAGGAATAAAAATTATGTTTTAAATATAACAAGAGTTTCCAAGACAAATAGTATTTTAGAAGTTTGAACGATTAAACGATAAATTCCCTTTAATAATAATTTTAAGAATTACGAGTTAAATCGTAAACAAAATAGAAAATACGAATAAAATTTAAAATTAATTTAATTTATAAAATCAGGGGTGTTACAATCTTCCCCACTAAAAAGAAGTTTCGTCCTCGAAACTAACAAAAACATAATAATAGAATGGAAAACAAGGTTATATCACTTGGACAAAATGAGAATGCTTAACTCGCATCACAATCTCGATTTTTAAAAATTTTACAACTTCAAACGTGATATGAAATCGAAATTTAAAACAAAATTTTATTTCAAAGAACCTCTATAGCTCTCGGCATCACCGATGCCGACTACCTCGCGACAGCACAGACTATCCAAGCTTTCGATGGAAGCCCAAAACCGGTGGCCGGGGCCATTAAGTTAACAATAATAACGGGCCCAATCGAGAAAGAGTTGGAGTTCCAGGTGATTGATGTCACCTCGTCCTTTAACTTACTATTAGGAAGGCCTTGGATCCACGCAGTCAAGGCCGTATCCTCCACTCTCCACCGAAAAGTCAAGATGCCACTTCGGGACGGCATCATCACACTAGAGGCCACTCCAATTACCATGGCAAGCTGCAATGCTACGGGCCGGGCCGACCCACGAGGATTTGATTTCGTGGGCATGATCGAAGAAGAGTATCTCTTTAGGCCTTACTTCACAACTAGCATCGACACGATGCTACAAAATATAGGCTATCTACCGGGAGCAACCTCGAGGCCATATCTTCCAGCTGGGAAGATCATCGAGGTCCTGAACGACGGCGAGTCCCAATTCGGATTGGGGTATGCTATAACCCCGGAAAATGTAGTCCGGGCCGGGATCCACAAGGCCACCTACATTCTCAAGGGTACTTACATAGGCCCTTATAGCCGGAAGTTAACCGATTACTTCGTCACTCCAGTCTTCGGAGCCATTCAAGTGGGCCTCTACCAACCCACAATCACATATCCCGAGACCAAAACGGCTCGGGAATGCAATTTCATCCCCGATGATATATTTGCCCTCGTTCAAACCGAGTCCAAGGAAGGGGAGAACAACTCCGAGCCTGTGCTGGGGCTCTTATTTGGAGAAGACAAAGCCGTCCCTGCTCCAAAAGATGACTTGGTCAATCTGATCCTCCGCAGTGATTGGTTCAACCCAACTAAGCTAATCACCGAAGTTGGTGCAGATAAAGGAAAAAGGGCCTGGAGGAAGACCATCAAGTGGACTGATGGCAAAGGACGGACCTACAAGCTGACCACCGGCAAGGGAGACATGCCGGATACCGAGTCTGAGTCTGAGTCAGAGTTAGAGTATGAGTCCGAGTCTAGAAGGTCTGGTGCTAGAGTCGAGTCTGTAACCCCTCTTCCCGTATCCACTGAGGTCTCGGGGCCTGTCCCAAGACCTCTCCCTATCCCGCCACTGACCAACGATCAGATGGTCGCTCTTTTCGTGCTTTTCACAAAATTTACCATTAATAATAATAACGAAAACCGTTATGCTTACTACTTGTCTTATTTCCAAAATTTTCTCAATTTCAAAAATTTTATATGCAATGACATTGAGAAACCCGACGAACAGGTACCTCTACCTCCACATCTGGTCGAGCAGCTCGAACAAAGGGACTCCCGAGATCCAGTAATCGAAGAAACCGAGTCCATCAACGTGGGAACCACTTTAGAGCCCCAGATGCTTAAGTTGGGCCTATATTTAGATCCAGAGGAGAGAAAACAATTCACAGACCTCCTCCAAGAGTTCAAAGATGTTTTCGCATGGTCCTACAAGGACATGCCGGGTATAGATCGGGAAATAGCCGAACACCGAATACCCATCAAAGATGGGTGCAAACCAGTAAAGCAAAAACTCCGAAGGATGAAGCCCGAATGGTCTCTAAATTCAAAGAGGAAGTAGACAAACAATTCAAAGCAAGCTTTATACAAGTGTCTGAATATCCAGACTGGGTTGCAAACATCGTGCCGGTACCCAAGAAGGACGACAAGGTGCGAGTATGCGTGGATTTCCGAGACCTCAACAAGGCAAGCCCAAAAGACGATTTCCCGTTACCACACATCGACATACTGGTGGATAACACGGCAGATCATGCCCTTTTATCATTCATGGACGGGTATGCCGGATACAATCAAATTAAAATGGCAAAAGAGGATATGAGTAAGACCACCTTCATTACACCTTGGGGTACTTACTGTTACACTGTTATGCCATTTGGGCTTATCAACGCCGGGGCCACTTATCAGCGAACCGCCACTACTTTATTACATGACATGATGCACAAAGAAGTGGAGGTCTACGTGGACGATATGATCGTTAAGTCCAAGGACCGGAATGGGCACATTGCGGCCCTAAGAAAATTTTTCACCCGACTACGCAAGTACAACATGAGGCTAAACCCTCAAAAATGCAGCTTCGGGGTAACATCGGGCAAATTACTGGGCCATATCGTTAGCCAACGCGACATCGAGGTCGACCCAGCTAAAATCAAAGCCATCACCGAGATGCAACCACCCAAGACCGAAAAAGAAATACGGGGGTTTCTCGGGAAAGTCCAATACATCAGTCGGTTCATTTCAAAATTAACCATGGTATGTGAGCCCATTTTCAAGAAATTGAAGATCGGAGAACGGGTACTGTGGGATGACAAATGTCAGGCGGCTTTCGATAAAATCAAGGAGATTCTGTCTGCACCGCCAGTATTAATGCCACCTCAACCCGGTTTGCCATTGTCGTTATACCTAACAACGACCGAGAAAGCCATGGGGGCTATGCTGGCCCAGACAGTCGATTCAGAAGAACGGGCTATTTACTACATCAGTAAAAAGTTCCTCGAATATGAATGCAAATACATAATGCTCGAAAAGACGTGCCTAGCGTTGGTTTGAGCCACTAAAAAGCTCCGACATTACATGCTTAGTCACGAGGTACACGTATTATCCAAAATGGATCCTATCAAGTACTTGTTCGAGAAGCCCATCCTCAACGGCATGATGTCCAGATGGACTTTAATGTTATCTGAGTTTGACCTCAAGTTTGTACCCTTAAAAGCCATCAAAGGCCGGGTAGTAGCCGAGTTCCTCGCCGATAGCCCGATATCTGAAGAGGACCACACCGACACCTGGGCCTTTCCTGATGAAGACATATTCCACACCGATACCGAGACATGGGATTTGTATTTTGACGGGGCATCCAACTTTCGAGGATTCGGGGTCGGAATCCTGCTAATTTCACCACGAGGTGAGCACACCCCTTTATCCATCAAATTGGACTTTGACGTGACCAATAACGCAGCCGAATACGAAGCATGCATTCACGCGTTGCAAGCCGCCGCTGATTTAGGGGTAACAAACCTCCGGGTCCACGGTGATTCATCATTGGTCATCAATCAGGCTCTCCAAAAATGAAAAACTTGGAACGCCAATCTCGTGGCTTACCAAGCATGGGTAAGGATTCTAGAGAAATAATTCCTAAAGGTAGAATACATTTATCTACCCCGGGAAGAAAATCAATTCACAGATGCACTTTCCAAATTAGTATCTCTACTGAACATCCCGGATCACCTGACCAACATGCCAATCTGTGTCGAAAGACGGTCCGAGCCGGCGTATGTACACGCCATCCAGGACATCGAGCTAGCTGACCCAGAACCTTGGTATCAGTCAGTCTTAACCTACTTGGCAACGAGAGAATATCCCCCGGAAACCGAAAACCGGGCCAAGAAAGCCCTGCGGAGCTTGGTAACTCAATTTGTTCGCACGGACGACGGGCAATTATACAAAAGGACGGCACAGGGGGCTCTCCTCCTATGCATTGACAAAATACAGGTCAAAAAGGTAATGGCCGAGGTACACGATGGGGAAAACGGTCCGCATATGAACGCCCATATGCTAGCCCGCAAAATCATGAGGCTCGGGTATTACTGGAACACCAGGGAAACAGACTGTCAGTTGTATGTCAAACACTGCCATAACTGTCAGATCTTTGCCAATGTACAACATATGCCATCTTCCCTCTTATATACCATGACATCACCGTGGCCATTTTCGACATGGGGTATAGACATAATTGGAAAGGTGCATCCTTCCGGGACGGGAGGTCATTGCTTCATTTTGGTGGCCATCGACTACTTCACCAAATGAGTTGAAGCCGAGTCATACCGTGTCTTGAACGCCAAGCACGTGTCCAAGTTCATCCAGAACAAGATCATATGCCGGTATGGGATCCCTCACGAATTTATTAGCGATCACGGGACCCACTTTCAAGCTGAAACTGCCGCATTGCTGGCAAAATATAAAATTCAAAGGCATACATCTTCGCCTTACCGACCTCAAACAAACGGAGCGGTAGAAGCGACCAATAAAACAATTGTCACCATACTTAAAAAGATGGCTGAGAATTACCGGGACTGGCCCGACAAAATACCCTTTGCCCTATGGGGATATCAAACCTCAATCCGCACCGCAACCGGAGCAACCCCGTATTATTTGACATACGGAATGGAAGCAGTCCAGCCGGTTGAGCTAGAAGTACCATCCCTCAGGATTTTACTTGAAAGCCAAGTACCTGAAGCAGATTGGGTCCAAGCCCGATACGATTCGCTAGTCCTTTTAGACGAACGGCGATCACGGGCCCTCAACAATATCCAAATATATCAAAAGAGGATCCAACGGGCTTTCAACAAAAGGGTTAGGCCCAGAAACATCAAAGAAGGGGATCTGGTCCTAAAATCGGTTCGTGCCTTACTACCGGTTGACCCAAGGGGTAAATTCAAACCCAGCTGGGCTGGGCCATACTTAGTCAAGAAGATCCTATCAGGAGGAGCGGTGATGGTGACAGATTTGGACGGGAACGAATTTGTCAACCCCACCAACTTGGACCAGCTGAAGCGTTACTACCCCTAAACCCCCATCTCAATGTCATTTGCAAAAATTTATAAAAATTTGTCTTTTTATAAATTTTCAAAAATTATAGACAAGTCAATAAGTTAGAATTAATTATTCTACTGTCGCATATCTCGAATTAATAATGTTGATGTATTTCGAAAATTGCAAAAATCAATCAATCAAGTTTGAACTACGTTTGGTTTGATTCCGCTAATTGTGGATACATAAGCAACCCCTCAAAAGGGTACAACCACTGCAATAAACGAAAAGACGGGAACGATATTCATTAATACGTCTTTTTAAACCGATTAGACTCGGGAATTACAAAAAAAAAAACCCGCCAAAAACGGCACACAAAAAAAAAATCACACCCAAAAAATAATAATAATATTCAAATAATAATAATGGAGACTAATATCCGGGCATTTTCCCCTTCCCCTTGTTCTTCGGGTTGCGTGGAGCCTGAGGTCTTCGAGGTGGTGGCGAGCGTTCCCGAATCACATGTGGAACCTCCTTAGCCCGAGCCCGTTTCTTCGGCGACGGGTCTTCTACCACAATCTTCGGTCCAATGCGAGCCCGCACGTGCTCGGGTAATCTATCCCGTGGGCTAAGTCGGTCCTGCACGGGTAGTCTTGGGCCCAGTCTCCTTTCTAAGTCAGTCTGGGGGCTCACCTTCCCCCAAGCACCTTTAGCACTAGACCCTCCAGCTTGAGTCTTGGTCTTCTTCTTTTGTCCTGACATAAGACGGACTAGGGTAGCAGGAGTGTCTCCTTCGTCAAAAAAACCCCTATTGTCTTTAGCTTGCTCCCTTCGCAGCAGGTCGAAAGCTTCATCAACCTTCAGAGCAGCTCGGGCTTTAGCATCGCCTGCTTTGGTCCACTTCGTGTAAGAGTCTGAAACCCAGATCGAGTGGCGATATTTGGTGATGGGCCAGGTGTGCCGGGTGTACCATCTTTGCATCCATGTATCGCACATCACATCAGTCAATTGGGTAGGGTCACTCACAACTGCTTCGACTTCAGGGATTCGCTGGGTCCATCCATAATGCCTTAGTATGCGATCCGGATAAAAATGAACTGTTTGCCTGAAAGATAATATCACCAGATAACGGGCTCTGTCCCTCGGGTCCAAGCCGGTCCAAAGATAGATGGGCCACCACGGAACCACCCATCGAATTAACGGGCCACCATGGAAAGACAAAACCTCGTCCCAATACTTTTGCGTAATCTGACGAGAAAAGTCAATGGCCCGCCTCCTCGTCATCACCTGGTTATGACGATAGTTGCTCGCATCAAGAGGAGGATCTATCACCGATAGCCTCTCATATAGCCAAATCTGCAAAAGGAAACAAAAACATGAGTTTTTAAGGCAAAATAGGCGTCCGCCTAAGGCCACTCGATCGAGTGCCTGGGACACTCGATCGAGTGGTACCCCTGAACACAAACAGGGGGCTTTTACGAGGGCACTCGATCGAGTGCCAGGGTGACTCGATCGAGTGGTACCTCTGGGAGCAGATCAGGAGGTTTCTACGAGGGCACTCGGTCGAGTGCCAGGGTGACTCGATCGAGTGCCCACTGCAGCAGGCAATCCGCGAAAAAAAAATCGAAAATCGAGAAATTGGGAAAAATAAGATGCAAAGTAACATAATTGCAGCAATCGGGTGCTCCCGGTAAGACGAATTGATGAGTCCCTCTTGCGATTGTCCAATCCTTGGATAATCTCGCCCGTGATCAGCCAAGCCGGGCTGTGTTCAGTCTCCATCAAGTCCACTACGGTCAAAAGACGGGTGTTTCCCATGCAGGATAGCAAATCCATGTGACCCTCAAAAGCATAAACATGGAGCATGCAGAAAGAAAAAGCCCTACGGCTGTAAGCCGGCCTAACCCGAACATCAAGAGGATTCATAAATTTCTCAGCCAAGTCGATCAGAGAAATATTATCACCCTCCATCATACGGGATACCTCGTTGTGAGAAAGCCCTAGAAATTCTTGAAGCTTCCTTCTCGGGTCATAGATCGAGTACGGGACAGCGGGACGGAGTATCGGGTTCCATCCTCCTATAGCTGCAATCTCCTCAAGTAAAGGGCAAACTTCGCCCCGAGGAAAGGCAAAGACATGATATATGTCATCCCAGTAAGCGAAGCATGCATCCAAGAAGTAACGATCAACCACCATCTGACGGAACGGATACAGCCGAGTTATGCCCGTCTGGTTAAGGGCTACCCTATCTGTGTCCCTGAAGCGCCGGGACCATTCTTGCGGCATCACAGTTAATCTATCAATTCCCATGACTAGTTTCTTGAGAAGGATGAAAAGGTTTTCTTTTTAAGAAGGGAGTGACTTGTGATGGATTTGTGAGAAAATCAAGAGCATTAAAGGGGTATTTATAGAATTAATTCTATAGCCCTCTTTCCATATCACGAGGGTTTCCTAATCCCAATCGGAATCAACCCACAAGCCTAGTCTCGATACTAGCACAAAATATTCATCCCGAACTATCCTATTTTATTTAGGAGTCAAAATTTCAAACAAAATTCAAAATTTCAAAATTTTCAAAATTTCAAAAATCATTTTCCCCAGCGCGAGTCATTTTACTACCTACGTGTTGCATGCATTTTATGTGACTTATACAGGTGCGACTCAAACAGGGACGTGCAACCCACGATATCTCCCCAACGGAAGCCAACGGCGGCATCTCACGGGATGGGCCTACATACAGGCGCACCCAAGACTTATACGACAAGTCCAATTCCCCACGGAGTTATCATCATCAGCTCAGGTATGACTTCTAGCTTGTGGCTGGCAAGCCCTTCACGCAAGTCTAATGGACTATAAACGACCCGACCGGAAGTCCGCCAGGTTTCAATCCTCGATTGCCCAGGTGGCTACTCTGACTTTCGCCTTGTCCAAGCCTCAGTCAGAGTGGGGGCTCTGTAGACACCCGCATTTTTGACTGCCAGGTGTCTATGGTAGTTTCCCAAAAAATACCTGATGATGATCGGACGCTAACGTGTTTCTACGCGCTCGGATATGGGCTCAAATCCATTAGTCGTTGGCTAAAGCACTTACGGAGTACAAATCTCACAAAACTGGCCTCAAAATTAGGCCCAACAGACCATTCCGAGTCAAACAAGACTAATTTGGGCCAAAACCGACACCGGAAATAAAACCGACTTTTTTACGATTGGGTCAACCCTGGTCAAAGTCGTCTCCGAGACATACAAAACAGCCCCTCACAACATCAAAAGTCCAAGTCAAACACAAACTCATCAAAAAAACCCAAGTCGCGGCCCAAAACAATGGACCCGCACAACCCAGCTGGGCCACTCGATCGAGTCCCCCACCCACTCGATCGAGTCCCCCACCCACTCGATCGAGTGGGCCTATTCTAAGCCCGACGGCTGACGCACTGGGCCACTCGACCGAGTCAGCTGGTTACTCGGTCGAGTAACCCTAACCGGGGTCCTTGGCTTTGTCTATATAAGCAACCCCATGCACACATCTTTACACACCTTTGAAACCCTAGTTTCACATCTTTACAACTTTGATCATCCTTCAAAAAACCCTAATTCTACCTTAATCAAAACCCTACTCTACACTAAGCAAACCCTAGCCCTATCCTAGGAATCGAAACCCTAAACCTTGGTTTAGGAATCAAACACCCTAACCACCACAACTCAACCTCCACAAACTTCAAAACTCCCGTGTTAAAGCCACAACTACGAGTACGATCCGAGACAAGAACATGTAGGTTGAGGGTGCCAATTCCCGTTCTTCCCTCCTTCTCTTTCTCTCGTTGTTTTTTTTTATTTAATTACCGCATCTGTAATATCGCAAATATCACTAGCATTCGAAAGACATTAAAATACTCGTCGATTTGTGTCGAGTGCGAAGGATGTCAGGATAAGGAAACCCGAATATACAAGTGTACTGCACACAGCGTTGCCGGTCGCTTATCCTGACACCCTAGCATTTGATTATTGAAACGGGTCAATTTCAACAATAATTCGTTTATTCTCGTTTGCATCGCATGTTCTCATCGATTTTCCAAAACAAGCATTCTATTTTAATAAGGGTCGAAATCCGTTGACGCAGATCTGACATCACGATCCCTAGGGATTTATTTCGATGTCGGAAAAGCCGAGGGAATCAAGTCTTTCAATTCAAGGAAGGTGTCGATCCGTTAGAGTCGATACCAATTCCATAATTGGACGTCGAATCTAACGATCTAGTCAATTTAATCAACTAATGCGATTTTTTCGTTGATGCTAAAATAATAGTCATACGATTCGCTAGGATTACGACATTATTAAACGCGGAGAAAATCTATTTATATCGCGGTAGTTAACTTAAAACGACTCAAAGTAAATTTCTTTTATTTTCACTCTAGTATTCCATATCGATTCAATAATTGAATATGGGATACCACGAGTATTCAAGTTTAGAATTGAGTATAAATTCCATAATATTTATGCCCAATTCATCAAGTCATCAAAATCAAAAGCAATTTTGAAATCGATAACAAATTTGCAAGCGACCTGGTTCGTACAGTTGCCACTCGACCGAGTGCCTACGCCACTCGATCGAGTGACATCACAAAAACCGAGACAGAATGTATTTATGACTTCCACTCGGTCGAGTCTCACAGTGACTCGGTCGAGTGGCGACGTACTCGGTCGAGTTAGTCAATAACTCGGTCGAGTAGGGTCATAAAACCTGGACAGAACCTTTTTCTGAGGTCCACTCGGTCGAGTCCCAAAATGACTCGGTCGAGTGGCCCTTTATCACGTCAAACCGTGAGTCCTACAATAGCATTCGAGTCTCGTTAACCATTTTTTGTGACTTATGTCAACACGTGCCTAATCTATCACGTGAAACCCCTTTTCAAAACCATGCATTAGCTCATTTGCATCATTCCAAATTATTCAATATTTGCACAAACCGTTAATATCGTTATAACGTTGCTAACCGTTTGTTGTTTCTTTTGTCAATTTTGGTTGTTTATTTTATCGTACTAAAATGAACCCACATGCTAAAATTCAACTTTGACGTTAGAATCAAATTGCATTAAATTGACTTAGAAACCCTTTTCAATTACATTCACATGCTTAGGGAAAATAATCTTTGCATATTATTTTCCCGTTTAACTAACGCGCGTATTCAAAAGTCATTCGAGATCTTAGTAGAGGCCACTAGTGCGGGCGGGGTTGGGTGTCGTTCGTGGGCTTCCCAACACGTACCCTCACCCCTTACTCAGAACATCGGTTTCCGGATGCTCGAAACCGTTGGCGCACGAGAGTCATTCAATACACGATATCCGATAATGTCGGTATCGGTATCAAATGCTAAGGGACAAACCCAATAAAATCTGACATCGGAAATGGGCCGTATTTTGGTACACGACCCACTACGACATAGAGTGGGTTCGAACGGGCCCGAACTCCCACAAAGTTCGGTGGTGACTCCACTTCGATTTAAATTTCCATTCGATCCGTTTCATATGGAGATTCATTCGCCTACCCAAACCCGCGCGTGGCCGCGTCGGGGTGGACCTACGTCATGTCCACAGTAGGGATCCACAGCAAATCCCTCCTATCAATTTGGCACCGTTGCCGGGGACGATGTTTGTTTAGACTTCGTTTTCTTATTTACTTGACTTTGTCTTCATTTTTTGTAGTTTTTTGTTTTCTTTTGCTTCTTGTGTGTGTGAAGTTTATTTCCTTCTTGTCTAGTGCCCAAAAAGCACTAGAATTCTCACGTTTGCTCCTAGTCTACAGTTTTTGCCTTGAGGTGGTGACCATCCTCCTCCTTACGACTCAGAGCCGCATAAACGGACGGTTGCTAGATTGAGAGGTTTCCAACCGGGTACAAGCCTAGTTTTCGAGCAAAACGCGAGGATTGATCTAAACCTCCCACACATAGAAGCCATGATGAGCTACTCCTCTCCCTCTATGAATCAAGAACATGACATGGTGTCTCCCTACTACTATCAAGCTTCATCGGGTAATCCAAAAACCCGTGGGTATGAGCTTCAAGGATATGGAAACGGCTTCCATCAAGTGAGTGCTTATCAACCTTGTGATCGTGGTGGTTATTACTCAAATTACCATCATGAACCCACCACACCTCATCCTATTTCTCCTTATAGAAGCCAATTTCCACAAAACCCACCATATTACCTTTCACCTCAACCACAATATGAACCCCAAAGTCCACAATACTACCAATCATCTCAACTTCACTATCAACAATATGATGCCCCACCCCTTGGGCATCATCAAGATTTTCAAGGAGCTTTACAAGACCCCAATGACCAAATGCCCAACTTGGAGGTATTTCAATCGATTCTTCAATTGCAAAAGAGCCAACAAGAAATGGCCATCCAAATGCAAAAGGTACAAGATGAATTCATGGCCCAATATCAAAAGGAAAACGAGGCGATGGATGCTCGATTAAATGCATTAGCGGTTAAAACCGTGATGTTTTTAACCCGAACGTCGCAACTAGATGAAGGGTGCTCACTTGAGCAACAGGAGCAACCTAATCATGAAACCGCCGATGAAGTTCCTTTTGGAAGCGAAACTTGCTTTGAAGAACCTCAATCGTCTACCCAAGAAGAGACGAATGAGGAAATGACCCTTGGTGAAGGCATTATCGGTGAAGAATTGGAGGAGGTTAGTGAGTTGAATGAGTTGGCAGAATTTGTGAAGTCATTGGGTGAAAATGACGAACTCAAGTTGCCCTTGTGCGAAAATGTGGAAGAACATTAAGAGCCCCTTGCACGTAAGCGAAGCAATGGTTTGGAAGAGATTGAAACCGCCGGTAGAAGTTTCAATTCTCTCCATCAAGACGATGTGGGGACAAGTGTTGTTCCAGGACTTGAAGATGGGGAACCACAACTTGAGGAAGATATGAGGATGTGCAACAAGGAAGCGGGGCCAAAACCGTTTTTTATGCCTCATATTAAGTATATGAAGCTTGCTTGTGTTTGGAGGCGATGCTTAGGGAGGAAGAGGTCGTTAAAGCTCGTAGGATGGAAAGACCCCAGAGACAACATGAAAGATGACGTTGGGTCTTTAGGTGACTACTTCTTGCTTCCGACTTGGAGGCTTTGGAGGATAGCTTGGCTCGGGTACTCAATGAGCCCTCTTTACGATGTGGCTCGAGCATTTGACTAGCTCCTCCGAGCCCTTGATGGCTATGGCTAGGAATGAAGAGTCCACCATCCTAGGTTTGACGGAGTTCCTTAAGAACCGTCATGTTGTATATTCCCCCTTATCTCTTCTTTATAGTTCTTGTGTTTGTATTTGTGTGATTTGTTTCTTTCCACTTTTTCTTTATTTTCATTTTCTTTTGGTAGAATTTAGCCGGATTCGGGCGGAATCCGGCCTAGGTGACTTGATTACACCTAGCCCTCCCCTCCCATTTCCTTTTATTTCCTTCTTTTTATTTCTTCCCCCATCCATATCTTTTCTCGTCTCAGCCCATGGTGACTTGATTACACCCCGGCCGGACACATTCTACCTTTTCTCCGCTTTTCTTTTTGATTTTTAGCTTTATTTTCGTAGTTTCTTTTCTTTTTAGTGTCTCCGCACACTACCGATCGAGCATGAGGACATTGCTCGGTTTAAGTGTGAGGGAGCGATATCCTAGCCTAGTTAGTTTTATTTTCGTAGTTTTTTCCGAAAAATCTTAAAAACCCCTAAAAATTTGAAAAGTTTCATAAAAATCAAAAAGATTTTCTTTTGTGTCTTTTCCTTTTGTGTCGTTGTGTCGTATATTTGTTGTATTGTGTGTGTTTTGCCTCCCTTTTCCTTGTAGGTAGCTTAATCACCGTTAACTTTGGAGGGCTTTCAAGACATCAGGTAACATGTTTTTATCCCTTTTTCCTCTTTGTCTCTTGTGGAGTTTGGAGGAGATTGTGTGATGACGTGTGCTCGGGTGGAGCTTTGTAGAGTTTGTGGTTGATTTGGTTGCTTATGTGGATGTTTCGGGGTGGTGTTTGTTTTCCTTGTGTGTTTTCCTTCCTTTCTTTCATTTTGTTTTGTTTTGTCTTGTCTTGTTTCATTTTCTTTTGTCTTTGTTTTGTGTTGTGTGGTTTGTGTCTAGTGTAGGAAAAAGGTCTTCGAAAACCCGGTTTTGAGGCTAGTGAGCAAGTGTTTACTTTCCCTTTCTAGTAGTGCGAATCGAGTCTTGGACTTTAGTCTAGTAGAATGACCCTAAATCAATAGTTTCGTTGGTCCTTTACCTTGAGTCCACCTAGTCTCTTAGGGATTTACTACGGGATTTGCATTTTGACCACTATGTCCATCCACGGAGTGAAAAGGTCTTGGTTGTCGAGTCCCGTCTCTTAGGTGACCGTGTTCGGAATTGTTTGATTAGTCCAAGTTTTCCACCTTTTTGTGGGTTTGAAGGGAAGGACGCTCCCCGACTCACCCATTTCCCTACTTCCTACACATTTCCACAAATAAGTTGCAAATTGTTGAAATTCTTACTTGGTTGCAAGAAATGTCTACAAAACATGATTCATCAAAAGGGCTAGCCAAGTCAAAAGAAAGAAAGAAAAATAAAAAGAAAGAAAGAAAAGAAAGAAAAGAAAGAAGAAAAAGAAAAGGCCCAACAATAAAAATGAAAATACAAAAGAAGAAAAAGAAATGACATAGCAACTCAAAAGCCAAATGGAAAAGAATAAAAATGCCAAAGAAAATCACCTCACAAAAAGAATTCTCCCCCTCTCAAAATAAGCCTTTTTCCGATTGTTACCGTGAAGAGCCTACCAAAGGACCGAGTTCCTAGGAAGGAGGATAACGGTAATGGTCGGTCTTCCCTCATTTTGCAACCTTTATCCACCTTTTTCCTTGGACTAGTTGGGCGATTTTGGACATGGGACGACCCTCTTGGCTTATCGCTGAAGGAGGCGGGGCTTCACTTACCTACAATGTCGACTAACTCCGTGGTTCATCCTTTTTCCATCCCGTCTATCAGCCCGTGGTACGTTCTTAGAAGGTTAGGATGAACCTAGGTAAGTTACCAACGTTTTTGTTGCTTTGTCGTCATACTATTAGGGTTTTGTCCATTTCGGTTTGTATTGCAAGCTTGGGAACGTTGTCACTTGCCTTGAGTCCTTAACCGGTGTCTTTACACCGCTTTGTTGAGGGAAGCGGTATTTTTTTTGTCTTGGATGCAACCGTTTGGTATTTGTTTGTTTGTTTACGTGTTTTCGTGTCCGGTTGCATCCACAGTTTTGTCGCAAGACCTCACTTGCCCACTTTTCCTCTAAGTGTACTCGCGTGAGTTGAAAGGGCGTAGGGTGCACTAATACCCGCTCGGTTAGTAGTCTAGTTTCTTTTAGTTTTTAGTTAGTAGGTGCTTACTCGAGGGCGAGTAAGGGTTAAGTGTGGGGGAGTTGATAAGTGTAGTTTGTAGTGCCTATTTGTTGTGTTTGGTCCCGGATTCTCTTGTGGAATCGCTCTTTGGAGCGGTTTCTAGGCTACTTATGCTTCTTGTAGTTCTTTTTAGGTTCCCAAGACCATTATTGGAGAGATGGAACGATTCCGACTCGTTTCCTACACATTTGGAGCCAACGAAGAGAAGGAACGATCACTCGGTGCCTTAGATTCGATCCCGAGACCTTGGGACCCATTCCCGAGCCCCTTAGACTCGATCCCGAGACCCGAGAATCGATGAGAAGCCTATCAAGAACAATTGGGGACCTTTATGATCATATTGGAGGCCTACAAGACCCTTCCCGGGCGGGATGAGTGGCCATCCCGGTCGGGATGAAGAGCAAACAAAGCAACTCTTCTGATGAGCCATCCCGGTCGGGACCAACCCGTCCCGGTCGGGACCATGAAGCCATCCCGGTCGGGACCATCCATCCCGGTGGGGAAGGATGACCCATCCCGACCGGGACCATCCATCCCGACCGGGAAGAGCAATAACACCGCCTGGTGTTATGCATAACACCGCCCGGTGTTATGCATGATCCCGATCGGGACCAGATCCTTCCCAACCGGGACCACTCCATCCCGATCGGGACCACCACCTTCCCGGCCGGGAAGGAGCAGCTGCTGCTCGTGACTCTTCTTTTCTTCTCCTTCACTCTTGTAACCCTATATATACCCCCCCTCTTGTAATCTTATGCTTATGTTAGACATTACCCACAAAACCTTAGACTACTTTAGGTTAGATTAGCTTAGATTAGTGTAGATTAGTCCTTAGTTAATCGTTAATCTTAGTTTAATCCTTGTATTAAGGGAATTCTTCAAGATTCAACCAAGATTGACAACCTTGGGAGATTGATTTGGGTTTTTCTCATTAATGCAAGTTCTTATCTTTTCATCCTCTTGTTAGTAGGTACAATCTTCTTATTCTCTTTACTCTTAATCCTTGTTTTATCATTAAAGTTTCATTCTTTGTTCATTGTTCATTGTATTGTCCATTGTTCATCCTTGTTGTTTTCCATTGTGTTTGTTCTTGTTCTTGTGTTTGTTTCTCATGTTTGTGTTAGTTTAAGTTTAGATATGTGTGAGTAGATTCTTGCTAGGATTAGTAGGGGAATTGGGTGTCGTAATGGGTGATTAAGGGTTTGTGTAGATTGTTGGTGGAAGTTTTGGTTGCTTCTTGGTTAGATGCATAGAACATGTTTGATGAAATGCTTGAATGACTTGTAGTTGCAAATGCATGTTTTTCTTGCCTTCCTCTTGTGGTCTTGTATGTTGCTAGAATGGGTTCTTGCGCGAGAGCGAGGAACCTCTAGGTCGGTTTAAGTAGCGAGAGCCCGGAATATACCTAGATAACTCGACTACCCCTTCACCTTAGCTCTTCCTTGATCATTCCATCACCCTTGAACCCGACCTAATCCTAGCCCTTTTCCTATTAGTTTTCCTCTTCTTCTTATTTATTACTCCTTTAGTTAGTTGTATCCTTTAGCCTTAGTTGTTATACCTAGTTCGTTCCTAGTCATAGTTTATTCCCTTCTTATCGTTCTAGTTTAGTTTAGCCTCGAGACCTAGTCAAGTCTTTAGGTGGAACTTGGTCTAAACCCTCTTTACCGTCCCCGTGGACTCGACCCGACTTGTCCTTTCTACCCAGTTAGGATTAGTTGGTTTTACTTGTTGGTAGGGATCCACGGCAAATCCCTCCTGTCACTCAACAATGCGGTGAAAGAGACACCGGTTAAGGACTCAAGGCAAGTGACAATGTTCCCAAGCTAATAACACAAATCGATATGGACAAAACCCTAATAGTATGACAACAAGCAATAAGAACGTTGGTAACTTACCTGGTTCCTCCTAACCTTCTAAGAACGTACCACGGGACGATAAGCGGGATGGAAAAAGGATGAACCACGAAGTTATTTGACACTATAGGTAAAGTGAAATCCCGCCCCCTTTAGCGATGAGCCAAGAGGGTCGTCCCATGCTCAAAAATAGCCTAACTAGTCCAAGTACAAAGGTGGATAATGGTTGCAAAATGAGGGAAGACCGACCATTACCGCTATCATCCTTCCTAGGGACTCGGTCCTTTGGTAGGCTCTTCAAGATAACGATCGGTAAAAACCTTATTTTTGAGGGGGTAAGATTTTATTTTTTTTGAAATGATTTTCTTTGGCATTTTTCTTTTGTATTTTTCTTTTGATTTGCTAAGCCATTTTTTTTTCTTCTTTTGTATTTTGTTTTTTTGATTTGTTGTGCCTTTTCTTTTTCTTCTTTCTTTTTCTTTTTCTTTCTCTTTTTGACTTGGTTTGCCTTTTGGATAAATCTTGTATTGTAGGCATTCAATCACAACCAAGCATGAAACTTCAACAAATTGCAACTTATTTGTGGAAAATGTGTAGAAGGTAGAGAAATGGATAAGTCAGGGGGGCTTTTCCCTTCAAACCCACAAAAAGGTGGATACTTGGACTAATCAAACAATTTTGAACACGGTCACCTAAGAGACGGGACTCGGGAACCAAGGCCTTTTCACTCCGTGGGTGGTCAAAGTGGTGAAAATGCAAATCCCGCAGTAAATCCCTAGTAGACTAGGTGGACTCAAGGTAAGAAACCAATGAAACTATTGATTTAAAGTCATTCTACTAGACTAAAGTCCAAGACTCGGTTCATATCACTAGAAAGGGAAAGTAAACACTTGCACACTAGCCTCAAAACCGGGTTTTCGAAAACATTTTCTACACTAGACACAAACTACACGGGACAAAACAAAGACAAAAGAAAATGAGACAAACAAAAAAAATCAAAACAAAATAACACGAACACACACAAAAAGCATGAGCAAACACCACCCCGAAGCTTCCAAGAAAGCAACCACATCAACCACAAACTCCAAAAAGCTCCACCCGAGAACACATCATCACATAATCTCCTCCAAATTTCACAAGAGACAAAGAGGGAAAGGGATAAAATGATGTTACCGGATGTCTTTAAAGCCCTCCAAAGTTAACGGTGATCAAACGACCTACAAGGAAAAAGAAGGCGAAACACACACGCAAAACACAAAAATACGACACAAGGACACAAAAGAAAAAAAACACAAAAGGAAATATTTTTGTTTCTTTTTTATGAAAATTTTCAAATTTTTAGGAATTTTTTAAGATTTTTCGAAAAACTACGAAAATAAAGCTAAGCTAGACTAAGATATCGCTTCCCCACACTTAAACCTAGCAATGTCCTCATGCTCGATCGGTAGTGTGTGGAGACACTAAGGGCTCGCTTGGGATGGGGTTAATTATTAAGGGGGTAATAGAGCAAAAATGAACTAGAAAATGATGGAAAGTAGTGATGATATTAAGCGGGAATGGAGAAAATTAAGGAAGTATAGCTTATTTAGGGGGGAATTATTACTCCCCTCTCCCCCCAAGTAATGCATTACCCCCCAATGGGGGTAATTATTCCCCCCTCGTATCTCTTTTACACTATAAAATGTTACAATCAAACAACAAGTTCATCCATTTCTAGTTCATTTTTGCTCTATTACCCCCTTAATAATTAACCCCATCCCAAGCGAGCCCTAAAAAGAAGAGAAAAAGGGAAAATAAAGCTAAAAGTCAAAAATGAAAGTGAAGAAAGGTAGAATGTGTCCGGCCGGGGTGTAATCAAGTCACCAAGGGCCGAGACGAGAAAAGATATGGATGGGGGAAGAAATAAAAAGAAGAAAATAAAAAGAAGAAAATAAAAAGGGGAGGGCTAGGTGTAATCCATCACCTAGCCCGGATTCCGCCCGATTCCGGCTAAATTCTACCAAAAGAGGAAATAAAAATAAGGAAAAACTGAAAAGACTTGTCAATTTGGATTTTTCAAATGACTCTCGATGTAATCACATCATCGAGAATCGGGAGCACTGACCACAAAGGCCCCGAGGGCCACCATGACACCAAAAGGATAAAGGGAAGGGGAACATACAAAGAAAGTCTAGCAATAAAAGACGGAAAAGAAAGGAGAGTCGCCTACCAAACGGTTAGCAACTCAATCATCTCCATCGCCTCAATGATCATATTCGGCACGTTGCTTGTCTTCATCTTCAATATTCCTCATCTTTCTCAATGTAGTTGCATGGTTGAAGTACCGGGCTTGTAATGGTGTAAATGAGGTCGGAATCCAAGGAGAAACTCGGTGTGTAGTGAAGAGGAGATGAGATGAAGGTATATAATTGAGGTGCAAGGGTGAAATGATAGTTGCAAGGGTGAGTAGGGAGGTTGGGAGGGGGTATAAAGTGGTTGGGTGGGGCTTAACTGAAGAAAGGAAGGCGAAAGGGGCTGCTGGGGTCGATCTCGGGCGGGAAGAACACGATCCCGGTCGTGATGCCTTGGTCCCAGTCGGGAAGTGACTAATCCCGGGCGGGATGGCTCGTCAGAAGCTCCTGTTTTCATGCTCAACTCATCCCGGTCGTGATGACACCTTTCCCGAGCCTTTAAGCCTTCATTCAGTACTAGTTCCACCTAAAAGACAAATAATACTTCGGGATCCAAAATCCCGTCCCCAAAAGCTTGTCAAAAGCTCAAAAACCGACTTCCTCCACCAAGCTAGCTTCTATCATCCATATCCCATTCGAGTTCTTCATCTTCACTTCACACCTATCAATCCAGCTCAAAAACTTCCATCAAAGAACCCTCCCTCACATCGCTCATCAATATACCAAATGACAAGAATCCCAAAAAACATACAAATCCTAGAATCAAACTCACAAATCATACAAATACAACCACAAAAACTTAAAGAAGAGGGAAGAGATATATACAACACGACGGTTCTTGGGGAACTCTGTCAAACCTAGGATGGTAGGATTCTTCATTCATTTTCTACACAATTGCACACAATTCCATAGCCCTCAAGGGCACGGAGCAACAAGTCGAAAGATCTTGAACAATCTTCATTAAAGCATGTGGAACACCAACATATATCCCAAGGTTCTTCATAACCTTGTCTTGACGTTCCCGGGGCATCCCGATCCACCATATTCAACGGCTTGAACTTGTATTTGCAATCTTTTGGGATATACACAAACTTCCAATCCTCTTCATGGGGCCTCAAGGGAGGCTCAACCTTCTTCTTTCCTAGCAACTTATCTTCATTCATATTACAAGGGCATTCATCCACCCCAAGCTCCAAAGCATCATCATCTAGCACATGGTCAAGAAGG
Source organism: Agrostemma githago (assembly GCA_958450325.1). Taxonomy (NCBI): domain Eukaryota; kingdom Viridiplantae; phylum Streptophyta; class Magnoliopsida; order Caryophyllales; family Caryophyllaceae; genus Agrostemma; species Agrostemma githago. Next base: position 57,080,960 of record OY288241.1, read on the forward strand.
GGAGATTTGGAACTCAAGCAAATGAGTTCACTCATCTCCAAGCTACTCTCTAGCTTCCCAAAATCAAGCATATCACAAGCATTCAAATTATCACACAAGGGAATTACATTTACATCTTTTTCACACAATTTGTTGGCAACCTTCAAGCTTTCACCCGACTCGTTCCCCAGCTCGATGTCCTTGACGACATGGATCATATTACATGACTCTTCATTTGTAGGCGAGGTGATGCCTTGGAGGTCAAACACAAGCTTCTCGTCGCCTAACTCAAAGGTGATCCTACCCTTCTTGACATCGATCATCGCACCGGCGGTATGTAGAAATGGGCGCCCTAGGATAATGAGGGTGGTTGCATCCTCTGGCATATCAAGTACAAGGAAGTCAACCGGACTGAAGAATTTTCCGATCCTTAATGGCACATCCTCTAACATTCCTAATGGTCGATTAAGTGAATGATCGGCCATTTGGAGTGTAATAGAGGTACACTTGAGCTCTTTCATTCCAAGTCGCTCACAAATAGAATAAGGGAGAATGCTTACACTCGCCCCCAAATCACATAACGCCCTATCGATCTTCAAATTCCCTATGGTGCATGGGATTGAGAAACTACCCGGATCCTTGAGCTTAGGTAAGGTGGAGCCTTGAATAAGTTCACTTACCTCTCTTGTAAATGCTATTGTCTCTTCCTTGTCCAGGGATCGTTTCCTAGCCAAAATTTCTCTCATAAACTTGCCATATGCCGGGACTTGGGTAATTAGCTCGGTGAAGGGGATGTTCACATCTAATTTCTTCACAATATCAACGAATTTGTCAAATTGAACATTCGCCTTTGTCTTCAATTGCCTTGATGGGAATGGCAACTTGATGTTGATCTTGTCAAGTTCATTAGGCTTGGATTTTTCATTTGACACCTTCTTCTTTGCTTTGTCTTCTTCTTGGGGTGGGGGAAGCTTGTCGTCTTCAATAGGTTTTTCAACTTCCCACAAAACTTGTTCCTCCATGAGATTTCCCCAATTTTCATTGTCTTGGTTCGGAGATTGCACTTCTTTCATAGCTTCATTTTCATTAGGAAACAAGAGAGAATCATAGGATGCACCGCTCCTCAAGGTGATAGCATTCACATGTTTAAATTTCGTTGGTACACCTTGAGGGGTAGTTGACCCTCTTGCCTTGAAGAACTACCCAAAGCAACTTGAGCTAGTTGGGTTTCGAGCATCTTCCCATGAGTAGTAAGTGCCTTGTTTTCCTTTTGAAATTGATTGTAAAACTCTTGTTGGCTTCTTTGCATCTCCATTTGGTTTCTTTGCATCTCTTGATTACTCCTTTGCATATCCAACATCGTCTTTTGCATGTCAAAATCCCGAGGCGGAGATTGTTGGTTATGTGGAGTATTGGTGATGGCTAAGGGAATGCCATAGTCATGAATTGGAGATCGGCTACTTGGCTTGTTGTCTTGTTGAGTATTTTGGACCCCTTGTTGATTTTGGAAGTTCCCTTGGAACCCTTGAGAATTGCCTTGATTTAGGCCTTGGAGATTACCTTGATTGTGATTTTGGTAACCTTGGTTGTTGTTTTGAAACCCTTGAGAGTGTTGGTTTCCATGGAAACCACCTTGATGATTGAAGTTCCCTTGATTTTGGAACCCTTGATGTTTGTTGAAGGCACCTTGGTTTTGTTGTTGGAAGTTGTTAAAAGGCCTTTGATTGCCTTGATAACCTTGGTAGCCTTGGTTGTCCCTTAAGGGAGGAGCAACATATGGTAGACGGTGTTATTGTTGAGCTTGTTGTTGGGAAGCTTGGAACATATGAGGATTTGGCACATTTTGAGCCTTGTAAGTAGAGTATGGGGCACCTTGCTTGTATGCTTGAAAATCATTCATTTGCTCAATGCTACTTCGACAATGTTGAGGCTCATGTTCATATATCCCACAAACTTCACATATCCCATAATAAGAGGTAGGAGAAACCACTCCCATAGCATTAACTTGATGGATTGATTGTTGGTGGGAAGAAGTTGCGCTTTGACATTGATTAAAGTGACCTTGGAGCTTCTTATCAATGGCATCCATGTGGGTCTTCAATTGTGCCCCAAGATCGGCACTAAATTGTGTGATAGCATCGATTTCTTGTCTTCCCCCTCTAATTGCCTTCCTAGGGCTAGAATATTGAGAGTTGTGAACCGCCATTTCTTTAATTCTAGACCAAGTTTGGTCATCATCTACCTCGGTGAACCTTCCATTAGAGCCCATGTTGAGTATGGCTCTAGAATCTTCATACAACCCATTCCAAAATTGTTGGACCGTACCAAAAACCATTGAGAAAGCCCATGATGGGGGCAAAATCTAACCAAAGCTTTGAACCTCTCCCATGCTTCATAAAGACTCTCCTCATCCCGTTGTTGGAAACCGGTAATGGAGGCCCTTAGCAAATTTGTCTTCTCGGGAGGGTTAAACTTTTGATAGAACGTCAATGCAAGCTTCTTCCAAGTATTGATCCCCATGGTTGCCCTATTGAGACTCTTGATCCATTGCTTAGCTTTTCCAATAAGAGAAAACGGGAAAAGAACCCAACGAATTTGATCTTGAGTAATCCCGGTTTGAGAAATAGCATCACAATAATCGGAGAAATTCTCCATATGTTGGTGCGGGTCTTCGGTAGGAAAACCACTAAATTGATTTCGCTCTACTAGTTGAATAAATTGTGTCTTTGCCACAAAATTTTCGGTGTATGTATCTGGTAAAGTGCTCGGTCCCGGCAAGACATCCTTGGTGAAAGTGGCGTGAGATGAGAACTTTGGCATGTTTGGATGTACGGGAGATGACGGGGTAGAACATGCTTGAGATGTTGAAGGAGAACTAGGTGAAGAAGAGTGACTAGATGTACCAAAGGGATTAATGAAGGTTCCTTCGGTGGTCTCTCGAGGTGCTTCGTTTAAGTCAAATCCTTGAGCTTGCTCCTGAATGTTATTGCTAGTACCCGGTTGAGAATTTCTAACTCGATCAATTGTTCGTTGGCGAAAGGCTCTAAAGAGTCTCTCCGGCTCTGGATTGAAGAGAAAGAAGTCGGCTCTCCTCCTAGGCATGCACTACACACTTGGAACAAACGTGAGAACACCTAGTGCTTTATGGGCACTAAGTAGAGACAATAAACGAGCACAACCAAAGACAAAGAGAGAAGAAAGATATAAAAACAAGGAAAAAGATAACAAAATATGCACAAAGGATAAAAGAAGAACACAAAAACGGTAACTAAGTCAAGAAAATAAGCAAACCAAGTCTAAACATGCACCGTCCCCGGCAACGGCGCCAAATTGATGGTAGGGATTTGCCGTCAATCCTACCAATTAAGTAAAACCAACTAAACCTAACTGGGTATATAAGGTAAGTCGGGTCGAATCCACGGGGACGGAAAGAGGTGTCTAGACTAGGTCTACCCAAAAACAAGACTAGGTCACAAGGCCACGATGAATGATAACTAACGAAAATTGAATAACTAGGAGGCAACAAAACTAGCTAAGATAAGAAACAAGGATAGACAACTAAAACAATGAAGAGGGAATAGAGCTAAGACTATGAATGAGCTAAGTATAACATAAACTAAATGATTCGATTAAGGCTAAACTAAAGCAACAAACAAGAGGATTAATAGCTAAAAAGATGAAGAGATCAATATAAGGAAAGAGTAGGGTTAGGTCGGGTTCATAGGTGTATAAGGCTAGTGGGGAAATCGAGGGTGTAGGTTTCACCTAGTCACTAAGGTAAGGCCGCGCTCTCGCGTCAAAGACAAACCCGAAAACTCATGCAAGATGCTTTTTAAAACAAGAGAATTCAATCACCCATCAAACATACAATGAGAAGGAGGAAACAAGCAAGAGAAGCATGACCACTACTACTCTAACAAGCATTTCATCAAACACATGGCATGCAAGAATAAGTGACTAGTAACCAAGATTCAACCTTTACCCACGATCAATCCTTAATCACCACCCAATCCCCCTACTAACCCACAAAAATCTACTCACTCATATTCAAACTAAAACTAACACAAACAAGAGAAAACATCAAGAGAATAACAACATTCATTATGAGGGAAATAAGATGAACAATAAAAAAATGATCAAGATTGAAACTTGACTAATAAACAAAGATTAAAGGAAAAGAGAGAAGAGTAATTATACCAAACTAGCAAGGAGGAAAGATTGAAACTTGTATAATAAGATAACCCAAATACATCAACCAAGGTTGTCAATCTTGGTTGGATTCTTCAAGAAATCCCTTAATACAAGAATAATTACTAAGATTAAGCTAAGATTAACAAAAGATTAAGGAAAGATTAAAGAGAAACTAAGCTAATGATAAGAGTACTCTATTTAGGGTTTAGAATAATGTAGTGTAATGAAAAATGTTTAAAACAATACAAGTGGGAGGTATATATAGGGTTTCGTAAGTAAGGAACATGAAAGAATTGAAGCGGAGCTGTGTTGGGCTCATCCTGGCCGAGAGGATGTTGATCCCGACCGGGAAGGACATGGTCCCGACCGGGAAGGAGATGGTTCCGGACGGGAAGGCCTGTCAGGGGCTCGTCTTTGCTCGTCACTTCATCCCGGTCGTGATGGATGTGTTCCCGACCGGGATGGGTCTTGTAGGCTTCAAATATGGTCACGTAGGTCCCTACTTGCTCTTCCTAGGCTTCTTATCGACTCTCGGTGCTCGGGAGTAGGCTTCAAGGGACTCCGGATCGAGTCTAAGCCACCGAGTCATCGTCGCTTCTCTTCGTTGGCTCCGTATGCGTCGGAAACGAGTCGAAATCGTTCCATTTCTCCAAGATAGGCCTTAGGAACCTAAAACAAGCTAGAAGAAGCATAAGTAGCCTCGAAACCGCTCCAAAGAGCGATTCCACAAGGGACCAAACACAAGAAATAAGCACTACATAACACACTTATCACTAAAACCTCTCAAAATACCGAGAAAACCATCTCTACAAACACCAACACCATAACTCTCCCTACATCCTCGATACTCCCGCGCACAGGCCGCTACAAGACGAGTCCATTTCCGAGGCCGATTAAGCGTGTAGGTTGAGGGTGTCATCAAACCCGATTTCTTCTTTTTCTTCCTTTCTCCCTCTCGTTTTATACGTGTGTGTGTGTATATATATATATATATAAACACACACACACACACACTTTATACTATTTATTTTATTTTAGTATTATTAATTGTTACTAACACTAACTTTTTTTATCGTTTCATTTTCATTTTTGTTCTTTTATTTCGTCGCAATTTTAATACCGCGTATATATATATAAACATATATTTAAACCGTCTTCGGATCGAGTATGTTTGAAAATAAGTTCCGTTTAAGATCCTTCTAATCCCTTTACAAGTAGTATTGGAGGTGGCGCCCTTTCGAGGAGCGTCACCCTAAACACTTAAGGGCGTGATGCGATCGCGGAAACATGATTTTAAACGTATTCGATATCATTTTTTAACGCGCTACTCTAAGGGAATGATATTGACTCCGTAGTCAAATATCGCGCTTGAGGAGACTTTACCAATCGAGGTTAGTACGAAACCCGTTGGCGTGAAATTGAACATCACGTAATCCGTAAGGATTAGTAACGATGTCGTGACGCGGAGGGAATCAATTCCGTCCTAATCAAATTTAAAATGATTTCACAACGCTTTTTCAAAATATCCGATACCGATCTCGTAACCGTACTCTACACGTTATGAGCGTCGAAAAACCAAGTTGAGTTTAAATTACATAATATTTTTACACAACTCGGCTAGTTATCGATTTAAGGTTAATAAATTCGCAATTACCACCTTTTTGAAATCGAGTAGCACCTCGAACAGAGGGCACTCGATCGAGTGCCATGGCTCACTCGATCGAGTGACCCCTAAAAAAAAGGCAGGAGACCCTCACGAAGGGCACTCGATCAAGTCCCTCCCATGACTCGATCGAGTGGCCTCCATGCTGCAATCACGTGAGCCTTCTATATTTAACGAGCCTCGATAAATATTTTTCTACGACTTTGGTTGTCACGTGTTAAGTGCATCACATGTTTATCTTTTCAAAATCATGCATCATATCATCTTGTAACCGTCTAATCTATTTATATTTACGTTATTGTTTCGATTATGTTAATTTTGTTTGTCTTTTTGTATTGTCCGTGTTGTATTTTCGCCCGTGTACTTTGTATCTATTTACGAGTTTTGTTTATTTTTGATGTTTGCATTTTATAAACGGACATCGCATGCTAAATTACTTTGACATAATATTAAATGCATTAAAATGACGTAGTTCACACATAATTCACATGCTTAGTCAAAATGTCGTTTGCATAACATTCAATCGTCCCACTTACGCGCGTACATGAAAATGAACGATATCTAAGTAGAGGCCGCTAAGAGCGGGCGGGGTTGGGTGTTCTTCGTGGGCTTCCCAACAAGTATCCTCACCCCTTACTCAGAACCATGGTTTTCGGATGTCCGAAACCGTTGGTTCATGAGAGTCATTTGATACACGATTCCCGATAACTCGGCGTCGGTATCGTAATGCAAAGGGACGAACCCCTATGCTCTAGCACTAAAAGCGGGTCGTGCTTTGTGCACGATACTCCCAAGTGTAGAGTGGGTTCGAACGGGTCCGAACTCCCACAAAGTTCGGTGGCGACTCCTATTTTGATTTAAATTTAGACTCGAGATCAATCTTACCACGAGATTCATTCGCCTACCCAAACTCGCGTGTGGCCGCGTCGGGGTGGACCTATGTCATGTCCACAATTTGGCGACTCCACTGGGGATACCTGATGTACCACTACTTATCGGGGTTTCTATGGTGAGACTCGAAAAGAAATTGTTCGATTATTAATGCACGCATTTTAGTTGTATGATTCATGCATAACCCATTTTTATCTGGGCCGGTTACTTGTGACCGACGTCCTACTATACCAGGGTGCATTCCTAAATGGGTGCGCTAGACATCTATGGCTGAACTCGTATGGGTTTCGTGGCATGTTCTAAGACCAACTCGGCTTAGGAAGTTCGTCCAGATTTACGAGAGAGCCATCGGTGTTGGTATAGACCCGATTTTGATCAACCGAGACTTAGCGTAAAGCATACATGGTGTCATTATATTGCTTTCATGACTATGCGCTACCTGGTTTCCGTGTCATTTTTCAAAAACGATCATTTCAAAAATGCATCTTTTCAAAAAATTCAATTTTTAAATTCGGAATGCCGCTAAAATTTAGACTTACGATTTGACTCAAAATATCCTATTCTCTAACCGGCATGCTACCCATTTCAACTTTCGAATTTCCGATGTCATTTTGATTTTCGAACTTTTTTCATTTCGGTTTTTAAAACCCTCAAGACGCCATCTTTTGTAATCCCCTAGAAATTCTAAAGCAATACAGTGGCGGAAACACTGTAGAGTGGGATTAAAACACACTGACAAACTATATCTTATTAAAAGAAATGGTAAGTCAATACAAAGGCCTCTTTTTACAAAAGGGCTAAAGAGAAAATTCACCAAACGGGTTATACAAATCCATAAATTACATAAATGAAGAAAGAGTAGGATCCACGCTACTCGCTAGCTCACACCCAAAACCCAGCAGCAAATACCTGTCATGTTATAAACATAACAGCCACGTCAGTGGGGAGTAACTCGGACGTTCTCCCAGCCATATTATATCATATGAAAAATAATAGTATTACTATATCAAAATATTTAAAAAGAGAAAACATTGAAACGATATAATAAAAATAAGTTTTTAGCAAAACTCATACATTTGCCAACCTGCAAGTCAAAATCAATCGATAATATAAATATATTCAAAAATGGCGTTATGGAAATCAATCAGTGCAACGGAATAGACTTTCACTAGGATAATACTCAAACTAGCTTTGAGAACTTAGTCAAAACAAATTAGACTTCGGTCTCTAACTAGGCAACTCAACTATAACAGGACTGCGTGCAGCGAGGTCCTGGCTTAAGTAATGTACACCCCTCCTGGACACCAACCGTAATCCAGTTCAACCCGACGGCGACTTACACGATGCGATATCTAAGTTTAAGGTCAAAATATACACACTTCTGAACACAAACCATGCTCAGTTCAACGACCAATGCGTCTCAACATAGACACACCAGCTTTATAGTTGATGGCAAAAACGTACATCCCAGACTATATTACTCTAATCCCACACACTTGCCCTCATTCCATAACTCCAAAACAGTCATTATCGATATTCAAAAGTAAATATAATCAATATAAATGATATGGATAAAAGGAATAACCATTTTATATTAAAAGGGAAACTTTCTATAAATAGAAACTTACTAATTTTAGAAACTTACTTAAAATAGAAATATTGTTATAGAAAATACGTAAGTTATTAAAATAAGTGAAATGTATAAAAGTAGCATTTCTAACGAAATTAACATTTTATTATTATCGTCGTTATCGTAACTTTAATATATTTCTAAATTCGTTACTCAAAATATAAATAAAATATAATAAGTCAATACATAGTATTTTATAAATAATCAAGAAATCGAGTTAAAACTATAGATTTTAGAAAAGAGGTGTTTTAAGAAAAACGATATCAAAATTAATTGAGTCAACGCGTTTTATGAGATTTACAAAGGTTTCAAATTATTTTTAATAAATAGCTTTTATTAATAAATAATACGGATTTTAATAAAAATAAGAAATCGTAAACAAATGAGAAATTATTAGGGAAAAATAGTCTCGAATAAAAAAAATGTATTTAAAACAAAATCGACTATTTTCTCATTTATTAGTATAAATCGTAAAACAAAAATTAATTTATTAAACAAGTATACAAATCTCGATTATAATATAAAAATACAATTTTGAGTTAAAATTATAAATTAACGAAATATGAAGAAAATATGAAATCGTTATTATTTAGTTACTAGTGTCACGATAATTAACAAAATATTATAACGATCATAATTTATAAAATTATTAACGATTTATAAAACGATATCGAAAGTTATAAAAATATAGAAAGGCGTATGATTTAAAATTAATATAATTAGCAATAATATATAGCTAAAATAGAAAATCGAAGTTAAAATATTTACTACATACTACTACTCAAACATACGATATAAAATCGAGTAACGTCCTAAAGTTACCTTAAGACGACGGCAAACCGATCACATGCTTATCCTTGACGGGTCTTCACGAATCCCTACGAAAACAAATATACGGTATAAAGTACCGTATAAAACGAGAAGGGTGAAAGTGGGTGAATAGGTAATCGAATTACCCAGAAAAGTAGGAGAGGAACGGGAAGATTATTGTGAGAACGGAGTAAGAAAATCGAGGAAACAAGGAGGAACACGGAGGAAGCAAAAACAGTAGGCAGCAGCCACGACAAAAAAAAAAAAACAACCACGAACCCGAAGCCCGACAAAATGAGCAGCAACATAAAGAAGAAGGAACGGACAGCAGTCACTACACTAACAGTAGCAGCAAAGTTAATAGCATTAGCAGCAGCGTTGAAACCGGACAGCAATAAGAAGCAACAAATGCGAACAGCAGTAGCAGCGAAAGACATAACCAAGAGGCAGAAGAAAAAGATGAGCAAAAGAGAGAGACAAAGAAAGAAACATGATTGACATACAAACCATGAATAGAGGACGGCAAACAAAAGGGCACGACGAGAAAGAGAAGAGTAAGAACGAGAGAGTAGCAGCAGCAAAACAACAACAACATCGGACAGAAAACAAAAAATTCGACAAAACAAAAAGGAGGAAAAAAAAGAGGATGGAGGAACGAAAACTGGCAGCACAGCAGCAGTAGAAATAGCATCACAGCAGCGGCAGAAATAGCATCACAGCAGCAGCCGACAAAAAAAGTGACAGCAGCAGCAGAAATAGCATCACAGCAGCAGATGGACAGAAAAAAAAAAAGAGAAACGATAAGCATCAGCAGGCAGAACGAACAGGAGAGAAAGAGTAAAGGAACGAACGTCATCGTATATCGACAACAAACAACGATAACAAAGAATTGTAATAGATTAGAACAATAAGAATAGCAGTAGACGGAGAGAAGAAGGAGAGTAAAAGGGCTACCTTCGCTCACGTTAAAAGCAGCAGCGTGGCAGCAGGACAACGAGGAGGAAGGAGATGCGAGACCGCCAACAAAGAAAAGAAGAACGAGAGAAAGGAGGACAGAACGCAGCAGCAAAAACAGTAGCATCAGCGGAGAGGGCAAAACGATGGGAGGAACAAGGGAAAAGGACGAGTGATTGACAGAGAAAGCGAAGGGTGAAAACGAGGAGGAGGTTGCCAGGGAAGGGGATTAAGAAATTAAGGGGTTGAATGAAAAGGGAGTATATGAAGAGATAAGAATGAAACGGTGGAGACTAGGGGGTGAAATGAATTAATCAGTAAAGGGGGGATGATACAGCTCACCAAATAAAAGAGAGTAAGACAAACGGATAATTAAATGAATCGGGTATGAGACGAATTCCGTAACGATAAGTTGACTGACCCACGAATCGAATTAAAACGAGTTAATATAATTAATAAATAATTGGGCCGTCAAATAAAATGAGTAAATAAATTATTCGAGACGAAAACGAAGTTGACAAAAATAAATAATTAGACGATCAAATAGTATATCCTGATAAATAATAAATTTTCGATAAAGTGAATTAAGTTGATTTCTCGAGGGAAGGAAATAAATATTTTGACGAAACTTAAAATAAATGAGCTTCGAGCTTAAAATATATAAATAAAAAGAATTCAGAATTTAAATCGTCGAAATAAACTTTTGATAAGAATTAAATTAAATGGGTAAATAAATCGAAACAGGAATAAAAATTATGTTTTAAATATAACAAGAGTTTCCAAGACAAATAGTATTTTAGAAGTTTGAACGATTAAACGATAAATTCCCTTTAATAATAATTTTAAGAATTACGAGTTAAATCGTAAACAAAATAGAAAATACGAATAAAATTTAAAATTAATTTAATTTATAAAATCAGGGGTGTTACAATCTTCCCCACTAAAAAGAAGTTTCGTCCTCGAAACTAACAAAAACATAATAATAGAATGGAAAACAAGGTTATATCACTTGGACAAAATGAGAATGCTTAACTCGCATCACAATCTCGATTTTTAAAAATTTTACAACTTCAAACGTGATATGAAATCGAAATTTAAAACAAAATTTTATTTCAAGATGAGTAGAGCTTTGTTACCCAATGTTTAAAATTAATTAATTAATAAAATCATAAGTTAAAGATTATGCGATAAAATAATGACGATTAACAATATTTGTAAACGTCCTCGAGGGGAGAGTACCCAAATATTTTCAAAGCAACAATAAAACATTTTGATTAAGAGATTCGACAATACTTTGTTTTAAGACCAAACAAAAATTTGGGAAATCAAGTTTTGTAGTAGTAAATAAGAATCGAATCAGTCGACAAACATTTTCAATAACAGATTTAAAGTCTAACGACAATAAAACAAAAGTTTAGACGTACGCAGTTTTTCGAAAATATTAAATCGTTTTACATAAATATCTTATAAAAATCCAAAATATTTGTAATTACGAAAGTTTTCATAAAATCTCGATCACGCAAAAATCAAAATTAAAATTTTAAATAATTTCGAAATACTCTAAAATAAATTATTAAGGTATTTTGAAATATGACGAAATATATGTGTTATCAAAATAAAATAGAAATGAGGTACAAAGTTTTACAATTTATAACTCAAAATGTTAAAATTTCACAATGGCCCAAAATTTTAAAATAGTCAAACTTTTCATAACATAGGTTCGGGAAAATGGTAAACGGATAATAGAGCCAGAGTCAACGATAAATCGAAACAGGAATTTTCAAACCCGATAAAGAAGTAAGGGAAAATTGACCGAAGAAGAAGTGGCAAGATTAAAGAAAAGCTAAGGGAAGGACGAAAATGAGAGTTAAAAGAGCTCTCGAGGATTAGAGAATAAATTAACCATCTCGAGATTCCCGGCATGACTCCCACAACACGGGTTCCTAATTTCCATCAAAAACGTTCAGTCCAAAATTTGGCGCCAGGTGGTACTACTCATTCACAATCTCCAAAATGTCTTACGTGATCATCCAATCATTCAAACGACACGATACTAATCCACAATTGTTTTACAATCTAATCTCATCCATTAAAATTCCAACGGTCATCCAAACATACCCAAACTCGAAATCGATAAGGTCCCTAATCCAAAGCTCATAAAGTTTGATCTCGAGGTACACTCCAAATTTTCCTCGAGTAAGAAACACTAAGCAAGGTCCACAAATTTTAACAATGTTCGGGAACAAAATCCTCAAAAATGATCACCAACATATTTATAACGCCGCAAGTACAAAAGTTGGGAAAAGTACAACGAATCCTCAAACACGCTCAAACCTATATGTAATTACGCGAACACTCACATCTTCAAAACACGCCTTTCGACTAAGGTTTCTGAGAATTCCACCAAATTTCATATTATATCAGCGGAACCACTAAAATATTTATTAACTCAACGTAGCCACAATCTCGTTGGTCTAAGGGTTCTGAATTATAAATCCATCAAAATGATTCACGTTAAGCATCCCTCAAAACAACACGATAAATCCAACCTGTGCTTGTGCAAGATAGTTCTCTTCTTCAAAGTCAACAACTTATCCAAGTTATGTCACTCAACTCTAAAGTTCATAGATACAACCTTAAACAACGATCAACGACATAATCCTTAAGAAACACGGGTAATCTATGTCAACCAAAATTTCTAACGACATTAATGAAAACCTTTAATTGTACCACAACACTCAGGGTAACCTTTAAGCAATACTCTAAGATCCCAAATATTCACGATGCATCCATCCAATAAGCATTAGGTAAGAATCCCAAAGTAATATTATCAGTTACACTTAGTTCGGTTCTAGGTTAGGTACTTGGTATCCATCAAAATGTGATATACTCTCACTAACCAAACACTTATTCAATTCTAAGTATGTACTCCAAAATAATCAAAGTAACCTATAACCCAAGGTTCAGTGTCTAATACATCAACCGAATTCCATTAACCTAAATAATGTCATTCAAATCAATCCTCAAGAATTTCTCACTTACTTATAAGATAGGGTGGCAAACCAGGTAACAAGGGTTTAGTAAACCTCAACATCAATAACTTTTCACGGGGTTCACTGAGACGGAAATCAATCTAACCAAAGAATCTCAAGGGGAAAGATGGTAAAGTAGAAGAATTAATCGAAGATTTATCTCTAGAATGAAAACGAGAAATAATACGAGAAGAATTGGAAAAGGCAGAAGCAGGAAGAAAAGAGTCAATGATTCAAGCTAATAAAGACCTAAAACGAGAAGGGAAAGTATGGACCTCTAAGGTTCACGAGGAAAGTAAATGGATTACTTCATCTTCTTATAGAGGAATGAGCACACAAGTCTTGGGTCACTCCATCTAGATCGACTGCAACATCATGGAACAGGAATCTACTCTTGATCGTCTGGCCTGTAGCTGGAGCAAACTACATCTAAGCTGAAAGGTCACCATCGGCATCTTTCTTGGAGCACCAAGTAGTCCACTCGAGTCGGTAGGCATTGAGAGTTCTAAGCAGGTCTTGTTCCGATCTGGAGCAGCATATCAGCATCCTGTTCTTTCATCTTCTTCTCGACACAAAAAATGAACAAATATTCAATGCTAGTCATTGAGTTACAAAAACATGTAAGCCTTACAGTTAAGTCCTTATTTTGTTTCTACCCATCTCTCACTAATATTTCTTTTAATGTTCAAATCAGTTACTGGTATTTTTCCTAGAATCAGGTGTAAGCGTCGGGAGCAACAATGCTCTGATACCAACTGTAATCCCCTAGAAATTCTAAAGCAATACAGTGGCGGAAACACTGTAGAGTGGGATTAAAACACACTGACAAACTATATCTTATTAAAAGAAATGGTAAGTCAATACAAAGGCCTCTTTTTACAAAAGGGCTAAAGAGAAAATTCACCAAACGGGTTATACAAATCCATAAATTACATAAATGAAGAAAGAGTAGGATCCACGCTACTCGCTAGCTCACACCCAAAACCCAGCAGCAAATACCTGTCATGTTATAAACATAACAGCCACGTCAGTGGGGAGTAACTCGGACGTTCTCCCAGCCATATTATATCATATGAAAAATAATAGTATTACTATATCAAAATATTTAAAAAGAGAAAACATTGAAACGATATAATAAAAATAAGTTTTTAGCAAAACTCATACATTTGCCAACCTGCAAGTCAAAATCAATCGATAATATAAATATATTCAAAAATGGCGTTATGGAAATCAATCAGTGCAACGGAATAGACTTTCACTAGGATAATACTCAAACTAGCTTTGAGAACTTAGTCAAAACAAATTAGACTTCGGTCTCTAACTAGGCAACTCAACTATAACAGGACTGCGTGCAGCGAGGTCCTGGCTTAAGTAATGTACACCCCTCCTGGACACCAACCGTAATCCAGTTCAACCCGACGGCGACTTACACGATGCGATATCTAAGTTTAAGGTCAAAATATACACACTCCTGAACACAAACCATGCTCAGTTCAACGACCAATGCGTCTCAACATAGACACACCAGCTTTATAGTTGATGGCAAAAACGTACATCCCAGACTATATTACTCTAATCCCACACACTTGCCCTCATTCCATAACTCCAAAACAGTCATTATCGATATTCAAAAGTAAATATAATCAATATAAATTATATGGATAAAAGGAATAACCAATTTATATTAAAAGGGAAACTTTCTATAAATAGAAACTTACTAATTTTAGAAACTTACTTAAAATAGAAATATTGTTATAGAAAATACGTAAGTTATTAAAATAAGTGAAATGTATAAAAGTAGCATTTCTAACGAAATTAACATTTTATTATTATCGTCGTTATCGTAACTTTAATATATTTCTAAATTCGTTACTCAAAATATAAATAAAATATAATAAGTCAATACATAGTATTTTATAAATAATCAAGAAATCGAGTTAAAACTATAGATTTTAGAAAAGAGGTGTTTTAAGAAAAACGATATCAAAATTAATTGAGTCAACGCGTTTTATGAGATTTAAAAAGGTTTCAAATTATTTTTAATAAATAGCTTTTATTAATAAATAATACGGATTTTAATAAAAATAAGAAATCGTAAACAAATGAGAAATTATTAGGGAAAAATAGTCTCGAATAAAAAAATGTATTTAAAACAAAATCGACTATTTTCTCATTTATTAGTATAAATCGTAAAACAAAAATTAATTTATTAAACAAGTATACAAATCTCGATTATAATATAAAAATACAATTTTGAGTTAAAATTATAAATTAACGAAATATGAAGAAAATATGAAATCGTTATTATTTAGTTACTAGTGTCACGATAATTAACAAAATATTATAACGATCATAATTTATAAAATTATTAACGATTTATAAAACGATATCGAAAGTTATAAAAATATAGAAAGGCGTATGATTTAAAATTAATATAATTAGCAATAATATATAGCTAAAATAGAAAATCGAAGTTAAAATATTTACTACATACTACTACTCAAACATACGATATAAAATCGAGTAACGTCCTAAAGTTACCTTAAGACGACGGCAAACCGATCACATGCTTATCCTTGACGGGTCTTCACGAATCCCTACGAAAACAAATATACGGTATAAAGTACCGTATAAAACGAGAAGGGTGAAAGTGGGTGAATAGGTAATCGAATTACCCAGAAAAGTAGGAGAGGAACGGGAAGATTATTGTGAGAACGGAGTAAGGAAATCGAGGAAACAAGGAGGAACACGGAGGAAGCAAAAACAGTAGGCAGCAGCCACGACAACAAAAAAAAACAACCACGAACCCGAAGCCCGACAAAATGAGCAGCAACATAAAGAAGAAGGAACGGACAACAGTCACTACACTAACGGTAGCAGCAAAGTTAATAGCATTAGCAGCAGCGTTGAAACCGGACAGCAATAAGAAGCAACAAATGCGAACAGCAGTAGCAGCGAAAGACATAACCAAGAGGCAGAAGAAAAAGATGAGCAAAAGAGAGAGACAAAGAAAGAAACATGATTGACATACAAACCATGAATAGAGGACGGCAAACAAAAGGGCACGACGAGAAAGAGAAGAGTAAGAACGAGAGAGTAGCAGCAGCAAAACAACAACAACATCGGACAGAAAACAGAAATTCGACAAAACAAAAAGGAGGAAAAAGAAGAGGATGGAGGAACGAAAACTGGCAGCACAGCAGCAGTAGAAATAGCATCACAGCAGCGGCAGAAATAGCATCACAGCAGCAGCCGACAAAAAAAGTGACAGCAGCAGCAGAAATAGCATCACAGCAGCAGATGGACAGAAAAAAAAAAGAGAAACGATAAGCATCAGCAGGCAGAACGAACAGGAGAGAAAGAGTAAAGGAACGAACGTCATCGTATATCGACAACAAACAACGATAACAAAGAATTGTAATAGATTAGAACAATAAGAATAGCAGTAGACGGAGAGAAGAAGGAGAGTAAAAGGGCTACCTTCGCTCACGTTAAAAGCAGCAGCGTGGCAGCAGGACAACGAGGAGGAAGGAGATGCGAGACCGCCAACAAAGAAAAGAAGAACGAGAGAAAGGAGGACAGAACGCAGCAGCAAAAACAGTAGCATCAGCAGAGAGGGCAAAACGATGGGAGGAACAAGGGAAAAGGACGAGTGATTGACAGAGAAAGCGAAGGGTGAAAACGAGGAGGAGGTTGCCAGGGAAGGGGATTAAGAAATTAAGGGGTTGAATGAAAAGGGAGTATATGAAGAGATAAGAATGAAACGGTGGAGACTAGGGGGTGAAATGAATTAATCAGTAAAGGGGGGATGATACAGCTCACCAAATAAAAGAGAGTAAGACAAACGGATAATTAAATGAATCGGGTATGAGACGAATTTCGTAACGATAAGTTGACTGACCCACGAATCGAATTAAAACGAGTTAATATAATTAATAAATAATTGGGCCGTCAAATAAAATGAGTAAATAAATTATTCGAGACGAAAACGAAGTTGACAAAAATAAATAATTAGACGATCAAATAGTATATCCTGATAAATAATAAATTTTCGATAAAGTGAATTAAGTTGATTTCTCGAGGGAAGGAAATAAATATTTTGACGAAACTTAAAATAAATGAGCTTCGAGCTTAAAATATATAAATAAAAAGAATTCAGAATTTAAATCGTCGAAATAAACTTTTGATAAGAATTAAATTAAATGGGTAAATAAATCGAAACAGGAATAAAAATTATGTTTTAAATATAACAAGAGTTTCCAAGACAAATAGTATTTTAGAAGTTTGAACGATTAAACGATAAATTCCCTTTAATAATAATTTTAAGAATTACGAGTTAAATCGTAAACAAAATAGAAAATACGAATAAAATTTAAAATTAATTTAATTTATAAAATCAGGGGTGTTACATCTTTCAATTTTCAAATTCTCGGAAATTCAGTTTCGATATTCAAATTTTCAAAATTCCGAACACTGAACCTTTCAAAAAAATTTCCTTATTATAGGACCAACCGTTATCCGTGTGTCGGGTCTTTTCATAGTATGTCGAAGGTTTGTAGCGTCGAAACTCCATCGATCTTACATCTCGAGTTTGCTCCCTTTCTCGAGTCCGCCTTGTCCTAAAGGCATGACCAACCCGCGTAGGGCATACCCCTACAAAGGAAAGTCCATTCATACACTCGAGTCAAAAGTTTGGGGAAAATTTCACGTGGTCCTTCCTTTGAACGGGACTCGGTTCACGTGACCGAAGCCTAAGGAAGTCATACCACCCACGAGTCACCCGTCTAGGTGTCTTTCTCGAGCCTTTTTCTCGTTTGGTCTTTTCCTTGCTTGGGATGTACTATTTTGATTCCAAGATCTGGGTTCGGTTTCTGATTACACGGTATTCTTATAGACAGACCACCGTCAACCAGACACCAATTCAAGATGGAACAAGTTTTGAACAAAGTGACAGCCTCAATGGACACTATGGTCTCCAAGCAGACTGAAATTGAGGCCCAACTAGCAGCAATGAGGACCGATCAAGCGGCTATCACGGCCCGTCTGACTGTTGTGGAGCAAGGGACTCCTAATGCTGAAAACACCGGGCCTTTAGCTGAGCTAGTTAGCGCGGTGCGCCGACTAGAGGAACAGATCCACCTGTCCGGGAGTAACAACATCCATCGGGAGAATTGTCATGAGTACGCTCCGGTGAATGACAAGTTGCCCGCAAATCTGAATCTCACAGGCTTGCCGATGTTTGAGGAAACCGAAGACCCGTTACTACATGTACGGGCCTTCAAGGAATTCATGGCTATCAAGGGAGTGGATTCTTCGATGTTCAAGAATCTTTTCGCTGCTTCACTTGAGAAACACCCAAAGGCCTGGTACTACAGGCTAGACCCCAAGAAATACCTGACTTGGGATGATGTGGCTACGGAATTTGCTCGGAACAATGCTGATAATACCAAGATTCAGGTCACAATGCGCTCCCTAGAGGTTATGGCCCCGAAGCCCAAAGAAGGTTTTACCAAATACCTTCAACGCTGGAGGGCCGAGAGCGTGAAATTGGTCGATAAGCCCAGTGAGAAAACTTTAGTGGAGGCCTTTGTCAAGAACCTCCTCCCTTCCTGCCGGGTCCACCTCCGGTATGCTATCATACCCAATTTCACCACTCTTACCGAAATGGGTATGAGAATTGAGGACGGTCTGAGGCTAGAGAGCCTTACTAAGGCCTCTAGCAAGGGATACCAAGGGGCTTCCTCTTCCACTACTAAGCCTCCACCTGCAACCCGCAGCATTTTTGACGCGATCAATCTACTAGATTTCCCGTCGGAGAAGAATACCACACCTCGGGTATTCATCGATATAGGTACCACCTATACATATGCCTTACAAAGGCTATTCTCCAAGGGCCTGATCCAACCGATAGGCCCAACTCCTGAAGTTCCGGTAGAGCGACGCTCCAAGAGTTATAATGCCCAAGCCTATTGCCAGTACCTCCGAGGCAATGAGCATGATACTGAAAAATGTTGGAAGCTGAAGCATCTGATCCAGGACTTGATCGAGAGCGGTAAGATCCCGTTACCCGTAGACATACCGAGTAACAAAGACAATCCCTTTAGCTCCATGCCATCTTGCCGTGGAGGTGATTGACTGTTCCCATCTTATCTCTCCGTTTGTCCCGCAAATAAACGGGATCTGGTTCGATGATGAGGATGATGTCTACCTCGTTAAAGGGGAAGCTGTCCCCATTACCCCCGAGAAGATCCGAAAGGCTAAATCCAAAGCATTAGCCATTAACCACCTTGGTCATCCCTATCAAGCTACTAGCTCTAGGGACACCCCTATCCCGACAACTGTCATTGAGCCAGTCAGGACGGAAGTCGCCCCTGAAGACCCGACCGCTGAAACGGCTCTTGTGAAGCAATTGAAAAAGACCCGAGTTAACCTCTCTACATGGCAACTCCTGGTTAGCTCACAAGAACATCAAGAGCCGCTCACTAAGGCCCTCGATCAGATTAAGATCGACTCCCTGGCTACCCCTGCTGAAATGGTAGCCACGGTCCTCCCCCATTTAAAGGGCAAAGATGAAAAGGAAGGCCCACTGATCACCTTCTTTGAGGCCGATCTGCCACCGTTCGAGGCTTCCCACAACCTAACCCTCTATATTATGATGATCTGTCGCGGGAAGTACCTCCCGATGACCGTAATTGATGACGGGTCCGCGGTCAACGTCCTTCCCTTAAGAACCGCCAAAGCCCTTGGCATTATCGAGGCCGACTACATTCCGACTGCTCAAACCATCCAGACTTTTGAAATGGGAGCCCAAAGTCGGTAGCTGGGGCCATAAAACTGACCGTAGAAAAGGAGCTGAAATTTCAAGTGATCGATGTCACCTCCTCCTTCAACCTGCTCCTAGAGAGGCCATGGATCCACGCTGTCAAAGCGGTATTCTCCACCATCCACCGGAAAATTAAGTTGTCCCTACAAGATAGTGTCATCACCTCGGACGCAACCCCTATGACCGTGGCTAGCTGCAATGCCACGGAACGCTCGGACCTTTGGGGGTTCGATTTCGTAGAGATGATCGAGGAGGAATACCTCTTCTGGCCTTACTTCACAACTAGCATCGACACGATGCTACAAAATTTGGGGGTATTTTCCAGGGGCTACCTCCCGACCCTATCTTCCAGCTAGGAATATTATCGAGGTCCTTAAAGATGAAGACTCTCACTTCGGCCTCGGTTATGCTACAACTCTGGGTAACGTTGTCCGAGCAGTAATTGAAAAGACCTGCAAAATCATTAAGGGTATCTACTAGAGCCCTTATAGCCCACGGCTGACTGACTTCTTCGTCACGCCGGTATTTGGGGCGGTCCAGGTTGGTCTGTACCAACCCAATGTTGTGCACCCTGGGACCCAATTGGCCCAGGACGACAACTATATTCCGGATGATGTATTCGCCCTCATTCAGTCTGATGATGCCAACAATGCTGAGCCCGCACTGGGGTTACTTTTAGGGGAAGACACCATAGCCCCGACTCCAAAGAAGGACCTGGTCAACCTTATTCTCCGCAGAAATAGGTTTGACCCGACTAAGCTGATCTTGGATGTTGGCTCCAAGACGGGGAACAGGGCCTGGAGAAAGACTGTCAAGTGGACTGACAGTCAAGGAAGGATCTACAAGCTGGTCACTGGAGAAGGAGACATGCCTGAGTCTGAGTCTGAGTCGGAGTCGGAGTCAAAGTCAGAGTCTGAGGTCGAGTCTAGAGGGTCTGGTGCTAGAGTCACTCCTGCAACCCCCCTCCCTTTAGTTACTCCTGCTGGTGCTTCGAGGTCTGTCCCGAGCGCCTTATCTATCTTGCCACTGACCAATGATCAGATGGCCGCTCTTTTCGAGCTGTTTTCCAAATTTTCAATCAATAATAACAACCGTTCTACTTACGACTTTTCTCTTTTTAATTCTGGTTTCAAAACTATTTTATGCAAGGCCATTGAGAAACCCGATGAACAGGCACCCCTACCTCCACATCTGATCGAGCAATTAGAGCAAAGGGAGTCCTAGAATCCGGTCATCGAAGATACCGAGTCCATTAATGTGGGAACAACTTTAGAGCCCCAGATGTTTAAGATAGGGTTATCCTTAGATCCCGAGGAGAGACAACAATTCACAAGCCTCCTCCAAGAATTCAAAGACGTCTTCGCATGCTCCTACAAAGACATGCCGGGGATAGACCGTAAAATTGCCAAGCACCACATACCGATCAAAGATGGGTGCAAACCGGTTAAACAGATGCTCCGCCGAATGAGACCCGAATGGTCTCTCAAGGTCAAAAAAGAAGTCGATAAACAGTTCAAAGCCGTCTTCATACAGGTGTCCGAATATCCAGGCTGGGTTGCGAACATCGTGCCGTTTCCTAAAAAGGACGGTAAGGTGCGTGTATGTGTGGATTTTTGGGATCTTAACAAGGCGAGCCCGAAAGATGATTTTCTGTTACCACACATCGATATACTGGTGGATAACACGGCCGACCATGCCCTTCTATCATTTATGGATGGGTATGCCGGATTTAACCAAATCAAAATGGCGGAAGAAGATATGAGCAAGACCACCTTCACTACACGTTGGGGTACTTACTGCTATACCGTCACGTCGTTCGGTCTCATTAATGCCGGAGCCAGGTATCAACGGACCGCCACAGCCTTATTACACGACATGATGCATAAGGAAGTAGAAGTTTACGTGGACGAAATGATCGTCAAATCTAAAAACCGGGACGGTCACATCACCGCCCTAAGGAAATTCTTTACCCGATCACGCAAATACAATATGAGGTTAAACCCTCAAAAATGTAGTTTCGGGGTAACATCTGGCAAATTACTGGGTCATATCGTTAGCCAACGTGGTATTGAGGTCGATCCAGCTAAAATCAAAGACATCACCGAGATGAAACCTCCTAAAACCGAAAAAGAAATAAGGGGATTTCTAGGGAAAGTTCAATATATCAGTCGGTTTATTTTAAAATTGACCATGGTATGTGAACCGATTTTCAAAAAACTAAAAGTGGGAGAACATATATTGTGGGATGACAAATATCAAGCAGCCTTTAATAAAATCAAGGAAATCCTGTCTGCTCCGCCGGTCTTAATGTCACCTCAACCCGGTTTGCCTTTGTCGCTATACCTAACAACGACCGAGACAGCCGTGGGGGCTATGCTGGCACAGACAGTTGACTCCGAGGAACGAGCTATTTACTACATCAGCAAAAAGTTTTTAGAGTATGAATGTAAATACACCATGCTCGAGAAAACGTGTTTAGCTCTGGTCTTGGCCACTAAGAAGCTCCGACATTACATGCTCAGCTACGAAGTGCAGGTATTATCCAAGATGGACCCCATCACATACCTCTTTGAAAATCCTATCCTCAACGGCAGAATGTCTAGATGGACTCTAATGTTGGCAGAGTTCGATCTAAAGTTCGTGCCCTTAAAAGCTATTAAGGGCCGGGTAGTAGCTGAATTTCTCGCCGATAGTCCCGTAATTGAAGAAGGACACACCGACACTTGGTCCTTCCCAGATGAAGATATTTTCCATACCGACACGAAAACATGGGATTTATACTTCGACGGGGCATCCAATTTCTGAGGGTTCGGAGTCGGGATTCTTTTAATCTCACCGAAAGGGGAGCATACTCCCGTGTCCATCAAACTGGACTTCGACGTTACTAATAATGCTGCCGAGTATAAAGCATGCATCCATGGGCTACAAGCCGCCGCCGATTTGGGGGTTACAAATCTCCGGGTACATGGCGACTCATCCTTGGTCATTAATCAAGCACTCCAGAAGTGGAAGACTCGGAACACCAACCTCGTGGCCCACCAGGCACGAGTAAGGGTTCTCGAGAACAATTCCAAAAGGTAGAATATATATACCTGCCTCGGGAAAAAAACCAGTTTGCAGATGCACTCTCAAAATTGGCATCTTTACTGAATTCCCGATCACCTGACCAGTATGCCGATTTGCATCGAAAAACGGTCTGAGCCAACATATATCCACGCCATCGAAGATATTGAGATAGCGGATCCCGAGCCATGGTATCGGGCCGTCTTAACATACCTGACGACCGGGGAATATCCTCCCGGGACTGACAGTTGAGCCAAGAAAGCCTTATGAAGGCTAGTCACCCAGTTCGTCCATACTGACGACGGGCAACTGTACAAAAAGACGGCGCAGGGGGCTTTTCTCCTATGTGTCGATAAAATAAAGGCTGAGAAGGTCATGGCCGAAGTGCATGACGGCGAGTGCGGTCCGCATATAAATGCCCAGATGTTAGTCCGAAAGATCATGTGGCTCGGATACTACTGGAATAATATGGAAACCGACTGCCAGTTATATGTCAAACACTGCCATAACTGCCAGTTTTTCGCCAACGTACAACATATGCCGTCATCCTTGCTATATACCATGATGTCACCTTGGCCGTTTTCGACGTGGGGTATCGACATACTCGGGAAAATAAATCCCTTGGGTACGGGTGGACATTGTTTCATTTTGGTAGCTATCGACTATTTCACCAAATGGGTCGAAGCTGAATCATATCGTATTCTCAATGCCAAACATGTAGCCAAGTTCATCCAGAATAAGATAATATGTCGGTATGAAATCCCACATGAATTTATCAGTGATCACGAAACCCACTTTCAAGCCGAAACTGCGGCCCTGCTGACCAGGTACAAAATTCAAAGGCATACATCCTCGCCCTACCGTCCCCAAACAAATGGAGCGGTAAAAGCGACAAACAAAACAATTGTCACCATACTCAAAAATATGGCTGATAATTACCGAGACTGGCCCGATAAAATACCTTTTGCTCTATGGGGATATTGGACATCAATCCGCACCACAACCGGTGCCACGCTCTATTACCTGACATACGGGATGGAAGCAGTCCAGCCAGTTGAGTTAGAAGTACCGTCCCTCAGGATTCTATTAGAAACTCAAGTACCTGAAGCTGATTGGGTCCGAGCACGGTATGACTCGCTAGTTCTATTAGACGAACGACGATCTTGTGCCCTCAATAATATCCAGATATATCAAAAGAGTATCCAACGGGCCTTCAATAAAAGAGTAATGCCCTGAAACATTAAGGAGGGGGATTTGGTTCTCAAGTCCGTTCGAGCCTTATTACCAGTAGACCCAAGGGTAACATTCAAACCCAATTGGGCCGGGCCATATTTGGTAAAGAAGGTTCTATCAGGCGGAGCTGTGAAGCTGACAGATCTGGACGGGAATGAGTTTGTTAACCCAACCAACCTGGACCAGCTGAAGCGTTACTACCCCTAACCTTTTTCTCAATGTCATTAGCAAAGTTTATCAAAATCGTTTTTTTACAAAAACTTTCGAAAAGCAAGTCAATAAGCTAGAATTATTTATTCTACCGTCGTAAACATCTTGAATCATTAGTCTTGGTGTATTTCGAGATTGCAAATTTACAAAAGCCCGAACTACATTTGGTTTGATTCCACTAATCGTGGATACCTAGGCAACCCCTTAAAAGGGCACAACCACTACAATCGAGAAAATGATAAGAACGGTTTAAATAATAAACTCCCTTTATTTATTTCTAAAAACCCGATAAACTCGGGAAATTACAAATTCAAAAAAATAATTAAAAATTCAAAAAAAGAAAAGCACACGACACTATAAAAAATAATAATAATACTTGAATAGTAAAAACTAAGGACTCGGTATTAAGGGCATCTTGCCCTTTCCTTTGTCCTTGGCCTCTTTGGCTGTCCACGTGCGACGATGCGGAGGCCAGCGCTCCCGAATCACCACGGGAACCTCCTTGGTCCGGGCTTGTTTCTTCGAACTCGAGTCCTCAATCACATCAATTGGCCCAAGTCGGGCCCTCACAGGTTCTGGCAGCCGATCACGCGGGCCCAATCGATCTCTGGCCGCCAGTCTTGGCCCGAGCCTTCTCTCCAAGTCGGTCTGGGGGCTCCCCGCACGCCGCTAGCACCGACATCCCTAGTTCGAGTCTTAGTTTGTGACTTAGGACCCGACTCCAGTCGGACCAGAGTAGCTGGAGTCTCTCCTTCATCATAGAAATCCCTGTTGTCCGTCGCCGTCTCCCGGCGAACCAATTCGAAGGCCTCATCGACCATTAAGGCCTTACGGGCCTCCTCTGACTCCTCGGAAGTCCACTTCCGATATAACTTGGAAACCCAAGCGGATTGGCAGGGATTGGGTATAGTCCACATGGCACGGGTGAACCACCATTGTAACCATGTGTCATACATAACGTCCGTCAATTTGAGCGAAACACTAATGATAGCCTCAGTCTCGGTTATTCGCTGAGACGAACCGAACTGCATCAGAATGCGGTCCGAATAAATATGGACGGTCCAGTCGAGTGATAGGACCACTAAGTAGCGGGCTTGGTTCCTCTTGGCCAACCCCATCAATTTCGGGAGGAACCACCAAGCGACGGTCCACCTGATCAAGGGACCCCCGTGAAATACTAGTTCCTCAACCCAATAAGCTCGGTTTATGTGATGACTCGAGCTTATCCGTCGCCTCCTCAAGCTAATTTGGCTGCTACGATAATTGGGTATACTCGTAGGAGACTCTATGATCGATAGATGCTCGGACAGTCAAATCTGACGAGACAAAAATGCAAATTTCCGTTAGTAAAAATGGGGTTCGCTAGCAGGTACTCGATCGAGTGTCGTCGCTGACTCGATCGAGTAGCCCCTCTGAAAACAGGCAAGCACTCTTTAACGAAGTCACTCGATCGAGTGACTCATGTACGTCAGAAATTTCGCGTAAAAAAAAAACGTGAGACGTATACCTGCAAGAGACGGATACTCCCCGTCAGTTGATGGTCGGGTCGAGTCTCCTAGCATCGAGACCCATAATGATCTCCTCTGTTGCTAGCCAAGCCGAGCTGTGACCAGTCTCCATCTAGTCAACCACCCAAGCACGAGTCAGCCTCCGTCTTCCCCTCAAAGACATATCGGTGTAGCATACAAAAGGCAAACGCCCTACGCCTGTGAGAAGCGGTCGTTCTCACGTCCCTGGTGTTCATGAATTTATCAGCCAAGTCAAATAAATAAAAGAATCTCCCCGCACCATCCGGTATGTCTCAGCATGAGATAGACCCAGAAAATCCCTCAATCTCCTCCTTGGATTAGGATAGAACGGAGGAGTGGCAGGACGGGCATTAGGGCACCAACTGCCCACAGCCGCAATCTTTTCAGGAAGAGGGCACACCTCTCCTCGGGGGAACGCGAAAACATGATGGGTAGTCTCCCAAAACGTTAGGCAGGGGTCTAGGAAGTGTGAGTCAATCCTAAGACGTTGAAGCGGGAATAAAGCAGAAATTCCCATTTGAGTTAGCTGAACTTTTTCCTCGTCCTGAAAATACTGGGACCATGCCAGAAGCGTCACAGTCAATTGTTCGATACCCATAGTAGATACTTTTCTTAAAAATCTAAAAGATTTTGAGAAGAGAAGAAAGGAATTTGAGTTGAGATGCAGAAAGCAGGAGCAGAAAGTCCTATATTTTTAATAGGAAACCATGATAGCATCCTTAACTACCATGCCTTCTCAACCCACGTGGGCCCTGCGCGCAAGCCCGATCCCAGGCTTCAAGTTTTTATTAGAACCTAATACAGGAATCGAGTCATCTCGAGCATTCCTAAATTTTCTAAAAATCCAAAATTTTCAAAATTTTTTGAAAAGTCAAATTTTCACTTCCCCAGCGTGAGTCGAAGTTTCACCTAAATGTTACGTGCAAATTGTTATGTGTCAGCATACAGGTACACCCAAGACTTCAGAAGCAAGTCTCCACGCAGCTCATATACTCCCCACGGAGCTATCGTCAACAGGACAAGTATGACCCTATGCTTGTGGCTGGCGAGCCCTTCACGCGAGTCTAATGGACTATAAACGACCCGACCGGAAGGCTGCTAGGTCGTAATCCTCGATTGGCCTGGTAGCTACCCTGACTTTCGCCTTGTCCAAGCCTCAGTCAGAGTGGGGGCTCTGTAGACACCCGCATTTTGCCTGCTAGTGTCTATAGCAGTTTCCGATAAAACACCCGATGATGATCAGACGCAAACGTGACTTAATACGCTCGAATATGGACTCAGAATCAATAGTATCTGAGGTGGACATTTAGCGGAGTACAAATCTCTCAAAACTGACTTCAAATCCAGGCCCAGTGGATCGTTTCCAATAAATGAGACTAATTTGAGACAAAACCGACACCAGAATTAAAACCATCTTTTTACGACCCAAAACCCGGTCCAAATAAAAAATCGACCTTGCAAATGCTTCTAGAAGTAGCCCAACAACCAACAAAGTCAAATTCAAAGTCAAAGCTTAATTAAAAATCTCAACTCTTCTATATTGGCTCACCCACCTAACCCACTCGATCGAGTCATCTACCCCACTCGATTGAGTGGGCATTCAAAAACCGAGCAGTTCCTCTTTAACAGGCCACTCGATCAAGTACATCTAGGGACACTCGATCGAGTGACCTTTAGCCGGGGGACATTTTCTATAAATACCCCTCCTTGCTCTTCACATTTGACAGATTTTTAACCACCTAAAAAACCCTAAGCAAACATCACATTAATGCACATTTGCAACCTTGACATTCTCTCTACACATATACATACATCCCGAGACTAAAACCTCTCAAAATACTGAGAAAACCACCTCTATAAACACCAACATCATAACTCTCCCTACATTCTCGATACTCCCACGCACACGCCGCTACTAGACGAGTCAATTTCCAAGGCTGATTAAGCATGTAGGTTGAGGGTGTCATCAAACCCGATTTCTTCCTTTTCTCCCTTTCTCCCTCTCGTTTTATGCGTGTGTGTATATATATATATGTATATATATATATATATATATATGTGTGTGTGTGTGTGTGTGTATATATACACACACACACTTTATACTATTTATTTTATTTTATTATTATTAATCGTTACTAACACTAACTTTTTTTATCGTTTCATTTTTATTTTCGTTCTTTTATTCTGTGGCAATTTTAATACCGCGTATATATATAAACATATATTTAAACCATCTTCAGATTGAGTATATTTGAAAACAAGTTCCGTTTAAGATCCTTCTAATCCCTTTACAAGTAGTATTGGAGTGGCGCCCTTTCGAGGAGCGCCGCCCTAAACACTTAAGGTTGTGATGCGATTGCGGAAACTTGATTTTAAACGTATTCGATATCATTTTTCAACGCGCTACTCCAATAGAACGATATTGACTCTGTAGTCAAATATCGCGCTCGAGGAATCTTTAGCAATCGAGGTTAGTATGAAACCCGTTGACATGAAATCGAGCATCACGTAATCCGTAAGGATTAGTAACGATGTTGTGCTGCGGAGGGAATCAATTTTGTCCTAAACAAATTTGAAATGATTTCACAACGCTTTTTCAAAATATCCGATACCGATCTCGTAACCGTACTCTACACGTTATGAGCGTCGAAAAACCAACTTGAGTTTAATTACATAGTATTTTTATGCAACTCGGCTAGTTATCGATTTAAGGTTAATAAATTCGTAATTACCACCTTTTCGAAATCGAGTAGCACCTCGAACAGAGGGCACTCGATCGAGTGCCATGGCTCACTTGATCGAGTGGCCCCTCAAAACAGAGGCAAGAGACCGTCACGAAGGGCACTCCATGTTGCAATCACGTGAGCCTTCTATATTTAACGAGCCTCGATAAATCTTTTTCTACGACTTTGGTCGTCACGTGTTAATCTTTTCAAAATCATGCATCATATCATCTTGTAACCGTCTAATCTATTTACATTTACGTTATTATTTTGATTATGTTAATTATGTTTGTCGTTTTGTATTGTCCGGGTTGTATTTTCGCCCGTGTACTTTGTATCTATTTACGAGTTTTGTTTATTTTCGATGTTTGCATTTTATAAACGAACATCGCATGCTAAATTACTTTGACATAAGATTAAATGCATTAAAATGACGTAGTTCACACATAATTCACATGCTTAGTCAAAATGTCGTTTGCATAACATTCAATCGTCCCTCTAACGCGCATACACAAAAATGAACGATATCTAAGTAGAGGCCGCTAATAGCGGGCGAGGTTGGGTGTCCTTCGTGGGGCTTCCCAACACGTACCCTCACCCCTTACTCAGAGCCATGGTTTCCGGATGTCCTAAACCGTTGGCACACGAGAGTCATTTGATGCACGATTCCCGATAACTCGGCGTCGGTATCGTAATGCAAAGGGACGAACCCCTAAGCTCTAGCACTAAAAGCGGGTCGTGTTTTATGCACGATACGCTCAAGTGTAGAGTGGGTTCGAACGGGTCCGAACTTCCACAAAGTTCGGTGGCGACTCCTATTTCAATTTAAATTTCGACCCGAGATCAATCTTACCACGAGATTCATTCGCCAACCCAAACTCGCGCGTGGCCGCGTCGGGGTGGACTTATGTCATGTCCACCGTGAGCAACCCTCCAAAATGTTCTTTTACATTTCTGTCATATTAATACCGCGTATATTACAATATATTTTCAAAATCGATTGAGCAAACGTCCGATGACGCTGAATCGAGCGTCGTAAACCTTAAAGGCCAAACTACGATGCCGAAATGCAAATGGCCTAATGTTTGCGACGAGAAATCGAACTTTTCAATCGAACTTTTCAATCGAACATATTCGATGATTAATTCCGCCTAAAGTCCGTATAACCCTCGAACAGGACGCACCGGAGGTGGCGCTCCAGGCGCCTGAGGGTCAGAGCGCCGTATGGCGTGCGTCTGACCCTTCCGGTTATAACGCGATCGCAGAAATTCTTTGTCGAGTGTTTTCGATATCATTTTTAAATGGCGCTCTAAATCTCTGATGTCGATTCCATAATCGAATGTCGTGCTTAAAGAGCTATCAATAATCGAAGCAATGCGAAACCACATGATGTCAATCCGAGAGTCGTACGGTCTACGCGACCTAATAACGATATCGTGATACGAAGGGCTCTGATATTCATATTAAGTCGATATGGTCAATCTAAATCATAAATTGAGACGATGAAGGACAAGTACCCCATTATGGTTGATATGAGATACCGTAAACTTTCAATATAGTCCACAACGATACAAATTTTGCCTAGGGAATAATACTTGCGACGGTAGTCGATGCGAGCTAATATATCATGCGTCTCCTTTACGAACCCACATTTAATCTTCATTTGTACCCTTTTACGACTTTGAGCGAACGTCTTATTGCGTAAGTCTTATACCGACGACTCCCTAGTCGGACTCGGTATACGATGGATCAAGACGATCATATTTCGCTAGGATAAGTCACGATGAGATATCGAGGCATCGAGATCAAGCTAGCATCACGCTTTGGTCCTGAACATTGCCTGTCTGGGCGCCCGGGTTCAAGCGCTTGAACATCAGACCTCCTCACCTCAGGTGCCTGAGTTCCAGGCCCCACTATTTCGTGCGTCCAAGCCTCTGTCCTCCTGTCAATACATAGCGCAATACGTAGCTGATTAGAGTCCGTCCAATTATTTGGTTTACGATTTTAGTTCACGTTTTCTGTTTGCGATTTCGTTTAGTTTACGTTACCATTTCTAGTTCAATAATATTATATCTTTGCTTGTTGTATTGTGAATTTCGGTTTGTATTCCTTTTGTGTAATTTGTAATTTACTTACAAGTTATTTATTTTCATTGCGTGACATTTATCACTTTTAAAGGAACTCACATGCTAAAACAACTTCGACATATTTTAAGACGCATTAAACGACGTAGTGAACACGTAATTCGCATGTATTGCCTAAAACAATGGTTGTCATACATTTTCATAATCTTAGTAACATGCGCACTTAAACACCTATCGATATCTTAGTAGAGGACGCTATGTGCGGGCGGAGTTGGGTGTCGTTCGTGGGCTTCCCAACACATACATTCACCCCTTACTTAGAACCTTCGGTTTCTGGATGCCCGAAACCATTGACAACGACAGTCATTCGATATACGATACTCGATAATTCGACATCGGTATTGCTATGCAAAGGAACGAACCCCACAAGCTCTAGTACTATAAGGCAAGCCGTGCTTTGTGCGCAATACGCCTAAGTATAGAGTGAGTTCGAACGGGTCCGAACTCCCACAAAGTTAGGCGACGACTCCAACTTCGATTTAAATTTCAACCAGAGAACAATCTCACCACGAGATTCATTTGCCAACCCAAACCCGCGCGTGACCGCGTCGGGGTGGACCTATGTCATGTCCAGAACTTGGTGACTCCGCTGGGGATACTTGATGTACCACTTGTCATCGAGATTTTTAGAGTAAGACTCGAAGAGAAATCGATTGGTTATTAAAGTGCGTGTTTTAGTTCGATGGTTCATGCGTAACCCCAATTTTGCTCGGGCCATTTACTTGTGACCGACGTCCCACTATACCGCGGTGCATTCATACATGGGTGCGCTAAAGACATCTATGGCCAAATTCGTATGGGTTCCACGGCATGTTATATGTCCAATTCGGCTTAGGGAGTCCGTCCTGATTTACGAAAGAGCCATCGGTGTTGGTATACCTTATTTTGACTGACCGAGACTTAGTATAAAGCATACAGGCTATCGTCATAATGCTGCTTGACTACTTGCTACTTTGTTTCCGTGTCAACTTTCAAAAACCCGTCATTTCAAAAATGCATCTTTCCAAAATATCCAATTTTTGAAAATTCGAAATGCGGCCGAAATTTAGACTTAAGGTTTGACTCAGAATAGCCAATTTTAGCCAGCATGCTGCCTATTTTGAAACTCAAAACTCTCGACTTTTCAAAAAAAAAAAAAAATCGGTCTTGTCTGCATGCTGCCAATTTTAAAAGTCAAAATCGTTATCTGAATTTTTCAAAATTCAACCTGTTTTCAAAAAACTTCCTTAATATAGGACCTATCGTAATCCGTGTGTTAAGTCTTTTCATAATCCGTCGAAGGTTTATACCGTCGAAACTTCGTCGATCCTACATCACGGGTTTCTTCTAGGGCTGAGCAAAATATCCGATTATCCGATTCGATCCGATATCCGATCGGAATCCGATCCGAAAAAATAGGATATTCGATCTGAAAAAACATTTCGGATCGGATTCGGATATCGGTTCTCAAATTTTCAGATATCCGATCCGATCCGAAACAAAATAAATAATTTGTTTTTTTAATCTGTAGCTAAAAAAAATACTTTGGGCCTACATTTAATTGATCTCTCTAAATTATAGAGTACGGAGTATCGTACTTCTTGGGCCTATACACCATACTCCGCATAAGTGTGAAGGTGTAAATATTAACCCTATTCTCATTCCTTCATTCATTTATGCCGTTCTTTGCCATCACTCTTAAATTTCAAAATCAAACCATAAAACATGCACAAACCTCTCTATCATCCCACTTTAACTCTCTATATCCTTTCTTCTCTTCATCAGTCAAATTTCGAGCTGAAATCGAACGACAAACGTGAATTATATATAATTTGAAGGAATTGATTTGATTAATGAACGAATTGATTGAATTAGGCAGATTAATAAAGATGAGGAGATTAATTGAAGAGTGCCTGCGCCCATGAGTTCGACGAGGAGAGCTCGCTGAGCATCCATGGCAGAAATTTGGGGAGAAGTGGTGTGTATTTTTAGGGTTTGAGGTTGAGGTGAGAGATGAAGAAATATTGGAAGGATGAAGGAACGATAAAAGGGATTTGGACCTACGGAGTAATATGGAACCCCATATGTTGATTGTTTTCTATTACATGCCATCATTCTACATTTAATAGATCTGGAAAATTGTTTTTTTTTATCGATTTTTATTTGAATGTTATATAATTTGTTTAAGAGATGAAAGGAGGAATTTTTTATCAAAGATTTGGATTTGTAAAGTGCAGAATGTAGAGAGCTTTCTATAAATTTTAGCATTGTTGTTGGTTAAACGGATCGGATATCGGATATTTGGATATCCGATCCGTTATTTTCGGATACCTGGAATCGGATATCCGACACTGTTCGGATCGGATAGCAAAAATTGTAGATTTTCGGATCGGATATCCGATCCGAAAATTGGATTCGGATCGGATATCCGATCCGAAAATTGGATTCGGATCGGATATCCGATCCGAAAATTGGATTCGGATCGGATATCCGATCCATGATCTCCCCTAGTTTCTTCCCCATCCACATCCGCCTTGTTTAAAGGCATGACCAACCTGCGTAAGGCATACCCTTACAAAGGAAAATTTGTCTAGACACTCGAGCCCAAAGTCTGGGGAATCTCACGTGGTCCTCCCTTCGAATAGGACTCGGCCTACATAGCCGTATCCTAAGGGAGTCACACCACCCATCTGTCACCCGTCTAGTCGTCTCTTTCGAGTCATTTTCCTTCGTTCCATTTTCATTGCTCGAGATGTTTTGATTCCAAGATCTGGGCTCAAGGTTTTCGATTACGTGGTATTCTTTTAGACAGGCCACCTTCAACTAGGCTCAGAATGGAACAAGCTATGGGTGAATTGAAGACCATGATGGAAACCATGGTCAACAAGAAAATTGAGGTCGAAGGACAACTGGTAGCCATAAGAGCCGATCAAGCGGCTACGAATGCTCGTCTAGCCACTGTAGAGGAAGGGAATCCTAACTTTGGGTTTGTAGACACTGGACCCATGGCTGAACTGATCAGAGCAGTGCGCCAGTTGGAGGAACAGGTCCATCTGTCTTAGGGTAACAACATCCACACGGAAAACTCTCGTGTTTATTCTCCGATGAATGACAAACTGCCTGCAAACCTGAATCTCACGGGTTTGCCAACGTTCGAGGGGACTGAAGACCCGTTACTCCATATACGGACCTTTAAGGAATTTATGGCTATAAAATCAGTGGATTCTAACATGTTCAAGAATCTATTCGCATCATCCCTTGAGAAGCACCCGAGAGCCTGGTACTACAGGCTAGACCCGAAGAAATACCCAACATGGGATGATGTGGCCACGGAATCTTCTCGGAATTATGCTGACATTACCAAAATCCAGACCACCATGCGCTCTTTGGAGGTCATGGCCCAAGAGCCCAAAGAAGGGTTCACAAAATACCTTCAACGTTGGAGGGCTGAGAGTGTGAAGCTGGTCGACAAGCCTAGCAAAAAGACTTTGGTGGTGGC
The DNA here is from genome assembly GCA_958450325.1 of Agrostemma githago. Classification (NCBI taxonomy): domain Eukaryota; kingdom Viridiplantae; phylum Streptophyta; class Magnoliopsida; order Caryophyllales; family Caryophyllaceae; genus Agrostemma; species Agrostemma githago. Next base: position 57,115,313 of record OY288241.1, read on the forward strand.
CTTCGTGAAGAACCTACTCCCCACCTACCGGGTCCATCTCCGGTATGCTGTTATACCTAATTTCACTACTCTCACTGAAATGGGTATGAGAATCGAAGATGACCTAAGGCTAGAGGGCCTAACCAAAACTTTGGCAAGGGTTACCAAGGGGCCTCCTCCTCTGCCAAGTCTCCAGTTGCAACCCTCAGCATATTCGATGAGGTTAATCCACTAGTGCCTCATCCAAGAAGAACACCCCACCACGGGTATTCACCGACATAGGTACTACCTACACCTATGCCTTGCAAAGGCTCTTCTCCAAAGGCCTAATCCAACCGATAGGTCCAACTCAGAAGTTCCGGCCCATAAGCGCTCCAAAAACTATGACGCATAGGCCTACTATCAATATCATAGGGGCAACGAGCATGATACCAAGAAATGCTGGAAACTGAAGCATCTTATCCAAGATCTTATCGAAAGTGGTACGATTCTATTGTCCGGGGACCAACCAAGTAACAAGGACAATCCTTTCAGCTCCCACGCCATCTTTACCAAGGAAGTGATCGATTGTTCCCACCTCATTTGCCCTTTCATCCCTCAAGTGAACGGGATCTGGTTCGATGATCAAGACAATGTGTACCTCGTCAAAGGGGAGGCTGTCCCCATTACTAATGAGGAAATCCAAAAGGTTAGGTCTAAGGTCCTAGTTAGTGACCACCTCACCAGGTCTGGTCGTCCCTATCAAGCTACTAGCTCCAGGCACTACAACAAAATGACCTTTTCGTGGCGATTATTTTGGTATTTCGTGGCGATTCTATTCGATGCGAAAAGTTTCCCCATCGATTGTGTATTCGAGGTGGTAGGTGGCGTTGCCGTAGCCTTTCGTAACGAATAATCTATTCGCTGGGTTAGTTTCTAAAAATCGACACGAGAGAAGATAAGCTTTAGTGGTGATTTTAGTGTCGATTATTATTGATGCGGTAATATAATTTGATATTACCTCATAATAATTGTAGCGATTGTATTTGACACGGTAGGTACGATAAAATGTCATTTACTGACAATTGTTGAAATTGTATTCTACACGATAAGTACAACTAAATGCAACCATAAAAGTACATTCGATACGAAATATCATCACTTCTATCTCTCAAATACGGTGTGAAAATAAAAAGAAAGAACAAGTTAAAAAAATGTACTTTTATATCAGTCATAAATTTCCAAAAGTTTGAATATCCAACATCGACTAAATTAAATTAATAAAAATAAGTACAAAATAAGAGCAAACGAACTTTTGAAAATGTAAAAAAAAAATCCTACGTCTTCGACTACCAAAGCAAAGCTTTGAATTATATTAAAGTAGTCGCGCCTCGAAAAAAACCCTCAAGCCGATCCTCGCAATTTCCTTCCTCGTTAAAACCTCCTGCGTTTGAACAAGTTCAATTAGTAGGATTAAAAGATTTCAATATATATAACAATTAAAACAAAGACTTAATATTCGCGAACATCATATATAGCATTTCGATGTAGGTCAGCTAAAAGGATAACACAACACTCCCGCCTACTATGATCATATAAAAGGATATGACAATGATGATTACTGCACATCATAATACGTCCAACACTGACCTCAATATTAAGCGTTACTCGTGCCAGCACTGACCTCTCCTCCTGAAATATATAGAGGGTTCAGAAACACATAGTACAGTCAAGTCTAGAAGCATTATTCAAAACATAGTATCTAACCCTCCACTGTAGGATGCATTGAAGCTTATTCGTTCCCCTTTAATCATTGACCCTGTAAACGTGAGTTCTTCACATGTTGGAAGGCCTGGGATAAATCAAATCAACACACACGATTAACAGATGATCACTTAACTAAAGCGTACTAGATATAAGACATTCCAAGGTTAATGTCTGTATGGTGTTCCCAAATTTCAACTTAACAGAGACAATTCAAGGGAAGGTATGTGTTCAATATTTGGCCATACTTCATATGTGACCATAACACAAAAACACAAAAATGTATTAGAAAATGTACCTGGCAATATGGTGGAAGTGGAAGAAGTATATATACCACCAACGTAGACGTCTCTAGTTGGTGACCACTCCTCTTCGTTGTAGATTGGACTGCATTTGTTTTACACAACCGAGTTTACCATTAGTCTTTCACTTACGCATGCAGATAATTGCAGAGTATTTATTTGAGGCACCCATCCGGGTTGCACAAAAATTTGTAAGAGACAGACATCTGTGATACAGTAGTAAATACAAGGGGAGGGGGAGGGGGAGGGGGAGGGGGCTGTGAATAGAAGAATTTTGTATCCATCAACGTTGGCACCATATTTGTCCACGAATTGGTAGACACCTTTGCCCTGCATGCATATATAATCGGTGTACTATATTATTATTATAAAGAAGAAGAAGAAGAATCAACTAACCCTAGCTGGCCTTCCGGATGCGTCTTTGCCGTCTTTGTAATTCACGCCTCCTCCAAGTCCTGTAAAATTCAACCACATAAAATAGAGGATGGTGATGATCTTATATTATTGTGATGACGGAATATTACAATAATCGACGATGAAGAAGTAGTTAGATAGGAAAATAAAGAAGAATGAGTAGGGATCGGACCGAGGGGTTTGTCAGTCTTGATCTTCTTGATGCCACTGGCCTCAACTTTGAAGGAAGTAGAAGACCTCGACAAAGAAGGGAGACTTCTTACTGGTTCACAAGAAACATATACAAAGCATCCAATGTCATCAATCGTTGTAAATTGATGTAGTAGCACCACTTATTTCAGTTTTCTTCCTCTCTGAATCAATCTGAAACCATAAGAGAACTATGAGGATGAAAACATATGGCTAGTAAACGCTGAATGTAAGCAAGTTACATATATTAGTATATTTCAGAGTGATGTCATATAATGTACTTCAACTGCAACTGCAAGTAATCAAGAAAAGTCACTTTTTTTTTGCTTAATGCAGCTGGTAAACTTTCCTTCATTTATGAAATATCAATTCAGACACATGGAGTACTACCTAACACTCAGCTTCATAATCAAACCATCAATCTAATGACAGTAATTAGAGTAAATTCCTGCAAAAATTCATGCTTTTAGGCTCGAATGCTCGATCTTCCCATAAACGTGGACAAAGTACTGTCGTCTCATACATACTGCATTGTTTCATCCATTTCAGTTCGGAAAAATAATGGAAGTACTCGTAAAGTTGTAAATAGAGTAAATTCCTGCAAAAATACATGCTTTTAGACTCGATTTTCCCATAAACGTGGACAAAATGTTGTCTCATACGCACTGTATTCATCCATTTTAGTTCCGAAAAGATAATGGAAGTAATGAAGAGTAAACTCCTGCAAAAATACATGCTTTTAGACTCAATCTTCCCATAAACATGGATAAATGCTGACTCTATCCATCCATTTCAGTTTGGAAAAGATAATGGAAGTAATTAAGAGTAAATTCCTGCAAAAATACAGGCTTTTAGGCTCGATCTTCCCATAAACGTGGACAAAATGTCGTGTCATTCATACATAATTACATACTGTATTCATCCATTTTAGTTCGAAAAAGTTGACAAAATACATGCTTTTAGACTTGATCTGCCCATAAACGTGGACAACATATATAAGCCTGATCAATACGATTTAATTTGTACCATCAACATATATGTAAATTGATAATTACTGCACATCATAATACGTCCACATTCATTCAGAAACATTTTAAAAAACTGACAGAGATTAGACATGAATTAAAACTTGAAATTAGTACCGGAACCAGCGAAAAACTGAATCTCCCTCATCATCACCTCAATTAATTTTGTGTTCAACTAGTTTTGATCCTTCAACAGACGCGCCATCTACTTGCAAAAAGGTCAGCCTCAGAGTTCCTACCCATTGAAAAGCATTATTAAAACATGTAAACAGCAAAGACGAAATGAAAATGAAGAGAAGGGTCAAGCAGATGTAAGCACCTGCACGAACACGCTCTTGTCAACACAGATTCGTGGTTTACCAATTGTACCATCATCTCGAGCAGGTATGCATTTGAAAGTAACAAATTTACCAATAGCAGATTTGGGAAAATCCAGCAAAATTATCAATCCACAATAAAATCGAACATTGCTAATAAAATCAAGAAAAGAATCAATCAAGCGTCCTTCTGAAGAGGGTATCTGTCAGCGACAACATGGTCGAATTTTCCGCCCAAACAAGCAAACAAATACGCTGAATCGAATAACCTTAATCAATAAGAAAAGGAAAAAAAAACATGCAACATACACACATAAATGGGTGAGGCGGTCGGACAAGAGGTGAGTAGCGGCAAAAAGCGGCGGTGTGATGTACACGACGGTGGTGGTGATGTGTAGGGCGGTGAATTTGGGTATGGGGTGAATGAGTGCGGCTCTTTTGATGAAAGCAAAGGGAGATGTGTTTATATGAGATTTTATGTTTAGGTTTAGTAGTTAAGGATTAAGGAACGTGTTTTTATTGTAATCATGTATTAGCGTCGATTACTAGAAGTGTATTAGCGTTGAATTCTATTTGTTGGCATAAGGGATCAATTACATGAGCAATCGTGGGTTAAATATGTCGATTTTCCAATCGACACGAAATAATCGCTGTGAAAAGGGATTTTTGTTGTAGTGAGGGACACCTCTATTCTGGTAACTGTCACTGATCCAGTTAGGACAGAAACTATCTACGAAGAGCCAACTACTGATGTGACTCTTGTAAAACAGTTGAAGAAAACCCGAGTTGACCTCACTATATGGCAACTCCTAGTTAGCTCACAAAAACATCGAGAGACACTTACTAAGGCTCTCAATCAAATCAAGATCGACTCAGCAGTTACCCCCGTTGAAATGGTAGCTACCATCATGCCCCATCTAAAGGGAAAAGGCAAAGAAGAAAACCCGCTAATTACCTTCTCCTTAGGACCGCTAAAGCTCTCGGTATTACCGCGGCTGAATATATCTTGACTCCTCAAACCATCCAAGCTTTCATTGGGAGCCCAAAGTCGGTAGCTGGGGTCATCAGGTTGACTATTATAACGGGCCCGGTAGAGAAAGAGTTGGAATTCCAGGTGATTGACGTCACCTCCTCCTTCAACTTGGTCTTAGGACGCCCATGGATCCATGCTGTGAAGGTAGTGTCCTTCACCCTACACTGTAAAATCAAGTTGCTTTTGCGTGATGGCATTATCACCCTAGAGGTGACACTTATGACGTTTCGGTACGGACATTTGGGGGTTTGACTTCATTGGCATGTTCGAGGAGGACTTCCTCTTCAGGCCCTACTCCATTACCAGGATTAATACGATGCTGCAAAACTTAGGGTACTTCCCTGGGACCTCTAGGCCATATCCATCAGCTGAGAAGAACATTAAGGTTCTGAAAAATGAAGATTCCCACTTTGGCCTAGGATACGCCCTGACACCGGGAAATGTCGTCTGAGTAGGCACTGAGAAGGCCTGTAATCTCATAAAGGGTATCCACTTGAGCCCTTATAGCCCACGGCTGACCGACTACTTCGTCATGCGCACCCTAGGACCAAATGGGCCCGAGACTGCAACTACATCCCGAATGATTTGTTCACCCCCATCCAGTCAAAACCAAGGGAGGACGTCGACAATACTGAGCCCGTGCTGGGGCTACTATTCGGGGAAGATAGGATAGCCCCGAATCCAAAAGAAGACTTGGTCAATCTCATCCTTCGCAACAACAGGTTTGACCCGACCAAGTTGATCTCGGAAGTTGGCTCCAAGAAGGGAAGCAGAGCATGGAGGAAGACTATCAAATAGAACGATAGTCAAGGTCGGATCTACAAGTTGGTTGCTTGTGAGGGAGACATGTCTGCTACTGATTATGAGTCTGAGTTGGAGTTTGAGGCAAGTATAGAGAGTCTGATGTTAGAGTCCACCGTGTAACCCCTCTCCCTTTATTCACTTCTACTGGCACCTCGGGGTCTGTCCCGAGTGCCCTTCCTATACCGCCACTGACCAACGATCAGATGGTTACTCTGTTCTAGCTTTTATCCAAGTTTTCAATTAATAACAACAACCGTTCTACTTACGACTTGTCTCTTTCTAAACACAATTATGGTTTCAAAAATATTTTATGCAATGACATTGAGAAACTTGATGAATAGGTACCCTTACCTTGTCATCTGATCGAGCAATTAGAGCAAAATGGAGTCCCAGAATCCGATAATCGAAGAGAATGAGTCCATCAATGTGGGAACCAACTTAGAGCCCTAGATGCTTAAGATAGGGTTATCACTAGATCCCGAGGAGAAACAACAGTTCACAAGCCTCCTCCAATAGTTCAAAGATGTCTTCGCGTGGTTCTACAAGGACATGCCGGGATAGACCGAGAAATAGCCGAGCACCACATACCAAATAAAGAGGGGTGTAAGCCGGTCAGACAAAAACTCCGCAGAATGAGACCCGAATTGTGTCTTAAAGTCAAAAAAGAAGTCGACAAACAGTTCACAGCCCACTTCATACATGTGTCCGAATATCTGGACTGGGTTGCAAACATCATGCCGGTACCTAAAAATGACGGTAAGGTGCACGTATGCATAGATTTTCGTGATCTTAACAAGGCGAGCCCGAAAGACGATTTTCCATTACCACACATTGACATACTGGTTGATAACACCGTTGATCATGCCTTCTATCCTTTATGAATGAATATGTCGGGTACAATCATATCAAAATGGCAGAAGAAGACATGAGCAAAACCACCTTCACTACTCAGAGTACTTACTGCTACACTGTCATGCCGTTTGGCCTCATTAATGTCGGGGTCACTCATTAACGGACCGCTACAACCTTATTACATGATATGAGGCATAAGGAAGTAGAGGTTTATGTAGACGATATGATCGTCAAATCCAAGAGACGAGATGGGCACATCGTCGCCCTAAGAAAGTTCTTTACTCGACTGTGCAAATACAACATGAGGCTAAACCCTCAAAACTGCAGTTTCGGGTTAACATCTGGCAAATTACCGGGTCACATCGTTAGCCAACGTGGTATCAAGGTTGATCCAACAAAAATCAAAGCTATCATCGAGATGAAGCCTACTAAGACCGAGATAGAAATAAAGGGATTCCTCGAAAAAGTTCAATACATCAGCCGATTTATCTCCAAGTTAACCATGGTTTGTGAACTGATTTTCAAGAAGCTGAAGGTAGGGGAACGAAAACTATGGGATGATAAGTGTCAAGTGGCGTTTGACAAAATCAAGGAAATCCTGTCTGCTTCACCAGTCTTAATGCCACCTCAACCTGGTTTGCCTCTGTCGTTATATTTAACAACCACCGAGACAGCCATGGGGGCTATGCTGGCGCAAACGGTCGACTCGGAAGAACGGGCCTTCTACTGCATCAGCAAGAAGTTCTTAGAGTATGAATGCAAGTTTACCATGCTCGAGAAAACATGCCTAGCCATAGTCTGGGTGACCAAAAAACTTTGGCATTATATGCTCAGTTACGAAGTACAGGTAATATTTAAGATGGACCCCATCAAATATCTATTCGAAAAGCCCATCCTCAACGGAAGGATATCTAGGTGGACTCTAATGCTGGAAGAATTGGACCTAAAGTTCTTGCCACTAAAAGCCATCTAGGGCTGGGTTGTAGCCGAGTTTCTTGCCGATAGTCCCATAACTGAAGAAGGACACACCGATACTTGGTCCTTCCCAGATGAAGACATATTTCATACCGACGCAGAAACATGGGATTTATATTTCGACGGTGCATCCAACTTTCGAGGGTTCGGAGTTGAGATCCTTTTAATCTCACCAAAAGGGGAGCATACTCCAGTATCCATCAACTTGGACTTTGACGTGACTAACAACACCGCCGAGTACGAAGAATGCATCCACAGGTTCTGGGCCGTCGCCAATTTAGGAGTCACAAATCTCCGGGTACACGGCGACTCAACCTTGGTCATTAATCAGGCTCTCCAGAAATGGAAAACTTGGAACGCCAACCTCGTGGCCTACCAGGCGCGAGTAAGGGCTCTCGAGAAGCAATTCCAAAAGATAGAATACATATACTTGCCCCGGGAGGCAAACCAGTTCGCAGATGCACTCTCCAAATTGGCATCTTTGCTGAATATCCCCGATCACCTGACCAGTATCCCAATCTGCGTCGAAAGACGATCCAAACCGACATATATCCACGCTATCAAAGATATCGAAATAGCTGATCCCAAACCTTTGTATCAGGTTGTTTTGACATATATGTCGACCGGAGAATATCCTCCCGAAACCGATGGTCGGGCCAAGAAAGCCCTACGAACATTAGCTACCCAATTTATCTGCATAGATGACGGGCAGCTATATAAAAAGACATCGCAGAGGGCTCTTCTCCTATGCATCGACAAAATGAAAGCCGAAAAGGTTATGGTTGAAGTACACGACGGTGAGAGTGGTCACGAATTCACCAGTGATCACGGGATCCATTTTCAAGCCAAAACAATAGCTTTGCTGACCAAATACAAAATCCAGAGGCATACATTCTCGTCCTACTGTCCCCAAAAAAATGGAGCGGTAGAAGGAACCAACAAGACAATTATCACCATACTTAAAAAAGGTGACTGATAATTACCGAGAATGGCCCGACAAGATACCCTTCGCTCTATGGGAATACCGGACATCAATCCGCACCGCAACTGGTGCAACACCCTACTATTTAACATACGGGATGGAGGCAGTTCAACCAGTCAAGTTGGAAGTACCATCCCTCAGAATTCTGTTAGAAAGCCAAGTACCTGAAGGTGATTGGGTCCAAGCGCGATATGACTCGTTGGTTCAATTAGACGAACGATGATCCCGCGCCATCAATAATAGTTAGGTATACCAGAAAAGGATACAACGGGCCTTCAACAAGAGAGTTAGGCCCAAGCATATCAAGGAAGAGGATTTTGTCCTCAACTCTGTTGAAGCTCTATTACCAGTTGACCCGCGGGGAAAGTTCAAACCCAACTGGGCCGGGCCATATATAGTGAAAAAGGTTCTATTAGGAGGTGCTGTGAAGCTGATAGACTTGGACGGAAATGACTTAACCAATCCTACCAACCTAGACCAGCTGAAATGCTACTAATTCTGATTCTTTCTCAATGTCATTTGCAAAAGTTTATCAAAATTGTCTTTTCAAAACATAAACTTTCAAAAACAAAAACAAGTCAATAAGCTAGGATTATTTATCCTACTGTCATACACATCTCGAACCATTAGTATTGGTGTATTTCGAGATTGCAAAATTATACAAGAGCTTGAACTACGTCTGGTTTGATTCCACTCACTGTGGATATGTAGGCAGCCCCTTACAAGGGCACAACCACCGCGATCGCGAAAAAAGGACAGGAACGGTTTAATGACTACAACAAAATTACCTTTTCGCGGAGATTATTTTGATATTTCGTGGCAATTCTATTCGACACGAAAGGTTTTCCCATCGATTGCGTATTCGTTGAGGTAGGCGGCGTTGCCGTAGCCTTTCGTGGCGAATAATCTATTCGCTGGGTTAGCTTCTTAAAATCGACGTGGAAGAAGGGGAGGTTTAGTGGCAATTTTAGTGTCAATTATTGTTAACGCGGTAAATAATTTGATTTTCCCACTAATAAGAATTGTTGCGATTGTATTCGACAAGATAAGTACAATAAAATGTCATTTAGTGACAATTGTTGTGATTGTATTCGACACAATAAGTACAATTAAATGTCATCTATTTTACAATTGTATCAATTGTATTCAACGCGATAAGTATAACAAAACATCATCTATGACAATCGTAACAATTGCATTCGACGCATTATGTAATACAATTGTAACTATACAGTAAATTGGTATCGATTTCATTCGATACAAAATATCATTTCCATCTTTTTTCAATAGGATGCGAAAATAAAAAGAAATGACAAGTTAAAAAACATGATGATTTTATATTACTCATAAAATCCAAGAATTATATATATGTATCCAACATCGACTAATTAAATTAATAAGAATGGGTCCTAAATAAGTTCAAAAGTTTTTTTTAAATCTAAAAAAAATACTCTCTTCAACCCCAAAGCAAAGCTTCAATCCATGTATCCCGTATTATATAGAGTAGCCACGCCTTGAAAGAAAGAATTGCAATAAACAAATATAATATATATACCAAGTTATTCCCATTTTATATTTATTTCTAACGTGAAGTACAAAAAAATCAAATATATTATGTGTTCCATGTATATTTCTTGATACATATAACAAATGTCACACATAATTCGCTTGAATTGCTATAATCATCTTGTACGAACATTTAAAAAGCACACTTGTAATCTTCAAACTGATCTCTAGCTAATTCAATTCTAAACGGACACAATATCGAAAGTTTCCACTACATTGAAACTAAAATAAAATCAGAACAACAAACATGTATTTATAGTACATGGCTACGACAAACTTGAAAGAATTAATAATAGTTGAGCATAAGGAATGGACAGATTCAACGATGTTAAGGGTTAAGTGATGTTGAGCAGTAACAGACAGTATAGCAGAAGTATAATTAGAAGTAATAATAGTACAGCAACAACAAACAGTATAACAAAAGTATAATTAGAAGTAATAATAGTACAGCAGGAACGAAAACAGACTCAAATAGTCGAAGGGAGTAATAGTACAGTATAAAGAATAGACAGCTGAGAGTATAAGCCAGAAATACGGGTATTTCAGAAAGAAGCATTGACCGATTTTTTTGCATGTACCTGTTGCATATAGTTTTTGTAGCACAAACCTGCTACATATAGAGTTGGCAATTAGTTCATGATGCGTGACACCTACTCCTCAACACGGACCAAAAAATGATTAAATGCCTTATTCAACATAACAAACAAACAAACAAACCCAATTTGAACCCCTTGAGTAATTAGAATGCATATACATAAACATCAAACTAACGAAACAGATGACATTAGCAAAAGAGCCTCAAAATTCTTCTTAGACACTTGAAGAGAATTATTAATTAGTCTATTTGAATTACCTCAAAGGATGTTGGAGGCACATCGGCTACAAGTTGTGCCACGGCACTAGCTCCGCCCAATCTACTCATGCTTAAGACCTGATTCAAGCCATTGGAGTACTAAGATGCTAAAAAAGTGCAAGTGGATAAACTTTTTGTTTATATTAATAGCCATTTAACAATAGCATAAGACTGCAAAAGAGATCAGCAACCAGTCCAAACTTGATTTTATACATTAATCCGTTAAGAATTAATAAAAATTTGGAATGAGATCATGTAGTTCAACTGTGTTGGCGGCCTAATAGGACTTTAAAAGAAGATAGATACCTTGACTTGAAGCCTTAGAAATTTGACGTAATCAACGATTTCATCAAGCATTGCAGCTCTGTCTGTCTGTACAAGCACCAATGAAGAGCACTTGAGAACCAACATTATCTCATAAGAGTAAAGCGGAATTAAGTAAACAAATACCATTTAAATCAGTTGGAATATAGTAAACGACACTTAGATACTCCATTTGATAGGTATGAGGCAACGAATACGTTGTCACTGACCTTATTGCAACTCGGAACCAGCTCCTGTAAAGCCTTCATCCTTTCTGCAATCCTTTCTCCACGAAACTAGAATTGAAAAAAAGATCATTTTTTTTAAAATCCAGTTCATAGGTGAAACTGAAAGCATGAATGAGAGGATCTCATATGCATGTATAGTATGGTCACTGTTTATTCAGATGACGAAAATTAATAAATACTCCGTAACAAAACAAGCAGAGCCCGGGACTGAGGTGACAGACGTGAAGTTTACCCATTCGGCAATACTGTGGGGGTTAGTGGCTTGACCACGCCTGGCTCGTACCCGATGTCGGACTCCTGGAGAATGTGACATGGTTTGACCTGGTCCACATGCCACATGACCCTGAAAACTCTGTTTAGGCCATTAAATTAAACATGATAAGTTCATTTTCACCACGAAAGAGTTTGGGTTTATATGCGCAACACAACCTTGACATAAAGACCACACCACAATGCCGCACTACTACTAATGATCTATATGAACAATTTGTTAATAAAGACTTCTTCCCGTGTCGCAACATAACATGTCGAATTTAATTGATGAATACAAGGCCAAAATGAAAACCCGTTTTAGTATGACAAAAATTATGTTAAGTCAACCAACACCGCGTTGTTCCGTAATAGAAAAAAAGCCTACCTTGTGATGTTTGTCAAGTATTAGTTCATGATGTTTGTTTGTTTGTTTTTTATGTTATATACGAAACACCTACCTTGTGATTGCACCAAAACCCAACTTGTTATGCTGAAAGACTGCTTGAATTAAGAACAACAAAAGTAAGAAATAAAAAGCAAGAGTTAGGAGTTAAAATGCCTGAGAAGGGTGTCGGATAGCTGATTAGATATAACATAAGCGACAGTTTCTGCAAGCCTGTCAGGCCTAATAATGGGAGAACAAATGGGAGGCATATGAAACTCGATTGCTTCAAAACAGAGAACACAATGGGAGAACATAAGGTTCATTTTCAGAAAATTTTGGAACAGGTACATAAACTAGGAGATTAAAATAAGCAACAATGTAATAATTATAATGGTGCGGTTACATAAACACTGGTGTTGGCTAAGAATGTTCAATATATCAAGAAATACGAACATTTACTTAATCTAAAATAAAATGATTTCATAACTATTAACCATAACAATTTTAGAAATCAACAGCTCAATATGTACACATATATTCATGGATTGAACAAGCCGAAATCAAATCGCAGCTTTAACTAAACCAAGTTCATGAATAGTGATTTCAAATACGGAATGTGAAGAGCAAGAGCAATATGAACAACACAGTAGACAATCAATAACTCTAGAAAGTGGAGAAACTCAAACTTACAAATATTCACGAGTCCATCAAATAGAAATAAAATTGCATCGTTGAATCAAGTTAAAGGCAGTGAATAAGATCCTGAATTCAAAACCACCAAGAAACTTAATAACAACATGAAAAGGAAGACACAGAAACCCTAAAAATTTAACAAAATCCAATTAAAAAGTACAAAAATTAAAATGAATTCGTAAATTGAAACAAATTTTGCAGAAATCAAGAGAAAGAATAGACCTTTGCCGCGAGTTAGTTGCTGCTTCGTAGGATCGATGCATTTCTCATGCTCTAAAATTACCTATGAAATCGATCCAAAATTCAAGAGTTACGCAGAAAAATCGATTAACTAATTGAATTCGACACTATAATTCATAAATTCAAAGGAAATGGAAGAAATTAGGGTTATTTAGGGGGAGATTCACCAGTAAAATTCTGCTGTGAGGAATTAGAGGGAATGAAGTGCGCACTACTGAGAGAGAGGAGACACAAGTGAGTGATTTAATAATAGGGAATAAGGTTTTAAGTGGGTGTATTAGGGTTGTGGAGACCTAAACCGTCAATTTAGTGGGTTAATTAGTGGCAATTGATATTTGTTACGTTAAGTGGTTTTCATAAGGAATATATGTGTATTAATTATGTCGATTTTCTAATTGGCACGAAATAATCGTTGCGAAAGGTTTTTTTTGTTGTAGTGAATTATTAAAAACTTCCTTTATTATTACTAAAAACCCCCGATAACCTCGGGAAATTCAAAGTACAAAAATACAAAAAACAGCACACAACACTACAAAAACAGTAGTATTATTTAAATAATAATAATCTAAGGAATTGGGTATTCAGGACATCTTGCCCTTACCCTTATCCTTTGCTTCCTTGCTCGTCCACTGGCAACGAGGCGGAGGCGGAAGTTCCTGAATCACTACAGGGGCTTCCTTAGCCCGGACCCGTTTCTTCGGGTGTGGATCTTCAACCACATTGATCGGCCCGAGTCTGGCCCTTACATGCTCCGGCAGCCTATCACGCGGGCCGAGCCGATCTTTAGCCATCAGTCTCGGACCGAGCCTCTTCTCCAAGTCAGTCTCGGGGCTCAGTCGCCCCCCACACCTCTAGCATCGGTGTCTCTAGCTCGAGTCTTAGTCTTTAACTTAGGACCCGACTCTAACCGTACCAAAGTAGCAGTGGTGTCTCCGTCATCAAAGAAACCCCTATTATGCTTAGCCGTCTCTCGACGAACTAGATCGAAGGCTTCATAAACCTTCAAAGCCTTGCGAGCTTCCTCCGACTCTTCAGAACTCCATTTTCGATACGACTCGGAAACCCAAACAAAATGACAAGGACTGGGTATAGTTCAAATGACACGTGTGTGCCACCGCTGCAACCAAGTATCACACATCTCGTTCGTTAATTAGAGCGGGAACGCTGATTATGACCTCGGTCCCAAGAATCTTCTGAGTCCATCCAAAGTGCCTCAGAACATGGTCTAGATAGATATCAACGGACCAATCAAGTGACAGGACCACTAAGTACCGAGGCTGGTTCCTCTTGGCTAACCCCGTCAAGGTAGAAAGTAACCACCAAGCAACGGTCCACTTGATCAAGGGACCTCCGTGGAACACAAGTTCCTTCACCTAGTAAGCCCAATATATGTCGTGGCTCAGGCTCATGCGCCTCTTCCTCGAACTCACTTGACTTCTGTGCTATTTGTGTACGTCAAGAGGGGGCTCCATGATCGACAGCCTCTCGTAAAACTAAGTCTGGAAAGACAATGTAACACCCCAACTCAATCCTAGGACCAGAAATGTTATTCACGATAGCTCGCCAGGATCTGCACTAGTCACACAGATTAACACGAGTCCTTTCCAACGCAGTTTGTTCTCACTCACGCGCATCCCGAAAAGCTTCCCAGAAGGTCACCCATCCTTAGACTACTCCCAGCCAAGCACGCTTAACTGCGGAGTTCTTTTACATGGATGACCAGAAAAGAAAGTGCACTTTGTTGATATGAGCAGTAGTTTCAATCCCTTTAAGCACTAGTCATTTAAGCTCATAAATAGGAAATCTTCAATTAATGTGGGGTGCTTCAATCACTCCCACTTAAAGAACGCAACGCCCTTGTTGCACCTGACAGCATACAGCTGACCCAGAATGCTAGGTGCCAAATGCACGATCGCAAGGTTGCTCTGATACCATTTTTAACACCCCGACCCAATCCTAGGACCAGAAATGTTAGTCACGGTAGCTCGCCAGGCTCTACATTGGTCCCACAGATCAACAAGAGTCTTTTCTAGCGAATTTTGTCTTCACTCAAGCGCATCCCAAAAAGCTTCCCAGGAGGTCACCCATCCTTAGATTACTCCCAGCCAAGCACGTTTAACTGCGGAGTTTTTTTCGTATGGATGACCAGAAAATAAATAAAGTGCACTTTGTTGATATGAGTAGTACTTAATTCCTTTAAGCACTAGTCATTCAAGCTCGTAAATAGGCTATTTTCAATCAATGTGGGGTGTTTCAGACAAGGTCTTGTAAGATTAAAAAAAACCGAGACAAGACGAGACGGGAGGGTATACCCGCAGAAGTCGATAGCTACCTGCCAATTGTCAGTCAGAGTCAATCCTCCTAGCATCAAGGCCCATGATGATCTCCCTGATTATTAACCAAGCTGGACTTTGACCGGTCTCCATTTGGTCCACCACGCCGAGCAACCGAATCTGGCCCATGCACGAGTCAGCCTCCATCCGCCCCTCGAAAGCATAACGATGAAGCATGTAGAAAGTAAAGGCCCTACGTCTATGGGAAGCAATCATCCTCACATCTTTCCCATTCATGAATTTATCGGCTAAATCAAACATGGAAGCAAAATTTCCCTGCACCATTCGGTCTACCTCAGCATGAGACACACCTAAAAATTCCCTCAGTTTCCTCCTGAGATAAGGATAAAATGAAGGAATAGCGGGACGAACAGTAGGACACCATCCCCTAACAGCAGCTATCTCCTTAAGGAGAGGATAAATTTCTCCCCGAGGAAACATAAAAACGTGACAGGTCGTGTCCCAAAAAGACAGACATGCATCTAAAAAGTAAGAATCGCCCTTAAGACGCTACAACGGAAACAGGGTAGAAATTCCCATCGGGTTAAGATGAACTTTCTCCTCATCCCTAAAGGTTCGGGACCATACCTGCAGCAACGCAGTCAAATTCTCAATTCCCATGGCAAAATCACTCGGTTTTCTTTGAGAGGTTTTATGGACAGAATGCAAAGACGAATACAAAAAAATGCGAAGCGAAAGGGTTATATATTAAAACGAAAACCCTACAACGTCTCGGGATCCACGCCGTAGCGCAAAAAAGCAAAATTCAAAAATCGGGTCGCCCGGGCCCTGGCGCCTGAATTCGAGGGCGTGCGGAAGCCTGCGCCTGAACTCTGGGCCGCCTCAGAGTATGCGCCTGTGTGTGCAGGCCCGGTCCATGTTCTTACGCCTTTCTAAGCCCCAATATAGGAATCGAGTCATCCGGAGCATTCCCCCTTTTAAATTCTCCAAAATTTAAAATATCAAAATTTTTACTTCGCAGCGGATAACCGAGTCGGTGTCTCACCTAAATGCTACATTCAAAATGTTACATGTCTGCATACAGGTACATCTAGGGCTTCGAAGGCAAGTCCAACTCCCCACGGAGCTATCATCATCAAGACAGGTATGATCTTCTATTTATGCCTGGCTAGCCCTTCACGCGACTCTAACACACTATAAACGACCCGACCAGAAGGCTGCCAGGTTGTAATCCTCGCTTGACCTGGTGGCTACTCTGACTTTCGCCTTGTCCAAACCTCAGTCAGCGTGGGGACTCTGTAGACAACAGCATTTGGCCTGCTCGTGTCTGTAGCAGTCTCCAACAAAACACCTGATGATGATCGGACATTAACATACATGAACACACTCGAATACGGACTCAGAATCAATAGTATCCAACGTGGGCACTTAGTGGAGTAAAAATATCTCAAAACCAACCTCAAATCCAGACTCACTGGGTTGTACAATAAAATAAAGCTAATTTTAGCCAAAACCGCCATCGGGGGCAAAACCGAATTTTGTCGACCGGGTCAAACCCGGTCAAAGTCGAAACCCAAACAAACCGAATTCCTAAAAAGCATCCAAACACACTCAAAGCTAAAGTCAAAACAGAATCTGTATTTGCCTCAAATAAACCAGATGTCAGTCCATATTTTGAGCAACTTCCGCTACGCGTGATTCCAATTGCTTGCATCCAAGCGCCCCAGAACTGAGCCGCCTCCACTGGAGCGCCCCAATACCGAGTCGCTAGCCTCCAGGCGTCCGAATTTTGGGTCAGAGCATTTGCAAAACTCTATAAATACATCCCCACGTCTAGCGTATCAAGGGTCACCAATCTTCATTCTCGAAACCCTTACTCAGAAAACCGAGAGCATTTCTTCCCCTTTACACACCCCTACCCCCCTTACATATATCGAACCGCTCCCCGTGTCTACTATGATACTCCGCGAGCTTGTATTTCGCAGCATTTGACTTGTAGGTTGAGGGTGTTCAAACCCCATTTTGTAATCCCTTAACTCGTTTACATATTGTATACTAACATCACTAACATTTTATGTACCGTATACTAACACTTTACATTTTCGCATCTAACATTTTATTTCTCGTTCCTAACATCTAACTACTAACATTCGACTATAAAATACTCGCCTTTAACGTAGCGAATACAATGGGTGACGAGAATAAGAAACACATACACAAGAGCATCACACTCGCGTCGACGGTCGCATATCTCGCTACCCTGCGTAATTGGTTGTCTAAGGTGAGTCAACCTCCTAAAATGTTCTTTTACATTTCCGTCACATTAATACCGCATATACTATTACAAAACAATTTTAAAATCGATTCGAGCAAACGTCCGATGACGCTAAATCGAGTGTTGTAGGCCTTAAAGGCCAAACTACGACGTCGAAATGCAAAGGGCCCAATGTTTGCGACGACAAATCGAACTTTTAAATCGAACACATTCAATGATTAATTCCGCCTAAAGTCCTTATAACCCTCCAACAGGACGCACCGGAGGTGGCGCCCCAGGCGCCTGAGGGTCAGGGCGCCTTATGGCGTGCGCCTGACTCTTTGGGTTATAACGCGATCTCAGAAATCCTTTGTCTAGTGTTTTCGATATCATTTTTAAATGTCGCTCTAAATGCCTAGTGTCGATTCTGTAATCAAATGACGTGCGTAAAGGGCTATAGATAATCGAAGCAATACGAAACCACATGATGTCAATCTGAGAGTCGTACGGTCTACGCGATCCAATAACGATATCGCAATACGGAGGGCTCCGATATTCGTATTAAGTCGATAAGGTTGATCTGAATCATAAATTGAGACGATGAAAGACAAGTACCCCATCATGGTCGAAATGAGATATCGTAGACTCTCAATATAGTCCACATTGATACAAATTTCGTCTGGGGAATAATACTTGCGACGGTAGTCGATGCGTGCTAATCTATCACGCGTCTCCATTACGAATCCACTTTTTATATTCATTTGTTGTAGCACCCCAGCCCAATCCTCGGACCGGAAATGTTAACCACGGTAGCCCGCCAGGATTTGTACTGGTCCCACAGACTAACACAAGTCCTTTCCAGCGTATTTTGTCTTCACTCATGCGCATATCTTTGATTGTGTCAGTATCCGCTCAAACTCAAATTGTTATTGCCTTCAGGATAACTAAGACCCGTTCGTTAGGCTAAAAGGTGTTTGAGCGTGTCAGTATCCGCTCGAACCCAAATTGCTGTGGAGGTATAAGACTCCAAAATGTTCGAACGTGTCAGTATCCGCTCAAACTTAAATTGCCCTTCGGATAACTAAGACTCGTTGGGCTCGAGGACATTTGCTGGCGTTTACTTATTTTGGTTAAATTTGTTTTGTGGGTTTGTCTTATTTTGCTTGGATTTGCTTTGCTTTGTTCTGATTTGTTATGCGCTTGGGATTTGTTCGGAATTTGTTAAGATCGGGTTTGTTTAGTTTTTTTTGTCAAGCGTTCGAGCGTGAGCATTCTTGTTAGTCATGGTTCCTATGCTTGTTTTATTTTCGTTCTTTGTTCGGGGTTAGTTTATAGGCGTGCTTTATTGGTGCTGATTAGTAATTATCTTGTCGTGGTTTATTTGCTTGACTTAAGGGTGCGTGTTTTGCGTATATTGGATATCAGGCCTCGTTTGTTCTTGTTTTTAGTCTTGTGCCGGGTTAGTTGGGCGCACATTATTCTGCGCCTCAATTTTTAGGCGCTTAGCCCCCAGCGGTCCAGATTTTGGACCCGCGACCTGAGGCGCCCGGGTTCTTGTGGGGCGGGTTTGTTTAAATCAGCGAATTTTGGGCGAACGAATTCATTCGTCTCATAATTCAAACGCGCGCCTCTCTTCGCCTCAATATCGCTCCTTCGACTTTTCTAACCGATTTTCGTCTTGATTTTTGCCGTACACGAAAATGTCGACTCCGGGTAAGTGTTCCTTACTTGTCTATTGTCGGTTTTTCTTGATTTGGTTGATTGTGAGTTGATTTTGTTAGAACCCTAGAAAATCGATTTGGGTACTTTTAATTTGCTAAGTTTCGATGCTTGTGGTTAATCCCATTGTTAAATTAAGGTTGAATAGAGCTTGTTAGGGTAGTTATAAGCTTGATAGGAGACTTTGAGGTACGACAATGGCCTCTTATGGAGATAAATTCGAAATGCTAGGGTTAGGGACTGTTTTCCCGATTATTCCCGTACTTGTCCTACGTAATCTTACTCGATAAGTGTTTATGATATTGGGAATGTCTTCTTTGTCGATTTTTTGTAAGCTAAAACGGCTTCTAGGGCTTCCGAGAGGTTTTGTGTGACTTACGATGGACCAAAAGGTGTCGTAACGATGCTGGATTTTCTCGGAACCACTTCCATTGTGATCGGGATCGAAAAAAGGTGTTAGCGACACTTTCGGAACTTTGATATCTCTATCCGAAATTTTGACTTTATTTTGACCTATTTAAGCTGTTTTAGCCTGACCTGAGGCATGGATTTTTGTGTTTTGTTTGGTTCTGCAGCTAGAGGTGATACCGAGTAACCCGAGGGAGCTCCTTCAGTTGGCACTAGTGTCGAGACGGCCGGGACAAGCTCACTAACTCCTTACGGGATTCGTAGAAGTTGACAGAGCGTTCCGTCGTAGCATCGTGATCCGGAGGCCATAAATGAGGTCGATTTCGATAGGGTAAGGAAGCGTAGGCTCCCTGAGATAGTTGCTAGGAGAGCCCATGTCCCGATTCCCGTTCCAGAGAACGAGGAGATCGGCTATGAGGATCCTGAGTGGGCTCGGGACTGGGACGGTCACCAGTTGTTGCTTCGTCTCGACCTGCACGTTTCTTACCGCATTAAGTGGGGTATGGCGAGTATCTCGACTCATGCTTATTTGGTTTTGAGTTTCTGTTTTGATTGGGTTTGGTTGGTTTTGTTTATACTTGTATTGCTCCGGTTTGCAGTCCCCAAGTCTTATGACGACCTTCTCGGGTTTCACGACATGCCTTGAGATATATTCTCAAAGTAGACCTCCGCGGGAAAGTGGATTATCGCGAGGACCGCTCTGGGTCCCGTGGTCTAGCAATGGGTGCAATTGGTGGGTTGCAAGACTAAATGCAACCTTACGGTGAATAGAGCGATGATAAATCGCTTTCACGATACTACCTCGACCTTCCATATGTCCTTTGGGGAGGTCGGGATGACTGTAGAGGAATTAGGGGTCATTACGGGTTTATCCTAGGGTTCGAAGAGGATTAGGTGGGCTGCCGAGGGCCCTAGGTTAGATAGTGATGAGGTCCGGGGACTCATCGGGGATTGTTTGGAGTGTGAGGCTTACAGTACGCCTCATGGTCTGGTGAGTTCGTACATCACCAATCACTTCGAGAGGGTGGCGGTGTTAGAGGGTCGAGCACCTAACACGCCGGAGCAGGATGCTGGGTTGTGGTTGTGGTACTTTCGACTCACTTCTCGGAAAAGGGCGAGAGGTTTAGTACTAGGATTCTGCCTCTCTTAGCTGATTTAGGTCAACTGGGACATTTTGATTGGATAACCACGGCTTTCGCGGAAATTACTCGCTGCTTGCAAGTCATGGTGAGGCCGTTGCAGGTGGGGTCGTCCTCGGCTCTGCTCATCGTGGGCCCAGGTCTCGTTCTGAAGGTTAGTAATTGTTTCTGTACTTGCTTCTCGGGATTTGTTTAGCTTGGTTTGGTTTTACTAAAGATGTTTTGAGGTTTGCAGGCCTGGATCTATTCCTACTTCCCTTGCCTGGTACCTAAAATGGTGCGGGCTCGTCCGGCCAGATTCTCGGCGGGGATCGAATGGAGGCTGGCTCAGCCTAAGAGTACGACCACCCACTACCCGTCGGAGAACATGCTGGTGAACCAGCTACGCCTCGAGGACGTAAGTTTTCTCTTTATAGCTCGTTTTATTTAATATCCTTCAAGGGTTTAGGGTTATAAAAATGTTGGTTTTCTTTGTGTGGTTTGTGGCCCGTCCTTGGGCCAACTATGAGGGTGTGCCTGAATATGTGGCGGCGGAGTTGAGGCCTCGGAGCTACAGGAGAATGCTCCTTCCAGCGCTGTTTCGCCCGGTTTGGTATCTGAGCGAACGGTTGGTGCGTCAGTGCTTGTATGACGACTTTAGGGTGCCGGTTGATCCTTCCTAGACCATGTTTAGACCACCGACCACCGCAGAGGTCCTCGAGGGTAGGTATGGAGAAAGAGGTGACGCACTCCTGGTGCCTGGTTACTCTTATCTATCTCATGTCAGCCAGCGGCTAGCTTGCCACCGCCTCGTGGTGAGAACTCTGTCTTTAGTTTTAAAGCTTGTTTCTTTTTATGGCTTAGTATTTACTTGCTCTCTAACCGGCCCGCCTTTCTTTCAGCTGGCCGATCCGGCTGATGCTATTCAGCCCCCAGACTTCCCCTTGATGCTGCTTAGAGTGAATGCAGACGGGGTAGCTTTCACTGGGCCTCTCCCCCCGTTTTCCGCCGAGGAGATGAACACTGGGATAGAGTGGCGTGACCGGGTATACCGGGTAAGTCTCGGTTCTGTTTTGGATTTGGGTTCTAAGAGTTAGGTTTCGTTTGGCTAATTTGTATAGTTTCGCCTTTCAGGTTTCATCAGCTTGCCATCAGCGGTTGTGGCAGGCCACCAACTGCTTCCGGGCCTACATCTCGAGGGTTTCCCGGGATACTTCGGGACCTCGATCGGTAAGTTTGTGTGCTCAAAGTGGTTTTTTAGGTTGTTTGCGTGTCTTCTTAAGGCTTAGGTGTACTTTCAGGATACCCCGGACATGGTGGGGCAGTTGGAGACTCGGGTGACCGAGCTGGAGGCAGAGGTAGCCGATGTGAGACGACTTTTGCAATCTTGGGACGATGAGATTTCCCAACTTAAGGAGCGGTTGGCTCGGCATCAGGGTGAGACCTCAGCGCGGGGTGAGGCTAGGCAAAGGATTGAGATGGAGAGGGAGGCTGAGGCTGAGGCTGCAGGTCATGTCACGGGTGCTACTGAGGATGTTGAAGGGATCCCCGAGACAACTACCTTGGATATGTTGTCGCGGATGGACGGTAGTGAGTCTCCTCTCCTGGATCTAGAGGATCTGGGTTTGGATGACAATATTGGTGAATTCGTGATGGCTATAGGTGCAGCTTCTAGGGGTCCCCCCTAGTTTTACGAACACGATTTGTGTATGGATTTGTATGTTTTGTATCTTTTTAAGACTTTTATTGTTCGAATTATTTAGATTAGTCTTGTGTTCTCATTTGGTGAAATGTTGACCTAGATTGACAAGTAATCATCTCGCGTTCGTTTTATTTGCGATTTCATCGTAGTTTAGGATGTTTTAAAATGCGTTATTGGGGTTGCATGAGAGTACGAAAATGGTTTTTTGGACTTTTGAAATGCGTTAGTTTGAGCCGGGAGTCGGATCAGATAGTACGTCGATTAAAATGTTTGACTTAACATGGTGCGAAATGTAAAAAGTCTGCATGTTTTGATCGAGTATGTTAGGAGGCAAGAGTAGTTATCTCGACATTTATATTTAGGATGAGGCAAAGAAAAAAACAAAAAGAGCTAGACTACTTTCTTTTAAAATAAATTAGACTACTTTTTGTGTATGCATGACAATGCGATTTACAATAACCGTTAAAGGCTACAACACGCCTAGGTGAGGTAGCTTATCCCCCTAAAAGAAAAAATGAAAAGACATCTAAGTCTGGTGGGTCCGATGGACGAAATGTACCGTCCGCGTGGACTTAACACTCTTGCGCGAGCGTTTCGACTGTTGGAAAAGGGTTTAGCGACTTCAGAAGGTCATTCCTGACGTCCGGGGTTGTCGGATGTGAGAGAAGGTTAAAGATTGTGGAGATGACTGTACTACAGAATAAGGAAGCTATGTGGGCTAATGTCACTAAGCGCCCGACCGAAGATGGCGTTACCGATCCTAGTATTTGTCAGTACATCTTAACGGGCCGAGACTGACAAGACCCATATTGAAAATGTGAGTGAGGAGGGGAAGTGGGATTGGCTGGGCTCGCTTTTGTCTAGGGCGGTGGAAGCTTGCGTTAGGAGAGGTCGATGGTGAAAGACCCGAACAGGCACACCCGAAAGGCAAGAAAAGGGGAAAGTTGGATTGATAGAGCCCAACAGTTTTGCACTATGTTCTATTAATTGATATTATGTGGCGTATTAGTACTAGTTTTTGTAGGGTTTTGTTTGACACATTGTCGTTTTCTGGGATAGCTGGATTTTGGGTGTTCGATGTAAAGGGCCTCGACAAAGGCTTGATTTAATTGATTTTGTATTAATGAGAAGCACATTTTTTATTTATTTTTTGTGGTGGCTTGCAAGTTGATTCTTCATTTGGCCCGGAGCGCCCTTTCGAGTTTTCACTACGTCCTCGGCTCACCTTTTGTTTTGTTTTTTTCTTTTCTTTTCTTTTTTTTACGGCTCGCAGCTCGATTTTTTTATTGCCCGGAGTGCTCTTTCGGGTTTTCACTCCATCCTCGGCTGGTCATTTTTTTTAAACTTTTTTTTCATATATTTTTTTAGGACGGCTCGCAACTCGTTTCTTTATTTTGCCCGGGCGCCCTTTCGGATTTTCATCCCGTCCTTGGTTCGTCGTTTGTGCTTCTTCATTGAAATCACTCGTTAACAAGAACTCGGGAAAAGGTTTCGGTATGCATGCGAATCGAGTAATCGATTTTGTCATTTTTGTTGGTTGTACCCTTTGAAGGGTTGCCTACGTATCCGTGTTTAGATGGAGTCAAACCATGTTTGTAGTTCTTAATAGGTGTGAGTGATTTTGCTTTAGACTCGTTATGCCAATCATCGATGTGAGATGTTTAGAGTGTATTCACCCTAGTTAAATTACTAAGGTGGAGTGATTGAGTGTGACCCTTTGAAAGTGACAATTACCGAGATACCGTGTTTGGGTCAGGGCGACTGGCTCGGATGGTTTTGGAATGTGGAGCTAGGTAGTGAGTGACTTTGATGATTTAAAATCCGGAGTTGGTTTTTTGTGGAGTTAAGGCTATGGGCTAGGGTTTCGTAGTTTGGTAGGAAAGGGGAAGCTGAGTAAAAATGACCCAGGCTTCAATCGGGTATGATATAAATTACGTGGGATCTGATTTCCGTGTCTGGCCCTAACGGCTGGGATTATCCTATTGAGCTTGAGTCCTCAAAATTCTGGACTATCTCCTAACGAGTGTCTCGGGAAGGTCTTGAGGGTTGTAATGTAATGAGGCTAGTATTTGGTGCTAGCTGACCAGTCTGTTCATTTTCGCTCTTCGTTTGGACTTGTACTTGATTGGAATTTGATTTTGACCATTGAGTTTGGTCTTGATCATTGAATTGGGTCGGTTTAGTTTGGCCTTGCTTTCACTCCTTTTTTTTTTTGGCTCCTTGTGGCCATTTCAGACTTCTTTTTCTTTTTGTCAGACTAGCACCTATGGTGGGAATTGGTCGGTCTTTATTTGAGGGATGTTTATTGTGGGAAATGGGTTTGCCTTCCGTCTTTGATCACAAGCTAGGTGACTATCTAGATTCGTCGTAGGATTCAGCAACGCTCGTTCTAAGGGATAGTTATGTGGTTTCCTATACCAGACACAGAATAGGTAAAAGAGAACACGAAATCTCAGTTCTTGTAGTTCCTCGTTGCTTTGAGGTTTGTTTGATTGTTATCGATAAATGGCATAGTGGCGAGTTGTAAGCAAGAAAGTGCATTATTAAATTAAGCGATTGTCGAGGCGTTGTGTAAAAAAAGAAATTATTTTATTGATGTAATAAGTGGGCTAGATGCCCGTGATTTGTTGGGGAGGTGGAGGACATGTCCCCTCGCACTTTTCTGACTCGATATATAAAAACAAAAGACATTTGTTATACTATTAGGTCCAGGCCCTAAGACGAACTAGACACTGACTCGGACACAGATTTACTCGTCTTGGCGGGTGCTCGTGTGTTCTCGTGTTCCGTGTGGTTGTTGGGTTCTTTCTTGATATTTAGGACATCCTTCTCTATAGAGTCGAGGTGTGAACACTTAATGGTGTTGTTGAAGACAACATGAACGTTAAATGAGTTCGTGGTGTTATTTGGTTTCTCGGACGGAGGGAGAGAAATTGTCCCGTTTTTTATCATATCTTGTATGACATGTTTGAGTCGATAGCAGGATTTGGTATCGTGCCCGTTACCTTGGTGATATAGCCAGTAAGCATTAGGGGTCCACTTTTTGCCTCGTCTGCCGATTGATGGGTCCGGGGTGGGACCCATAGGCAAGAGTAATGCTTGACCGACTAGGTGCTTAAGAGTTTCGGTGTAGGATGAACTGAGCGGGGTGAACTCCCTGGGTGATCTTTATACTTTGTTGGACATGGTTTTATAAGGTCTTGAGGTTTTCTCCGTATCGACTTTAGGAAGTTTCGATCGGGCGGAGCATTGGGATGATCTGCCCTGGGTAGGCTTTTGGGCATGGTAATTGCCGGGATTGGTGTTTCGCTTTTCATGCCCCTACCCTCAAGAAAATTGAGGCAACTATCGATATGACGGACGAAGGAAGTCAAACGGGTTACCGAAGTATGGATGTTGCGAACCAATTTGGTTAGGGTATTGACATCGTTGCGGATGCTTTTGATGGCGTTTGAATCTACCGACATGTTGGGGAGTGATTATATGAGAAAGAATCAAAAGATCAGAACAGATCCATCGAACGACGTAAGAGACTCGAGGAATGCTCTTGATCGAGCGATACGGAAAGGAGACCCTTGATTTGCGCGTGTTTGCGGTCATAGGGACTCGGGTGCTTTAGACTCTCGGTGTGTTTGACAGAGCGCCTAGTGAACCCATGTCTCTAGAACGAGATGATTTGGCACAAATATCAGAGGTGAGATTTAAAGAGAACTTTCTCTAAACGAGACGACCCAAAATCTTAGACCTTGAGTAGAGGCGACCCTAGCAGCTAAGACAGACATTTAATCACACGGTTGTACGATGTAAGAAGTTGATCATGATTCCGGCTCAGGATCAGGGAGTTTTGATGCATTTCTCTTTTTTTGAAAACGATCGAGTTCTCTTTTTTTTAAAAAAAACAAAACCTTTTCTTACGATAAGGGATTTGTAAAATTGGTATGATGGTGTGACGTGAAAATGTGTTGCTACGTGTGCATCGGGAATCCGACGATAGCGAGAGTGTTAATAACGGTTTTTTCAAAAGAAGCACGGTCCTTAAAGGAACCGGTTTTGAAAGCGTGACATTGCACTTTTATTGAGACCACTACTGATCAGCTAGTTCGATGATTGTGGTGTAGACAGTGCCCGTGACGGGCCGTGATGTCTGGTGACGGCGCTTTTGAAAGCGTGACTAAACCTTTATTACCGAGTTTAGGTAGTGAAAGTGTTTTTAGAAAGCTTTTTAAAATGCGTGGTCATATTTGTCCATCCTTAGAATTTCGATGATGGTGACGGTGTGTAAAAAAGTTTAGTGAATGTAACTGTTTCGGATTCCTTGACTTCATTAATTGAAGCTTTGGCCGTGTTAACGGTATGTGCAAAAATGAAATGTAACCACTTTAGGTGCCTCGGTCCCATTGATTGGGAATTTGGCATTTATTAGCGGTCCTCGTTGTTGTTGGAAAACTACGAGTTTAACTTTGGCCAAGGTGATGGTGCTCAAAAAAGTTTTTTTTTTGAAAGTGGTGGGTGTAAAATTTATCATGATGACAGTATTTAAAATATTCTCTTTTTTTTGAAAAATAACCGTGATTTGACCGGAGTATCGGTGTTCAAAAGGTTGTTTTGAAAAAGGAGAGATTTTTTTTTTCAAAAACGGAGTTGGGTGCGGTTGAATATGTTGTCGTGGTTGATTCCAGATTTTAGTGTTTTATTTGAGTTGTTCAAACACGCTACACATAACTAGGAATTTGTACACACATGCAGGATGCAGACACGGGTAGGTTAGGATAGACTACCGCCCACGAGTAGCCTTCACTTAGGTGTCGACAGGTCATCTGGGGAGATGAGTGTCGTACCGTCTATTCAGAACTACTTGGTTAGTATATCCGCAGGGTACACGTTAGGCGGCCGGAGCGTCAACCGAGGATCTCTCCGCGTGTCCATAAGGATCTTACCGTGAAGAGGTCGATTGGTCCTGATATCGGTTAGGGTGGGCTTTTTAGGGCCAAAACATGTAGTGACCACAACTAGGAACTAGAAAATGAGCTTCACCGACATCGTTTAAGTTACACCACCGTTGGAAATTTGTTTCCAAATCCCCAGCGGAGTCGCCAAACTGTAAACGTCCGTCCGCACCGCACGGCGCCACGCGCACGCCCGTGCGGGACCGACCCGGTTTCATCGCGGCGGCCACCCACGCGGCCCCCTCTCGGTCGGGGGCCGATCTGATCTCGCGTTCGGGGCGATGTGTCGGACCTCGATTCGGATGACGATTCGAACTTGTACTAGACGGGTGCAGGCACCCGTGTTTCTGTTGGAATCGATCGAGTCGTGGTTGTAAAAGTTTAAAAGTCGATATGTTTGGTAAGGCGATCATTTTAGTGAACTGAATTCGTTGCCGATTTATGGAGTCGCCACCGAGTCAATTATGGGGACTCGGAAACCGTTCAAGTCAACTTTGATCCTTAGCCGGCTTAAAGCTGAGGGGCACGGGACCTAAAGATAAAGACTTGTACCCTTAAGCATTCTATGCCTAGAATGACTCTCATTGCCAATGGTTTCGGACATCCGGAAACCGTCGATTCTGAGTAAGGGGTGAGGGTACGTATTGGGAAGCCAACGTCCGCTAGACATCGACACCCAATCCCGCCCGCACGTAGCGGCCTCTACTAATCAATCGCTGGGTTGACAACTTTGTTCCTTTGTTGTGGCAGAAGTACGGTAACATCCATTGTTTTAACCCTATGCCTTTTGCTATGTCGGTTATTTAAGAACAAGTAAGTTTTGTCGTCGAAGTAGTAGTGTTTACATTATTTGCATGCGATTTCACGTGACAAGCAGGCCATGAAAAGATGCACATAGCAGATTAAAGAGTACTAGTATTATACGTATTAGCAAATCAATTTTAACGTGATAATACGGATATTAGTCATTCTCGTGATATACCTTACCCGGTATTCTGATTAAGATGCGTCGGTTCCGTATTAATAGGGATGCATCGAACAATGTAAGGTGAGCACCGAGACTAATACGGAACCCGGCCATCGTTTTCTTCAGTTTTAGCTTGTTTACATTTTGAATTTCGTGTTAGGTGATTTAGCATGCGATTATAAGGTCATAAAAGCAATAAATCATACGAAAAACTGTAAATGCGAATGTAAGTAAATCACATAGTGAGGAGTTGCATCCTCGGAGTATACGCTAAACGGGACACGATGCATAGATAGTTGAGAACGCATCTCGGAACTACTCGGGTCTATTTAGAATGTTTTAGTGTTTATGATTGAGGTTGGGACGTTACGTATTTTAGTACGTGTAATAGATCGTTGAAGCCGTATATTCTGTTGTAAAATCACACTCTTTACGCATGTGATTTTACAACTGAGTATACGGCTTCAACGGTGTGATTCTACAGTAAAAAGAGAGCGACTCTCCAACATAAGGAGTGTGACTATACAGCCTCAAATGGGTGACTATACAGCCAACACTGCATGACTATACAATATAAAGCGTGTGACTTTGCATCATAACAAGTGCGACTGTGTAGATCCAAAGGTGTGATTGTACATCATTCTGTACAACCAACTCTGTATGACTGTACAACCAACTCTGTATGACTGTACATCATTCTGTACAACCAACTCTGTACAACCGTATCACACTCTTTACGCATGTTGTTATTGCAGCAGAATGTCGGATGCGAAGAAGAAAGTTCAAACGAAGACCAGTAAGAATAAGGCCGTGGCAGAGACATCAGTCCGCGAAAATGTAATTGATGATACATTGGTTGTGGACCAAAATTTGGGTAAGAAGAAACATAAGAAGAAGAAGACTGTTGTAAAGTCTATTGAAGATACATCAGGGGACCACATCGTTGCCGAGACGAATGTGGTGGAGACAGAAATCGTTGACGAAGGCAGGCACAAGAAAAAAAAGAGGGTGACTTTTGATTCACCGGTCGTCGACCAAAATTTAGGTAAGAAGAAACATAAGAAGAAGAAGACTGTTGTAAAGTCTGTTGAAGATACATCAGGGGACCACATCGTTGCCGAGACGAATGTGGTGGGGACAGAAATCGTTGACGAAGGCAGGCACAAGGAAAAAAAGAAGGTGACTTTTGATTCACCGATCGCCGATCTGGATGTGGGTGAGGCAAAAAGTGTTGAGGAAAGCAGGCCAAAAAAAAGAGGAGAGTCAAATCTGATATAGTGGCCGACCCCACATACGTGAGTGTGTCTCGGAGGAAGAGGGGGGGACCGCCAAGAGGGTCAGCCAGATGTTCACTGTAGGCCCAAGCGGTTGCACCAACTAATTGCGCAATTATCGGATGATCAGAAAGAGAGGGTGCGTGGTGTTGGCTTCGGCGGGCTCTTGGACCTGAGGATCGAATCGGTCCCCACTGACCATGCGCTTATGTTCCTACGTGCATTTTCTGATGGGTCCCATATTTTTCGCGCCTCACGCCGGGAGGCATTCATGATGTCAAAGTACGACATCCACGATTGCCTCCAGCTACCTTTAGGCCCTCATCCGGTGAAATTAATCCCAACACAAAATAAGAAAGGGGCAGACTCACCTGACGTGATCAGGTTAAAGAGTACCTGCCGGAAGGGGTTCGATGTGGTTGACAGCAGCGGGCCAATAACATTAGGGAGGGTGCACGAAAAGTTAATGGCAACCAAAGCTGCTGACGACGACTTTGTCCGCAGGTTCGTGTTGTTCGCGTTGTCATCATTCCTCGCGCCTACTACGAACAACTCACTGGACCTGAGTCTGCTGGCCGCAATGGAGGACGTGCACTTGATTGGTGAACAGGACTGGTGTAGCTTTGTCCTGCAGGATCTGGTGCAGGCAGGTAAGGGGACGCGTGACCCCAACAAAGTCATCAACTACCTCCGGGGGTGCATCCCCATTCTGATGATTGCGTACTTCCAGCGCTACGATTTCCGTAGCGAGACTTGCAGATGCGACATACCATTTATCGCACATTGGGATGCACGGAAAATAAGCGATCGTCTTGCTGGGGAACTGGAGACGGGATCCCTGGGAAATCAGCTGCGTTCGAAGGTGTCGTACCCACGTACATGTGGGAAAACAGGCAGCGAGTGCACCCCCGCTATAACGATGCCCTCTGACAAACAGCACTCTAGTCCAAAAAGAATAACGACAGGGGTGGAGAGAGGCGATCAATCGGAAGGCAACGCGGTTGACGTAAGTGATCTCCCAGCCACTCTATAGAACATCAATTTATTGTTCGTGAAACGATTTAATCTGAAAGTCTTGCCTATGTTTTAAAAAAAAACTGATAGTCACGGTCGTTATGATCACACTCATCCTGATGTACAGTCACATACTATTAGCTGTATAGTCACACACTATTACTTGTATAGACACACGCATTATGTTATCCAGTCAGTACTATAACCTGCACAGTCACACGCTATAAACTGTATAGTCACACACTTTATTCCTTACAGTCACACACTTAGATGCTTAGTCATAGTTACACTGCCAGCCTCAACACCACTGAGCTTCGCACTAATGATTTGACTTCAACTGAATTATAGGACGACCGGCGTTTTCTCATGGAATTCCGAAGGTGCGCGCTAGCCTTTTGCGGTTTCTGTGAGCAGGCTGCCTCAAAAGTAAGAGAAATATCGACGAGGAACAATGCAGTTCCAAGTCAGGACCCGTCCTCCCAATAATTCTGGGAAGATCCATCTGTCCTCCGGTATATCAATGAAGTCGTTTTGTTGGCCGGCCAGTTGAAGCAGACTACCCAGAAATCCCCCGTCGTTGAGGGCGAGCAGCAGCGCGATGCTGAAGCCTGCGGTCTGGTACGCCAAATTATGCAAGACTTGCGTGATTCTGGTTACGCGGATGAAGATATTGACAAATCAGGTTTCTACGTGGGAGATGATGATGGAACAGAGGGTTACGATGATGAGGGGACTTTTGATGGTGGCATCGTGACACCAGGTTTCTGTGAGGGGGAAGTTGAAGAGAATGATGCCGCTGTAGAAATCAACCAAGACTCCGCTGTGAAGGGTTCGGTGGACATGAGTCCGACCGTAGTGGTAGCTCTACGGGAAGCAGGGTGGGGGACAGCGGACGCACGGTCGGCTTTAGATGTAACACCAGCTCCGCCCGATGCGACAGTCAGTTCTAGCCTTGAGAAGGAACTGCACAAAGCAGGCTGGGCTGTAGCGGACGCTGTTGCCACCATGCCCGCGACAGAAGAAATCGTCACGACCAATACTCAACAGACAGACGATGGTTCAGTGACCAGGACACACCCGGAGGCTAAACATCATCGGTACATCTTCCACTCCGACGTGGCATTTGAGTGCATGGACACGATTCCGGACAATTTGGGCTGCACGTTGGACTGTGGAAGAGTAATGAGGGGGCAGCTTGTAATCTCTGGATTCATGTGCTCCAACATCGTCATCTTCTGGGATATCCTCAGCGTACGGAAAGACGTAATCGACTACGTCTTCGACCGGGGAACGCCACGTACGTCAGGGTACGTACTTATTGTCCTGGTCGTGTTGTTTTTTAAAATGCACGTGCTAATCGGGACTTCGTTTGTTCTGCAGCGAAATGTTGGTCGAGTACACAGCTTACGACTGTATCGCGAGATGCGACATGCAGACGCTCGAGCCTGGCCTGGAGGTGATGAATAACGTCGTTGACTGCTGGTGTAGGCTGCTGAACCACCTGGTGCACGACAAAAAAGCATCAAGAGTAACCAGTAGATGTTACTTCTCTCTTGGACATACGGTACGTTCAACCCCCAAATTAGGTGTATAATTGCAGTCAATTGGCTGTATAGTCACACACTGTTACCTGTATAGTCACACCCATTGTGTTGTCCAGTCACCGCTATAAACTGCACAGTCACACGCTACAAGCTGTATAGTCACACATTTTACGCTGTACAGTCGCACTCATGTCAAACACAAACTGACTACATGTATTACCATCAATGCATGTGAGCAGGCCCTAGTGTTGTCATTGTGGAAGGAAGGAGGCAGGGGCAATAAATATGACAAGGAAATATTTTACGTGTGGGACGAGTGGATAAAAAATAGTTTCTCTGACTTTGCTTTGGACTCGGACATGGTATTATCCTGGACATATTGTCTATTCGTAGTTGTTATCAACCCATAATCCTGACGCATTGTTTGCAGGTGTTCGTCCCGATCTTGACGGGTGACGAGGGTCACTACAGTTGCGCCTGCATCAACTTCAATTCTGGGCAAATAGAGTACCTCGACAACCAGTTGTACGATAAAGATTTTACAAAGTTGTCTTACTATGGCATTACTCGGACAGCGGTCAGGCCCTTTTAATTTAATATTGAATCAATTATGTGACCGGAATGTGTCCAACAACTGATCCTGTTTGAACTTGTTTTGCAGGTTAATAAGATGGGGGAGTTCATGGTACAACTAGGGATGGAGAAAGGTGAGAAGGTCCGTGCTTTTAAATTGGTAAACGTTCCCTTATCATGGCAGGGAGTGAGGTACTCCGCCAATGATTGTGGAGTGTACCTGATGGTGCACATGATGTTGTACAACGAGTCCCCGTTCAACTGCTCCTTGGGGACAATGGCAGCCATGAATATGTGCAGGGCGGAGATCACGGCTACCCTTATACTGAGCGACGCGAACAAGATGAGGAACGTTGTTTTGCAGAAAGTGATTGAATTCGGAAAATACAAGGAATCGTTGGAATCTGCTCGTACGTTTAAAACCACTCCTGTGAAGGCAACCGCCAAGAAGCGTCTGAGCAAATCACCGAAAACACCTGGACCCACCCCCAGATCAGTCCTAGAAGAAAGACAGTCGGCGATTAAGTCTCGGATACGGGGCTGTGGAGATGGGTTGGGTTGCTCCTTGAACCAGGGTGAACCTGCCCCGGACGCCATTGTCATGTCACTCGTATTTCACCTACGAGTGGGGCTGACGAGTGGGATGCTCAGCCTGCGAAAACACACCGCCGACTACTGCTTCCTCGACGATAATGGGTACGACGAAATGTAAGTGACCGTCTTTTGTTCCTGATGCGTGTTTCATATTACACCTACTAACCGGTGTCAACAAATCCGCAGTGAACGCTTTGGGTCCTACAGCCCTCGTGCGCAGCTGAAGAGGCGTGACATTCAACCGCTCTTCTCCGTCGGTGGCATGAGCGCCGCTGTGCTGGAGTGTTGGTCGCACCTAATGAACTGGTGCGAATCAGACGACAACCGGCGTGGGTTATCCTCCCCCACGGACCCAACGATGGCGTGGTTCTTAATTCAACACATGGTATGCCCCCATAACCTACTACCTATCAAACTAAATAGTACAAATGATCCTCATTCACATTAAATAGTTAGAAATAATCACAAAGTTCACTTAGTACAGTCACACATGTTGACATGTACAATCACATGCTATCAGTTGCACAGTCACACATATTGAGGTGTACAATCACGTGAAATACGTTGCACAGTCACACATGTTGATGTGTACAATCACTCTTGTTGAGGTGCACAATCACACTCTGCACGCTGCAAAGTCACGCAGCTTAGTCTGTACAATCACGTGCTATAAGTTGCATAGTCAGGCATTAAATAGTACAAATGACCCCCATTGACATTAATAGTCAGACATCACTTTGCAGAGTCACTCTTGTTGAGGTGCACAATCACGTGACATAAGTTGTATAGCCACGCACATTATATAGTCAGACATCCTAGAATTTGAATTCACACTGTCATGTATAGTCACACTCTGCACGCTGCAAAGTCACGCGGCTTAGTCTGTACAATCACACACTTTGCGATGTGCGGCCACGCACATGATATATTCCATTCTCGCATCCTGTCACTGATGACAACTAATATTCGCCATTCGTTAGGACTCACTGACCCGTATACTAGAACGACCCGACTCAAGTACCCCTGCGGACGAAGACACTGACGGCCTGTACGAAGCGTGGGACAGATTCATACAAGACTGCGCCGGGACATTCGACTTGAACGCCGAACTGTTGTTTTTCCCGGTGCATACTATGGGGCACTACGCGTGCGTGTGCGTCAACTTTAGAGAAAGAACAGTTGATATCCTCGATCACCAGACACACGCCCCAGGGTCGCATATGTTCCGGGTGTCCAGCGAGATAGTAAGTTGCACGCATATGCTTTATTTCACCACGTCAAAAATATTCTACTGCTTGGGTGCTGATGTTTACTATTACCTAATATTGCAACAGATGCAAGCATTGAGGGTCTACATGGACGAGAAAGGGCTGATTAAGGGCAGTCACCTGGCGAATTTTGAGCATCGCCAAGTAAATTTGGAATGGCAGAGCGCCCGGAAGAACGATCCGGAGTCCGGCATTTTCTGCTTGATGCATATGTGCCTGTACGACGGTGCGCCGTCACCCACGCTGATATTGGGTCAAAGCTCGGGAGGCGTTACTCGTCGTTCGAGGTGGCAGCAAGTCTCGTACTTGCTGACATGAATGAAGCTCGCGACGACGTGTTGCCGAAAATTCGCACTTTCATAAGAAACGCTACGTGCATATGGATCAAACTCGATGACAAACGTAAACTGGGGAGACTCGTGGAACGAAAGACCTCAGCGAACCGTAAGGCATGAATGTGTAGTGAAGTAAAAACATTTTTTTGTGAATATAGAAAAAATCGCATGTTCGAGTATCTTCTGAGTATCAGATGAATGACAACTCAGTATCAGGGTCGCATGTGCGACGTGATACAGTCACGCCACAGTCAAACTCTTGCAGAGTCATGACAGACGACCACAAAATCACCAATTAATTATACTAACTACCTCTGCATATATGTCCATCCATTTACTTTCAGATTATTTCACCCTTAAAAAAAACCGATGGTTCCCTTATTTACAGAAGACACGAAAAAAAACAATACACGCACCGTAAAATCGGATTATTTCCCAATAACAAAACGATGATTCGAAAACGATGTCGACAAAATATAAACTGTACATTGAGTGATGTTTATGAGTGCGACTGCGAATTGATGTTTGTGAGTCTCAATGCACATTGAGAACACAAACCATCACCTCACTCTGCTAACCCTATTTACTTTAGAAGGATAGGGCCCCCACCTAACTCAATTAATATTTACTGCCCCCTTTACTACCTCCCCCCTTCAAATACCAACGCCATTTTTACACCAACTACTTCCAACTTCACCTCTTTAAACCTAACAAAAAATGGCAAGCAAAATAGAAGAAATCAGAAAAATGATCGAGGAGTACGATGGTTTGTTGAATACCACTAGATCAAATGAATTAAGAGCCATGCAGCTAGTCGCTCCTGCCATAGACGCGAGGACCTATATGGCATTCATTGGCAGTACAGAAAAGGAGACCGAACTGGACGACTACATCGAATTCTTGATGAAAAAGTGTATTGGATGTTTCCACACTAAGAAAGCGTTGCAGTGTGATTTGGCCAACTTGAGGAAGATGCTTCAAAAAAACGGGGGTTAATTATGCATGTAGCGAAAATGAAGGGTGTAATGGACGTATCATGTTTCAAGTACTGGATGTTTTAATGTGTTTTGAGATATAAAATATATAAGTAGTGGATGTTTTTACGTTTCAAGAATATTTTTATGTTGTTTCAGAATGTGACTTTTCTATTTTTTTCGCTATTTCTCTATCGTTGTTTCACTATTTCTCTATTTTTAGGTTTCTACGCTTCATTTTGGAGAATCACTGTCAGTGTTTTGTAGAATCACAGACATTATCTTGTACAATCACACTCCCACAATGCTACTGTAGAGTCACACCCTGCCTACTGTAGAATCACGTTCATTGTATTGCACAATCACACTCACTTGTTTTATGTCAACCAAATATTAAGTTAGTACTGTTTGTAGCGTTTAAAGATAATACATTCCAGAACAAAAACAATTTTTTTTACGACTACGCCATATTAGAAATAATTAAGATCGACAAAAGACGTAACGACTACGCCATGTTTTACGACTACTGTAGACACCCGCATTTTGACTGCCAGGTGTCTATGGCAGTTTCCAAAAAACACCCGATGATGATCGGACGCTAACGTGCTTCTATGCGCTCGGATACGGGCTCAAATCCATTAATCGCTGGCTAACACACTTACAGAGTAAAAATCTCACAAAATCAACCTCGAATCCAGGCCCAGCGGACCGTTCCGAGCCAAACAAGACTAATTTGGGCCAAAACCGACACCGGAATTAAAACCGACTTTTTGCGATTGGGTCAACCCTGGTCAAGGTCGTTTCCGAGACATACAAAACAACCATTCACAACATCAAAAGTCCAACTCAAGAAGCAAAACCAACAGTCCATCTTCAGACGGGCCATCAGGTCAAGTCCGTCAAGGCAAAACCCTAGACACCAAAGTGCATGACCATGCCTATATAAACACCCCCATGCAACACACTTTCACACATTGAAAAAAAAACCCTAGAGCAAC
This sequence comes from Agrostemma githago, assembly GCA_958450325.1. NCBI lineage: Eukaryota > Viridiplantae > Streptophyta > Magnoliopsida > Caryophyllales > Caryophyllaceae > Agrostemma > Agrostemma githago. Next base: position 57,152,450 of record OY288241.1, read on the forward strand.
CCTACACACACATACAACATCTATTACAAACCCTAATCAAACCCTAGCAATTCCACACTAGCAAAAAAAACCCTAAACCTAGTTTTAGGAATCAATCCCGAGCCACCACAACTTAACCTCCATAAAACCTCGAAGACTCTTGTGTTAAAGCCACGGTTACGAGTTCGATCCGAGACAAGAACATGTAGGTTGAGGATGTCAAAACCCCGTTCTCTCCTTCTTCTCTTCCTCTCGTCATCTTCTTCGCTTTTTCTTACCTTTTTTATTTCTTTATTTTTTTTTTCTTTATTGCATCATAATATCGATAATACTAATACAAAACATTAAAATACTTATCGATTTGTGTCGAATAAGAGGGGTATCGGAATAAGGAAACACGAATATACAAGTGTACTGCACACAGCGTTGACGGTCGCTTGTTCCAATACCCCGATTATTTGATTATTGAGATAAGTTAACTTAAACAATATTTTTTTTATTTCATTTGCATCATTATCATTAGTCGTATATTTACATTATTTTTCAAAAACAAGCATTATATTTAATAAGGGTCGAAACCCGTTGATGCGGATCCGACATCAAACAATTCGCAAGAATTAATTATGATGTCGGGATGCGGAGGGAATCAAGTCGAGTTTTTTTAATTAAAGTATCGATATATTAGATTCGATACCAATTCCATAATTGGATGTCGAATCTAATGATTTAGTCAAATAAATTAATTAACACGATTTTCGTTGAAGCTAATATAGATGTCCTCTAATTCAATTGGATTAATTACGACATTAATAAACGCGGAGAAAATTTATATCGTGCTAGTTAACTTAAAACGACTTACATTATTTTCTTTATTTTTTCACTCTAGTATTCCATATCGATTCCATAATCGGATATGGGATATAACGAGCATCAAAATCAAAATCGAGTATAAATTATTCCAAGTATTTAATATCGATTTCATAGTCGAATATTGAATACGACGAATATCGAAAATATTAAGTCGAGTGCAAATTACGCAATATTTGTACGCGATTTAATAAAATCATCAATTTTCCGAAGAAAACAATTTCGCTCTTTTTTATTATTATTCTTCGAACATCATTTTTTTAGACAAAACATTTTTTTTTTTAGATCTTGATATTTTTTTTTCCCTTGACTTTGGTCAACACGTGTTAATCCATCACGTGACCTACTATTCTTTCCAAAATCATGCATTCATCACATCTATATCTTTATTCAATCTATTACTCGTTACATCGTTACTAACGGTTTGATTGTTTCCTTTGTCGATTTTTGTCGTTTATTTTATTTTACTAAAATGAATCCACATGCTAAAATTCCACTTTGACGTAGAATTAATTGCATTAAATTGACTTAGAAACCCTTTTCAATTTCATTCACATGTTTAGGGAAAATAATCTTTGCATATCATTTTCCCGTTTAACTAGCGCGCGTATTGTAAGTCACTCGAATTCTTAGTAGAGGCCGCTAATGTGCGGGCGGGGTTGGGTGTCCTTTGTGGGCTTCCCAACACGTACCCTCACCCCTTACTCAGAACCTCGGTTTCCGGATGCCCGAAACCGTTGGCGCACGAGAGTCATTCAATACACAATATCCGATAATGTCGGTATTGGTATCAAATGCAAAGGGACGAGCCCAATAAACTCTGACATCGGAAATGGGCCGTATTTTGTATACGGACCACTACGACATAGAGTGGGCTCGAATGGTTCCGAATAACCACAAAATTCGGTGGCGACTCCACATAGACCTAAATTTCAATTCGATCCATTTCATATGGAGATTCATTCGCCTACCCAAACCCGCGCGTGGCCGCGTCGGGGTGGACCTATGTCATGTCCACAACTACGCCATATTAGAAATAATTAAGATCGACAAAACCGATGTGACTGTGAAGGGATGTTTGTGAGTCTCAATGAAACGTTGGGAAACACAACACCCACCTCAATCTCTTAACCCTAATAAATATATGAGAATAAGCCCCCCACCTAACCCATTAAATTTTCACCCCCCCCCCCCCCCCCCCCCTTACTGCCTAACCCATTCATTTTCAACCCCCTATTTACTGCCTCCCCCTCTTTAAATACCAACACCATTTTTATCACCTTAACCACTTCAACTTCACCACTTTTACCAGCCACTACATACAACTCCACCACTTTAACCTATAAAAAATGGCCAGCAAAATAGAAGAGATCAGAAGTTTGATCGAGGAGTACAATGGTTTATTTGATTCCACTGTGTCCAATGAATTAAGAGCCATGCAGCTAGTCGCAACTGCAATTGACGTGAGGCGCTTCGTGGCGTCCACTAGTGATACACATAAAGACGCCGAACTGGACAACTACATCCAGTTCTTGATGAAAAAGTCTATGGAGTGTTTCCGCACAAGGAACAGGTTCCAGCGTGACTTGGCCAACTTGAATAAGATGCTTAAAAAGTACGGAGGTTAAGTATGTATGGGTTAAGATGTACCGTTTAGTAATGGTCATTTTTATGTGTTTTAAGTTTTAATGAATGTTAAAGTGTAGCGTTTAATGTTCAAGTGTAGCGTTTAATGGATGTTTTCCGCACTATGTCGTAGAATGTTTTCCGCGTTTTAGGGTATGCAAGTATTACATGTTGTGTAAGAGATGGACTTTTTCTAAAGTACAAATATTTCCATCGCTATTGCGCTATTTCTCTATTTCCATCGCTATTTTTCTAATGTACAGACACATGGTGTATAGTCACACTCAACAAGTTTTATAGTCACACTAAACATGGTGTATAATCACAGTCATCATGTCATAGAACTAGTTTAGGTTTCTACACTTCATTTTGGAGAATCACAGTCAGTGTATTGAAGAATCACAGTCATTATCTTGTACAATCACACTCCCACAATTAGTGAAACCACAGTCCACCTCTTGTTCTACAATCACACATTGAATGCTGTAAAGTGGCACTCATTGTGTTGCACAATCACACTCACTTGTTTCGTGTCACCCAAATATTAAGGGCATAATGTTCCTGTACAGCTGTATTTGTAGCCAAAGATGCTGCATTTCAGAATAAAAAAGACTGCTATTTCAATGTATTCTTACAGTCAAAGGAACAAAAACAATTTTACGGACCCCCACGCTTTACGACTACGCCATATTGGAAATAATTAAGGTCCGCAATAGCATATACAATATCACGGACCTTGACCATTTCAAACGTCGACAAGTCTTTATGTTTCACAAAGCAGGAAATTGCCCCCATGATCTAAGACTTAAACCATATTAGAAATGATTGAGGTCCGCAATATACGAAAAACAATGTCACGGACCTTGACCATTTCAAACGTCGACAGACTTTGTGTTTCCAAAAAGAATGTTCCTAAGTAACAGATGATATTCATGAACAATCCTCCTCGGCAATCCCTGCCGGGTCCTCCTCCTCCTCCTCCTCCTCAACATCAATAAGTGGGTACTCAGCAAATGGGTTGGGGCAGTTCCTCTTGTCATGGTGCCCCATCCTCTTGCAGTTCTTACACAGCCGTTTAGGCTTGGCGGCAATTGCAGCAGCCTTCGCCTTAGAAGAAAGCATCCGCTTCCCAGTGCCCTTGTTCTTGGCTTTCTTCGGGGGCAATATGGTTATTTCAATTGAGCTCGTACAGCCGAGGATCTCCTCTAATTCTTGCGTCTTGCTACATGGGCCAGCAGAGACAATATCGGACCTGAAGTCGCGAATGACGTCAGCTAGATTACTAACGTCTTCCTTACCCATTTTGCTGACATGACTGACGGTCTCATAGAACTCCGAGAACAGCCTCGTGACTGTAAAAGCCTTCTCATCGCGTAGGCGACTCTCTGACAGGGGACACGCATTAACATTACGTAGAGCATCCTTTGTCTATCTACATGCCACGTACCGTTCTGGGATCGTCTCCCGTCCTTTCGAAGAGTATATCCAAATGGCGTGCCTACAAAGAATTTTATACCGACAGAACTTCCTGCAAGTACACCTGACCTCACAGGTACCTGCGAGTGCATTAAAAAACACATAAAGAGTGCGACTGTTGACCGTACAGACGGTGGCTACGCAACGTACGGGATGAGACTCCGTAAAGGTATGATCACAACCTTGACAGGATACAGTCACACCCATAATGCTGCATAGTCACAGTCCTTACGATGCAGAATCAAACGAATTGCGTTGTACAATCACACGCACCGCGTTCCAGAGTCGCACCCTTTATTGTGTACAGTCACATTCAATGAATTATGGAAAAAAACTCGTTACGTTTAGAATCAAAACGTTTAGATCATATAATATGGCTACACGAAATGGACAGTGACTTTTTATGCCAGTACCTGGGTTGTATTCAACAATGTAGTTGCGGTCCCGGATGGAGTCCAGTACTGTTGTCACTTCGATCCCGTCCTTCTCCTGATACCCACGAACGCTGCACGTGTACAGCGAAAACTTAACCTCTTCCTGAAAGTGTGCAAAGGCGACGTGCGTGTACACCCTTGCCACGTGGCTCTCCATCGGATTCGTCGATCCAATTTTGGGGAATGACTGCCGGTTATCGTTGTCTAGCCTCTTCTGCATGTGCCTTTGTTGGTCCATCGCACTTTCGAAACGCATCCAGAACTGGACCAACGTACCATTGTTGTCTTCAAACTTTTTGAAGAAACTGTTCTCACTCTCTGATCTCTGCGTTGTCCTCATAATTCCGGACATCCTCACCTCCCTGCAATGCGCGGCGACCCATTTGCTCCTCTCTTCGAACATATTTTCGAACCATTCGATCCCAACAGCATCACGGTCGATCATAATCCGCCCCCACCTGTCGTCGAACTCCGATGCCTCGATGTCATCATCCCATATAATTGCATTGAGAGCTTTTACAAAGTCCGAGGCCTCCTCTCTTGATCTGCCATACTTTGTTGGAACCTTGTTCATGATGTGCCACGTGCAGCACCGTTAGTGCGCTGCTTTGAATATTTCAGGGAAGGCTTTTAAAATTCCGGGATCCTGATCTGTAATGATATAACACGGTTCCTTCCCGCCCATGGCTTCCAGAAACCGGGAGAGGACCCATATAAATGACTCGTAGTCCTCCTTAAATAACAACGCCCCACAGAACGTGACAGACCGTTTGTGGTTGTCCATGCCAGTGAACGGTGTGAACATCATGGAATACACGTTGGTTCCGTACGTTGGGTCGAACGAAACTGCATCCCCGAATGCCGCGTAATTCCTTCGAGCTGCACCATCCGCCCAAATGACCCTGCGTAAGCTTCCGTCTGTATCCACATCGTAGTCAAAGTAGAAATCCTCCTGACTGTCCCTCAAACTCTTGAACCGGTTTATGAACAATTGACCATCCTGCTCGTGGACGAAGCACTTGACGTCCCTCCCCCAGTTCTTGAAATTAACCAACGATGCTCCGATGTTCTGATATCCGCTCGACAACTCCTTGCATATCTTGTACGTTCGAGTCGCCCCGATCTTCAGCTGCACACACAAAAATGCAACTGCATTGGTCTCGCACAGTTGGCAGTCAACCATACACTAACAACATTGTTGACAGACATTACGCACCCTCGAGTTGCAGACGATCATCTCCTTGTGATATCTTGATAGATTTCGAGATGACTTTTGAAACTCTCTGTCCTTGACCGTCACAAGATCGTGGTTGTGTTCTTTGATGAACTCTTCAATATAAAACCCCCCGATCATTGCACAGAGCCTAATTCTTGCTCCACATTGCATCCTCGTAGCCTTCGTAATCCTTTTGGGTTCGTACGATCCCGCATACTCTTGCCCCTCCTTCTCTCCCGTGCTCGACAGCTTCACCATGCTCTGGCTGGCTGTTTTGCCCTCCTTGTTACAAGCCAACAATTTCTTCTTGATCGAACCATCAAATGATCTAGTTGTCGTGTACCTATTCGCCTCGAAACCAACATAAAATGCGTAAGCTTGATAAAACTTGAATGCTCCATCGATGTCCACGAACTTCTGCCCTACGTAAGGACAATCACTGTGTCTTCAGCTGGCATATAGGTTGGAACAAAAAACAAATTATCAAAGGTTGGACACTATCAATCTTGCAACGCATGCATTCATCTCTGACCTTATTGAAGTGTGACTTTTCTGAACAACGACCGTGACTTTGCGCGTATAACAGCATGATTGTTAGAGCTTAACACCCACACCGCATAACAAAAGCAAGTACAACTACAACCCAAGATGCAATACCAACAATAATAAATATATATATATATATATATATATATATATATATATATATATATATATATATATATATATATTCTCAACAACTAAAAAACACGCGCAATAATAAATATAACAATGATAAGGAAACAAACATATATATTTTGAATAGTAACAGCAACTTCAACGTAATACAACTACGCCTACAGCTAAAACTACAACTACAACCAACAAAATAATAATATGCAATACTACAACTACGCCTTGATTAATATCCAAGTACAACTACAAACCAATATGCAATACTCAACAACAACAACAACAACAACAAAAAAAAATACAATGATAGATATAACAATGATAAAGAAACCAACATAAATATTTGGAATAATAAAGAACCTTCAACGTAATACAGCAGAACAACTACAACAACAATGAACGTGTGACTGTCTATCATATTGAGTATGACTGTCACGTTATAACGGTGTGACTCTGCAAAAATATCAAACCAAACAAAACAATGTTCGACTGCACATTTTCCTGACTGTTCTCATTTAACAAACCAAATATATATGTATATATCCATCTTACCTCCTGCATGTTGCCCAGAAATATCCCCCCTCTATATAAAACTACAACTACATGCAACCAACAAAATAATAATTTGCCTTGATTAATATCCACAACACATAAGAACTACAAGTACAACTACAAACCAATATGCAATACTCAACAACAACAAAAAAAAAAATACAATGATAGATATAACAATGATAAATAAACCAACATAAATATTTGGAATAATAAAGAACCTTCAACGTAATACAGCAGAACAACTACAACAACAGTGAACATGTGACAGTCTATCATATTGAGTATGACTGTCACGTTATAACGGTGTGACTCTGCAAAAATATCAAACCAAACAAAACAATGTTCGACTGCACATTTTCCTGGCTCTTCTCATTTAACAAACCAAATATATATGTATATATCCATCTTACCTCCTGCATGTTGCCCAGAAATTTTCAACTGCACATTTTGACCATCGCGTGGTTCTTCGAGGAACAACACCATTAGAGCATAAAGACGTACAGCAATTTACGAATTAGGGTTTAGTTATTCTGAATAATGGTATAGATAGAGGGAAGCTTTTTTATTAAGGATAAATTTCGAATTTTAGTGAGAACTTGGTGAGAAATTTGGGATGATTTTCAAATTTTGGTGAGTGAGTGAATTTTGTTGATTCAAAGGGTGATAGATTTGGTGATAGGAATGGTGATGGCATGCTGTACTTTTGCCCTGCTGCTCTGCTGCCTGCTGCTTGTCATTCACGGACATATTCTCCCTTTTTTTTTTTTGATTAATCTTAGCCATCCATCCAAACCAAATCAAGGGCCAAAAACACAACTTCCCAACTTCCCACTTTTCATCAAACTCCCTTGATCCCTTTTCTATATATATATATTAGGTTTTTTTCCAGCGATCTCATTGGTCCGTTTCATCAAACCACAAATTAGGAAAGTATCATAAATAATAATAAAAAATCAATTAGAGAATCTTTTAATTATTATAATATATATTTAATTTATTATATTAATGTGATGTTTTACAATTCTGAGGAAAAAAACTTTAGAGTTCATTTTTTTAAAAACATTATCGTAAAATAAATTATAAAAATAAAATAATTAGGTTCGTGGTAAAAAAATTCTTTCATCAGAGTATAAATTTCATATTATTTGTTTCACATTTTGTGATGAATTTATTACATATAACAGTTGTAAAATTATCCCACATCGACAAATTTAAATATGATGATGAAATTCTATATTATAAATAAGAGTAATCATTCGTTCTTCGATATCTATCAAAAGTCTTTTGAATCTAAAAAAGAGTTCTTAAGACTATAAACCTCAATTAATTATCCTATATTAAAAATTATGATGAGGTGATGAAATTTTAGAATATAAATAAGAGTAATCATTCGGTTATAAATATCGACCAAGAAAAACTTTTAAATTATCCCACATCGAAAAATTATAATGGGGTGATGAAATTCTATATTATAAACAAGAGTAATGATATATTTTTTAGTCTTAAAAAGAGCTGATGAAAGACTATAAACTTAAATAAATTATCCCACATCGAAAAATTATGATAAGTTGATGAATTCTATATTATAAATAAGACTAATCCTTCGTTCTTAAATATCAATCAAAAAAACTTTTAAGTTTTAAAAAGTCTCTTAATAAGCCTACAAATTTAAGTAAAAATAATCTCACATCGAAAATTTATAATAAGGTAATGAAACTTTATATTATAAAATAATATTTCATAGTAATCATGTGTTCTTAGATATTAATCAAAAATCTTTTAAATCTTAAAATATACTCTGTATTAAGACTTTAAACTTAAGTAAAATTATCCCACATTCGAAAAATTATAAAGATTCATTAAATATAAAGCTTTTGAGTCGTAAAAAAGTTGTTAAAACTATACACTTAAATAAAAAATTATAACACTTAAATAAAAATTATAATAAGATGATGGAATTTTATATTATAAATAAAACTAATAAAAAAATTCCTTAGACATCAACTAACTTAGGTCTTGATAAGACTACAAACTTAAAATTCTCCCACATCGAAACAACATCGAAATAATTAAAATAAGTTAAGGTGATAATTCTATATTATAAATAAGACTACAAATTTTAGTTGAATTATCTCACATCGACAAATTATAATAAGGTGATTGATTTCTATATTATAAATAAGACTAATTATTTGTTCTTAGATATAAATCAAAATTGTTTGAATCTTAAAAAACTCTTAAGACTATAAATTTAGGTAAATTATCTCACATCGAAAAATTATACCCTTCTTTTGAGTCTTAAAACACTCTTAAAGCTATAAAATTAAGTAAATTATCCCACATCAAAAAAATTATATTCCATTCGGTCACTATTTTTTGATTCATTTCATTAAAATACCTCTCACAAATATTAAGGTCATGGATATCAATATTTTAAGACATTTTAAGTCTTAAAAAATCTCTTAATAAAATTACAAACTGTGGACATGATGTAGGTCCACCCCGACGCGGCCACGCGCGGGTTTGGGTAGGCGAATGAATCTCGTGGTGAGATTGTTCTCGGGTTCGAAATTTAAGTCAAAATGGAGTCGCCACCGAATTTTGTGGTTATTCGGAACCATACGAGCCCACTCTATGTCGTCATGGGCTTTACACAAAGTAAGCCCACTTCGATTTCAGAGTTCATTGGGCTCGTCCCTTTGCATTGCAATATCGATACCGTATAAACCGGCTTTCGTATATAGAATGACTCTCGTGCGCCAAGGGTTTCGGACATCCGGAAACCGAAGGTTCTGAGTAAGGGGTGAGGGTACGTGTTGGGAAGCCCACTAAGGACACCCAACCCCGCCCGCACATGGCGGCCTCTACTAAGACATCGTTCGTGTTCGTGTGAGCGCGCTAGTAAAACGATTAAATGATATGCAAACAGCGTTTTCGGGCTAGCATATGAATAGTATGTGAACTACGTCATTTAATGCATCTTATTCTTGGTCAAAATGGTTTAGCATGCGAGGTTCGTTTATAAAGCGTAAAAGCAAGTAAATAAACAAAGCTCAAAAATAAATAAAAAAAGTAACGTACAAGTTACACGGGCGGAAATACAACCCGGAATTCACAATACAACATTACGTAAAAGTAATAAAAAATACGATGCAATAATGGGGACAGACCCGTATGTAAGCTAGATCGCGAAATGTGTAGATGGACTAACCCCGATTAAATACACATTATATCGTGTACTAAACGAAGGACGGAAATACGAGACTGTGGCATATTGCTAGCCCGATCTCATATCCCGTAGTCTTGTCCCGACTTATCACGTCAAAAGGTGGTCAAAGTCGTTCTACGCGTCGTGTTGTGCATGGTTTTGAAAATGGAATAGTCACGTGATAGTCTTTACACGTGATGACTAATGTCGATAAAAGGACGAGGCTTGAAAGGTGTGTCAAGGCCCTCGGTTTTCTGGGTTACAGGACCCACTCGGTCGAGTTATGGTCTGACTCGGTCGAGTGCGTCCTCAAAAAAGTTTCTGCCCAGTGTTATGGACGCTACTCGATCGAGTGGCCTACGCACTCGGTCGAGTAGCCCCTCGAAAAGGATTCTGTCCAGAGTTATGGACGCTACTCGATCGAGTGGCCTACGCACTCGGTCGAGTAGCCCCTGTACGAGTGTCAACTCGCCTCGTTTTTGAGGTTGAAAACGACGGTCGGTCGAGTTAAATACGAATATCGCATGATTTGAATTTAACTCGACCTCCGGTACTATAATCGTGTGCAAGTGCGATTATAATACCGTTGTCGGGACTTTATGAAAACGTTTGTGTTAGAAAAATTGAATTAGTAACGGAATGCTTCCCTCTACGTCACGACATCAAAACTAACCCTTTCGGGTTATGTGATGTCGGTTTTCGTGTCAACGGGTTCCGTACTAATTAAAATGGGATCGAATATGTTCAACTACGATTAGTCGCGATCACGTCACGCCTTTGAGCACATTGGGGCGGGGCTCCTCGAAAGGGCTCCACCTCCGTCGTTGCTCGTAAAAGGATTAGACGGATTTTAGGCGACAATTATAGTCAAACGTATCCGAAACCGAAATTTGATACTAATTATATACATACGCGGTATAGTAATGTTAGTAACGAAAATGTAAAATGTTAGTATGTTAGAGTTAGTGTTAGGATTGCAATACTAGTATAAATGTAATATTAACGATACGAAAAAAAATGTAAATAAAAGCAATAAAGATCGAAATGGGGTTTAGGACACCCTCAACATACATGCTTAGTAAGGACCTCGGAAATGGGCTCGCGAATAGTGACGGGACTATGGAGTATCGAGGATGTATGTAAGTTATGGTGTGTGTGTGTGTGTGTGTGTGTTGTCGGTTTATCGAGGGACAAGGGACTCGGTTTTTGTGTATGTTGGCTTAGGGTTGTAGGGTAGAAGAGTGTGACTGAAATGTGAGGTAAATGTAGGGTAAAATGGATTGGAAAAACCTTGTGAAATGAATGAAGGTCATGGGGTATTTATAGAGTTTTACCCCACGACCTAGGGTCACTCGATCGAGTGGCCCTAGTGCACTCGGTCGAGTGCCCTAGAAAATGGGCCTGATCCGGTTTTTGACGCTCCACTCGACCGAGTGGGTCAATCCACTCGACCGAGTGGATCAGGTGATCCGAGATAAAAGAGGAAAGGTTGACTTGGTTTGATTGTGTGATCTTTTTTGAAAATGTGGTTGGGCGCCATCTTCTAGAAGATGTACTTGGGCTGATTTTGTGACGGGTTCGTCTTTGACCGGGTTTTGACCCGGTCGCCAAAAGACGGGATTTATTTTTTGGTGTCGGTTTTGGCCCGAATTAGTCTTATTTTGCTCGGAACGACCCACTGGGCCTGAATTTGATGTCTGTTTTGTGAGATTATTACTCCGCTAAAAGTCCATGTCAGATATTATTGATTTCGGGTCCAAATCCGAGTATACTAAGTCACGTTTGCGTCCGATCATCATCGGGTGTTTGTCGGGAACTGCTATAGACACTAGCAGGCAAAATGCGGGTGTCTACAGAGCCCCCACTCTGACTGAGGCTTGGACAAGGCGAAAGTCGGAGTAGCTACCAGGCCAATCGCAGATTACGACCTGGCAGCCTTCCGGTCGGGTCGTTTATAGTCCGGTAGACTAGCGTGAAGGGCTCGCCAGCCATAAGCGGAGGGTCATACCTGTCCTGCCGGTGATAGCTCCGTGGGGAATAAAACTTGCCCTTGGAGGTGTAGGAGTACCCGTATGCTGATACATCATGGCTTTGAGTGTAGCGTTCTGGGATAAATATGGGTTCACGTTGGGGAGTGAAGTAGTGGCGCGGGGACTTGCTTCTGAAGTCTTGAGGTGTACCTGTATGCTGACACATGATAAATTGCATGTAACACATAGGCAAAACACCGACTTGTGCTGGGGAAAATGTACTGGATTTTGAAAAAAGTTGAAATTTTCGAAAAAAAGATTTTTTTTAGAATTTTAGGAATTTTTTAGAAAAAAATAGGAAAGCTCAGGATAACTAGATTCCTATTCTGGGTTGAAGTCAGGCCTGCACATGTTGGGGCCCAGTTTACTGAGGAGGCAGGGTTAGTCAGGGTTACTGCCAGGCTTCCCTATTATAAATACAGGTTTCCCTGCTTCAGCTTACTGCACCTCAAATCAAAACCCTTCTCTTCTCTAAAAAAAACCTCTCAGTCTTTCAAGAGAAATCGAGTTCCTGCCATGGGCATCAAGCATCTCACTTCAATGCTTTTTGCTTGGTCCCAGCATTTTCGGGACGAGGATAGGATTCAGCTGACCCAAATGGGGATTACCAGCCTATTTCCTCTTAGGCGTTTGGTGCCTGATTTGCATTTTCTGGACGCTTGTTTGGCGCTTTGGGATACTACCCACCACGTCTTCGCGTTCCCGCGGGTATGCCCTCTTCCCGAGGAGATCGCAGCCATTGGAGGTTGGAGCCCCGTTGCTCGTCCTGCCATCCTTCCGTTATACCCGGACCCGAGGAGAAGACTGAGGGATTTCCTAGGTCTGTCTCATGCTGAGACAGATCGAATGGTGCGGGGAGATACTGTCTCCCTTTTCGACTTGGCTGACAAGTTTATGAACAGCCAGGATGTAAGGGCTACGCCTTCTCACCGGCGTAGGGCTTTCGCGTTCTGCATGCTGCACCGCTACGTCTTTGAGGGTCTGATGGATGCTGACTCATGCGTGGGTCAAATTAGGCTAATTGGAGTGGTTGACCAGATGGAGACTGGTCATAGCCCTGCTTGGCTAGCCACTGGGGAGCTCATCATGGGTCTGGATGATAGGCGACTCGACCCAACCCGGCAATTGACGGGTAGCACCCTCATTCTGCAGGTATTCATCTTGCGATTTTTTAAATCTTCCTTTTCTTTTTCTTTTTTTGTTTCGCGGTTTCTTGAGGTCCGTAAGTCACTCGATCGAGTGAACCTATCACTCGATCGAGTGATGTCTGCAAAGTGCTTCTGTTGGTCTGTGAAGAGCTTACTCGATCGAGTCAGATGGTGTACTCGATCGAGTGTCATACCTGACGAGCTTCTGATTGTCTTTAGGGAGTCTTACTCGATCGAGTCAGAGGGTGTACTCGATCGAGTGGGCTGTAGCGAACCGTTCCGTTACTCATAAATTCCGTGTATACGTTTGCAGGTCTGGCTGTCGGAGCGCTTATCAATCATAGAGCCTCCTCCGAGCGTTCCCAACTACCGTAGCAGCCAACTCAGTTCTAGGGGGCGCCGGATAAGCTCGAATCACCATATAAATCGAGCTCATTGGGACGAGGAATTGGTGTTCCACGGTGGCCCGTTGATTAGGTGGACGGTTGCTTGGTGGTTCCTTTCCAAGCTGACAGGGTTGGCCAAGAGGGACCAAGCTCGTTACCTCGTGATCTTGTCCCTTGACTGGACAGTTCACATCTACCCGGACTGCATTCTGAGGCAGTTCGGTTCGTCTCAGCGCATTCCTGAGACCGAAGCCATTATTAGCGTCTCGCTCCAACTGACGGACGCTATGTGCGACACCTGGTTGCAGAGATGGTTTACTCGTCCTACATGGACTATTCCCAACCCTTGCCAATCCGCTTGGGTTTCTCGAGCCTATGAGAAGTGGACTTCTGAGGAGTCCGAGGAGGCTCGCAAAGCTCTGAAGGTCGATGAGGCCTTCGAACTGGTCCGTCGGGAGACGGTAAAGGACAATAGGGGATTCTACGATGAGGGAGTGACCCATGCTACCTTAGTCCGATTAGAGTCGGGTCTTAAGTCACATGCTAAGACCCGAGCTAAAGATGCCGGTGCTAGTGGCACGCGGGGGCGGCAAAGCCCCCAGACTGACTTGGAGCGGCGACTTGGGCCAAGGCTGGCGGCCCGGGACCAACTAGGTCCGCGCGACCGGCTTCCTGAGCCTGTAAGGGCCCGACTTGGGCCAGTCGAGGTGGATGAGGACTCGAGTTCCAAGAAGCGAGTCCGGGCCAAAGAGGTTCCTGTGGTGATTCGGGAACGCTCTCCTCCGCGTCGTCGTCAATGGACGGCCAAGGAGGCCAAGGACAAAGGGAAGGGCAAGATGCCCTAAATACCGAGTCCTTAGTTTTATTATTTAAATATTATTATTATTTTGTCGTGTGTTTTTTTTTGTAGTTTTTTTTTTTTTTTTTTTTTTTGAATTCCTGCACTTGTAATTTTCCCAAGCTTTTTGGGATTTTTTTTTGTGATAATTAATAAAAGGAAGTTTTTTTATTAAAACCGTTCCTGTCTTTTCTCGATTGCATTGGTTGTGCCCTTTTGAGGGACTGCCTACGTATCCGCAGTTAGAAGAATCAAACCAAACGTAGTTCAGGCTTAGGAAATTGCAATCTCGAATTACACCAAGACTATTGGTTCAAGATGTTTTGCGACAGTAGAATAAATAATTCTAGCTCATTGACTTGCTTTTTGTAAAATAAATGATTTTGATAAAAGTTGCTAATGACATTGAGAAATGGCTAAGGGTAGTAACGCTTCAGCTGGTCCAGGTTGGTTGGGTTGACAAATTCATTCCCGTCCAGGTCCGTCAGCATTACTGCTCCGCCCGATAGGATTTTCTTCACCAGATATGGCCCAGCCCAGTTGGGTTTGAATTTTCCCCTTGGATCAACTGGTAGCAAGGCTCGAACAGACTTAAGGACTAAGTCCCCTTCTTTAATGTTCCTGGGCCTTACTCGCTTGTTGAAGGCCCGTTGGATTCGTTTCTGGTATATCTGGATATTGTTGAGAGCGCGGGACCGTCGTTCGTCTAGTAGAACCAACGAATCGTACCGTGCTCGAACCCAGTCAGCTTCGGGTACTTGACTTTCTAGCAGAATTCTGAGGGACGGTACCTCTAGCTCGACTGGTTGGACTGCTTCCATCCCATAGGTTAGGTAGTATGGTGTCGCTCCGGTTGCGGTGCGAATTGACGTCCGGTACCCCCATAGGGCAAAAGGTATCTTGTCGGGCCAGTCCCGATAATTATCAGCCATCTTTTTGAGTATGGTGATAATCGTTTTATTGGCCGCCTCTACCGCTCCGTTTGTTTGGGGACGGTATGGCGAGGACGTGTGCCTTTGAATTTTGTATTTAGCCAGTAGGGCCGCGGTCTCAGCTTGGAAATGAGTTCCATGATCACTGATAAATTCATGCGGGATTCCATACCGGCATATTATCTTGTTTTGGATAAATTTGGCGACATGCTTAGCATTGAGGATGCGATATGATTCAGCTTCGACCCATTTGGTGAAATAGTCGATAGCCACCAAAATGAAACAATGTCCACCAGTACCGGAGGGATTTACTTTCCCGATTATGTCGATACCCCATGTCGAGAATGGCCAAGGTGACGTCATGGTATAGAGCAGGGATGACGGCATATGTTGCACATTGCCAAAGATTTGACAGTTATGACAATGTTTGACATATAACTGGCAGTCGGCCTCCATGGTGTTCCAGTAATACCCGAGCCTCATGATTTTTCGGACCAACATGTGAGCATTCATGTGTGGGCCGTTTTCACCATCATGTACTTCGGCCATTACTTTCTCGGGTTTATATTTGTCAACACAAAGGAGAAGAGCCCCCTGTGCCGTCTTTTTGTACAGTTGTCCGTCATCAGTACGGATGAACTGGGTGGCTAGCCTCCGTAAGGCTTTTTTGGCTCGGCTTTCCGTCCCGGGAGGATACTCTCCGTTGGTCAGGTATGTTAACACGGCTTGGTACCATGGTTCGGGATTGGTTATCTCGATGTCTTCAATGTCATAGACGTACGCCGGCTCGGACCGTCTTTCGACGCAAATTGGCATACTGGTCACATGGTCGGGAATGTTCAGTAAAGATGCTAATTTTGAGAGTGCATCTGCAAACTGATTCTCTTCCCGAGGCAGATATATGTATTCTACCTTTTGGAATTGTTTCTCGAGATCCCTTACTCGTGCCTGGTAGGCCACGAGATTAGCATTCCGAGTCTTCCATTTTTGAAGTGCTTGGTTAATGACCAAGGATGAGTCGCCATGTACCCGGAGATTTGTGATCCCTAGGTTGGCGGCGGCTTGTAGCCCATAGATGCATGCTTCGTATTCTGCTGCATTGTTGGTGACGTCAAAGTCCAGCTTGATGGAGACGGGAGTATGCTCCCCTCTTGGTGAAATTAGGAGGATCCCGACTCCGAACCCTCGAAAATTAGATGCTCCGTCGAAGTATAAATCCCATGTTTCGGCATTGGTATGGAAAATATCTTCGTCTGGGAAGGACCAGGTGTCGGTGTGTCCTTCCTCGGTTACTGGGCTATCAGCGAGGAATTCAGCCACTATTCGCCCCTTAATAGCTTTTAAAGGTACAAATTTTAGGTCAAACTCTGCCAACATTAGAGTCCATCTTGAAATCCGGCCGTTGAGGATGGGTTTTTCGAAGAGGTACTTGATCGGGTCCATCCTGGATAGAACATGGACCTCATAGCTGAGCATATAATGTCGGAGCTTCTTAGTGGCCCAGACTAGAGCCAAGCACGTCTTTTCGAGCATGGTGTATTTGCACTCATACTCTAAAAACTTTTTACTGATGTAATAGATGGCTCGCTCTTCGGAGTCAACTGTCTGAGCCAGCATAGCCCCCATGGCTGTCTCGGTCGTTGTTAGGTATAACAACAGAGGCAAGCCGGGTTGAGGTGGCATCAAAACCGGCGGTGCAGACAGAATTTCTTTGATTTTGTCGAAAGCAGCTTGGCATTTGTCATCCCATAGTACCTGTTCCCCTATTTTCAGTTTCTTGAAAATTGGTTCACACACCATGGTTAGCTTGGAAATGAATCGACTAATATACTGGACTTTCCCGAGAAATCCCCTTATTTCTTTTTCGGTTTGAGGAGCTTGCATCTCGGTAATGGCTTTGATTTTAGCTGGGTCGACTTCGATACCTCGTTGGCTAACGATATGACCCAGTAATTTGCCTGACGTTACCCCAAAACTGCACTTTTGAGGGTTTAGCCTCATGTTGTATTTGCACAATCGGGTGAAAAATTTTCTTAGGGCGGTGATGTGACCGTCCCGTTCTTTGGATTTGACGATCATGTCGTCTACATAGACCTCTACCTCTTTATGCATCATGTCATGAAGTAAGGTGGTAGCGGTCCTTTGGTATGTGGCCCCGGCATTAATAAGACCAATCGGCATGACGGTGTAGCAGTAAGTACCCCAAGGTGTAGTGAAGGTAGTCTTACTCATGTCTTCTTCCGCCATCTTGATTTGATTATATCCGGCATACCCGTCCATGAATGATAGAAGGGCATGATCGGCCGTGTTATCCACCAGTATATCGATGTGTGGTAACGGAAAATCATCCTTCGGGCTTGCTTTGTTAAGATCCCGAAAATCTACGCATACCCGCACCTTACCGTCCTTTTTAGGAACCGGCACGATGTTTGCGACCCAGTCCGGATACTCGGAGACTTGTATGAAGCCGGCTTTGAATTGTTTGTCGACTTCTTCTTTTACTTTGAGAGACCACTCGGGCCTCATTCGACGAAGCTTTTGTTTGACCGGTTTGCACCCATCTTTGATAGGTATGTGGTGCTCGGCTATTTCCCGGTCTATCCCGGCATGTCCTTGTAGGACCACGCGAAGACATCTTTGAACTCTTGGAGGAGGTTTATAAACTGTTGTTTCTCCTCGGGATCTAAGGATAACCCTATCTTAAGTATCTGAGGCTCTAAGGCTGTTCCCACGTTTATGGACTCGGTCTCTTCGATTACCGGATTCCGGGATTCCCTTTGCTCTAGTTGCTCGATCAGATGTGGAGGTAAGGGTACCTGTTCGTCGGATTTCTCAATGTCATAGCATAAATCATTTTTGAAAGCAGGATTTAAAAGAGACAAGTCGTAAGCAGAACGGTTGTTATTATTGATTGAAAATTTAGAAAACAGCTCAAAGAGAGCAGCCATCTGATCGTTGGTCAGTGGCGGGATTGGTAAAGCACTCGGGACAGACCCCGAAGTGCTAGCAGCAGGAATGATAGAAGGGAGGGGGGTTACAGGAGTGACTCTAGCACCGACTTCTCTAGACTCGACCTCAGACTCTGACTCAGACTCCGACTCAGACTCGGACTCAGACTCAGGCATGTCTCCCTCTCCGGCGACCAGCTTGTAGATCCTTCCTTGACTGTCAGTCCACTTGACAGTTTTCCTCCAGGCCCTTTTTCCCGTCTCGGAGCCAACATCCGAGATCAGCTTGGTCGGGTCAAACCTGTTGCTGCGGAGAATCAGGTTGACCAGGTCTTCCTTTGGAGTCGGGGCTACGGTGTCTTCCCCGAAGAGTAGCCCTAGCGCGGGCTCGGCATCGTCCGCTCCGTCGGACTGGATGAGGGCGAACACCTCATCCGGGATGTAGTTGTAATCCCGGGCCAAGTGGGTCCCGAGGTGCGTAGCGTTGGGTTGGTATAGCCCAACTTGGACAGCCCCGAATACGGGTGTGACAAAGTAGTCAGACAACCGTGGGCTGTAAGGGCTCAAGTAGATACCCTTCATGATGTTGCAGGCCTTTTCAATTCCTGCTCGGACAACGTTGTCCGGAGTAAGGGCGTAGCCAAGGCCGAAGTGAGAGTCCTCGTCCTTGAGAACCTCGATGATCTTCCCAGCTGGAAGGTCGGGTCGAGAGGTAGCCCCCGGAAGGTACCCTAGGTTTTGGAGCATCGTGTCAATGCTCGTGGTGAAGTAAGGCCTAAAAAGGTACTCTTCCTCGATCATCCCCACAAAGTCGAACCCCCAGAGGTCCGTGCGGCCCGTGGCGTTACAGCTAGCCACGGTCATTGGGGTCGCCTCTAAAGTAATAATACCGTCGAGTAGAGGCATCTTGATCTTACGGTGGAGGGTGGAGGACACGGCTTTCACCGCGTGAATCCACGGCCTTCCTAGGAGTAAGTTGAATGATGAGGTGACATCAATCACCTGGAATTCAAGCTCCTTTTCTACCAGGCCCGTGATGATGGTCAGTTTTATGGCCCCAGCTACCAACTTTGGGCTCCCATCGAAGGCTTGGATGGTTTGAGCAGTCGGGATATAGTCAGCTTCGGTAATGCCGAGGGCTTTGGCGGTCCTTAGAGGAAGGACGTTCACGGCTGACCCGTCATCGACTAGGGTCATCGGGAGGTATTTTCCTCGGCAAATCACCGTGATGTAAAGGGCCAGGTTGTGGGAGGTCCCGAATGGTGGCAGATCGGCTTCGGAAAATGTGATCATTGGGCCTCCTATTTTGGCCTTACCCTTTAGGTGGGGTAGGACCGTGGCTACCATTTCAGCGGGGGTAGCCAAAGAGTCGATCTTGACTTGATCGAGAGCCTTTGTAAGTGCTTCTCGATGTTCTTGAGAGCTAACAAGGAGTTGCCATATAGTGAGGTCAACTCGGGTTCTCTTCAATTGCTTCACGACGGCCGTTTCGGCGGTCGGCTCTTCAGGGGCGACTTCCATCCCGAGTGGATCGGTGACGTTTGTCGGGATAGGGGTGTCCCTAGTGCTTGTGGCTAAATAGGGACGACCAAGGTTGTTGCTGGCTAGGACTCGAGTTTTGACCTCTCGAATCTGTTCAGGGGTGATGGGAACGGTTTCCCCTTTAGCGAGGTAGATATCATCCTCGTCGTCGAACCAGATCCCGTTCACTTGCGGGATGTAGGGGGAGATAAGGTGAGAGCAGTCGATCACCTCCCCGGCAAAAATGGCATGGGAGCTGAAAGGGTTCTCCTTGTTGCTGGGCTTATCTCCGGGTAGCGGGATTTTACCGCTTTCGATCAGGTCCTGGATCAGGTGCTTCAGCTTCCAACACTTTTCGGTATCGTGCCCATTGCCCCGGTAGTATTGGCAATAGGCCTGAGCGTTGTAGTTCTTGGAGCGACGCTCGACCGGAACTTCAGGAGTTGGGCCTATCGGTTGGATTAGGCCTTTGGAGGATAGCCTTTGTAAGGCATAAGTATAGGTAGTACCTATATCAGTGAAGACCCGAGGTGGGGTGTTCTTCTTGGACGGGGCATCTAGTAGATTAACCGCGTCAAAAATGCTGCGGGTTGCAGCCTGGGGCTTAGTGGTGGAGGAAGAGGCCCCTTGGTACCCTTTGCTAGCAGCCTTAGTGAGGCTTTCTAGTCTCAGGTCGTCTTCGATCCTCATACCCATTTCAGTAAGGGTGGTGAAATTGGGTATGACTGCGTACCGGAGGTGAACCCGGTAGGAGGGGAGGAGGTTCTTGACAAAAGCCTCCACTAGAGTCTTCTCATTGGGCTTATCGACCAATTTCACGCTCTCGGCCCTCCAGCGTTGAAGGTACTTAGTGAAACCTTCCTTTGGCTCTTGGGCCATGACCTCCAGAGATCGCATCGTGGTTTGGATCTCGGTATTGTCAGCATAGTTCCGAGCGAACTCGGTAGCCACATCATCCCATGTAGGGTATTTTTTCGGGTCTAGCCTATAGTACCAGGCCCGTGGGTGCTTCTCAAGGGATGCAGCGAAGAGATTCTTGAACATGGATGAATCCACTCCCTTGACGGCCATGAATTCCTTGAAGGCCCGTACATGTAGTAACGGGTCTTCAGTTCCCTCGAACATGGGCAAACCTGTGAGGTTCAGGTTTGCGGGCAGTTTGTCACTCACCGTGGAGTACTCTCGGCTATTCTCCCGGTGGATATTGTTACTCCCAGTCAAATGTACTTGTTCTTCTAACCGGCGCACTGCGCTGACCAGTTCAGTTATGGGCCCAGTAGTCTCGACATTAGGAGTCCCTTGCTCCACCGTAGCTAGGCGAGCAACAATGGCCACTTGGCCAGCCCTCATTTCGGTCAGTTGGGCTTCGATATCGGTCTGCTTCGCGACCATGGCGTCCAAAGCGGTTTGTAGGCTGTTCAAAGTAGCCATCCTTCGAGCGTGTCTGGTTGCCGGTGGCCTGTCTGTAAGAACACCGCGTAATCAGAAACTGAACCCAGGTCTGTGGAAAAGGAAAGGAAAAGTATATCCCGAGCGACACTAGGAAAGAAGACTAAAGACTCGAGAAGGACATCTAGACGGATGACTCGATGGGTGGTATAACTTCCTTAGGATTTTGGCTTTGTGGGCCTAATCCCGTTCGAAGGAAGGTCCACGTGAGACTTTTCCCCAGACTTTTGACTCGAGTGTATGGACGAACTTTCCTTTGTAGGGGTATGCCCTACGCGGGTTGGTCGTGCCTTGACTGATAAGGCGGACTCGGGAAAGGGGGGAAACTCGCGATATAGGATCAGCGGAGTTTTGACGCTATAGACCTTCGACACACTATGCAAAGACCTGACACACGGCTAGACGGTAGGTCCTATAATAAGGAAGGTTTACTAGGATAGTTGGATGTTTGAAAATTGAATATTGAATGAGTGGATGAATTTCCGAGAGTTTGGAAATTAAAAACGGAATTCCGAAAACCAGGATTAGAATTTTGAAAAATTCAGAAAATCGAGATGGTGTTGGAAATTCATGAATTAAAATGGGCAGCATGCCGACTAGAGAAAAAGGATGTTTTGAGTTAAATCAGTTGATCCTAAATTTCGGCGGCATTCCGAGTTTTGAAAATTGGATATTTTGAAAAGACGGGTCCCGAAACGGACAGCATTTCGGGTTTTTCAAAATTTGGGTGTTTTTTGGAAAGATGCATTTTTTTGAAATGATGGTTTTTGAAAAAAAATGACACGGAAACCAAGTAGCACGTAGTCAAACAAGCATTATAACGACGCTTATGTATGCTTTACACTAGGTCTCGGTCGGTCACAATAGAGTCTATACCAACAACGATCGCATTCTCACGAAACGGGACGGACTTCCTAGCCGATTTGGAACTAGGACCTGCCGTAAAACCCCGGTGAGTTCCGCTATCGAAGTCTTTAGCGCACCCATGTAGGAATGCACCGTGGTATAGTGGGACGTCGGTCACAAGTAACCGGCCCGGGCAAAATTTGGGTTATGCATGAACCATTAAACTAATGCGCACACACTAATATTCGAACGATTTCTCTTCGAGTCTCACCCTAGGAACCCCGATGCCATGTAGTACATCAGGTGTCCCCAGCGGAGTCGCCAAATTGTGGACATGACGTAGGTCCACCCCGACGCGGCCACGCGCGGGTTTGGGTAGGCGAATGAATCTCGTGGTGAGATTGTTCTCGGGTTCGAAATTTAAGTCAAAATGGAGTCGCCACCGAATTTTGTGGTTATTCGGAACCATACGAGCCCACTCTATGTCGTCATGGGCTTTACACAAAGTAAGCCCACTTCGATTTCAGAGTTCATTGGGCTCGTCCCTTTGCATTGCAATATCGATACCATATAAACCGGCTTTCGTATATAGAATGACTCTCGTGCGCCAAGGGTTTCGGACATCCGGAAACCGAAGGTTCTGAGTAAGGGGTGAGGGTACGTGTTGGGAAGCCCACTAAGGACACCCAACCCCGCCCGCACATGGCGGCCTCTACTAAGACATCGTTCGTGTTCGTGTGAGCGCGCTAGTAAAACGATTAAATGATATGCAAACAGCGTTTTCGGGCTAGCATATGAATAGTATGTGAACTACGTCATTTAATGCATCTTATTCTTGGTCAAAATGGTTTAGCATGCGAGGTTCGTTTATAAAGCGTAAAAGCAAGTAAATAAACAAAGCTCGAAAATAAATAAGAAAAGTAACGTACAAGTTACACGGGCGGAAATACAACCCGGAATTCACAATACAACATTACGTAAAAGTAATAAAAAATACGATGCAATAATGGGGACAGACCCGTATGTAAGCTAGATCGCGAAATGTGTAGATGGACTAACCCCGATTAAATACACATTATATCGTGTACTAAACGAAGGACGGAAATACGAGACTGTGGCATATTGCTAGCCCGATCTCATATCCCGTAGTCTTGTCCCGACTTATCACGTCAAAAGGTGGTCAAAGTCGTTCTACGCGTCGTGTTGTGCATGGTTTTGAAAATGGAATAGTCACGTGATAGTCTTTACACGTGATGACTAATGTCGATAAAAGGACGAGGCTTGAAAGGTGTGTCAAGGCCCTCGGTTTTCTGGGTTACAGGACCCACTCGGTCGAGTCATGGTCTGACTCGGTCGAGTGCGTCCTCAAAAAAGTTTCTGCCCAGTGTTATGGACGCTACTCGATCGAGTGGCCTACGCACTCGGTCGAGTAGCCCCTCGAAAAGGGTTCTGTCCAGAGTTATGGACGCTACTCGATCGAGTGGCCTACGCACTCGGTCGAGTAGCCCCTGTACGAGTGTCAACTCGCCTCGTTTTTGAGGTTGAAAACGACGGTCGGTCGAGTTAAATACGAATATCGCATGATTTGAATTTAACTCGACCTCCGGTACTATAATCGTGTGCAAGTGCGATTATAATACCGTTGTCGGGACTTTATGAAAACGTTTGTGTTAGAAAAATTGAATTAGTAACGGAATGCTTCCCTCTACGTCACGACATCGAAACTAACCCTTTCGGGTTATGTGATGTCGGTTTTCGTGTCAACGGGTTCCGTACTAATTAAAATGGGATCGAATATGTTCAACTACGATTAGTCGCGATCACGTCACGCCTTTGAGCACATTGGGGCGGGGCTCCTCGAAAGGGCTCCACCTCCGTCGTTGCTCGTAAAAGGATTAGACGGATTTTAGGCGACAATTATAGTCAAACGTATCCGAAACCGAAATTTGATACTAATTATATACATACGCGGTATAGTAATGTTAGTAACGAAAATGTAAAATGTTAGTATGTTAGAGTTAGTGTTAGGATTGCAATACTAGTATAAATGTAATATTAACGATACGAAAAAAAATGTAAATAAAAGCAATAAAGATCGAAATGGGGTTTAGGACACCCTCAACATACATGCTTAGTAAGGACCTCGGAAATGGGCTCGCGAATAGTGACGGGACTATGGAGTATCGAGGATGTATGTAAGTTATGGTGTGTGTGTGTGTGTGTGTGTGTTGTCGGTTTATCGAGGGACAAGGGACTCGGTTTTTGTGTATGTTGGCTTAGGGTTGTAGGGTAGAAGAGTGTGACTGAAATGTGAGGTAAATGTAGGGTAAAATGGATTGGAAAAACCTTGTGAAATGAATGAAGGTCATGGGGTATTTATAGAGTTTTACCCCACGACCTAGGGTCACTCGATCGAGTGGCCCTAGTGCACTCGGTCGAGTGCCCTAGAAAATGGGCCTGATCCGGTTTTTGACGCTCCACTCGACCGAGTGGGTCAATCCACTCGACCGAGTGGATCAGGTGATCCGAGATAAAAGAGGAAAGGTTGACTTGGTTTGATTGTGTGATCTTTTTTGAAAATGTGGTTGGGCGCCATCTTCTAGAAGATGTACTTGGGCTGATTTTGTGACGGGTTCGTCTTTGACCGGGTTTTGACCCGGTCGCCAAAAGACGGGATTTATTTTTTGGTGTCGGTTTTGGCCCGAATTAGTCTTATTTTGCTCGGAACGACCCACTGGGCCTGAATTTGATGTCTGTTTTGTGAGATTATTACTCCGCTAAAAGTCCATGTCAGATATTATTGATTTCGGGTCCAAATCCGAGTATACTAAGTCACGTTTGCGTCCGATCATCATCGGGTGTTTGTCGGGAACTGCTATAGACACTAGCAGGCAAAATGCGGGTGTCTACACAAACTTAAGTAAAAATAATCTCACATCGAAAAATTATAATAAGGTGGTGAAACTTTATATTATAAATAAGATAATCATGTGCTCTTAGATATTAACCAAAAATCTTTTGAGTCTTAGAAATATATTAAGACTATAAACTTAAGTAAAACTATCCGACATTTGAAAAACTATAAAGTTTCATCAAACAAAAATCTTTTGAGCCCTGAAAAAGTTCTTAAGACTATATATACACTTAAGTAAGATTTATAACAAGGTGATGAAATTTTATATTGTAAATAAGACTAATAATAATTCTTTCTTAGACATCAACCAACTTAAGTAATTCTCGCACATCGAAAAATTAGGATGAGGTTATGAATTTCTACTAAATAAGAGTAATCATTGTTTTTAAATATCAACCAACAATATTTTGAGTTTAAAAAAGGTCTTAATAAGACTACAAAGTTAAAATTATCCCACATCGGAACAATTAAAATAAGGTACGATGATGATTCTATATTATAAATAAGACTACAAATTTTAGTTAAATTATCATACATCGACAAATTATAATAAGGTGATGGATTTCTATGTTATAAATAAGACTAATTATTTGTTCTTAGATATGATATCAATCAAAATCTTTTGAGTCTTAAAAAACTCTTAAGACTATATACTTAAGAAAATTATCGCACATCGAAAAATTATACTCCATCTCTTTTGAGTCTTAAAAAAGTCTTAAGACCATAATAAGACAATGGAATTCTATTATAAATAAAAGTAACCATTTCTCCAAATTATGATGAGGTGATGAAATTCTATATTATAAATAAGACTAACCATTCATCCTTAGATGTCAACAAAAAACTTTTAGTCTTAATAAAAGTTCTTAATAAGACTACAAATAAAGTTAAATTAAAATTATCACATATCAAAAAATTATAATGAGTGATAGAATTCTACGTAATCTTTCGTTCTTAGATATTAACCAACAATCTTTTGAGACTTAAAAAAAGTTCCTAAAACTAAGACTAAGACTATATAGTTAAAGTATAATTATCGCGTATCGAAAAATTAAGATAGGGTGATGAAATTCTATATATTATAAATAAGAGTAATCATTCGCCTGTAAATAAAAGTTCTTAATTAGACTATATATAAACTTAAGTAAAATTATCCCACATCGAAAAATTATAATAAGGTGAAGTTTTTTTATTATATAAATAAGAGTAATCATTCATCAAAAATATATATACTCCAATAAGATGATCAAATTCGATTTCGTAAATAAAGAGTAATCGTCTATCCTTTAACTTAGATATAAAAACAAAGTCTTTTAATCTTAAAAATAACTCTTAAAATTACTCCGTATAAACTTAATTAAGTAAATTACCACATCGAAAAATTACGATGAGGTGATGGAATTTTATATCATAAATGAGCAATCTTTCGATTTTAAATATCAACCAACAATCTTTTGAGTCTTAAAAAGACTATAAACCTAAAATTATCCCACATCGAAAAAATTAAAATAAGGTGATGATTCTATATTATAAATAAGGGTAATCATGCATTTTTCTGGGTCTTAAAAGCAGATCTTAAAACTATAAACCTAGAGTAAATTATCCTATATCGAAAAATTAAGATGAGTCAATAGAATCTTATATTATAAATAAGATTAATCTTTCGTTAATAAAAAAAAATTCATTCGTTTTTAGATACCAATCAAAAAAACTTTTGAGTCTTAAAAAGTCTCTTAATAATACTATAATTTTAAATAAAAATAATTTCACATCGAAATATTATAATAAGGTGATGAAACTTTATATTATAAATAAGAGCAATAATGTATTCTTTTGAGTTCTAAAATGAGCTCTTAAGATTATAAACTTAGCTGAAATTAAGTTTGATTACTAATATCAATTTATTTATTGTAATAACATAGTTTTATTAAGTTTCTTATTAACGAATGTACATCATCAATGTAATTAAGTCAACTAACCCGTGCAACGCACGGGCTTTAATCTAGTAAGTATTATTGTGTGCCAATGGACACATTATAGGCACATTATAAAAATCCAATATAATAATAGTTTCATAATAGACGCGGTATTATGTACAGTATATATACAGAACCGCTGCATACACACGTGTTTGCACTCATCAATAATTTTGTTGTTTGCTCAATGTCAACTATCCAATATTTCCTCTCCATCTGAGTCAATAGTTCACATTTTTTCTCTTTTGAATAAGTTTTACCTTCTACTTTTACATTTTAATAAAAACATTAATTCTTTTCTTACTAACTTAAATTTTGTCTATAAAGTAAATATGATTTTAATAAACAAGCATTAATTCTTTTCTTACTAACTTAATTTTTTTCTATAAAATAAATGTGAACTATCTACTGAGACAGATGGAGTATTATTTAGGATATCAAACTCTTTTGAAACAAAGCAACACAATTGGCAGAGTTCCTCCGAAGTATGAACGAAGTAATCAGACAACAATATGATGAATCACAAAAGAGTTGTCCGTAATCAAAGTTATTAGACAACAATAGTATTTGTAGTAATCAGACAAAAATCAAAGTTGCTAGGAGGTTCTTTGGTTACCAAAATGCGAAGTATAGGTTATTATTTCCATTATAAATCACAAAAATAATAGAATGCGACGGTCCAATCATGTAAAAAGATAACTTATTTATTGTGAATAAATATATGATCTCTGATAGAAAAGTATCATCGTTTAAAGACGGAAGACTCTTTAACTCAATAACTAATAAAGCAATCACTGAATACTACTCTCTCCTACTCCTTGGAACTGTGTCATTTGAATAATATATACCTTGCATATAAATAAATAGGACAATTTTTATGAATGGGAGAGAGTAATACTATACAATAATCCTTTATTTTGAAGAAACAACTGGTGAGAACTACATCATACTACTATAATGAATTATATCATTGTCCGTGATTATGTGACGGTGCTCTTTGGGGTGAAGAAATCTGAGTAGATTGCGGCAAAACTCTAAGCATACGCCGATTTGATTCCTCGATGTTTTCAGCGTGAGTAACGAACTTATTATTACTGGCACTGCTAGAAGTTTGTGTGGCAACCAATTTCCATTCCTCGGAGTCACCCTTCATCAGCCGCCATCTTCCTTGTCGATCATCTAGTATAATTCATCAAAACGTAATAATCACCGTACCAACATTAATTTAATTAACTTGCATGTTGTACACTTGTACTCCCTACTTCGTTACCTTTAATTTTGCTACATGCAACTTGCCTAAAACCTTAAACCACGATGTTTTAAACCTCACGCGTATATACGAAATGTTGGACGTAGACAACTTTATAATCGCCTATTAACCAAGAGAATAATAATTTACTAAAAACTTTCCTTCAAAATGCATCATGTCAAATATAGAAATAATATAATTATACTTCATTCATGTAATAAATAGAACAAATCAATTAAATTTCATAGAAGACAAAAAAAAAGTTAAAATAATTTGAACAAACTTATAACAAGAAAATCTCTCTTCAATTTTTTAAATAATATTTTTTCGTTTTGAGGTTAATCTCTCTTCAATTTTAAAAAAAAAACATACAATTATTGTATTATTTTTTTTAAAATGTCTTATTAAACAATTTAAGATTATATTACTCATATGAGTAATCAATTCTTAATATTAATTCATATACGGAGTACTTCATAAGTTTTAAGTTGAAAATTGAGATTTTAAAAGTATGAGAATAACATATACTTCATCCATTTTTTTATATCTTCCAATTCATAATGGGCACAACATTTTTTGGAAACAATAAAAGATTGAGATATAATGAGATAGTGGTTAAGTAGTGGGGTATGTATAAAAGACTTAGGTAGGTAATCATGTTTGGATATCAACCTTTAACAAAATAATTTATCATAGGGTTATTTCATGGAAATAATACCAACTATGCGCGTGCTTCTTAAATTAATACAAATTATACGTAATCTCATTTTAATATGAACTACGCATTCATTAATCTCTATTTGTTATGTATGAAATTATGACTTGCTATTACAGGTCATAGTGACTTGTTGTAACTTTTAGGGTTTTATTAGGTTTGTTGCAGTCATCGTGAAAGCCAAAATAATAATAAAACATTTTTTTTCCATAGCTTCTATAAGACTAATTGAAAAAGAAATGAAAGATGAATTTTCTAAAAGTTTAATTATTTTTTTCAATGACCAAAAATGAACACGAAATGTGAATCAGAAAAAGAAGAGTCAGAGAAAGAGTTGAATAATGGAGGTTCAACAGGTAGCCGGTCACCCATAACAAAGCGAGATTAATGAAGGCGTAGTTCGTATTAAAATGGGATTACGTATAGTTTGTATTAATTTAAGAAGCACACGCATAATTGGTATTATTCCAATGAAATAACCCTTTATCATATGGAAAAAAAACATACGCTTAAAATCAACTTGAATTATACACACATGAAAAATTTATGTCAAGATACATGCTTGAGCTGTAACTGTTATCGTAATATACACGTATCTCATATGTTTGATAAGATTATTCATTGAATAATTAGTCTTAATTTATGTTTTATAAAATAATGAAAAATTTACTTTTAGTAGAATTAAACTTGATAAGAAAATCATAACCCAAAACATTTTAAGAAATTGCGAATAAAAAATTGACTTCTAATTGAAATCATCTCAAGGAATCAAAGTGTAACATTAAAAAGATAAGTGTGATTATTATCATAAATACGTATGTACAGATTAATATCATAGCAGTCATGTAATACGCTCTAATTTCAATATTCCAAATAACACTTATTCATTAGTAAGTATACTATCAATAGATGTCTCTAAAAAAAGACTATCAATAGATGAAATATACATTAAAATCTTCATAACTTATATATCTTTTTTTTTTAAAAAAAAAATTCTTATTGGTATGCCCGTCTAATATTATTTTAATCTACATAGTTATTTTATTTATACCCATCCAATTTTGCATGGCTATTAACCTAGCTACTAATTTTTTAAAAAAAGAAAAATTGACAATGTTTAATCTATGTTAGATTATTAGTATAAAAATAATTTAAATCGTAGTTAATATAATAAGTTGTTTTGTCAACATATTTATATCTATGGTGTTTTCAAATGTTTTAACCCGTGATAAATTATATTACCATCAAAATATTATAAACTTGTGTCTTAGACATTTTAACAACTGTACATACCAAAAACATCTTATTAATATTAAACATTTGATTAATACGAAGTATTATATTAGATTAATGGTTATTATAAATTTTACTCTAGATTATCTTTAAGTTCTTAGATTATCTTATCAATAACATATTATAAATAAAATTAAAATTTGATTATCTTATCAATAATATATTAATATAATATAGTATTATAAATTTGTTGGTTAATATCTTAAGAACGAAAGATTACACAGAATTCTATCACAGAATTCTATCACTTCATTATAGTCTTAATATATATTTTAAGACTCAAAAGATTTAACTATCAATAATATATTATTATAATAAAAAGAGTTTTTATTGATATCTAAGAACGAATGAATTTTTTAATTGATATCGATCTAAGAATCAAAGATTAGTCTTATTTATAATATAAGATTCTATCGCCTCATGATAATTTTTCGATTTAGCATAATTTACTCAAGGTTTATAGTTTAAGATCTGCTTTTAAGATCCAAAATACCACACGATTACTCTTATTTATAATATAGAAGCATCGCTTTATTTTAATATTTTCGATGTGAGATAATTTTAGGTTTGTAGTTTTTTTAAAAGCTTTTTCGATGTGGGATAATAAGACTTATTTTATATATATATATATATATATATATATATATAAAATAATATATATATATATATATATATATATGGCTTTTTTCGAGTGATCTCATTGGTTCGTTTCATCAAACCTCAAATTAAGAAAATATCATAAATAAATAAATAAAATCAATTAGAGAATCTTTTAATTATTATAATATATATTTAATTTATTCTATTAATGTGATGTTTTACAATTCTGAGGTAAAAACCTTTAGAGTTCATTTTTTAAAAACATTATTGTAAAATAAATTATAAAAAAGAAATAATTAGATTCGTGGTAAAAAATGCTTTCATTAGAGTATAAATTTCTTCTTATTTGTTTCACATTATGTGATGAATTTATTAGATATAACATTTGTAAAATTATCCCACATCGACAAATTTTAATATGATGATGAAATTCTATATTATAAATAAGAGTAATCATTCGTTCATCAATATCTATCAAAAGTCTTTTGAATCTAAAAAACAGTTTTTAAGACTATAAACCATAATTAATATCCAATATTAAAAATTAAATATATATTTTAAAAGTAATATATATTAAAATTATCCCACAATGATGAAATTTTAGATTATAAATAAGAGTAATCGTTCGGTTATAAATATCGACCAAGAAACACTTTTAAATTATCCCACACCGAAAAATTATGACGGGGTGATAGAATTTTATATTATAAATATTAGTAATCATTCAGTTTTAAATATCGACCAAAAAACTTTTGTGTCTTAAAAAAACTTTTAATGTATAAGACTACAAATTTAATTTAATGCATAAGACTACAAATTTAAAATCTTTTTTAGTCTTAAAAAGAGCTGATGGAAGACTATAAACTTAAATAAATTATCTCATCACATCGAAAAATTATGATAAGTTGATGAATTCTATATTATAAATAAGACTAATCATTCGTTCTTAAATATCAATCAAAAAAATTGTCTTAAAAAATCTCTTAATAAGACTACAAATTTAAGTAAAAATAATCTCACATAAATCTCTTAGATATTAATCAAAAACCTTTCAAGTCTTAAAATATACTCCGTATTAAGACTATAAACTTAAGTAAAATTATAAAGTTTCATCAAACATAAATCTTTTGAGTCTTAAAAAAGTTGTTAAGACTATACACTTAAATAAAAAATTATAACACTTAAATAAAAAATTATAATAAGGTGATGAAATTTTATATTATAAATAAAACTAATAAAAAAATTTCTTAGACATCAACCAACTTAAGTAATTCTTCCACATCGAAAAATTATGATGAGGTAGTTTAAAAAAGGTCTTAATAAGACTACAAACTTAAAATTATCCCACATCGAAACAACATCGAAATAATGATGATTGTATATTACTCCACATCGAAAAAACATCGAAACAACATTGAGTATAAATAAGACTAAGAATTTTAGTTAAATTATCCCACTTCGACAAATTATAATAAGGTGATTGATTTCTATATTATAAATAAGACTAATTTTTTGTTCTTAGATATCAATCAAAATCTTTTGAGTTCTAAAAAAGTTATTAAGACTATACACTTAAGTAAAAATTATAACAAGGTGATGAAATTTTATATTGTAAATAAGACTAATGATAATTCTTCCTTAGACATCAACTAACTTAAGTAATTCTTGCACATCAAAAAATTATGAACCAAGTAATTCTTGCACATCGAAAAATTATGAACCAACTTAAGTAATTCTCACATATCGAAAAACTATGATGAAGTTATGAATTTCTACTACAGAAGAGTAATCATTGTTTTTAAATATCAACCAATAATATTTTGAGTTTCAAAAAGGTCTTAATAAGATTACAAAGTTAACATTATCCCACGTCGGAACAATTAAAATAAGGGACGGTGATGATTCTATATCATAAATAAGACTAAAAATTTTAGTTAAATTATTCCACATCGACAAATTATAATAAGGTGATGGATTTCTATATTATAAATAAGACTAATTATTTGTTCTTAGATATGATACCAATCAAAAATCTTTTGAGTCTTACAAAAACTCTTAAGACTATATACTTAAGAAAATTATCGCACATCGAAAAAATTATACATCCTCTTCTTTGAGTCTTAAAAAACTCTCAAGACCATAATAAGACGATGGAATTCTATTATAAATAAAAGTAACCATTTCTCCCAATTATGATGAGGTGATGAAATTCTATATTATAAATAAGACTAATCATTCATCCTTAGATGTCAACAAAAAACTTTTAGTCTTAAAAAAAGTTCTTAATAAGACTACGAAAAATTATAATTAGGTGATAGAATTCTACGTAATCTTTCATTCTTGGATATTAACCAACAATCTTTTGAGACTTAAAAAAAAGTTCCTAAGACTAAGACTAAGACTATAGAGTTAAAGTATAATTATCGTGCATCGAAAAATTAAGATGGGATGATGAAATTCTATATATTATAAATAAGAGTAATCATTCGCCTATAAATAAAAGTTCTTAATTAGACTATATCTAAACTTAATAAATGAACTTAAGTAAAATTATCCCACATCGAAAAATTATAATACGATGATTTTTTTTATTATGTAAATAAGAGTAATCATTTATCAAAAATATATACTCCAATAAGATGATCAAATTTGATTATATAAATAAAGAGTAATCGTCTGTCCTTTAACTTAGATATAAAAACAAACTCTTTTAATCTGAATATGATGATGAGGTGATGGAATTTTATATCTTAAATGAGTAATCTTTCGATTTTAAATATCAACTAAAAAATCTTGAGTCATAAAAAACTTTTAAAAAGACTATAAACCTAAAATTATACCACATAAACAAAAATTAAAATAAGGTGATAATTCTATATTATAAATAAGAGTAATCGTGCATTTTTCTGGGTCTTAAAAACAGATCTTAAAACTATAAACCTTGAGTACATTATCCAATATCGAAAAATTATGATGAAGCGATAGAATTTTATATTATAAATAAGATTAATCTTTCGTTCTTAGATATCAATCAAAAAACTTTTGAGTCTTAAAAAATCTCTTAATAAGACAACATACTTAAAATCATTTTCACATCAAAAAATGATAATAAGGTGATGAAGTTTTATATTACAAATAAATGTAATAATATCTTTCTTTTGAGTTTTAAAATAAGCTCTTAAGACTATAAATTTAGCTGAAATTAAATTTAATTAGTAATATCATGTGATCATCTTAGTTATTTTAATGATATATATTGATTAAGTTAGGTAAACATAAACATGGTTAGCAATATATTCCGTAAACATAAACATGGTTAGCTAATTCATTCCAATATTTTTTATACTGCTACCTAAAAGTTTACCAAAAAAACTAACAATTTTCTATCAAAAGCACTCTAATCTAGAAATTAGGGCTAATATATTTGAAAATTCATGTTGAGCTTAATATAACAAATGAATAGGTTAATTAGGGGTCGTTTGGTTGCCCTCCTAAATCATGGGAAGTAGAACTTCCCATGAATTGATAAATTAGAATGCTGTTTGGTTGCCCACTTCCCAGGAATTGGCACTTCCCAGGAATTGCCACTCCCCAGGAATTGCCACTTTCTCCATAATGGGGAAGTTACTCACCAAGGGCTCGTTTGGTTCACCATGGGAAGATGAAGTTACTGGCAACTTTAAATTCATGTGAATTTTTATTTCATGGGAATTAGAAAATATTGTTTGGTTGCCATGTGGGAAATGACTTCATGCGGGAAGTTCTACACACCAAGGGGGGACTTGGTGAGTAACTTCCCCCATTGTGGAGGAAGTGGCAATTCCCGGGAAGTGGCAATTCCCGGGAAGTGGGCAACCAAACAACTCCCTGAAAATGCACTTCCTGGGAACTTTCACTTCCCGGTAATTGGATGAGTAACCAAACGACCCCCAAGTCTCTCTGGTGTGTAGAACTTTCCGCATGAAGTTATTTCTCACGTGCCAATTAAACAATATTTTTGTAATTCCAATGAAATACAAATTCACGTGAATTTAAGTTCCCGGTAACTCCAACTTTTCATGGTGAACCAAACAAGCCCTTAGTGTTTAATCTACCCAAAGCGCACAGAGGTAGCGGCTGCGGGTTCCCGTCATAAAAAAAAATGAATAGCTTATTATCTACTCGGTATAAAGAAAGAAATCTATTATACAAAAATATTACCAAAAGAAAAATAAATAAATAAGAATGAGTATATATAGATCAAAGTAAGTAATGATCTCCGACACAAAATTTAGGTAGTTTTATAATCATTTGTTTTTTGGATACTATTCATAGGTGGGTGAAATATATAATCATGTTGAATCTTGTTGAAAATGTCAAATCGAATACGTTAAATATCAAATTTTTATAATTTCTAGAAATATATCACTAAAGAAAACGTGCATTGAAAAGTGTAAAAAAACAAATGCAAACCATCAAATTCAGCAAGGAAGTAAGTCATTTTAACTCACACCCTTAGTACCACATCTATACTCGCACCCATTGTTTCATTATACTCCGTAGGTTATTTTAACTTTTTACCCACAAATTAAAGAAAACTTTTGAAAATGATGGCAATTAATTAAGTATAATAATTACACCGTAATTCTTTATGATCTAAAAAGAAATTGTTTATCACCAATAAAAAAAGTTAAGGACACATTTTTTTTCCTAATTATTCTTGCTTTGAAAAATGTAAAAATCGTTTAAGACACGTAAAAATTGTATAAGTACATGTACAATGAATTTTTTATTTTTCCAAATCGACATATATATAATATAAGTAGCAAAACTTTTTTTTGCCAGGCCGGCAAGTATGAAACTTAGGGTGTACTCGGTCATATACTATAAGATATTCTGTTTTTTTTTTTTTCAGTTTGAGAGATATAATAATGAAATGAAAAGATTATTTTTGATACCGACTACCGAGATAGTATTATTTTGTGATGAAGTCTCATGTGAAAGCTCTCAAATAAAAGGGAGTTACTAAAGTAATAATCTCTCCTCATATGAGACCGTTCATATGTATTTACGATTACTTATTTATATGCAATATACAATTGTCTTTAAACGTGATTCTTACCATTATTAGTAATAAACGATGTAGTTGATGATGAATTTGAGCCAAGGAGAAGCATTAAGAACGCACAAAATTTTATTAGCAACTTAATTTTGAGAGGTGCTCTCATATTGAAAGAACTCAAAAGATAAGTATTAATTACTAACATCAAAATGGAGGAATTTGTTATTTATACTCCCTGATAACATACGATTATACGACTCAATCAAAAATGCCGGCGTTATAGTCAAAAACAGTTGTTGCATTGAAAGGGTTGGCATGCAAATCCCCACTTTTTTCAAGTTCAAATGTCAAAGTCATAAAGGAAAAATATTACTCAAAGTCAAAGTCAAGTCGCAAATTAAAGTCTAGCTTAGCGAGGGAGACATCGACTGGTAACGAGAGACACCATATGCATACTTGTACACACATGAAATATACGTGTACTAACATTAATCCCAGTACCTAATATCGTATTCATATGACATGTGAACAGAGGCAGTTTCATAACTACAAATATCCGGGTTAGTTTAAAATACGAAAATAATAAATATATTCCCTCCGATTTTTTTATTTTTGCCCCATTATCTTTTGCACACAAATTAAGGAAAACATAAAAATAATGATCAAATGAGGTGAGTAGACATGTATGAGTCATAAAGTTAGGATATATAAATGTATATTTAATTGGTTTATGATGGCAGAAAGTGTAAAATGGTGAAATGCATAAGGACATTTTGGTAAAAAAATATAACACAAATATGGAAAATGGAGAAGTGGGGCAAAAAAATAAAAACCTGCCATAGAAGGAATACGGGGCAATAATTAAAAACCGGAGGAAGTATAAAGCAAATAAATTCTTAAAATGAGTATTAATCATATATAAATATATATATTTGAAACTTTTTTCGAGCGACGTGAGAGAATCCAACTTTTTAAGGGTGAATAAGGGTGAAAAATAAGATTAAGGGTTAAAAACCGGATTATACTGATCATGAGACGTGTTATGGTTAGAATAAGGGTGAAAAATAGGTTCAAACACAGAATTTTTTATACCACTTTTTAAGTAAAAAAATTAATATTTTTAATATTAAATTTTTATTTAATTTAATAGTATTATTTTTATATTCTTTAATCATATATAAATACCACCAATCTAATGAATTTTTAAAATTATTTTAATACTCCGTAATTATTTTAATATTAAAAGATAAAAAGAAGTTGTATTAAATAAAATATTATTTTATATTTGTAATTTAAAATATCGAGTCACATATCAAGATTGTAGGTTCGGACTCTTGACCTGCGAAAAACAGGTTGGACGGGTCAGGTTTACTGGTCGGGTCAAATTTTGTCAAGTCTAACAGAATCGTTACTATTTAACACGAGAATGCAATTTTAGTCTCCCTATATACAACCGTACAGAACTAGCCTTTTAGACTAAGACTTTGTAATCTCTTATTTCCAACGGGTTGAACATGTCAGTTCTGGTCGTGACCATAAATTAAGGGTGGTGCTTTTTCATAATTGTGTATTACTCATTTGTACTTGAAAATTACCCAATTGCCCTTCCCATTTCTCCTTTCTCTCATCATTGAATTAGAGAGAGATTTGACAGAAATCTAAAAATTTCTCAAGCGTTCCAAATTCCGTCCACCTCCACCACCTCCCTACTCCGGCCGCCACTCCGACCACCATATTTTTTTTCGTTTTTTTTTCCGTTTTACAAAAAAATATTAATGTTATTATTGTTAAGTGTTTTCTCGGAAAAAATGATTAGTACTCATATTTATTTATTTTGTAATTTGGGGAAAATTATCCAATTATTATTTCTCGGGAAAAAATTACAATCGTACAAATCAAAATTAATTCGAATAAAATTAAAAAATAATTAACACAAAAATCTAATTACAAAATATTAAAATAAAATTCAATTTAAAAAAAAACCAAAGCTACAGCGAGCGTACAACCAAAAAAAAAACTGCAGTGAACGTACAGCTAGTCAGCCACCCACCCTCACCACCGACTACCACCCATCCTCACCCTCACCTTAATATGTGTCCATCTCTTTCGACAACCTCCGGCATCCCAACCCTAAACCCTAACTTTCTAAAAACAATTAAACATAATTATCAATTAAATCATAATTTGCAAGTAAAATTAAAATATCAATTACCGAACTATAATCCATGGCGAATTCGAAAATAATGATTGATCGATTTTCAAATTTGATGAAGTTTAAGAACGAATTTGGATTAAAAGTGATTTAGAAAAGAAATATGGGAAGGGGAAAGCAGTATGTTTGAAAAAGTATGAAAAAATATGACAAGGGTAATATCGGAAAATAAAGATTTTTTTGGTATAATTGAGTAACAAACCATTATGAAAAAGTAATTCCGTAAATTAATGGGTCATTTAAGATTCGGGTCAAAAGAATGAGTTCAAGACTAGGGATGGCAATGGGGCAGGTCTGGACCAGGTCCATTAGGATCTAGACCCGGACCCCTCAAAATTATCCTGGACCCAGACCCGACTGGGTCCAAAATTTTCAGACTCAGACCCGTTGGGTTCGGGTCTACCCGCGGTCTCGCTACTTTATTTTATTTTGTCCTACATTCCTCAGTTCTGCCAAATTTCAGCAACTCTATAGACTTCCTCAGTATCTTTTAGCAATTTCAGCAACTTTACAGAGTACACACTTGCAGTAAGAACTAAGAAGAGCGGCGGTGTTGACGGTCAGGTGTTGATGGCGGCAAGAGGAGGGATCTGAACACTACTAGAAAAGATGACAAAGAAATCATCTTAAAATGTCCTAAGACACCATTTTGGAGATGATCTCCAGGTCAAAAGTGTCTTAGGGTAAGAAACCGTGTGAGAGAAATGGTTTCTTTTCTTATGCTTTAGAAACCAATTTTAAGAGATAAATGGTTTCTTTGGTGCATGAGAAAGACACCTTTTGAGAGAGATAAATGGTTTCTTATATAAACTTAATAGACCATGTACTGCACTTAAATGATTTCTTTGCTTACCCTTAATAAACCATGTACCACACTTAAATGGTTTCTTTGCCTACTAACTCAATAAACCATTTAATACTCTTGAATGAATTCTTTACTTCCATTACAACTAATATATGAAATTAGTCTCTTTAATTAATTTTTTTAATTATGTTAATATTTAGATATATAACTTAACTATTACAATACAATCTACTTCTTTTCAAGTATCAACAAAACAAGAGACGGAATTCCACAAAATATCCCATATATAGATATATATATCCTGAAATAATTCATAATTACATTTGAAGCGTAAACTATCCCAAAAAAGTTAGTATTCACTTAACTTGTAAACATAAATAGGCCCAAAAATATGGCAAGATGTGTCAAAAAAATAACATATACTTCAAATAACATGGCAAGAGGTATATATATATATATATATATATATATGCGCCAAGATGTGTAACCATTTCATATATGCCAAGACGTATATGCTTCAAAAAAATGAGTATTCACTTTGCAATCAATCATCCTCATCTTCTACTTCTTTGTGTTTGAGAACAAACGTAATCTACATCTCTTGTAGCTCGTCAATCATTTCTTGTGTATACGATTTTGGTACATCTCTAAAATACTACAAAGAAAATCCACATTAGGCTCATATACTTGGAAAAGCATTATATGGAGTATTAATACTAAGAAGCAATTGGAACATTTACTTACTATAATCGATTAATCGGTATACAGTTTACTAGTACAAGAAGTCTACAAC
This sequence comes from Agrostemma githago, assembly GCA_958450325.1. NCBI lineage: Eukaryota > Viridiplantae > Streptophyta > Magnoliopsida > Caryophyllales > Caryophyllaceae > Agrostemma > Agrostemma githago. The sequence goes on from OY288241.1 coordinate 57,192,179, forward strand.
ATCAAAAAATTACAGTACATCTCAGTAAAACTAGACACATGGTTACCGGAATCTCTCAGGAATCGTTGAAAGTGAATTCTATGTCGTTTACAAAAAATACACATGACACATACTCTAAATGAGCGAATTCACGATTCTGTGAATGAAAAAAAACGTATTGATAGCGAATCCGGTAACCCAAACATGGTACAAATACATTGGTCCTACTATTCCTACTACAGTACATTCCTGATCTACTCCTCCTGCAACATCAAAATTTCATTTTTATTACATTCCTGACTTCTTGTACTAGTAAACTGTATACCGATTAATCAATTATACTAAAAAAAATCCAATTGCTACTCTCAAATATATCACAACTCTCAATATTTCATGTCTGAAAACTACTTCATATTAATGAATGCTACTCTAATTGCATATTAATAACATTAACAACATGATTCATTCATGCTAAAATTACGGACTACATCAGTAGAACGGGGCAACAGTCCCTTCGGGAAGATATAATAAAAAGTCGGAATGAATCGGTAGAACAGGACATCCTACAGAGCATGGACGTACAGAGGACACACAAAACAGTGCAGATATATAGCAGCACGCAGCCAGCAGGAGGACGAACACTGAATGCATACACTCATAAATACACACAGAAATCAATTCAAGTAAAAAATAAACTACAGAAATTAAAGCATGGAGAATGAAGCAATGAGCATTCGAGGAATGAGGAGCCATATCGGCAATGGACTGTTTCAAGTACAGTAAAAGATGGTGTACCAAATCGACAAAAACCCGATCAAAATCATTCAAACTCACCCAAGGATTTATATGTTACGATGTCAGTTTGTTTCAAGTAGAGAAAGAAATCAAATCTGATAGTCCACGACGAATTGAAGTCGGAATCGGTAAGAAAGAAATTTGTACTAATAATTTTTACCAAATATGGCTAGACTCATACCTGATCAGGAATCACTTGGTGTCTATTTGCAATCATTTCCAACATATAACGACAAATGTAGAATCCATAATCCAACGAGCCCAGCGGTTGTTTAGGACACTATTACAAAAAAATAAAATAAAGCGTGGTAAGAACTTTTTGTTTCAAGAAAAACAAAAAACAAAAATTAAATATTAAAAGATCAAACATACATGAGTGCATACTAATGGTTTCTTCCACATGATAAGTGGCTTACGTTTTCCTTGCAGTGCATATCTTTGTGTGATGTTGTAGACACCCACATTTTGACCGCCAGGTGTCTATAGTAGTTCCCGCCAAACACCCGATGATGATAGGACGTAAACGTGCTTTGATAGACTCGGATATAGGCTTGTAATTATGGACATTTGGTTTAGACATTTTAAGGAGTACAAATCTCACAAAACCAACCTCAAATTCAGGCCCAGTGGGTCGTTTCGAGTCAAATGACACTAATTTGGGTCGAAACCGTCACCAGGGGTAAAATCGTCTTTTAGCGACCGGGTCAAAACCCGGTCAAAGATATTTTTCGAGGCATAAAATCTGCCGTGTCACCCTACCAATCCGGTTTAAACTCAAATACTACAAAAATCAGCCATACAAAATAATAAACAATTCCTCTTTAAGGTAGAATTCGATCTCGAGTAGGAATCCTATCCGAGAACCGATTCAAACATTCGACCGAATGTAAAACACTCGGCCAAAACACTCCTCAAGACAGCCGAAATCCCTTTCTTCTTGGCCAAGAAAGCGGAATTCTTATTTCCCTCAAACTCCTACGTTTCCTATCCTAAGCGGTATTCAAACTCTCCTAAACCAAGGTCGGAAACTCCCTATAAATAGGACCTCCCGTCCAACACAAAAGAAACAACAATTACAACAATTTTTCAGCCAATATACACGGTTTTTACACACCCATCACCCGGTTTACATACAACCCGATAGTTAGCAAATCCCGACACCTTTCCGAAGTCTCGAAATACCGACGAAGCCGGCCAAACCCGACGTCCCAAATCACCCAAACCGACACACCTTAACTCATCCTCATCATCTCGACGCTCTCAAGTCTAAGCCACTTCCCGACGAGCCTTATCCCGAGAAAACAAAGCATGTAGGTTGAGGGTGTAAATCAAACCCGACTCTTCTCTTTTTCTCTTCTCTTTTTCTCGTTTTTTTTATGGGTCTTTCGTCGGTCTTTTTTATATTTTTCTAATATCGATATTATTAAAAACTATTTTCATATATCGAATATTCTTAAAATATGATATCGATTCTATATAATCGAATATTGTATCGAAAAGAATTATATTAAGATTTCGACGATTTTAAATCGTTACATTTTTTTTATTATTCAAAACCCTTTTTTACAACTTTTCGTTCAAAATTCTTTTTACTTTTCGTTCAAAACAAACTTTTTCTCAAAACCTTTCTAAAATTGTTCCGACTATTCGATATCGATTTCATAATCGAATATCGAATATGACGAATATCGAAAATATGAATCGGGTATGAATTAATCCATATTTGTACGCGGTTCATAAAATTTAACGATTTTCGACAAAAGAAACGGGCGGGCGACCCGGATCAGATTTTTTTTAGTTTTCGATCGTTTTATTTTTATTATTCTACGAAACAATTTCTAAATTTATATCTTTTCCAAAACTATTCCAAATATTTGATATTGATTTCATAATCAATTATCGAATATAACGAATATCGAGAATATTAAGTCGAGTACGAATTATGCGATATTCGTACGCGATTTAATCAAAAAATTTCCGAAAACCGTCGTCGAAACCAGGCTGCCACGCGACCCGCTCACGTCCCGGGCGAGTCGCGCGGCCCATTGCCCAAACGCCCCTTTTCGTTCTTTTTTTATTCTTTTTCGAACTTCGTTTTTTATACAAAACCTCGTTTTAACAATATTTTTCAGATTTCGATTAATTCTTATTTTCTCGATTTCATATATTTATTTCTTATATTATTATTTCAATCGTTACTAACCCGTTTTCTCGTGTTTGTAGCAATTTGTTCTCTCATATTCTTTTTATCGTTTTATTAGACTAAAACGAACTTCACATGCTAAAATAACTTTGACGTTATTAGTTTAACATGCATTAAACGACTTAGCAACCCATTTATTTATTTTTCCTCACATGTCTTAGGAAAATAATCTCTGCATATCATTTCATCGTCGAACTAACGCGTGTACACAAAACCGAACGATATCTTAGTAAAGGCCGCTAAGTGCGGGCGGGGTTGGGTGTTCTCGCTGAACTTCCCAACACGTACCCTCACCCCTTACTCAGAACCGTGGTTTCCGGATGTCCGAAACCATTGGCAACGAGAGTCATTCAATATACGATTAACCGCCCAGTCGGCATCGGTATCGATATGCTAAGGGACGAACCCAATAAACTCTGACATCGGAAATGGGCCAGGCTTTAAGTATGGCCCACTACGACATAGAGTGGGTTCGAATGGTTCCGAATAACCATAAAATTCGGTGGCGACTCCTACTTCGATTTAAAATTCAATTCGATCCATCTCATATGGAAATTCTATCGCCTCCCCAAAACCCGCGCTTCGCCGCGTCGGGGTGGACCTACGTCATGTCCACAATTTGGCGACTCCGCTGGGGATTAACTGATTTGTCACTTACCATCGGCATCCTCAGGGTGAGACTCGAAAAGAAATCGTTCGATTAGTAATGTACACGGTTTAGTTCAATGGTTCATGCATAACCCCGTTCTATCCCGGGCCGGTTACTTGTGACCGACGTCCCACTATACCACGGTGCATTCCCACTTGGGTGCACTAAAGACTTCGATGGCGGAACTCGTTTAGACTTTGCGGCATGTCCTAAGACCAACTCGGCTTAGGGAGTCCGTCCTCAGTACGAGAAAGCGATCGTTGTTGGTATAGACCCTATCAGACCGACCGAGACTTAGACTAAGAGCATACATGGCGTCGTTATACTGATTCTATGACTACATGCTACTTGATCTTCTTTGGTCTTTTCAAAAACCGTCATTTTCAAAATTTACATCTTTTTAAACCCATCTACTTTTTTTTCAAAACCCGGAAAGCTGCCGAATTTAGGACTTATGATTTTGACTCAAAATAGCCTATTTTTAGCCGGTATGCTGTCCAAATCTTTCAAAAAAAAAAGCCCGAAATCTCGGCCCGATAACCCTTTTTTCTCGGTTTTCAAAAAAAATCGGGCCTTCCAATCCGACTTTGCTCGGTTTTCAAATCCAAGCTCTCTTTTCAAAACCCTCTTCCTCTTAGGACTTCCCGTATTTAGCAGTGTCGGGTCTTGTCATAGGTTGTAAGAGTCTATAGCGTCGAAACTCCGTCGATCTTATATCACGAGTTTCCACCCCATCCCAGTCCGCCTTACTTGTCAAGGCACGGCCCACCTTCGTAGGACTAACTCCTACAAAGGAAAGCCCGTTTACACACTCGAGTCCAAAGTCTGGGGAATTCTCACGTAGACCTTCCTTCGAACGGGACTAGGCCCACTTTGCCGAATCCTAAGGAAAGCCCACCGTCCACGAGTCACCCGTCTAGGTGTCTTTTCCGAGTCAACCTTTTACAAGGCATAGCCTTATAACAAAAGGTTCGTGATCCTTACATCTAAGGGTCACTCGTCCGACACTCGAGTCTTAACAAAGTCTTCAGTCCCACTCGGGGGCTACCCTTCAGTAGAGCGATCAATCACGGTTGCTCTAAGGGTCTTGTCTTACACGTGTTGTCTCACGTATCCCACTTCCGAGTCACTTAGGTGTCACACCATCTGAGTCCTATCAGATTCTTTAGCCTCACTCGGGGGCTATCCCCCACCGAGCAGTCAACCACGGTCATTCTAAGGGCACCCCACGTTCATCATACACTGGCGTCCTTATGATGCCTTCTTCGAGTCGTACCTATGCTACAAATACTCGAGTCATCAAGGGTTAGGTCACCGCGGTTGGTCCGAGCACGCGACGCGGTCAAACACGGTTGCCTCATTTTCGGACTCGCCCTCATACCCCGTCCGAGTCTCATGGTCGAGTCCAAGCCAGGGTCGTTACCTTGTCTAGATCAACGTTCGAGTATCCCGGTCCAAGAGTCTTTGTCGACCCGTCACCCCGGGCCATGTCTAGTTTGACTCCCTCTCTTGCACTTGCGCAAAGCCGAGTTTAGGCGAGTCGTGACACCCGTCGTTCTCTCCAATCAAAGACCTTACCAAAAAAAAACAACCAACCGAGCATCCGAGTCCGGATTTGATTCGAGTCTAAGTCTGAGTTCGAGTCTAGGATACCCTACATCCTCATTTCCAAGTCAGAGTCAGAGTCAATTGTATTCTGTCCTCTTTTTTTAAAATTCAATAAAATCAGCTTTTCTATTTCTCATACATACTTTCCTTATGTGTTTCCGAGAACATGATGAACAACATCACACACTGTGAGCACACGCACGTGACTATTATAGGCACATCTATAATGACTGCAGGAAACCGAGCCCGTGTTTTCCTTTTACCTATTCCATGTCTGGTATAGAAAGCCACATAACTACCCGTAGCAGGAGCATATCGAATCCTATGACAAGTCTGGGTAGCCTTCTAGTTTGGGTTCAAGACGGGAGGCAAGCCCACTTCCCACAATAAACACCCATCCAATAAGACTAACCAAACTCTACCTTAGGTGTTAGTCTGACCAACAAAAAAAAAAAGCTGGACAAAAAAATCAAAAGTCCAAAAAAAAAAAAAAAAAAAAAAAACAAAAGGCCAAAACAAAAAAGCTGGCCATGATCAAAAAAGAACTATCAACATCTCTCGACCAGACACGGTCAACTCAAATGAAGAATCCCATGACCGGGGCTAAGAGGTCAACCCAAAGAATTCAAAAACCCATGACCGTGAAATGGTCAATTCAAAAATTAAAAATACCCATACCATCCAATAGGGGAGAGACAATCAAGCTGGTCAGCTAACACTACATCTAGCCTTCCCACATTACAACCTTCAAGACCTTCTCGAGACCTAGGCTAGAGACAGCCCAGAATTTTGAGGATTCAAGTTCCATAGGATACACCCTAACCTTTAGGGCCAGACATGGAAACCAGATCCCGCATTATCAAACTCGCCCAATCGAAGCTCGAGCCATTCTACTCGACTTCCCCTTTACATAACAGAATTCACAATCACCATATGCAAATCTGAGAGCAAAACTCGTTAAAATCCCCGAGAGCAAAACTCATCAAATCCCTGAGAGCAAAACTCGTTAAAATCCCCGAGAGCAAAACTCATCAAATCCCCGAGAGCAAAACTCGTTAAAATCCCCGAGAGCAAAACTCATCAAATCCCCGAGAGCAAAACTCGTTAAAATCCCCGAGAGCAAAACTCATCAAATCCCTGAGAGCAAAACTCGTTAAAATCCCCGAGAGCAAAACTCATCAAATCCCCAAGAGCAAAACTCGTTAAAATCCCCGAGAGCAAAACTCATCAAATCCCCGAGAGCAGAACTCATTAAAATCCCCGAGAGCAGAACTCGTTAAAACCCCATCCCAATTCTTCTCATTCAAACCAGTTACTAGCCCCAAACACGGGAACTCAACTTGCAGTCGGCATAGAACAAGCCCAAATAAGTTCACACCACCTCTGGGGGCTACCCCGGAGAACGCTCACAGTCACAGGATCAACATCCTAACTATTCTAGCCCTTTGATCAAGACATCATTGGGAATGCACCTAGCCTACACCATCACTGTGGCTAGTTACACACAAAGCCCTAGTAAACTAGGCACCATTATATATCTTTCAATCCACTGAACTACGGCTTGGTTTGATTTCACTAACACGTGAATACGTAGGCAGCCTTTCAACAGAGGCACAACCACCCACATTGACACACATTCAAAAAGCATCATCATTCCGGTCACGACACTGTCATGTTCTCGACAGTTAGCTTTGTCATTCTGGGGGCTTCTATTAGACAGAAGTTCTCCTTCCACTCACATAATCCAAATACCTTCAAAATCTAGCCTCCTTTCTATAGTGTGTCCTAATACTCGGCTCAGTCGAAGACGAGAATCTGTCAGGATTCGGAGCAATACCCACTTTGGAAATGTCCCAAAAATCAAAAATTCAAAAGGGGCACTAGACTACAGCATTGTTATTGCTAAAACAGTCTCATTACAGACTACTGCAATTCCCCTATAGCAGATCGTTCCCATTTTGATGTTCGACTGTGTTGCCACTCGCATAGGCTACGGAATAGTGCAACTTAAGTGTCTTGTCATCTTAGGTGGCCTACCCCCTACCGAGTCACGGTCTAACCCTTAGAGAGTCAAAGTCGTGTCTGTCAACTCGTCCTCTCGCGTCCAGAGTCGAGTCTGTCGGTATATCTCTCTCTTCAAATTCTCATTTTTTGCAAAACTCAGCCATTTGAGAAAATCCCTTTCCTAGTCACCACGGGAATAGGAATTTTTATCACACTTCATCTAGGCATACAGACCTAACCAGAGACTTTAGGAGTCCGTGTCAGAATCGGATTAGGAATCAAAGTCATCCCAAGCATCCTTATTTCCAAACTTTTCAAAAAAAATTCGGCCTTTTTATTTTCGAAATTTTCGAAAAAATCTTTTCCCCAGCACGAGTCGGTGTTTCGCCTAAATGTTACATACAAATTATGTCAGCATACAGGTACACCCATGACTCCCAGAAATTCTAAGTTCCCCAGTGGAAAAGCTCAAGCAACTTCTTTCAGGATATATCTGCAAACAGATATGCCCATAGCTTCCAAGGCAAGCTCCCGCGCAATTCTAAGACAGGATATATCTGCAAACAGGTATACCCATAGCTTCCTAGGCAAGCTCCCGCGACATTATCAAACTCAGGTATGATTTCTATTCTGTGGCTGGCGAGCCCTTCACGCAGGTCTAATGGACCCTAAACGACCCGATCAGGAAGTCTGCCAGGTTTTAATCCTTGATTGACCTGGTAGCTACTCTGACTTTTGCCTTGTCCAAGCCTCAGTCAGAGTGGGGGCTCTGTAGACACCCACATTTTGACCGCCAGGTGTCTATAGTAGTTCCCGCCAAACACCCGATGATGATAGGACGTAAACGTGCTTTGATAGACTCGGATATAGGCTTGTAATTATGGACATTTGGTTTAGACATTTTAAGGAGTACAAATCTCACAAAACCAACCTCAAATTCAGGCCCAGTGGGTCGTTTCGAGTCAAATGACACTAATTTGGGTCGAAACCGTCACCAGGGGTAAAATCGTCTTTTAGCGACCGGGTCAAAACCCGGTCAAAGATATTTTTCGAGGCATAAAATCTGCCGTGTCACCCTACCAATCCGGTTTAAACTCAAATACTACAAAAATCAGCCATACAAAATAATAAACAATTCCTCTTTAAGGTAGAATTCGATCTCGAGTAGGAATCCTATCCGAGAACCGATTCAAACATTCGACCGAATGTAAAACACTCGGCCAAAACACTCCTCAAGACAGCCGAAATCCCTTTCTTCTTGGCCAAGAAAGCGGAATTCTTATTTCCCTCAAACTCCTACGTTTCCTATCCTAAGCGGTATTCAAACTCTCCTAAACCAAGGTCGGAAACTCCCTATAAATAGGACCTCCCGTCCAACACAAAAGAAACAACAATTACAACAATTTTTCAGCCAATATACACGGTTTTTACACACCCATCACCCGGTTTACATACAACCCGATAGTTAGCAAATCCCGACACCTTTCCGAAGTCTCGAAATACCGACGAAGCCGGCCAAACCCGACGTCCCAAATCACCCAAACCGACACACCTTAACTCATCCTCATCATCTCGACGCTCTCAAGTCTAAGCCACTTCCCGACGAGCCTTATCCCGAGAAAACAAAGCATGTAGGTTGAGGGTGTAAATCAAACCCGACTCTTCTCTTTTTCTCTTCTCTTTTTCTCGTTTTTTTTATGGGTCTTTCGTCGGTCTTTTTTATATTTTTCTAATATCGATATTATTAAAAACTATTTTCATATATCGAATATTCTTAAAATATGATATCGATTCTATATAATCGAATATTGTATCGAAAAGAATTATATTAAGATTTCGACGATTTTAAATCGTTACATTTTTTTTATTATTCAAAACCCTTTTTTACAACTTTTCGTTCAAAATTCTTTTTACTTTTCGTTCAAAACAAACTTTTTCTCAAAACCTTTCTAAAATTGTTCCGACTATTCGATATCGATTTCATAATCGAATATCGAATATGACGAATATCGAAAATATGAATCGGGTATGAATTAATCCATATTTGTACGCGGTTCATAAAATTTAACGATTTTCGACAAAAGAAACGGGCGGGCGACCCGGATCAGATTTTTTTTAGTTTTCGATCGTTTTATTTTTATTATTCTACGAAACAATTTCTAAATTTATATCTTTTCCAAAACTATTCCAAATATTTGATATTGATTTCATAATCAATTATCGAATATAACGAATATCGAGAATATTAAGTCGAGTACGAATTATGCGATATTCGTACGCGATTTAATCAAAAAATTTCCGAAAACCGTCGTCGAAACCAGGCTGCCACGCGACCCGCTCACGTCCCGGGCGAGTCGCGCGGCCCATTGCCCAAACGCCCCTTTTCGTTCTTTTTTTATTCTTTTTCGAACTTCGTTTTTTATACAAAACCTCGTTTTAACAATATTTTTCAGATTTCGATTAATTCTTATTTTCTCGATTTCATATATTTATTTCTTATATTATTATTTCAATCGTTACTAACCCGTTTTCTCGTGTTTGTAGCAATTTGTTCTCTCATATTCTTTTTATCGTTTTATTAGACTAAAACGAACTTCACATGCTAAAATAACTTTGACGTTATTAGTTTAACATGCATTAAACGACTTAGCAACCCATTTATTTATTTTTCCTCACATGTCTTAGGAAAATAATCTCTGCATATCATTTCATCGTCGAACTAACGCGTGTACACAAAACCGAACGATATCTTAGTAAAGGCCGCTAAGTGCGGGCGGGGTTGGGTGTTCTCGCTGAACTTCCCAACACGTACCCTCACCCCTTACTCAGAACCGTGGTTTCCGGATGTCCGAAACCATTGGCAACGAGAGTCATTCAATATACGATTAACCGCCCAGTCGGCATCGGTATCGATATGCTAAGGGACGAACCCAATAAACTCTGACATCGGAAATGGGCCAGGCTTTAAGTATGGCCCACTACGACATAGAGTGGGTTCGAATGGTTCCGAATAACCATAAAATTCGGTGGCGACTCCTACTTCGATTTAAAATTCAATTCGATCCATCTCATATGGAAATTCTATCGCCTCCCCAAAACCCGCGCTTCGCCGCGTCGGGGTGGACCTACGTCATGTCCACAGATGTATTAGCATTTCCCATGTTTCACTAGGCCTTCAGTGGACAAGTTTCCATCCAAGATGAAGTTCCAATGGGAATGCTACATGGATGCATGGAAGTATGGAGCTGGATTAGACTACAAACTATGAAAATACCAACTGAATTTTCATGCATATGTGCCTGAAAATGCGATTGTGCTTCACTTCCTTCTTAGTTATCAATCTGGTCAGTATGAATGTATGATCACAACATTCATGAACCATATACTATCATTTAGAGAACCATTGTGATTCTCGAGATTGGAGATGGGGAAGGATTTTGATTTGAGTTTTTGTACAAACACCTCTAAACTACTAATCCTACTGTACAGAGTCCAGAATTGTATGTATATTCAGTCTAGACATCCTCAACATTTGTATATCAATATATTTTGCATACCCAACGTATTCTTCCATATTTTACCAGGCATAACAAAGGCATATCTCCCTTTCTATGCACACTTTCAGCATCAATAGAAGTAACGAATAAGATATGCACTGCCAAGAGATCATTCATTCTATGTATGGTACTCATATTAATGAATGATGGTGTCGCTCACGTTGCTAGATTAGTCACCTTTAATAATGTCTTCTTATGCAGCAGTTCCTACAGTTTACCTTCTCAAACTCGTTCGAACAAATGGTAGGCTTTCAACAACATCATGAACCTACCACTAATGACTACACTAATGCATTTCCTCTAGAAATCTGTAACAACCAACTAACACACAAGGCACAAAACAGTAAAACCGTAAAACACCACAGTAAATTGGTGAACTAGTTCCCCCAAACTAAATCAGAACACTGAAATTACAAACATTTAATCCATTCAAACCCTATTTTAGCGATGAATTCGACTGAATTGATGGGATTATTCTTCCATATCCATATGTTATGTTGACATTTTACTGCAAATCACATAACTGTAATCTTTCTGATGAGGGTCGGTAGCCTGCCAGGGGTCGCCCGCCATATGGGCCCCGGTGAAGCCCGACCCGGAAAAAAATAGAGGCCTGCATGGCAGGCTAGCCAGCGAAACCTTACCAGGAAGCCTCCAAAGGGCAAACTCAGCCGCTCCGAGCTTCAGGCAAATCCGCCCCTGCCTGACAGGGTCGAACTGCCTGCTATGGCCAAACAAGGCAAGCCCTCCTGCTTGCCAGTCCTCAGGGGATCTCTCCCTGGCAGGTGCAGGGGGGAGAAATTGGAAGCCCCTGCATCCATGCCTAAGGTAAGGAAGAGTGAGTGGACGAGAGGAATTCACGTGTCACCTCCTCGTCCTCTGATTCTTCCTCTTCCTCTCTCCCCTTTTTTCTCTCTCTTGGGGAACCTATAAATACTTCAATATTTCCCACAAGAAAGGGGTTGAACTTTCTCTCTCTAGAATCTTACTCTAAAACCGCCACCTTACTCCTCACAAGTAAGGTCGTCAAGGCATTTCACGGACTAACTTAGGCATCGGAGAGGGTTTCCTCGGACACCTCCGAGGCCCTGTTCGTTCTTTGTGCAGGGAGGATGCCGTCTCCGCCGGGAAGGTCCTATCAAGGAGTAAGAGGAAGAGGAGACTCGGGAAGTGAAGCGATCACCATCAAAGCAGTATCAAGTTTAGAGAACTCGAATTCAAGTCGGGTTAATTGTTTCCGTGACCGGAACAATTTGGCGCCGTCTGTGGGGAAGTAACGGTTGTGCTCACGAAATTCCCACAAAAATCAACTGCAGAAAAATGCCTGAGATTATTGAAGGCAACTCTAGGGCGGATTCGACGGAACATTCGGTGATCCCCCCATATGGCATGGCTCTACCGGAGGTAACACCCGCCACCACGATCCGAGGCATAGGGCGGGCCAGCCTCCACGAGGCGCCCAACAAGAAGACTATAGTTGCGGCTGGGCAGGTCGATCATTAGAGGCCTAACCTTAACCTCACCCCTGCCCAGGTCGCACAAACAGCGACCATCTTCTCAGCTATGCTAAATCAAGAGTTTACGCCGGAGGACCTGGTGGGCCGGATTGCTATGACCCCCAGGCACCTGCACTTCAAGAGTGCTGGAGGTGCGGAGGGCATGAAGCGAACCGCTGCCAGGAATGTTCAGAGAAAGGCACAGAAAACTGCCCGGGGGAATGCGAAACGCATCGCAGCCGGCGACCAGGCACCGCTCTCCCAGCAGCAAGCGTTCTCAATACGTACCACCGAGTCTACTGCAGGTGCCGAAAAGAGAGGGTTTTCCCAGGAGCTCAGGGAGCGGATGAGACCCAGGGAACCCGCCTCGAGACGCCTGGGGGAGAAGGGCATAGTCTTTTCCAGGTTAACACCTGCTGAGTCGCAGCAGACCCCAGGGCTGTCTCAGAGCATGCAGTCAAGACTCAACAATGGACAGCCGCTGGGACCAAAGCACCGCCAGGACGATAACCTCGAGCCATCCCAGGGGAAGCGACCCCGGCGCCGCTTTCCTGAAAAGGAGGATGAGGCTATGAGCAGGCAAGCGCCCAAGTATCGCTCCCCCAGTGTTGAAAGTCGACCCCTGGCAAATGGGATGACTACGGTTACCACTCTACTGGAAGCAGGTCAAAATTGATGGGCAGGCCTACCAAGACTCCACTCCATCAAGAGGTTCAGGGGTGCCCCATTCCAAAAATTAAGATGCCTTCTGTCAAGTTTGATGGAACCACTGACCCGGAAGACCACTTGGCGGCCTCTGAGAGTCATATGGGGATGTATGATGCTGACGATGCGGTCTGGTGTAAGATTTTCCCTACCACCCTTGTGGGTCTGGCTCAGGGATGGTTCAGGGACTTGCCACAAGGATCAATCAGTTACTTCAAAGAGCTCGTCGAAGCCTTCTTGGATCAGTATGCAGGGAACAAGAGATGTAGATTGACTCGTTTCGACTTAATGACCCTTAGACAAAAGAAGGGCAAAACTATTAGAGAGTACCTGAAAAGGTTTGACCTGGCCTTCCAGCAGGTCAGAGAAATCGATGACCCGACGGCAGCGTACGCTCTAACCAGTTCTCTGCTCCCGGGAGAAATGAAAAATCAAATGATCAGAGCCCAGCCAGAAACCCTGGCAAAGGCTCGAAAGATAGCTGAAGGCTTCATGCTGCAGGAGGAGTTCCACAGCCTGCGGGATACCCCCACAGGACCTTCCAGGCCGCAGGGGGGACCGCAAGGTGGACGCGACAGGGGCGATACGGCAGGGAAGCAAAGGGTTGAGGAAGGCGACACCCCGAAAAGGAAACGTGCAACATACCAGCCAAGGTTTGATAGCTACACAACCCTTAACAAATCAAGGGCTGAGATATTCGAGCTAGAAAAGGAGACTGCCAAGTGGAACTGTCCAAGTAAGCCGCGCAGCCCAAAGAGTGACCCGAAAAAATTCTGCACATTCCATGATTGTGTAAGGCATACCACGGAAGAGTGCCGCCACCTAAAGGATGAGATTGAGAAACTCATCAGAAACGGCTGGCTGAGTAACTATGCAGCAAGAAACAAAGGTCAAAAAATTGCAACAGATAAGCCTGAGGTCCCGACACAGGACAACATGATAATTCATGTGGTGTCAGGGGACGCTGAGGGCCAGACAAGCCGACGAGGCCAGAAGAGGCAAATCCGAGAACTCAGGAACCAAATTTGCTACGCGGAAAGAGTGGGGAGCCCAGCAGGCCTAACCCTGAGCATCACCCCTCAGGATGCGGGGAGGGTAATCTACCCCCATAGCGATCCCCTGGTCTTGTCCCCCACAATCAGCAATCACATAGTGAGGAGGTGTATGGTGGATACAGGCGCCTACACCAATCTGTTATACAAAGACGCTTTCAAAAAAATGAATCTGGAAAGAAGGCACCTCAAGCCCGCCCCTGGATCATTATACGGATTCAGTGGGGCAGGGATCCTCCCAATGGGGGTCATCGAGCTGCCGGTTACATTCGGGGAGGGGGCATCGGCCAGAAACATCCGAGCCTTGTTCGTTGTTGTGGACGCAAAATCTGCGTACAACGCTCTAATAGGCAGGGCGACCCTGGATGAAATCGAGGCAGCCATATCCATCAGGGTGCTGACGGTGGCCCACGTCACAGACTTTGGTATGGAAGGAAAGGTACATGGGGACCAAGAGTCCGCCAGACAATGCTATTCCGTGGCCCTACATGCCCACAAAACGGAGCGGAAAGGAAAACGGAAGGCAGAATGTTCCCTCAGCAGGGAAGGAGAGATTCCGGCTGGTCAGCAAAAAGCAAACCACCCTGAACCTGGGGGAGAAAGTATGCTGGTGGAACTAGAGCCAGGAAGGCAGGTCCAAGTAGGAGCAGACCTGGTAGAGTCATACCAAGAAAAACTGATTAAAGTCTTGCAAGTTAATAGAGACGTCTTCGCCTACTCGGCAGACGAGATCCAGGGGGTCGATCCGACTCATATCATTCACAAGTTAAACGTGAGTCCGGAAGCACGCCCTGTGAAGCAGAAGAAGAAAAATATGTCTGTAGAAAAAGATCAAGCCATCAAGAAGAAGATCGAAAAACTCCTGAAGGCTGACTTCATAGAGAGTTGCGACTACCCTGAATGGCTGGCTAACGTAGTAATGGTGAAAAAGTCCTCGGGTGCCGGAAGAATGTGCAAGGATTTCACCAATCCTAATAAAGCGTGCCCCAAAGACCGCTATCCCCTGCCAAGGATAGACCAGTTGGTAGACGCCACCAGTGGTTATTTCATGCTCAACTTCTTGGATGCCTTTTCAGGCTACCACCAAGTGTACCTCTGGCAACAAGACAGGGTAAAGTGCGCGTTCATCACCAGCTCTGGCACATATATGTACAAGATGATGCCATTTGGGCTCAAAAATGCAGGCGCACCTACCAGCGGTTAGTTGATAAAGTATTTGAAAATTAGAAAGGTAGAAACCTCGAGGCTTATGTGGATGATGCAATAGTGAAAAGTAAAGGGGACGAGGAGCATCTAAAAGATTTTCAGGAGACCTTCTCCTCCCTGCGCGCCTACCGGATGAAGTTGAATCCTAAAAAATGTACCTTCGGAGTACGCTCAGGAAAGTTCCTAGGTTTCCTGGTCAGCACCAAGGGAATTGATGCGAACCCAGAGAAAATTCAGGCTGTCCTGGACCTGCCAGAGCCAAAGACAATTAGGGACATCCAATGCCCAACCGACAGAATGGCTGCCCTGGCACGGTTCATCGCCAGGTCAGCCGACAAATCAATGCCTTTCTTTAAGGTGTTAAAAGGAAACAAAAAGTTCAAGTGGGAAACTGAACAAAAAGAGGCTTTCGAGCAATTAAAAGAACACCTGAAGCAGCTGCCCACCCTGGCGAGGCCGGTGGCAGGGGAGAAGCTCTTTCTTTACGTTGCCGTAACGAATTCAATCGTAAGCGCGGTAATCTTAAAGAAGGAAGGAGGCTCCCAACAACCAATTTACTTTGTGAGCCATGCCCTGGGGGCGGCCGAAAAGAATTATCCTATCGTTGAAAAAGCTGCCTATGCTGTGGTCATGGAAACCCGCAAACTCAGGCCGTACTTCGACACCCACCCCGTTGTCGTGCTGACCGACAACCTCTGGAGAAAGTCTTGGAAAAATTCGAGAAGTCTGGAAGACTGCTAAAATGGGCTATAGAGCTGAGTGGGCTGGGCATATCATACCAGCCCAGGACGGCCATCAAAGCACAAGCCTTGGCAGAGTTCCTTGCAGAGTGTTCTCACTCGTGGGGGATAATCCCTCTGTGGGGCGAATGGACGGTGTACACCGACGGGTCGTCTACAGCCAACGGTGCTGGGGCAGGTATTGTGCTAACCAGCCCTGAAGGAATAGACTTTGAGCACGCGCTCAGGTTTACCTTCCCCGCATCAAACAATGAGGCTGAGTACAAGGCCGCGCTAGCAGGCATCAGCCTAGCAAAAGCCGCAGGGGCCGAGAGACTTGTCTTGGCCACGGACTCTCAGCTCATAGCGAACCAAATCAATGGTGAATACGAGGCTAGGGATCAGGCTATGACATCATACTTGAAAAAAGCTAAAACAAGAGTTGTCAGGGTTGAACTCCTATGAAGTTAAGCAGATTTCCATGTCACGAAACAACCAGGCGGACGCCCTGTCTAAGCTGGCCAGCTCCAGCCTCCAAGATATAAGAAGATTAGTGTGGGTGGATGTGATACAAGAGAAGTGTACAACGCCCTGCTAACTGGTCAGTATCGTCGGGGAAGTAGAATCTGAGGATTGGATGACCCCAATCATCCAATTCAAAAAATATGGAACCATTTCGCAAGATCCAATCCAAAGGAGAAAAATGCCGGCCAGGGCCGCATGGTTTATATTAGTTGATGGGGAGTTATATCGTAAGTCATTTTCCTCTCCCCTGCTCAAGTGTCTGGGGGCAGGGCAGGCCGCGGAAGTACTAGACGATATACACTCGGGCATCTGTGGTCATCACATAGGAGGAAGGTCACTGGCTCACAAAGCTCTGAGAGCAGGCTACTATTGGCCGACCCTGCTCGCTGACGCCAGGGATCTAACTCGGAAATACAGGAAGTGCCATGTTCGCCCCCATCAATACACGCCCCTTCCCAAGACCTCAGACCGATTCTGTCCCCCATTCCTTTCGCCCAGTGGGGGATGGACATCTAGGGGCCATTTACCGCTGCAACTGGAGGGCAAAAGTTCCTAATAGTGGGGATTGATTATTTTACTAAGTGGATCGAAGCCGAAGCCGTCCCAAACATAACAGAGCCAGCAGTCAGAAAGGTAATTTGGAGAAATATCATAACAACATATGGCATGCCGAAGGTGCTAGTCTTTGATCATGGAAGGCAGTTTGACGACGATCCCCTGAGAGCATGGCTGGAAGGCCATGGCATAGCTGTCGCTTACTCTGCCGCTTGCCACCCACAAACAAATGGGCAGGCTGAAGCAGCGAACAAACAGATCCTGAACGGGCTGAAAAGGATGGTTGATGAGCTCAAAGGGAGATGGGCGGACGAAATCCCAAGTGTGCTATGGTCAATCAGGACCACCAGAAAGGAGTCCACAGGGCAGACTCCTTTTGGCCTGGTCTACGGGGCCGAGGCCCTGTTACCCATAGAAGCACGAGTTCCCACCCTCCTATCCCAGCAGTATGATAGGGCAAGCAATGAGACTGCAATGACCGAGGCTCTTGATCTAGTCGGAGAACTAAGACAAGAGGCCTGCGTCAATATCGCCGCCTATCGACAAAGAATGAGAAAAGCTTACAACAGAAAAGTGAGTACAAGGAACTTCCAAGTAGGGGACCTAGTCCTAAGAAAGACACAGACTGTTAGAAGATCGAAAGACCATGGCAATTTAAGCGCCAACTGGGAATGCCCATACGAAGTAACCCAGATTATGGGACCAGGAACCTACAAAATTGCTAACTCTGAAGGCCAGGAGATGGCCGCCCACTGGAATGCGGATACTTTGAAGAAGTATCACGTCTGAAGTTTAAAAGTCTTTTGTAGCTTTCTTTTTTAGAAACATCGGCGGAGGACGGTCAAAGATACAATGTCGACGGCTCCGACCACAAATATCAAGTTTTTCAAAAAGAAATGAAATGGACTCTCAAATCTATACTCGTTGTCTGTTCAAACTAGCATTTCACACACAAACGAGCAGGGGGAAATAGAAGGAGGGCCTCCCCTGTTGCAAAACTCAGGAAGAACAGACCCCCCAACGAAAAGCCTAAGTCCCCCCACCCGCCTTCTCGCCCTGATCCTTCCTGCGTGCGGCCTGATCTTTGGCCTCCCCCATCTCGCCTTCATACTTGACCAGCTGAGACTTCAAGCTGGCAATAAGAACGACGTCCCTCTCAATCACTGCTATATGCTCAGGAAGGGGGAACCCAGGGACAACACTTAACTTCTCATCACTCAAGCGGTTGAGAGCCGCCAGCTCTGCGGAAGCCTGAAAAACCCTGGAACAACGTTGGATGAACTGGATTGCTTGGCTGCTTGAGTAAGTCAGGGATTCGGCAAGATGGTCCGCCAGCGTAGAAGTAGAGTCTAAAAAAGGGCAGAAACGTCAACGCTTTAAATTAAACTCAACATTTCCATCCGAGAACAGAGTCTCAGGAAGATCACCAGCAGGGCGCTTCAGCTGTGGTGTGCTGGCATCAGCTTCCAGGTCCACCACCTGGTCGCCGCTTACTGGCTCCCTCCCCTTCCTTTTTCTACCCACCAGGGGAACGCTCTCCTCGGTTTCCTCTGAGGCAGAAGGCCCCGCCCCCGCAGGAGGATAAGTCTCAGGAGAAGGTCCCCCGCGTTTACTCGCTGGGGAAGGCGTAGCTTCTGAGGCAGCCTCCCACTCTATCGCCCTGGGGATTGGGGTAAGAGCTGCAGGACGTGTAGTGGAAGGCCCTGAGAGGAGGAGGAAGCCTTGCCCTGCTGGCTGAGACACTCTTTACGTACTTCATGAGAGTCTTTTTCTTAAAACCGGCAGGCAGGGAAGGACGACTGGTAAAAATCCTAAGATCCTTGTTCAGGCCAAGGTCCCTCGGCTCCTTCTTTGACCAAAGGTGAGTGGCAAGCTCTGCAAAAATCAAGGGTTAACCGGGTAAGCATTAAAACAAGGCAATATCAGGCTAGGAAAAAGTCGATTATTATCATAATCCCCAAGGTACCTGCTCCGAGGCCAGGGCTCATCCCCACTCGGGTCAAGTAGTCGTCAGTTGATATAAGGTCCGCGTGGGGGAGCCAACTGTCAGGACCAAATACGCCTTTCTTATCCTTGGAAGAAGCGAACCGTTTGATCAAGTCCAATTCTTCGTTGGTTAACTTGACTTCAAGGGCTCTCCCCCAAACCCCAGGGTGATACTCCTGGCGGGTTTCTAGCCGAGTGTGGTTGTGGTTTCGGAAATGCCGGGGGATCCGCCACCCTTTAGCGCTATGCACATACAGGAAGTTATCCTTCCAATCCTTCAGGCTGTTTAGGGTTGGCCAGACCAGGGAACAATTCTTTTGCGTAAGAATAGAGAAATATCCCGGAGAGCTGCCCCCCTCAGAGGAAGCCACCATTTGCAGGCCAACCATATACCTTAAAACATATATGGAAGGCCCCTCACCCAGAATGAGGCAGGTCTAAGTATAGGCTATCAGTGACCTAATAGCCACAGCGGTAAGCTGGGCAATGGCCACGTTCATGCGCCTGAAGGCTTCCTCCAAGAAGGGGTGTAGGGGAAAGCGCAGGCCGAATTCAAGGCACTTGTGGTAGACGGCTATGCAGCCGTCAGGGGGATTACACACACTGTCCCTCTCCCCATGGACAATGACTGTGTATCCCGCCCCAAAGTTGTAAAAAACCACTATAGCCCCAGCAACATTCTTCTCCAAAATCAGATACCGGTTCTTAGGGGCCGGGTAGGTTCGCAGAGGGATTCTATACTTTTTCTTATCCAGGTAGTAGGTTCTCCCTGGTTCTCTGGGCACAAGGGAGCCGGCGATTGTTGAAGGGTCAATCTCCAGCGCCCCATTATCAGAATCAACAACATCATATGGGGCAGGTTCAGGGGAGTTGGCTCCCCCACTATCCTCTGAGCACTCCTCACTAATCACCCTAACCTCCGGTCCCCCAGAGGAGGAGGGAAGGTCAGTGTTAACCCTACCCCTATCCTCCTCTGGCTTGTCAGCAGGAGATTCGTCGAAAGAAAGAATCCGAGCGCCGCGACGATGGGCCTTGGTATTCAAGAAAGCAAGAAAAGAAAAAAGCGAATAATGGAAAGATGAAGAGGTCAGGGATGAAGGTCCTAACCTAGTTATGAGTCGCCAAAAGGTGACGCCAGGAAAGTTCCTTAGTCTAAATGCTCGAGAGAGAGAGTACGAAGAAGATGGGGTTTATAGGAATTCAAAAGTGTAAAAGGGGGAATGGGGGAGGCAAGGATGATTTTATTGGAAGGGGAATACGAAAAGCCCCTCCTAGGAAAGCCATCCAGTCAGAAGGCCCCCCAATAAAAGCCCCACGTGTCACACTCTTTGAATCCAACCACCCACCACTTCCCAAGAGACCTCGAGAACGTAAGAAGAGCAAAGGTAAATCATTACGTGACGTCATCCGAGGCGCAAAAAAAAAAGAGACAACAACACATTGAAGACAAAAGCCCACCTGATTTTCATTAATTTAAAGGCCCAAAGGGCCAAGATTACAAAATGAGTGGGAATAAAAGAAGTGTACAAAAGAGCCTGATAGTCTGGCTCAACTAGCCTGCAAGCGCAGGGTGGGCCTAATCTTCATCAAAACTCGGGAAGTAATCCTCACGGCTGCCGTAGCCTCCGTCATCGGACCCCCAGTCCCAGCTGCCAGAGTCCTTGAAAGGGTCATTAGAGCCCTCCTCTTCACTCCCCAAGCCATCCCGGCCAGATGAGTAGCCCTGACCGTCACTTTCCCTTGAGTCACGGCTGCTCAGGTCGCAATCCTCGCCATATTTAGCCACCCTGGTATCCTCAGGGGGGTCCTAATAATCCTCCGGCTTCCTCACCAGAGGGGAAGAAGGGCCTGAGTCGGGAGAAGAGCCCGAATCCGGGCAGTCAGGGTGGAGATTTTCAGGCCGCAGCCAGGGGAAGCACCTGTAGCATCTCTTGAAAGAGCAGCCCCCCGCCCGGGTGCAGTGCGTGGGCCTAGATTCTCCGGGGGCCGAAGATTTTTTGGGGCGTTTGCTAGCCCTAGACGAGGGCTTTGCCCTAACAGCTCGCAGAGGGCGAGGACGCGCCCGCCTGATGCGACGGATAGCTGAATACGCTTGCCGGGGTACCTTAACCTTCTACGCTCCCTATAGCGAAGGGCGTTCATGTAAACCCCACGACAAAGGATAATATTTCTCACCCAAGACATTGTAGGAGAAGAATAGTGGAAGAGGATGTTGAGGAAAGATTGTGAAAATAATGAAGTGGAGTTGGATTTTATACCCATAAGAGGAGAACAAAGCATTAAATGACATTCCAACCATCCCTACGAGAGGGCCAATCGCCAGTTCAGCGCACAGCTCGAGGGATCGTTCTACGAGAGGTAATGATGAGGGAGCAACATCCCAACTCTGTACATGCCCAAGGCATTTAAAACATTCCTCCTCGGGAACATGCGTCGCATTAAATGCCAAGGTGAGATTCAAGAAGTCAACCTCCCGCCATCCCAATCAAGAAGTCGTCTATTGAGGAGGAGCCCTGCTCCCCCTCCGCCGACGAGGGCCACTTGATGAGGGTTGGTAGCCTGCCACGGGTTGCCCGCCATATGGGCCCCGAGGAAGTCCGACCCAGAAGAAAAATAGAGGTCTGCATGGCAGACCAGCCGGCGAAACCTTACCAGGTAGCCTCCAAAGGGCAAAGTCAGCCGCTCCGAGCTTCAGGCAAATCTGCCCCTGCCTGACAGGGTCGAACTTTCTGCTATGGCCAAACAAGGCAAGCCCCCCTGCCTGCCAGTCCCCAGGGGATCCCTCCCTGGCAGGTGCAGGGGGGAGAAACTGGAACCCCTCCATCCATGCCTAAGGTAAGGAAGAGTGGGTGGACGAGAGGAATCCACCTGTCACCTCCTCGCCCTCTCATTTTTCCTCTTCCTCTCTCACTTTTTTTCTTTCTCTTGGGGAAACCTATAAATACTTCGGTATTTCCCACAAGAAAGGGGTTGGACTTTCTCTCTCTAGAATCTTATTTTAAAACCGCCACCTTACTCCTCACAAGTAAGGTTCGTCAAGGCATTTCACGAACTGACTTAGGCATCGGAGAGGGTTTCCTCGGACACCTCTGAGGCCCCATGCGTTCTTTGTGCAGGGAGCAGGCCGTCTCCGCCGGGAAGGCACGATCAAGGAGTAAGAGGAAGGGGAGACTCGGGAAGTGAAGCGATCACCATCAAAGCAATATCAAGTTTAGAGAACCCGAATTCAAGTCGGGTTAATTGTTTCCGTGACCGGAACACTTTCAAAGTAAAGTTATCCCTCCGTATCTATATGTTCAAAGTATTATATTGAAAGTGAGGGAATATTAATTATAAACAAGTCCCAAAAAGCCAGAAAATTACAATCAAACAATCTTAAACTTAGATAATGACAACAATGAAAACAGAAGAAAATGAGAAGTAATGTATACCAATTCCAGAAACCGAGTGAAAAGTCACAGAAGAAGGCGAGGAGGAGATAAGTTATTAAAGAGGACACAATCGACATGACCTAGACAGACGCGTGCACGCTACTGTCCGAGTAGAAGAAGGAACCCTCAATTTCGATTTTAATTTCAATTTCTAGGGTTTAGATGCATGATAAGTGTAGTTTGTAGTGCCTATTTGTTGTGTTAGGTCCCGGTTTCTCTTGTGAAATCGCTCTTTGGAGTGGTTTCTGGGCTCCTTATGCTTCTTCTAGTTCGTTTTAGGTTCCCAAGACCATTCATGGAGAATTGGAATGATTCCGACTCGTTTCCTACACATTTGGAGCCAACGAAAAGAAGTAACGATCACTCGGTGCCTTAGACTCGATCCTGAGCACTGATAATCGATGAGAAGCCTATCAAGAGCAAATAGGGACCTTTATGATCATATTGGAGGCCTACAAGACCCTTCCCGGGCGGGAAGAGTAGCCTTCCCGGTCGGGAAGAAGTGCAAAACAAAGACGGCTTCTGGGGTGTCATCCCGGCCGGGACCAAGCTCATCCCGGTCGGGACCATCTCGTCCCGGTCGGGACCACCACCATCCCGACCGGGATGGACCAGCTGTAGCCCGCGCCTCTTCTTTTCTTCTCCTTCACTCTTGTAACCTTATATATACCCTTCCTTTGTATTGTTTAAGCACTTTTAGACTATCTTACATTAGACTAAACCCTAGATAGAGTTCCTCCTCTCATTAGCTTAATATTTCCCTAATATTTAATTAAACTTAGCTTAATCTAGTTTGTAATCCTTGTATTAAGAGAATTCTTCAAGATTCATCCAAGATTGACAACCTTGGGAGATTGATTTGGGTTTTTCTTATTAATACAAGTTCTTATCTTTTCATCTTCTTGTTAGTAGGTATAATCTTCTTACTCTCTTTACTCTTAATCCTTGTTTAATCTTTCAAGTTTTAATCTTTGATTATTGTTCTTGCTCTTGTTAGTTCCATTATGAATGTTATGTTGTTTGTGTTGATTCCTCTTGTTATGGTTAGGGTTAGTTTCATTATGTGTGAGTAGACCTATTGTGGGTTTCGTAGGGGGATTAAGTGTGGATTATGGGTAATTAGGGCTTGATTGAGGGTAAAGGTGGATTCTTTGTTGCTAGTCACATGTTGAGCACTCTATGTGTTTGTTGAATTGCTTGTTTGACTTGTAGTGGCCATGCTTCTCATGCTTGTTTTCATCTTCTCATTGTGTGATTGATTTGTGGTTGAATTCTTGTGTATTGGGTAATATCTTGCATGAATATTCGGGTCTTGTCTTAGACATGAGAGTGCGGACATTGGCTTTGATGCGAGAGCGCGGACCGACCTTAGTAACTAGGTGAAACCTACACCCCTTGACTACCCAACTATCCTACTACACTTATGAACCCAAACTAACCCTACTCCTTCCCATATTTGATTTACCCATCTTGCTAGCTATTGTTTCTCTAGTTTACTTGTTTCATTTATCTCTAGTTGTGGACATGACGTAGGTCCACCCCGACGCGGCCACGCGCGGGTTTGGGTAGGCGAATGAATCTCGTGGTGAGATTGTTCTCGGGTTCGAAATTTAAGTCAAAATGGAGTCACCACCGAATTTTCTGGTTATTCGGAACCATACGAGCCCACTCTATGTCGTCATGGGCTGCAAACAAAATACGGCCCACTTCGATTTCAGAGTTTATGGGGCTCGTCCCTTTGCATTGCAATATCGATACCGTTTAAACCGGCTTTTGTATATAGAATGACTCTCGTGCGCCAAGGGTTTCGGACATCCGGAAACCAAAGGTTCTGAGTAAGGGGTGAGGGTACGTGTTGGGAAGCCCACTAAGGACACCCAACCCCGCCCGCACATGGCGGCCTCTACTAAGACATCGTTCATGTTCGTGTGCACGCGCTAGTAAAACGATTAAATGATATGCAAACAGCGTTTTCGGGCTAAGCATGCGAGTTGTTGATTAACTACGTCATTTAATGCATCTTGATTCACGTCAAAGTGATTTAGCATGTGATGTTCATTTAAGGCAATAAATGGCAAACATCAAGAATAGAAAACTCGTAAATAAATTACAAATTACACGGGCGGAATACAACCCGGAATTCACAATACAACGAGCAATAAAATAGAATAATTGAATTAAATAAGAAGAGCGATAAATAAATACACGATTCGACAAAGACTCGTATACAATAAATGCACACTAGATCGTGAATTAGTTAGACGGACGAACTTTAATTAATTACGCATTATATTGCATATTAATCAAAGGACGGAGGTTCGAGACCTAGGTGTGGTGCTAACCCGATCTCGAACCTCGATGCCTTGTCTCGACTTATCACCTCGAGAAATGGAGTCTAAATTAATTATGTGACGGATACGACTAAAGAGTCGTCGACATAAAATTAATAGCGCGAGACCGTCGATCAAAATCGTTTTAGGTGTCGTGATATGCATGAGTTTTGAAAATTAGAATTACGTGATTGATTATGCACGTGCCGACTAAAAGTCGTAAAAAGAATGATGAGGCTCAAATGTTGCATTGAAGCTCTCGAATTTCTGGGCTACAGGACCCACTCGGTCGAGTCATGGTCTGACTCGGTCGAGTGTGTCTTTAAAGTAGCTACTGTCCAGATTTTTGGGTGCTACTCGATCGAGTAGCCTACGTACTCGGTCGAGTAGCCCCTGTACGAGTGACAACTCGTGTTGCTTTTTTGGTTAAAATCGATAGTGGGCCAAATTAAATACAAATATTGTACGATTTGTACTTAACTCGGCTCTCGGTGCTATAATCGCATATGCAAGCGATTATAATACCGTCATCGGAATTTTATGAAAATGTTATCGTTTAGATTGAAATTTTGAATTAGTGACGGAATTGCATCCCTCTACGTCACGACATCGGAACAATCCTTTCGGATTATGTGATGTCGGTTTTCGTGTCAACGGGTTCCGCACTAATCTTGAAAATGGGATCAAATACGTTCAACTATGACCGATCACGATCACATCACGTCCTTGAGCACATTGGGGCGGCGCTCCTCGAAAGGGCGCCACCTCCGTCGTTACTCCTAAAGGAATTAGATGGACTTTAGGCGATCGTCATAGTTAAACGTATTCGAAACCGAGATTTTAATACTAGTATGTATATATACACGGTATAATAATGTTAGATGTTAGAATACGGAATTAAAGTGTTAGTATACAAAAATGGAAGTTAGTGTTGGAATACATAAATAAAATGTTAGTATGCACAAAATTAAAGGTTAGTGTTAGGGGTTAGTAGTAGTAGTAGTAGTAGTAGTAATAATAATAATAATAATAATAATAATAATATATACATAAAAAAACAGTAAAAAGAGAAGGGAGAAAAAGAAACGGGGTTAGATGACACCCTCAACCTACATGCTTAAATGGCCTCGGAAACGAACTCGTAGTAGCGGCGTGTGCGCGGGAGTGTCGAGATATGCAGGGTGAGTTAGGATGTGTTTGGTTAGGGAGAGGATGCTCTCGGGTCTTTGACGAGTTTTGATCTCGGGATTTTGAATATGTATGTGTGTATAGAGAGGATGTGAGTGTATAGGTTGAATATAGTAGAAATGTAGGGTTGAATGTTGTGTAAGTGTGATGAAGAGATGGCTGAAATTATGATGTAAAAAAGTTGTTTAATGTGATGGGTTGATGGGGTATTTATAGGAGAACCCCACGACCTAGGGTCACTCGATCGAGTGGCCCTAGTGCACTCGATCGAGTACCCTTGCAAACGGGCCAAACCCGGTTTTTGGCGCTCCACTCGACCGAGTGGGTCTATCCACTCGATCGAGTGGATCAAGCAAATCGAGCTATTTTAGGAAGGGGTGGACTTTGTTGATTGCGTTATCTTTTTTGAATTCAATTTGGGCGCCAGCTTCTAGAAGATGCATTTGGGCTGTTTTTTGTGTCGGATTCGTCTTTGACCGGGTTTTGACCCGGTCGCCAAAAGACGGTTTTATTTCCGGTGTCGGTTTTGGCCCAAATTAGTCTCATTTGACTCGGAATGACCCATTGGGCCTGAATTTGAGGTCGGTTTTGAAAGATTTGCACTCCGCTAAATGCCCACGTCGGATACTATTGATTCCGAGTCCGTATTCGAGCATATTAAGTCACGTTGACGTCCGATCATCATCGGGTGTTTTGTCGGGAACTGCTATAGACACTAGCAGGCAAAATGCGGGTGTCTACAGAGCCCCCACTCTGACTGAGGCTTTGACAAGGCGAAAGTCAGAGTAGCTACCAGGCCAATCGAGGATTACGACCTGGCAGCCTTCCGGTCGAGTCGTTTATAGTCCAGTAGACTTGCGTGAAGGACTCGCCAGCCATAAGCAGAGGGTCATACCTGTCCTGATGATGATAGCTCCGCGGGGAGTCAGACTTGTTGCATAAGTCCTAGGCGTGCCTATATGTGGGCCCATCCCGTACCATTTCGGGGAAAATGCCGCCTCGGGCGTTCCGCTGGGGAAATATGCGAGCTGTACGGGCTTGCTTTTGAAGCCTTGAGTCGTACCCGTATGCTGACACATGACAACTTGCATGTAGCATTTCAGGAGAAACACCGCCTTTGATGTTCCGTTGGGAAGCACTAGCTGGCACCTGAAATGTTAGATACATAGGCAGAAATAGCAGGCATAGTATATAGCAAGATAGCACATAGGAAATGCAGTTAGCATCTATAGACTAGTTTGTGCTAGGGAAAATGATTTTTGCTTAGTTTTGAAATCGAAATCCTGAAAGCAACTCACGTGCTAGGAGATAGGTTTTCAAAATTGAAAGGGGTAGAAAAGAATTTTGCAGTTTAAATAGACCGAAATTTGACCTTGTCGAAAAGGATTTTCTCAAATGGCTAAGTTTTGCAATTTTTTTTTAAAATGAGAGTTTGAAGGGAGAAACATATCGACAAACTCGACTCTGGACGTGACCGGACGAGTTGACAGACACGACTTGGCATCTCGAAGGGGTTGGACTGTGACTCGGTAGGGGGGTGGGCCACCTAAGATGACAAGACTCTTAAGTTGCGCTATTCCGTAGCCTAGGCGAGTGGCAACACGGGCGAACGTCGGAATGGGAAGGATGTGCTATAGGGTGGCTGCACTAGTCTGTAAGGAGACTGTAACGACAGGACTTAGTAGTAGCAATGATGTAGTCTGGTGCTCTTTTGATTTTTTTGGTTTTGGGGTACATTCCCAAGGTAGGTGTTGTCTAAAATCCTGACAGATTCCCGCCTTCGACTGAGCCGAGTACTAGGACACACTATAGACAGGAGGCTAGTTTTTGAAAGTCTTTGGATTATGTGAGTGGATGGAGAACTTCTGCCTAGGAGAAGCCCCCAGGATGACAAAGCTAACTGTTGAGAACATGACAGTGTCGTGATAGGAATGATGGTGCTTTTTGAATATGTGTCAATGTGGGTGGTTGTGCCCTTGTTGAAAGGCTGCCTACGTATTCACGTGTAGTGAAATCAAACCAAGCCGTAGTTCAGTGGATTGGAAGATATATTATGGTGCCTAGTTTATTAGGGCTTTGTGTGTAACTAGCCATAGCGATGGTGTAGGCTAGGTGCATTCCCAATGATGTCTTGATCAAAGGGCTAGAATGGTTAGGATGTTGATCCTGTGACTGTGAGCGTTCTCCGGGGTAGCCCCCAGAGGTGGTGTGAACTATTCGGGCATGTTCTATGCCGACCGCAGGTTGAGTTCCCGTGTTTGGGGTTGGTTATATACACGGTATTAGATGGACTTTAGGCGATCGTCATAGTTAAACGTATTCGAAACCGAGATTTTAATACTAGTATGTATATATACACGGTATAATAATGTTAGATGTTAGAATACGGAATTAAAGTGTTAGTATACAAAAATGAAAGTTAGTGTTAGAATACATAAATAAAATGTTAGTATGCACAAAATTAAAGGTTAGTGTTAGGGGTTAGTAGTAGTAGTAGTAGTAGTAATAATAATAATAATAATAATAATAATATATACATAAAAAAACAGTAAAAAGAGAAGGGAGAAAAATAAACGGGGTTTGATGACACCCTCAACCTACATGCTTAAATGGCCTCGGAAACGAACTCGTAGTAGCGGCTTGTGCACGGGAGTGTCGAGATATGCAGGGTGAGTTAGGGTGTGTTTGGTTAGGGAGAGGATGCTCTCGGGTCTTTGACGAGTTTTGATCTCGGGATTTTGAATATGTATGTGTGTATAGAGAGGATGTGAGTGTATAGGTTGAATATAGTAGAAATGTAGGGTTAAATGTTGTATAAGTGTGATGAAGAGATGGCTGAAATTATGATGTAAAAAAGTTGTTTAATGTGATGGGTTGATGGGGTATTTATAGGAGAACCCCACGACCTAGGGTCACTCGATCGAGTGGCCCTAGTGCACTCGATCGAGTACCCTTGCAAACGGGCCAAACCCGGTTTTTGGCGCTCCACTCGACCGAGTGGGTCTATCCACTCGATCGAGTGGATCAAGCAAATCGAGCTATTTTAGGAAGGGGTTGACTTTGTTGATTGCGTTATCTTTTTTGAATTCAATTTGGGCGCCAGCTTCTAGAAGATGCATTTGGGCTGTTTTTTGTGTCGGATTCGTCTTTGACCGGGTTTTGACCCAGTCGCCAAAAGACGGTTTTATTTCCGGTGTCGGTTTTGGCCCAAATTAGTCTCATTTGACTCGGAATGACCCATTGGGCCTGAATTTGAGGTCGGTTTTGAAAGATTTGCACTCCGCTAAATGCCCACGTCGGATACTATTGATTCCGAGTCCGTATTCGAGCATATTAAGTCACGTTGACGTCCGATCATCATCGGGTGTTTTGTCGGGAACTGCTATAGACACTAGCAGGAAAAATGCGGGTGTCTACACTAGTGTTCTTATTAGTTCTTGTTATACATAGTTCATTGTTAGTCCACTTTCATCATCTCCAATCATCATAGTTAATCAATTCATGTTAGTTAGTCTCCCTTTGTGTTGTGTTGGTAATTTAGTCTTGTTTGTGAGTTGACCATAGTCTAGACAACCTCTATCGTCCCTGTGGACTCGACCTGACTTACCCTAGCTACCCGTTAGGATTAGTTGGACTCTACTTGTTGGTGGGGATCCACGACAATTCCTTACCATCAATTTGGAGCGTTGCCGGGGACGGTGGATGTTTAGACTTAGTTTGCTTATTAGCTTGACTTAGTTACCTTTCTTGTGTTTTTCTTCCATCCATTGTGCATATTTTGTAGGCTTTTTCTTAGTTTCTTTAGCTTTCTTCTCTCTTTGTCTTGGGTTGTGTTCGTTTATTGTCTTTGCCTAGTGCCCATAAAGCACTAGGTATTCTCACGTTTGTTCCAAGTGTGTAGTGCATGCCTAGGAGGAGAGACGACTTCTTTCTCTTCAATCCAGAGCCGGAGAGACTCTTTAGAGCCTTTCGCCAACGGACGATTGACCGGGTTAGAAATTCTCAACCGGGTACTAGCAATACCATTGAAGAATAAGCCCAAGGATACGACTTTAACGAACAACCTCAAGGCAATACCGAAGGAACCTTCATCAATCCCTTTGGTACTTCTTCTAACCACTCTTCTCAACCTAGTTCTCCATCAACATCTACATCAATACCATCTACACCATCATCTCCCTTACATCCAACAATGCCGAAGTTCTCATCCCATTCTACCTTTACCGAGGATGTCTTGCCCTGACCAAGCTCTTTACCGGCCGCTTATGCCGGAAATTTTGTAGCAAAGACACAATTCATCCAACTTGTAGAAAGAAATCAATTTAGTGGTTTGCGCACCGAAGACCCGCATCAACACATGGAGACCTTCTCCGATTATTGTGACGCTATATCTCAACCCGGGTTTACTCAAGATCAAATTCGTTGGGTACTTTTCCCGTTCTCTCTCATTGGAAAAGCGAAGCAATGGATCAAGAGTCTCGATAGGGCAACCATGGGGATTGATACTTGGAAGAAACTTGCATTGGCGTTCTACCAAAAGTTTTACCCTCCGGAAAAGACGAATTTATTAAGGGCCTCCATCACCGGTTTCCAACAACGGGATGAAGAGAGCCTTTATGAAGCATGGGAATGGTTCAAGGCTTTGGTTAGATCGTGCCCCCACCATGGACTTTCACAATGGTTCTTAGTCCAACAATTTTAGAACGGTCTATTTGAGGACTCAAGAGCCAAACTCAATATGGGCTCCAATGGAAGGTTCACCGAGGTAGATGATGACCAAACTTGGTCAAGGATCGAAGAAATGGCGGTACATAACTCTCAATACTCAAGGCCAAGAAAGGAAAGTAGAAGGGGAAGGCATGAGATTGATGCCATTACACAATTAAGTGCCGACCTTGGAGCACAATTAAAGACACACATGGATACTATTGACATGAAGCTCAAACACCACTTTAATCAAGGTCAAAGCACTAGTTCCTCCAATGAACAATCGATCCATCAAACTAATGCTTTGGGAACGGTTACACCATCATCTCATTATGGAATATGTGAGATTTGTGGAATATATGGACATGATCCTTTACATTGTCGAAGTAGCATTGAGCAAGTAAATGCTTTTCAAGCATACAAGCAAGGTGCCACATACTCTAACTTCAAGGCTCAAAATGTGCCAAATTCTAACATGTTCCAAGCTTCCCAATAACAAGCTCAACAACAATACCGTGTACCTTATGTTCCTCCTCCCTTAAGGGACAACAACCAAGGCTTCCAAGGTTATCAAGGCAATCAAAGGCCTTTTAACAACTTTCAACAACATAACCAAGGTTCCTTTAACAACAATCAAGGGTTCCATAATCAAGGGAACTTCAATTAT
The DNA here is from genome assembly GCA_958450325.1 of Agrostemma githago. NCBI lineage: Eukaryota > Viridiplantae > Streptophyta > Magnoliopsida > Caryophyllales > Caryophyllaceae > Agrostemma > Agrostemma githago. Next base: position 57,223,541 of record OY288241.1, read on the forward strand.
CAAGGTGATTTCCAAGGAAACCAACATTCTCAAGGATATCAAAGCAACAACCAAGGTTACCACAACCACAATCAAGGCAACTCTCAAGGGTTCCAAGGGAACTTTCAACAACAACAAGGGTCCCAAAATACTCAGCAAGAAAGTAAGCAAAGGAGCCGATCTCCAATTCATGATTATGGCATTCCCTTAGCCATCACCAATACTCCTCATAACCAACAATATCCCCCTCGGGATTTTGACATGCAAAAATCAATGTTGGATATGCAAAGGAGTAATCAAGAATTGCAAAGAAGCCAATTGAAGATGCTAAAGAACCAACAAGAATTCTTTGCTCACCTTCAAATGGAGAACAAGGCAAGAGATACTCACGTGAAGATGCTCGAAACCCAACTAGCTCAAGTTGCTTCGGGTAGTTTTTCCCGGCAAAAGGGTCAACTACCTTCCCAAGGTGTACCGACGAAATTCGAACATGTGAATGCCATCACCTTGAGGAGCGGTGCATCTTATGACTCTCCCTTGTTCCCTAGTGAGCAAGAAGCCATGAAGGAGGTTGTATCTCCATCTCAAAGCAATGAAGGTTGGGGAAATCTCATGGAGGAGCAAGTATTATGGGAGGTTGAAAAACCTATTGAAGACAAGCTCCCCCCCACCCCAAAAAGAAGACAAAGGAAAGAAGAAAATGTCAATTGAAAAATCCAAATCTAATGAGCAAGACAAGATACATATCAAGTTGCCTTTCCCAACAAGGCAAATGAAGACAAAGGTGGATGTTCAATATGACAAGTTCCTTGATATTGTGAAGAAGTTGGATGTGAGCATCCCTTTCACAGAGTTAATTACCCAAGTCCCGGCCTATGGAAAGTTTATGAGAGAAATCTTGGCTAGGAAGAGATCTGTGGACAAGGAAGAGACCATAGCATTCACAAGGGAGGTGAGCGAGCTCATACAAGGCTCTACACTTCCTAAGTTGAAGGATCCGGGTAGTTTCTCAATCCCGTGCACCATAGGGAGCTTGAAGATTGATAGGGCATTATGTGATTTGGGGGCGAGTGTTAGCATTCTCCCTTATTCTATTTGTGAGCGACTTGGGATGAAAGAGCTCAAATGTACCTCGATCACACTCCAAATGGCCGATCGTACGCTAAATCGACCATTAGGAATGTTAGAGGATGTGCCAATAAGAATAGGGAAATTCTTCATCTTGGTTGACTTTCTCATGCTTGATATGCCGGAGGATGCTATCACTCCTATTATCCTAGGGCGTCCGTTTCTACATACCGCCGGTGCATTGATCGATGTCAAGAAGGGTAGGATTACTTTTGAGTTAGGCGATGAGAAGCAAGTATTTGACCTCCAAGGCAACACCTCGCCTACAAATGAAGAGTCATGTAATATGATCCACGCCTTGAATGACAAAGATCTAGGGAATGAGTTGAGTGAAAGCTTGAAAGATGACAACTTCTGGGGAATTGAAGATGATGATTCCGAGCTTGGGGCGGATGAATGCCCATGTGATGTGTTTGATGACAAGTCGGTTGGCAAGAAGAAAGTTGAGCCTCCCTTGAGGCCTTGTGAAGATGAGTGGAAGTTTGGGTATATCCCAAAGGATCGAAACAAGTTCAAGCCGTTGAACTTAGTAGATCGGGATGCACCGGAAACTTCTAGGCAAGGTTGTGATGACCCTTGGAGTGGAGGTTGGTATTCCACGAGCTTGATTGAAGATTTCTCGAGGGCCTTCGATTTGTTACTTCGTGCCCTTGAAGGCGATGGAGTTATCTATGGTAATGTTGAAAAATGAATGAAGAACCCACCACCCATGGTTTGACGGAGTTCCAAAAGAACCGTCTTGTTCTTTTGTGTTTTGTGGAATTCTTGTAATTTGGTAATTTGATGAGCGATGTGAGGGAGGGAATTTGATGATGGTTATTGAGTTTATTTGATAGGTTGTTAGTGGAAATGAAGTTTCGAGGAGAGTAGTTGATGATAGAAGCTTGGATTTGGGCATGGGAGTCGGTCTTTGAAGCTTTTGACAAGCTTTTGGGGACGAGATTTTAGATCTCGATGTATTGGTGGCATTGTGGGTGAAGCTATCAAGGAAATGGAGGGCTAGAAGACTCATTCTGACCGGGAAGGATGTCATCCCGATCGGGATGTGTGATGAAAAATAGGTTCTCCGGAGTGTGATCCCGACCGGGAAGAAGTCCATCCCGACCGGGATGGTGCCCAGCTCCTCCTTTTGCTTCTTCTTCGGCATTTGAGCCCACCCAACCACTTAGTACCCCCTCCCAACCTCCCTACCTACCCTTGCAACTATCTACGACCCATATACTTCATATATACATCCCCACATCATCTTCTCCCCACTACATACCGAGTTTCACCTTGAATCCCACCTCGTTTACACCAATGCAAGCCTAGAGCTTCTACCGCGCAGTTACATTGAGCATGAAGAAGAGTATCGATGATGAAGACAAGCATTGTACTATAATCGATTATTGAGACGATGGAGTTCATGAGTTGCTAGCCGTGTGCTAAGGCGACTCTCTTTTCTTTTCCGTCTTTTATTGCTTGTCTACCTTTGTTTGTTCCCCTTCCCCTTATCATTTTCGTGTCATGGCGGCCCTCGGGGCCTTGGTAGTCATTGCTACCGACTCTCGATGACGTGACTACATCGAGAGTCATTTCCAAAATCCAAATTTGCAAGTATTTTCACTTTTTCTTTGATTTCTATCTTTTGTTAGGATTTAGTCGGATTCGGGCGGAATCCGGGCCAGGTGACTTGATTACACCTAGTCCTCCTCTCCCGTTTCCTTTTATTTTCTTTTCATTTCTTCCCCCATCCATATCTTTTCTCGTCTCGGCCCATGGTGACTTGATTACACCCCGGCCGGACACATTCTACCTTTTCTCCGCTTTTTTTTTTGATTTTTAGCTTTATTTTCGTAGTTTCTTTTCTTTTTAGTGTCTCCGCACACTACCGATCGAGCATGAGGACATTGCTCGGTTTAAGTGTGGGGGAGCGATATGCTATCCTAGTTAGTTTTATTTTCGTAGTTTTTTTCCGAAAAATCTTAAAAACCATTAAAAATTTGAAAAATTTCATAAAAACCTAAAAGTTTTTCTTTTGTGTCTTTTTCATTCGTGTCTTTGTGTCGTGTTTTTGTGTGTGTTTTGCCCCTTTTCCTTGTAGGTCGCTTGATCACCGTTAACTTTGGGGAGCCTTCAAGACATCCGGTAACATTTTTTTATCCCTTTTTTCTCTTTGTCTCTTGTGGAGCTTGGTGGAGATTGTGTGATGACGTGTGCTCGGGTGGAGCTTTGTAGAGTTTGTGGTTGATTTGGTTGCTTATTTGGAGGTTTTGGGGTGGTGTTTGTTTTGTTTGTGTGTTTGTTTTCTTTTCTCTTATTTTATTTGGTTTTGTTGTGTTTGTTTCTTTTTTGTTCGTTTTCGTTGTGTCTTGGTTTTGTCTTGTGTAGTTTGTGTCTAGTGTGTAAAAAGGTTTTCGAAAACCCGGTTTTGAGGCTAGTGTGCAAGGGTTTACTTTCCCTTTTCTATTGATATGAGTCGAGTCTTGGACTTTAGTCTAGTAGAATGACTTTAAATCAATGAATTGGTTGGTTTCTTACCTTGAGTCCACCTAGTCTACTAGGGATTTACTACGGGATTTGCATTTTTGACCATTATGACCACCCACGGAGTGAAAAGGCCTTGGTTGCCGAGTCCCGTCCCTTAGGTGACCATGTTCGAAATTGTTTGATTAGTCCAAGTTTCTCCCTTTTTTTTGTGGGTTTGAAGGGAAGGGCCCGTCCCGACTTATCCATTTCCCTACCTCCTACACTCTTCCACAAATAAGTTGCAAATTATTGAAAGTCTCACTTGGTTGCAAGAAATGCCTACAAAACAAAAGTTATCCAAAAGGCACACCAAGTCAAAAGAAAGAAAAAGAGAAAGAAAAGAAAGAAAAGAAAGAATAAAAAGAAAAGGCACAACAATCAAAAAGAAAATACAAAAGAAGAAAAATAAATGGCATAGAAAATCAAAAGCCAAATGCAAAAGAATGAAAATGCCAAAGAAAATCACCTCACAAAAAGAATTCTCCCCCACTCAAAATAAGCCTTTTTCCGATCGTTACCGTGAAGAGCCTACCAAAGGACCAAGTCCCTAGGAAGGATGATAGCGGTAGTGGTCGGTCTTCCCTCATTTTGCAACCTTTATCCACCTTTTTCCTTTGACTAGTTGGGCGATTTTGGACATGGGACGACCCTCTTGGCTTATCGCTGAAGGGGGCGGGGCTTCACTTACCTACAGTGTCGACTAACTCCGTGGTTCATCCTTTTTCCATCCCGCCGATCGTCCCGTAGTACGTTCTTAGAAGGTTAGGAGGAACCTAGGTAAGTTACCAACGTTTTTGTTGCTTTGTCGTCATACTATTAGGGTTTTGTCCATTTCGGTTTGTATTATTAGCTCGGGAACGTTGTCACTTGCCTTGAGTCCCCGACCGGTGTATCTTTCACCGCTTTGTTAAGGGAAGCGGTATTTGTTTTGTCTTGGATGCAACCGATTGTTTGTTTGTTTGTATGTTTGTTTATTTGTTTGTTTTTGTGTCCAGTGACATCCACAGTTTTGTCACAAGACCTCACTTGCCTTGCGGAGTGCACTTTTCCTCTGAGTGTACTCGCGTGAGTTGAAAGGGCGTAGGGTGCGCTAATACCCGCTCGGTTAGTAGTCTAGTTTCTTTTAGTTTTTAGTTAGTAGGTGCTTACTCGAGGGCGAGTAAGGGTTAAGTGTGGGGGAGTTGATAAGTGTAGTTTGTAGTGCCTATTTGTTGTGTTTGGTCCCGGTTTCTCTTGTGAAATCGCTCTTTGGAGCGGTTTCTAGGCTACTTATGCTTCTTTTATTTCGTTTTAGGTTCCCAAGACCATTCATGGAGAATTGGAACGATTCCGACTCGTTTTCTACACATTTGGAGCCAACGAAAAGAAGGAACGATCACTCGGTGCCTTAGACTCGATCCCGAGCACCTAGAATCGATGAGAAGCCTATCAAGGGAAAATATGTAACCTTATATATACCCTTTGTATTGTTTAAGCACTTTTAGACTATCTTAGATTAGACTAAACCCTAGATAGAGTTTGATGGTGGGATTTGTCGTGGATCCCAACCGTCAAATAAATAACCAACCGATCCTAGTGGGTAGCTAGGGTAAGTCGGGTCGAATCCACGGGGACGGTAAGAGGCGTCTAGACTAAGGTCGCCCAAATACGAGACTAAGTCAACGAGCTAAGCTCAACAAGAAAGATGAAAAGGAGAGAAAGCTAGACTAGGCTACGGCTAAGGAGAAAACTAACAAAGGAAACGGGCTAGGATTAGGTCGGGGTCAAAGGGGTAACGGAATGGTCGAGGAAGAGTTAGAGTGAAGGAGGTAGTAGGGTAATCTAGGTATAGTCCGGGCTCTCGCAACTTAGACTCACCTAGAGGTTCCACCTAAAACCCACCTTGGCGACACAAACGACAAACGGGGTTACTAGCGTGATATCGGGGCCTAGGTCGCATCCGGGCTCTCACAACTTAGACCGACCTAGGGGTCGTCCTCACCGGGCTCTCGCAACTTAGTGAGGGAACCAAACCCACAAACAAACTATCACCCACAAGAGAAAGGCAAGAAAAACAAGCATATGCATACAAGTCATTCAAGCATTTCAACAAACATGTGATATGCATCAAACCAAGAGGAAACCCAAATCTTCCACCAACAACTCCAACAATCCCTTAATCATCCAATTAACACCCTAATCACCTTACTAACCCTAGCAAGAATCTACTCTAACATATCTAATCTAAAAATAACAAAAACAAGATAAACCAACACAAGAACAAGAGGAGGCATATATGAAACTAACAAAGATGAAGAACAAAACAATAAACAAGAACTAAAGATTCAAACTTGATTAAAGAACAAAGATTAAGAGAAAGGAAAAGAGATTATACCATACTAGAAGATGAAAAGAAGAAGGAAACTTGCATAAATGGAAGAACCCAAAACAAACATCCAAGGTTGTCAAGCTTGAATGGAGATCTTGAAGAATCCCAAATTACAAGCACTAATCTATAATTAACGATAATCTAAAGACTAATCTACACTAATCTAATCTAATCTAACCTAAAGTAGTCTAGGGTTTAGTGGGAAGTGAAGAACATAACTTAGGAATACAAGAGGAAGGGTATTTATAGGGTTACAATGCAAAGGGAGATGAAACAATGCTTCACGGGCTGTAACTGGGCCATCCCGTCCGGGATGAGTTGGTCCCGGTCGGGATGAGGTGGTCCCGGTCGGGATGGGCCCCTTCCCGGTCGGGATGGACCCAAAACAGCAGCTCCTCTTTTGTGCACTTCATCCCGGACGGGTTGAGGTCATACCCGTCAGGGATGAGTCTTGTAGGCCTCCAATATGATCCTTTTGGTCCCTCCTTGCTTCACATGGACTTCTCATCGATTCTCGAGACTCGGGATCGGGTCTCGGAGGCTCGGGATTGGGTCCCAAGGTCTCGGGGTCGAATCCAAGGCATCGAGTGATCGTTCCTTCACTTCGTTGGCTCCGAAAAGTGTATGTATTGAGTCGGAATCGCTCCAACTCTTCATGAATGGTCTCGGGAACCTGAAACGAACTAGAGGAAGCATAAGTAGCCCATAAATCACTCCCAAGGAGCGATTCCACAAGGAAAATGGGACCAAAACACTACGAAATAGGCACTACAAACTACACTTATCAACTCCCCCACACTTAACCCTTACTCACCCTCGAGTAAGCACATACTAACTACTAAACTAGCCGAGTGGGTATTAGCGCACCCTACGCCCTTTCAACTCACGCGAGTGCACTTAGAGGAAAAGTGCACTCCGCAAGGCAAGTGGGGACTTGCGATAAAACTGTGGATGCAACCGGACACAAAAACACACAAACAAACAAGCACACAAACAAATACACAAAAGGTTGCACCCAAAGGAAAAGAAATACCGCTTCCCTCTAAAAAGCGGTGAAAGAAGCACCGGTTTAGGACTCAAGGCAAGTGACAACGTTCCCGAGCTAGCAATACAAACCAAGATGGACAAAACCCTAATAGTATGACGACAAAGCAATAAAAACGTTGGTAACTTACCTCGGTTCCTCCTAACCTTCTAAGAACGTAGCACGAGACGATCGGCGGGATGGAAAGTGATGAACCACGGTGTTAGTCGACACTGTAGGTAAGTGAGACCCCGCCCCCTTTAGCAAAGAGCCAAGAGGGTCGTCCCATGTCCGAAACCGCCTAACTAGTCCAAGTAAAAAGGTGGAAATAATTGCAAAATGAGGGAAGACCGACTAATGCCGCTATCATCCTTCCTAGGAACTCGGTCCTTTGGTAGGCTCTTCACGGCAAAAGTCGGAAAAAGGCTTATTTTGAGAGGTAGGGGTTATTTTTGTGAATCGGGTTTTTTTTGGCATTTTCTCTTTTCTTTTGCATTTTTGCCTTGTTTTGCCATGCCATTCTTTTTCTTCTTTTCTATTTTCTTTTTGGCTTTTGTGCCTTTTCTTTTTCTTCATTCTTTTCTTTCTTTCATTTTCTTTCATTTTCTTTTCTTTGCCCCTTTTTGGCTTGATTTGGCTTTTTGGCATTTCTTGACAATTTAGAAAGAGAGAAATCAACAAGTTGCAAATTATTGTGTGAATATGTGTAGGAGGTAGGGTAATGGGCATGTCGGGGTTGCGCATCCCCTTTCAAACCCACAAAAAGGTGGAGAACTTGGACTAATCAAACAACCTAAACACGGTCACCTAAGGGACGGGACTCGGTAACCAAGGCCTTTTCACACCGTGGGTGGTCATAATGGTCAAAAGTGCAAATCCCGCAGTAAATCCCTAGTAAGCTAGGTGGACTCAAGGTAAAGGACCAACGAAATCATTGATTTAGGGTCATTCTACTAGGCTAAAGTCCAAGACTCGATTTACACTACTAGGAAGGGAAAGTAAGCACTCACACACTAGCCACTAAACCGGGTTTTCGAAAACCATTTTAAACACACAAGACACATTAACACAACACAAAATGAAGACACGACGAAAACGAAAGAAAAAGAGATAAAAGGCCACAAAACAAAAACAAGTAAAACAAACAAACAAACAAACAAACAAACAACACAAACACCACCCCGAGCTTCCGAAAAAGCCACCAAATCAACCAAACTTTACAAAGCTCCTCCCGAGCACACAACATCACAATCTCCTCCAAACTCCGCAAGAAATAAAGAGGGAAAGGGATAGAAGATGTTACCGGAAGTCTTGAAAGCTCTCCAAAGCTATCGGTGATTCAAGCAACCTATAAGGAAAAAGGGAGGCAAAACACGCACAACACAACAAATACACGATACAACGACATAAAAGGAAAACACACAAAAGCAAAATCTTTTTGATTTTTATGAAAAATTTTCAAATTTTTAGGATTTTTAACGATTTTTTTGGAAAAACTACGAAAATAAAACTAACTACGATAAAATATCGCTCCCCCACACTTAAGCCGAGCCATGTCCTCATGCTCGACCGTAGTGCATGGGAGCACAAAAGAAAAGAAACTACGAAAATAAAGCTAAAAATCAAAAAGAAAAGTGGAGAAAATGGTAGAATGTGTCCGGCTGGGGTGTAGTCAAGTCACCATGGGCCGAGACAAGAAAAGATATGGAAGGGGGAAGGAAATAAAAAGAAGGAAATAAAAGGAAATGGGAGGGGAGGGCTAGGTGTAATCAAGTCACCTAGCTCGGATTCCGCCTAAATCCGACTAAATCCGACAAAAAGGGTGAAAAACTTGTAAATTTGGATTTTGAAATGACTCTCGATGTAGTCACATCATCGAGAGTCGGGAGCAACCATCCTAAGGCCTCGAAGGCCACCATGACACAAATGGTATAAGGGAAAGGGAATAAACAAATGAAGACAAGCTATAAAAACGGAAAAGAGAGGATAGTTGCCGTACCGACCGGTTAGCAACTCACTTGCTCCATCGTCTCAATGATCAATATAGGCACTTGCTTGTTGTCGTCATTGTCATCCTTCTTCAAGCTTGAGAAAACCGCATGGCTAAGGTAGTGGGTTGATAGTGGTGTGAGGGGGTGGAAATTGGTGTGTATACCGGTCTAAAGTAGATAGAAGATGAAGTGAGGATATGAAAATGAAGTATGTGGGTGGTATGATATGAGCAAGGAAGGTAGGGAGGTTGGGTGGCGGTATATAATGGTAGGGTGGGCTTGAATGTCGAAAAAGAAGCACCAAAAAGGAGTAGGGGATCATCCCGGTCGGGATGGATGATCCCGGTCGGGTTGATAAACCCTTCCCGGTCGGAAAGCCTCCTTCCCGATCGGGATGACACTCCAGTGGACTCGATTTTTGGCACCCTCATCCCGGTCGGGACGGCCCCATCCCGGTCGGGACGGCCCAATCCCGGTCGGGACGACACACCCTTCCCGGTCGGGAAGGGTCTTCATGACTCCCAAGACCCCAAAAACCGACTCCCTTACTCACGATCCAAGCTCTATCACTAACCACTCCTTTCTAGGAGTCACCTTCACTTCACCTATCACAATAAACTCAAAGTATACATCAAATTCACTCCCTCACATCGCTCATCAAAATACCAAATCAATTACAAGAGCTTCACAAAACAACAAAAATCAAGAGAAAAATCACACAAATACAAACACAAGTACTCTAAAGAGGAGAGGAGAATATACAACATGACGGTTCTTTAGGAACTCCGTCAAACCTAGGATGGTGGACTCTCCTTCAACCGTAGCCCTCAAGGGCATGGAGTAGCAAGTCGAACGCGCTACCGACATCATAATGAAGGCCCAAGAAGCGCTCGAGCCTAGCCAACCTCCACGGCCTCCAAGGTGGAGGCAAGAAGTAGAAATCCCAAGACCCAACATCATCTTGCACGTTGTCTCCGGGGTCTATCCATCCTACGAGCTTCACCGACCTCTTCCTCCCTAGGCATCGCCTCCAATCACAAGCAAGCTTCATTTCCAAGAAACGAGGCACAAAAAACGGTTTTGGCCTCATTTCCTTGTTGCACACCCCCACACTTTCCTCAAGTTGTGGTTCCCCATCTTCATCATTCGTCCCCACATCGACTTGGAGAAGAGGATCGAAACTTCTACCGGCGGTTTCAATCTCTTCCAAACCATCGTTTGGTGTACTAGTAAGGGGCTCTTGATGTTTTTCAACATTCTCGGACATGGGCAACTTGGGCTCATCAATTTCACCCAACAACTTCACAAATTCTACCAACCCATCCAACTCACTAACTTCCTCCAATTCCTCACCAATGTTGTCTTCACCAAGGGTCATATCCTCATTCGTCACTTTTTGGGTAGACGATTGAGGTTCTTCAAAGCAAATCTCTCCTCCAAAGGGAACTACATCGGCGGCTTCATGGTTAGGTGGCTCCTCTTTCTCAAGTGGGCACCCTTCATCTAATTGTGATGTTCGGGATAAAAACATTACGGTTTGAACCGATATTGCATTTAATCGAGCATCCCTCGCCTCGTTTTCCCTTCGAAATTGGACCATGAGTTCATCTTGCTTCTTTTTCATTTGAATGGCCATTTCTTGGTTGCTCTTTTGCAATTGAAGAATCGAATGATACAACTCCAAGTTTGACGATTGGTGGTCATTGAGGTCTTGTAAAGCTCCTTGATAATCTTGATGATGCCCAAGGGGTGGGGCATCATATTTTTGGTAGTGAGGTTGAGTTGATTGGTAGTATTGTGGGTCATGGGGTTCATATTGTGGTTGGGGTGGAGGGTAATATGGTGGGTTTTGGGGGTATTGGCTTCCATAAGGTGAATCTTGATTGAACATGGTGGGTTCACATTGATAACTCGAGTAATAGTCACCATCATCGTAGGATTGGTAATCGTTCACTTGTTGGTAGCCATTTTCATAACCTTGAAGTTCATACCCACTAGACTCTTGATCCCCCCAAGGAGCTTGATAATAATTAGGAGTCATCATGTCATAGCTTTGGTTCATAGGAGAAGAGGAGTAGCTCATATCGGCTTCCATGTGTGGGGAGTTTAGATCAAACCCCATGCTCGCTCGAAAATCGTAGCTCATACCCGGTTGAGGACTTCTCAATCTAGCAACCGTCCGTTAAAGCGGCTCTGAGTTGCAAGAAGAAGATGGTCACCACCTCTAAGCACGAACTGTCGACTAAGAGCAAACGTGAGAAGCCTAGTGCTTTTTGGGCACTAGACAAGAGAGAAATAAACTTCACACACACAAGAAGCAATGTAACAAAAAAGAAAAAAGAAAAACACAAACACAAAGACAAAGTCAAGTAACTAGGCAAACAAGGTCTAAACTAGCACCGTCCCCGGCAACGGCGCCAAATTGATGGTGGGATTTGTCGTGGATCCCAACCGTCAAATAAATAACCAACCGATCCTAGTGGGTAGCTAGGGTAAGTCGGGTCGAATCCACGGGGACGGTAAGAGGCGTCTAGACTAAGGTCGCCCAAATACGAGACTAAGTCAACGAGCTAAGCTAAACAAGAATGATGAAAAGGGGAGAAAGCTAGACCAGGCTACGGCTAAGGAGAAAACAAACAAAGGAAACAGGCTAGGATTAGGTCGGGGTCAAAGGGGTAACGGAATGGTCGAGGAAGAGTTAGAGTGAAGGAGGTATTAGGGTAATCTAGGTATAGTCCGGGCTCTCGCAACTTAGACTCACCTAGAGGTTCCACCTAAAACCCACCTTGGCGACACAAACGACAAACGGGGTTACTAGCGTGATATCGGGGCCTAGGTCGCATCCGGGCTCTCGCAACTTAGACCGACCTAGGGGTCGTCCTCACCGGGCTCTCGCAACTTAGTGAGGGAACCAAACCCTCAAACAAACTATCACCCACAAGAGAAAGGCAAGAAAAACAAGCATATGCATACAAGTCATTCAAGCATTTCAACAAACATGTGATATGCATCAAACCAAGAGGAAACCCAAATCTTCCACCAACAACTACAACAATCCCTTAATCATCCAATTAACACCGTAATCACCTTACTAACCCTAGCAAGAATCTACTCTAACATATCTAATCTAAAACTTACAAAAACAAGATAAACCAACACAAGAACAAGAGGATGCATATATGAAACTAACAAAGATGAAGAACAAAACAATAAACAAGAACTAAAGATTCAAACTTGATTATAGAACAAAGATTAAGAGAAAGGAAAAGAGATTATACCATACTAGAAGATGAAAAGAAGAAGGAAACTTGCATAAATGGAAGAACCCAAAACAAACATCCAAGGTTGTCAAGCTTGAATGGAGATCTTGAAGAATCCCAAATTACAAGCACTAATCTATAATTAACGATAATCTAAAGACTATTCTACACTAATCTAATCTAATCTAACCTAAAGTAGTCTAGGGTTTAGTGGGAAGTGAAGAACATAACATAGGAATACAAGAGGAAGGGTATTTATAGGGTTACAATGCAAAGGGAGATGAAACAATGCTTCACGGGCTGTAACTGGGCCATCCCGTCCGGGATGAGTTGGTCCCGGTGGGGATGAGGTGGTCCCGTTCGGGATGGACCCCTTCCCGGTCGGGATGGACCCAAAACAGCAGCTCCTCTTTTGTGCACTTCATCCCGGACGGGTTGAGGTCATACCCGTCGGGGATGAGTCTTGTAGGCCTCCAATATGATCCTTTTGGTCCCTCCTTGCTTCACATGGACTTCTCATCGATTCTCGAGACTCGGGATCGGGTCTCGGAGGCTCGGGATTGGGTCCCAAGGTCTCGGGGTCGAATCCAAGGCATCCAGTGATCGTTCCTTCACTTCGTTGGCTCCGAAAAGTGTATGTATTGAGTCGGAATCGCTCCAACTCTTCATGAATGGTCTTGGGAACCTGAAACGAACTAGAGGAAGCATAAGTAGCCCATAAATCGCTCCCAAGGAGCGATTCCACAAGGAAAATGGGACCAAAACACTACGAAATAGGCACTACAAACTACACTTATCAGAGTTCCTCCTCTCATTAGCTTAATCTTTCCCTAATCTTTAATTAAACTTAGCTTAATCTAGTTTGTAATCCTTGTATTAAGAGAACTCTTCAAGATTCATCCAAGATTGACAACCTTGGGAGATTGATTTGGGTTTTTCTTATTAATACAAGTTCTTATCTTTTCATCTTCTTGTTAGTAGGTATAATCTTCTTACTCTCTTTACTCTTAATCCTTGTTTAATCTTTCAAGTTTTAATCTTTGATTATTGTTCTTGCTCTTGTTAGTTCCATTATGAATGTTATGTTGTTTGTGTTGATTCTTCTTGTTATGGTTAGGGTTAGTTTCATTATGTGTGAGTAGACCTAATGTGAGGTTCGTAGGGGGTTTAAGTGTGGAATATGGGTAATTAGGGCTTGATTGAGGGTAAAGGTGGATTCTTTATTACTAGTCACATGTTGAGCACTCTATGTGTTTGTTGAATTGCTTGTTTGACTTGTAGTGACCATGCTTCTCATGCTTGTTTTCATCTTCTCATTGTGTGATTGATTTGTGGTTGAATTCTTGTGTATTGGGTAATATCTTTCATGAATATTCGGGTCTTGTCTTAGACACGAGAGTGCGGACATTGGCTTTGACGCGAGAGCGCGGACCGACCTTAGTAACTAGGTGAAACCTACACCCCTTGACTACCCAACTATCCTACTACACTTATGAACCTAAACTAACCCTACTCCTTCCCATATTTGATTTACCCATCTTGCTAGCTATTGTTTCTCTAGTTTACTTGTTTCATTTAGCTCTAGTGTTCTTATTAGTTCTTGTTATACATAGTTCATTGTTAGTCCACTTTCATAATCTCCAATCATCATAGTTAATCAATTCATGTTAGTTAGTCTCCCTTTGTGTTGTGTTGGTAATTTAGTCTTGTTTGTGAATTGACCATAGTCTAGACAACCTCTACCGTCCCCGTGGACTCGACCCGACTTACCCTAGCTACCAGTTAGGATTAGTTGGTCTCTACTTGTTGGTGGGGATCCACGGCAATTTGTTAAGTAAATTAAGAACCACGCGACACACCATTGGTTAGGTTAATTAGAAATCATTTGCTTTAAAATGATGTCTTTGATAATAAATTTTATGTGGTTTGAAATCATTTATTTTAAAACTGATGTCTTTGTATTATGTTAAATTTTGTTAGAAATCATATTTTTAGAAAATGGTGTCTTTGTATTTGATTGAATTTGGTTAGAAGTCAATTTTCTTTCAAAAGGTGTCTTTGTTAATAGATAAGAGGCCACTTATTTGGGAAAATTGATCTCTTTAACCAAAGACACCATTAGTTATAGTTAAATGTGTGGACGTCCGTCCGCATCGCCCGGCGCCACGCGCGGAACAGACCCAGTTTTCAACGTGTGGCGGCGGCCACCCATCGCGGCCCCCTCCCTACCGGGGGCCGGTCCGATCTCGCATACGGGGCGAAGTGTCGGACCTCGATTTGGATGACGATCCGGACTTGTACTCGACGGGTGCGGGCACCCGTGTTTCCGTTTGGGAATCGATCGAGTCGTGGTTGTAAATGTTTAAAGGCCGATTCATTTGGTAAGGCAACCGTTTTAGTGAACTGAATTCGTTGTCGATTTGTGCAGTCGCCACCGAGTCAATTATGGGGACTCGGAAACCGTTCAAGTCAACTTTGATCCCTTGCCGGCTCAAAGTTGAGTGGCACGGGAGCTAAAGATAAAGACTTGTACCCTTAAGCACTCCATGCCTGGAATGACTCTCATTGCCAATGGTTTCGGGCATTCGGAAACCGTCGATTCAGAGTAAGGGCTGAGGGTACGTATTGGGAAGCCAACATCCGATAGATGTCAACACCCAATCCCGCCCGCACTATAGCGGCCTCGACTAATCAATCGGTGGGCTGATATCCTAGTTCTTTTGTTGTGGCAGAAGTACTGTAACATCCGTTGTTTTAACCCTATGTGTCTTGCTACGTCGGTTGTTTTAAGGACAGGTATGTTTTATCATCGAAGTAGTGGTGTTTACATTCTTTGCATGCGATTTCACGTGACTAGCAGGCCATGAAAAGATGCACGTAGGAGAGTAGAGAGTACTAGTATTATACGTATTAGCAAATCAGTTTTAACGTGGTAATACGGATATTAGTCGTTCTTGTGGTATACCTTACCTGGTATTCTGCTTAAGATGCGTCGGTTCGGTATTAATAGAGATGCATCGAACCTAATAAGGTGAGCACCCGGACTAATACGAAACCCGACTATCACTTTGTTCAGTTTTAGTTATTTTACGTTTTGAATTACGTGTTAGGTGATTTAGCATGCGATTATAAGGTCATAAAAGCAATAAATCATACGAAAAACTGTAAATGCGAATGTAAGCAAATCACATTGTGAGGAGTTGCACCCTCGGAGTACACACTAAACGGGACTCGATGCATAGATAATTTTGAGAACGGATCTCGGAATTACTCGGGTCTATTTAGTGTGTTTTAGTATTTGTGGTTGAAGTTGGGACGTTACGTGTTTTAGTAGATGTTTGTGGACCTAGCGCCCACATCTAGTGTTGTCGTAGTGCATAATAATAGAAAGTACAAATATGGAAAGTTTTGTTTAGATGGCAACCTAGTGACGACTCGATCAACAGGCGGATCCTCCTAGCTTGACTAGTGATTCTGGCAGAACTCCGTTACCGTTTGACCTTCCCGCGGCTACTCCGACAGAGCTTCGTTGCTAAGGACTAGTTCTGTGGCTAATCTGGCATAACTTCGTTACTAGTTTTGAGCTAGTCGATCACAGGCACGTCGGTACCGAGTGGGGTGCTCGAAGGTGAGGAGTAGCGTTGATGTCGCTTTATATATCGGAACTACGATCGAGTGGATCGTTTGCCTATGGTGTCGGTGTGCGTGCCCTTAGCAAGAGTTTAGAGGGGGAAGAGAAGAATGAATTGTGTGTCGAAATGAGGGCGTGAAGGGGGGTATTTATAGGTGTTTTTCGGCCCTCGTCGCCTATATGGACGCCTGAGGTGGGGCGCACCAGGACTCAGGCGCATGGGCTAAGGCGTAGGGAGACCGAAGCGCGTAGGGCGGGGCGGTTGGGATTTTGAGGATACGGTTTTGATACTTTCCAAAACCGTGAGATGGGTGTATAATACGTTTCTTGGGTGTTAAGGTTTAATTCCCGCGGCTTGACCTAGCGCCGTGGGTTTAGTGGGCCTCGAGTTTTCATCTCGAGGTTCGCTTGACACGGTGTTGGCTCGGTTCGAGTTTCGGGACCGACTCGGGGTCCCGGTGTCGGAATTAACTCTAATTAGTGTCTATGTGACCGTAACGACGCGACTAAGGTTGCCATCATGTTAGTTTTTAATTTTTCCGAGTAATTATTTGATCCGTTCTATAGGAAAACTACCTACAACATCGCGAACCCGTGTCGCGTTGCAGTCCTATTGTCATCGGGTGTTTGTTGGGCACTTCAGCAGCCACCAGGTCCAAATCTGGGTGTCTACAGAAGCCCCCACTTTGACTGAGGCTTGGATAAGGCGAAAGTCAAAGTATAGCCGCCCAAGTCAATCAAAGATTACGACCTGGTGGCTGTCCGGTCGGGTCGTTTTAAGTCCAGTGGACTACGTGTTGAGGCTCGCCTGCGATAGCTTAGAAATCATACCTGACGTCTTCGCTTGTGGTTGCTTGCTTGGGCCCGGGCCGTTGCTTGATATCTTGTTCTCGATTCTTTTTGCGCGCGCTTTGTCTTCTTCGGTTTATTTAAAGGTTTTGTTTAATTTTAAGTGTTTCTGTGCGCTAGCAACGCATTAAGTGTAAGTGCAAAAGATGCTCATTTTGTGTTGACTTTTATTTGCACAAGTATATATTGGGCTGCTTGTGAACCCTTGATGGAACAAAACGTTCGAGGGCGTCAGTCTCCACTCGAGCGGTCGTCTTTGGGATGCTTATGACCCCTAGGACAAAAACAAAGTGATCAAAAAAATCATTCGAGGGTGTCAGTCTCCACTCGAATAACTGTCTTTCGGGATGCTTTTGACCCCTAGGACTAAAATAAAGTGATATAAAACCATTCGAGGGCGTCAGTCTCCACTCGAATAGCTGTCTTTCGGGATGCTTTTGACCCCTTGGATAAAAATTGCTGTGCCTCCGGAATAACTCTGACCCTCGGGCAAAATTGCTGTGCCTTCGGGATAACTCTGACCCTCGGGCAAAATGCTGTGCCTCCGGGATAACTCTGACCCTCGGGCAAAATTGCTGTTGTCGTTGTGCCTCCGGGATAACTCTGACCCTCAGGCAGAAATGTTGTTGCTGTGCCTCCGGGATAACTCTGACCCTCGGGCAAAATTGTTGTTGCTGTGCCTCTGGGATAACTCTGACCCTCGGGCAAAATTGCTATTGTTGTGCCTCCGGGATAACTCTGACCCTCGGGCAAAATTGCTGTTGCTGTGCCTCCGGGATAACTCTGACCCTCGGGCAAAAATGCTGTTGCTGTGCCTCCGCGATAACTCTGACTCTCGGGCAAAATGCAGTTTGTTTACTCGTTTTAGTTAAATGCTTGTTTTGTGAGTTGGTCTTAGTTGATTTTGTTTTGCAACTTTTCTTACTTTGTTTGGGTTTGTTATCGCTTTTGTTTTGGTTTGTTTATGCATTTGAGATTTGTTTAAAGTATATTTAGATTAGTTTGATTTAGATTTGCTTTGTTACGCGTCCGGGTGCAGTGTTTAGGTTAAGTGTGTTTCTTATGCTTTTTTTAATTGTCGAGAGAGTATTATCGATGTTGATTAGTAATCATTCCATTATTGTTGTTTTTCTTGCCTTAGTAGGTGCATGTTTTATGTGTATCGAACTTGTTCGTTTTAGTCTATAACGGGCTGTTTAGACGCGCATCTGTCTGCGTCCTGATTTTCAGGCACCTAGCCCCCGGCGTGCCAGGACTCGGACGCGTCAGCTGGTGCGGTCGGGTTTTCGTGGTCCGGGTCCGTTTAAGTAAACGAAAATTGGGGCGATCGTTTCATTTTACAAAAATCGAACGCGTCGCCCCTTTCGCCTCAAGATTGATTCTTCGAATTTTCTCGCCAAACTTGTCTCGATTTTTGGTATTTACGACAATGTCGACTCCGAGTTAGTGCTCCTTACTTTTTTAATGTCGATTTAACTTGATTTGATTGATTATTTGTTTGTTTTGTTGAAAACCCTAGAAAATCGATTTGGGTGTTTTTTATTTACTAAGTTTCGATGCTTGTGCTTAATTTGGTTGTTAAATTAAGGTTGATTAGAGCTGGTTGAAGTACTTATAACCTTGATAAGGATGTTCGAGGTGCGACAATGGCCTCTTATGGGGATGTGTTTGGAATGCTAGGGTTTAAGGATCGTTTCCGGATTATTCCCGTATTTGTTTTGCATAGTTTTGTTCATATAGTGTTTATGAGGATGTGGGTAGCTCTCTTGTCAATTCTTATGGGCTAGGACGATCTTTTAGGACCCTCCGTGAGGTTTTGTGTGTCTTAAGACGGGCCAAAAGGTGCCGTAATGATGCCGGATTTTTCCGAAACCACTTCCATTGTGACCGGGATCGAAAATGTGTGGTAGAGGCTTTCTTGGAATTTTGATATTCTTATCCAAAATTTTAAGCCTATTTTGACCTGTTTAAGTCGGTTTAGCCTGACTAGGGTTATGTTTTTCTTTTTTTTGTTTTTGTTTACAGCTAGAGATGATACCGAGCGTCCCGAGGGAACTTCCTCGGTGGGTGCTAGTGCTAGGGCTAGTGCTAGTGTGGAGGTTGCCAGGGCTAGTTCGCAGACTCCCCGAGGGATTCACAGGAGACACAGGAGTATCTCGTCCCAGCGTCGCGATCCCGATACTATTAATGAGGCTGACTTCGACAGAGTGAAGAAGCGTAAGCTTCCGGAGACGGTTTCTAGGAGAGCTCATGCCCCGGCTCCTACACCGGAGGGCGAAGAGGTTGTTTATGAAGATCCCGAGTGGGCTCGGGACTGGGATGGTCATCAGCTGATGTTTTATCTTGACTTTCACATTTCCAACCGCATCGTGCGGGGCCTGGTGAGTGTTCTATTCGTGCTTATTGGTTTGTGTCTCAGATTTATTATTGCTATTATTTTTCGGGTTAGACTAGATTTGTCTTGTTCATCCTAGGGTTGTTTTGGTTTGCAGCCCCCAGGTCCGATGAGGAGTTTCTCGGGCTTTACTACGTGTCTCTATATCTATTTTCAGATGTTATCTCCCGAGGCCAAGGAGATTATCGAGAGGACCGCACTAGGTCCCGTGGTTGGGCAATGGGTTAGGCTGGTGGGTTGCAAGACTAAGTGCTACCTTATGGTGATTAGGGCGATGATAGATCGCTTTCATGATACTACCTCGACCTTCCACATGGCTCTTGGGGAGGTCAGGATGACCCTAGAGGATTTTGGGATGATTAACGGTCTGCCCTGGGACCCGGATAGGATTAGGTGGGCCGCCGAGGGCCCTAGTCTAGATAGCGATGAGGTGCGGGGCCTTATCGGGGATTGTTCACCGCGTGAGGCATATAGTGCGCCTCACGCTATAGTGAGTTCTTATATCACCGACCACTTCGAGCGAGTGGCGGTGTAGGAGTAAGGGGTCAGTTTCGATGGTGTCGTCAAAGGGCTGAGGTCGATTGGTCTACTCCTCACAACCACATCGATAATTGGTATAATGTGAAGAACGAGTTGTGTAGAAGTAGGCACGAACTCGTGATTGTGTCGAATGAATGAGGTGAGGGGGGAGGGGTATTTATAGGTGTTTTCGGTCCTCGTCACCCATATGGACGCCCGGGGTCAAGCGGCTCGGTCTTCAGGTGCCTGGTGTGAGGCAGTTCAGTCTTCAGGCGCCTGAGCTGAGGCTGTCGAAGTTTTGAAGATCCGATATAGAAACTTTCCAAAACGGAGAAGATGCATATCTTAGGTTAACTTGGAGGTTAAGGCTTCCCCAAAACCCTAGTGTGTCAAGCACCAGGTGGGCTTCGGGTGCGCGTCCCGAGGTTCGCTCTGCCCGACGTGTTGACTTTGCATATTTCGGGACCGATTTGGGGCCCCGGTGTCGGAATTGACTCTAATTAGTGTCGACGCGACTGTAATGATACGACTAAGCCTGCCTTGATGTTAATTTAATCTTTCCGAGTAATTATTTGATCCGTTCCATAGAAAAACTATCTAAAACATCGCGAACTCGCGTCGCTTTGCAGTCCAATCGTCATCGGATGTTTGTCGGCCACTCTTGCAGCCACCAGGTCCAAATCTGGGTGTCTACAAAAGGGCTACGTGCGTTAGACAGCCGATGACGATGACGATCAAAATGTCGCTTTTACCTATTCCAAGCAGTTTATCGTTTCGAATTTGGGCAAAATTCTTGGGTGCGGACCAATTCCCCAGCGGAGTCGCCAAACTGTGGACGTCCGTCCACACCGCACGGCGCTCCACGCGCGCCCGCGCCGGACCGACCCGGTTTTTCAACGTGTGGCGGCGGCCACCCATGCGGCCCTCTCTTTGCTGGAGACCGGTCCGATCTCGCGTACGGGGCGATGTTTCGGACCTCGATTCGGATGACGATCCGGACTTGTACTACACAGGTGGGGGCACCCGTGTTTCCGTTTAGGAATCGATCGAGTCGTGGTTGTAAATGTTTAAAGGCCATTTTGTTTGGTAAGGCGACCTTTTTAGTGAACTGAAGTTGTTGCCGATTTTTGGAGTTGCCACCGAGTCAATTATGGGAACTCGGAAACCGTTCAAGTCAACTTTGATCCCTTACCGGCTCAAAGTTGAGTGGCGCAGGACCTAAAGATAAAGACTTGTACCCTTAAGCGTTCCATGCCTGGAATGACTCTCATTGCCAATGGTTTCGGACATCCGGAAACCGTCGATTCTGAGTAATGGGTGAGGGTACGTATTGGGAAGCCAACATCCGATAGATGTCAACACCCAATTCCGCCCACACTAAAGCGGCCTCTACTAATCAATCGGTGGGCTGATATCCTAGTTCTTTTGTTGTGGTGGAAATACTGTGACATCCGTTGTTTTAACCCTAAGCCTTTTCCTATGTCGGTTGTTTAAGGACAAGTAAGTTTTGTCGTCGAAGTAGTTGTGTTTACATTCTTTGCATGCGATTTCACGTGACAAACAGGCCATGAAAAGATGCACGTAGGAGAGTAGAGAGTACTAGTATTATACGTATTAGCAAATCAATTTTAACGCGATAATATGGATATTAGTCATTCTCGTGGTATACCTTACCTGGTATTCTGCTTAAGATGCGTCGGTTCGATATTAATAGAGGTGCGTCGAACCTAGTAAGGCGAGCACCCGGACTAATACGGAATCCAACCATCGCTTTGTTCAATTTTAGTTCTTTTACGTTTTGAATTCCGTGTAAGGTGATTTAGCATGCGATTATAAGGTCATAAAAACAATAAATCATACGAAAAACTGTAAATGCGAATGTTAGTAAATCACATAATGAGGAGTTGCACCCTCGGAGTATACACTAAACGGGACACGATGCATGGATAATTTGAGAACGGATCTCAGAATTACTCAGGTCTATTCAGTGTGTTTTAGTGTTTGTGGTTGAAGTTGGGACGTTACGTATTTTAGTAGATGTTTGTAGGCCTAGTGCCCAAATCTAGTGTTGTCGTAGTGCATAATAATAGAAAGTCCAAATATGGAAATTTTTGTTTAGATGGCAACCTAGTGACGATTCGACTTCAACAGGCGGATCCTCCTAGCTTGACCAGTGATTTCGGAAAAACTTCGTTACCGTTGACCCTTTCCATGGCTACTCCGGCAGAGCTTCGTTACTATGGACCGTTTCTGCGGCTAATCTAGCAGAACTTCGTTATTAGACTCGAGCTAGTCGAACACAGTCACCTCGGGATCGAGTGGAGTGCTCGAAGGTGAGGAGTAGCGTCGATTTCGCTTTATCGGAACTGCGATAGAGTGGATCGTTTCCCTCGGGTGTCGGAGTGCGAGCCCTTAGCGAGAGAAAAGAGAGGGAAGAACGAGTTGTGTAGAAGTAGGCGCGAACTCGTGATTGTGTCGAATGAATGAGGTGACGGGGGTATTTATAGGTGTTTTCGGTCCTCGTCACCCATATGGATGCCCGGGGTCATGCAGCTCGGTCTTCAGGCGCCTGGTGTGAGGCAGTTCAATCTTCAGGCGCCTGAGCTGAGGCTGTCGAAGTTTTGAAGATCCGATATCAAAACTTTCCAAAACGGAGAAGATGCATATCTTAGGTTATCTTGGAGGTTAAGGCTTCCCATAACCCTAGTGTGTCAAGCGCCGGGTGGGCTTCGGATGCGCGTCCCGAGGTTCGCTCGGCCCAACGCGTTGACTCTGGTTTGACTTTGCATATTTCGGGACCGATTCGAGACCCCCGTGTCAAAATTGACTCTAATTAGTGTCGACGCGACCGTAATGACATGATTAAGCCTGCCTTGATGTTAATTTAATCTTTCTGAGTAATTATTTGATCCGTTCTATAGAAAAACTATCTAAAACATCGCAAACTCGCGTTGTGTTGCAGTCCGATCGTCATCGGGTGTTTGTTGGGCACTCCTGCAGCCACCAGGTCCAAATCTGGGTGTCTACTGATGCCCCCACTTTGACTGAGGCTTGGACAAGGCGAAAGTCAAAGTATAGCCACCCAGGTCAATCGAGGATTACGACCTGGTGGTTGTCCGGTCGGGTCAGTTTAAGTCCGTTGGACTACGTGGTGAGGCTCGCCAGCCAAAGCTTAGAAATCATACCAGACGTCTTCGCCTGTGGTTGCCTGTCGGAGCTCGGGTCTGTACTTGTTGTAACACTCCTAAATTTTTAAATTAAATTAAATTAAAATTTTGTCCGTATTTTTATTTTTACGATTTAACGCTTTATTCTTAAAATTATTATAAAACGAATTTATCGTTTAATCGTTTCAAACTCCTAAAACTCTATTTGTCTCGGAGACTCTTCTTATATTTAAAACATATTTTTATTTCTGTTTCGATTCATTTTATACATTTAATTTAATTCCTATCGAAAGTCTATTTCGACGTTTTAAATTCTAAACTCTATTTTATTTATTATTTTAGTTCGAAAATTCTATTTTCGGCTCGAAGTTCATTTATATTAAGTTTCGTCAAAATATTTATTACATTTCCCGGAGAAATCAACTTAATTCACTTTATCGAAGATTTATTATTTATCGGAAAATACTATTTCGTCGTCTAATCATTTATTTTTATAAACTTCATACTTGTCTCGAATATTTATTCTCACGTCGAAAATATTTTATTTACATGATTTTAAGCGCTATGTTTGTTAAATTTTTGTTCCTAGCTGTAACACCCCTAATTTTATAAATTAAATTAAATTAAAATTATGTTCATATTTTTATTTTTACGATTTAACTCGTAATTCTTAAAATTATTATATAACGAATTTATCGTTTAAGCGTTTCAAACTCCTAAATTCTATTTGTCTCGGAAACTCTTCTTATATTTCAGACATATTTTTATTTCTGTTTTGATTTATTTAATACATTTAATTAATTCTTATTGAAACCCTATTTCGACGATTTAAATTCTAAATTCTTTTATTTAATTATATTTTAGCTCGAATTTCTATTTTCGGCTCGAAGCTCTCTTATTTTAAGTTTCGTCAAAACATTTACTACCTTTCCTCAAGAAATCAATTTAATTCACTTTATCGAATATTTATTATTTATCGAGAAATACCATTTCATCGCCTAATTGTTTATTTTTATAAGCGTTGTTTTCTCTTGAATAATTTATTTACTCATTTTATTTGACGGCCCAATTATTTATTAATTTTATTAATTCATTTTAATCCGATTTGTGGGTCAGTCAACCCAATTCATTTAAAGGTGCCGATTCAACCCGATTCGTTACGGAATTCGTTAATAACCAATTTATTTAGAAGTGCTGATTCATTTCCCCTTTCCAACTTCTTACCTACACCCCCCTTAAACATTCTTTTTTATTCCAACGCACACTCTCACTGACCTCCCCTTTCATTTTCTTTCTTCTCCACCGTTTCACCCTCCTTGTCAGTTGTCACCTCTTCGTTCCACTTCAATTTTCTTCTTCTTATTTTCTCCTTATAATGTGCACCGCAATCTCCATTATTCCGCCTTCGTCGACCCTCATTTCACGCTCCAATCAGCAATCAATTTAATTTGCTGCTTCCCTTGTTCTGTTGCTGTTCTGTTTTATTCTTTCTTCGTTGCTCCATATCTTTCCGTCATTGTTTCTATTCATTTGGGACTCATTGATGCTGCACTTTATTGTCGCTACCACTGTTGTGATGTTGTGCGTAGCGTGCTGTCGTTTGTTGTCGTGTTGATACGATGCTATTTGATTTCGAGCCTTCTTCTCCTTCTCGCCCTTTTGTCAACCCAGGTCAGCCTTTCAGTCCCATTTCTCGTCTTTCTTCTCCCTATTTTCTCTTGTTTCGGTTTTCGTTATCGGGTTGTTGTTGATACTCATTTTTGATGCTTTTTGTTGCGTTTACTGCCACTGTGATGCTGTCCGCACCTGCTGATTCTGTCCGCACCTGCTGCTGCTGTCCGTTTATTCTTCTCTGATTCCGTCTTCCTTTTCTGCTTCGTTGCTGCGGTCCTCGTCATCGGAACTCGGTGAGCAATCTGTCTTCTTTCCTTTTTCCTTCCTCTGCTGATGTTTTCATTCCTTTTTCTACTGTTGTTTTCGTTTCTTTTTCTCCTTCTTCTTCTCCTTCTTCTTCTTCTTCTTCTTCTTCTTCTTCTTGTTTTTATTGCTGCTGATGCATCGGTTTTTCTGCCGCTGTCGACTTTGCTGCAACTGTTGGTCATCTGTTCCGCTGCTTTCGTGTTTTTGTCGTTCGATGTCGTTCTCGTGTTGTCCTATATGCTCCTTCTTAATCTTCCTCTTATGTTCGTAGTTCTCCTGTTGCATCTTTTGCTGTATGTTATTCTTTTCTGCTGCTGCGTTATGCTGCTGTTACTGTACTGCCGCGAGGTCTTGCTGGCTGGATCAGTCTTATTGCTGCTACGTCTCGTGGTTGCTGTAGCAGCTATGTTTGTTCGAGTCCTTTTGTGCGAGAAGTCTCGTCAATCTCGATCTGTTCTTGTTCTAGTCCTCTCCTTCAGATCCTAATCTTGATTTCATGAAGACCGACTGAGGACAGTACATGTATTTGATCATTCCGGTTGCCGACTCGAGGTAACATTAGGACGTTACTCGATTTTATATCGTATGTTTGAGTAGTAGTATGTAGTAAATATTTTAACTTCGATTTTCTAATTTTATCTATTTATTATTGCTAATATTATTAATTTTTAAATCGTATGCTTTACAAATATTTTACGAGCTTTCGATATCGTTAGTAATTTAATTATTTACGATCGTTATAATGTTTTGTTGGTTATCGTGACACTAGTAACTAAATAATATCGATTTCATATTTTCGTCGTATTTCGTTAATCTATAATTTTAACTCAAAATTATATTTTTATATTTTAACCGAAATTTGTGTACTTGTTCAATAAATTTATTTCGTTTTACGACTTACATTAATAAATGAGAAAGTAGTCGATTTTGTTTTAAATACATTTTAGTCGAGACTATTTTCCCTAATAGTTTCTCATTTGTCTACGATTGATTATTTTTAGTAAAATCAGTATTATTTATTGATAAAATCTATTTCCTAAAGCCAATTTGAAAGCTTTATAAAATCTCGTTTAATTTATGAAATTTGTCGACTCAATTAATTTTGATATTGTTTTTCTTAAAACATCTCTTTTCTCAAGTTCATAGTTTTAACTCGATTTTCTAATTATTTATAAAATATTATATATCGAATTATTGTATTTTATTTATATTTTGAGTAACGAATTTAGAAATATATTAAAGTTACGATAACGACGATAATAATAAAATGTTAATTTCGTTAGAAATGCTATTTTTATTACTTTTCACTTATTTCAATAACTTACGTATTTTCTATAAGACTTTCTATTTTAAGTTTCTAAAATTAGTAAGTTCTATATATAGAAAGTTTTCCTTTTAATATAAAATGTTTATTCCTTTTATCCATATCAATTATATTGATTATATTTACTTTTCAATATTGATAATGGTTGTTTTGGAGTTATGGAATGAGGTCAAGTGTATGGGTAGAGTAATACAGTCTAGGGTATACGTTTTGCCATCAACTATAAAGCTGGTGTGTCTATGTTGAGACGCGTTGTTCGTTGAACTGAGCATGGTTTGTGTTCAGGAGTGTGTATATTTTGACCTTAAACTTAGATATCGCATCGTGTAAGTCGCCGTCGAGTTGAACTGGATTACGGTTGGTGTCCAGGAGGGGTGTACATTACTTAAGCCAGGACCTCGCTGCACGCAGTCCTGTTATAGTTGAGTTGCCTAGTTAGAGACCGAAGTCTAATTTGTTTTGACTAAGTTCTCGAAGCTAGTTTGAGTATTATCCTAGTGAAAGTCTATTCCGTTGCACTGATTGATTTCCATAACGCCATTTTTTAATATTATTATTATCGATTGATATTGACTTGCAGGTTTGCAAATGCTTTAAGTTTCGATGAAAACTTATTTTTATTATATCGTTTTAATGTTTTCTCATTTTAATTATTTTGATATAGTAATACTATTTTTCTTTCCATATGATATAATATGGCTGGGAGAACGTCCGAGTTACTCCCCACTGACGTGGCTGTTATATTTATAACATGACAGGTAATTGCTGCTGGGTTTTGGGTGTGAGTTAGTGAGTAGCGTGGATCCTACTCTTTCTTCATTTATGTAATTTATGGATTTGTATAACCCGTTTGGTGAATTTTCTCTTTAGCCCTTTTGTAAAAAGAGGCCTTTGTATTGACTTACCATTTCTTTTAATAAGATATAGTTTGTCAGTGTGCTTTAATCCCAACCCTACAGTGTTCCGCCACTGTATTGCGTTAGAATTTCTAGGGGATTACAGTTGGTATCAGAGCATTGTTGCTCCCGACGCTTACACCCGATTTTAGGAAAAATACCAGTAAATGATTTGAACAATAAAAGAATATTAGTGAGAGATGGGTAGAAATCAAAGTAAGGACTTAACTGTTAGGTTTATATGTTTTTGTAACTCAATGACTAGCATTGAATATTTGTTTCTTTTCTCTGGTCGAAGATGAATGAACAAGATGTTGTCATGATGCTGCTCCAGATCGGGACAAGACCTACTTAGAACTCTCAACGCCTGCTGATTCGGGTGGACAACTTGGTGCTCCAAGAAAGATGCATATGGTGACTTTTCAGCTCCAGTTCAATTTGCTCAAGCTACAGGTTAGATGATCAAGAGTAGATTTCTGTTCCATGATGTTGCAGTCGATTCAGATGGAGCGATCCAAGACTTGTGTGCTCGTACCTCTACAACCGGATGAAGTAATCCATTTAGTTCCCTCGTGAACTCTGGAGGCCCGAAGATTCTCCTCTAGTTCATCGATTCTTTTCTTCCTTCTTCTACTTCTTCCAATTCTTCTCTTTTATATTCTCATCTTCATTCGCTTGGCGAATCCTCGTTCTATCCTTCTATTCTACCATCTCTCTCTTGAGATTCTTTGGTTAGACCGGATTTTGTCTTACTGAACCCGTGTTATAGACTTTTGAGGTTTAGTAAACCCTTGTTACCTGGTTTGAGGATTGTGAGTATACCCTACCTTTTTAGCAAGTATGAATTTCTTGAGGATTGTTTTGAATGACAAAACGTTGATGGATAGAATTAGGATGATACTTTAGTCACTGAACCTTGGGTTATAGATTACTTTGGTTATTTTGGAGTACTTAGAGTTGAATATATTTTGGAGTAATAGGAGTATGTTATATTTGATGGTTACCTAATACCTAATCTAGAACCGAACAAAGTGTAACAGATAATATCACTTTGGGATTCTTACCTAATGCCTATTTGATGGATGCATCGCGAATATTCGGGATCATAGAGTATTGTTAAAGTGTTAGCCTGATTGTTGTGGTACCATTCAAGGTTCTCATGATTGTCGCTAGAAATTTTGGTTGACATAGATTACCCGTGTTTTTTTTAAGGATTAGGTCGTTGATCATTGTTTAAGGTTGTAATCTATGAACATTGGAGTTGAGTGATCCAACTTGGATAAATTGTTGTTAACCTTGAAGAAGAGAAACATGTTGCACAACTAAAGATTGGATTTATCACGTTGTTTTGAGGAATATTTAATGCGAATCATCTGGATGGATTTATAGTTCAGAACTCTTAGACCAACGAGATTGTGGCTTCGTTGAGTTAATAAATATGTTGGTGGATTCGTTGTTACAATATGAAATTCGATGGACTTCTCAGAAACATTAGTCGAATAACGTATTTGAAGATGTGAGTGTTTGCGCCATTACCTATAGGTTTGAGCGTGTTTGAGGATTTGTTGTACTTTCCCAACTATTGTACTTGTGGCATTATAAATATGTTTGCGATCATTTGTGAGGATCTTGTGTCCGAACGTTGTTAAATTGGTGGATCCTGTTTAGTGTTCCTTACTCGAGAAATTTGGAGTGTATCTTGAGTACAAACTTTATGAGCGTTGGATTTAGAAACCTTATCGATTGCAAGTTTGGGTATGTTTTGATGACCGTTAGAATTTTAATTGATGGGATTTGATTCTAAAGCATTTGAGAATTAGTATCTGGTCGTTTGAACGATTGGATAATCACGTAAGACATTTTTGGAGATTGACTGAGTAATACCACCTAGCGCCTATTTGGACTTAACGTATTTGATGGAAATTAGGAACCCGTGTGTGGGAGTCGTACCGGGAATCTCGAGATGGTTAACTTCTTCTGTAATTCCTTGAGAGCTTCGTTTGACTCTCAATTTCATTCCTTCCCTTAGCTTTCCTTACCCTGCTACTTCTTCTTCGGCCAATCCCTTTGACTTCATTATCGGGTTTGAAAATTTCTGTTTCGTTTTGTCGTTGACTTTGACTCTATTTATCCGTTTAGCATTTTCCCGAACCTATGTTATGAAAAGTTTGACGTTTTAAAATTTTGGGCTATCGTGAAATTTTTACATTCGAGTTATAAATTTCAAAACTTCGTTTTCGTTTTCGTTTTTGGTTGATAATGTATATTTAGCCCTGTTTCAAAATGCCTTAATAATTTAGTTTAAAGTATTTCGAATTGTTTAAAATTTTAATTTTGATTTTCAAGTGATCGAGATTTTATGAAAACTTTCTTAATTACAAATACTTTGATTTCTATGAGATAATTATGTAAAACGATTTAATATTTTCGAAAAAAAAATTGTATGTTTAAATTTTGGTTTTATTGTCGTTAGACTTTGAATCTGTTGTTAAAAATATTTGTCGACTGATTCGATTCTTATTTACTAACTACAAAACTCGATTTCTCCAGATTTTGTTTGCTCTTAAAACAAAATAATTTCGAATTTCTAAATCAAAATATTTTACCGTTGCTTTGAAAATATTTGGGTACTCTCCCCCCTCGAGTTCGTTTACAAATATTATTATCGACATTATTCAAACCAATAATTTTTAACTCGCGATTTTATTAATTTAAATGATTTAATCTTTGGGTAAGTGAGCCCAAATTAGCTTCAAATAAATTTTGTTTTCGATTTTCGATTTTGTATCACATTTAAAGTTGTAAGATTTTTTTTTTTAAAACTGAGATTGCGATGTGAGTTAAGCATTCTCTTTTTGTTCAAATGATATAACCTTGTTTTCCATTCTATTATTATGTTTCTGTTAAGTTTCGAGGACGAAACTTCTTTTTAGTGGGGAAGATTGCAACACCCCTGATTTTATAAATTAAATTAAATTAAAATTATGTTCATATTTTTATTTTTACGATTTAACTCGTAATTCTTAAAATTATTATAAAACGAATTTATCGTTTAAGCGTTTCAAACTCCTAAATTCTATTTGTCTCGGAAACTCTTCTTATATTTCAGACATATTTTTATTTCTGTTTTGATTTATTTTATACATTTAATTAATTCTTATTGAAAGCCTATTTCGACGATTTAAATTCTAAATTCTTTTATTTAATTATATTTTAGCTCGAATTTCTATTTTCGGCTCGAAGCTCTCTTATTTTAAGTTTCGTCAAAACATTTATTACCTTTCCTCAAGAAATCAATTTAATTCACTTTATCGAATATTTATTATTTATCGAGAAATACCATTTCATCACCTAATTGTTTATTTCTATAAGCGTCGTTTTCTCTTGAATAATTTATTTACTCATTTTATTTGACGGCCCAATTATTTATTAATTTTATTAATTCATTTTAATCCGATTCGTGGGTCAGTCAACCCGATTCATTTAAAGGTGCCGATTCAACCCGATTCGTTACGGAATTCGTTAATAACCAATTTATTTAGAAGTGCTGATTCATTTCCCCTTTCCAACTTCTTACCTACACCCCCCTTAAACATTCTTTTTTATTCCAACGCACACTCTCACTGACCTCCCTTTTCATTTTCTTTCTTCTCCACTGTTTCACCCTCCTTGTCAGTTGTCACCTCTTCGTTCCACTTCAATTTTCTTCTTCCTATTTTCTCCTTATAATGTGCACCGCAATCTCCATTATTCCTCCTTCGTCGACCCTCATTTCACGCTCCAATCAGCAATCAATTTAATTCGCTGCTTCCCTTGTCCAGTTGCTGTTCTGTTTTATTCTTTCTTCGTTGCTCCATATCTTTCCGTCATTGTTTCTATTCATTTGGGACTCACTGATGCTGCACTTTATTGTCGCTACCACTGTTGTGATGTTGTGCGTAGCGTGCTGTCGTTTGTTGTCGTGTTGATACGATGCTGTTTGATTTCGGGCCTTCTTCTCCTTCTCGCCCTTTTGTCAACCCAGGTCAGCCTTTCAGTCCCGTTTCTCGTCTTTCTTCTCCCTATTTTCTCTTGTTTTGGTTTTCGTTATCGGGTTGTTGTTGATACTCATTTTTTATGCTTTTTGTTGCGTTTACTGCCACTGTGATGCTGTCCGCACCTGCGGATGTTGTCCGCACCTGCTGCTGCTGTCCGCACCTGCTGCTGCTGTCCGTTTATTCTTCTCTGATTCCGTCTTCCTTTTCTGCTTCGTTGCTGCGGTCCTCGTCATCGGAACTCGGTGAGCAATCTGTCTTCTTTCCTTTTTCCTTCCTCTGCTGATGTTTTCATTCATTTTTCTACTGCTGTTTTCGTTTCTTTTTCTCCTTCTTCTTCTTCTTCTTCTTCTTCTTCTTCTTCTTCTTCTTCTTCTTCTTCTTCTTCTTCTTCTTCTTGTTTTTATTGCTGCTGATGCATCTGTTTTTCTGCCGCTGTCGACTTTGCTGCAACTGTTGGTCATCTGTGCCGCTGCTTTCGTGTTTTTGTCGTTCGATGTCATTCTCGTGTTGTCCTATATGCTCCATCTTAATCTTCCTCTTATGTTCGTAGTTCTCCTGTTGCATCTTTTGCTGTATGTTATTCTTTTCTGCTGCTGCGTTATGCTGCTGTTACTGTACTGCCGCGAGGTCTTGCTGGCTGGATCAGTCTTATTGGTGCTACGTCTCGTGGTTGCTGTAGCAGCTATGTTTGTTCGAGTCCTTTTGTGCGAGAAGTCTCGTCAATCTCGATCTGTTCTTGTTCTAGTCCTCTCCTTCAGATCCTAATCTTGATTTCATGAAGACCGACCGAGGACAGTACATGTATTTGATCATTCCGGTTGCCGACTCGAGGTAACATTAGGACGTTACTCGATTTTATATCGTATGTTTGAGTAGTAGTATGTAGTAAATATTTTAACTTCGATTTTCTAATTTTATCTATTTATTATTGCTAATATTATTAATTTTTAAATCGTATGCTTTACAAATATTTTACGAGCTTTCGATATCGTTAGTAATTTAATTATTTACGATCGTTATAATGTTTTGTTGGTTATCGTGACACTAGTAACTAAATAATATCGATTTCATATTTTCGTCGTATTTCGTTAATCTATAATTTTAACTCAAAATTATATTTTTATATTTTAACCGAAATTTGTGTACTTGTTCAATAAATTTATTTCCTTTTACGACTTACATTAATAAATGAGAAAGTAGTCGATTTTGTTTTAAACACATTTTAGTCGAGACTATTTTCCCTAATAATTTCTCATTTGTCTACGATTGATTATTTCTAGTAAAATCAGTATTATTTATTGATAAAATCTATTTCCTAAAGCCAATTTGAAAGCTTTATAAAATCTCGTTTAATTTATGAAATTTGTCGACTCAATTAATTTTGATATCGTTTTTCTTAAAACATCTCTTTTCTCAAATTCATAGTTTTAACTCGATTTTCTAATTATTTATAAAATATTATATATCGAATTATTGTATTTTATTTATATTTTGAGTAACGAATTTAGAAATATATTAAAGTTACGATAACGACGATAATAATAAAATGTTAATTTCGTTAGAAATGCTATTTTTATTACATTTCACTTATTTCAATAACTTACGTATTTTCTATAAGACTTTCTATTTTAAGTAAGTTTCTAAAATTAGTAAGTTCTATTTATAGAAAGTTTCCCTTTTAATATAAAATGTTTATTCCTTTTATCCATATCATTTATATTGCTTATATTTACTTTTGAATATTGATAATGGCTGTTTTGGAGTTATGGAATGAGGTCAAGTGTATGGGTAGAGTAATACAGTCTAGGATATACGTTTTGCCATCAACTATAAAGCTGGTGTGTCTATGTTGAGACGCATTGGTCGTTGAACTGAGCATGGTTTGTGTTCAGGAGTGTGTATATTTTGACCTTAAACTTAGATATCGCATCGTGTAAGTCGCCGTCGGGTTGAACTGGATTACGGTTGGTGTCCAGGATGGGTGTACATTACTTAAAGCAGGACCTCGCTGCACGCAGTCCTGTTATAGTTGAGTTACCTAGTTAGAGACCGAAGTCTAATTTGTTTTGACTAAGTTCTCGAAGCAAGTTTGAGTATTATCCTAGTGAAAGTCTATTCCGTTGCACTGATTGATTTCCATAACGCCATTTTTGAATATTATTATTATCGATTGATATTGACTTGCAGGTTTGCAAATGCTTAAAGTTTCGCTGAAAACTTATTTTTATTATATCGTTTTAATGTTTTCTCATTTTAATTATTTTGATATAGTAATACTATTTTCTTTCCATATGATATAATATGGCTGGGAGAACGTCCGAGTTACTCCACACTGACGTGCCTGTTATGTTTATAACATGACAGGTAATTGCTGCTGGGTTTTGGGTGTGAGCTAGCGAGTAGCGTGGATCCTAATCTTTCTTCATTTATGTAATTTATGGATTTGTATAACCCGTTTGGTGAATTTTCTCTTTAGCCCTTTTGTAAAAATAGGCCTTTGTATTGACTTACCATTTCTTTTAATAAGATATAGTTTGTCAGTGTGTTTTAATTCCAACCCTACAGTGTTCCGCCACTGTATTGCGTTAGAATTTCTAGGGGATTACACTAGCTCTACTCAAACTCGATTTCTTGATTATGTCGACTTCTGTCTCGATAATCTCCTACCCAACACTTTATTTTATTATTTGACTCTTATCCACTACCCTATTATTTTAATCTTATAATACCTTTTTTTTTGTGGTGATCAAGTCACTCACTCTCCCACCGCTTCCCATTTCTCTCAACCTCGCACCACTTCATATACCTCTCTTCAATTTAAATCTCCATGTTTTATGTCGTCTTGTTGAGGTTTCAGCATTGATCTGCCGCTGCTCCTTCTTCTCCTCTTCTCCTTCATCTTCATCAATCGATTTGCCTGTCGTTTACTTCCTCTGTCCGTGTGCTTCTGCTGCGTGTTGTTGTTTTTGTTGCTACTATTCGACTTTTCATCTAGTTCAGGTATTTCCTTCTCCTTGCTTCCTTTTTTCTTCTTCTCCTTCTACTCTAATCCTGTTGGTGCGTTTTACTGCTGCTCTTCGTCCTTCAGTTTCCCTCCGTTCTATTCTATTTTGGTTGGTTTCGTTCGTCCCCGGTTTGCGTAACTTCTGCTGTTACTGTTGTTGTCGTATTGTTGATTTTTTTTCTTTTCTCCGTCCCGTTGTGTCGTGCGTGAGGCTGTCGATTTATGCTCAAGGTGGTATGTCGTCCTGTTTTAGTCTCGTGTATACCGCTGCTGCTATTGGACGCCTGTTGCTGGTCTTCTTCTTCCTTTTCCTCTGTGTTTTGTCGTTGCTGCTTCTTTTTCTTCTTCGCCTGATACTGCTCCTGTTCTGTTACTGTAATGCTATTCGTTTTGCTGCTGCGTTTATCTTCTTTCAGCCCGTTATTCTTCTTCTTCTTTCTTCTTCGCTGCTCTATTTACTGCTACTGTTGTTGCTATTGTTTTGGTGTTTCATTCCCGATGCCGCTGTCACTCTTCTAGTTGTCATTTCTGCTTCTACTTGATGCCAACGCTCTTGCTGATTGTTCAATTGTTACTATTCCGCTCCCTTCGTTCTTCCTCTTCTTATTTCATTCGTCTTAAATCGTTAATCTTCTGCACGTTGTTCGGTCCGCTGTCATTACCGTCCTTGGTGCTGCGTCATATTGCGAAGTTATATGTGGCCTTGTTTATGATGTTTCGAGACCGAGTTGTACTCTACTGCGTCTGTTATGCTTTTCCTCACTGCTGTTATGATTTTTGAGTCGATTCGTCGTCATATTATTGCTGTTTCAGCCGCCTGCTACGTGTTGTTGTTCTCCTTTCTCGTTCTTCTTCTCCCTCCTTTTCTTTCTCGTGTTGCTATCCTTGGTTTTTTGCCTCGTGTCGCTGCTGCTGTTTAATGCCTGATATCGACGTACTGTTCAGGCTCAAGTTGTTGCTCGGTGGATGGTTCTAGCGTGGGTTTATCTCTAGGGTTCGTGAAGACCCCAACGAGGACAAATGCTATATCGAGGGATTTCGACTTAAGGTAACTTTAGGACGTTACTCGATTTTATATCGTATGTGAGTAGTAGTATGTAGTAAATATTTTAACTTCGGTTTTCTAAGTTTAGCTATTTTTTATTGCTAATATTACTAATTTTTAAATCGTATGCTTTATAAATATTTTTACAACTTTCGATATCGTTTTATAAATCGTTAGTAATTTAATTATTTACGATCGTTATAGTATTTTGTTGGTTATCGTGACACTAGTAACTAAATAAAAATGATTTCATATTTTCTTCCGATTCCGTTAAATTATTATTTTAACTCAAAACCGTATTTCTATATTATAATCAAGGTTTGTATACTTGTTTAATAAATTAATTATCGTTTTACGATTTATACTAATAAATGAGTAAATAGTCGATTTTGTTTTAAAAATATTTTTAGTCGAGACTATTTTCACTAATAATTTCCTATTTGTTTCCGATTCACTATTTTTATTAAAATTTGTATTATTTATAAATCAAAGCTATTTCTTGAAAATAATTTGAAACCTTTATAAAATTTATTTCATTTATAAAACTCGTTGACTCAATTAGTTTTGATATCATTTTTATTAAAATATCTCTTTTCTAAGATTTATTGTTTTAACTCGATTTTCTAAATTATTTATAAAATACTATATAATGACTTATTATATTTTATTTATATTTTTAGTAACGAATTTAGAAATATAATAAAGTTACGATAACGACGATAATAATAAAATGTTAATTTCGTTAGAAATGCTATTTTTATACCTTTCACCTATTTTAATAACTTACGTATTTTCTATAACAATATTTCTATTTTAAGTAAGTTTCTAAAATTAGTAAGTTTCTATTTATAGAAAGTTTTCCCATTTATATAAATGTTTATTCCTTTTATCCTCATATTATTTATATTGATTATATTTATTTTTGAATATCGATAACGGCTTGTTTTGGAGTTATGGAATAAAGTCAAGTGTGGGGTTAGAGTAATAATCTGGGGTGTACGTTTTTGTCATCAGCTATAAAGCCGGTGTGCCTATTTGGGGCACATTTGGTCGTTGAACTGGGCGTAGTTACGCCCAGGAGAGTGTGCATTGTGCCCTTAAGCTAGATATCGCATCGTGTTAGTCGCCGTTAGTTGAACTGGATATTATTATGATCGATTGATTTTTGACTTGCAGGTTTGCAAATGCTTTAAGTTTTGCTAAGAACTTATTTTGTTTATATCGTTTTAATGTTTTCTCTTTTTAAGTATTTTGATATAATAATACTATTATTTTTCCATATGATATAATATGGCTGGGAGAACGTCCGAGTTACTCCCCACTGACGTGGCTGTTATGTTTTTAACTTGACAGGTTATTGCCGCTGGGTTTTGGGTGTGAGCTAGCGAGTAGCGTGGATCCTACTCTTTCTCTATTAATGTAATTTATGGATTTGTATAACCCGTTTGGAGAATTTTCTATTTAGCTCTTTTGTAAAAAGTGGCCTTTGTATTGACATACCATTTTTTTTTTATAAGATATAGTTTGTCAGTGTGTTTTAATTTCAACTCAACAGTGTTTCCGCCACTGTATTGCGTTAGATTTTCTAGGGGATTACAGTTGGTATGAGAGCATTGTTGCTCCCGACGCTTACACCTGATTCTAGGAAAAGTGCTCGTAAATGATTGGAACAGTAAAGAAATATTAGTGAGAGATGGGTAGAAATCAAATAAGGACTTAACTGTTAGGTTTATATGTTCTTGTAACTCAATGACTAGCATTGACAATTTGTTGCTTTTGTCTGGAAGAAGTTGAATGATTAAGATGCTGACGAGATGCTGCTCCGGATGGGGACAAGACCTGCTTAAGAACTCTCAATGCCTGTTGATTCGGGTGGACAACTTGGTGCTCCAAGAAAGATGCAGCTGGTGACTTTTCAGCTCCAGTTCAATTTGCTCAAGCTACAGGTTAGATGATCAAGAGTAGATTCCTGTTCCATGATGCTGCAGTCGATCCAAATGGAGCGACCCAAGACTTGTGTGCTCGTTCCTCTACAAGAAGATGAAGTAATCCATTTAGTTCCCTTGCGAACTCTGGAGGCCCGAAGATTCTCCTCTGGTTCATCGATTCTTTTCTTCCTTCCTCTACTTCTTCCAATTCTTCTTTCTTATATTCTCACCTTCCTTCGCTTGGTGAATCCTTGTTCTATTTTTCTATTCTACCATCTTTCTCTTGAGATTCTTTGGTTACACCAGATTCTGTCTTAGTGAACCCCGTGTTATAGATGTTTGAGGTTTAGTAAACCCTGTCATCTATGGTTTGAGGATTGTGAGTTGTACCATATTTTCGAAGCCAGTAAGAAAATATTGGGGATTGATTTGAGTGGCAAATTGTTGATTAATGGAATTAGGATAATGATACTTTAGACACTGAACTTTGGGTTATAGGTTACCTCGATTATTTTGGAGTACTTAGAGTTGAATATATTTTGGAGTAGTAAGAGTATATCATATTTTGATGGATACCTAGTACCTAACCTAGAACCGAACTAAGTGTAACTGATAATATCACTTTGGGATTCTTACCTAATGCTTATTGGATAGATGCATCGTGAATAATTGGGATCGTAGAGTATTGTTTAAAATGTGAGTGTTGTGGTACCAATGAGGGTTTTCGTTAATGTTGTTAGAAATTTTGGTTGACATAAATTACCCGTATTTCTTGTGGCCGAATTAGATCGTTGATCGTTGTTTAGGGTTGTAATCTATGAACTTTTGAGTGGAGTGATCTAACTTGGATAAATTGTTGTTAACCTTGAAGAAGAGAAGCATATTGCACAATTAAAAGTTGGATTTATCGCGTTGTTTTGAGGAATACTTAATGCGAATCATCTTGATGGATTTACAGTTCAGAACCCTTAGACTAACGAGATTGTGGCTTCGTTGAGTTAATAAATATTTTGGTGGTTTCGCTGTTATGATATGAAATTTGTTGGAATTCTCAGAAATCTTAGTCGAATGACGTGTTTGAAGATGTGTGTGTTTGTGCCAGTGCCTATAGGTTCGGGCGTGTTTGAGGATTAGTTGTACTTTCCCTACCTCTGTCTGCTTGTGATGTTTTAAACTTGTTGGTGAAATCATTTTTGGGGATTTTGTACTCGAGCATTATTAATTGGTGGATTTTGTTTAGTGTTCCTTACTCGAGGAATTTGGAGTATACCTCGAGTTCAAACCTTATGAGCTTTGGATTTATGAGCCTTAACGATTACGAGTTTGGGTATGTTTTGTTAACCGTTGGAATCTTAATTATGGGTTGATCCTAAGGCATTTGTGGATTAGTATCGTGTCGTTTGAACGATTGGATAATCGTAAAACATTTTTGGAGATTGTGACCGAGTAATACCACCTAGCACCTAATATTGGACTAAACGTTATTTGATGGAAATTAGGAACCCGTGTTGTGGGAGTCGTACCGGGAATCTCGGGATGGTTAACTTTTTCTATAATCCTGAGAGCTCTAATTGACTCTCAATTTCGTCATTCCCTTAGCTTCTCTATGATCCTGCTACTTCTTTTTCGGCCTTTCCCTTCGACTTCTTTATCAGGTTTGAAAATTTCTATTACGATTTGTCGTTGACTCTGACTCTATTTATCCGTTTACCATTTCCCCGAACTTATGTTATTAAAAGTTTGACTAATTTAAAAATTCTGATTTTCATGAAATTTTAACATTTTGAGTTATAAATGTCAAAACTTGGTATTTTGTTTTTGGCCCCGTTTCAAAAGGGCCTAAATAATTTATTTTACAGTATTTCGAAGTTGTTTAATTTTTTTTTTATTTTTTATTTTCAAGTGATCGAGATTTTATGAAAACTTTCTTAATTGCAAATATTTTTTATTTCTATGAGATTATTAGGTAAAATGATTTAATATTTTCGAAAAACTTCGTATGTCTAAATTTTTGTTTTATTGTCGTTAGACTTTAAATCTGTTATTGAAGATATTTGACGACTGGTTCAATTTCTATTTACTAACTTCAAAATTTGATTTCTCAAAATTTTGTTTAGTCTTAAAACAAAATATTTACGAATTTTTAATTAAAACGTTTTACTGTTACTTTGAAAATATTTGGGTACTCTCCCCTCGAGTTCGTTTACAAATATTTTATATCTTCATTATTTTATAAAATAATTTTTAACTTACGATTTTATTGATTTTAAACTTTGGGAATTGAGCCAACTCTTCTTGAAATAAATCTATTACTATGTTTTTGTTAGTTTCGAGGACGAAACTTCTTTTAGTGGGGAAGATTGTAACACCCCTGAATTTTTAAATTAAATTAAATTAAATTTTTTCCGTATTTTTATTTTTACGATTTAATGCTTTATTCTTAAAATTATTATAAAAAGAATTTATCGTTTAATCGTTTCAAACTCCTAAAACTCTGTTTGTCTCGGAGACTCTTCTTATATTTAAAACATATTTTTATTTCTGTTTCGATTCATTTTATAGATTTAATTTAATTCCTATCGAAAGTCTATTTCGACGTTTTAAATTCTAGACTCTATTTTATTTATTATTTTTGTTCGACAATTCTATTTTCGGCTCGAAGTTCATTTATATTAAGTTTCGTCAAAATATTTATTACATTTCCTCGAGAAATCAACTTAATTCACTTTATCGAAGATTTATTATCTATCGGAAAATACTATTTCGTCGTCTAATCATTTATTTTTATAAACTTCATACTTGTCTAGAATATATATTCTCACGTCGAAAATATTTTATTTACATGATTTTAAGCGCTATGTTTGTTTAATTTCTGTTCCTAGCTCGACTCAAACTCGATTTCTTGATTATGTCGACTTCTGTCTCGATAATCTCCTACCCAACACTTTATTTTATTATTTGACTCTTATCCACTACCCTAATATTTTAATTTTATAATACCTTTTTTTTTGTGGTGATCAAGTCACTCACTCTCCCACCGCTTCCCATTTCTCTCATCCTCGCACCACTTCATATACCTCTCTTCAGTTTAAATCTCCATGTTTTCTGTCGTCTTGTTGAGGTTTCAGCATTGATCTGCGCTGCTCCTTCCTCTCCTCTCTCCTTTATCTTTATCAATCGATTTGCCTGTCGTTTGCTTCCTCTGTCCGTGTGCCTCTACTGCGTGTTGTTGCTTTTGTTGCTGCTATTCGACTTTTTATCTAGTTCAGGTATTTCCTTCTTCTTCCTCTCTTCTTCGTCTCCTTCTACTCTCATCCTGTTGGTGCGTTTTACTGCTGCTCTTCGTCCTTCAGTTTCTCTCCGTTCTATTCTATTTTGGTTGGTTTCGTTCGTCCCCGGTTTGCGTAACTTCTGCTGTTACTGTTGTTGTCGTATTGTTGATTTTTTTTCTTTTCTCCGTCCCGTTGTGTCGTGCGTGAGGCTGCCGATTTATGCTCAAGGTGGTATGTCGTCCTGTTTTAGTCTCGTGTATACCGCTGCTGCTATTGGACGCCTGCTGCTGGTCTTCTTCTTCCTTTTCCTCTGTGTTTTGTCGTTGCTGCTCCTTTTTCTTCTACGCCTGATACTGCTCCTGTTCTGTTACTGTAATGCTGTTCGTTTTGCTGCTGCGTTTGTCTTCTTTCAGCCCGTTATTCTTCTTCTTCTTTCTTCTTCGCTGCTCTATTTACTGCTACTGTTGTTGCTATTGTTTTGGTGTTTCATTCCCGATGCCGCTGTCACTCTTCTAGTTGTCATTTCTGCTTCTACTTGATGCCAACGCTCTTGCTGATTGTTCAATTGTTACTATTCCGCTCCCTTCGTTCTTCCTCTTCTTATTTCATTCGTCTTAAATCGTTAATCTTCTGCACGTTGTTCGGTCCGCTGTCATTACCGTCCTTGGTGCTGCGTCATCTTGCGAAGTTATATGTGGCCTTGTTTATGATGTTTCGAGACCGAGTTGTACTCTACTGCGTCTGTTATGCTTTTCCTCACTGCTGTTATGATTTTTGAGTCGATTCGTCGTCATATTATTGCTGTTTCAGCCGCCTGCTACGTGTTGTTGTTCTCCTTTCTCGTTCTTCTTCTCCCTCCTTTTCTTTCTCGTGTTGCTATCCTTGGTTTTCTGCCTCGTGTCGCTGCTGCTGTTTAATGCCTGATATCGACGTACTGTTCAGGCTCAAGTTGTTGCTCGGTGGATGGTTCTAGCGTGGGTTTATCTCTAGGGTTCGTGAAGACCCCAACGAGGACAAATGCTATATCGAGGGATTTTGACTTAAGGTAACTTTAGGACGTTACTCGATTTTATATCGTATGTGAGTAGTAGTATGTAGTAAATATTTTAACTTCGGTTTTCTAAGTTTAGCTATTTAGTATTGCTAATATTACTAATTTTTAAATCGTATGCTTTATAAATATTTTTACAACTTTCGATATCGTTTTATAAATCGTTAGTAATTTAATTATTTACGATCGTTATAGTATTTTGTTGGTTATCGTGACACTAGTAACTAAATAAAAATGATTTTATATTTTTTTCCGATTCCGTTAAATTATAATTTTAACTCAAAATCATATTTCTATATTATAATCAAGGTTTGTATACTTGTTTAATAAATTAATTATCGTTTTACGATTTATACTAATAAATGAGAAAATAGTCGATTTTGTTTTAAAAATATTTTTAGTCGAGACTATTTTCACTAATAATTTCCTATTTGTTTCCGATTGACTATTTTTATTAAAATTTGTATTATTTATAAATCAAAGCTATTTCTTGAAAATAATTTGAAACCTTTATAAAATTTATTTCATTTATAAAACTCGTTGACTCAATTAATCTTGATATCATTTTTATTAAAATATCTCTTTTCTAAGATTTATTGTTTTAACTCGATTTCCTAAATTATTTATAAAATACTATATAATGACTTATTATATTTTATTTATATTTTTAGTAACGAATTTAGAAATATAATAAAGTTACGATAACGACGATAATAATAAAATGTTAATTTCGTTAGAAATGCTATTTTTATACCTTTCACCTATTTTAATAACTTACGTATTTTCTATAACAATATTTCTATTTTAAGTAAGTTTCTATTTATAGAAAGTTTCCCATTTATATAAATGTTTATTCCTTTTATCCTCATATTATTTATATTGATTATATTTATTTTTGAATATCGATAACGGCTTGTTTTGGAGTTATGGAATAAAGTCAAGTGTGGGGTTAGAGTTAACGGCTTGCTATTTTTATACCTTTTATCCTCGTTTAAAACGATTTTGAGCGCTACAAGAGGATCACTTAAAATTGTTTTGAACGCTACAAGGGGCTCATTGAATCAAACTGAGTGCTACTAGGGACTCATTAAAATTGAATTGAATCAAGTGCCACTAGGGACTCGTTTAAAATTGGTTTTGAGCGCTACAAGGGGCTCGT
The DNA here is from genome assembly GCA_958450325.1 of Agrostemma githago. Lineage (NCBI taxonomy): Eukaryota > Viridiplantae > Streptophyta > Magnoliopsida > Caryophyllales > Caryophyllaceae > Agrostemma > Agrostemma githago. Next base: position 57,265,996 of record OY288241.1, read on the forward strand.
TTAAATTAAATTGAGTGCTACTAGGGACTCCTTAAAATTGAATTGAATCGAGTGCCACTAGGGACTCGTTTAAAATTGGTTTTGAGCGCTACAAGGGGCTCGTTTAAATTAAATTGAGTGCTACTAGGGACTCGTTTAAAACTGTTATGAGCGCTACAAGGGGCTCTTTTAAAACGGTTGTGAGCGCTACAAGGGGCTCGTTTAAAATGGTTTTGAGCGCTACAAGGGGCTCGTTTAAAATGATTTTGAGCGCTATAAGGGGATCATTTAAAATGGTTTTGATTCTGAGTGCTACCAGGGACTCGTTGATTTTCAATTGACTTGAATTACTTTCAGAATGCTTAGAGATTCAATTAAGTTTGCAGGTTTAAAATTTACTTGGGATTCGTTAGGTTCGTGGGTCTTGAATTTTTTTTTCGAATGCTTCAGGATTTGTTCGAATTTGCTTTGTTCAGATTTGTTTTTTTTAATGGTTCAGATATTAATCGAATTTTCTTTGGTCAGATTCATTGCTTGGGTTGTTATATGCTTTGGTATGAGTGGTCTTGTTAGCTAGTGGTTTTCGTGTTCGTTTATTGCTGGGAGTCGATCTCGAGTAGAGGAGGTTTTAAGGCTTGCTTTACGAGTTTGAGTTTACTCCTAATTCCCCCAATTGGTACCTAAGACGGTGCGGGCTCGTTCGGTTAGGTTTCCGGTGGGGATTGAATGGAGGTTGGCTCAGGCTAAGAGCATGATGAGTCACTACTCGTCGGAGAATGCGCATCGAGGATGTAAGTTTCCTTCTTACGGCTTGTTTTTACTTAGTAGCCTCCATGATTAGGGTTGTTGAAAATGTCGTTTTTTTATCGTTTGTTTTGTCCTATGGTTTAGTGTTTGCTTTCATTTTGAACGGTTCACTTTTCTTTTAGTTGGCCGATTCGGCTGATGCTGTTCAGCCCCCAGACTTCCCTTTGACACTGTTCGGGGTCGAGGTGGGAACAATCGATGGTGTAGTTAAAGACAGCGTGAACGCTAAAGGGGTTTGTGGTATCGTTTGGTTTCTCGAGTGGAGGGAGAGGAATCGTCCCGTTTTCGATAGATCAAAATCTGGAGCTTGATTTTTGTGGAGTTAGGGCTATGGGCTAAGGTTTCCTAATGTGGTAGGAAAAGGGAAGTTGAGTAAAAATGAATCAGACTTCAATCGGGTGAGTTGTAAATTATGCGGGATCTGATTTCCATGTGTGGCCCTAACGGTTGGGATTATCCTATTGAGCTTGAATCCTCAAAATTCTGGACTGCTTCCTAACAATTGTCTCGGGAAGGTCTTTAGGGTTGTAATGTAGGGAGGCTACTTTTTGGGTCCTAGCTGACTGGCCAGTTCTTTTTTTCTTTTTCTCTTTTTTTTTGCTTTTCATTCGGACTTCGCGCTTAAAGTCGTGTTGAATGATTGAGGATTTCATTTTGACCGTAGAGTTTGGTCTTGATAATTGAATTGGGCCGGTTTAGTTTGGCCTTGGTTTCATTTTTTCTTTGGCTCTTTTTGGCCATTTCAGACTATTTTTTTCTTTTTGTCAGACTAGCACCTATGGTGAGAATTGGTTGGTCTTTATTTGAGGGATGATGTTTATTGTGGGAAATGGGTTTGCCTTCCGTCCTTGATCACAAGCTAAGGGATTATCTAGATTCGTCATAGGATTCAGTAATGCTCGTTCTAATGGATAGTTTATGGCTTTTTATACCAGACATGGAATAGGTAAAAGAAAAGTACACGAGATCTCAGTTCTTGTACTTCCTTGTTGTTTCAAGGTATGTTTGATTGTTATCGATATATGGCATTGTATCGAGTCGTAAGCGAGAAATATATATTTTAAATCAAGCGATTGTCGAGGCGCATTATAAAGGAAGAAAAGTTTATTTCTTTTTATTGATAGTGATAAGGAATTATTTGCATCATGTGGCGCATTAGTCGCACTCGAGACCGGCGCTTGATAAACTAGTGTTTAAAATCAGTTTAATTCAACGAGTCCCTTGTAGCGCTCAAAACAATATTAAACGACCCCCTTGTAGAGCTCAAACTCATTTTAAATGAGTCCCTAGTAGCACTCAATTTAACTCAAAACCCGATATTGGATGAGTCCCTGGTAGCACTCAATCCAATTCAAGTTAAGTCAAGTAAATTCATTGAGCCCCTGGTAGCGCTTAAAATTTCGATTTTATATGAGTCCCTAGTAGCACTCAATCCAATTTCAATTCATGTCAATTTAATTTAATATAATTCAATTCAGTTTTAAGTGAGTCCCTGGTAGCACTCACAATAGTCAAATCAACCTGAAATGAGTCCCTAAGCATTCAATTCACGTCCCACTAAGGAATACCTAAAGCAAAATCGAAATCAATACAACCATCCGCCAAGGATATCTAACCAGAATTAAGACACCAATAAGTACTTAAGCAAAATGTCTGAAACTACTAAAATTACAAACCCGAGACGAGACGGCAAGCACGGGCCCGGGTCCCGACAGGCATAGCAACCACATGCGAAGACGTCAGGTAAGATTTCTAAGCCTTGGCTAGCGAGCATCAACACGTAGTCCAATGGACTTAAAACGACCCGATCGGATCCACCAGGTCGTAATCCTCGATTGACCTGGGTAGCAATACTTTAATTTTTTCCTTGTCCAAGCCTCAGCCAAAGTGGGGGCTTCTGTAGACACCCAGATTTGGACCTGGTGGCTGCAGGAGTGCCCGACAAACACCCGATGACGATCGGACTGCAACACGACGCGAGTTCGCGATGTTTTAGATAGTTTTTCTATAGAACGGATCAAAAAATTATTCAGAAAGATTAAATTAATATCAAGGCAGGCTTATTCGTGTCATTACGGTCGCGTCGACACTAATTAGAGTCAATTCCGACACCGGGGCCCCGAATCGGTCCCGAAATATGCAAAGTCAAACCCGAGTCAACGCTTTGGGCCGAGCGAACCTCGGGACGCGCACCCGAAGCCCACCCAGCGCTTGACACACTAGGGTTAGGGGGAAGCCTTAACCTCCATGATAACCTAAGATATGCGTCTTCTCCATTTTGGAAAGTTTTGATATCGGATCTTCAAAACTTCGACAGCCTCAGCTCAGGCGCCTGAAGACTGAACTGCCTCACACCAAGCGCCTTAAGACCAGGCCACATGACCCCGGTCGTCCATATGGGTGTCGAGGACCGAAAACACCAATAAATACCCCCCTCACCTCATTTATTCGACACACAATCACGAGTTCGTGCCTACTTCTACACAACTCGTTCTTCCCTCTCTTTTCTCTCGCTAAGGGCTCGCACTTCGACACCCGAGGCAAACAATCCACTCGATTGTAGTTGCGATAAAGCAAAATCGATGCTACTCCTCACCTTCGAGCACTCCACTCGATCCCGAGGTGCCTGTGTTCGACTAGCTCGAGTCTAGTAACGAAGTTCTGCCGGATTAGCCGCAGAAACGGTCAATAGTAATGAAGCTCTGCCGGAGTAGCCGCGGGAAAGGTCAACGGTAACGAAGATCTGCCGGAGTCACTGGCCAAGCTAGGAGGACCCGCCTGTTGAAGTTGAATCGTCACTAGGTTGCCATCTAAATAAAACTTTACATTCTCGTACTTTCTTTTATTATGCACTACGACAACACTAGATGCGGACACTAGGTCCGCAAGCACCTACTAAAATACGTAACGTCCCAATTTCAACCCCAAACACTAAAGCACACTAAATAGACCCGAGTAATTCCGAGATCCGTTCTCAAACTATCTATGCATAGTGTCCCGTTTAGTGTATACTCCGAGGGTGCAACTCCTCACAATGTGATTTATTTACATATGCATTTACAGTTTTTCGTATGATTTATTGCTTTTATGACCTTATAATCGCATGCTAAATCACCTAACACGAAATTCAAAACGTAAAACAACTAAAACTGAACAAATTGGTGGTCGGTTTCCGTATTAATCCTGGTGCTCAACTTATTAGGTTCGATGCATCTCTATTAATACCGAACCGACGCATCTTAAGCAGAATACCAGGTTAGGTATACCACGAGAATGACTAATACCCGTATTATCGCGTTAAAACTGATTTGCTACTACGTATAATACTAGTACTCTCTACTCTCCTACGTGCATCTTTTCATGGCCTGCTTGTCACGTGAAATCGCATGCAACGAATGTAAACACAACTACTTTGACGATAAAACTTACTTGTCCTTAAACAACCGATGTAGCAAAAGGTATAGGGTTAAAACAACGGATGTTACAGTATTTCCACCACAACAAAAGAACTAGGATTTCAGCCCACCGATTGATTAGTAGAGGCCGCTATAGTGCGGGCAGGATTGGGTGTTGACATCTATCGGATGTTGGCTTCCCAATATGTACCCTCACCCCTTACTCAGAATCGACGGTTTCCGGATGTCCGAAACCATTGGCAATGAGAGTCGTTCCAGGCATGAAGTGCTTAAGGGTACAAGTCTTTATCTTTAGGTCCCGTGCCACTCAACTTTGAGCCGGCAAGGGATCAAAGTTGACTTGAACGGTTTCCGAGTCCCCATAATTGACTCGCTGGTGACTCTACAAATCGGCAACAACTTCAGTTCACTAAAAAGGTTGCCTTACCAAACAAATCGACCTTTAAACATTTACAACCACTACTCAATTGGTTCCCAAACGGAAACACGGGTGCCCGCACCCGTCTAGTACAAGTCCGGATCGTCATCCGAATCGAGGTCCGGTCCGATCTAGCGTACGGGGCGATGTCTCAGACCTCGATTCGGATGATAATCCGGACTTGTACTAGACGGGTGCGGGCATCCGTGTTTCCGTGGTTGTAAATGTTTAAAGGCCGATTTGTTTGGTAAGGCGACCTTTTTAGTGAACTGAATTCGTTGCCGATTTGTGGAGTCGCCACCGAGTCAATTATGCGGACTCGGAAACCGTTCAAGTCAACTTTGATCCCTTGCCGACTCAAAGTTGAGTGGCACAGGACCTAAAGATAAAGACTTGTACCCCTAAGCACTCCATGCCTGGAAGGACTCTCATTGCCAACGGTTTCGGACATCCGGAAAACCTTCGATTCTGAGTAAAGGATGAGGGTACGTATTGAAAAGCCAACATCCGATAGATGTCAACACCCAATCCTGCCCGCACTATAGCGGCCTCTACTAATCAATCGGTGGGATGATAAACTAGTTCTTTTGTTGTGGTGGAAATACTGTAACATCCGTTGTTTGAACCCTATGTCTTTTATTATGTCGGTTGTTTAAGGACAAGTAAGTATTGTTGTCGAAGTAGTTGTATTTACATTCTTTGCATGCGATTTCACGTGACAATCAGGCCATGAAAAGATGCACGTAGGAGAGTAGAGGGTACTAATACTATACGTATTAGCAAATCAGTTTTAACGCGATAATACGGATATTAGTCGTTCTCGTGGTATACCTTACCTGGTATTCTGCTTAAGATGTGTCGGTTCAGTATTAAAAGAGATGCGTCGAACCTAGTAAGGCGAGCACTTGAACTAATACGGAACCCGACCATCACTTTGTTCAGTTTTAGTTGTTTTACATTTTGTATTCCGTGTTAGGTGATTTAGCATGCTATTATAAGGTCATAAAAGCAATAAATCATACGAAAAACTGTAAATGCGAATGTAAGTAAATCACATTGTGAGGAGTTGCACTCTCGGAGTATACACTAAACGGGACACGATGCATAGATAGTTAGGAACGGATCTCGGAATTACTCGGGTCTATTTAGTGTATTTTAGTGTTTGTGTTTGAAGTACGGACGTTATATGATTTAGTATGTGTAGTGGACCTAGCGTCCATATTTGATATTATCGTACTGCATGATAAAAGGTACAAAAATGTAAACTTTTGTTTAGATGGCAACCTAGTGACAACTCGACTTCAACAGGCGGATCCTCCTAGCTTGACCAGTGATTTCGGCAGAGCTCCGTTACCGTAGACCCCTCCTGTGGCTACTCCGGTAGAGCTTCGTTACTATGGACCGTTTCTGCGGCTAATTTGGCAGAACTTCGTTACTATGGACCGTTTCTGCGGCTAATCCGGCAGAACTTCGTTACTAGACTTGAGCTAGTCGAACACAGGCACCACGGTATCGAGTGGGGTGCTCGAAGGTGAGGAGTAGCGTCGATGTCGCTTTATCGGAACTACGATCGAGTGGATCGTTTGACTCGGGTGTCGGAGTGCGAGCCCTTAGCGAGAGAAGAGAGAGGGAAGAACGAGTTGTGTAGAAGTAGGCACGAACTCGTGATTGTGTGTCGAATGAATAAGGTGAGGGGGGGGGGGTATTTATAGGTGTTTTCAGTCCTCGTCACCCACATGGACGCCCGGGGTCAAGCGGCTCGGTCTTCAGGCGCCTGGTGTGAGGCAGTTCAGTCTTCAGGCGCCTGAGCTGAGGCTGTCAAAGTTTTGAAGATCCGATATCAAAACTTTCCAAAACGTAGAAGATGCATATCTTAGGTTATCTTGGAGGTTAAGGCTTCCCCCTAACCCTAGTGTGTCAAACGCCGGGTTGGATTCGGGTGCGCGTTCCGAGGTTCGCTCGGTCCAACGCGTTGACTCGGGTTTGACTTTGCATATTTCGGGATCGATTTGGGGTTTCGGTGTCGGAATTGACTCTATTTAGTGTCGACGCGACCGTAATGACATGACTGAGCCTGCCTTGATGTTAATTCAATCTTTACGAGTAATTATTTGATCCATTCTATAGAAAAACTATCTAAAACATCACAAAATCGCGTCGCGTTGCAGTCCGATCGTCGTCGGGTGTTTGACGGGCAATTATGAAGCCACCAGGTCCAAATCAGGGTGTCTACAAAAGCCCCCACTTTGACTGAGAGACAAGGAGAAAGTCAAAGTATATCCACCCAGGTCAATCGAAGATTATGACCTAGTGGCAGTCCGCTCGGGTCGTTTTAAGTCCATTGGACTACGTCTTGAGGCTCGCCAGCCATAGCTTAGAAATCATACCTGACGTCTTCGCTTGTGGTTGCTTGCTTGGGCCCGGGCCGTTGCTTGATATCTCGTTCTTGGTTCTTTATGCGCGCGCGCTTCGTCTTCTTTGGCTTGTTTAAACGGGTTGTTTAGTTTTTTAAATGTTTTTAGTGATATGTTAAGTGTAAGTGCGAATGCTCATACTTATGTTTGAACAAACTTTTGGGATGCTTGTGAACCCTTGATAAAACGTTCGAGGGCGTTAGTCTCCACTCGAGCGGTCGTCTTTGGGATGCTTGTGACCCCTTGGGCGAAATGAAGTGAAACAACAAAAACGTTTGAGGGCATTAGTCTTCACTCGAACACCTGTCTTTCGGGATGCCTCTAACCCCTAGGACAAAACAAGATGATACAAACTATTGGACGGTGTCAGTCTCCACTCGAATAGCTGTCCTCGGGGATGCTCTGACCCCTAGGACAAAAATGCTGTTGTTAACTACTCGAGGGCGTCAGTCTCCACTCGAGTAGCTGTCTTCGGGGATGCTCTGACCCCTAGAACAAAATTGTTGTTGTTAACTACTCGAGGGCGTCAGTCTCCACTCGAGCAGCTGTCTACGGGGATGCTCTGACCCCTAGGACAAAATTGCTGTTGTTAACTACTCGAGGGCGTCAGTCTCCACTCGAGCAGCTGTCTTCGGGGATGCTCTGACCCCTAGGAAAAAATTGTTGTTGTTAACTACTCGAGGGCGTCAGTCTCCACTCGAGCAGCTGTCTTCGGGGATGCTCTGACCCCTAGGACAAAATAAACCATTCGAGGGCGTCGGACTCCTCTCGAATGAAAAAAACTGTGGAGGTATCAGACTCCTTCAGGGGCGTTGGTATCCACTCAAAAAATTGTTGTCGGGGGTGTTGGTATCCACCTGACAAATTGCTGTGGAGGTTTCAGATTCCTTCGAGGGCGTTGGTATCCCCTCGAAAAATTGCTGTTGCTGTGCTTCCGGGATACTAACGTCCCTCGGGCAAAATTGCTGTTTGTTTATTCGTTTTAGTTGAATGTTTTTTGTTTAGTGAGTTTGTCTTATTTTGTTTGGGTTTGGTCTTGCTTTGGTAGTTTCGGCTTTTTGACGTGGGCCTTTTGCTTGATTCTTTATTGGTGTCTTAATTCTAGTTAGATATCCTTGGCGGATGGTTGTATTGATTTCGATTTTGCTTTAGGTATTCCTTAGGGGGACGTGAATTGAATGCTTATGGACTCGTTTCAGGTTGATTTGATTATTCTGAGTGCTACCAGGGACTCACTTAAAACTCAGTTGAATTAAATTAAATTGACATGAATTGAAATTGGATTGAGTGCTACCAGGAACTCATCCAAAATCAGAATTTTAAGTTAAATTGAGTGCTACTAGGGACTTCTTTAAAATGGGATTGAGCGCTACAAGGGGCTCGTTTAAAATTGTTTTGAGCGCTACAAGGGGCTCGTTTAAAATTGTTTTGAGCGCTACAAGGGGCTTGTTTAAAATAGTTTTGAGCGCTATAAGGGGCTCGTTTAAAATTATTTTGAGTGCTACAAGGGGCTCGTTTAAATTGGTTTTGAACGCTACAAGGGGCTCGTTTAAAATTGTTTTGATTCTGAGTGCTACCAGGGACTCGTTGAATTAAACTGAGTGCTACTAGGGACTTGTTTAAAATCGGATTTTGTGCGCTGCCATGGGCTCGTTTAAAATTGTTTTGAGCGATACAGAGGCTCGTTTAAAAATTTTTCGAGCGCTACAAGGGGCTCGTATAAAATTGTATTGAGCGCTACAAGGGGCTCGTGTAAAATTGTTTTGAGCGCTACAAGGGGCTCGTTTAAAAGTGTTTTGAAATTGAGGTCTGAATGCTTTGCGGTTCGTTAGACTCACGAGTTTAAAATTTACCTTTGTAGACACCCAAATTTGGACCTGGTGGCTGGAGAAGTGTCCAACAAACACCCGATGACGATAGGACTGCTACGCGACACGGGTTCGCGATGTTTTAGATAGTTTTCTCATAGAACGGACCAAATAATTACTCGGAAAAATTAAAACAAACATGATGGCAGCCTTAGTCATGTCGTTACGGTCGCATAGACACTAATTAGAGTCAATTCCGACACCGGGACCCCGAGTCGGCCCCGAAACTCGAACCGAGTCAACACCGAGTCAAGCGAACCTCGGGATGAACACCTGAGGCCCATGAAACTCACGGCGCTAGGTCAAGCCGTGGGGAAGCCTTCGCGATCAAGCATGATATCACACACCCACCTCTCGTTTTTGGAAAGTATCAAAATAGTATCCTCAAAACTCCAACCACCCCACCTGACGCGCCTGGGTCTCCCCACGCTCGGACCCAGGCGCCTGAGTCCTGGTGCGCCTCAAGTCACGCGTCCATATGGGCGACGAGGGCCGAAAACACCAATAACTACCCCCCCTCCGCCTCATTCATTCGACACAATTCAACTCTCTCTTCTCCCTAAAAAACTCTCGCTAAGGGCTCGCATTCCGACACCCGAGGCAAACGATACGCTCGATCGTAGTTCCGATAAAAAAGCGACATCGATGCTACTCCTCACCTTCAAGCACTCCAATCGATACCGAGGTGCCTGTGATCGACTAACTCAAAACTAGTACCCAGGTTCTGCCGCATTAGCCGCAGAACTAGTCCTTAAGTAACGAAGCTCTCCCGGAGTAGCCGCGGAAAGGTCAAGCTAGGAGGATCCGCCTGTTGACCAAGTAGTCACTAGGTTGTCATCCAAACAAAACTTTCCATATTCATACTTTCTATTATTATGCACTACGACAACACTAGACGTGGGCACTAGGCCCACGAACGTCCACTAAAATACGTAATGTCCCAACTTCAACAACAAATATTAAAACACACTAAATAGACCCGAGTAATTCCGAGATCCGTTCTCAAGACTATCTATGCATCGAGTCCCGTTTAGTGTATACTCCGAGGGTGCAACTCCTCACAATGTGATTTACTTACATTCGCATTTACAGTTTTTCGTATGATTTATTTCATTTATGACCTTATAATCGCATGCTAAATCACCAAACACGGAATTTAAAACGTAAAATAACTAAAACTGAAAAAAGTGATGGTTGGGTTCAGTATTAGTCCGGGTGCTCACCTTGTTAGGTTCGACGCATCTCTATTAATATCGAACCGACGCATCTTAAGTAGAATACTAGGTAAGGTATATCACGAGAATAACTAATATCCGTATTATCACGTTAAAACTGATTTGCTAATAGTTATAATATTAGTACTCTCTACTCTCCTACGTGCATCTTTTCATGGTCTGCTTGTCACGTGAAATCGCATGCAAGGAATGTAAACACTACTATTTTGATGATAAAACTTATCTGTCCTCAAGGCAACCGACATAACAAAGGCATAGAGTTTAAAACAACGGATGTTATAGTACTTCCACCACAACTAAAGAACTAGGAAATAAGCTCACCGATTGATTAATAGAGGCCGCTATAGTGCGGGCGGGATTGGGTGTTGATATCTACCAGATATTGGCTTCCCAATACGTACCCTCACCCCTTACTCGGAATCGACGGTTTTCGGATGTCCGAAACCATTGGCAATGAGAGTCATTCCAGGCATGGAGAGCTTAAGGGTACAAGTCTTTATCTTTAGGTCCCATGCCACTCAACTTTGGGCCGACAAGGGATCAAAGTTGATGATGGTTGGAATTGTCGTGGATCCCACCGCCAAATAAATAACCGGCTAAGACCTAACGGTAGTTAGGGTAAGTCGGGTCGTGTACACGGAGACGGTGTTGCAAGATTTAGACTAGGTCGGCCTAAAACGAGACTATGCTACCAAACAAACACAAAGAAATGCTAATTGGTGAATTATGATGAGAGGAGAAGAAGGAAGTGGACTAACAATGACTAGGCTAAACAAGGTTAAAACGGAATAACTAAACACAAACTAAACAATGAACTAAAGAAATAATGACTAACTAGGAAGATGAATCAAATATGAAGAAGGAGTGGGTTAGGTCGGGTTCATAAGTGTAGTAGGGTGCCTTGGGTGGTCAAGGGTGTAGATGTCTCCTAATTGCTAGAATCGGTCCGGGCTCTCGCAACTTAAACCCATGTCGAGGTAGGTCCGGGCTCTCGCTACTTAGACCGATGTCGAGGTAGGTCCGGGATCTCGCAACTTAGACCCTAGTCCGCACTCTCGTGACTACGACTATCCTCGACACTATCCTCAACATGACCACATACAAGACAAACAATGAGTAGAGGAAGACTAGCATGAGAAGCATGGCCACTACAACTCAAACAAGCATTTCAACAAACACATGGTGTGCCAAGTATGCATGTGACTAACAACAAAGATTCACCCTTTACCCCTAATCAAACCCTAATCACCCATATTCTATCCTTAATCCCCCTACTAACCCACAAGTAATCTACTCACTCATAATCAAAGATAAACTAACAACAATAAGAGAAAACCACATCACAATCCAAACATCCATAATGAAAGAAAACAAGAACAATAACAAGAACACTAAGTAAAGATTCAAACTTGAATAAATAACAATAAACAAGAGAAAGGAAGATTATACCAACAACCAAATGATGAAAAGATGATAACTTGCATAAAAGAGAAACCCAAATCAACCCCAAGTTTGTCAAGCTTGGATGAATCTTCAAGTATTCCCTTATTCCAAGAACTAACTACAATGATTAACTAGAGATTAAAGAGAGATTAAAACTAATGTGAGGATACTAATCTAGGGTTTGAATGCTTAATGGAGGCTTAAAAGAGTCTAGGGTATGATAAGATACATAAACAATACAAGAGGGAAGTATTTATAGGGGTACAAGAATGAAGGAGGAGGAGGAAATGACTTCCGGCTACAGCACACCGGTCCCGACCGGGACGGGATCATCCCGACCGGGACGGCCAGTCATCCCGACCGGGATGGGTTGGTCCCGACCGGGACGGCCCCAAAACAGGAGACCCCTCAAATGTGCACTTCATCCCGGACGGGATGAGGTCATACCCGTCGGGGATGAGTCTTGTAGGCCTCCAATATGATCTTTAAGGTTCCCCCTTGCTTCACATGGACTTCTCATTGATTCTCGGGACTCGGGATCGGGTCTCGGAGGCTCGGTATTGGGTCCCAAGGTCTCGGGGTCGAATCCAAGGCATCGAGTGATCGTTCCTCCACTTCGTTGGCTCCGAAAAGTGTATGTATTGAGTCGGAATCACTCCAATTCTTCACGAATGGTCTCGGGAACCTGAAACGAGCTAGAGGAAGCATAAGTAGCCCATGAACCGCTCCCAAGGAGCGATTCCGCAAGGAAAACGAGACCAAAACACAGCAAAATAGGCACTACAAACTACACTTATCAACTCCCCCACACTTAACCCTTACTCGCCCTCGAGTAAGCACAAACTAACTACTAAACTAGCCGAGTGGGTATTAGCGCACCCTATGCCCTTTCAACTCACGCGAGTGCACTTAGAGGAAAAGTGCACTCCGCAAGGCAAGTGGGGTCTTGCGACAAAACTGTGGATGCAACCGGACACAAAAACACATAAACAAACAAGCACACAAACAAACACACAAAAGGTTGCACCCAAAAGAAAAGAAATACCGCTTCCCTCTAAAAAGCGGTGAAAGAAGCACCGGTTTAGGACTCAAGGCAAGTGACAACGTTCCCAAGCTAGCAATACAAGCCAAAATGGACTAAACCCTAATAGTATGACGACAAAGCAATAAAAACGTTGGTAACTTACCTAGGTTCCTCCTAACCTTCTAAGAATGTACCACGGAACGATCGGCGGGATGGAAAAAGGATGAACCACGGTGTTAGTCGACACTGTAGGTAAGTGAGACCCCGCCCCCTTTAGCAAAGAGCCAAGAGGGTCGTCCCATGTCCAAAACCGCCTAACTAGTCCAAGTAAAAAGGTGGAAATGAATGCAAAATGAGGGAAGACCGACCATTACCGCTATCATCCTTCCTAGGGACTCGGTCCTTTGGTAGGCTCTTCAAGGTAATAGTCGGTAAAAGGCTTATTTTGAGATGTAAGGATTATTTTTTTGTGAGACGGGTTTTCTTTTTGGCATTTTTATTTCTTTTGCATTTTTGCTCGTTCGTTGCCATGCCATTTCTTTTTCTTCTTTTCTATTTTCTTTTTGGCTTTTGTGCCTTTTCTTTTTTTGTTTTCATTCTTTTCATTCTTTTCATTTTCTTTCATTTTCTTTTCTTTGCCCTTTTGGCATGATTTGGCTTTTTGGCATTTCTTATTGCAACAAGAAAGATGACTTCAACAATTTGCAATTTTATTGTGTGGAAATGTGTAGGAGGTAGGGGAATGGGTGAGTCGGGACGGGCCCTTCCCTTCAAACCCACAAAATGGGGAAAAACTTGGACTAGTCGAGCAATGTCAAGCAAGGTCACCTAAGGCACGGGACTCGGCAACCAAGGCCTTTTCACACCGTGGGTGGTCAAAATGGTCAAAATGCAAATCCCGTAGTAAATCCCTAGTAAGCTAGGTGGACTCAAGGTAAGAAACCAACAAAATCATTGATTTAGGGTCATTCTACTAGACTAAAGTCCAAGACTCGATTTATACTACTAGGAAGGGAAAGTAAACACTTGCACACTAGCCTCTAAACCGGGTTTTCGAAGATCTTTTTACACACAAAAAACAAATACACACACAAAAGAAAGACACGAAAAAAAAATGAAAGAAAAATAGACAAAAGGCCACAAAACAAAAAACAAAACAAGATAAACATATAAACAACACAAACACCACCCCGAGCTTCCAAACAAGCCACCAAATCAACCACAAGCATTACAAAGCTCCACCCGAGCACACCACATCACAAACCTTCTCCAAACTTCACAAGAAATAAAGAGGGAAAGGGATAGAAGATGATACCGGATGTCTTGAAAGCTTTCCATAACTAATGGTGATTCAAGCAACCTATAAGGAAAAAGGGAGGCAAAACACGCACAACACAACAAATACACGATACAACGACCCAAAAGGAAAACGCCCAAAAGAAAATCTTTTTGATTTTTATGAATTTTTTTCAAATTTTTAGGGTTTTTAAAGATTTTTCGAAAAACTACAAAAATAAAGCTAACTATGCTAGAATATCGCTCCCCCACACTTAAACCGAGCAATGTCCTCATGCTCGACCGTAGTGCAAGGGAGCACAAAAGAAAAGAAAAGAAACTACGAAAATAAAGCTAAAAATCAAAAATAAAAGTAGAGAAAATGGTAGAATGTGTCCGGCCGGGGTGTAGTCAAGTCACCATGGGCCGAGACGAGAAAAGATATGGATGGGGGAAGAAATAAAAAGAAAGAAATAAAAAGAAATGGGAGGGGAGGACTAGGTGTAATCAAGTCACCTAGCCCGGATTCCGCCCAAATCCGACTAATTCCTACAAAAGGGTGAAAATCTTGTAAAATTTGGATTTTGAAATGACTCTCGATGTAGTCACATCATCGAAAGTTGGGAGCAATCATACTAAGGCCTCGAAGGCCACCATGACACAAATGATATAAGGGAAAGGGAATAAACAAATGAAGACAAGCTATAAAAACGGAAAAGATAGGATAGTTGTCGTACCGTACGGTTAGCAACTCACTCGCTCCATCATCTCATAAATCAATATCGGCATGTAGCAAGTCGTCGTCGTCGTTATTCCTTCCCAATCGCGGTACGGTTCCATGGTTGGGGCACCAAAGTAAAATGGGGTGGGTTTTGATGTGAAAGTCGGTTTAAAGTGACGAGAAAGTGAGGTGAATGTGTATGTGAGGTGTAGGGGTCATATAATGAGGGTAAGGACATGTAGGGAGGTTGGGAGGGGGTATACAATGGTTGGGTGGACTCAAATGACGAAGAAAAGGCCAAAGGAGGACAGGGGGTCCATCCCGGTCGGGATGGGTGATCCCGGTCGGGATGACCGGCTCGTCCCGGTCGGGAAGGCCTATCAGTAGACCCATCTTTTGTTCACCTCATCCCGGACAGGATGACATCCTTCCCGGTCGGGATGGGCCTTCCATCCCGGACGGGATGACCTCTTCTAAGCCGGGAAGAGTCTCCTAACCCTCTATAGCTCCCAAAAGCTCGTTCCAAGCTTCAAAAACGGACTCCCCTTCACACGATCCAACCTCATACAATGACTACTCCTCACTAGGAATCACCTTCACTTCACCTATCAAGCAAAACTCATACACGCATCAAATTCTCTCCCTCACATCGCTCATCAATAATCCAAATAAACAAGAAATTCACAAAACCAAACAAACTACAAGAGAAAGAAATATATACAAAGAGACGGTTCTTGTGGAACTCCGTCAAACCAAGGTGGTGCAATCTTCAATCTTTTTCAACAACAAGAACTAGTTCCATCTCCATCAAGGGCACGAAGGAACAAGTCAAAGGCCCTAGCAAAGTCTTCAATCAAGCTCGAGATATAACCGACCACATACCAAGGCTCTTCATGGCCTTGCCTTGACGTTCCCGAGGCATCCCGATCTTCCAAGTTCAACGACTTGAACTTGTACTTTTGGTCTTTGGGGATATACCCAAACGTCCACCGGTCTTCATGTGGCCCCAAGGGAGGCTCATCCTTCTCCTTGCTTTTCAACTTGTCATCAAGCCCATGATATGGGCACTCATCTTCCTCCAAATCGGAGTCATCATCCTCAAGTACATAAGAGTTCTTCTTCAAGCTTTGTCCCGACTCCACCCCTAGATCAATGTTTTTCGTGGCATGGACCATATTGCAAGATTCATCCTTAGCGGGCGAAGTGTTGCCTTGGAGGTCGAACACTATCTTTTCCTCGCCTAACTCAAATGTGATCCTACCGTTCTTCACATCGATCATGGCACACGCGGTGTGTAGAAATGGGCGTCCAAGGATAATGGGAGTGTTGGCATCCTCCGGCATGTCGAGCACAATGAAGTCGACCGGAATGATGAATTTTCCGACTCGTACCGGTACGTCCTCTAACATTCCTAATGGTCGATTGAGTGATTTATCGGCCATTTGGAGGTTGAGGGACGTACATTTCAACTCCTTCATTCCGAGTCGGCAACAAATAGAATAGGGAATGATGCTCACACTCGCGCCCAAGTCACATAACGCATTCTTGATCAAGAGGTTGCCTATGGTGCAAGGGATCGAAAAACTACCCGGATCTTTCAACTTCGGAAGCGTGGAACCTTGGATAAGCTCGCTCACCACCCTCGTGAACGCTACGGTCTCTTCCTTGTCGACGGATCTCTTGCTAGCTAAGATTTCTCTCATAAATCTTCCATATGCCGGGATTTGGGTAAGTAATTCGGTGAACGGGACACTAACATCCAACTTCTTCACGATGTTAAGGAACTTGTCGTATTGAGTGTCCACCTTAGTCTTCATTTGCCTTGATGGGAAAGGCAACTTGATTTGGTATTTATTTTGCTCAATCGAGGTAGACTCCTCAAATGACACTTTCCTTTTGCCTTTGTCTTTTGCTTGAAGTTGGGGAAGCTTGTCTTCTTGGGGTCTCTCAATCTCCCATAAGACTTGCTCCTCTATTGGATTTCCCAAGCTTGATTCTTCTTGAATTGGAGACATAGCTTCTCTTGTTGGCTCTTGCTCATTTGGAGGTGGGGGAGGGTTATAAGATGTACCTCTCCTCGTGGTAATAGCATTCACATGCTCAAATTTTGGTGTTTCACCTTGAGGAGGTAGTTGCCCCGGTTGCCTTGAAGAACTTCCCGATGCAAGTTGAGCTATTTGGGTCTCAAGCATCTTCATATGAGCATCTCTCGCCATGTTGTCCCTTTGAATAAGAGCATAAAACTCTTGTTGATTCTTTGACATCTCCATTTGACCCCTTTGCATCTCCAACATGGATTTTTGAACGTCGAAATCACGAGTTGGAGATTGTGGATTGTGCGGAGTATCGGTGAGGGCTAATGGAGCACCGTAATCATGAATAGGAGACCGGCTCCTAGGTTTGCCTTGTTGTTGTTGACTTTGGGTTGCTTGTTGTTGACGGTTCCCTTGGAACCCATGAGAATTTCCTTGATTATTGCCATGGTTGTGGTTTTGATAGCCTTGGTTGAAGTTCCCTAGTTGGAACCCTTGATTGTTGTTGAATGAACCTTGGTTACTTTGCTTGAAGTTGTTGAAAGGCCTCGAGTTGCCTTGGTAACCTTGGTTGTTGTCCCTTAAGGGAGGTGGAACATAGGGACGATGTTGTTGTTGGTGTTGAAAGGCTTGTTGTTGAGGGACTTGATTGGAAGCTTGGTATTGATTAGAGTAGGAGGCACCTTGCTTGAACGCTTGAAAAGCATTCACTTGCTCAATACTTCCTTGGCATTGCATAGGATTATGACCAACGATTCCACAAGTATCGCACATCCCATAATAAGGCAAAGGAGGTGCAAATCCCAAAGCATTTACTTCTTGAATTGAGTGTTGATTGGAGGAACCAATGCTTTGAACTTGAGTGAGGTGACCTTGGAGCTTCTTGTCAATGGTCTCCATATAGGTCTTCAATTGAGCTCCAAGGTCAATGCTTAGTTGAGTAATAGCATCAACCTCGTGCCTACCTCCTCGATTTGCCTTCCTAGGCCTAGAGTATTACGAATTATGCACCGCCATCTCTTCGATTCTCGCCCAAGTTTGGTCGTCATCAACCTCGGTAAACCTACCATTGGAGCCCATATTAAGTATAGCTCTCGAGTCCTCATAAAGGCCATTCCAAAATTGTTGTACCAAGAACCATTGTGAGAGTCCATAATGAGGGCACGACCTAACTAAAGACTTAAACCGCTCCCAAGCTTCATATAGGCTCTCTTCATCCCTTTGTTGGAAACCGGTGATGGAGGCCCTAAGCAAATTTGTCTTCTCCGGAGGGTAGAACTTCTGGTAGAACGCCAAGGCAAGCTTTTTCCAAGTATCGATGCCCATGGTTGCCCTATCGAGACTCTTGATCCATTGCTTCTCTTTTCCAATTAATGAGAATGGAAATAAAACCCATCGGATTTGATCTTGAGTAACCCCGGGTTGAGAGATAGAGTCGCAATAATCGGAGAAAGTCTCCATGTGTTGGTGCGGGTCTTCGGTGGGCAAACCACTAAATTGATTCCTTTCCACAAGTTGTATGAAGTGAGTCTTGCCCGTAAAATTTCCGGCATAAGCGGCCGGTAGAGCATTGGGTCCCGGCAAGATGTCTTCCGTAAATGTAGAGTGGGAGGAAAACTTCGGCATTATTGGATGTAAGGGAGACGGTGGTGAAGACGGAGTTGAAGTAGATGTAGAGGGGGAACTAGGACTAGAATATCCAAAGGGATTGGTGAAATTCCCTTCGGCCGTCTCTCGAGATGCTTCCTCAAAATTGCTTCCTTGAGCTTGCTCTTGGTTGAGAGATTCTAGCCCGATTAATCGTCCGTTGGCGAAAGGCTCGAAAAAGTCTTTCCGACTCTGGATTAAAGAGAAAGAATTCGCCTCCCCGCCTAGGCATACACTACACACTAGAACAAACGTGAGAACACCTAGTGCTTTATGGGCACTAGGTAACGACAATAAACAAGCACAATCGAGAGACAAAGAGAAAAGAAGGAAATAAAACTAAGGAAACAAGAAAAATCTAGAGAATATGCACAAGAGATGATAGAAGAGCACAAACAAGGGTAACTAAGTCTAGCTATAAGCAAACCAAGTCTAAACAATGCACCGTCCCCGGCAACGGCGCCAAATTGATGGTGGGAATTGTCGTGGATCCCACCGCCAAATAAATAACCGGCTAAGACCTAACGGTAGTTACGGTAAGTCGGGTCGTGTCCACGGAGACGGTGTTGCAAGATTTAGACTAGGTCGGCCTAAAACGAGACTAAATCACCAAACAAACACATAGTCCGGGCTCTCGCTACTTAGACCGATGTCGAGGTAGGTCCGGGCTCTCGCAACTTAGACCCTAGTCCGCACTCTCGTGACTACGACTATCCTCAACACTATCCTCAACATGACCACATACAAGACAAACAATGAGTAGAGGAAGACTAGCATGAGAAGCATGGCCACTACAACTCAAACAAGCATTTCAACAAACACATGGTGTGCCAAGTATGTGACTAACAACAAAGATTCACCCTTTACCCCTAATCAAACCCTAATCATCCATATTCTACCCTTAATCCCCCTACTAACCCACAAGTAATCTACTCACTCATAATCAAAGATAAACTAACAACAATAAGAGAAAACCACATCACAATCCAAACATCCATAATGAAAGAAAACAAGAACAATAAGAAGACCACTAAGTAAAGATTCAAACTTGAATAAATAACAATAAACAAGAGAAAGAAAGATTATACTAACAACCAAATGATGAAAAGATGATAACTTGCATAAAAGAGAAACCCAAATCAACCCCAAGTTTGTCAAGCTTGGATGAATCTTAAAGTATTCCCTTAATCCAAGAACTAACTACAATTATTAACTAGAGATTAAAGAGAGATTAAAACTAATGTGAGGAACACTAATCTAGGGTTTGAATGCTTAATGGAGGCTTAAAAGAGTCTAGGGTATGATAAGATACATAAACAATACAAGAGGGAAGTATTTATAGGGGTACAAGAATGAAGGAGGAGGAGGAAATGACTTCCGGCTACAGCACACCGGTCCCGACCGGGACGGGATCATCCCGACCGGGACGGCCCCAAAACAGGAGACCCCTCAAATGTGCACTTCATCCCGGACGGGATGAGGTCATACCCGTCGGGGATGAGTCTTGTAGGCCTCCAATATGATCTTTAAGGTTCCCCCTTGCTTCACATGGACTTCTCATTGATTCTCGGGACTCGGGATCGGGTCTCGGAGGCTCGGGATTGGGTCCCAAGGTCTCGGGGTCGAATCCAAGGCATCGAGTGATCGTTCCTCCACTTCGTTGGCTCCGAAAAGTGTATGTATTGAGTCGGAATCGCTCCAACTCTTCACAAATGGTCTCGGGAACCTGAAACGAGCTAGAGGAAGCATAAGTAGCCCATGAACCGCTCCCAAGGAGCGATTCTGCAAGGAAAACGGGACAAAAACACAGCAAAATAGGCACTACAAACTACACTTATCAGTTGACTTGAACGGTTTCCGAGTCCCCATAATTGAATCGGTGGCGACTCCACAAATCGGCAACAAATTAAGTTCACTAAAAAGATCACCTTACCAAATGAATCGGCCTTTAAACATTTACAACCACGACTCGATCAATTCCCATACGGAAACACGGGTGCCCGCACCCGTCTAGTACAAGTCCGGATCATCATCCAAATCGCGGTCCGACACTTCGCCCCGTATGAGAGATCGGACTGGCCCCCGGTAGGGTGGAGGCCGCGTGGGTGGCTGCCGCCACACGATGAAAACCGGGTCGGTCCCGCGCGGGCACGCGCGGGGCGCCGGGCGGTGCGGATGGACGTCCACAGTTTGGCGACTCCGCTGGGGAACTGGAAACAAGTTTCCAGCGGTGGTGTAACTTGATCGAGGTCGGTGAAGCTCATTTTTTAGTTCTTAGTTGTGGTCACTACATGTTTTTGCCCTAAAAAGCCCACCCTAACCGATATCAGGACCAATCGACCTCTTCGCGGTAAGATCTCTAAGGACACGCGGAGAGACCCTTGATTAACGCTCCGGCCGCCTAACGTATAACCCGCATGATTAATAAGCGGATAGTCCAAACGGATGGTATGACACTCTTCTCCCCAGATCATTGTCAATGCTTAAGTAAAGACTATTCGTGGGCGGTTACCTACCGTAACCTACCCGAGTCTGCATCCTGCATGAGTGTATGCATTCCCAGTTATGTGTAGCGTGTTTGAACAATTCAACTCAAATAAAACACTAAAATCTGGATTCAACCACGCCAACATATTCAACCGCACCCAATTCCATTTTCGAAAATGTCTCATCTTTCCAAAACGACCATTTAAACATCAATACTCCGACCAAATCATGGTTTCTAAAAAAGGAATACGTTTTTTAAATGTCGTTACCATGGCAAAATTCACACTCACTAATTTCGAAAAGAATTTTTTTAGTGCCATCACCTCGGCCAAATTAAAATCTATTGGCAACAATGATTACCGTTAATGCAACCGAAACTCCCAATTAATGGGGTTAAGGCTACCACGCGGTCACATTTTATTTCAAAAAAAAAACTTTTTACACACATACCGTTAGCACAACCGAAGCTTCAATTAATGAAGTCAAGAAACTCAAAAAGCGGTCACACTTTCAAAGCACTTCTTTTTTACAATGCGCACCCCACCGTCTAATCTTAGTTAGTACAACCGACGAACGTGGGTCACCGATTTTAAAAGTTTTTCAAAAAAGCAAAAAGTTTATAAGAAACATTGTGCACCACCTAAATCCCTCATTAAGGATTTAGTCACACCATTAAGGAGACCGTTATAGGATTTCACACTCCCTCACGAGTATCACGCACCCCGCAAATATCGAACTAACTAATTAATCGCAGTTTCGATAGGAGCATCACGTAATTATTTTTTTTAAACAAACGTTTCTCTAAAAAGAAATGCGCTCCTTTCGAAAGAAAAAAAAACATACTTACATTTCATCATCATTTCCGATGCACACACATAGCAACGCACCTACACCCCACAAGCGATGTCGCCACGCCATTGTTACACTATTTTTATAAGCCGTCCCTTTCAAAACTTTTGCAAAACTGGTCTCTTTCGAAAGAAGTATACATCTAAATTCTTTGATCCTGAGCCGGGATCGTGATCAACCTCTTACGTCGTACAACCGTGTGATTAACTATCTGTGTTAGTTACTAGCATCGCCTCTGCTCCGGGTCTTACATTTCGGGTCATCTCATTTTGAGTAGTCCTCTTTAAACCTTACCTACAAGGTTTGTGTCAAATCGTCTTGTTTCGGAGACAGAAAATTCATTAGGCGTCTCGCCGAGTACACCAAGAGTCTAAAAATCACCTGAGTCCCTAAAACCAGTGACCGCACACACACGCAGGTCAAGCGTTTCTGTTCCGTGTCGCTCAATCATGAGCATCCCTCGAGTCCCTAAATCGCCCAGCAAGCCTCAACCTCATACTCCTATCTTTCGTCTAGGAATGGCGCCAAGTAGCAACGAAGGTAGCATCGACCAGCTCAATGCCTTAATGAACATGGTCCACGGGGTACTAGGGATAGTGTTGTCAATTTCCTCCTCAATCGACGATGTTAGGCGTCGCCTTGATACTCTCGAAGGGCCCGAGAGGAAGCGCCAAGGAGGACGGATAAGTCGGAAACTGGTGCTTAGTGGGGATCCATACGTCGAGTACGCCAGGCTCGCACGCCCTGTCGAGCCTATGAGTCTCCGCCATCCCTTTAGGCAATTCACCGAACTAGGGGAATCTTACGCTGAGGCCCTCCGAAAACTGCAGGAGGCCTGGATACTATGGCCTGTAGGTCCCACCCCGGACCCACCTATAGAAAAAAGGGAAGCGGGTTGGAATTCGAACGCTTACTGCTTGTATCATCAAGGTCGGGGGCATGAGACCCAAGTATGTACCGAACTCAAGTATGAAGTACAGGACCTCATCGACAAGGGTGTCTATGTCCCCGTAGGATGTCTTCGGAGGAGGGCTGGCCCTAGGTACCAAGAGAGCGATCCGCGTGAACGCCGAGAGCCCAACCAGCGAAGGTACCTCTAGAGGCATGGCCGGTCTAAGTTAGAGTCTAGTTCATCGTAGGGCCTAGACTAAAAATAAATAAATACCTTGTCTTCTTGTATCAAGTCTCGAAAGGTGCGAGGGGACATGTCCTCCACCTCCCCAAAAACAAAATAACAAGCATCTAGCCCGTCTACTATCATTAATAAACAGTTATCTTTTTTTTACAAGCATGCCTCGACAATCGCTTAACTTTCTTTCAACAATTTACTTTAAACGCTTAAAAACTCGACTTTATGCCAATTATCGATAACAACTGACTAAAATACAAGGACTACAACGAACGGCCCATTTAGCTTCACCCTAAGAAGGAAATCGGGAAAAACAACCCTAGCTTAGCCCACCATTGACCCCGTCGCCGAACAACAATAAACTCGGAACAAACTAACCTCCACCCAACTAAACTCTACCAACAACGCAGCCGAATACGAAGCCTGTCTAATAGGTCTAAAAGCAGCCATATCTTTAGGGGTCAAAAACCTTAGTGTCCACGGAGATTCATCCTTAGTAGTCAACCAAACCATGGGTAATTGGAAGGTTTATAGCGAAGGCCTAACCCCATACCAAACTAAAGTAGAAGCAATGTCCAAGGAATTCACCGAGATTGACTTCATACGCATACCCCGCGAAGAGAACCAATTCGCTAATGCATTATCCAAATTAGCCTCGCTAATAAACATGCCCGATCACCTCTTCTCCATGCCTATCTGTGTAGAAAGAAGCGAACAACCAGCCTACATTCACAACCTTGAAATCGATAACGCCACCGAAGAACCTTGGTACAAAGCAATCCTAGACTTTAAAACCCACGAGTCATATCCACCTGACACTAATGCCAAAAACAAAAGAGCCCTGCGAATACAAGCCACCCATTACGTCCTGAACCAAGGCATGCTGTACAAATGAACCCCACAGGGAGTCCTCCTTAGATGCATAAACAAATACCAGTCAGAGAGAGTCATGGAAGAGGTACATGACGGAGAGTGCGGACCCCACATGAGTGCACACCTACTAGCCCGAAAAATAATGAGACTGGGTTATTACCGGATTACCTTAGAGACAGACTGTCGACGTCACGTTCGGCACTGCTATAATTGCCAAATATTCTCCAACATCCAACACCTACCTCCTTATCCTCTACACATTATAGCCACACCCTGGCCCTTCTCTACTTGGGGAATAGACATCATAGGGAAAGTGCACCCATCCGGGACCGGCGGACATTGCTTTATTTTAGTAGCCGTAGATTACTTCACCAAATGGGTAGAAGCCGCTTACTAACCTCAAAACAGGTAGTCAAGTTCTTACAAAACAACATCATTTGCCGCTACGGTATACCTCATGAAATCATTAGCGACCAGGGGGCTCGCTTTAGGGCCGACACCCAAAAACTCCTAGACAAATACAAAATCCAAAGACACAAATCTTCACCCTACAGACCGCAAACCAATGGGGCCGTAGAAGCAGCCAACAAAACCATCACCCCCATCCTTAAGAAAATGATGGGCCACTACCGAGATTGGCCGAACAAAATCCCCTTCGCCTTATAGGAATACCGAACATCCTATAGGACACCCACCGAAGCCACGCCATATTACCTAACCTACGGTTCCGAAGCCGTCCAACCAATAGAGCTAGAAATACCATCACTAAGAATATTAGCCGAAAGTGGTATCCCTGAGGAAGAATGGAACCAAAAACGATACGACGAGCTAGTACTCCTAGATGAACGAAGGATACATGCCCTATCCAATGTGTAAGCCTACCAACAGCGCATCCAACGAGCATTTAACAAGCGAGTGAAATCCCGAAACATACACGAGGGAAATTTAGTGATTAAATCCATTAGAGCACCCCTTCCCGTCGTTAAACCAAACTGGGCAGGCCCCTACCTCGTTAAGAAAATACTCTCGAGGGGCGCCGTGATCCTTACCGACCTGGATGGTCAAGAGTTCTCAACCACGACCAATATGGATCAACTCAAACGATACTACGCATAAACACCCCAGAAACCACGTCCCGACCTCCGACTTAGGGGGAAAACAAAAAAAACAACAACAACAACAACAACAAAACAAAAAATCAGTTCGCATCGATAAATGGCATAAACGAGTCTAAAGCAAAGTCACTCACACTTTTCTAAAGAACTACGAACATGGTTTGATTCCGTCTAAAAGCGGATACGTAGGCAACCCGTTCCTCGGGTACAACCAAACAACCGAAAAAAAAAGATCGATCAAACGATCCAAGTATAAACCGGGACTCCTTTTTACGACCCCCCCCCCCCCCCCGAGTGATTTAAACTGACGAAGCAGAAACGACGAGCCGAGGACGGGGTGAAAACCCGAAAGGGCGCCCCGGGCAAAATGAAGAAACGAGTTGCGAGCCGTCGTAAAAAAAAAGACGGGCTGAAAACCCGAAAGGGCGCCTCGGGCAAAATGAAGAAACGAGTTGCGAGTTGTAAAAAAAACAAAAACAAAAACAAAAACAAAAAACAAAAAGAAAATAAAACAAAAGGGTGAGCCGAGGACGGAGTGAAAACCCAAAAGGGCGCACCGAGTAAAATGAAGAATCGAGTTGCGAGCCACCACAAAAAAAAGAAGAAAAAATAAATGTGCTTCTCATTAAAAACAAAACTGGTTAAATCGAGCCTTTGTCGAGGCATCAACATCAAGCATCCAAAATCCGAACGTCCCGGAAAATTAATAACGTGTCTAAACTCCAAAAAAACTAATACTAATATGCCACATAATATCAACTAATACAACATAATACTAAACGGCTGGACTCTATTGGTCCAACTTATCCCTACCCTCACCATTCGTTCTTCCTCTTCAATTTTCCGAAATCACACTTGTGACGCCCTTTCCAAACATGAGTCTAGAAAATCCCACTTCCCCTACTCTTTCGCAGCCTTAATATGGGTCTTGTCGGTCTTGGCCCGTTCGGATGAACTGTCTAAACTAGGATCGGTCCCACTGTCTCTGGTTAGGCACCAAGTCTCTCGAGTCTCCTCTTCGCCTTGTAGCGGAGCTGTCTTTCTAACTTTTGAAACGGTCTGTCCTGATGGGCGTTCACAAACCCTCTGCCGGACGAAAGTATTGTCGGTCGGTCGATCAAAGGAATGCAAAAACTTTCGTTCCCAAGACACCCTAAACCCCCTAAGCAAATCCTCGGTCCATGGATCAAAATTAGAGACGACCTTAACATCATCTGGAATAGGAGGTCGGACACCCATTTGATTTGACAACATGCTAGGGTAAATATAAACTTCATCCCTCTTGGATAGTAGTAACAAGGCCCAGATCGAAGACGAAAATGGAAACCCAACGCACCCACTAATATTCCACCACGGGATGGACCACCTGATGACAACTTCTCCCCTAACTAAGTAAGAAAACCAATACTCCTCTTCAGGACTTTTATTCCACATCGGCATCATCTTCCGGCCCGTGAAACCCCGATAGTGGTAATCTTTGAAACACCGGGGAGGGTCAATTAAACCGAGCCGCTCTTGCAACCAAACCTGCACGAAAAATGACGAAGCATCACACCTTCTAAGTCAAAACAACCACAAAAAAAAGTAAAACCTAGCTACAAAACATGACAAAAAACACACCTGTAAAATGGTCCTAAAACCCCGAGAAGGTATCCCATGTATTGGAACACAAGCATCAAGACCCAGAACAAGTTCACCTAAAATAAGCACAAAGGGTGACCGTCCATGTTCCATGGCCGCTACCACATCCAACACTCGAGGATTACCCCAGCCTTCACGCGACCGTGCATCCTCAAAAAGATAGTAACAAGCAATAGAAACGTTAAAAGTGCGCCTACATGCCAAGGTCGAAACACGTCGAGAGCCAACTTGTGAGAATGTCCTAGAAAGCAACTCTAGGTTAAGACCATCCACACCAAAATAATCTTTAGCCTCCTTTAGCGAAGAAAGGTCCAAAAAATGATAAAATCGCTCCACATAAGTGTTATCCCCATAAGGCACACAAGGCCGAACCGAACTCCACCCGCCTATAAGATCTATCTCTTCAGGCAAAGGTCAAAACATGATATTTGGGGTCCCAAAACCTAGAACATGCCTGCAAGAAGTCATCCTGCACCTTGACTCGACTAAGCGCAATAAACACTGATAAGCCGTCATTTGAACTAACCCCGGGGTCACATTTCTTAAACAAACCCGCCCACTCGATCAGAACATTCCCGAAACCCGACATGATCCAAAATATGGTTCTATACCTCACGGATATCCTGCTATGGCTAGAACATGCACCCATAACCCGTATATATAGCCCTAATCCCACAAGAATTAGGAAACAACGAAAATTTCCATAACCCGAAACCCAAACCGCACCGGCCCACGCACCAGGGTCCCCGACCGCCTAAGCACCAAGCGACCCGTAAGTCGATGGCCTCAGCTCGAGCGCCTGGAGCCAAGCATGGCTCAACCCTAGCAACCCAAGGATAGAAACTTGAGCCCCCCTTGATCGCCATGGCTATCATCTCGCGTCAGAAACAACCTCACAAAATCATTAAAACCCGTTCGGAAAACCGAAATACCCGCGCATGAGCTGCGAGAATGTGAAGCTACCCATCGGACGAACAAGACTTAGACGCCTTCTTTTATTTTTTTAGGGGGATAAGCTACCCCACCTAGGCGTGTGGTAGCCAATTAGTGGTCATCGTCAAGTCGCGTCTGTAACAAGGCAATTTCATGAATATATAAAAGTGGTCCAACTTTTTTTTCAAGAGTCATCCGAATTTCGACCTTGGTCCCATTTTGAATGCCAAAACAACCCCGCTCATCTTTTAACATATGTAATCAAAGCACGTTGATATTTTACATCTCAAGTCAAAAATGTTTTAACCGACGTACTACCTGATCCGATTCTCGGCTCAAACTAACGCATTTCGGAACATTCGAAAGAAATTGTTTTCATCCTCCCATGCAACGCTAACGCACCCTAAACCAAGTCACATCGCAAAATGAACAAACACAAAAGTGATTACTTGTCAATCTAGGTAAACAATTTGCCAAACAAAAACGCAAGATTAATCAGACTAATTCAAGTACTAAGAATCTTAAACAGATATACAAAATATACAAATCCTTATACAAATCGAGGCTAAGAAGGACCCCTAGAAGGCGCGCCGACGGCAATCACGATCTCACAAAGTTGATCATCTAACCCTACGTCCTCCAAGTCTATAATGGGAGACTCACTACCGTCCATCCCCGATAGCATATCTGGGGTAGCCGTCTCGGGAATCCCTCCAGCCTCCTCCATAGTACCCGTAGCCTCAGCATCAACCTCAGCCTCCCTTTTGACCTGATGCCTAGCCTCACCCTGAGGTGAGGTCTCACCCCGGGACCGAGCCAGCTGCTCCTTCAAGAAGGCGATCTCGTCAGCTCGAGATTGCAGGAGCCGCTGTGCCTCAACCTCTCTCGCCTCGAGCTCGGTCACCCGAGTCTCCAACCGACCCACCATATTCGGAACATCCTGCAAACACACTTAAGCATTGGGAAAGTACACAAGCAGCCTAGAAAACCACCTTAGTCCCGAAACTCACCGATCGAGGCCCTGAAGTGTCACGGGAGACCCTCGAGGCATAAGCCCGAAAGCAGTTGGCGGCCTGCCACAACTTCTGATGGCAAGCCAACGAAACCTGAAAGCAAAAAAAAAACAAAAGTTAGGCGAACTGCCCCTAATCCTTAGAGCCCAAACGAATAACAATACCCGAAACTCACCCAATATACCCGGTCTCGCCACTCTATCCCGACATCCATCTCCTCGGCAGAACACGGGGGGAGGGGCTCAGTAAAGGGTATCCCAGCTGCATCCACCCTGAGCAGGGTCAAAGGAAAATCTGGGGGCTCGATTTGGGTCAGCCAGCTGAAAAGACAACAGAATTGGTCGGCCAGACGGCAATGAAACAATAGTCCACAACACGAATCTTAGAACCAAAGTTAGAACATTACCACGAGGCGGTACCAAGCCAGTCGCCGGGTGACATGGGACAAGTAGGAAACACCAGGCACCAAGAGTGTATCGCCCCCCTCTCCGTCCCTATCCTTGAGAATCTCTGCGGCAGTCGGCGGTCTGAACATGGTCCGGGGAGGGTCAACCGACACCCTGAAGTCGTCATAAAGACACTGACGCACCAACCGCTCGCCCAGGTACCAAACCGGACTAATCAACGCGAGAAGAAGCATCCTCTTATAACTTCGCGGCCTCAGCTCCGCGGTTACGTACCCGGGCACGCCCTCGTAATCCGCCCAAGGGCGGGCCACAAACTACACAAGGAAAACCAACTTCCTAATGGATTCCGAGACTTGGGGGCTATGCAACGCTGACACCTACTAAGAAAATAAAAACATCTGCTAGCTATGGAAGGAAAACTTACATCTTCAATGCGCAACTTGTTAACCAGCCCATTTTCTACTAAATAATGACTGATTGTGCTCTTTGGTTGAACCAGCCTCCACTCAATCCCCGCCGGGAACCTCTTCGGGTGCACCCGTACCGTCTTGGGCGCCAAACACGGGAAATAAGAATAAATCCAAGCCTGTAGAATTCCAAAGCAAACTTTAGCATAATCAAGCCAAAACTAAACGAAACTTCAAAAAACAAAAGTGAGAGATGGTAACTGACCTCTAGTATAAGGCTTGAACCCACGATAAGCACAGTTGAACCTGACCCTATCACCAACGGCCTCACCATGACTTGCAAGCAGCGAGTCATCTCCGCGAAAATTGCGGTCACCCAATCAAAGCGTCCTAGCTGAGTCAGCTCAGCTATAAAAGGCAAAATCCTAGTACTGAACCTCTCGCCCTTGTCCGAGAAGTGGGTCGACCATAGGAAATACCACAAGCACAACCGAGCATCCTGCTCCGGCGTGTTGGGTTCCCGACCCTCTAGTACCGCCACTCGCTCAAAGTGATCGGTGATATAAGAACTTACTATCGCGTGAGGCGTGTTATATGCCTCACGCGGCAAACAATCTCCGATAAGGCCCCGCACCTCTACTATCTAGACTAGGGCCTTCGGCGGCCCACCTAATCCTATCCGGACCCCAGGGCAAACCAATGATCATCCCAAATTCCTCCAGGGTCATCCCGACCTCCCCAAAGGACATGTGGAAGGTCGAGGTAGTGTCATGAAAGCGATCTATCATCGCTCTAATCACCATAAGGTTGCATTTAGTTTGGCAGCCCACCAACCTAGCCCATTGCCCGACCACGGAACCTAGGGCGGTCCTCTCAATAATCCCCTTCACCGTGGGGGTCAGCTTCTGATGGTAGACATCAAGGCACGTGGTAAAGCCCTAGAAAGTCCTCATCGGGCCTGGGGACTACAAATCGAAACAATGCAAGGATAAACAAAACAAGCCTAGCCTAGCTCAAGCGGTAAATAGCAAAAACCTGAGTCATGAATAAGACACTCACCAAACCCCGCACAATGCGGCTAGAAATGTGGGGGTCAAGATGAAACATCAGCTGATGGCCGTCCCAATCCTGAGCCCACTCGAGATCCTCGTAAACAATCTCCTCGTTCTCCGGTACCTGAACCGGAACATGAGCCCTCCTAGCCACCACCTCCAGAAGCCTTCGCCTCTTCACTCTATTAAACTCGGCCTCATTAATGGTCTCAGGGTCGCGTCGCTGAGACGAGACACTCCTATGTCTTCTGCGAATCCCTCGAGGAGTTTGTGAGCTTGCCCGGACAACCTCCTCACTAGCGCCAACCGAAGAAGTCCTCTCGGAACGCTCGGTATCTCCTCCAGCTGCAAACAAACCCAAAACAAAAAAACGTAACACAACAAAACACAACTCTAGTCAAGTTAAATCAGCTGAAACAGGTCAAAATAAGCTCAAAATTGCGGATAAGAATATCAAAATTCCTAAAAAGCCACTAGCACACATTTTCGATCCTGGTCACAATGGAAATGGTTTCGGGAACGTCCGGCATCGTTACGACACCTTTTGGTCCGTCTTAAGACACACAAAACCTAACGGAAGGTCCTAAAAGTCATCCTAGCCTATAAGAACCGACAAGGACTACCCACATTCTCATAAACACTACTTGAACTAAGTTATGCGAAATAAATACGGGAATAATCGAGAAACGATCCTTAAACCCTAGCATTCCAAAATACATTCCCATAAAAGAGTCATTATCGCACCTCGAACATCCTTATCAAGCTTACAACTACTTCGACAAGCTCTGATCGACCGTAATTTAACAATAAAATCAAGCGCGAGCATTGAAACTTAACAAATGAAAAACACCCAAATTGATTTTCTAGGGTTTATAACAAACTAACTCATAATCAATCAAATCAAGCAAAACCGACATTAGAAAAGTAAAGAACACTGACCCGGAGACGACATTGTCGTAAAAGGCAGAATCAAAGCAAAGTTCGGCAAGAAGAATCGAAGGAGTCGAGATTGGGGCGAAGAGGATGACGCGTTTGATTTTCGATAAATAAAACGAGCGCCCCAATCTTCGCATTACTTAAATAGACCCGATCCACGAGAATCGGACCGCCCCAGCTCACGCGCCCGGGTCCTGGTGCGCTGGGGGCTGAGCGCCTGAGACTTGGAGTGCTGACGGACGCGCGCTTGAGTGGCCTAGTCCAGACTAAAACAAAGCAAAACGAATGCAACTCAAGGACAATACGCATACACCAACTAAGACAAGCCAAACAACAATAACAAGGCAACTACTAACTAACGTCAATAATACACTCTCGACTAATAAAACAAACGCTTAACGCTGCATCCGGACGCGTAGCAAAAAAACAACCAAGATTAACATAAGCAAACTCTGAGCCAACTCAAACCCAAGATCAAAACAAAAGCAAGAGCAAACCCGAACAAAATAAGACAAGCATGCGAAACAAAATTAACTAAGACAAATTCACTCCACCAGCATTTTACTAAGATAGATAAACGAACAGCGATTTGCCCGAGGGGTCTGAGTTATCCCGGAGGCAACATCAATTTTGTCCTAGGGGTCAGAGGCATCCCGAAAAACAGCATTTTTGCCCAAGGGTCAGAGTTATCCCGGAGGCACAACAACAACATTTTTGCCCGAGGGTCAGAGTTATCCCAGAGGAACAGCAACAACATTTTTGCCCGAGGGTCAGAGTTATCCCGGAGGCACAGCAACAACAATTTTGCCCGAGGGTTAGAGATATCCTGGAGGCACAACAATATCGCCCGAGGGTCAGAGATATCCCGGAGGCACAACAATTTTATTCAAGAGGAGACTAACGCCCTCGAAGAAGTCTTATACCTCCTGACGGGAAGGATTTGTCGTGGATCCCACCGATCAAATAATAACCAACGAACCTAAGCTAGGTAGCTAGGGTAAGTCGAGTCGATCCACAGGGACGGGGTGTCAGACAAAGGTGTGCTACGGTTTAGACTAGGTTCGAGAGAAACTAAACTATGGCTAAGGTTTACTAATGACTAAGCTAAATATGTAACTAACGATAAATGGAACCAAATAAATCAACAAGAAGAAACCAGGGCTAGGTCGGGTTCATGGATGCCAAGGAGATCAAACAGAGGAAACATGGGTCACTAGCATGCTTTTGTAGCCTAGGTTCCGATCGGGCTCTCGCTACTTAAACGGCCTAGGTGTCATCCTCACCACGCTCTCGCTACTAATGAGGAAACCAGACCTACAACCAAACAAACACATACAAGAGAAGAGGCAAGAAAAACAAGGATTGATCATCCCAAATCTCACAAGCATTTTATCAAACATGTGGAGTGCAAGGCAAATAAGAATCAACAATAACAACATCTAGTACCACTGCACCCATCTCACCTTAATCATCCCAAATCACACCCAATCCCCCTACCAACCCTAGGGGATAACAACTCACACATATCTAAGCTAAGACTAACACAAACCAGAGAAACAAACACAAGAAAAATCTCATTCATTATAAAGAACAAATAAGGATGAACAACCAACAATAAACAAGATATAAAGATGAAAACTTGATTAACAATAAAGATTAAGAGAAAAGGGATGAGAAAGATTATACCAACAAGATAGGAATAAAAAAGAAGAACACTTGCATAAAAGAAGACCCAAAACATCCACTAATGTTGTCGAGATTGAATAGATTCTTCAAGAGATCCCTTAATACAAGAGTAACTAACTAGATAAAGAAGTAATTAAGGACTAATCTACACTAATCTAAGCTAATCTAACCAAAAGTAGTCTAGGGTTTAGTGGGTAATGAAAAGTAAAGCATATGTTCTTAAACAATACAAGAGGGGGGGGGGGGTATATATAGGGTTACAATGAATAAGGGAGGCGGAAAAGCGAAACAGCTCTGAACTGGGCCAATCCCGGTCGGGAAGGAGGTGATCCCGGTTGGGATGAGGTGGTCCCGGTCGGGATGGACCTGGTCCCGGCCGGGATAGACCGCCAGTGGCTCGGTTTTGCTTGCTTCTTCATCCCGGTCGTGATGGATGTGTTCCCGACCGGGATGGGTCTTTTAGGCTTCAAATAAGGTCTCATAGGTCCCTACTTGCTCTCCCTAGGATTCTCATCCATTCTCGGTGCTCAAGAATGGGTCCCAAGGGCTCGGGATTGAGTCTAAGCTACCGGGTAATCGTCGCTTCTCTTCTGTGGCTCTAAATGTGTCTGAAACGGGTCAGAATCGTTCCATCTCTCCAATAATGATCTTAGGAACCTAAAACAAACTAGAAGAAGCGTAAGTAGCCTCGAAAACCGCTCCAAAGAGCGATTCCACAAGAGAAACCGGGACCAAACACAAGGAATAAACACTACAAACCACACTTATCAATTCCCTCCTCATTGTTGACCCTTGAAGCTTCAAATTCCTCCATTATTCCCATATCTTCACCATCCAAGCCACTCTCAACAATGATCTCTTGATTGACCCTCTCTTCTTCATTCGGAGCTTCATAATCGGGTTGATTTCCTTGTGGGGACAACCGATCTTCATGCTCAAATGAACCTTCCTCAACAAGTTGTGGAGCTCGAGTGGCCAACATCATGAAACGAGTCATGAGTGCATTAATTCGAGCATCTTGCACCTCTATTTGGGCCTTGAACTCCTCTTTGTCCCTTTGCATTTGAACCATCATCTCATGTTGACTCTTTTGCAATTGAACCATCATCTCTTGTTGAGTCCTTTGCATTTGAATCATCATTTGACAAAGCTCTAATTTGGGGATTTTTGGTTGTGGGTTATGTGAGGGTATTTGGTAGTTGTTAGGATGTTGGAATGATCCTTGACAACTTTCATGGTAGTCATATGAAGAGGGTTCATAAGATTGTTGATGAGATTGGTATGGTTGGTAAAGTTGTGGGTTTTGGCACTTTGCCCCATGATTGTCCCATGACGATTGATGGTAGCTTAAATGCCACATTGTCGTAACGTTGCCTTGATACATTAAATGCACTAGAAGCACTTGAGAAAACGTTAGTAGCCTAGTGCTTTTGAGGCACTAGGATGAGAGAAAAACACACAATAAGTAGAACGGAGATACACAAGGAGAAGGAAATACAAAAATCAAGAACAAAGTCCTAAACTAAGCACACAAGAGTCTAAACTACGCCGTCCCCGGCAACGGCGCCAATTTGACGGGAAGGATTTTTCATGGATCCCACTGATCAAATAATAACTAACGAACCTAAGCTAGGTAGCTAGGGTAAGTCGAGTCGATCCACAGGGACGGGGTGTCGGACTAAGGTCTGCTACGGTCTAGACTAGGTTCGAGAGAAACTAAACTATGGCTAAGGTTGACTAATGACTAAGCTAAACAAGTAACTAACGATAAATGGAAGCAAATAAATCAACAAGAAGAAACCAGAGCTAGGTCGGGTTCATGGATGCCAAGAAGATCAAACGGAGGTAACGGGGGTCACTAGCATGCTTTCGTAGCCTAGGTTCCGATCGGGCTCTCGCTACTTAAACGACCTAGAGGTCATCCTCACCACGCTCTCGCTACTAATGAGGAAACCAAACCTACAACCAAACAAACACATACAAGACAAGAGGCAAGAAAAACAAGGATTGATCATCTCAAGTCTAACAAACATTTCGTCAAACATGTGGAGTGCAAGGCAAATAGGAATCAACAATAACAACATCTAGTACCACCCATCTCACCTTAATCATCCCAAATCATACCCAATCCCCCTACTAACCCTAGGGGATAACTACTCACACATATCTAAACTAAGACTAACACAAACTAGAGAAACAAACACAAGAACAACCTCATTCATTATGAAGAACAAATAAGGATGAACAACCAACAATAAAAAAGATATAAAGATGAAAACTTGATTAACAATAAATATTAAGAGAAAAGGGATGAGAAAGATTATACCAACAAGATAGGAATAAAAAAGAAGAACACTTGCATAATAGAAGACCCAAAACATCCACCAATGTTGTCAAGATTAAATGGATTCTTCAAGAGATCCCTTAATACAAGAGTAACTAACTAGATTAAGAAGTAATTAAGGACTAATCAACACTAATCTAAGCTAATCTATCCTAAAGTAGTCTAGGGTTTAGTGGGTAATGAAAAGTAAAGCATATGTTCTTAAACAATACAAGAGGGGGGGGGGGGTATATATAGGGTTACAATGAATAAGGGAGGCGGAAGAGAAAAACAACTCTGAACTGGGCCCATCCCGGTCGGGAAGGAGGTGATCCCGGTCGGGATGTGGTGGTCCCGGCCGGATGGACCGCCAGTGGTTCGGTTTTGCTTGCTTCTTCATCCCGCTAGTGATGGATGTGTTCCCGACCGGGATGGGTCTTTTAGGCTTCAAATAAGGTCTCATAGGTCCCCACTTGCTCTCCCTTGGCTTCTCATCCATTCTCGGTGCTCGGGAATGGGTCCGAAGGGCTTAGGTACCGGGTGATCGTCGCTTCTCTTCGGTGGCTCCAAATGTGTCTGAAACGAGTCAAAATCGTTCCATCTCTCCAATAATGGTCTTAGGAACCTAAAACAAAATAGAAGAAGAGTAAGTAGCCTCGAAAACCACTCCAAAGAGCGATTTCACAAGAGAAACCGGGACCAAACACAAGGAATAAGCACTACAAACCACACTTATCACCTCCACAGCAATTTTGATTCGAGAGGAGACTAACGCCCTCGAAGGAGTCTTATACCTCCACAACAATTTCGATTCGAGGGGAGACTAACGCCCTCGAAGGAGTCTTATACCTCCACAACAATTTTTTATTCGAGACGAGACTAACGCCCTTGAAGGAGTCTTATACCTCCACAGTAATTTTTGTTCGAGTGGAGACCAACGCCCTCGAAGGAGTGTTATACCTCCACAAAAACTTTAATTCGAGAGGAGACTAACGCCCTCGAATAGTTTTATATCATTTTATCTTGTCCTAGGGGTCATAAGCATCCCAAAGACGACTACTCGAGCGGAGACTAATGCCCTCGAACGTTTTATATCATCAAGGTTCACAAGCAGTCCACAATATACTCGTACAAGTAAAGGCCAACTTAATGTGTTGCTAGCGTACAAAACACACTTAAAGTTAAACAAAACCTCTAAATAAACTGAAGAAGACAAAGCGCGCGAGCACAAAGAATCAAGAACAAGATGTCAAGCAACGACCCGGGCCCCAAGCAAGCAACCGCAAGCGAAGACGTCAGGTATGGCTTCTAAACCTTGGCTGGCGAGCCATAACGCGCAGTCTAACGGACTTAAAACGACCCGACCGGACAGCCACCAGGTCGTAATCTTCTATTGGCCTGGGTGGCTATACTTTGACTTTCGCCTTGTCCAAGCCTCAGTCAAAGTGGGGGCTTCTGTAGATACCCAGATTTGGACCTGGTGGCTGCAGAAGTGTCAAACAAACATCCGATGACGATAGGACTGCAACGCGACACGGGTTCGCGATGTTTTAGATAGTTTTCTTATAGAACGGACCAAATAATTACTCGGAAAAATTAAAACTAACATGATGGTAGCCTTAGTCATGTCGTAACGGTCGCATAGACACTAATTAGAGTCAATTCCGACAACGGGACCCCGAGTCGGCCCCAAAACTCGAACCGAGTCAACACCGAGTCAAGCGAGCCTCGGGATGAACACCCGTGGCCCATGAAACCCACGGCGCTATGGCAAGCCGTGGGGAAGCCTTCGCGACCAAGCAAGATATCACACACCCACCTCTCGGTTTTGAAAACTATCAAAATTGTATCCTCAAAACTCCAACCGCCCCACCTAACGCGCCTAGGTCTCCCCACGCTCGGACCCAGGCGTCTGAGTCCTGGTGTGCCTCAAGTCATGCGTCCATATGGACGACGAGGGCCGAAAACACCTATAAATACCCCCCTCCGCCTCATTCATTCGACACTCTTCAACTCTCTCTTCTCCCTAAAAAACTCTCGCTAAGGGCTCGCACTCCGACACCCGAGGCAAACGATCCACTCGATGGTAGTTCCGATAAAAAAGAGACATCAACGCTACTCCTCACCTTCGAGCACTCCACTCGATACCGAGGTGCCTGTGATCGACTAGCTCAAAACTAGTACCCAGGTTCTGCCGGATTAGCCGCAGAACTAGTCCTTAGTAACGAAGCTCTGCCGGAGTAGCCGCGGGAAGGTCAAACGGTAACGGGGTTCTGCCGGAGTCACTAGTCAAGCTAGGAGGATCCGCCTGTTGATCAAGTCGTCACTAGGTTGTCATCTAAACAAAACTTTCCCTATTCGTACTTTCTATTAATATGCACTACGACAACACTAGACGTGGGCACTAGGCCCACGAACGTCCACTAAAATACGTAAAGTCCCAACTTCAACAACAAATATTAAAACACACTAAATAGACCAGAGTAATTCCGAGATCCGTTCTCAAGACTATCTATGCATCGAGTCCCGTTTAGTGTATACTCCGAGGGTGCAACTCCTCACAATGTGATTTACTTACATTCGCATTTACAGTTTTTCGTATGATTTATTTCATTTATGACCTTATAATCGCATGCTAAATCATCTAACACGGAATTCAAAACGTAAAACAACTAAAACTGAACAAAGTGATGGTCGGGTTCCATATTATTCCAGGTGCTCACCTTGTTAGGTTCGACGCATCTCTATTAATATCGAACCGACGCATCATAAGCAGAATACCAGGTAAGGTATATCACGAGAATAACTAATATCCGTATTATCACGTTAAAACTGATTTGCTAATAACTATAATATTAGTACTCTCTACTCTCCTACGTGCATCTTTTCATGGCCTG
The DNA here is from genome assembly GCA_958450325.1 of Agrostemma githago. Taxonomy (NCBI): domain Eukaryota; kingdom Viridiplantae; phylum Streptophyta; class Magnoliopsida; order Caryophyllales; family Caryophyllaceae; genus Agrostemma; species Agrostemma githago. Next base: position 57,304,024 of record OY288241.1, read on the forward strand.
CTTGTCACGTGAAATCGCATGCAAAGAATGTTAACACTACTATTTTGACGATAAAACTTATCTGTCCTTAAGGCAACCGACATAGCAAAGGCATAGGGTTTAAAACAACGGATGTTACAGTACTTCCAGCACAACAAAAGAACTAGGAAATCAGCCCACCGATTGATTAGTAGAGGCCGCTATAGTGCGGGCGGGATTGGGTGTTGATATCTACCAGATATTGGCTTCCCAATACGTACCCTCACCCCTTACTCAGAATCGACGGTTTCCGGATGTCCGAAACCATTGGCAATGAGAGTCATTCCAGGCATGCAGTGCTTAAGGGTACAAGTCTTTATCTTTAGGTCTCGTGCCACTCAACTTTGAGCCGGCAAGGGATCAAAGTTGACTTGAACGGTTTCCGAGTCCCCATAATTGACTCGGTGGCGACTCCACAAATCGGCAACGAATTCAGATCACTAAAAAGGTCGCCTTACCAAATGAATCGGCCTTTAAACATTTACAACCACGACTCGATCGATTCCCAAACTGAAACACGGGTGCCCGCACCCGTCTAGTACAAATCCGGATCGTCATCCAAATCGAGGTCCGACACTTCGCCCCGTATGTGGGGGCCGCGTGGGTGGCCGCCGCCACACGATGAAAACCGGGGCGCCGGGTGGTGGGGACGGATGTCCACAACCTTATGAATGCTTTGGGATTCGATTGAGTTTGTTTTGTTCAAATATCGCGCATAGATTGTCATGTATTTCATTGTATGAGTGGTCTTAATTATTAGTTAGAGGTTTTCACGTTTTTTCCGGTCGGGGGTTGATTTTGATTAGGGGAGGTTTTGAAGTTTCACGTAGTTTTGTTTGGTTTTGCTAATGATGTTTATGGGTTTTTGCTGGATCGGTTTTATTGGCACCTAGGTAAGGCTTCCGGCGGGTATTGAATGGTGGTTGGCTCAGGCTAAGAGTACGACAAGTCACTACTAGTCGAAGAATATGCTGGTGAACCAGCTACGCATCGAGGATGTAAGTTTCCTTCTTACGGTTTGTTTTACTTAGTAGCCCCCAAGGTCAGGGTTGTTGAAATGTCAGTTTTGGTTTTATCGCCTGTTTTGTCCTACGGTTTAGTGTTTGCTTTCATTTTGAACAATTCGCTTTTCTTTCGGCTTGCCGATTCGGCTAATTCTGTTCAGCCCCCAGACTACCCTTTGGCGCTGCTCAGGGTTGATGTGGCTGGGGTAGCCTTTACAGAGCCTCTTTTCCCATGTTCCGCTAAGGAGATGAAGGCTGGGATGGAGTGGCGTGATCGGGTATACTGGGTAAGTTTCGGTTTCTGTTTCGGATTTGGGTTCTAAGGGTTAGGTTTTGTTTGACTAACTTGTATGATTTCGCCTTTCGGGTTTTGTTAGCTTGCCATCAGCAGTTGTGGCAAGTTGCCAACTGCTTCCGGATCTACGCCTCGAGGGTTTTCCGTGACACTTCGGGACCTTGATCGGTAAGTACGCGTACCTAAGGTTGGCTTTTAGGCTGTCTCTATGTTTTTCTAAAGTGCGGGTGACATTTGCAGGATACTCCTGATATGGTGGGGCATTTGGAGACTCGGGTGACCGAGCTCGAGGCGGAAGAGACCAAGTTGCTGTCGCTCCTGCCATCTCGGGATTATGAGATTGTCAAGTTTAAGGAGCAGCTGGCTCAGACTCAGGACGAGACCTCGGCACGTGGTGAGGCTAAGTTCGGGACCTATACAGAGGGGAGATTCATGCTACGGGCGCTACCGATGATGTGGGAGGGACTCCCGAGACAGTTACCCTAGATATGTTGTCGGGCAAGGATGGCATCGAGTCTCCTCTTTTTAAGCTGGAGGACCTAGGCTTGGATGATGACACTGGTGAGTTTGTGATAGCTATAGGCGCGGATTCTAGAGGTCCTCGCTAGTTTGTGTATTTTAGACTTTTAGTATTTCGATTGATTTGTTAGCGTTTTGTTTTGCTTTTGAAATGTTGACTTAGATGACAAGTTATCACTTCAAGTTTGGTTTGTTTGCGATTTCGTCATAGTTTAGGACATTTTAGAATGCGTTGAGATTGCATGAGAGTGCGAAAATGCTTTTTCGGTATTCTTAAAATGCGTTAGTTTGAGCCGGGATTTGGATCAAGTAGTACGTCGATGAAAATGTATGACTCGAGACGTGTAAAGATGTAAGAAATGCTTTCTAGCTAAAGTGTATCGACCGAGTGCGTATTCGGTGTTGGGAGACAAGTGTGACTGTCTCGACATTCGTGTTTACAAAAAGAAAGAAGTTAGACTACCTTTTGAAAAAAAAAGTTGGACCACTTTTGTATGACAATGCCGTACTGGGCTACTACAGACGCAACTTGGCAATAACCGTTAAAGGCTACAACACGCCTAGGTGGGGTAGCTTATCCTCCTAAAAGAAAAAATGAAAAGACATCTAAGTCTGGTGGATCCGACGGGTGAAATTTGTTGTCCGTATGGCCTCGTTGCTCTTGCATGGGTATTTTGGCTTCGGGAAGGGTTTTAGCGACTTCAGAAGGTTGTTCCTGACGTCCGGGATTGTCGGATGTGAGAGAAAGGTAAGGATTGCGAAGAAGACTGTACTACAGAATAAGGAAGCTATGTGGGCTAATGTCGTTAAGCGCCCGACCGAAGACGACATTACCGATCCTAGTACTCGTCAGTTCATCTAAATGGGCCGAGACCGACAAGACCAATATTGAAAATGTATGTGAGAAGGGGAAATGGGATCAGCTGGACTCGCCTTTGGCTGAGATGACGGAGGCTTGTGTTAAAAGGTTCTATGGTGAGAGACCCGAAAAAGCATACCCGAATGGCAAGAAAAGGGGAAAGTTGGATTGGTAGAGCCCAGCAGTTTTGTGCTATGTTCTATTAATTAATAATATGTGACGTATTAGTACTAGATTTTGTGGAGTTTTGACACGTTGTTGATTTCCGGCATATCTGGATTTCGGATGTTTAATGTAAATGCCTCGACAAAGGCTCGATTTAACCAAATTTTATTATACATGAGAAGCACATTGTTATTTTTTTTGGTGGTGGCTCGCAACTCGATTCTTCATTTAACCCGGAGCTCCCTTTCGGGTTTTCACTCCGTCCTCGGCTCACCCTTTTTGTTTTGTTTTTTTGTGCTTCTTTTTTTTGACGGCTCACAACTAGATTCTTCATTTTGCCCGGGGCGCCCTTTCGGGTTTTCACCCCGTCCTCGGTTCGCCATTAATTTTTTTTTCAACAACGGCTTGTAACACCCGCTATTTTTCCTAAGCATTTTTATTCTTTCCGTTAGGACTCCGTCTTAACTCTGTCACTTTTCGGCCTCATATTTCATCATTTTACTAAGCTCAATTTTAATTTTTGAGTTTAATAATTTTTTATTTTAATTTTAAAGATTTAAATTCTTTTTAAATCCATTTATTTGGTTTCTTCGTAAACTAATTAATTTTTTCGCAAGGAATTCTATTTCTCTTCGAATTGACGTTTTTAAACTTGGATTTAAGTTATTCATTTTCCTAAAAATGTTTTAATACGTTTCTATAATATTTTCAACTAGTAAATATTCTTATTTACAAAAATTTAGTTGTTAATAATTTTATTACGAAGCTTCGCGAATAATAATTTTCTTACGCGAGGTTTACTCGAATTACTTTGAAATACCTTTAACTATTTTACGATTATACTTTTTTTCAACTTATAAATTATTTGACAACATTTGCTCACATTTTGAACCGACTAAGCTCTTGGTCACAAGTTTTACTACGTTTTATTTAAACGTTTCATTTTATCACGTTAAAACGTAAACGTAAGATTATTTCTTTTCATTCATTGATGCATTATTATCAAAACTCTTCATACTCCTTTTTCTTTTCATTTTGGCCGGCCACTTTAGCATATCACACATACTTTTCATCAATCTTTAAATTCCATTTATAATTAGGAAACCATCCATTTCCTTACATCATTTTATTCATTTATCAAAAGTTAAAAATTCTACCTTCATCCTCACTTTGGCCGTGGCACTCCTTCATCCTCTAGGATTATTTTTGCTTCAATTCTAGTCTTAATCGACTCAAATTCATCGTCATAATAATCCTCTTTCCGTTTCCTTCGTTAAGGTATTAATCAACGTCGTTTTCGATCATCATTTACCTTGATTTTTATTAGTTTTCTCATGGTATTTTTCTGCCATGATTTTCGTGTTGGGTAGGATTAGTGGACGATCCCGAGGCCGACGAATATATAATCGATTCAGACTTGGAGTAGAGGTAACGTCGATGTTACTCGGTATTTCATGATTTTAATTGAGTATTTGCATGTATATATTTTTATGTTTTATTTTGACGATATATGTATGTCATATAATCTGGAAAATTTTTAAAAGTTGAAAATTTGCATGCTTCGATATTTTTATCGTTTTTATGAGATTAACGATTAAATTGTTATATTAATTTGTAAAATCATAATATTCGGCCTAAACATGTAATATATGTTTATATTCTGGAAAAATGTTGTTTTTGATGATTTTTAACAATTTAGTATTTTTCTGTTATTTTAGTTATCGATTATTGAATTATTACCGTTTACGGACAAAAACGATTAAAAGCCGATTTTTAGTTCTAGTACTTAAACATTTTATTTTAATCTGATTTTTGACATGGTGAAACTTTCTGGTGAAATAGAATTTTTTGAATTGTTTCATAATTTTTTGGAATTGTTAAGTGAATGAATTAATTAATCACTTTAAATCATCGTTTATCGTTAAAACCGTGTTTGTTGTTTAAATTCTCGATTTCTGGTCTTTGGTTTAAATCTGGAAAAATTATGATTCTAATGATTTCATATTAAAATGTAATTTTATGATTTTTAGTGCCTTAATAAAATGTTAGGAACGATAAGTTTATTAATGGAATCGTTAATTGTGAAAATGGGTTTTAAGGACGGTTTTGACGGAAGTTGGTAAATCTGGAACTTTGGAAAATCTGGAAAATTAGTATATTCTGGAAAATTATGATTTTTAGGTTTAATAATAATTTTTAGACATTAATACTTTAAGAGTTAAATATATTTTAACTATTTTACGTAATTTTTGTACATTTATTAAAGTCTTTAATTAATAAGTATTGATTTTTGGACAAATTGTGATTTATCGTTAAAATGCTTCGTCTTACCTAAAAGAATTATTTTTTCAGCAATTTTGAAAGTATTTAAATCTGAAACTTTAAGAGTTAAATCATCCCTTAACATACTCTAAATATATTTGTTGGTTTAATTAAATAAAGACGTTCAAATATTTAATTTGATGTTTGCCGTAAAATCCTATTTATAATTTTATTGTCGAAACTTATAATAATTAGGGAATTTTAGCTTTTTAACTTTTGAAAACACCCTAATTAGTAATATTAAAAGGTCTAAGACATTTTTAATCATTTTATAACGCTTATACGATATTTTAATAATTTCATAAAATTAAGTGTTCACTTTGGGTAATTAATATCGTTAAGGCCGAAAGTATTAGTTTTATAAATCTATATCGTTTACTAAAAATGTGGTATTAGTATGAACTAATATTTTCATTATTTTGATATAATGCTATTTTAGTAAAGATTCTAAAAATAGAAGTTTCCTAAAATAGAAAGTTCCCTCTTTTAGAATATAAATGTTTACTTCTTTTATCTTCATATTGTTTATAATGATTATATCTTTTGAATATCGATAATGGCTTGTTTTGGAGTTATGGAATAAAGTCAAGTGTGGGGTTAGAGTAATAATCTGGGGTGTACGTTTTTGCCATCAGCTATAAAGTCGGTGTGCTCATTTGGGGCACATTTGGTCGTTAAACTGGGCGTAGTTTTGCCCAGGAGAGTGTGCATTGTGCTCTTAAGCTAGATATCTCATCGTGTTAGTCGCCGTCAGTTGAACTGGATACATTTGGTATCCAGGAGGGGTATATACTACTTAAACCAGGACCTCGCTGCACGCAGTCCTTTTATAGTTGAGTTGCCTAGTTAGAGACTGGATTCTGTTATGAGTTAAGTCTACAGTTCTCGCAGCTAGTTTCCAGTATTATCCTAGTGAAAGTCTAGTCTTGTGCACACTGATCGAATTTCCATAACGCCATTTTGATTATTTTATTTATTATCGATATAAATTGGTTTGCAGGTTGGCAAATATTTTTATGTTTCTTTGGAAACCCTTTTGATTAATTTGTTTTACGCTAAAGCTTATTTTAATATGTTGTTTTACTGTTTTCTATTTTGACTATTTTTCCTATATTAGTAAATACTGTTTTAAAATTCTGTTATACGACTGGGAGAACGTGGACGTTGCTCCTCACTGATTGTGGCTGTTATGTTTTTAACATGACAGGTATGCATGTTTCCGGGTGTGGACTAGCGGGCAGACATGATCCGTGCTCGATTAATTTTAATAATTATCTTTTGTGGATTGTTAAACCCTTTTGTGGATTTATTTAATTTTGGCCATTTTATCTAGGGCCTAATGTTTGACTTTACCATTTATATTTTTATAAAAACATAGTTACAGCGTGTTATAATCCCGAATCTACAGTGTTTCCGCCACTGTATTGCGTTAGAATTTCTAGGGGATTACACGGCTCGTAACACGTTTCTTCATTTTGCCCGGGGCGCCCTTTCGGGTTTTCACCCCGTCCTCGGCTCGTCGTTTGTGCTTCGTCATTCTAAATCACTCATTGGCCGGGTCGTGGAAAGAGTCTCGGTCTATGCATGAAAGGAGTAATCGATTTTTTTTAATTTGTTTGGTTGTACCCGGAGAAGGTTTGCCTACGTATCCGCTTTTAGACGGAATCAAACCATGTTCGTGGTTCTTTAATAGTTGTGAGTGATTTTGCTTTAGACTCGTTATGCCAATTATCGATGTGAGATGTTGAGAGTGTATTCACCCTAGCTAAAGAATTAAGGTGGGGTGGTTGGGTGTGACCCTTTGAAAGTGACGTTTACCGAGATACTGTGTTTGGGTCGGGGTGACTGGCTTGGATAGTTTTGTAATGTAGAGCTGGGTAGTAAGTGGTTTTGATTTATCAAAATCTGGAGCTTGATTTTTTGTGGAGTTAGGGCTATGGGCTAAGGTTTCGTGATGTGGTAGGAAAGGGGATGCTGAGTAAAAATGACTCAGACTTCAATCGGGCGGGATGTAAATTACGTGGGATCTGATTTCCATGTCTGGCCCTAACGGTTGGGATTATCCAATTGAGCTTGAATACTAAAAAATCCGGACTGTCTCCTAACAAGTGTCTCGGGAAGATCTTAAGGGTTGTAATGTAGGGAGGCTAATATTTGGTGCTAGCCAGCTGACCAGTTTGTTCATTTTTATCCCTTTTTTTGTTTTTTTTTCGAACTTTTATTGGGTGATTGAATCTTGATTCCAACCTATGAACTTCGCCTCGGTCATTTCTGCATTGGTGGATATGACCGTTTTGGTTGGCTTTGGTTTAGTTTTCCCTTGGTTCCTTTTGGCCATTTCAGACTTTTTTTTGTCAGACTATCACCTATGGTAGAAATTGGTCGGTCTTTGTTCGTGAGATGTTTATTGTGGGAAATGGGTTTGCCTTCCGTGTTTGATCACAAGCTAAGAAACTATCTAGATTCGTCATAGGATTTGGGAATGCTCGTTTTAAGGGATAGTTTGTGGCTTTCTATACCAGACACGGGATAGGTAAAAAGAGAACACGAGATCTCGGTTTTCGTAATTCCTTGTTGTTTTGAGGTATGTTTGATTGTTATTGATAAATGGCATAATATCAAGTTCTAAGCAAGAAAGTGCGTTATTAAATCAAGCGATTGTCGAGGCGCATTATAAAGGAAGAAAAGTTTATTTCTTTTTATTGATAGTAATAAGCGGGCTACGTGCCCGAGGCATTGTTTTTGGGGAGGTGGAGGACAGGTCCCCTCGCACCTTCTGACTCGATGCAAGAAACGAAAAGACATTTGTTATATTATTAGACCTAGGCCCTAAGATGAACTAGACTTTGACTCGGACATAGATTCACTCGTCTCGGTGGATGCCCGTGGGTTGTCAAGATCTAACTTGATATTCCGGACATTCTCCTCTATAGGGTCGAGGTGGGAACAATCGATCGTGCCGTCAAGGACAGTGTGAACGCTAAAGGGGTTTTTTGGTATCGTTTGGTTTCTCGGGTGGAGGGAGAGGGATAGTCCCATTTACTATCATATCTTGTATGGTATGCTTGAGCCAAAAACAAGATTCGGTATCATGCCCATTGGCACGGTGGTAATGGCAATATTTATTAGCATTCCATAACTTTTCCCTTTCGTCTACGGGTGGGTCCGCAGTAGGACCTATGGGCTCGAGCTTCCCTTGATCGACCAGATGCTCAAGAGCTTCGGTGTAGGAAGAATTGATTGGGGTGAATTCCCTCGATGGTCTTTCTACTATGTTGGATGTGGTTTTATAAGGTCTTGTGGTTTTTCCCGTATTGACTTTAGGAAGTTTCGATCGGGCGAAACAGTGGGAAAATCTATCCTGGGTAGGCTCTTGGGCGTGGTAGTTGCCCGGATTGGTGTTCATTTCACTTTCTGGGTCTCTACTCTCAAGGAAATTGAGGCGGTTGTCGATGTAATGAATAGAGAAAGTCAAACGGGTTACTGAAGTATGGATGTTGCGAACCATTTTGGTTAGGGTATTGATATCGTTGCGGATGTTTTTGATGGCGCTTGAATCTACCGACATGTTGGGGAGTGATTCTAGTTGAAAAGAATCAAAAGGTCAGATCGGATCCACCGGATGACTTAGGGAGTCGAGGAATGCTCGTGACTGAGCGACACGGAAATGAAACCCTTGACTCGCGTGTGTGCGCGGTCACTGGGTTAGGGACTCGGGTGCTTTAGACTCTTGGTGTATTCGGCGGAACGCCTTATGAATCTTAGGTCTTTGTAACGAGATGGTTTGACACAAACCTCGGAGGTGAGGTTTAAAGAGGACTTCTCGGAATGAGATGACCCAAAATGTAAGATCTCGAGTAGAGATGATCCTAGTAACTAACACAGACAGTTAATCACACGGTTGTACGACGTAAGAAGTTGATCACGATCCCGGCTCAGGATCAAAGAATTTTTAGTTTTTTTTTTCGAAAATGACCAATATTTGCAGAGGAAAGTTTTTGAAAAAAGATGATTTTTTAAAATCAGGGTGACGATGGTGTGGTGACATCGTTTGTGATGTGAAAATGTGTTGCTATACGTGTGCGTCGGGAATCCGACGATAGCTTAAGTGTAAATGTTTTTTTTAAAGGAACATGGTTCTTAGGGGAACCAGTTTTGAAAATGACGATGTGATGCTTTTATCGAGACTATTATTAATTAGCTAGTTCGATACTTGCGGTTTATGCGGTGCTCGTGGTAGAGTATGAAGTCTAATGACGGTGTTTTAAAGGTGTGACCAAATCCTCAGTGAGGGATTTAGGTGGTGGATAGTGTTTTAGAAAACTTTTCCATTTTTTAGAAGAACTCTTAAAACTAGTGACCCACGTTCGTTGGTCGCGTTAGCTAGCATTTAACGGTGGGAGGGTGTATCGTAAAAAGTGTTTTGAAAGTGTAACCGTTTTTGAATTCCTTGACTTCATTAATTGAAGTTCCGGGTTGTGTTAACGGTATGTGTGTAAAAACATTTTTTTTGAAAATAAAAATGTAAACGTTTGGTGTACCTTGATCCCATTGATCGGGAGTCTCGGTGGTACTAACGGTATTTGTTGTTGACGAGTTTTACTTTAGCCACGTGATGGCATTGAAAACATACATTTATTATTTTTTGAAAGTGGCGAGTGTAAAATTTGCCATGATTACGGTTTTTAAAAATGTTTTTCCCTTTATCGGAGTATCGGCATTTTAAAAGGTCATTTTGAAAAAGGAGGTATATTTTTTTGAAAACGGAATTGGGTGCAGTTGAATATGTTGGCGTGGTTGAATCCAGATTTTTAATTTTTTATTTGGGTTGTTTGCAAACACGCTACACGTAACTAGGAATGCGTACACTCATGCAGGATGCAGACATGGGTAGGTTAGGGTAGGCTACCGCCCACGAATAATCCATACTTAGGTATTGACAATTATCTGGGGAGACGAGTGTCATACCGTTCGCTCGGAACTATCCGCTTATTATTCCCGCGGAGTACGCGTTAGGCTGCCGGAACGTCAATCGAGGATCTCTCCGCGTGTCCCTAAAGATCTTACCGCGAAGAGGTCGATTGGTCCTGATATCGCGGTTAGGGTGGGCTTTTTCGGGCCAAAACCTGTAGTGACCACCACTACGAACTAAGAAATGAGCTTCACCGACCTCGTTCAAGTTACACCACCACTGGAAACTTGTTTCCAAATCCCCAGCGGAGTCGCCAAACTGTGGACGTCCGTCCGCACCGCTCGGTGCCCCGCGCGCTCCCGTGCGGGACCGACCCGGTTTTTCATCATGGGCCGGTCCGATCTCGCGTACGGGGCGATGGCTCGGACCTCGATTCGGATGACGATCCGGAATTGTACTAAACGGGTGCGGGCATCCGTGTTTCCGTCTTGGAATCAATCCAGTCGTGGTTGTAAATGTTTAAAGGCCGATTTGTTTGGTAAGGCGACCTTTTTAGTGAACTGAATTCGTTTCCGATTTGTAGAGTCGCCACCGAGTCAATTATGGGGACTCCGAAACCATTCAAGTCAACTTTGATCCCTTGCCGGCTCAAAGTTGAGTGGCACGGGACCTAAAGATAAAGACTTTTACCCCTAAGCACTCCATGCCCGGAATGAGTCTCATTGCCAACGGTTTCGGACATCCAAAAACCTTCGATTCTGAGTAAGGGTTGAGGGTACGTATTAGGAAGCCAACATCCGATAGATGTCAACACCCAATCCCGCCCGCACTATAGCGGCCTCTACCAATCAATCGGTGGGCTGATAACCTAGCTAGTTCTTTTGTTGTGGTGAAAATACTGTAACATCTGTTTTTTTAACCCCATGTCTTTTATTACGTCGGTTGTTTAAGAACAAGTAAGTATTATTGTCGAAGTAGTTGTATTTACATTCTTTGCATGCGATTTCACGTGACAAGCAGACCATGAAAAGATGCACGTAGGAGAGTAGAGATTACTAGTATTATACGTATTAGCAAATCATTTTTAACGTGATAATACGGATATTAGTCATTCTCGTGGTATACCTTACCTAGTATTCTTCTTAAGATGCGTCAGTTCGGTATTAATAGAGATGCGTCGAACCTAGTAAGGCGAGCACTTGGACTAATACGTAACCCGACCATCACTTTGTTCAGTTTTAGTTGTTTCACATTTTGAATTCCGTGTTAGATGATTTAGCATGCTATTATAAGGTCATAAAAGCGATAAATCATATGAAAAAACTGTAAATGCGAATGTAAGTAAATCACATTGTGAGGAGTTGCACCCTCGAAGTATACACTAAATGGGACACGATGCATAGATAGTTAGGAACGAATCTCGGAATTACTCGGGTCTATTTAGTGTATTTTAGTGTTCGTGGTTGAAGTACGGACGTTACGTGTTTTAGTATGTGTAGTGGACCTAGCTTCCATATTTGATATTATCGTAGTGCATGATAAAAGGTACAAAAATTTAAAGTTTTGTTTAGATGGCAACCTCGTATGTAAGTTTCCTTCTTACGGTTTGTTTTACTTAGTATCCCCCAAGGTCAAGGTTGTTGAAATGTCGGTTTTGGTTTTATCGCTTGTTTTGTCCTATGGTTTAGTGTTTGCTTTCATTTTGAACAGTTCGCTTTTCTTTCGGCTTGCCGATTTGGCTAAGGCTGTTCTGCCCCCAGACTACCCTTTGACGCTGCTCATGGTTGATGTGGCTGGGGTAGCCTTTACAAAACCTCTTTTCCCGTGTTCCGCTGAGGAGGTGGAGACTGGGATGGAGTGGCGTGACCGGATATACTGGGTAAGTTTCGGTTTCTGTTTCAGATTTCGTTTCTAAGGGTTAGGTTTTGTTTGGCTAACTTGTATGGTTTCGCCTTTCTGGTTTCGTTAGCTTGCCATCAGCGGTTGTGGCAGGCTGCCAATTGCTTCCGGACCTACGCCTCGAGGGTTTCCCGTGACAATTCGGGACCTTGATCGGTAAGTACGTGTACCTAAGGTTGGCTTTTAGGTTGTCTCTATGTTTTCCTAAAGTGCGGGTGACATTTGCAGGATACCCCCGATATGGTGGGGCAACTGGAGACTCGGGTGACCGAGCTCGAGGCGGAAGAGGCCAAGTTGCTGTCGCTCCTGCCATCTTGGGATAATGAGATTGTCAAGCTTAAGGAGCAGCTGACTCGGACTCCGGACGAGACCTCGGCACGGGGTGAGGCTAGGTTCGGGACCGAGGCGGAGAGGGAGGTTCATGCTACGGGCGCTATCGATGATGTGGGAGGGACTCTCGAGACAGTGAACCTGGACATGTTGTCGGGCAAGGATGGCATCGAGTTTCCTCTTTTTAAGCTGGAGGATCTAGGCTTGGATGATGACGCTGGTGAGTTTGTGATATCTATAGGCGCGGCTTCTAGGGGCTCCTCCCTAGTTTGTATATTTTAGACTTTTAGTATTTCGATTGATTTGTTAGCCTTGCGTTTTGTTTTGCTTTTGAAATGTTAACTTAGATGACAAGTAATCACTTCAAATTTGGTTTGTTTGCTATTTCGTCATAGTTTAGGACATTTTAGAATGCGTTGAGATTGCATGAGAGTACGAAAATGTTTTTCTAGATTCTTAAAATGCGTTAGTTTAAGCCGGGATTTGGATCAAGTAGTACGTCGATGAAAATGTTTGACTCGAGACGTGTAAAGATGTAAGAAATGCTTTCTAGCTAAAGTGTATCGACCGAGTGCGTGTTCGGTGCTAGGAGACAAATGTGACTGTCTCGACATTCATGTTTAAAATGAGGCTAAAAAGAAAAAAGTTATAACCCTTTTTATATCTTAGTGACAATGCCGTGGTGGGCTAAAGACGCAATTAGAACGCTTTTTATATCTTAGTGACAATGTCATGCTGGGCTAAAGACGCAAATTGACGATGTCATTTGGGGCTACAAAACGCCCTTGTGGGGTAGCTTATCCCCCTAAAAAAACAAAACGTCTCAGTCTAGTTGACCCAATAAACGTAATGTATTGTCCGCGTGGACCTTTCATTCTTGCGCAGGCATTTCGACTTTTCGAAAGGGGTTTAGCGATTTCAGGAGGTCGTTCCTGACGTCCGGGGTTGTCGGAGGTGAGATAAAGGTTCAAGATTTTGGAGAAGACCGTGTTACAGAATAAAGAAGCTATGTGGGCTAATGTCACTAAGCGCTCGACCGGAGACGACGTTACCGGTCCTAGTATTTGTCAGTTCATCTAAACGGGCCGAGACTGGTGAGACTCATATTTGAGAATGTGAGTGAAGAGGGGAAGTGGGATTGACTGGGCCCGCCTTTAGCTAGGGCGGTGGAAGCATGTGTTTGGAGGGGCCGATGGTGAGAGACCCGAACAAGCACACCCGAATGGCGAGAAAAGGGGAAAGTCGGACCTGTAGAGCCCAGCCATTTAGTACTATATTCTATTAATTGATATTATGTGGCGTATTAGTACTAGTTTTTGTAGGGTTTTGCTTGACACGTCGTCATTTTCCGGGGTAGCCAGATTTTGGATGCTCGATGTAGAGGGCCTCGACAAAGGCTTGATTTAACTGATTTTTTTTATTAATGAGAAACACATTTTTTTTTATTTTTTTTTCCTTTTTTGTGGTGGCTCGCAACTCGATTCTTCATTTTGCCCGGAGTACCCTTTCGGGTTTTCACTCCGTCCTCGGCTCACCCTTTTTTGCACTTTTTTTTTCTTTTTTTCTTTTTTTCTTTTTTTTGTATATATATATATATATATATATATTTACGACGGCTCGCAACTCGTTTCTTATTTTGTCCCGGGGCGCCCTTTCCGGTTTTCACCCCGTCCTCGGCTCGTCGTTTGTGCTTGGTTTCTAGAATCACTCGTTAACCGGAGTGTGGAAAAAGGTTCCGGTTTGAATGTGAATCGAGTAATCAATTCTGTTATTTGGTTGGTTGTACCCGAAGAAGGGTTGCCTACGTATCTGTGTTTAAACGGAATCAAACCATGTTTGTAGTTCATTATAGATGTGAGTGATTTTGCTTTTAGACTCGTTATGTCAATTATCGATGTGAGATGTTTAGAGTGTATTCACCCTAGTTAAAGAACTAAGGTGGGGTGATTGGGTGTGACCCCTTGAAAGTGACAATTACCGAGATACCGTGTTTGGATCAGGGTGACTGGCTTGGATGGTTTTGGAATGTGGAGCTAGGTAGTAAGTGGTTTCGATAGATCAAAATCTGGAGCTTGATTTTTGTGGAGTTAGGGTTATGGGCTAAGGTTTCGTAATGTGGTTGGAAGGGGGAAGTTGAGTAAAAATGACTCAGACTTCAATCGAGTGGGTTGTAAATTATGTGGGATCTGATTTCCATGTCTGGCCCTAACGGTAAGGATTGTCCTATTGAGCTTGAATCCGCAAAATTCCGGACTATCTCATATCAAGTGTCTCAAGAAGGTCTTAGGGGTTGTAATGTGGGGAGGCTAGTATTTGGGTGCTAGTTGACTGGTCTGTTCATTTTTCTTTTTCTCTTTTTCTTTTTATATATGCTTTTTGTTCGGACTTTGCATTTGTAGTCGAGTTGAATGATTGGGGGTTTCATTTTGACCGTTGAGTTTGTCTTGATCATTGAATTGGGCCGGTTTAGTTTGGCCTTGGTTTCATTTTTTTCCTTGGCTCCTTTTGGCCATTTCAGACTCCTTTTTTCTTTTTGTCAAACTAGCACCTACGGTAGGAGTTCGTCGGTCTTTATTTGAGGGGTATTTATTTTGGGGAAATGGGTTTGCCTTCCGTCTTTGATCACAAGCTAAAAGACTATCTAGATTTCTCATAGGATTCGGGAGTGCTCGTTCTAGGGGATAATTTGTGGCTTTCTATACCAGATATGGAATAGGTAAAAAAAGAACATGGGATCTCAGTTCTTGTAACTCCTTGTTGTTTCGAGGTATGTTTGGTTGTTATCGATAAATGGCATAGCATCAAGTCGTAAGCAAGAAAGTGCGTTATTTTAAAATCAAGCGATTGTCGAGGCGCATTGTAAAGAAGAAAAGTGATTTTCTTTTTATTGATAGTAATAAGCGGGCTATGCGCCCGAGATATTGTTTTTGGGGAGGTGGAGGACAGGTCCCCTCGTACCTCTTGACTTTATGCGAAAGATAAAAAGACATTTGTTATACTATTAGGTCTAGGCCCTAAGACGAACTAGACTCTAACTCAGACACAGATTTACTTGTCTTGGCGGACGCCCGTGCGTTGCCGAGGTCTTCCTCGATATTTAGGACATTCTCTACTATAAGGTCGAGGTGGGAACAATTGATGGCGTCGTCGAAGACAACGTGAATGCTAAAGAGGTTTGTGGTATTGTGTGGTTTCTTGGGTGGAGGGAGAGGGATCTTCCCATTTTCGATCATGTCTTGTATGATATGTTTGAGTCGATAGCAGGATTCGGTATCGTGCCCGTTACCTCGGTGATATAGGCAATAAGCATTAGGTGTCCAATTTTTGCCTCGTTTGCCGACTGGTGGGTCAGGAGTGGGACCCCTGGGCAAGAGCAACCATTGATCGACTAGGTGCTTAAGGGCTTTGACGTAAGATGAATTGACTTGGGTAAACTCTCACGGTGATCTTTCTACTTTGTTGGATATGGTCTTATAAGGTCTCGATGTCCTTTCCGTATCGACTTTGGTAAGCTTCGATCGGGCGGAGCATTGGGATAATCTATCCTGGGTAGGCTCTTGGGCGTGGTAATTGCCCGGGTTGGCGTTTGTTTCGCTTTTTGGGTCTCTACTCTCAAGGAAATTGAGGCGGTTATCGATGTAGAGGCCGGAGAAAGTCAAACCGGTTACCGAAGTATGGATGTTGCGGAACAATTTGGTTAGGGTACTGACATCGTTGCAGACGTTTTTGATGGTGCTCGAATCTACCGACATGTTGGGGAGTGATTCTAGTTAGAAAGGATCAAAAGGTCAGAACGGATCCACCGGACGACGTAAGAGACTCGAGGGATGCTCGTGACTGAGCGACACGGGAATGAGACCCTTGACTCGTGTGCGTGCGGTCATTGGCTTAGGGACTCAGGTGCTTTAGTCTCTTGGTGTATTTGGCGAAACTCCTAACGAATTTTAGGTCTCTACAACGAGACGATTTGACCCAAACCTCGAAGGTGAGGTTTAAAGAGGACTTTTCGAAATGAGATGACCCAAAATGTAAGACCTCGAGTAGAGGTGATCCTAGTAACTAACAAAGACAGTTAAACACACGGTTGTACGACGTAAGAAGTTGATCGCGATCCCGGCTCAGGGTCAAAGAATTTTGATACATGTTTTTTTTAAAAACGACCAATTCTTTGCAGAAAAGAATTTTTTTTGAAAAGGATGATTTGTAAAAATAGTGCAACGATGGCGTGACGACATTACTTGTGACATGAAGGTGTGTATCTATTCGTGTGCGTCGAAAATCCGACGATGGCAAAAGTTTAAATGTCTTTTTTTTGAGGAGCATGGTTCTTAGGGGTAATAGTTTTGAAAAATGATGACGTGATGCTTTTATCAAAACTACTATTAATTAGCTAGTTCGATACTCATGGTGAATGTGATGCTTGTGGTAGAGCGTGAAGTCTAATGATGGTGTTTTAAAGGTATGGCTAAATCCTTATTAAGGGATTTAGGTGGTGAATAGTCTTCTTAAAAAACTTTTAAAACTAATGACCCACGTTCGTCGGTTGCGTTAACTAGCATTTAACGGTGGGAGAAGGCATTGTAAAAAAGTGTTTAGAAAGTGTAACCGTTTTTGAGTTCCATGACCTCATTAATTAAAGTTTTGGTTGTGTTAGCGGTATGTGTGTAAAGACATTTTTTTTTTGAAAATAAAAATGTAACCGTTTGGTATATCTTGATTCCATTGATCGGGAATCTCGGTGGCATTAACGGTATTTGTTGTTAATGGGTTTTAATTTGGCCAAGGTGATGGCTTTGAAAATATTATATTTTTTTTAAAGTGGTGAGTGTAAAATTTGCCATGACGACGGCGTCTAAAAAAGTTTTTTTCCCTTTAGAAAATCATGACTTGACTGAAGTATCGGTGCTTAAAAGATCGTTTTGAAAAGATGAGGTATTTTTCGAAAACGGAATTGGGTGCGGTCGAATATGTTGGCGTGGTTGAGTCCTGATTTATAGTGTTTTATTTGGGTAGTTTGCAAACACGCTACACATAACTAGGAATGTATACACTCATGCAGGATGTAGACACGGGTAGGTTAGGGTAGGCTACCGCCCACGAATAGTCCTTACTTAGGCATTGACAAATCATCTAGGGAGACGAGTGCCATGCCGCCCGTTCGGAGCTATATATCCGCTTAATATTCCCGCGGGGTACGCGTTAGGCGGATGAAGCGTCAATCGAGGATCTCTCCGTGCGTCCCAAGGGATCTTACCGCGAAGAGGTCGATTGGTTCTGATATCGGTTAGGGAGGGCTTTTTAGGGCCAAAACCTGTAGTGACCACAACTAGGAACTAAGAAATGAGCTTCACCGACCTTGTTCAAGTTACACCACCACTTGAAATTTGTTTCCAAATCCCCAGCGGAGTGGCCAAACTGTTGACGTCCGTCCGCACCGCCCAGCGCCCCGCAAGCGCCCGCGCGGGACTGATACGGTTTTTCATCGTGTGGCGGCGGCCACCCACGCGGCCTATCCCGGTCGGTGGCCGGTCCGATCTCGCGTACGCGGCGATGTCTCGGACCTCGATTCGGATGACGATCCGGACTTGTACTAGACGGGTGCGGGCACCCGTGTTTCCGTTTGGAATCGATCGAGTCGTGGTTGTAAATGTTTAAAGGTCAAGTTTTTTGGTAAGGCGACCTTTTTAGTGAACTGAATTCATTGCCGATTTGTGGAGTCGCCACCGAGTAAATTATGGGGACTCGGAAACCATTCAAGTCAACTTTGATCCTTAGCCGGCTCAAAGTTGAGGGGCACGGGACCTAAAGATAAAGACTTGTACCCTTAAGCACTCCATGCCTGGAATGACTCTCATTGCCAATGGTTTTGGACATTCGGAAACCGTCGATTTTGAGTAAGGGTTGAGGGTACGTATTGGGAAGCCAACATCCGATAGATGTCAACACCCAATCCCGCCCGCAATATAGTGGCCTCTACTAATCAATCGGTGGGCTGATAACCTAGTTCTTTTGTTGTGGTGGAAATACTGTAACATCCGTTGTTTTCACCCTATACCTTTTGCCACGTCGGTTGTTTAAGAACAAGTAAGTTTTGTCGTCAAAGTAGTTATGTTTTACATTCTTTGCATGCGATTTCACGTGACAAGCAGGCCATGAAAAGATGCACGTAGGAGAGTAGAGAGTACTAGTATTGTATGTATTAGCAAATCAGTTTTAACGCGATAATACGGATATTAGTCATTCTCGTGGTATACCTTACCTGGTATTCTGCTTAAGATGCGTCGGCTCGGTATTAATAGAGATGCGTCGAACCTAATAAGGCGAGCACCCGGACTAATACAGAACCCGACCATCACTTTGTTCAGTTTTAGTTATTTTACGTTTTGAATTCCGCGTTAGGTGATTTAGCATGCGATTATAAGGTCATAAAAGCAATAAATCATGCGAAAAACTGTAAATGCAAACGAAAGTAAATCACATTGTGAGGAGTTGCACCCTTGGAGTATACACTAAACGGGATTCGATGCATAGATAGTTTGAGAACGGATCTCGAAATTACTCGGGTCTATTTAGTGTGTTTTAGTGCTTGTGATTGAAGTTGGGATGTTACGTGTTTTAGTACGTGTAGTGGACCTAGCGTCCATATTTGATATTATCGTAGTGCATGATAAAAGGTACAAAAATGTAAAGTTTTGTTTAGATGACAACTTAGTGACGACTCGACTTCAACAGGCGGATCCTTCTAGCTTGACCAGTGATTTTGGTAGAGCTCCGTTACCGTAGACTTCTTCTGCGGCTACTCCGGCAAAGCTTTGTTACCATGGACCGTCTTTGCGGCTAATCCGGCAGAACTTCGTTACTAGATTTGAGCTAGTCGAACACAGGCACCTCGGTATCGAGTGGGGTGCTCGAAGGTGAGGAGTAGCGTCGATTTCGCTTTATCGAAACTACGTTCGAGTGGATCGTTTGCCTCGGGTATCGGAGTGCGAGCCCTTAGCGAGAGAAAAGAGAGGGAAGAACGAGTTGTGTAGAAATAGGCACGAACTCGTGATTATGTCGAATGAATGAGGTGAGGGGGGTATTTATAGGTGTTTTCGGTCCTCGTCACCCATATGGATGCCCGAGGTCAAGCGGCTCGTTCTTCAGGCACCTGGTGTGAGGCAGTTCAGTCTTCAGGCACCTGAGCTGAGCCTGTCGAAGTTTTGAAGATCCGATATCAAAACTTTCCAAAACGGAGAAGATGCACATCTTAGGTAATCTTGGAGGTTAAGGCTTCCCATAACCCTAGTGAGTCAAGCGCCGGGTGGGCTTCGGGTGTGCGTCCTGATGTTCGCTCGGCCCGACGCGTTGACTCGGGTTTGACTTTGCATATTTCGGGACCGATTCGGGGGCCGTAATGACACGACTCTAATTGACTCTAATTAGTGTCGACGCGACCGTAATGACACGACTAAGCGTGCCTTGACATTATTTAATGTTTCTGAGTAATTATTTGATCCGTTCTATAGAAAAACTATCTAAAGCATCGCAAACTCACTTCGTGTTGCAGTCCGATCGTCATCGGGTGTCTGTTGGGCACTCCAGTAGCCACCAGGTCCAAATCTGGGTGTCTACAGAAGTCCCCACTTTGACTGAGGCTTGGACAAGGCAAAAGTCAAAGTATAGCCACCCAGGTCAATCAAGGATTACGACCTGGTGGCTGTCCGGTCGGGTCGTTTTAAGTCCGTTGGACTACGTGGTGAGGCTCGCCGAGTCGCCGGCCAAAGCTTAGAAATCATACCTGACGTCTTCGCCCGTGGTTGCCTGTCGGAGCTTGGGTTCGTACTTGCTATCTCGTCTTGGGTTTGTTGCTTTGGTGGTTTCGGTATTTGACATAGACCTTTGCTTAATTCTTTATTGATGTCTTAGTCTTGGTGTAATATCCTTGGCGGATGGTTGTGTTGATTTAGAATTTGCTTTAGGTATTCCTCAGAGGGCGTGAATTGAATGCCTAGGGACTCATTTCGGGTTGATTTTATTGTTATGAGTGCTACCAGGGACTCATTTTAAACTGAATTGAATTGAGCGCTACTAGGGGCTCATTGAACTGAGTTTGTCTTGAATTGAAATTGGATTGAGTGCTACCAGGGACTCATCCAAAATCGGGTTTTGAGCGCTACCAAGGGCTCGTTGAATTAAACTAAGTGCTACCAGGGACTCGTTTAAAATTGTTTTAAGCGCTTCAAGGGGCTCGATTAATTTTTTTTAAGCGCTACAAGGGGCTCGTTTAAAACGATTTTGAGTGCTACAAGGGGCTCACTTAAAACGGTTTTGAGCGCTACAAGGGGATCGTTGAATCAAAATGAGTGCTACTAGGGACTCATTAAAATTGAATTGAATCGAGTGCCACTAGGGACTCGTTTAAAATTGGTTTTGAGCGCTACAAGGGGCTCGTTTAAATTAAATTGAGTGCTACTAGGGACTCGTTAAAATTGAATTGAATCGAGTGCCACTAGGGACTCGTTTAAAATTGGTTTTGAGCGCTACAAGGGGCTCATTTAATTAAATTGAGTGCTACTAGGGACTCGTTTAAAACTGTTTTGAGCGCTACAAGGGGCTCTTTTAAAAGGGTTGTGAGCACTACAAGGGGCTCGTTTAAAATGGTTTTGAGCGCTACAACGAGCTCGTTTAAAATGATTTTGAGAGCTACAAGGGGCTCGTTTAAAATGGTTTTGACTCTGAGTGCTACCAGGGACTCGTTGATTTTGAATTGACTTGAATTACTTTTAGAATGCTTTTGGATTCAATTTAGTTTGCAAGTTTAAAATTTACTTGGGATTCGTTGGGTTCGTGGGTCTTGAACTTTTTTTTCGAATGCTTCAGGATTTGTTCGAATTTGCTTTGTTCAGATTTGTTTTTCTTTAAATGGTTCAGAATTTAATCGAATTTTCTTTAGTCGGATTCATGGCTTGGGTTGTTATGTGCTTTGGTATGAGTGGTCTTGTTAGCTAGTGGTTTTCGTGTTCGTTTATTGCTGGGGGTCAATCTCGACTAGAGGAGGTTTTAAGGCTTGCTTTACAAGTTTGAATTTACTCCTAACACTACTACAAAATTAGTCATAGACATGACCTAATAGACATAGGTTAAAAGAAAAATCCACATCTATTTTTAATAGACATAGGTTATTGAAAAAACCTATGTACATAAAAGAGAATATACATTGGTCAAAATTTAAACCCATGTCTATAAATTTTAAACATAGGTCAAAGTAAAACCTATGTCTATGATATATGAATAGAAGTAGGGCAGATTAAAAATCCATGTATATTGAAATAAACTAGTGACCCACGCCTATTACTCCTCGACCAGTAAACCCTAGAACCTTCATTTTCATTTTTTCACGCAGCCATACTATTTTCATTTGGTTTTTCAATCCTTCACGCAGCCATAAACGAAAAAATGAAAAAGAAGCCTTCATCATCCTTCACTTCTTCGATCATACTGTTTTCAATCCTTCACTCCTAATTCATCATCCTACAATCCTAATCCTTTGATCATCCTTCAAGACCGAAGCAATTTGGTCAAAATCATAATCGATCATCCTTCACTCAATCCTTCAATAAACGCCTCTTCAAGACCGAAGAAATCAAGTAAAAATCATAATCAATCATCCTTCAACCCTAGATCTTCCTTCAGTAAGCTCCATTGTTCGTTAATTTTTGTTTTATGGGTTTCGCGCTTTTTGTACTTTTTGTACTATCGTTAATTCTCAATCGAATTTGTGGTTTATTGTTGTTTGATTTTTAATTTCTGGTAGTTTTAATTATTTTAATGACGATTCTTGTTTGTTGATTGCAGCTTTTGTTGTTGATTCGTGTTCTGTTTCGCATGATTATTATGAATGTTGATGATTGAATGATGTTTTTTAATTGATTGATGTTTTGTTCGTATGAACGTATGATTAAGAATGTATGATTGAATCAATAAGTGATTTGATTTTTGATTTAATTAGGCGATAGGTGATTCCGGTTATCTTTTCCGATGTTTTTGGATGTGATTATTGAGCTGCGGATTAGTGATTTGATTAGTATTCTACTACTGTCTTCAACGTATCGTTGAAATTATGAACCCAAACTGTTGTATGATTAAGAATATTGAAGTAAATCAATCAATGAAGTGATAGGGGATTTCGGTTGTGTTTTTGGATGTTTTTGAATGTGATATTGTTGTAATCAATGTTGATGTTGTTAGAATCTCTTTACTGATTAGTCTGTATGTGTGTATTGTTATTGAGCTGTATTCTACTACTATCGGCAATGTAGATCACAATGAGCTGATGGTTGTTAATTTGTAAACTATATGTCATTGCTACGATACAATTCCAATTTTCGAGAGTAATCAATGTGATAATTTGGATCGCTTTCACATAAATCACCCATACGACGGTCATAAGTGAGACCTATTTAAGAGGTCCGTCTCTCTTATCTTATCTCACTCCTGCCCTTTCGTTTCATTGACTAACACATTAATCCTCAGATGTTGGGATCTCACCCGTTGTTGTTCCATGTGTACTGTGTCAGGCGATGGTTAGTCGCTTCTCATCCATCTCGACAAGCTAAGCAAACTTTCAAATGCCCTCACTATTCTTACATATGATAAGTGCATGGTTGCCACTAGTGACTACAATGACTTCCACAAGACTATTAAGAAACAAATTGTCACTCATCTATTGGGCTCCGGTACTCAGGTCGCTCTCTCACTAATCCATCCTTCTTCAATTCACTTGCTAATGCTATGGATCTTCTTTTTTTTGATAAACACTAACCCCTTCTTTCATTACTACCTAAATGCTGAATGCAGAAGCGCAACCGACACATTCGAGACACCTTGTTGGACAATATAGTTGCCCTTTTTCATGGACACATAATTGAGAATCCTCTCGATTGTGTAAACTTCAGGGCAATATTTGAGTCTTAACTTTTCGGATTATCTTTGAAACAGGCAAGTCTCCCTTTTTTTTGATCGAGTGAAGGTTGTTTTGACTTGTGCCATAATCTGATTCTATGAATTTGTGCACTTAAACTGACAGTCTATAAGAAGAGACGTTAAGTCTCTTTATGTCGAAAATCTGGGAAAGACTTTATCGAGGAAAGAAATTTTTAATATTCTAGTGTTAGATATGATGAAGGGTGCGATTGAGGTAGACTGGAACTTTTTCCCGTATCTCAAATGGGTTCCTAATAACAATGAGTAC
The DNA here is from genome assembly GCA_958450325.1 of Agrostemma githago. Lineage (NCBI taxonomy): Eukaryota > Viridiplantae > Streptophyta > Magnoliopsida > Caryophyllales > Caryophyllaceae > Agrostemma > Agrostemma githago. The sequence goes on from OY288241.1 coordinate 57,327,580, forward strand.
TTCACTATCTGGAATTTCACCACATCAATAACCTTCCTCTCAAATCTGTAAGTATAAGCATAACGGTTTGTAAACTTGTTTTCGAAGTTGTGAACTTTCATCTTTGATGTTTATTGATCCCGTGTACACAGGTCATTCATCTTATCCATGGTCAAACCTTCTACTTGAACAAGAATCATAAGAAACAGCTAAAAGAAGAGTTTGGTAAGAATTTTTTGGCTTACTGTGGTCGCTGCTTTATCATACCGATGGTCGCTTCATATATCTCATTTTTGTCGGAATTTTTATCGTTGCAGACGTTGAACCTTGGACATTTGAACAGCATCTTGGCGAGGCTGTTTTCATTCCCGCTGGTTGTCCACACCAAGTCCGAAATAGGCTCGTAAGTTCCTCCTGTATCCAACAAATACACGTTGCTCAGACTCGTTTAGAAGTGTCTCAAAAAGGAATGGAAACGTCGTATTATGTTTGCAAACTGTCTATATATGAAGAAGTGACGATAACAACTGTCTCTTCAGTCGTGCATCAAAGTGGCGCTTGACTTTGTATCACCTGAGAATGTTCAGCAATGCATTCAGCTGACAGAGGAATTCCGTCTCCTACCCAAAAACCATAGATCTAAAGAAGACAAATTGGAGGTTTGTCGACCCAAAAGTCCGTTTCTTTTCATTTGTGATTAATATGAGAAGCTTGAATTCAAATCGGGTTTGTTTTAGGTGAAGAAAATGGCGATATATGCAGCGAGTGCAGCTCTGAATGAAGCCAGAGAACTGATGATGGATCCTGAACTAGTATCGACTCAAACGACAAGGCCAAACTAGAGTTTTTTTTCGCTCTTGAATAATTTGATCACGCATTCATCCCTTTCTATATATGATTAGATATATACACGGATTTCGATTCAGGTTATACGTATAACCATTCGATTGATTAGTACTAACTTGGGTTTTTGCACAGAAACGGGAAAAAGTCCCTTGTTATTAGGAACCCATTTGAGATACGGGAAAAAGATCCAGTCCACCTCAATAAACATCTTCCAAAGGCATACTTGGTGTTGAGCAACGTGAAGTGAAGCTTATATTAATATCATGTTTTTGAATTGTAGTTCCCTCGATACTTGAGCATTGTCAAGGGTGTTGTAGATTCCGATGATCTTCTCCTAAATGTTTCTCGAGAAATACTTCAAGAAAGTAAGGGCTAATTCTCAATTTTTTTCATTTTTTTATATTCTCTCTTCTTGATGTTTTTGAATTATATTCTCTCTTATTGATGTTTTTTTGTTTAGCACTTCACAAAAAGACATCGATGAAGTTCGCGATTTGTGGGCAAACTATTATCTTCAAAATTAGAAGTATGAGACATACATGTGGTATTCAATGTATGAGCTAAAAAGATTGGTTGTAGTAGGAAGAGATTTTATTATTGGTACATCGCGTAATTGTGTAGTTTTTTTTATCTAAGCTACTTATTTGTTTGGGATGATGACTACTTTTATGAAATATGGAACGTTTGATCGTCCAACTCGACGTTGTATAATTTATGAGATTTATTTTGGTTTCGGTTGGATTGCAGTTTCTTATAAAAAATACGGAAAACATTAATAATTGATATCATTTTCGGACTGATTACTATGACAATAAACATGGGTCAGACAAAAAACCTATGTTTGTACTATGACAATAAACATGGGGCAAACAAATAACCCATGTCTGTACTATGACAATAAACATGGGGCGAACAAAAAACCCATGTCTATATTTATAATAGACATAGGGCGAACAAAAAACCCATGTCTATAGTTTTTATAGACATGGGTTAATTTTATAAAGACATGGGTTAATTGAAAAACCTATGTCTATGTTTTAGATAGACATAGGACATACGACCCATGTCTAAGTATTGGACAATAGATGTCACTCAACTTAACATGGGTCGCGAAACCCATGTCTATTAGTTAAAACGACCCATGTCTATGTCATGTTTTGTAGTAGTGTAATTCCCTCGATTGGTACCTAAGACGGTGCGGGCTTGTCCGGTTAGGTTTTCGACGGGGATTGAATGGAGGTTGGCTCAGGCTAAGAGCACAATGAGTCACTACTCGTCGGAGAATGTGCTGGTGAACCAGCTGCGCATCGAGGATGTAAGTTTCCTTCTTACGGCTTGTTTTTACTTAGTTGCCCCCAGGATTAGGGTTGTTGAAAATGTCGGTTTTTTATCGTTTGTTTTGTCCTTTGGTTTAGTGTTTGCTTTCATTTTGAACGATTCACTTTTCTTTTAGTTGGCCAATTCGGCTGATGCTGTTCAGCCCCCAGACTACCCTTTGACGCTCCTCAGGGTTGATGTGGCTGGGGTAGCCTTTACAAAGCCTCTTTTCCCGTGTTCCGCTGAGGAGATGGAGGCTGGGATGAAGTGGCGTGACCGGGTATCGGTTTCTGTTTCAGATTTGGGCTCTAAGGGCCGGTTAGGTTTTGTTTGGCTAACTTGTATGGTTTTGCCTTTCAGGTTTTGTTAGCTTACCATCAGCGGTTGTGACAGGATCCCAACTGCTTCCGGACCTACACCTCGATGGCTTCCCGTGACACTTCGGGACCTTGATCGGTAAGTACGCGTACCTAAGGTTGGCTTTTAGGTTGTCTCTATGGTTTCCTAAAGTGCGGGTGACATTTGCAGGATACTCCTGATTTGGTGGGGCAACTGGAGACTCGGGTGACCGAGCTCGAGGCGGAAGAGGCCAAGTTGTTGTCGCTCCTGCCATCTCGGGATAATGAGATTGTCAAGCTTAAGGAGCAGCTTGCTCGCACTCCGGACAAGACCTCGACACAGGGTGAGACTAGGTTCAGGACCGAGGCGGAGAGGGAGGTTCATGCTACGGGCGCTACCGATGATGTGGGAGGGACTCCCGAGACAGTTACCCTAGATATGTTGTCGGGCAAGGATGGCATCGAGTCTCCTCTTTTTAAGCTGGAGGATCTAGGCTTGGATGATGACACTGGTGAGTTTGTGATAGCTATAAGCGTAGCTTCTAGGGGCCCTCTCTAGTTTGTAAACTCGGTTTGTGTTTGGATTTGTTTATTTTAGATTTCAGACTTTTAGTATTCTGATTGATTCGTTAGTCTTGTGTTTTGTTATGCTCTTGAAATGTTGACCTAGGTGACAACTAATCACTTCAAGTTCGGTTTGTTTGCAATTTCGTCGTAGTTTAGGACGTTTCAGAATGCGTTGAGATTGCATGAGAGTACGAAAATGCTTTTTTAGAATTCTTAAAATTCGTTAGTTTGAGCCGGGATTTGGATCAAGTAGTACGTCGATTAAAAGATTAGACTCGAGACGTGTAAAGATGTAAGAAAGACTTTGTAGCTAAGGTGTATCGACCGAGTGCGTGTCCGGTGTTAAGTTAGACCACTTTTGAAAAAAAAGTTAGACCACTTTTTATATCTTTGTGACAATATCGTGCTGGGCTACAGACGCGAATTGACAATGTCATTCGGGGCTATGACACGCCTAGGTGGGGTAGCTTATCCCCCTAAAAATAAAATAAACAAAACGCCTAAGTCCGGTGGACCCAATAGACGTAATGTATTGTCCGCGTGGACCTGTCATTCTTGCGCGGGCATTTCGGCTTTTGGAAAGGGGTTTAGCGACTTCCGGAGGTCGTTCCTGAAGTTCGGGGTTGTCGGATGTGAGATAAAGGTTCAAGATTTTGGAGAAGATCGTGTTACAGAATAAAGAAGCTATGTGGGCTAATGTCACTAAGCGCCCGACCGGAGACGGCGTTACCGGTCCTAGTATTTGTCAGTTCATCTAAACGGGCTGAGACTGATGAGACTCATATTTGAGAATGTGAGTGAGGAGGGGAAGTGAGATTGGCTGGGCTCACTTTTGGCTAGGGAGGTGGAAGCTTGCGTTAGGAGGGTCAATGGTGAGAGACTCAAGCAAGCACACCTGAATGGCAAGGGAAAGGAAAAGTTGGACCGGTAGAGCCCAGCCGTTTAGTACTATGTTGTATTAATTGATATTATATGGCGTATTAGTACTAGTTTTTGTAGGGTTTTGCTTGACACGTTGTCATTTTCCGGGGTAGCCAGATTTCGGATGCTCGATGTAAAGGGCCTCGACAAAGGCTTGATTTAACTGATTTTTTTATTATTAAGAAGCACATTTTTTTAATTTTGTTTTTCCTTTTTTTGTGGTGGCTCGCAACTCGATTCTTCATTTTGCCCGGAGTGCCCTTTCGGGTTTTCACCCCGTCCTCGGCTCGTCGTTTGTGCTTCATCATTGAAATCACTCGTTAATCAGAACATAGGGGGTTCCGATTTGCATGTGGATCGAGTAATCGATTTTGTCATTTTTCGTTGGTTGTACCCTTGAAAGGGTTGCCTACGTATCCGCTTTTAAAAGGAATCAAACCATGTTCGTAGTTCTTTATAAGAGTGAGTGATTTTGCTTTAGACTTGTTATGCCAATTATCGATGTGAGATGTTTAGAGTGTTTCGCATGGGTTTTCATCCTAGCTAAAAATTAATGTGAAATGGTTGGGTGTGACCCCTTGAAAGTGACAATTACCGAGATACCGCGTTTGGGTCAGGGCAACTGGTTTGGATGGTTTTGGAATGTGGAGCTAGGTAGTGAGTGGTTTCGATAAATCAAATTCTGGAGTTGATTTTGTGGAGTTAAGGCAATGGGGTTATGGTTTCGTGATGTGGTAGGAAAGGGGAAGCTGAGTAAAAATCACTCGGGCTTCGATCGGGCGGGACGTAAATTACGTGGGATCTAATTTTCATGTCTGGCCCTAATGGTTGGGATTATCTTATTGAGCTTGAATCCTCAAAATTTCGGACTGTCTTCTAACAAGTGTCTCGGGAAGGTCTTAAGGGTTGTAATGTAGGGAGGCTAGTATTTGGGTGCTAGCTGACTGGCCTGTTCATTTTTCATTTTTTTGTTTGGACTTAGCATTTGAAGTCGAGTTGAATGATTGGGGGTTTTATTTAGACCGTTGAGTTTGGTCTTGACCATTGAATTGGGTCGGTTTAGTTTGGCCTTCGTTTCATTTTTTTCTTTGGCTCCTTTTGGCCATTTCAGACTTCTTTTTCTTTTCTGTCAGACTAGCACCTATGGTGGGAATTGGTCTGTCTTTATTCGAGGGATATTTATTGCGGGAAATGAGTTTGCCTTCCGTCTTTGATCACAAGCTAAAAGACTATCTAGCTTTGTCATAGGATTCAGTAACGCTCGTTCTAAGGGATAGTTTGTGGCTTTCTGCACAAGGCATGGAATAGGTAAAAAAAGGAACACGGGATCTCTGTTCTTGTAACTCCTCGTTGTTTTGAGGTTCATTTGGTTGCTATCGATAAATGGCATAGTATCCAGTCGTAAGCGAGAAATGTATGTTTTAAATCAAGCAATTGTCGAGGCGCATTATAAAGGAAGAAAAGTTTATTTCTTTTTATTGATAGTAATAAGCGGGTTATGCGTCTGAGATATTGTTTTTGGGGAGGTGGAGGACTGATAAGTGTAGTTTGTAGTACCTAATTTGTTGTGTATTGGTCCCATTTTCCTTGTGGAATCGCTCCTTGGGAGCGGTTTATGGGCTACTTATGCTTCCTCTAGTTCGTTTCAGGTTCCCAAGAACATTCATGAAGAATTGGAACGATTCCGACTCGTTTCATACACTTTTTGGAGCCAACGAAGTGAAGGAACGATCACTCGATGCCTTGGATTCGATCCCGAGACCTTGGGACCCAATCCCGAGCCCCTTAGACTCGATCCCGAGACCCGAGAGTCGATGAGAAGCCCATGAGAAGCAAGGAGGGACCTTAAAGATCATATTGGAGGCCTACAAGACCCATCCCCGTCGGGAAGGACCTCATCCCGTCCGGGATGAGGTGCACAAAATGGGATGGTTCTGTTTTGAACCCGTCTCGGTCGGGACCAACTCGTCCCGGTCGGGATCAGACCGTCCCGGTCGGGACCATCTCGTCCCGGACGAGATGGCCCAGCTGCTGCGCGTGACTTCTTTTATCTTCCTCCTTCATTCTTGTAACCCTATAAATACTCCTCCCTTGTATTGTTTAAGGAGGATACTTTACCCTAGATTATTTTAGAGCTCTCTTAAGCATTCAAAACCCTAATTAGCCTCTCTTCATCTTTAATTAATCCTTAGTTAATCTTAGTCTAATCTAGTTAATTAGTCTTGTAATTGAGGAGATTCTTGAAAATTATTCCAAGCTTGACAAACTTGGAGTTTTATTTGGGTTTCTTATTAATTCAAGTCCTCATCTTCTTCATCCTCTTGTAGTGGGTATAATTTCTTTTCTCTTAATCTTTGTTAATCACTCAAGTTTTAATCTTTACATATTGTTTATTTGTTCTTGTTTGTTCATGATGAATGTTGGGTTATTTATGTTGATTTCTCTTATCATTGTTATAGTTAGTTTCATTATGAGTGAGTAGACTCTTTGTGGGGTTAGTTGGGGGATTAATTGTGGATTATAGGTGATTAGGGCTTGATTGTGGGTAAAGGTGTTTCCTTTGTAGCTAGTCACTTATTGGGCACACTATGTGTTTGTTGTATTGCTTGTGTGGGTAGTAGTGGTCAATGCTTCTTATACTTGCATTCTTCTTCTCATTGTTTGACCAATTTGTGATTGAATCCTTGTGTTTTGAGTAGCCTCTAGCATGAGTGTTCGGGTCTAGTCTTAGACACGAGAGTGCGGACTTTGGCTTTGGTGCGAGAGCACAAACCGACCTTAGTGACCAAGAGACACCTACACCCTTGATCACCCAATTACCCTACTACACTTAAGAACCCGACCTAACCCTACTCCCTTCCATACTTGATTCATCCTTCTAGTTAGTGATCATTTCTCTTGTTCATTGTTTAGTTGGTATTTAGACATTTCATTTAGCCTTGTTATAGCTAGTTTGTTATTAGTCTAGTCCTTACCTCTTCTCCCATCATAGATTGTCAATCATCATTCTCTTTGTGTTTGTTTGTGACTAGAGATGGCAATGGACCGGATCTGGACCGGGTCCACTAGGATCCGGACCCGGACCCGTCAAAATTACCCTAGATCCGGACCCGACCCGGACCCGGCCGGGTCCAAAATTTTAAGACCCGGATCCAGACCCGCCGGGTCCGGTTCGGGTCCGGGTCTACCCGCGGGTCTCACTATTTTATTTTATTTTGTCCTACATTCCTCATTTCTTTCAAATTTCAAATTTGCTGATATTTTTTATCACGTACAAAATTATCTACGACAAATATTGTACTAATAAATTAAACACTCTTACAAACTCATTCATAACGGTCTTAGGAAATGAACATTGAAATGGTGAGGAAAGAAGTGAAAGAGTGAGTTATTTTAGTAATTTAGTTGTTATGTATGTTGGTAGATTTTTGTTTTTTTTTTTTTTAATTAAAGTGTCGGGTCCACGGGTCGGGTCCGGGTCCAATATTTCAGACCCGGACCCAGACCCGGTTTTCAAAAATAAGATCCAGACCCGACCCGGATCCGCCGGGTCTGAAAAAATGAGACCCAGACCCGATCCATATGGGTCTGACCCGCCGGGTCTGGACCGGGTCCTGAACCCGTTGCCATCCCTATTTGTGACTTAGCCTTGATTTAGGTGGACCTAGTCTAGACTCTACAATACCGTCTCCGTGGACACGACCCGATTTACCCTAGCTACCGTTAGGATTAGTTGGTTGTATATTGATCGGTAGGACCCACGACAAATCCCTACCATCAATTTGGCGTCGTTGCCGGGGACGGTGCATGTTTAGACTTAGTTTGCTTATTAGCTAGACTTAGTTACCCTTCTTGTGCTCTTCTTCTATCTCTTGTGCATATTGTGTAGTTTTTCTTAGCTTTTTTTTCTCTTTGTCTTGGGAAGTGCTTGTTTATTGTCTTTGCCTAGTGCCCATAAAGCACTAGGTGTTCTCACGTTTTCTCTAGTGTGTAGTGTATGCCTAGGGGGGGAGGTGAATTCTTTCTCTTCAATCCAGAGCCGGAAAGACTCTTTAGAGCCTTTCGCCAACGGACGATTGGCCGGGTTAGAATCTCTCAACCAAGTGCTAGCAATACCACCGAAGAACAAGCTCAAGGATCCGACTTTATTGAGCAACCTCAAGGCAAACCGAAGGGATCTTCATAAATCCTTTTGGTACTTCTCTACCTAGTTCCCCCTCTACTTCTACATCAATACCGTCTACACTGTCCTCTCCCGCATATCCAATAATGCCCAAGTTCTCTTCACACTCAACGTTTAAGGAGGATGTCTTGCCCGGTCCAACCGCTTTACCGGAGGCATATACCGGCAACTTTGTGGCAAAGACTCAATTCATCCAATTGGTCGAACGAAGCCAATTTAGTGGGTTACCAACCGAAGATCCTCATCAACACATGGAAACCTTTTCGGACTATTGCGATGCTATCTCACAAACGGGAATAACCCAAGACCAAATCCGGTGGGTATTATTTCATTTCTCTTTGATCGGTAAAGCAAAGCAATGGTTCAAAGGGTTAGACATACAAGGCGACTCTTGGTATTGATACTTGGAAGAAGCTAGTATTGGCTTTTTACCAACAATTCTATCCCCCAGAGAAGACAAATCTATTGAGAGCATCTATCACGGGATTCCAACAACGTGATGAAGAAAGCCTCTATGAAGCTTGGGAAAGATTCAAAGCCTTGATCCGCTATTGCCCTCACCATGGTCTATCACAATGGTTCCTTGTTCAACAATTTTGGAACGGATTATATGAAGACTCAAGGGCCATACTCAATATGGGATCGAATGGAAGGTTTACCGAGGTGGATGATGACCAAACTTGGTCGAGAATAGAAGAGATGGTGGTCCACAATTCCCAATACTCAAAGCCAAGGAAGGCGAATCGAGGAGGTAGGCACGAGGTCGATGCCATCACACAACTAAGCATTGACCTTGGGGCTCAATTAAAAACACCCATGGAGACCATTGACAAGAAGCTCCAAAGCCACCTCAATCAAGTTCAAAGCGCTAGTTTCTCCAACCAACACTCGATTTATGAAGTTAATGCTTTGGGAGTTGTGCCTCATACACCTTATTGTGGGATGTGCGATACTTGTGGGATAGTTGGACATGAGCCTATACATTGTCGGGGAAGTATTGAGCAAGTGAACGCCTTTCAAGCGTTCAAGCAAGGTGCCCCTTATCCTAATATGTACCAAGCTTCCCATCAAGCTTCTCAAGAACAAGCTCTACAACACCGTCCCTATGTTCCACCTCCCTTAAGGGACAAAAATCAAGGATGCCAAGGTTATCAAGGCAACCCAAGGACATTCAACAACTTCAAGCAAAATAACCAAGGTACCTTCAACAACAATCAAGGATTCCAACAAGGGAATTTCAATCAAGGTGGTTTACAAGGAAACCCACATAACCAAGGACATCAAAACCACAACCATGGCAACAATCAAGGCCTTAATCAAGGCAACTCTCATGGGTTCCAAGGGAACCATCTACAACAACAAGCAACCCAAGGTAATCGACAAGAAAGCAAGCCAAGGAGTCGGTCTCCTACTCATGATTATGGCATTCCTCTAGCCATCACAAACACTCCTCATAACCAACAATCTCCCCCTCGGGATTTTGACATGCAAAGGTCAATGTTGGACATGCAAAGGAGTCAATTGGAGACACAAAGAACCCAACAAGAAATCATTACTCAACTTCAAAGGGATAACTTGGCAAGAGATGCTCATATGAAAATGCTCGAGACCCAAATAGCTCAATTGCTTCGGGTAGCTCTTTAAGGCAAAAGGGGCAATTACCTCCTCAAGGTGAAACGGCGAAATTCGAGCATGTGAATGCTATTACCACGAGGAGTGGTTCATCTTATGACTCCCCCTTACCCCTTAATGAGCATGTACCAATGAAAGAAGTTATGCCTCCAATTCAAGAAGATCCAAGCTTGAGAAATCCAATAGAGGAGCAAGTCTTATGGGAGATTGAGAAACCCCAAGAAGACAAGCTTCCCCCACTTCAAGGAAAAGACAAGGGTAAAAGGAAAGTGTCATTTGAGAAGTCCACCCCTATTGAGCAAAACAAGGTTCAAATCAAGTTGCCTTTCCCAACAAGGCAAATGAAGACCAAGGTGGATGTCCAATATGATAAGTTCCTTAATATTGTGAAGAAATTGGATGTGAGTGTCCCATTTACCGAGCTACTTACCCAAATCCCGGCATATGGAAGATTCATGAAAGAAATATTGGCTAGGAAGAGATCCGTCGACAAGGAAGAGACTATAGCGTTCACAAGAGTGGTGAGCGAGCTTATTCAAGGTTCTACGCTTCCCAATTTGAAGGATCCGGGTAGTTTCTTGATCCCTTGCACCATAAGCAACTTCAAAATCGAGAGAGCACTATGTGATTTGGGTGCGAGTGTAATCATCATTCCCTATTCCATTTGTGAGCGACTTGGGATGAAGGAGCTAAAAAGTACTTCCATTACACTCCAAATGGCCGATAGTTCCCTCAACCGACCATTGGGGATGTTGGAAGATGTGCCAATAAGAATCGGGAAGTTCTTCATTCCGGTCGATTTCCTCGTGCTTGACATGTCGGAAGATGCTATCACTCCCATTATCATTGGGCGCCCATTTCTACACACCGTCGGTGCTATGATCGATGTAAAGAACGGTAGGATCACATTTGAGCTAGGCGACGAGAAGCTCGTGTTTGACCTCCAAGGCAACACTTTGCCTACTAATGATGAGTCTTGTAAAATGATCCACGCCGTGAAAGACATCGGTCTAGGGGATGGGACGAGTAAAAGCTTGAAGAACGACTTCTATGGAATTGAGGACGATGATTCCGAGATTGGGGCGGATGAGTGCCCATATCATGAGTTTGAAGACAAGTGCCAAGACAAGAAGGAAGATGAGCCTCCGTTGGGGCCACATGAGGATAGATGGACGTTTGGGTATATACCGAAGGATCGAAAGTACAAGTTCAAGTCATTGAACTTAGTAGATCGGGATGCCCCGGGAACGTCGAAGCTAGGATGTGATGATACTTGGTGTGGAGGTTGGTATTCCACTAGCTTGATTGAAGACTTTGCAAGAGCCTTCGATTTGTTTCTTCGTGCCCTTGATAGAGATGGAATTGGTTATAGTGTTGTTGAAAAAGAATTGAAGAGTGCACCATCCTTGGTTTGACGCAGTTCCAAAAGAACCGTCCTATTGTATATATCTCTTCCTTGTAATATTTTTAGGTTTTGTGAAATTCTTGTGATTTGGTATTTTGATGAGTGATGTGAGGGAGGGATTCTGATGAATGTTTTGAGCCCATTTAATAGGTGTGAAGTGAATATGAATCCTAGAGAGGAGGGTTTATTGTTAGAGCTTGGATCGTGCGAAGGGGAGTCGGTTTTTGAAGCTTGGAACGAGCTTTTGGAGCTATAAAGGGTTAGAAGACTCTTCCCGGCCGAGAAGAGTGCATCCCGACCGGGAAGGATGTCATCTCGATCGGGATGAGTGTGCAAAAAATGGGGTTCTCTGGAGTGTCATCCCGATCGGGACGAGGGCTTCCCGACCGGGACGGACATGTCATCCCGACCGGGACCATCCATCCCGACCGGGATGATGCCTTGTTCCTCCTTTAGCCTCTTCTTTGTCATTTGAGCCCACCCTACCACTTTATACTCCCTCCCAACCTCCCTACCTATCCTTGCCCTTATCATATGACCTCTACACTTCATATACACATATTCACCTCATTTTCTCTTCACTTTACACCGACTTCCACATCAAAACCCACCTCCTTATACCTTTGTGCTCAAACCATGGAACCATATCGTGATTCGAGGGGAATAGCAATGACGACGATTAGCTACGTGCCGATATCGACCTATGAGACAATGGAGCGAGTGAGTTGCTACCCACATGGTACGACAACTATCCTTTCTTTTCCGTCTTTTGTTGCTTGTCCTCTTTTGTTAGCTCCCTTTCCCCTTATACACTTTTGTGTCATGGTGGCCCTCGGGGCCTTGGTAATTGTTGCTCCCGACTCTCGATGACGTGATTACATCGCGAGTCATTTCAAAATCAAAATTTACAAGATTTTCACCCTTTTTGTAGGACTTAGTCGGATTTGGGCGGAATCCGGGCTAGGTGACTTGATTACACCTAGTCCTCCCCTCCCTTTCCTTTTATTTCTTTCTTTTTATTTCTTCCCCCATCCATATCTTTTCTTGTCTCGGCCCATGGTGACTTGACTACACCCCGGCCGGACACATTTTACCCTTTTCTCCACTTTTCTTTTTGGTTTTTAGCTTTATTTTCGTAGTTTCTTTTCTTTTGTGTCTCCATACACTACGGTCGAGCATGAGGACATTGCTCGGCTTAAGTGTGGGGGAGCGATATTCTATCATAGTTAGTTTTGTTTTTGTAGTTTTTCCGAAAAATCTTTTAAAAAACCCTAAAAATTTGAAAAAATTTCACAAAAATCAAAAAGATTTTCTTTTGTGTGTTTTCCTTTTGTGTCGCTATGTCGTATATTTGTTGTGTTGTGCGTGTTTTGCCTCCCTTTTTCCTTATAGGTTGCTTAATCACCGATAGCTTTGGAGAGCTTTCAAGACATCCGGTAACATCTTTCATCCCTTTTCCCTCTTTGTCTCTTGTGGAGTTTGGAGGAGATTTGTGATGATGTGTGCTCGGGTGGAGCTTTGTGCATATTAGTGGGTGATTGGTCGCTTATTTAGAAATTCTGGCTGGTGTTTGTTCTCTTTGTGTGTTTGTTTTGTTTTGTTTTGTTTTGGTGCCTTTGGTCTCTTTTTCTTTCGTTCTTGTCTCGTCTTTGTTTTGTGATGTGTACTTGTGTCTCGTGTGTAAAAAGGTTTTCGAAAACCCGGTTTAGGGGCTAGTGTGCAAGATTTTACTTTCCCTTCCTAGCAATATGAGTCGAGTCTTGGACTTTAGTCTAGTAGAATGACCCTAAATCAATGATTTCGTTCGTTTCTTACCTTGAGTCCACCTAACTTACTGGGGATTTACTACGGGATTTGCATTTTGACCATTATGACCACCCATGGTGTGAAAAGGTCTTGGTTGCCGAGTCCCGTCCCTTAGGTGACCGTGTTTGAAATCGTTTGATTAGTCCAAGTTTCTCCCCTTTTTGTGGGTTTGAAGGGAAAGCGCGCTCCCGACATACCCATTCCCCTACCTTCTACACATATTCACAAAATAAGTTGGAAATTGTTGAAATTTCTTTCTTAGTTGCAAAAAGAAGTGCCTACAACACAAAACCAAGCCAGAAGGGCAAACCAAAAGAAAGAAAGAAAAATGAAAAGAGGAAAAGAAAGAAAAGAAAAGAAAGAAGAAAAAGAAAAGGCACAACAAAAGAGAAAAAAAAAATACAAAAGAAGAAAAAGAAGTGGCATAGCAATTCAAAAGCCAAATGCAAAAGAAAAGAATGCCAAAAGAAAACCATCTCACAAAAAGAACCCTCACCCTAAAAAATAAGCCTTTTTCCGACTATTACCGTGAAGAGCCTACCAAAGGACCGAGTCCCTAGGAAGGATGATAGCGGTAATGGTCGGTCTTCCCTCATTTTGCAATCATATCCACCGTTTTACTTGGACTACTTGAGCGGTTTTGGGCATGGGACGACCCTCTTAGCTCATTGCTGAAGGGGGCGGTGTCTCACTTACCTACAGTGTCGACTAACACCGTGGTTCATCCCTTTTCCATTCCGCCAATCGTCCCATAGTACGTTCTTAGAAGGTTAGGAGGAACCTAGGCAAGTTACCAACGTTTTTGTTGCTTTGTCGTCATACTATTTGGGTTGTGTCCATTTTGGTTTGTATTGCTAGCTTGGGAACGTTGTCACTTGCCTTGAGTCCTAAACCGGTGCTTCTTCCACCGCTTTTTAGAGGGAAGCGGTATTTGTTTCTTTTTTTTGGGTGCAACCTTTTGTTTGTTTGTTTATGTGTTTTTGTGTCCGGTTGCATCCACGGTTTTGTCGCAAGACCTCACTTGCCTTGTGGAGAGCACTTGTCCTCTAAGTGTTCTTGCGTGATTTGAAAGGGCGTAGGGTGCGCTAATACCCGCTCGGCTAGTTTAGTAGTTAGTTTGTGCTTACTCGAGGGCGAGTAAGGGTTAAGTGTGGGGGAGTTGATAAGTGTAGTTTTTAGTGCCTAATTTGTTGTGTATTGGTCCCATTTTCCTTGTGGAATCGCTCCTTGGGAGCGGTTTATGGGCTACTTATGCTTCCTCTAGTTCGTTTCAGGTTCCCGAGAACATTCATGAAGAATTCGAACGATTCCGACTCGTTTCATACACTTTTTGGAGCCAACGAAGTGAAGGAACGATCACTCGATGCCTTGGATTCGATCCCGAGACCTTGGGACCCGATCCCGAGCCCCTTAGACTCGATCCCAAGACCCGAGAGTCGATGAAAAGCCCATGAGGAGCAAGGAGGGACCTTAAAGATCATATTGGAGGCCTACAAGACCCATCCCCGTCGGGAAGGACCTCATCCCGTCCGGGATGAGGTGCAAAAAATGCGATGGTTCTGTTTTGAACCCGTCCCGGTCGGGATCAGACCGTCCCGGTCGGGACCATCTCGTCCAGGACGGGATGGCCCAGCTGCTGCTCGTGACTTCTTTTATCTTCCTCCTTAATTCTTGTAATCCTATAAATACTCCTCCCTTGTATTCTTTAAGAAGGATACTTTACCCTAGATTATTTTAGAGCTCTCTTAAGCTTTCAAAACCCTAATTAGCCTCACTTCATCTTTAATTAATCCTTAGTTAATCTTAGTCTAATCTAGTTAATTAGTCTTGTAATTGAGGAGATTCTTGAAGATTATTCCAAGCTTGACAAACTTGGAGTTTTATTAGGGTTTCTTATTAATTCAAGTCCTCATCTTCTTCATCCTCTTGTAGTGGGTACAATTTCTTTTCTCTTAATCTTTGTTAATCTCTCAAGTTTTAATCTTTACATATTGTTTATTTGTTCTTGTTTGTTCATGATGAATGTTGGGTTATTTATGTTGATTTCTCTTATCACTGTTATAGTTAATTTAATTATGAGTGAGTAGACTCTTTGTGGGGTTAGTAGGGGGATTAATTGTGGATTATGGGTGATTAGGGCTTGATAGTGGGTAAAGGTGATTCCTTTGTTGCTAGTCACTTATTGGGCACACTATGTGTTTGTTGTATTGCTTGTGTGGGTAGTAGTGGCCAATGCTTCTTATACTTGCATTCTTCTTCTCATTGTTTGACCAATTTGTGATTGAATCCTTGTGTTTTGAGTAGCCTCTAGCATGAGTGTTCGGGTCTAGTCTTAGACACGAGAGTGCGGACTTTGGCTTTGGTGCGAGAGCACAAACCGACCTTAGTGACCAAGAGACACCTACACCCTTGATCACCCAATTACCCTACTACACTTAAGAACCCGACCTATCCCTACTCCCTTCCATACTTGATTCATCCTTCTAGTTAGTGATCATTTCTCTAGTTCATTGTTTAGTTGGTATTTAGTCATTTCATTTAGCCTTGTTATAGCTAGTTTGTTATTAGTCTAGTCCTTACCTCTTCTCCCATCATAGATTGTTAATCATCATTCTCTTTGTGTTTGTTTGTGACTTAGCCTTGTTTTAGGTGGACCTAGTCTAGACTCTACAATACCGTCTCCGTGGACACGAACCGACTTACCCTAGCTACCGTTAGGATTAGTTGGTTGTATATTGATCGGTAGGACCCACGGCAAATCCCTACCATCAAGGACAGTTCCCCTCGCACCTCCTGACTCGATGTAAAAACAAAAGACATTTATTATACTATTAGATTTAGGCCCTAAGACGAACTAGACTCCGACTCAGACACAGATTTACTCGTCTTGGCTGATGCCCGTGCGTTGTTGGGATCTTCCTTAATATTCAGGACATTCTCCTCTATAGGGTTGAAGTGGGAACAACGATGGTGTCGTCAAAGGCAGCGTGAACGCTAAAGGGGTTTGCGGTATCGTTTGGTTTCTCGGGTGGAGGGAGAGGGATAGTCCCATTTTCTATCATACCTTGTACGGTACGCTTGAGCCGAAAACAAGATTCGGTATCATGCTCATTGCCACGGTGGTAATGGCAATATTTATTGGCATTCCATGACTTTGCCCTTTTGTCTACGGGTGGGTCCGCAGTAGGACCTATGGGCTCGAGCTTCCCTTAATCGATCAGATGCTCAAGAGCTTCGGTGTAGGAAGAATTGATTGTGGCGAATTCCCTCGATGGTCTTTCTACTTTGTTGGATGTGGTTTTATAATGTAATCCCCTAAAAATTCTAACGCCATACAGTGGCGGAAACACTGTAGAAGTGGGATTATAACACACTGTAGCTATGTTTTGATTAAATAAAAATGGTAAGTCAATACATAAGCCATAAAATAAAAATGGCTACAAAATAAATAAATAAATAAAATCCATAAAAAGGGTTTTAACAATCCATAATACAGTGATCTGATTAAAACAAGCAGGATCCATAACTGCTCGCTAGCCCACCCGAAGGAAAACACATATACCTTCCATGTTTAAAACATAACAGCCACAATCAGTGGGGAGCAACGTAAACGTTCTCCCAGCCGTATAACAGGATTTTAAAACTGTAATTACTATTATAGAAAAATAGTAAAAATGGAAAACAGTAAAACACATTATAATAAAAATAAACTTTCAGTGAAAAACTTCACGTATCAAAACTGATGAGGGTCGGCAGCCTGCACCGGGTCATCCACCGGGCAAACCCCCAGGGGACAACTTCAGACAGTCGCCTGCCCGGCAGGGCGATGCGGCCTGCTCAACCCAGCCTTCACATAACCCTTACCTGCCTGTCCTCTGGGGAAATCCCCGCAGGCAGGGCAGGGACCACCAAGGGGCCCCTCCGTCATTTCGCCTAAGGTAAATGAGAATGAGTGGATGAGGAGAAGCCACTTGTCACCTCCTCATCCACCCATCCTCTTTCTACTTCCCTCTCTTGTAGGAAGGTATATATACACATATATTTCCCACTTGAGAGGGGTTGAATTTTCTCTCTCTAGACTTTCACTCAAAAACCGCCGCCTAGCTCCTCACGAACTAGGTTTCTTAAGGCATTTTCACGGATTGACTTAGGCATCGGAGAGGGTTCCCTCGGACACCTCCGAGGCCCTGTGCGTTCATTGTGCAGGGAGCAGTTCACACTCGCCGGGGAGGTCCGATCACCGGAGTGAAGAGAAGGGGAGACCGAAGGAAATTGAGCGATCGTCACATTAGAAGCATTACATCTTAGAGACCCGAATCCGTTGTCGGGTTAATTGTTTCCGATACCGGAACAATTTGGCGCCGTCTGTGGGGATATCTGGTTGTATCCACGAATTACCCACAAAAAATCAACCATTCCCAAATACAAAACTAACCAATTGAGGCAATCATGCCTGAGATTGTTGACGCTAGTGTAGGGGTAGGTCTGCCGGTCCCACCGGTGAACCCCCTATACGGCATGCCGCAGCCAGAAAGAGCCCCTGCCGCCGCGATCCTGGGGGTGGGGGAACCAGTCTACTGGGCATGCCAAATACAGCTGTGGCACCAAGGCAGGGGGCACATCCAAGGCACACCCAGAACCTAACCCCAGCTCAGATGGTACAGACAGCTGCCTTCTTCTCCGCAATGCTCAACCAGGAATTCACCCCTGAGGACTTGCTAGGCAGGGTCGCAACGACCCCCAGGCAGCCCCGCTCAGTAAGCAGAGAGGGGGCTGGGGGAACGAAGCGAACCGCCGCCAGAAACGCCCAGAGGAAAGCAAGGAGAACAGCTCAAGTATACGCACAGGTACAGAGGCGTATCACAGCAGGCAGCCAGGAACCGCCTGCTCAACAACAGGCGTTCTCTATACACACTACGGAGTCCACGTCCAGGGAGAAGAGCGGTCTGTCTTAGGGACTGCAGGATCGAATGAGGCACAGGGAGCCTGCGTCTAAACGCCTAGGAGAGAAGCAGGGCGGAGTCTTCTCCAGGTTAACGCCAGCAGTAAAAGGACAGCCAGCTCCAGGGCTGTCCCAGAGCCTGCAATCTAGGCTTAACCAGGGGCAGCCGCTCGAATCAAGGTATCACCAAGATGACAACCTCGGTCAGTCCCGGAGAAAACGGTCCAGGCAACCCTCCCCTGACACAGAGGACGAGGCAACGAGCAGGCGACCACCAAGGCACCGCTCCCCCAGTACGAGGAAACCGAGCCCTAGACAGTGGGATGTCCACGGTAACCAGTCTGGGGAAAGCAGGTCACGAATGGTAGGCAGGCCCACGAAGACTCCTCTCCATCCTGACGTACAAGAGTATCCCATCCCGAAGATCATGATGCCCACCGTCAAGTTTGACGGGACTACAGATCCAGAGGACCATCTGACAGCATTTGAAAGTCACATGGACATGTATGATGTTGATGATGCAATCTGGTGCAAAATCTTCCCAACCACCCTTGTAGGACTTGCACAGGGATGGTTCAGGGACCTTCACCAGGGGTCGATCAGCTTCTTTATAGAGTTAGTTGAGGCCTTCCTTGAACAATGCGCAGGGAACAAGAGGAGACGACTCACTCGGTTTGACCTTATGACCCTGAAGCAGAAAAAGGGCGAGAGCATCAGGGAGTACCTAAAGAGGTTCAACTTGTCCTACCAGCAAGTCAGGGAGATTGATGACTCAACTGCTGCCTACGCCCTGACAATCTCCCTGCTCCCAGGTGAGATGAAGAACCAGATGATCAGGGCCCAGCCTGAAACCGTGGCCAAGGCCAGAAAAATTCCCGAAGGGTTCATTCTGCAGGAAGAGTTTCACAGCCTGCCGGACACCCCTGCAGGCCAAGCAAGGCCGCAAGGGGGACCACAAGGCGGACGTGGCAGGAACGAACCGGGCAAACAGAAAGGGGAGGGGGATACCCCCCAAGAAAGAGCGCACAGCTTACCAGCCAAGGTTTGACAGCTACACGGCCCTCAACAGGCCAAGGGCAGAGATCTTTGAGCTGGAGAAGAAAACAGCAAAGTGGAATCGCCCGAATAAGCCGCGCAGCCCAAAGGGGGATCCTAAAAAATTCTGCACGTTGCATGATTGCATAGGTCACACCACTGAGGAATGCCGACACTTAAAAGACGAGATAGAAAAGCTCATAAGAAACGGCTGGCTGAGTAACTATGCAGCGAGGAACAAGTCCCAAAAGGAGGCGACAGACAAGCCTGAGGGTTCGGCCCAAAATCGCATGATAATTCATGTAGTGTCAGGGGATGCAGAGGGACGAACAAGCAGACGAAGCCAGAAAAGGCAGATCCGCGAATTACGGAATCGGATTTGCTACGCCGAGAAGGCAGGAAGCCCGAGGGGCACGACCCTGAGCATCACTCCTGAAGACGCAGGAAGAGTAATATATACCCACACAGTGATCCTTTGGTCCTAACTCTTGCGATTAGCAATCACATTGTCAAGAGATGCATGGTGGACACTGGCGCCTACACGAACCTCTTATACAAAGACGCCTTTGAAAGAATGAACTTAGAAAAGAGACACCTTAAACCGGCCCCTGGATCTCTATATGGGTTCAGTGGGGCAGGCGTGCTTCCCATGGGGATTATCGACTTACCAGTAACGTTCGGGGAAGGGGCCTCTACCAGGAATGTTAGGGCGTCATTTGTCGTGGTGGATGCAAAGTCTGCATACAACGCCCTGATAGGGCGGGCCACCCTGGACGAGATCGAAGCCGCCATATCAATCAGGGCCCTCACCATAGCCTATGTGACAGACTTTGGCATGGAAGGAAAAGTTCACGGGGATCAGGAGTCAGCCAGACATTGCTATTCTGTGGCCCTGCAAGCCCATGAAACAGAAAGAAAGGGAAAACGAAAAGTCGATACTTCCCCTAGCAGGGGGGGTGAAATCCCGGCTGCTCAGCAAACAGCAGCCCACCTGGAGCCTGAAGGGGAAAGCGTGCTGGTGGACTTAGAACCAGGGAGGCAGGTCCTCATAGGGGCCGACCTAGAGGAGTCCTACCAGAAAGAGTTGGTCGCAGTCTTGAGAGAAAATAGGGACGTGTTCGCCTACTCGGCAGATGAGATGTCAGGGGTCGACCCGGCTTTTATTGTTCAGAAGCTGAACGTTAATCCGGAGGCCCGCCCTGTAAAGCAGAAGAAAAGAAATATGTCCGCAAAAAAAGACATGGCGATAAAAGAGGAGATAAAAAAACTCTTGAAAGCGGATTTCATCGAAGTCTGCGATTACCCCGAATGGTTGGCAAATGTTGTGATGGTGAAGAAGTCGTCAGGCGCATGGAGAATGTGCGTAGACTTCACCAATCTTAACAAAGCCTGCCCAAAGGACTGCTACCCCCTGCCCAGAATAGACCAACTGGTAGATGCCACTAGTGGATACACCACGTTGAGTTTTCTAGATGCATTCTCAGGGTACCATCAAGTGTACCTCTGGCAGCCTGACAGGGTGAGGTGCGCCTTCATAACCAGCCATGGAACGTACATGTATAAGATGATGCCATTTGGACTGAATAATGCAGGCGCCACGTATCAGCGGTTGGTGGACAAGGTCTTCGAAAATCAAAAGGGGAGGAACTTAGAAGCCTATGTCGATGATGCAATTGTCAAAAGCAAAGGAGACAGGGAGCACCTGGCGGATTTGCAAGAAACCTTCTCCTCCCTGCGCTCCTACAAAATGAAGTTGAATCCAAAAAAGTGCACGTTCGGAGTCCGATCTGGCAAATTCTTAGGGTTCTTAGTCAGCTCAAGAGGAATAGACGCCAATCCCGAGAAGATTCAGGCAGTCTTGGATCTCCCAGAGCCTAAGACTATAAGGGACATACAACGGCTGACAGGCAGGATGGCTGCCCTGGCTCGCTTCATCGCCAGATCAGCAGACAAATCGACCCCTTTCTTCAAAGTATTAAAAGGCTGCTAAAACGGGCAATTGAGTTGAGCAGACTGGGGATATCATACCAACCCAGGACAGCCATCAAGGTACAGGCCTTGGCAGACTTCCTGGTTGAATGTTCTCATTCAGGGGAAGAGGAGCCCCCTGCCGGAGAATGGATAGTATACACTGACGGGTCCTCAACGGCCAATGGTGCAGGAGCAGGTGTCGTACTGACCAGCCCTGAAGGAGTGGATTTTGAGCATGCGCTCAGATTCACCTTCCTTGCATCGAACAACGAGGCAGAATATGAAGTCGTACTTGCAGGGATAAATCTAGCCAAGGCAGCAGGCGTAGAGCGGATTATATTAGCGACTGACTCTCAGCTCATTGCCAATCAAATCAACGGAGAGTATGAAGCTAGGGACCAGGCCATGGCCGCCTACCTAGAAAAGGTGAAGCAGGAACTATCAAACCTGAAATCATACGAAGTCAGGCAAATACCCCGATCACAGAATAATCGGGCGGACGCCCTATCAAAACTGGCCAGCTCTAGCCTACAGGACATAAGGAGATCAGTTTGGTAGATGTTGTACAGGAGAAATCCACTGCTACTTTTCAGGCAGTCAACATCATCGAAGAGGAGCAGAAGAGCTGGATGACCCCCCTCATTCAGTTCAAAAAATATGGCACCCTACCGTCTGATCCAGTGCAAAAAAGGAAAGTGCAGACCAGAGCAACGTGGTTCATAATAATTGACGAAGAGCTGTACAAAAAATTCTTCACTTTCCCCCTGCTCAGATGCCTGAGGGCAGAGCAGGCCACTGAAGTTTTGGATGACATCCACTCAGGGATCTGCGGGCATCACATTGGAGGAAGATCATTGGCCCACAAAGCCCTAAGGGCAGGCTACTATTGGCCTACCATGTTAGCAGATGCAAAGAACTTAACCCAAAAATGCAGAAAATGCCAACTCTTCGCCCCATCTATTCATGCCCCAGCCCAAGAGCTTAGGCCAATTCTGTCTCCCATTCCTTTCGCTCAATGGGGGATGGACATACTAGGCCCCTTTACTGCGGCCACGGGAGGACGGAAGTTTCTTATCGTAGGAATTGACTACTTTATAAAGTGGGTTGAGGCCGAGGCAGTCCCTAACATCTCTGAGCCTGCAGTCAGAAAGGTCATCTGGAGAAACATCATAACCAGATTCGGCCTGCCAAAAATGCTAGTATTTGATCATGGGAGACAGTTTGATAACGACCCCCTAAGACCCTGGCTGGAGAGGAATGGAATAACAGTCGCCTACTCTGTCGTCTGCCACCCACAAACCAATAGGCAGGCCGAGGCCGCCAACAAGCAGATCCTAAATGGGCTCAAAAAGATGGTGGATGATCTCAAAGGTAGGTGGGCAGACGAGCTACCAAGTATACTTTGGTCAATAAGGACCACCAGAAAGGAATCAACAGGTCAGACGCCATTTGGCCTGGTGTATGGAGCAGAAGCTTTATTACCCATCGAGGTACGAGTTCCTACCCTACGGTCTCAGCAGTACAATAGAGCTGACAATGATGCAGCAATGGCCGAAGCCCTAGACCTGGTCCATGAAGTCAGGGAAGAGGCCAGCATCAACATAGCCGCCTATCAGCAAATAATGAGAAAGACATACAACAAAAGGGTTCATGAGAGAAGGTTTCAAATAGGCGACATAGTACTGAGGAAAACGCGGGCTGTAGGAAGATCCAGAGAGCATGGCAAGCTAAGTGCCAACTGGGAAGGCCCATATCAGGTGACCCAGATTTTGGGACCAGGCACATACAGAATCGCCAACCCAGAAGGCCAGGAGCTGGGCGCGCACTGGAACGCCGACACCCTGAAAAGATACTATGTTTAACCGAGTTAAGAAAATCTCGTCTTTAGAAAAATACTGGCGGAGAACGATCAGAATGGAATGTCGACGGCTCCGACCACCCTTATGTTTAAACAAGTTTTTTTTAATATAAAACTCAAGAGTTCATACTCGTTATCTGTTTAAACTTGGGTTCTCACACACAAACGAGCAGGGGGCAATAGGGGGAGGCCCCCCTGTTGCTAGAACCAAGGAAAATGGACCCCCCCAACAAAATTCTAAACCCCTCTACCTACCTCTGGGCCGGAAGGGAGCAGGCCCCACGCGCCGGACTAGCAAGGACTGGGGGCAATTCCTCCAACCTTGTATAAAAAACGCAAAAAAGCCCTCCCTGCCTACCTCTAGGCAGGCAGGGGGCAGGCCCCCTGAACTTCGAGCAGAAGCCAGGAACAGGCCAGGCAACGCACAAATAACAAGGACTGGGGGCAATTCCCCCAACCTTTTATAAAAAACGCAAAAGCCCTCCCTGCCTACCTCCGGGCAGGCAGGGGGCAGGCCCCCTGGACTTCGAGCAGAAGCCCGGGACAGGCCAGGCTACGCACAAATAACAAGGACTGGGGGCAATTCCCCCTACCTTGTATAAAAAACGCAAAAAACCATCCCTACCTACCTCTGGGCAGGCAGGGGGCAGGCCCCCTGGACTTCGAGCAGAAGCCAGGGACAGGCCAGGCTACGCACAACTAACAAGGACTGGGGGCAACTCCCCCAAACTTGCATAAAAAACGCAAAAACCCTCCCAGCCTGCCTCTGGGCAGGCAGGGGGCAGACCCCCTGAACTTCGAACAGAAGCCAGGGACAGGCCAGGCCGCGCCCAACCAATAGGGACTGGGGGCAGGCCTCCTAGCCTTGTATAAAAAAACGTAGATTCCCCTCTCTGCCCCCAGACGGGCAGAGGGCAAGCCCCTGGACTTCAACCAGAAGCGAAGATCAGGCCATACTCTAAGGAAGGAAAAAAGCAGACTGAAGCAAGAAAAAACATTTCATAGCAGATCCATAGAGAATAAAATGTTTTCACAAAAACACAGGGCAAAGATCCAAAGAAACTAAATATTACAGACGACTAGCCATAGCAAGACTCAACACAAAAAACAGAGTTATTTCAAGAAAATCTAAACATTATGAGCATCCTGGCTAGGACCAGCAGCCGCCTCGAAGGGTTTGGCTGCCCGAGCCTCGTTTTTAGCAGAGTAAAGATTTCGGAAGGCCTCTTCGTCAAAAACAGGGAACATCTCCCCAATCACCTCCATCACCAGCTCCAGGGAAGAGTTGGCCCCGCTCTCAAAACTTGCGTCCACCGCAGCTTCAGTCTCCTCCAAGAGGGCATCCTTTTCCTTCTTCCATTCACTCCTGGCCTGCTCAAGGATTGAATCAGCTTTAGACAGACGTTCCTCCAAATCAGTTGTCCTCCTTTTAAAGTGCTCCATCTCAGCCAAGGAAAGGGTAGCTCGCTCCATCGCCAGGCGACTCTCCTTCAGCTCAGCCTCAAACTTGGATGCTTCCCTCACAGCCTTCTCCCCTTGAAGCTTCCACCGGCCTGCCTGATTCTTCGCCTCCTCTAGCTCGCTCTCCTGCTTCGCCAGCTTGTCTTTCAAATTATTTATCAAGGCTATATCCCTCTCAACCATAGCCAGACGATCAGGAGGGGGATCCCCGGGTGTAACAGTCAGCTCTTCATCGCTCAGGCGGCTGAGAGCCGCCAGCTCAGCAGATGCCAGCAATACCTTGGAGGTACGCTGGATATAATGAGTTACTTGGTGGGAAGTCGAAGTCACAGACTTAGTAAGACGGTCGGCCAAAACGGCACCAGAATCGGAGAGCAGGCCCGACACGTCAACACTGTCGCCGGCAGTATAGTGAAACTCCGTGTTTTCCTCCGGAAAAAGGGTGCTCGGAATGTCACGAGCAGGGCGTTTTACCTCAGGAGTATCAACATCAGCCTCCAAGTCCACCACAGAAGCAGTCCCTGAGGGCTCCCTATCCCTTTTCCTTCTCAGCTCCAAGGGAACACTCTCCCCAGTCCCCTCGAAATTCGCGGGACGCGATCCCCGGGAAATACGATTCCCAACTGAAGAGTCACCCTGCCTACATCCAGGGGAAGGAGTTGCCCCTAAGGTAACCTCAGCCTCCCCATCCCGGATACTAGGGGAAGGAGTCGCCGGTTTTGCTGACGGCAGTCGTGGAGGAAGAGGGAGCCTCCGGCCAGCAGAGAGATCTTTTACGAGCCTCATTAAACTTTTTTCCCCTTTCTTGAAACTTGAAGGAAGGGAAGGACGCTTCGAAACAACGACAAACTCTTCGCTGAAGCCTAGCCTCTTAACCTGCTTCCTTGTCCGACGACGAGAAGCGGAACCTGCAGGAAAAAAAGGGCAGTCAGCTAAAAAAGCAGAGAGATGAAAGTCTCAGGGAAATTGCGCCGGTGAAAGCCCCCCAAAACTACCTTGGAGGCTAGGGATCAGGCCCAATGGGAGCAGATATTCGTCTTTGGCTATGAGCTTCGCGTGGGGGAGCCAGAAAGCAGGGCCACAAATGCCAGACTTATCCACAATAATCTCGAACTTCTTGACTAGTTTCTCTTCTTTCTCACTCAGCTTTACCTCCAAGGCCTTCCCTCCGACGCTTGGATGATACTCTTCACGAGTCTCCATGCGGGTATGAACGTGATTCCTAAAGTGCCTAGGAATCCGCCACCCGGAAGCACTGTGTACATACAAAAAATTGTTCTTCCAGTCTTTCAGGCTACTTAAAGCCGGCCAGACTAGAGCATATTTTTTCTGCCTCTGGAGGGACCAGTACACAGGGGAACCATCTCCCCCTGACGAAGACACCATTTGCAGCCCAACCATAAAACGAAGGGCGTCAATATAAGGCCCCTCACCATGAAAAAGGCAGGTCCAAGTATAGGCTATCAGGGACCTAATGGCTGAAGCAGTCAGTTGGGCCATGGCCACATTCATCCTTCTGAAGGTCTTCTCCAGGAAGGGGTGAGGACGGAATCGCAGGCTGAATTCCAGGCTTTTATGATAAACAGCCACACAACCATCAGGGGGTGATGGTAGGGGATTTGTCGCGGGATCCCGCCACCAAATAATTAACCGGCTATTCCTACGGTAGATAGGGCAAGTCGGGTCGAATCCACGGGGACGGTAATGTATAGCCTAGACTAGGTCGGCCCAAATACTAGACTAAGTCAACGAGCTAAGCTAAACTAGAAAATGATATAAGGGGGGCAAGGCTAGACTATGACTAAGAAGAACAACTAAGGAAAACGGGCTAGGATTAGGTCGGGGTCAAAGGGGTAACAGAATGGTCAAGGAAGAGCTAGAGCGAAGGAGGTAGTAGGGTGATCTAGGTTGGTCCGGGCTCTCGCAACTTAGACCGACCTAGAGGTTCCACATGGAACCCATGTCGGCGACACACATGACAAAGGAAGGCAAGAAAAACAAGCATTCTAACCTACTTAGTCATTCAAGCATTCCAACAAACATGTGATATGCATCAAACCAAGAGGAAACCCAAATCTTCCACCAACATCTCCAACAAACCCTTAATCACCCAATTAACACCCTAATCACCCTACTAACCCTAGCAAGAACACTACTCTAACATAATCAACTTAAAACTAACAAGAACAAGATGAATCAACATAAACATCAAAACATACATAAAGATACTAGTGAAAAAGATGAACTAAGAACAATACAACAATCAAAGATGCAAACTTGGATGAATTAAACAAGATAAAGAGTAAAAGGAGAAGAATATTGTACCAAACTAGTGAAGAGGAAAGATTGAAACTTGCATTAATGAAGAAAACCCAAAACAAACCACCAAGATTGTCAAGCTTGGATGGATCTTGAAGAATTCCCTTAATACAAGTACTAAACTAAGATTAACTACTAATTACCGACTAATATACACTAATCTAACCTAAAAATAGTCTAGGGTTTAGTGGGAAGTCAAGAACCTAAGCTTTACAAAACAAGGGAAGAGTATATATAGGGTTACAAATGGAAGGGAGAAGAAAGAAAGGAAATGCGGGCAGCAGCAGCATGGTCCCGATCGGGACGGGTTCAACCCGACCGGGACGGACCTGTCATCCCGACCGGGACGGGTTGGTCCCGACCGGGACAGCCTGGCAGTGACACCTTCAAAAGCGCACTTCATCCCCGACGGGATGAGGTGCATACCCGTCGGGGATGAGTCTTGTAGGCCTCCAATATGACCCTTTTGGTTCCTTCTTGCCTCACATGGACTTCTCATCGATTCTCGGGACTCGGGATCGGGTCTCGTAGGCTCGGGATTGGGTCCCAAGGTCTCGGGGTCGATTCCAAAGCTTCGAGTCATCGTTTCTTTATCTCGTTGGCTCCAAAATGTGTATGAATCGAGTCGGAAACGCTCCAACTCTTCCAAATGGGTCTCGGGAACCTGAGACGAACTAAAGGAAGCATAAGAAGCCCATAAATCGCTCCCAAGGAGCGATTCCACAAGGAAAATGGGACCAAAATACTACGAAATAGGCACTACAAACTACACTTATCAGGGGGGCAGCACACTGTGTCCTTCTCCCCTGGAACTATGACCGTATATCCCTCCTCGAAGTTATAAAACTTCTCAATCTCCCCAGCAGCATTACTTTCTAAAATTAAGTCCCGGTTCTTGGCTTCGGGGTAGGTTTTCAGAGGGATCAAGTACTTTTTCTTGTCCAGATAATAATTTCTCCTTTTCTCCCTGGGAATGAGGGGGCCGGCAATCGTGGAGGGGTCCACCTCCAGTGCCTCGTCGTCAGAATCAACGACGTCGAAGGGAGCAGGTTCGGGGGATTCAGCACCATCCCCCCTTTCAAAGCGGTCCTCCTCACTGGGCCTAACCCCAGAAGAGGAGGCTAGGTCACGTCTACTCCCATCTCTACCCTCAGTCCTCTCAAGCAATGTTCCAAAAGAGAGAGCACGACCGCGAGACATGTTGGTTTATGAAGAAAAGGTATTGAGGAAAAGGAAATAAGGCGAGGATTTAAGGAAAGATTCTAACCTAGAACGATGGTCGTCGCCGGGAAATGTGATAGTGGGCGCTCCTCGGTCTTATGAAGTTCTCAACAGCAAGGAGAGTTTAGAAGTATGAAAAGGGATTCAAATTTCGAAAAGATGCGAAAGAAGGAAATAAAGGGGGAAAAAGGTTTATATAAGCCCAGGCAGTTGAAGGGTTGCCCCTCCTGCACAGGCCTCCCCACAAACTGCCCCACATGTCACGCCTCAAACTACCCACCGCTTCCCAAGAAAGGTCTCGGGAAGACCAAAAAAGGTATCAAAGGGATTAAACTCCCAGTGACGTCATCCCTTTTCAAAAAAAAAAACCAAACAAACAACAATTAACAAACCCGCTCGGATTTTTCATTAACTTTGAAGAAAACCCGAAAAAAGGGACAAGTTACATTCCGTACTTAGCAAAAAAAAAAGAAAATACAAAAGGAGCCTGGATTTCCGGCTCAACGCGCCTGCACCCTGCAAGCAGGCCTAGTCATCATCTAAGTCAGGGGAATAGTCCCCAGGATTGCTCTTATCTCCTATGTCAGACCCCCAATCCCAGTCAGTGGAATCCTTGAAGGGATCGTCAGAAAGTCCGTCCTCATCTCTGTTACACGGGCGGTCCTGACCCTCACTATCTCCAGAGTCCCGGCTGCTGACGTCCCAGTCCCTGCCATAGGGAACTGTCTGGGAATCGCCACAAGTACCACAACCCGTTTTCTTCACTGGAGAGGAAGGGCCTGACCCCGGAGAAGAATCTGTATCAGAACAGTCAAGGTCGAACTGTCCAGGATGTAGCCATGGAAAACACTCATGGCAACCCCTATCAAAACACCCTCCTCCTTGAGGGCAGCGCTTGAACCTGGGAACAGCAGGGGGCGAGGATCTTCTAGGGCGCTTGCCTGCCCTAATAGAAGCCTTCTGGACATTCCGGCGAGGATAGGGTCGTGGATGTCGGCTGCGGCGAAGGGCCCGAAAAGCCGCCCGGGCATACCTTAGCCTCCAGAACCCCTTGAAGAGGAAGGTAACAGTGCGAACTCCATGACGAACAACAGATTTCCTGATCCAAGGCATGATTTAACAAAGAAAAGTGGAGGAATTGAGGATGTATTGTCAAAATGGCAATGAGAGTCAGAATTTATACAAAGAGGATGAAGCATTAAATGGCATCCCAACCATCCTGGCAGGGAATGCCACCAATTGTGAAGCCATCACACTACCCGAAGATCCACCAAGCATGAGAAGTAATCATTGCTAAAAGACATCCCAACTCTTTGCATGCCCAATGCAATTAACGCTTCTTTCCTCGGGAAAGTACAAACGCATTAAATGCAATAGTAAAACCAATAAGCCAACCTCCCCTCCATCTGAGCAAAAATCGTCAGCCGGAGGGAAGCCTTGCTCCCCTCCGGCTTGCGAGGGCCAATTGATGAGGGTCGGCAGCCTGCACCGGGTCATCCACCAGGCAAACCCCCAGGGGACAACTTCAGACAGTCGCCTGCCCGGCAGGGCGATGCGGCATGCTCAACCCAGCCTTCACATAACCCTTACCCGCCTGTCCTCTGGGGAAATCCCCGCAGGCAGGGCAGGGACCACCAAGGGGCCCCTCCGTCATTTCGCCTAAGGTAAATGAGAATGAGTGGAAGAGAAGAAGCCACTTGTCACCCCCTCATCCACCCACCCTCCTTCTACTTCCCTCTCTTGTAGGAAGGTATATATACACATATATTTCCCACTTGAGAGGGGTTGGATTTTCTCTCTCTAGACTTTCACTCCAAAACCGCCGCCTAGCTCCTCACGAACTAGGTTTCTTAAGGCATTTTCACGGACTGACTTAGGCATCGGAGAGGGTTCCCTCGGACACCTCCGAGGCCCTGTGCGTTCATTGTGCAGGGAGCAGTTCACTCTCGCCGGGGAGGTCCGATCACCGGAGTGAAGAGAAGAGGATACTGAAGGAAATTGAGCGATCGTCACATTAGAAGCATTACATCTTAGAGACCCGAATCCGTTGTCGAGTTAATTGTTTCCGATACCGGAACAAAAACAATATAAAAAAAATGAGTTTTCCGAAGAAAACATAAAACATTTGCCAACCTGCAACCAAATTATATCGATAATAATAATAATATTCAAAATGGCGTTATGGATATGAGTAGTGTAGACGGCTAGACTTTTACTAGGAGAATACTAAAAACTAGCTTCGAGAACTTAGTTCAAACAAATCAAACTTCGGTCTCTAACTAGGCTACTCAACCATAATAGAGCGGCGACTTATAAATGCGTGGCCCTAGTTTAAGATAATGCACACCCCTCCTGGGATTACCTGTCACCCAGTTCAACTTATGACGGCGACTTACTGCGAGGCCTAAGCTTAAGGTCAAAATGTACAAAACTCCCGGGATACCTGTCACCCAGTTCAACAACCAATGTACCGATTCCTGATACACTAGCCTTATAGTTGATGGCAAAACCGTAAACCCTAGAATATATTACTCTAACCTCACACTTGTCCTTATTCCATAACTCCAAAACAAAGCCATTATCGATATTCAAAAGATATAATCAATATAAATAATATGAGGATAAAAGAAGTAAACATTTATATTCTAAAAGAGAAAACTTTCTATTTTTAGAAACTTCTATTTTTAGAAACTTTACTAAAAATAGCATTATATCAAAATAGTGAAAATATTAGTTCATACTAATACCACATTTTTAGTAAACGATATAGATTTATAAAACTAATACTTTCGGCCTTAACGATATTAATTATTAAAGTAAGAGCATTTGAGTTTATGAAGTTATTGAAATATCGTACAAGTGTATAAAATGATTAAAAATGTCTTAAAATTTTTAATAATACTAATCAGGGTGTTTTCAAAATTTACAAAGCTAAAATTCCCTAATTATTATTAGTTACGACAATACGATTACAAATAGATTTTACGGCAAATGTCAAATTAAATCTTTTAACGTCTTTTATTTAATTAAACCATTGAATATAATTAGAATATGTTAAGGGATGATTTAACTCTTAATGTTTCAGATTTAAATATTTTCAAAATAGCTGGAAAAATAAATCTTTTAGGTAAGACGAAGCATTTTAACGATAAATCGTAATTTGTCCAAAAATCAATACTTATTAATTAAAGACTTTAATATATAGTACAAAAATTACGTAAAATAGTTAAAATATATTTATGGACATTCTGTCCCGAAAAGAAAATTTTCCAGAATCCTAAAACTCGGTTTTTAAAGCGTTTTCTCGTTAATCGTCTAATCTCGACAATAACGATTAATAAAAATAGTAATTACAAAACGAGTTCAGTATTAATATCCAAAAATTATTATTAAGATTAAAAATCATGATTTTTCAGAAAATTCTATTTCATCAGAAAGTTTCACCATGTCAAAAATCAGATTAAAATAAAATGTTTAGGTACTAGAACTAAAAATCGGCTTTTAATCGTGTTTGTCCGATAACGGTAATAATTCAATAATCTATATCAAAAATATAAAAAAAAATACTAAATTATTAAAAATCATCAAAAACAACATTTTTTTCAGAATATAAACATATATTACATGTTTAGGCCGATTATTACGATTTTACAAATTAATATAACAATTTAATCGTTAATCTCGTAAAAGCGATAAAAATATCGAAACATGCAAATTTTCAACTTTTAAAAATTTTCCAGATTATAAGACATACATATATTATCAAAAATGAAATATAAAAATTATACATGCAAATACACAATTAAAATCATGAAATACCGAGTAACATCGACGTTACCTCTAACCCAAATTCGAGTCGATTATAAATTCGTCGGCTTCGGGATCATTCAAAAATCCTTCAACACAAGAAAGCATGGTGGAAAAATACCATGAGAAAACTAAGAAAATCAAGGAAAATAACGATCAAAAATAACATCGATTATTACCTTAACGAAGGGAACGAAATAACGATTATTTAGGAGATGAAAACGAGACGATCGAGACTCGATTTGAGACAAAATTTGGGTAGAAAAGCTGCTGGAAAATCTCAGCCAAGAGAGAAAAAGGGAGGAAATGTTGTTTAATTTTTTGTAAAATGAATGATAAGAAAGTGGATGGTTTTCTAAAACATAAATGATAAGTAAATTTTGATGAAAATTATGTCATAATACATGCACAAATCAGCCAAAATGAGAGAGAAAGGGAGTGTGAAGAGTTTGTGTTTAAGGCCAAAAATAAATGGGTGAGAAAAAGAAAATATCTAAAGCTTAAACATCATAAAATGAAATGTATACAAAGTTGTAGTGTAAAAATGTGACATGGGTGTGTCACGGTCCAAAACATGGGGAAAATGTCCCAAATAATTTCTAAGTTGATAAAAAGATGAATCGTAAAATTGTTAAAGGTATTTCAAATCAGTTCGAGTAAACAGCGCGTTGGAAAATAGTTATTTACGAAACTTCGTAATAAAATCATTAAAGGTCAAATATTCTTAAATAAAAATATTTCTTAGTTAGAAATATCATATAAACGTGTTTTGATATTTAGGAAAAATAAATAACTGAATTCCAAGCTTAAAACGTTAGTTCGTAGAAAAATAGAACTTCACGCGCAAAAATAAATAGTTTACAATGAAAATCAAATAAATAGGTTTACAAGAATTAAATCTTTTAAAATAAAAATAAATATTATTTGACTCAAAAATAAGAATAAGAATTCAGAAAGATGAAGGAAATAGAAGACGAAATTGACATAGAGTCATGACGGAGTCACAACAGAATAATTAACGGCACTAGGAAAATAGTGGGTGTTACAATCCTCCCCACTAAAACAAAGTTTCGTCCTCGAAACTAAGAATAAGCGGAAAGGAAACAAGATTACCCCACTAGAAAAGGTGAGGATACAAATCTCGCATAAAAATTTTGTTATAAAAGAAAATTTTACAACTTTTAAAGTGATATGAAATCAAATGCAAATATTTATTCCGAGAGGAATTGGGCTAAGCTACCCGGAGTTTAATTTTTTTTTAATTAGTGAAATCGTAAAGTAAAATTATTTGGTAAAATAATGACGTCAAATAACACTTGTAAACAAACTCGAAGGAAATAGGATAACCAAAATATTTTGAAAACAAAAGTAAAATATTTTGATTAAGAAATTGGATATTATTCCTTTTTTTGATGAAACAAAATTTAGTTTGGAGAAATCAAATTTTGTAATTAGTAAAAATTGCACCAGCCGTCAAACATTTTCAATAACAGATTCAAAAGTCCACCAACAATAAAATGAAAATCAATTTTCAAAACGTTAAAATTTCGAAAATGTTATCAAAGTAATTATGAAAGTTTTCAAAAATGTTATCAAACTTGAACATACAAAATAATTTCGACAATGTTAAAACGTTTTACATAACAATCCTATACAAATTGAAGTACTTGGAAATATAAAAGTCTTCATAAAATTTTGATCACTTGAAAATCCAAAATTGAAAATAATTTTCAAATAATTTAAAATAAATTAATAAGGCATTTTGAAATAGATCTAAATATAAATATCAACCAAAGATAAAACAAAGTGAAGTATATAGTTCTTAAATTATAAATAAAAAAAATGTTAAATTTCACGATAACCCAAAATGTTAAATTGCTCAAAGTTTTTACAAAATGGGGAGTTTTAAAATTTGAAATTATGCTTCAAAATGTTAAAATTTCATGAAAATCAAAAATTTTAAATTAGTCAAGCTTTTTACAAAACGGGCAAATTCACAATTAGAAATTATAACTCAAAATGTTAAAATTTTACGATAATCCATTTTTTTTAAAAGTAGTCAAACTTTTTATAAAATAGGGAGTTCGAAAAATAGTTAACGGGTAAATAGAACAAGGATAAATAAATTAAAAATAAGAGCTTTCAAAAACGACAAAGGTTGAAGGGATTGGCAGGAGTTACCGTAACAGAATTCAAGAGAAGTAGAAAGGAAGACGGAGTTGAGAATCAAAAAGAGCTCTCAAGGATTATGGAAGAAATTAATCATCTCGAGTTTCCTAGCACGACTTCCACAAACACGGGTTCCTAATTCCCAACAAATAACGCTAGGTCCAATATCAGTACAGGGTGGTCCTACTCAATTTACAACCTCCAAAATTAAGTCTTACATACTTATACAATCTTTCAAGTAGTATAGTAAGAATCCACAATTGATTTAGACTAATCCTTTAATTAAGATTCCAACGGTTATCAAAACATACCCTAACTCGTAATCACTAAGGTTCATAAATTTAAAGCTCATAAGGTCTGAACTCGAGGTATACTTCAAATTTCTCGAGTAAGGAAGACTAAATAAAACTCACCAATTAACAAAGTTCGGACACAAAATCCTCAAAAATGATCACCAACATATTTATAATACCACAAGTACAGAAGTTGGGGAAGTACAATAAATCATCAAACACGCTCAAACCTATAGGTAATGGCGCAAACACTCACATCTTCAAACACATCATTCGGTTAATGTTTCTAAGAAGTCCATCAAATTTCTAATCGTAATGGTGCAACCACAAAATATTTAATAACTCAACGAAGCCACAATCTCGTTGGTCTAAGGTTCTGAACTATAAATCCATTAAGATGATTGACATCAAAGTGTTCCTCAAAACAACGCGATAAATCCAAACTCTAATGGCAATATGTTTCTCCTTTTCAAGGTTAACAACAATTTATTCAATTTAGATCACTCAACTCCAAAGTTCATAGGTTACAACCTTAACCAACGATTAACGAACTAATCCTTAAGAAACACGAGTAATCTATGTTAACCAAAATTTCTAACGGTATTAATGAAAACCTTCGATGGTACCACAACACTCAGGTTAACAATTTAAAAAGTACTCTATGATCCCAAATATTCCCGATGCATCCATCAAATAACATTTAGGTAGGAATCCCAAAATTCTATTATTAGCTACACTTGGTTCGGTTCTAGGTTAAATTAGGTACTAGGTATCCATCAAATACGATATACACTTACTACCCCAAAATATATTCAACTCTAAGTCCTCCAAATAATCAAGTAACCTATAACCCAAGGTTCAGAGTCTAAAGTACCAACCTAATTCCATTAATTGACAATTTATCATTCAAATCGATCCTCAAAAGCTTACTAAGATAGATAACAAGGTATAACTCACAACCCTCAAGCCATAGGTAACAAGGGTTTACTAAACCTCAAACATCTATATCCTTTCACGGAGTTCACTGAGACGGAAATCGGTCTAGCCAAAGAATCTCAAGAGAAAGATGGTAGAGTAGAAGAATATAACAAGGATTCACCAAGCGGTTGAAGAAAAGAATATAAAAGAGAAGAATTAGAAGAAGTAGAGGAAGGAAGAAAAGAGTCGATGATACTATATTACTAATTTCTTGAACCAGAGGAGAATCTTCGGGCCTCCAGAGTTCACGCGGGATCCAAATGGCTTATTTCATCTTCTTGTAGAGGAACGAGCACTGACAGGCTAAAGTCGTATGCCTCAAATTACTAATTTATAATCACTTATAACCAACTAACTAAAACAATAGTATAATGGAAATAAGGGTCGAACCCACAGAGAATTAGACTAATTATAACTGTGTACTAATGTAGAACAATAATAAACTAATTAATTAAACAATAAATATGGGGGGTTTTGATTGATTTTCTAACAACTAAAACTGATAAAGATAAAAACTTTAAGTAAATCAAATGAGTAAAACGGTCACGGGTCAAGTACAAATCCACAACTTAATCACAATTGATCATCGAAATCCGGTTCAAATTATTATTCTTGACTACTTTATCGTGAATCGAAGATTCTAATTCTCCTTACGAATAACTAATTAAAACGTATCCCGTTCTTAATTAGATCTAACTGTTAAACAACCTAAACAATCCAGTTCTAGATTTAATTCAACAGCAGCATTAATAAATAGAGAATTCGATAAAGAAATAAATAAACACATACAATCCAGTTGTGTCATAGATCTATGATAATTGCTCCTAAGTCTTAATATCAATGAATCTCGTTCAATAATTAAGTCTTAGATGTTACTCAGGTCAAGTTAATCAGCAAATCCTGTTCAATTAACAAGACTAACAATAGAACGATGCGAAAGATAACTAGTTGATCAATCCAGAAATCAATAACAACGTTCATGTAATCAAACCGAGCAATTAATCAATAATCAAGAATAAAGATTAGAACTTTCAAACTCACAACTGATAATTAAGCGCTTCAATGTCTTGAACCAAGAAGAGAAATTAGTTACACATAGTCTTGGAGAAAATTAGGGTTTAACGTTCCCTTGT
The DNA here is from genome assembly GCA_958450325.1 of Agrostemma githago. Classification (NCBI taxonomy): domain Eukaryota; kingdom Viridiplantae; phylum Streptophyta; class Magnoliopsida; order Caryophyllales; family Caryophyllaceae; genus Agrostemma; species Agrostemma githago. The sequence continues at coordinate 57,363,761 of OY288241.1, forward strand.
CATCTAACGTAAAACTACAATATGAATAATAATAATACCGATTCTAATAATCTATACTAATAGTAGTCTAATACTAGTAAATAATTAAGGTAAGTCTATTATTTACCAAATTCTAATAATAAAATAAAATAAAATAATAATACTAATAAATAATAAGCTGTCACGGAACCTAAAGCGATTAAATTCCGTCTTCAATTTCCGAGTAGCGCGAGTCTGTCGAGAATGTCGGTTCTGTTGCTTCTTCTGGGCTTTCATGCTTCAATTGGGCAACCCGATGATCAATTAAATCACATAAATATTCTCAATTACAATTAATATCATAAAATGAGAATTCTACTCAATTAAGCCCAAAATCACTATCACGTCACCAAATATACTCCTAAATCGACGCTTCTGACCCTTACTAAATACGGTCTATCAAATATCCCCACGCTTGAACCTTTACTCGTCCTCGAGTAGAACTCGAAGAACACAATAAACACCCATCACTAGTCTAAACGCACGGGACAAATATTACACTCATGGCCGTCACTCGCCTTCCTTCAAACTCCCTCGGGACAAGACAACATCACCAACAAGTCTCGCCAAGAATCGAATCATCATCACGACAAAAGGATATCAATAAATCAATAAAAGCTAACACCAAATTCTAACGCCCCTTATCGCTCCGATCCTAAAATGGATCACATGTGCTACAAATGTCACCGGTGGTAAAAGATGTATACCACAATATTACACAACCAACACATGTGATCAATCCTAAACTCCTCTAATCGCCAAATCAAACAATTACACACAATAGCATAAATAAGGTGCAATCATTTCACTCCGCACCGCGATTCTTCTCACCTTTGCCAACTATCCTACCCGACCGACCTTCTATGTCACCCTTCTTATGACGCCAGCACCAGGAAATGGATAAAGTAAAAGTGAGTTCTTTTCCTAATTCCCTCATTTTGCCTAGAGCGTCCGCCCTTGCGGATTTTCACTCTAGCTATTCATTTTTTTTTCTCACACTACTCTCGTGGCACGCAACTCGATTTTTCTTTTTACCCGGAGTGCCCTTTCGGGTTTTCACTCCATCCTCGGCCACATTCCCTTTCTTGCCTAGGCGCCCTTTCGGGTTTTCACCTTGCCGGGTTTATATATTTTTATTCTTTTTTTTTCATTTTTTCATTCATTTTTTCTTTATTTCATCATATTTTTTTCATTCAAAAATCAACTCAAAAGACGGTTACAAAGACGAGACAAATATAAATCCCTCCCCACGCTTATTTCGAGCATTGTCCTCAATGCGAGGTAGATACGAGGTAGATAAATTACAACATGGGAATCAGGATTTGAACATCGATAAACGCTCGTCATAAACTGGTGGACTTACTCAACACCAACCACAAACCAATGCAACTGAAAGGACTAAGTCACACGGACAATCACCGAACTACACCCTTGACTCCAATATCAACACAATCAAACTCAACCAAAATCAGCAGCGACAACTAACCAATGCCACCAAGCCTAAACTGAAGAAGTGCAGTCAACTCAAACCCTCGACAACAAAACAGATGATCACGACAAAGCCAGGCAAGAAACACCACCAAAGTTAGCCATAATCAACAACTTAGCCCAACCGAAAACAACAACTTGGTATAGACACAGCTGTCCGCTACCGGCATAAACCGAGGTGGAGAAAATGGGGAGCTAGATGAGACACAACTAGGTGACACAAGGGTCTACAAGTCGACTAAAACTAGGTAATTGACCACAATGCACAAGGATAAGGAGACTAACGAGTGGCGCTGTAGTTTCACACACCCTGAAACAGTGGACCAAACACGTAGTTGACGCCAGAAATCCCACAACTCAGAGCACACCAAACTTGGACTCAACTAAGAACTAAGGCGGTAGAAGCGAGAAGAAGAAAAGTGGGAACTTACGGGATTGACAGACCCGATCTGAGAATGACACACAATACACTCACAGCAGATTGGAGTTCGACCGGAGAGGCGGAGATACTCAACGACAGGTGATGGACTCGACCACCGGCGACACACAGACTGACCGGCAGCAACAACCCACGTAACCGGCGACATTGACACGGACGAATCTGGCCCACAACCCGAGACTGACAACACGAGGTGAAAGGGACGAATGAAGGTGAAAAGGAAATGTGAATGGAAGATTGATGGAAGAAAGAGGGATAGATTGAAGTTTTTTTTTTTAATTGAGGAAGATGGAAAATTGAAAGTGAATTTAATTAGGGATGAAGAGTTGATGAAGTGAAGGATTAATGGAATTTGGAGTTAGAATAATAAGGGATGGTGGGATGAATTGTTATTCAGATTTGGGGTAGGCAAAGAGGAGATGAAGAAGAAGATGGGGGTTTTGACTAGTACTACGTAATTTTGTTTTTTTTTTGAAAATTCAAAATTTGATACCTGATGGAGTAAGGCGCGCGACACGCCTGGAGGTTCCGCGACTCGCGCGGATCGCTGGTATTGCCCTCCTCTAAGACGAATTTCTTCAATTTCTTTCGATTTTTTAGTGATCCGTCAGGCTAGTCACCCCACCGTCATGCTAGTCGCACGAATTCCTTAAAAAAATCCACCTTTCTCGTTCCTACAAGTACTAAAAATTAGAAAAAAAATACTTTAAAACTAAAATTAAAAATATAAATACAAACGACTCATTCTACGGAAAATACGATAAATTATTATTACTAATCTAACACTATGAAAAATGACCCTTAAAAAAATATGAAAAATAAGAAAATAAAATAAAAAATACCTGATACGGGTTGCCTCCTGGAAGCGCTTTTGTTTAATGTTGTTCGCTCAACTTCTTGCGGAACTGACCCGAATTAAAATAGTACTAAATTACTTACCTCAACCGACAATGGAGTAATCGAGTGAAGTGAATGTTACATTAGGCGCGGAACAACTCAACGCCCTTAACAATTGATCAAAAACACTCGCACACAGATTAGAATAGTGACAATAAGAGATATAAACCAATTGACACCATCTATAAATAAGCACATCATAATAATCATGCAAAGAATATCTTTTCGACCCTCTATGCTCAAAAAATGAATTAAAATCAATGTACTCCTCTTTATAAGATGAATTTTTCATAGGTACGGTTAAATAGGCTCGAGGATGAACATAAAACTTTCCCGGAATTAACACCGTTGAGGACTCTAAAGGTATCGATGGTGGTACTTCCTTGTGAATATAAAATTCAATATTCATGCCCTCTATTTCTTCTACCTTTTCATCACCGTTCATGCTCATTAATTCATTTCTCTTAGGGAAATTGTCTTTCGGCGCATCAAAAACAACTATCTCCTTTTCTCCTACTCCGACTTCCATAGTCTCCTAAATGGTCACACTTATTTCCTCTTGCTCATTCTCAACAATCATAACTAGAGAATCCTCCAAGTCTGAAACATCACTCGTATCATTGTGAATGAAGGAATCTTCCATAACGCGTGTTTCGTCAGGGCAAGAGTAATCAATATGTGTAGAAACTGTGGAAGAGGGTGGGGAGTATATCGAATCATCATAGTCATCTTCCTCGTCATCCCAAAAACCATCATCACTATCAACATCACACTCTTTATAAGAGTGACCTACCAAATCGGGTTCAAGGGGAAGAGTGTCATCAAACTCTATGTTCTCAATAAATCCGGACTCCTTAACATTAAGAGAAAACTCATCATGTGTCTCAAGTCTATCATTAGATGCCGTTAATTGCACTACATGACTCTCAAGGTTCTGGATACTAGAATTGTTCTCTTGCTCGTATTGAGTCATACTAGCTTGAAGGGTCATTTGGGCAGTAATCAGGTCTCTAATCATGTCTTCCGTGGATATACGAGATTCATGTTGGGTGTTCAAATTTTTATTGAGACTCATTGAAGGTATCCTAGAGCGTGAGTTTTCCAACTCCCATTCTTCAGTGTCGTGAGCCAAGTATATGAAAAGTTCTCACTTCTCCTCATAACTAAGTCCATCAACGAATCTCCCCTCACTTAAAAAATCAACATGCATCAAAGTTTCATCATTTAACCCATTGTATACTACATGACAGAGTTCCCAAATTTGATATCGGTGACGATATCTAGAGACATACTCACTCAATCTATCAAAATATTTGTAAAACAGTTCATGCTCATATTGAGGGAAATATTTAGTCGCCATCTACCGGAAAAAACTAAGACTCACCAAAAACACTCGACAGAAATTAAAACTAAACTAGACTCTAAAAAAATAACGACTAAAAATAACTAGCTAACTAAAAATCTCTACACTAACACACAAAAATAATTAACGCTAATTCCCCGACAACGGCGCCAAAATTTGACAGGCTAAAGTCGTATGCCTCAAATTACTAATTTATAATCACTTATAACCAACTAACTAAAACAATAGTATAATGGAAATAAGGGTCGAACCCACAGAGAATTGGACTAATTAAAACTGTGTACTAATGTAGAACAATAATAAACTAATTAATTAAACAATAAATATGGGGGGTTTTGATTGATTTTCTAACAACTAAAACTGATAAAGATAAAAACTTTAAGTAAATCAAATGAGTAAAACGGTCTCGGGTCAAGTACAAATCCACAACTTAATCACAATTGATCATCGAAATCCGGTTCAAATTATTATTCTTGACTACTTTATCGTGAATCGAAGATTCTAATTCTCCTTACGAATAACTAATTAAAACGTATCCCGTTGTTAATTAGATCTAACTGTTAAACAACCTAAACAATCCAGTTATAGATTTAATTCAACAGCACCATTAATAAATAGAGAATTCGATAAAGAGATAAATAAACACATACAATCCAATTGTGTCATAGATCTATGATAATTACTCCTAAGTCTTAATATCAACGAATCCCGTTCAATAATTAAGTCTTAGATGTTACTCAGGTCAAGTTAATCAACAAATCCTGTTCAATTAACAAGACTAACAATAGAACGATGCGAAAGATAACTAGTTGATCAATCCAGATGTAACACCCCTGAATTTTTATAAATTTAAGTTTAATTAAAATTATGTTCGTATTTTTATTTTTACGATTTAACTCGTAATTCTTAAAATTATTATAAAACGAATTTATCGTTTAATCGTTTCAAACTCCTAAAATTCTATTTGTCTAGGAAACTCTTCTTATGTTTAAAACATATTTTTATTTCTATTTCGATTTATTTTATACATTTAATTTAATTCTTATCGAGAATCTATTTCGACGATTTAAGTTCTAAATTCTTTTTATTTATTTATATTTAAGCTCGATTTTCTATTTTCAACTCGAAGTTCCTTTATATTAAGTTTCGTCAAAACATTTATTACGTTTCCTCGAAAAAAAATCAATTTAATTCACTTTATCGAAGATTTATTATTTATCGGAAAATACTATTGTTCCGGTTACGGAAACAATTTACCCGGCCTAGAATCCGGGTAGTGTAATTGAATTGAGGATGGATGATTAATTGCTTGATTCCCTTGATCTCCCTTTTCTCTCACTCTTAGAGTCGGACTTTCCCGGCGGAAAATGGCCTGCTCCCTGCACAAATAAACGCACAGGGCCTCGGAGGTTGTCCGAGGAAACCCTCTCCGATGCCTAAGTCAGTCCGTGAAGTGCCTTTACGAACCTAGCTCGTGAGGAACTAGGTGGCGTTTTAAGAGTAAGAGCCTAGAGAGAGAAAATCCCACCCCTTTCATGTGGGAAATGGAGAGGTATTTATACCTTCCCACAAGAGAGAGAAGAGGAAGAGGAATGGTTGGATGGGAGAGTGACAAGTGGCGGCTTCTCATCCATCCATTCCCAATTACCTTAGGCAAAATGACGAGAGGGCCCCTGGGATCCCGGCCCTGTTGGCCGGGGTCCTTCCCAGGGCAGACGGTCTCCAGGCAGGGGCTGCTAAGCCCTGGCAGGCTGGGTTGGGCTACGCTCTCAGCGGCTGATGGCCAGACTTTAGCGTTTTCATGCTTTGCTCTTGGTCCTTTCTGGGGGCTTGTCTTTCGACTCTCTGACAGGAATCGTCTCGGGGCCTGCATAGCAGGCAGTGGATTGACAGGCGGCCCACCCCCAATCAATTGGCCCTCGTCAGTAGGAGGGAAGTGAGACTTCTCCTCTGCTGACGACTCTTGCTTGGAGGGGGGTTGACTTTCAAGTCTATCGCAGCATTTAATGCTTCGCGCCTTCCCAATGGAACTTTGTACTGTTCCTGTCAGGAATGCAAAGAGGCAGGAGCTCTTTCGTAATGATTGCCTTTTTCTTCTGGGCGGATTTTGGGGAACCGTGAGGAGTTCTTGATTGGTGGTTCTCCTCCCAGGGTGGTTGGAGCGCTCATTAATGCGGAGTTTCCCTTGGTATAAAATCTTTAGCTTCCTTGCTCATTTGCACTTCGTTTCTTCTTCAATCTCTTCTATTTTCCTCATTCTAAACATGACTTGGATCAAAAAAAGTGTAATTCGCCGTGGAGTCAAACATGTGTCCTTCATCTTCAGAGGGTTCTGGAGGCTTAGATATGCACGGGCCGCCTATCTAGCTGTTCGCCGGAGCCGGCGTTCACGACTTCGCCTTCGCCGGAGGGGTCGGAAGGCCTCTATCAGGAAGGGCAAACGCCCTAGGAGGTCCTCCCCTCCTGCCGCGCCTAGATTTAGGCGGTGCCCCCAGGGAGGGGGCTGCTACGATAGGGGGTGCCATGAGTGCTTTCCATGGCTGCACCCTGAACAATTCGGCCCTAATTCTGACACCGATTCCTCCCTGGAATCGGGCCCTTCTTCGCCTGTAAAGAAAACAGGCTGTCGCACTTGCGACGAGTCCCGAGCTGTCCCTTTTGGAAGGGATTGGGAAGACAGTAGCCATGACTCTGGCGACAGCGAAGGTCTCGGCTGCCTGAGCGATAGGGACGAAGACGGGGCTTCAACTGACCCTTTTCAGGGTTCTCCAAGTTGGGACTGGGGTTCGGCTCTCGGGAGTCCCGGTAGTCCTGGAGATTATTCTCCAGATTTGGGGGACGACTAGGCCTGCGTGGCAGGGCCTTTAATTTCTGTCAGGCTGGAACTTTTCCGAGCCTTATGTAATTTTTCTTTCATGCCTGTCTCACGATGTATCCTCCCCTTGCGGGGTTTTTAATGAAATGGATATTTTGCGTTTTTTTTTTTTTTTTTTTTTTTTTTTGAATGAGGTCTTTGATTGACCTTTCTCTCTGACGTTTCTGTTTACCGAGGCTCTTCTTGAAAAAGGTGAGCAGTCGGTGCTCAGCGTGTGACACGTGGAAGGTCTTCGCAGGTTTTGTCAGGGATTCCACCTTTCGAACTTCTTTGGGCTTTTATATAAACCCATTTCCCCCTTCATTCTCTTCTTTTACTCCTCTCAACATTTTCACTTCCTATAACACTTCTTGAATTTGATCGAGCGTTTCTTTCTTTGAGGAGCAAGGATCATCTCTCGTCGCCATCTTTGACAACTTCACCGGCGTTTTTTAGGTTAGAATTTTTTTGAATCTTTCGCTTCTTTTCTTCCCTTCTATAGCCTAAATGTCGCGAGCCCGCCCCCTTTCCCTCAATTCTCTGCTCGGAGGGACTAGCGGCGGCGACGATGGTCGTCGTGACGTAGCTTCTTCCTCCGGGGTTGGCCCCCGGGAGGGAGACGATCACAGGGGAGAGGGTGCTGAGTCACCCGACCCAGCTCCCTTCGACGTGATTGATTCTGATGACGAAGCCCTGGAGGTGGACCCCGCCAGGGTGGCCGGTCCTCTCATCCGCAGGGAGAGAGGGAGGACCTACTTTCTAGACAAAGAAAAGTACGTGATTCCCTTACAGACCTATCCCGAGGCAAAAAATAGGGACCTGATCTTGGAATGTGACGCGTCTAAGGCCATCGAGCAGTTTTATAATTTTGGGGAGGGGTATACTGTGGTGATCCCTGGGGAGAGAGACACAGTGTGCTGTCCCCCAGATGGTTGTGTAGCCGTCTTTCACAAGGCCCTAGAATTCGGCCTGCGGTTCCCGTTGCATCCCTTCCTGGAGGATACTTTCAGGAGGATGAACGTCGCCATTGCCCAGTTGACCGCGACGGCTATTAGAGCATTAGTGGCCTATACTTGGACATGTTTATTCCATGGCGAGGGGCCATATATCGACGCCCTTCGCTTCATGGTTGGCCTCCAAATGGTGTCTTCATCTGGGGGAGATGGCTCCCCTGGTTACTGGTCTCTGCTGAGACAGAAAAAATACGCCCTGGTATGGCCACCCATGAGCAGTCTCAAAGACTGGAAAAACAATTTCATATACGTCCATAGTGCGTCGGGGTGGAAAATTCCTAGGCATTTTAGGAATCATGTTCATACTCGCATGGAGACGCGCGAGGAATATCATCCTCGTGTTGGGGGAAAGGCTCTGGAAGTCAGGCTGAGCCATAAGGAGAAGATTTTGATAGAAAAGTTTGAGATCGTGTCGGATAAACATGGGAACTTTTGCCCTGTTTTTTGGCTCCCTCACGCGGAGCTTATCACCACTGACGAGTACCTGCTTCCCATGGGCCTGATTCGTGGCCTTGAAGGTAGTTCTAGGATTTCCTTGTTGTCGCGATTTTCCAGGGATTTTATTTCTCCCTGCTTTCTAAATGACCGCCTCTCCTTTTCTGCAGATTCCTACTCTTGGAGCTGGACCAAGAAGCAGGTCAGGAGGTTAGGCTTGAGCGAGGAATTGCACGTTCTTTCAAAGCGTCCTTCTCTTCCGCCAAACTTTAAGAAAGGAAGTAAGGCCTTGATGAAGCTTGTGAAGGACTTCGCTGCAGGTCGAAGATTGCCTCTCCCCCCCCGGCTGCCCTCGTCGAAGCCGGCGACTCCTACTCCTAGTATTCATGAGGGGGAGGCGGAGGTTACTTCAGGGGCTACTCCTTCTCCTGGCCAAAAACAGGGCGCTTCTTCAGCCGGCCCTCGCATCTCGCAGGGAACGCAGCCTGGAGATTCGGAAGGGACCGGGGAGAGTGTTCCCTTGGAAGTGAGGAGGAAAAGGGAGAGGGAGCCCCCTAGTGCCGATGTGGTGGATTTGGAGGCGGACATATCTACCCCTGATGCGAAACGCCCTGCTCGTGAGCCCTCTAGCATTCCCTTCCCAGAGGAAAATGTGGAGTTCCACTACACGGCGGGGGATAGTGTGGACGTTTCGGGCCTGCTTTCTGACTCTGGGGCTGTCCTGGCCGACCGTCTTACAAAGATGGTAACTTCCACCTCTCATCAAGTGCTTCAATACATCCAGCGTACCTCCAAGGTCATGCTGGCGTCTGCGGAACTGGCGGCCCTCAGCCGCCTGAGTGATGAGGAGCTAACAGTTACCCCTGGGGCTCCTCCTCCCGACCGTCTGGCCATGATAGAGAGGGACGTCTCCCTGATAAGCTCTTCGAAGGAAAAAATGTCAAGGCAAGAGGAGGAGTTGGGAGAGGCCAAGAGGCAGGCTGATCGTTGGAGGCTGCAGGGGGAAATGGCTGTGAAGGAAGTTTCCAAGTTGGGGGCCGAACTGCAGGAGAGCCGTCAATCGTTGGACCGTGCTAACATATCTTTGGCCGAGATGGGGCATGTGAAGGGAAGGGTGACTGTCTTGGAGGAGCAGCTGTCACAGGCCAAGGGAGAATGGGCGAAAGAGAAAGAGTCCCTGGCCGCCGAGACTGAGGAAGCGGTGGGGGCCAGTTTTGCGAGCGGCGCCAACTCCTGGAATTGGTTATGGAGGTGATTGGGGAGATGTTCCCTTCTTTTGACGAGGACACTTTTCGGAGCCTCTATTCTGCCAAGGATGAAGCCCGGGTGGCCAGGCAGCCTGAAGCAGACGCCAACGCTCGCCAAGATGCTGCGTGATGCCTCCTCTTCTATGGAAGCTTTTCATTTTCTTTGTGATGAATCAGTGTTTCATGGTTTCTCTTGTAATATTCTGCTACTCGGTTTTTTCTTTGACTTTGTAAAAATCTTTCCACCCTTCACGGGTTGTTTGTGGGATACTTCTCTTTGCTTTTTATGGCGTAACTGTCTTAATTTAGGGATCTTCTTCTCGTTTGTTTGATCGCGCCTGTTATGGCCTGTCCCTCGTTTTTCGTTCAAAGTCCAGGGGGCCTGCCCCCTGCCTGCCCAGAGGTAAGCAGGGTAGCTTTTGCGTTTTTTATACAAGGTTGGGGGGCTTGCCCCCAGTCCTTGTTGGTATGGCCTGCTCCTGGCTTTTCGCTCAAAGTCCAGGGGGCCTGCCCCCTGCCTGCCCAGAGGTAAGCAGGGTGGCTTTTGCGTTTTTTATACAAGGTTGGGGGGCCTGCCCCCAGTCCTTGTTGGTATGGCCTGCTCCTGGCTTTTCGCTCAAAGTCCAGGGGGCCTGCCCCCTGCCTGCCCAGAGGTAAGCAGGGTGGCTTTTGCGTTTTTTATACAAGGTTGGGGGGCCTGCCCCCAGTCCTTGTTGGTATGGCCTGCTCCTGGCTTTTCGTTCAAAGTCCAGGGGGCCTGCCCCCTGCCTGCCCAGAGGTAAGCAGGGTAGCTTTTGCGTTTTTTTTTTTTTTATACAAGGTTGGGGGGCCTGCCCCCAGTCCTTGTTGGTATGGCCTGCTCCTGGCTTTTCGTTCAAAGTCCAGGGGGCCTGCCCCCTGCCTGCCCAGAGGTAAGCAGGGTAGCTTTTGCGTTTTTTTTTTTTTATACAAGGTTGGGGGGCCTGCCCCCAGTCCTTGTTGGTATGGCCTGCTCCTGGCTTTTCGTTCAAAGTCCAGGGGGCCTGCCCCCTGCCTGCCCAGAGGTAAGCAGGGTAGCTTGCGTTGGGGGGTTCACTTTTCCTAATTTTGGCAACAGGGGGGCCTCCCCCTATTGCCCCCTGCTCGTTTGTGTGTGAAAGACGCGAGTGTGAACAGGCAACGAGTATAAATCCGAATCTTCTCATTCCTTTTGACATTTTTTTTTTGACATTGGGGGTGGTCGGAGCCGTCGACATTTTTGATCGTCCTCCGCCTTTTTACTTTTAGTAAAAGTGAAAACTGTTTATGTTCCTGCTCAGACGTAGTATTTCTTTAACGTATCTGCGTTCCAATGAGCGCTCAGCTCTTGTCCCTCCAGATTGGCTATCCTGTATGTGCCTGGACCCAAAACCTGAGTTATTTGGTATGGGCCCTCCCAATTGGCACTTAGCTTCCCATGCTCTCTTGACTTTCCAGTAGCTTGTGTTTTTCTCAGAACCAATTCGCCCACCTGAAAGTTCCTCTGTCGGACCTTGCTATTGAAAGCTTTCCTCATTCGCTGCTGGTAGGCAGCGATATTAGTACCGGCTTCTTCTCTTATCTCACTTACCAAATCCAGGGCCTCAACCATCGCAGCTTCGTTCTCAGCCTGGTTGTACTGTAGGGAACGTAGAGAGGGAATCCTTGTCTCAATTGGCAATAAAGCCTCTGCTCCGTATACCAAGCCGAATGGGGTCTGGCCCGTAGACTCCTTCCTGGTGGTTCGGATGGACCAGAGTATACTGGGGAGTTCATCAGCCCACCTTCCTTTGCAGTCATCCACCATTTTCTTCAGGCCATTCAGAATTTGTTTGTTGGCTGCTTCCGCCTGTCCATTGGTCTGAGGATGACAGACAGCTGAGTAGGCGACTGAGATGTTGTGGCTTTCTAGCCAGATCCTTAGCGGGTCATTATCGAACTGTCTGCCGTGGTCAAATACCAGCATCTTTGGTACACCGAACCGGGTGATGACATTTCGCCAGATTACCTTCCGGACAGCCGGCTCAGTGATGTTGGGCACTGCTTCAGCCTCCACCCATTTGGTGAAGTAGTCTATGGCGACTATTAAGAATTTTCTGCCCCCTGTGGCCACGGTGAAGGGCCCTAGGATGTCCATCCCCCATTGAGCAAAGGGGATGGGAGATAGGATTGGCCTGAGCCCCTGGGCCGGGGCATGGATTGACGGGGCAAAGAGTTGACATTTTCTGCATTTTTGGGTCAGGCTCTTGGCATCTGCCAGCATGGTGGGCCAGTAGTAGCCTGCCCTGAGGGCCTTGTGGGCCAGCGACCTCCCGCCAATGTGGTGTCCACAAATCCCTGAGTGGATATCATCCAATACCTCAGCGGCCTGATCCGCCCGTAGGCATTTAAGCAGGGGATAGGTGAAAGATTTTTTGTAGAGTTCTCCATTAATGAATATGAACCAGGCTGCTTTAGCCTGTACCTTCCTTTTTTGTAGCGAGTCTGATGGTAAGATACCGTGCCTCTTGTACTGGACGAAAGGGGTCATCCAGCTTTCCAGCTCTTCCATGGCATTTATCGTTTGACAGGGATCAGTAGACTTCTCGTGTAAAACGTCAACCCATACTGATCTCCGGATGTCCTGCAGACTGGAGCTTGCCAGTTTTGACAGGGCATCTGCTCTGTTGTTCTGGGATCGGGGAATTTGTTTGACCTCATATGATTTCAGGCCGGACAATTCTCCCTTTACCATCTCTAGGTATGCGGCCATTGCCTGGTCTCTTGCTTCGTATTCTCCATTGATTTGGTTGGCGATGAGCTGGGAGTCTGTTGCTAAAACAATTCGTTCCGCCCCTGCGGCTTTGGCCAGCCTGACGCCTGCGAGTACTGCTTCATACTCTGCTTCATTGTTTGATGCTGGGAAAACGAATCTGAGAGCATGCTCAAAGTCGGTCCCTTCTGGGCTGGTTAATACGACGCCTGCGCCTGCACCGTTGGCCGTTGATGACCCATCAGTGTATACGACCCACTCCTGGGCGGGGGCTTCCTCTTCCCCTGAATGGGAGCACTCAGCCAAAAAGTCTGCCAGAGCTTGGGCTTTGATGGCTGTTCTCGGCTGGTAAGAGATACCTAGCCCACTCAGCTCAATTGCCCATTTCAACAGTCTTCCCGATTTTTCGAATTTTTCCAACACCTTTTCCAGGGGTTGGTCGGTGAGGACTATGACTGGATGCGCGTCAAAATAAGGTCTGAGCTTCCTGGCTGCAATTATGACCGCGTAGGCGGCTTTTTCAACCATCGGATAATTCTTCTCAGCTGCCCCCAGCGCATGACTCACAAAGTATATAGGTTGCTGGGTGCCTGCCTCTTCCCGTAGGATGACCGCGCTGACAGTTATATTAGTTACTGCAATGTAGAGGAAGAGTTTCTCTCCTGCTACTGGTCTTGCCAGGGTAGGGAGCCTCTTAAGATGGTCCTTCAGTTGCTCGAAGGCCTCTTTCTGCTCGCTTTCCCATTTGAACTGTTTGTTTCCTTTCAGAATTTTGAAAAAAGGAGTGGCTTTGTCTGCTGATCGGGCTATGAATCGTGCCAAGGCGCCCATTCGTCCCGTCAGGCGCTGGATGTCCCTGATGGTCTTGGGCTCAGGGAGGTTTAGAACTGCCTGAATTTTTTCAGGGTTGGCATCTATACCCCGAGAACTGACCAAGAACCCTAGGAATTTTCCGGAGCGTACTCCAAACGTGCATTTTTTCGGATTTAGTTTCATTTTGTAAGCGCGCAGGGAATTGAAGGTTTCCTGCAAGTCTGTCAGGTGCTCCCTGTCTTCCCTGCTTTTTACGATGGCATCATCAACGTAAGCCTCAATGTTTCTGCCTTTTTGTTTTTCAAACACTTTGTCAACCAGACGCTGGTACGTAGCTCCCGCATTTTTGAGCCCGAAGGGCATCATCTTATACATGTAAGTGCCCGAACTAGTGATGAACGCACACTTCACCCTGTCTGGCTGCCACAAGTACACTTGGTGGTAGCCTGAAAAGGCGTCTAAGAAGCTTAGCATGGTGTAGCCACTGGTGGCGTCTACCAATTGATCGATCCGAGGGAGCGGATAGCAGTCTTTCGGGCAGGCTTTGTTCAGGTTCGTAAAGTCGACGCACATTCTCCATGCTCCAGACGACTTTTTGACCATGACAACATTTGCCAGCCATTCTGGGTAGTCGCAGACTCAATGAAGTCTGCTTTCAAGAGTTTGTCGATTTCTTCCTTGATTGCTGCGTCTTTTTCTGCAGACATGTTTCGTTTCTTTTGCTTTACAGGGCGAGCATCCATGCTTACGTTCAGCTTGTGAACGATGCATGAGGGATCAACGCCGGGCATCTCGTCTGCAGAATAGGCAAACACGTCTTTGTTTTTTCTCAGAAGTTTGACCAGTTCGGCCTGGTAGGATTCCTCCAAACCTGTTCCTACCAGGACCTGTCTTCCTGGTTCTAAGTCTACCAGCATGCTTTCGCCTCCTGGTTCCAGGCGGTCGGGCGTCGGGTGCTCGACTGGGACTTCGCCTTCCCTGCAGGGGGAACTGTCAGCTTTTCTTTTTCCTTTTCTGTCCCTCTCGTGCTCTTGTAGGGCCACGAAGTAGCATTGTCTGGCTGACTCCTGGTCCCCACGTATCTTTCCTTCCAGCCCGAAGTCCGTGACATACGCAATGGTGAGAGCTCTGATGGAGATTGCGGCCTCGATTTCATCCAGCGTGGCCCTGCCAATCAGGGCATTATAGGCAGACCTTGCGTCCACAACAACAAAGGTTGCCCTGACATTCCGGGCTGCGGAACCTTCCCCGAAGGTTACAGGCAAGTCGATGACGCCCATGGGCAGTACGCCGGCCCCACTGAATCCGTACAGGGATCCGGGAGCAGGCCGTAGATGCCTTTTTTCCAGGCCCATTTTTTCGAAAGCATCCTTGTATAAAAGATTTGTATATGCGCCTGTGTCTACCATACATCTTCGCACAATGTGGTTGCTGATTTCTAGGGACAGCACCAGAGGATCACTGTGCGGATATATCACCCGTCCTGCATCATCAGGGGTGATACTTAGTGTTACTCCCTTTGGGCTCCCTTCTTTCTCAGCGTAGCAGATCTGGTTTCTCAGCTCGCGCATTTGCCTTTTTTGACTTCTTCGACTGAGCTGGCCCTCAGTGCCCCCTGAAATCACGTGGATTACCATCCGGTTCTGCACTGACCCTTCGGGTTTCTCAGACACTTCTTTCTGAGACTTGTTTTTAGCTGCGTAGTTGGCCAACCATCCGTTCCTGATTAATTTCTCAATTTCATCTTTCAGGTGACGGCACTCTTCGGTGGTGTGGCCAATGCAGTCGTGGAAAGTGCAGAATTTCTTTGGGTCGCCTTTTGGGCTGCGAGGTTTGCTTGGACGGTTCCATTTGGCAGTTTCTTTTTCTAGTTCGAAGATTTCCGCCCTGGATTTGTTCAGAGCGGTGTAACTATCGAATCTGGGTTGGTAGACTGGGCGTTCTTTCTTGGGAGTGTCTCCTTCTTCTTTCTGCTTTCCTGGTTCACCTCTGCCCCTTCCACCCTGCGGTCCCCCTTGAGGCTTTGTTTGGCCTGCAGGGGTGTCCGTCAGGCCGTGGAACTCCTCCTGCAGAATGAACCCCTCAGCAATCTTCCTGGCCATGGCCAAGGTTTCGGGCTGGGCCCTGATCATCTGGTTTTTCATTTCCCCTGGAAGTAGGGAGATTGTCAGGGCGTAGGCGGCGGTGGAATCGTCGATCTCCCTAACCTGCTGGTAGGATAGATCGAATCTTCTCATGTATTCTCTCACACTCTCACCCTTCTTTTGTTTCAGGGTCATGAGATCGAAACGAGTGAGTCGTCTTCTCTTATTTTCGGCATACTGTTCAAGGAAAATTTCAGCCAACTCTATGAAGAATCTGATTGACCCCTGGCGGAGATCTCTGAACCACCCCTGCGCAAGTCCCACCAGGGTGGTAGGGAAAACTTTGCACCAGATGGCATCATCTACATCATACATGCCCATGTGGCTCTCAAAGGCTGCCAGGTGGTCCTCAGGGTCCGTCGTCCCGTCAAATTTGATGGTGGGCATTTTGATTTTTGGAATGGGGTACTCTTGTACCTCAGGGTGCAACGGGGTTTTCGTAGGCCTGCCTACCAGTCGTGACCTGCTTTCCCCAGACTGGTTACCATGAGATTCCCATTGTCTATGGGTTGGTTTCCTCGTACTGGGGGAGCGGTGCCTCGGTGGCGGTCTGCTAGCTGCCTCGTCCTCTGTTCCCGAGGAGGTCTGCCTGGGCCTCTTCCTCTGGGAGTGGCAGAGGTTTTCACCCTGATGGTACCTGGATTCGAGCGGTTGTCCTCGGTTGAGTCTGGATTGCAAGCTTTGTGATAAGCCGGGGGCTGACTGTTCCTTGGCCGCAGGTGTTAGCCTGGAGAAAACTCCGCCTGGCCTCTCTCCTAGGCGTTTTGACACAGGCTCCCTGGGCCTCATGCGCTCCTGTAATCCTTGAGATAAGCCTCCCTGCCCTCTAGACGCCGATTCTGTCGTGTGAATAGAGACCGCCTGCTGGGCAGGTGATCCTGGTTTGTCAGTGGTAATGCGCCTCTGCACATGCGTATACACTTGGGCTGTTCTTCTCGCCTTTCTCTGAGCGTTTCTGGCGGCGGTCCGCCTCGTGCCCCCGGCCTCGTCCCTGCTGCCTGGGGACGGTTGCCTAGGAGCCGATGCGACCCTGCCCACCAGGTCCTCAGGTGTGAACTCCTGATCCAGCATCGCAGAGAAGAACGCGGCTGCCTGTGCCATCTGAGCTGGGGTCAGATTAAGAGCACGTCCAGGGCGTGCCCCCAGCTCGGGTGTCACAGCAGTGTTAGGTCCACCGAAGGGATTGGTTCCCTCAACCCCAAGGATTGTGGCAGGAGGGACCCTCTCCAACAGCGGCATTCCGTACAGGGGGGTCACCGGAGGGACCGTCGGACCCGCTCCTGCACTGTCATCAACGATTTCTGGCATGATTGTGTTTAATTTTGTGGTTATGAGTGGTTGATTTTAGTGGGTAATTCGTGAGCACAACCGTAAGTTCCCCACAGACGGCGCCAAATTGTTCCGGTTACGGAAACAATTTACCCGGCCTAGAATCCGGGTAGTGTAATTGAATTGAGGATGGATGATTAATTGCTTGATTCCCTTGATCTCCCTTTTCTCTCACTCTTAGAGTCGGACTTTCCCGGCGGAAAATGGCCTGCTCCCTGCACAAATAAACGCACAGGGCCTCGGAGGTTGTCCGAGGAAACCCTCTCCGATGCCTAAGTCAGTCCGTGAAGTGCCTTTACGAACCTAGCTCGTGAGGAACTAGGTGGCGTTTTAAGAGTAAGAGCCTAGAGAGAGAAAATCCCACCCCTTTCATGTGGGAAATGGAGAAGTATTTATACCTTCCCACAAGAGAGAGAAGAGGAAGAGGAATGGTTGGATGGGAGAGTGACAAGTGGCGGCTTCTCATCCATCCATTCCCAATTACCTTAGGCAAAATGACGAGAGGGCCCCTGGGATCCCGGCCCTGTTGGCCGGGGTCCTTCCCAGGGCAGACGGTCTCCAGGCAGGGGCTGCTAAGCCCTGGCAGGCTGGGTTGGGCTACGCTCTCAGCGGCTGATGGCCAGACTTTAGCGTTTTCATGCTTTGCTCTTGGTCCTTTCTCGGGGCTTGTCTTTCGACTCTCTGACAGGAATCGTCTCGGGGCCTGCATAGCAGGCAGTGGATTGACAGGCGGCCCACCCCCAATCAACTATTTCATCGTCTAATTATTTATCTCTATCAACTTCATTTTCGTCTCGAGTACTTTAATTACTCATTTTATTTGACGGTCCGATTATTTATTAATTTTATTAACTCGTTTTAACTCGATTCGTGGGTCAGTCAACTTATCGTTACGGAATTCGTTCAATTCATTTTTTCTAAACCGAGTATTTAATCAATCCGTATACTACGTATACTTATTGTCTCGGAATCGGTACACTTTTTCTTTGGTGAGTTGAATTCAACCCACATGATTTACGTTCTTTTCCTTATGCCCTTATTTTTCCTATTATTCTTTCACGCCTCTTACTTATCTATCCCACCGTTTCATTATTCAACCTTCACTCCCCATGTTCCTTTCTTTTGCTAACACTTCATTCCCCATTTATTCTGTCTCTTTCTTTCCTCCGCTTGGTTTCCCACTTTTTATACCTTTCAACACAGAAAACGCACACACCTTTCCTCCTTCTCTTCTTCTTCTTCTTCTCTTTTTCTCTTCTGCGTTTGTGCTTCCTCTGCTGCTGCTCGACATGCTGCTGTCACCGCTAATTTCGTTTGTCCATTGGCTGCTGCTCGGTGTTATACTGCTGTCGTGTTGTTGTCTATTTTGCTGCTGCTGCTGCTACTGTACGCAACTGCCTCCACCGCTGCTACGCTCTACTGCAGCTACGCTGATTAACGTGAGGTTCTCTCCTTCCTTAGTCTCCCTCTTTCTTCTTCTTCACAGTCTGCTGCGTTTATTCTTGTTGTTGTCATCCTTCTCATATCAATTTATGCCTGATGTTGCTTCGTTCCTGTTGCTATTTCTATTAATTATCACTACTTGCCGTTATTCTGTTCATTTTGTTTTCCTGTTCTCAGTTCATTCCGTGTTGTTGTACTGCTCTTCTCTTCTCCTTCTTCCCTCTTTTCGTTCTTGTTACTATTATGCGCTGCTGTTACTTTTAGTGCTGCTGTGGTGCGTATCACATCAATGGATGATTCCGTCTCATTTCTCTTGGTCACGGTTGCACGCTGTGATGCTAAAGTGTTGATGTTGATGCTATTGCTGTATGTTAATGCCGGTGATTTGTCGTGCGAGTTATGCTGTTATTCATTATATTTCGGTGTGGCGATCTTATTTCTTCATCGATTTGTTGTCGCTGTTTAGAAACGCTGATGCTGTCACGTTTGTTCCTGTTTCTCGTGGGTGTCGTCATTTCCGCTACTGCCTTCTGCGTTAATAGCCTGCTGCTGTCCGTCCGTCTGTTTGTCTGTTTTTCGATTCTCTTCCTTCTGTCCGAGTTGTACTCTGCTGCATCTGTTTACGCTTTTCCTCGTTGCTGTTATGATTTTTTTTTTTGAGTCGATTCGTCGTCATTCTATTGCTGTTTCAGCCGCCTGCTGCGTGATGTTGTTCTTCTTTCTCGTTCTTCTTCTCCCTTCTTTTCTTTCTCGTGTTTTTGTGTTGCTATCCTCGGTTTTCTGCCTCGTGTCGCTGCTGCTGTTTGATGCTGATATCGACGTATTGTTCAGGTTCAAGCTGTCGCTCGGTGTCCAGTTCTAACGTGAGTGTATCTCTAGGATTCGTGAAGACCCCAATGAGGACAAATGCTATATCAACTAGATTAGCGACTCAAGGTAACTTTAGGACGTTACTCGATTTTTATCGTATGTCTGTGTAGTAGTATGTAGTAAATATTTTTAACTTCAGTTTTCTAATTTTAGCTATATATTATTGCTAATTATGTAAATTTTAAATCGTATTCATTATCAATATTTTTGCGACCTTCGATATCGTTTTATGAATCGTTAGTATTTAATTATTTTCGATCGTTTATAATATTTTGTTGATTATCGTGACACTAGTAACTAAATAATGTCGATTTTACGTTAATTTATAATTTTAACTCAAAATCGTATTTTTTATATTATAATCCAGATTTGTATACTTGTTCAATAAATTAATTTCGTTTTACGACTTATATTAATAAATGAAAAAATAGTCGATTTTGTTTTAAATATATTTCTAGTCGAGACTATTTTCACTAAAAAATTTCTATTTGTTTCCATTTGACTATTTTTAGTAAAATCCGTATTATTTATTAATAAAAGCTATTTTCTAAAAATAATTTGAAACCTTTATAAAATTCATTTCATTTATGAAACTCATTGACTCAATTAATTTTGATATCGTTTTTCTTAAAATATCTCTTTTCTAAGATTTATTGTTTTAACTCGATTTCCTAAATGATTTATAAAATACTATATATTGACTTATTAAATTTTATTTATATTTCGATTAACGAATTTAGAAATATATTAAAGTTACGATAACGACGATAATAATAAAATGTTAATCTCGTTAGAAATGTTATTTTTATACATCTCACTTATTTTAATAACTTACATATTTTCTATAAGACTTTCTATTTTAAGTAAGTTTCTATAATTAGTAAGTTCCTATTTATAGAAAATTTCCTTTTTATGTAAAATGTTTATTCTTTTTTTTTCACATTATTTATATTGATTGTCTTTTGAATTTATCGATAATGAATGTTTTGGAGTTATGGAATAAGGACGGGTGTGAGGTTTAGAGTAATATATTCTGGGGTTTACGTTTTTGCCATCAGCTATAAGGCTGGTGTGTCTTTATGGGGCACACTGGTTGTTGAACAGAGCATATATGGTGTTCGGGAGTGTGTGTAAATTTTGACCTTAAACTCATGCCTCGCAGTGTAAGACGTCGTCGGGTTGAACTGAGTATTTATGGTGCTCGGGAGGGGTGTGCATATTATCTTAAACTAGGGCCACGTATTTATAAGTCGTCGTCCTATTATGGTTGAGTAGCCTAGTTAGGGACCGAAGTTTCATTTGTTTGAACTAAGTTCTCGAAGCTAATTTTAGTATTCTCCTAGTGAAAGTCTAGCCTTCATCACTACTCCTGTCCATAACGTCATTTTGAATATTTTTATTATTATCGATTGATTTTTGATTTGCAGGTTGGCAAATGTTTTACGTTACGCTGAAAACTTATTTTTATTATATCGTTTTAATGTTTTCCACTTTAACTATTTTGTTATAGTAAAGCTTTTATTTTTCCATATGGTATAATATGGCTGGGAGAACGTCTGAGTTACTCCCCACTGACGTGGCTGTTATGTTTATAACATGACAGGTATTTGCTGCTGGGATTTGGGTGTGAGCTAGCGAGTAGCGTGGATCCTACTCTTTCTTCATTCTTGTAATTTTTTGGATTTGTATAACCCGTTTGGAGATTTTCCTTTTTGCCCTTTTGTAAAAAGAGGCTTTGTATTGACTTACCATTTCTTTTAATAAGATATAGTTTGTCAGTGTGTTATAATCTCAACTCTACAGTGTTTCCGCCACTGTATTGCGATAGATTTTCTAGGGGATTACAGTTGGTATCAGAGCATTGTTGCTCCCGACGCTTACACCTGATTTTAGGAAAAAAACCAGTAAATGATTCATATAAAAAAATATATTAGTGAGAGATGGGTAGAAACCAAAATAAGGACTTAACTGTTAGGATTATATGTTCTTGTAACTCAATGACTAGCATTGAATATTTGTTTCTTTTGTGTCGAGAAGAAGATGAAAGAACAAGATGTTGATATGCTGCTCCAAATCGAAACAAGACACCGCTTAGAACTCTCAACGCCCGTCAACTCGAGTGGACAACTTGGTGCTCCAAGAAAGATGCTGATGGTGACCTTTCAGCTCCGATTTAGTTCGCTCAAGCTACAGGTTAGATGATTAAGGCTAGATTCATGTTCCATGATGTTGCAGTAGGTCTAGATGGAGCGACTCAAGACTTGTGTGCTCGTTCCTCTACAAGAAGATGGAGTAATCCTTTTGGTTCCCTCGCGAACCTTAGAGGTCCAAACTTTCCTTTCTCGTTTTAGGTCTTTATTAGCTTGAATAATTGACTCTTTTCTTTCTGCTTCTGCCTTTTCCAACTCTTCTCGTATTATTTCTCGTCTTCATTCTAGAGATAAATCTTCGATTAATTCTCCTACTTTACCATCTTTCCCCTTGAGATTCTTGGTTAGATCGATTTCCGTCTCAGTGAACCCCGTGAAAAGTTATTGATGTTGAGGTTTACTAAACCCTTGTTACCTGGTTTGCCACCCTATCTTATAAGTAAGTGAGAAATTCTTGAGGATTGATTTGAATGGCATTATTTAGGTTAATGGAATTCGGTTGATGTATTAGACACTGAACCTTGGGTTATAGGTTACTTTGATTATTTTGGAGTACATACATAGAATTGAATAAGTGTTTGGTTAGTGAGAGTATATCACATTTTGATGGATACCAAGTACCTAACCTAGAACCGAACTAAGTGTAACTGATAATATTACTTTGGATTCTTACCTAATGCTTATTGGATGGATGCATCGTGAATTTTTGGGATCTTAGAGTATTGCTTAAGGGTTGCCCTGAGTGTTGTGGTACTATTAAAGGTTTTCATTAATGTCGTTAGAAATTTTGGTTGACATAGATTATCCGTGTTTCTTAAGGATTATGTCGTTGATCGTTGTTTAAGGTTGTAACTATGAACTTTGGCGTTGAGTGACATAACTTGGATAAGTTGTTGACTTTGAAGAAGAGAACTATCTTGCACAAGCACATGTTGGATTTATCGTGTTGTTTTGAGGAATACTTAATGTGAATCATTTTGATGGATTTATAATTCAGAACCCTTAGACCAACGAGATTGTGGCTACGTTGAGTTAATAAATATTTTAGTGGTTCCGCTGATATAATATGAAATTTGGTGGAATTCTCAGAAACCTTAGTCGAAAGGCGTGTTTTGAAGATGTGAGTGTTCGCGTCATTACCTATAGGTTTGAGCGTGTTTGAGGATTCGTTGTACTTTTCCCAAATTTTGTACTTGCGGCGTTATAAATATGTTGGTGATCATTTTTGAGGATTTTGTTCACGAACATTGTTAAAATTGTGGACCTTGTTTAGTGTTTCTTACTCGAGAAAAATTTGGAGTGTACCTCGAGATCAAACTTTATGAGCTTTGGATTTAGGAACCTTATCGATTTCGAGTTTGGGTATGTTTGGATGACCTTTGGAATTTTAATGGATGAGATTAGGTTGTAAAACAATTATGGATTAGTATCGTGTCGATTGAACGATTGGATAATCACGTTAGACATTTTGGAGATTGTGACTGAGTAGTACCACCTAGCGCCTAATATTGGACTTAACGTATTTGATGGAATTTAGGAACCCGTGTTGTGGGAGTCGTATCGGGAATCTCGAGACGGTTAACTTCTTCTCTAATTCTGAGAACTTTATTTGACTCGATCTCAACTTCGTTCCTCCCCCTAGCTTCTCTTAATCCTGCTTCTTCTTCGGCCAATCCCTTTGACTTCTTTATCAGGTTTGAAAATTTTCTGTTTCGATTTTTCGTTGACTCTGACTCTATTTATACGTACCTCTTCCCCGAACTTATGAAGTTTGATTAATTTAAAAATTTTGATTATCGTGAAATTTTAACATTTTGAGTAATAAATTTCAAACTTTGTGCTTTGTGCTTTGTTTTCATTTTTTTTGGTTGATAACCTATATTTAGTTCTGTCTCAAACTGCCTTAACGATTTATTTTATAATGTTTCGAAGTTGTTTTAAAATTTTGTTTTTCAAACCATCAAAATTTTATTGAACTTTTATAATTGCAATTTTTTTTGATTTCTATGGATTATAATGTAATACGGTTTAACATTTTTGGAAAAAATAATAAAAAAAATTAGTTTGACGACTGGTTCAACTTTTATTTACTAACTACAAAATTTGATTTCTCAGATCCTTGTTTGGTCTTAACGCAAATTATTGTCGATTTTCTTAAATTAAAACATTTTACTGATGTTTTGAAAATATTTGAGCACTCTTCCCCCTCGAGTTCGTTTCAAAATATTATTTATCGTCATTATTTTATAAAATAATTTTTAACTTGCGATTTTATTAATTTAAATGGTTTTAAACTTTGGGAACTGAGCCCAACTCGTCTTGAAATAAAATTTTCTTCGATTTCGATTTCATCTCACTTATTGAAGTTGTAAAAAAAATTTAAAACCGAGATTGTGATGCGAGTTAAGCATTCTCATTTTGTCCAAATGATATAACCTTATTTTCCATTTTATTATTATATTTTTGGTAGTTCCGAGGACGAAATTTCTTTTTAGTGGGGAAGATTGTAACACCCCTGAATTTATAAATTTAAGTTTAATTAAAATTATGTTCGTATTTTTATTTTCACGATTTAACTCGTAATTCTTAAAATTATTATAAAACGAATTTATCGTTTAATCGTTTCAAACTCCTAAAATTCTATTTGTCTCGGAAACTCTTCTTATGTTTAAAACATATTTTTATTTTTTTTTCGATTTATTTTATACATTTAATTTAATTCTTATCGAGAATCTATTTCGACGATTTAAGTTCTAAATTCTTTTTATTTATTTATATTTAAGCTCGATTTTCTATTTTCAGCTCGATTTTCTATTTTCAGCTCGAAGTTCCTTTATATTAAGTTTCGTCAAAACATTTATTTTGTTTCCTCGAAAAAAAAAATCAATTTAATTCACTTTATCGAAGATTTATTATTTATCGGAAAATACTATTTCATCGTCTAATTATTTATCTCTATCAACTTCATTTTCGTCTCGAGTACTTTAATTACTCATTTTATTTGACGGTCCGATTATTTATTAATTTTATTAACTCGTTTTAACTCGATTCGTGGGTCAGTCAACTTATCGTTACGGAATTCGTTCAATTCATTTTTTCTAAACCGAGTATTTAATCAATCCGTATACTACGTATACTTATTGTCTCGGAATCGGTACACTTTTTCTTTGGTGAGTTGAATTCAACCCACATGATTTACGTTCTTTTCCTTATGCCCTTATTTTTCCTATTATTCTTTCACGCCTCTTACTTATCTATCCCACCGTTTCATTATTCAACCTTCACTCCCCATGTTCCTTTCTTTTGCTAACACTTCATTCCCCATTTATTCTGTCTCTTTCTTTCCTCCGCTTGGTTTCCCACTTTTTATACCTTTCAACACAGAAAACGCACACACCTTTCCTCCTTCTCTTCTTCTTCTTCTTCTCTTTTTCTCTTCTGCGTTTGTGCTTCCTCTGCTGCTGCTCGACATGCTGCTGTCACCGCTAATTTCGTTTGTCCATTGGCTGCTGCTCGGTGTTATACTGCTGTCGTGTTGTTGTCTATTTTGCTGCTGCTGCTGCTACTGTACGCAACTGCCTCCGCCGCTGCTACGCTCTGCTGCAGCTACGCTGCTTAACGTGAGGTTCTCTCCTTCCTTAGTCTTCCTCTTTCTTCTTCTTCACAGTCTGCTGCGTTTATTCTTGTTGTTGTCATCCTTCTCATATCAATTTATGCCTGATGTTGCTTCGTTCCTGTTGCTATTTCTATTAATTATCACTACTTGCCGCTATTCTGTTCATTTTGTTTTCCTGTTCTCAGTTCATTCCGTGTTGTTGTACTGCTCTTCTCTTCTCCTTCTTCCCTCTTTTCGTTCTTGTTACTATTATGCGCTGCTGTTACTTTTAGTGCTGCTGTGGTGCGTATCACATCAATGGATGATTCCGTCTCATTTCTCTTGGTCACGGTTGCACGCTGTGATGCTAAAGTGTTGATGTTGATGCTATTGCTGTATGTTAATGCCGGTGATTTGTCGTGCGAGTTATGCTGTTATTCATTATATTTCGGTGTGGCGATCTTATTTCTTCATCGATTTGTTGTCGCTGTTTAGAAACACTGATGCTGTCACGTTTGTTCCTGTTTCTCGTGGGTGTCGTCATTTCCGCTACTGCCTTCTGCGTTAATAGCCTGCTGCTGTCCGTCCGTCTGTTTGTCTGTTTTTCGATTCTCTTCCTTCTGTCCGAGTTGTACTCTGCTGCATCTGTTTACGCTTTTCCTCGTTGCTGTTATGATTTTTTTTTTGAGTCGATTCGTCGTCATTCTATTGCTGTTTCAGCCGCCTGCTGCGTGATGTTGTTCTTCTTTCTCGTTCTTCTTCTCCCTTCTTTTCTTTCTCGTGTTTTTGTGTTGCTATCCTCGGTTTTCTGCCTCGTGTCGCTGCTGCTGTTTGATGCTGATATCGACGTATTGTTCAGGTTCAAGCTGTCGCTCGGTGTCCAGTTCTAACGTGAGTGTATCTCTAGGATTTGTGAAGACCCCAATGAGGACAAATGCTATATCAACTAGATTAGCGACTCAAGGTAACTTTAGGACGTTACTCGATTTTTATCGTATGTCTGTGTAGTAGTATGTAGTAAATATTTTTAACTTCAGTTTTCTAATTTTAGCTATATATTATTGCTAATTATGTAAATTTTAAATCGTATTCATTATCAATATTTTTGCGACCTTCGATATCGTTTTATGAATCGTTAGTATTTAATTATTTTCGATCGTTTATAATATTTTGTTGGTTATCGTGACACTAGTAACTAAATAATGTCGATTTTACGTTAATTTATAATTTTAACTCAAAATCGTATTTTTTATATTATAATCCAGATTTGTATACTTTTTCAATAAATTAATTTCGTTTTACGACTTATATTAATAAATGAAAAAATAGTCGATTTTGTTTTAAATATATTTCTAGTCGAGACTATTTTCACTAAAAAATTTCTATTTGTTTCCATTTGACTATTTTTAGTAAAATCCGTATTATTTATTAATAAAAGCTATTTTCTAAAAATAATTTGAAACCTTTATAAAATTCATTTCATTTATGAAACTCATTGACTCAATTAATTTTGATATCGTTTTTCTTAAAATATCTCTCTTCTAAGATTTATTGTTTTAACTCGATTTCCTAAATGATTTATAAAATACTATATATTGACTTATTAAATTTTATTTATATTTCGATTAACGAATTTAGAAATATATTAAAGTTACGATAACGACGATAATAATAAAATGTTAATCTCGTTAGAAATGTTATTTTTATACATCTCACTTATTTTAATAACTTACATATTTTCTATAAGACTTTCTATTTTAAGTAAGTTTCTATAATTAGTAAGTTCCTATTTATAGAAAATTTCCTTTTTATGTAAAATGTTTATTCTTTTTTTTTCACATTATTTATATTGATTGTCTTTTGAATTTATCGATAATGAATGTTTTGGAGTTATGGAATAAGGACGGGTGTGAGGTTTAGAGTAATATATTCTGGGGTTTACGTTTTTGCCATCAGCTATAAGGCTGGTGTGTCTTTATGGGGCACACTGGTTGTTGAACAGAGCATATATGGTGTTCGGGAGTGTGTGTAAATTTTGACCTTAAACTCATGCCTCGCAGTGTAAGACGTCGTCGGGTTGAACTGAGTATTTATGGTGCTCGGGAGGGGTGTGCATATTATCTTAAACTAGGGCCACGCATTTATAAGTCGTCGTCCTATTATGGTTGAGTAGCCTAGTTAGGGACCGAAGTTTCATTTGTTTGAACTAAGTTCTCGAAGCTAGTTTTAGTATTCTCCTAGTGAAAGTCTAGCCTTCATCACTACTCCTGTCCATAACGTCATTTTGAATATTTTTATTATTATCGATTGATTTTTGATTTGCAGGTTGGCAAATGTTTTACGTTACGCTGAAAACTTATTTTTATTATATCGTTTTAATGTTTTCCACTTTAACTATTTTGTTATAGTAAAGCTTTTATTTTTCCATATGGTATAATATGGCTGGGAGAACGTCTGAGTTACTCCCCACTGACGTGGCTGTTATGTTTATAACATGACAGGTATTTGCTGCTGGGTTTTGGGTGTGAGCTAGCGAGTAGCGTGGATCCTACTCTTTCTTCATTCTTGTAATTTTTTGGATTTGTATAACCCGTTTGGAGATTTTCCTTTTTGCCCTTTTGTAAAAAGAGGCTTTGTATTGACTTACCATTTCTTTTAATAAGATATAGTTTGTCAGTGTGTTATAATCTCAACTCTACAGTGTTTCCGCCACTGTATTGCGATAGATTTTCTAGGGGATTACAGTTGGTATCAGAGCATTGTTGCTCCCGACGCTTACACCTGATTTTAGGAAAAAAACCAGTAAATGATTCATATAAAAAAATATATTAGTGAGAGATGGGTAGAAACCAAAATAAGGACTTAACTGTTAGGATTATATGTTCTTGTAACTCAATGACTAACATTGAATATTTGTTTCTTTTGTGTCGAGAAGAAGATGAAAGAACAAGATGTTGATATGCTGCTCCAAATCGAAACAAGACACCGCTTAGAACTCTCAACGCCCGTCAACTCGAGTGGACAACTTGGTGCTCCAAGAAAGATGCTGATGGTGACCTTTCAGCTCCAATTTAGTTCGCTCAAGCTACAGATTAGATGATTAAGGCTAGATTCATGTTCCATGATGTTGCAGTAGGTCTAGATGGAGCGACTCAAGACTTGTGTGCTCGTTCCTCTACAAGAAGATGGAGTAATCCTTTTGGTTCCCTCGCGAACCTTAGAGGTCCAAACTTTCCTTTCTCGTTTTAGGTCTTTATTAGCTTGAATAATTGACTCTTTTCTTTCTGCTTCTGCCTTTTCCAACTCTTCTCGTATTATTTCTCGTCTTCATTCTAGAGATAAATCTTCGATTAATTCTCCTACTTTACCATCTTTCCCCTTGAGATTCTTGGTTAGATCGATTTCCGTCTCAGTGAACCCCGTGAAAAGTTATTGATGTTGAGGTTTACTAAACCCTTGTTACCTGGTTTGCCACCCTATCTTATAAGTAAGTGAGAAATTCTTGAGGATTGATTTGAATGGCATTATTTAGGTTAATGGAATTCGGTTGATGTATTAGACACTGAACCTTGGGTTATAGGTTACTTTGATTATTTTGGAGTACATACATAGAATTGAATAAGTGTTTGGTTAGTGAGAGTATATCACATTTTGATGGATACCAAGTACCTAACCTAGAACCGAACTAAGTGTAACTGATAATATTACTTTGGGATTCTTACCTAATGCTTATTGGATGGATGCATCGTGAATTTTTGGGATCTTAGAGTATTGCTTAAGGGTTGCCCTGAGTGTTGTGGTACTATTAAAGGTTTTCATTAATGTCGTTAGAAATTTTGGTTGACATAGATTATCCGTGTTTCTTAAGGATTATGTCGTTGATCGTTGTTTAAGGTTGTAACTATGAACTTTGGCGTTGAGTGACATAACTTGGATAAGTTGTTGACTTTGAAGAAGAGAACTATCTTGCACAAGCACATGTTGGATTTATCGTGTTGTTTTGAGGAATACTTAATGTGAATCATTTTGATGGATTTATAATTCAGAACCCTTAGACCAACGAGATTGTGGCTACGTTGAGTTAATAAATATTTTAGTGGTTCCGCTGATATAATATGAAATTTGGTGGAATTCTCAGAAACCTTAGTCGAAAGGCGTGTTTTGAAGATGTGAGTGTTCGCGTCATTACCTATAGGTTTGAGCGTGTTTGAGGATTCGTTGTACTTTTCCCAAATTTTGTACTTGCGGCGTTATAAATATGTTGGTGATCATTTTTGAGGATTTTGTTCACGAACATTGTTAAAATTGTGGACCTTGTTTAGTGTTTCTTACTCGAGAAAAATTTGGAGTGTACCTCGAGATCAAACTTTATGAGCTTTGGATTTAGGAACCTTATCGATTTCGAGTTTGGGTATGTTTGGATGACCTTTGGAATTTTAATGGATGAGATTAGGTTGTAAAACAATTATGGATTAGTATCGTGTCGATTGAACGATTGGATAATCACGTTAGACATTTTGGAGATTGTGACTGAGTAGTACCACCTAGCGCCTAATATTGGACTTAACGTATTTGATGGAATTTAGGAACCCGTGTTGTGGGAGTCGTATCGGGAATCTCGAGACGGTTAACTTCTTCTCTAATTCTGAGAACTTTATTTGACTCGATCTCAACTTCGTTCCTCCCCCTAGCTTCTCTTAATCCTGCTTCTTCTTCGGCCAATCCCTTTGACTTCTTTATCAGGTTTGAAAATTTTCTGTTTCGATTTTTCGTTGACTCTGACTCTATTTATACGTACCTCTTCCCCGAACTTATGAAGTTTGATTAATTTAAAAATTTTGATTATCGTGAAATTTTAACATTTTGAGTAATAAATTTCAAACTTTGTGCTTTGTGCTTTGTTTTCATTTTTTTTGGTTGATAACCTATATTTAGTTCTGTCTCAAACTGCCTTAACGATTTATTTTATAATGTTTCGAAGTTGTTTTAAAATTTTGTTTTTCAAACCATCAAAATTTTATTGAACTTTTATAATTGCAATTTTTTTTGATTTCTATGGATTATAATGTAATACGGTTTAACATTTTTGGAAAAAATAATAAAAAAAATTAGTTTGACGACTGGTTCAACTTTTATTTACTAACTACAAAATTTGATTTCTCAGATCCTTGTTTGGTCTTAACGCAAAATATTGTCGATTTTCTTAAATTAAAACATTTTACTGATGTTTTGAAAATATTTGAGCACTCTTCCCCCTCGAGTTCGTTTCAAAATATTATTTATCGTCATTATTTTATAAAATAATTTTTAACTTGCGATTTTATTAATTTAAATGGTTTTAAACTTTGGGAACTGAGCCCAACTCGTCTTGAAATAAAATTTTCTTCGATTTCGATTTCATCTCACTTATTGAAGTTGTAAAAAAAATTTAAAACCGAGATTGTGATGCGAGTTAAGCATTCTCATTTTGTCCAAATGATATAACCTTATTTTCCATTTTATTATTATATTTTTGGTAGTTCCGAGGACGAAATTTCTTTTTAGTGGGGAAGATTGTAACACCCCTGAATTTATAAATTTAAGTTTAATTAAAATTATGTTCGTATTTTTATTTTCACGATTTAACTCGTAATTCTTAAAATTATTATAAAACGAATTTATCGTTTAATCGTTTCAAACTCCTAAAATTCTATTTGTCTCGGAAACTCTTCTTATGTTTAAAACATATTTTTATTTTTTTTTCGATTTATTTTATACATTTAATTTAATTCTTATCGAGAATCTATTTCGACGATTTAAGTTCTAAATTTTATTTATTTATTTATATTTAAGCTCGATTTTCTATTTTCAGCTCGATTTTCTATTTTCAGCTCGAAGTTCCTTTATATTAAGTTTCGTCAAAACATTTATTTTGTTTCCTCGAAAAAAAAAATCAATTTAATTCACTTTATCGAAGATTTATTATTTATCGGAAAATACTATTTCATCGTCTAATTATTTATCTCTATCAACTTCATTTTCGTCTCGAGTACTTTAATTACTCATTTTATTTGACGGTCCGATTATTTATTAATTTTATTAACTCGTTTTAACTCGATTCGTGGGTCAGTCAACTTATCGTTACGGAATTCGTTCAATTCATTTTTTCTAAACCGAGTATTTAATCAATCCGTATACTACGTATACTTATTGTCTCGGAATCGGTACACTTTTTCTTTGGTGAGTTGAATTCAACCCACATGATTTACGTTCTTTTCCTTATGCCCTTATTTTTCCTATTATTCTTTCACGCCTCTTACTTATCTATCCCACCGTTTCATTATTCAACCTTCACTCCCCATGTTCCTTTCTTTTGCTAACACTTCATTCCCCATTTATTCTGTCTCTTTCTTTCCTCCGCTTGGTTTCCCACTTTTTATACCTTTCAACACAGAAAACGCACACACCTTTCCTCCTTCTCTTCTTCTTCTTCTTCTCTTTTTCTCTTCTGCGTTTGTGCTTCCTCTGCTGCTGCTCGACATGCTGCTGTCACCGCTAATTTCGTTTGTCCATTGGCTGCTGCTCGGTGTTATACTGCTGTCGTGTTGTTGTCTATTTTGCTGCTGCTGCTGCTACTGTACGCAACTGCCTCCGCCGCTGCTACGCTCTGCTGCAGCTACGCTGCTTAACGTGAGGTTCTCTCCTTCCTTAGTCTTCCTCTTTCTTCTTCTTCACAGTCTGCTGCGTTTATTCTTGTTGTTGTCATCCTTCTCATATCAATTTATGCCTGATGTTGCTTCGTTCCTGTTGCTATTTCTATTAATTATCACTACTTGCCGCTATTCTGTTCATTTTGTTTTCCTGTTCTCAGTTCATTCCGTGTTGTTGTACTGCTCTTCTCTTCTCCTTCTTCCCTCTTTTCGTTCTTGTTACTATTATGCGCTGCTGTTACTTTTAGTGCTGCTGTGGTGCGTATCACATCAATGGATGATTCCGTCTCATTTCTCTTGGTCACGGTTGCACGCTGTGATGCTAAAGTGTTGATGTTGATGCTATTGCTGTATGTTAATGCCGGTGATTTGTCGTGCGAGTTATGCTGTTATTCATTATATTTCGGTGTGGCGATCTTATTTCTTCATCGATTTGTTGTCGCTGTTTAGAAACACTGATGCTGTCACGTTTGTTCCTGTTTCTCGTGGGTGTCGTCATTTCCGCTACTGCCTTCTGCGTTAATAGCCTGCTGCTGTCCGTCCGTCTGTTTGTCTGTTTTTCGATTCTCTTCCTTCTGTCCGAGTTGTACTCTGCTGCATCTGTTTACGCTTTTCCTCGTTGCTGTTATGATTTTTTTTTTGAGTCGATTCGTCGTCATTCTATTGCTGTTTCAGCCGCCTGCTGCGTGATGTTGTTCTTCTTTCTCGTTCTTCTTCTCCCTTCTTTTCTTTCTCGTGTTTTTGTGTTGCTATCCTCGGTTTTCTGCCTCGTGTCGCTGCTGCTGTTTGATGCTGATATCGACGTATTGTTCAGGTTCAAGCTGTCGCTCGGTGTCCAGTTCTAACGTGAGTGTATCTCTAGGATTCGTGAAGACCCCAATGAGGACAAATGCTATATCAACTAGATTAGCGACTCAAGGTAACTTTAGGACGTTACTCGATTTTTATCGTATGTCTGTGTAGTAGTATGTAGTAAATATTTTTAACTTCAGTTTTCTAATTTTAGCTATATATTATTGCTAATTATGTAAATTTTAAATCGTATTCATTATCAATATTTTTGCGACCTTCGATATCGTTTTATGAATCGTTAGTATTTAATTATTTTCGATCGTTTATAATATTTTGTTGGTTATCGTGACACTAGTAACTAAATAATGTCGATTTTACGTTAATTTATAATTTTAACTCAAAATCGTATTTTTTATATTATAATCCAGATTTGTATACTTGTTCAATAAATTAATTTCGTTTTACGACTTATATTAATAAATGAAAAAATAGTCGATTTTGTTTTAAATATATTTCTAGTCGAGACTATTTTCACTAAAAAATTTCTATTTGTTTCCATTTGACTATTTTTAGTAAAATCCGTATTATTTATTAATAAAAGCTATTTTCTAAAAATAATTTGAAACCTTTATAAAATTCATTTCATTTATGAAACTCATTGACTCAATTAATTTTGATATCGTTTTTCTTAAAATATCTCTTTTCTAAGATTTATTGTTTTAACTCGATTTCCTAAATGATTTATAAAATACTATATATTGACTTATTAAATTTTATTTATATTTCGATTAACGAATTTAGAAATATATTAAAGTTACGATAACGACGATAATAATAAAATGTTAATCTCGTTAGAAATGTTATTTTTATACATCTCACTTATTTTAATAACTTACATATTTTCTATAAGACTTTCTATTTTAAGTAAGTTTCTATAATTAGTAAGTTCCTATTTATAGAAAATTTCCTTTTTATGTAAAATGTTTATTCTTTTTTTTTTCACATTAGTTATATTGATTGTCTTTTGAATTTATCGATAATGAATGTTTTGGAGTTATGGATTAAGGACGGGTGTGAGGTTTAGAGTAATATATTCTGGGGTTTACGTTTTTGCCATCAGCTATAAGGCTGGTGTGTCTTTATGGGGCACACTGGTTGTTGAACCGAGCATATATGGTGTTCGGGAGTGTGTGTACATTTTGACCTTAAACTCGTTTCTCGCAGTGTAAGACGCCGTCGGGTTGAACTGAGTATTTATGGTGCTCGGGAGGGGTGTGCATATTATCTTAAAATAGGGCCACGCATTTATAAGTCGCTGTCTTATTATGGTTGAGTAGCCTAGTTAGGGACCGAAGTTTGATTTGTTTGAACTAAGTTCTCGAAGCTAGTATTCTCCTAATGAAAGTCTAGCCTTCATCACTACTCCTGTCCATAACGTCATTTTGAATATTTTTATTATTATCGATTGATTTTTGATTTGCAGGTTGGCAAATGTTTTAAGTTACGCTGAAAACTTATTTTTATTATATCGTTTTAATGTTTTCCACTTTAACTATTTTGATATAGTAATACTATTATTTTTCCATATGGTATAATATGGTTGGGAGAACGTCCTAGTTACTCCCCACTGACGTGGCTGTTATGTTTATAACATGACAGGTATTTGCTGCTGGGTTTTGGGTGTGAGCTAGCGAGTAGCGTGGATCCTACTCTTTCTTCATTCTTGTAATTTTTTGGATTTGTATAGCCCGTTTGGAGATTTTCCTTTTTGCCCTTTTGTAAAAAGAGGCATTTGTATTGACTTACCATTTCTTTTAATAAGATACTAGATGAAAGCCCGTGCGCTGCACGGGTTAATTGGCGTAATTACATTGATGATTTACATTCGTTAAATAAGATACTTAATCAATCTATATCATTATAACAAATAAGAAGATGACCTTAAAATATAAAATTGTTGATATTTAAAATCGAATGATTACTGTTATTTATAATATAAAATTTCATCATCCCATCGTAATTTTTTTATGTCGATATTTAAAACCGAATGATATATACGTAATAGTATTACCATATTATTATATAATAGAAAAAAAATGAACATCACATCATATTATATAATAGAAAAAATATTACATAACACATTCAAATAATAATAAAATGCATTATATATACGTAATACTTGAGAATAGACAAATCTTGTAGACACGTACCTGGTTGAATGATTTTTTGTGACAAATTCAACCGGTATTTATACATTATTATTTTCCATATTTTTGAGAAAATAATTAAGGTAATCCTTCTATGTACTATTATTATATATTATTACGTAATATAGTATATTATTCTATATTATTATTATTATTATTATTACAATTGATATTATATTATTACTATTACTATATTATATTTATGATTATGTTTCCATATTAATAAACTTAAATAAAAAATAAACGTACCAATGAGATCACTCGAAAAAAAATACAATTCTAGTAGTATAGTTTATAGTATAGTAATATAGTAGTACTATTGCTATACTACTATTACTATTTATGAGATTTATGATATAATATATATATTATATTTATATTACTATACGTAATATAAATACAATTCTTTGATATTTATGAGATTTTAAGTTTATATTACTATACGTAATATAGATTATATTATATTATATTTATGATATTATATTCTATTACATATACTTTCTTATATTATACTATTAATTATTAGTATTAGTAGTATTATTGTTACAATTCTATATACTTTCCTAATACTATTATTATACTTTTATGATTATGTTTTCCATATTAATAAACTTAAATAAAAAATAAACAGACCAATCAGATCGTTCGATGAAACGGACCAATGAGATCGCTCGAAAAAAGCCTAAAATATATATATATATATATATATATATATATATATATATATATATATATATATATATATATATATATTGATTGATAGTTTGTCAGTGTGTTATAATCCCAACTCTACAGTGTTTCCGCCACTGTATTGCATTAGATTTTCTAGGGGATTACACCAGAAATCAATAACAACATTCATGTAATCAAACCGAGCAATTAATCAATAATCAAGAATAAA
The DNA here is from genome assembly GCA_958450325.1 of Agrostemma githago. Classification (NCBI taxonomy): domain Eukaryota; kingdom Viridiplantae; phylum Streptophyta; class Magnoliopsida; order Caryophyllales; family Caryophyllaceae; genus Agrostemma; species Agrostemma githago. The sequence goes on from OY288241.1 coordinate 57,399,200, forward strand.
GATTAGAACTTTCAAACTCACAACTGATAATTAAGCGCTTCAATGTCTTGAACCAAGAAGAGAAATCAGTTACACATAGTCTTGGAGAAAATTAGGGTTGAACATTCCCTTGTCATCTAACGTAAAATACAATATGAATAATAATAATAATAATACCGATTCTATTAATCTATACTAATAGTAGTCTAATACTAGTAAATAATTAAGGTAAGTCTATTACTTACCAAATTCTAATAATAAAATAAAATAAAATAATAATACTAATAAATAATAAGCTGTCACGGAACCTAAAGCGATTAAATTCCGTCTTCAATTTCCGAGTAGCGCGAGTCTATCGAGACTGTCGGTTCTGTTGCTTCTTCTGGGCTTTCATGCTTCAATTGGGCAACCCGATGATCAATTAAATCACATAAATATTCTCAATTACAATTAATATCGTAAAATGAGAATTCTACTCAATTAAGCCGAAAATCATTATCACGTCACCAAATATACTCCTAAATCGACGCTTCTGACCCGTACTAAATACGGTCTATCAAGCACGTAAGTCTTCGGTAGCTCCATCTCGATCTACTACGACATCATGGAACAGGAATCTACTCTTGATCATCTGGCCTGTAGCTTAAGTAAACTGAACTGGAGCTAAAAATCACCATCGGCATCTTTCTTGGAGCACCAACTTGTCCACTCGAGTCAGCAGGCGTTGAGAGTTCTAAGCAGGTCTGTCCCGATCTGGAGCAGCATCCCATCAATATCTTGTTCATTCGTCTTCTTCCCACAAAAGCAACAAATATTCAATGCTAATCATTGAGTTCAGAAACAGATAATCTTAACAGTTAAGTCCTTATTTGTTTCTACCCATCTCTAATAATATTTTTATTTACTGTATAATTTACTGGTACTTTCTCTAATTTCAGGTGTAAGCGTTGGGAGCAGTGATGCTCTGATACCAACTGTAATCCCCTAGAAATTCTAACGCAATACAGTGGCGGAAACACTGTAGAAGTGGGATTATAACACACTGTAGGTATGTTTTGATTAAATAAAAATGGTAAGTCAATACATAAGCCATATAATAAAAATGGCTACAAAATAAATAAATAAATAAAATCCATAAAAAGGGTTTTAACAATCCATAATACAGTGATCTGATTAAAACAAGCAGGATCCATAACTGCTCGCTAGCCCACCCGAAGGAAAACACATATACCTGCCATGTTTAAAACATAACAGCCACAATCAGTGGGGAGCAACGTAAAAGTTCTCCCAGCCGTATAACAGGATTTTAAAACTGTAATTACTGTTATAGAAAAATAGTAAAAATGGAAAACAGTAAAACACATTATAATAAAAATAAACTTTCAGTGAAAAACTTCACGTATCAAAATAATATAATAAAAATGAGTTTTCCGAAGAAAACATAAAACATTTGCCAACCTGCAACCAAATTATATCGATAATAATAAAAATATTCAAAATGGCGTTATGGATAGGAGTAGTGTAGACGGCTAGACTTTCACTAGGAGAATACTAAAAACTAGCTTCGAGAACTTAGTTCAAACAAATCAAACTTCGATCTTTAACTAGGCTACTCAATCATAATAGAGCGGCGACTTATAAATGCGTGACCCTAGTTTAAGATAATGCACACCCCTCCTGGGATTACCTGTCACCCAGTTCAACTTATGACGGCGACTTACTGCGAGGCCTAAGCTTAAGGTCAAAATGTACAAAACTCCCGGGATACCTGTCACCCGGTTCAACAACCAATGTACCAATTCCTGATACACTAGCCTTATAGTTGATGGCAAAACCGTAAACCCTAGAATATATTACTCTAACCTCACACTTGTCCTTATTCCATAACTCCAAAACAAAGCCATTATCGATATTCAAAATATATAATCAATATAAATAATATGAGGATAAAAGAAGTAAACATTTATATTCTAAAAGAGAAAACTTTCTATTTTAGGAAACTTCTATTTTTAGAAACTTTACTAAAAATAGCATTATATCAAAATAGTGAAAATATTAGTTCATACTAATACCACATTTTTAGTAAACGATATTGATTTATAAAACTAATACTTTCGGCCTTAACGATATTAATTATTAAAGTAAGAACATTTGAGTTTATGAAGTTATTGAAATATCGTACAAGTGTATAAAATGATTAAAAATGTCTTAAAATTTTTAATAATACTAATCAGGGTGTTTTCAAAATTTAAAAAGCTAAAATTCCCTAATTATTATTAGTTACGACAATACGATTACAAATAGGATTTTACGGCAAATGTCAAATTAAATCTTTTAACGTCTTTTATTTAATTAAACCATTGAATATATTTAGAATATGTTAAGGGATGATTTAACTCTTAATGTTTCAGATTTAAATATTTTCAAAATAGCTGGAAAAATAAATCTTTTAGGTAAGACGAAGCATTTTAACGATAAATCGTAATTTGTCCAAAAATCAATACTTATCAATTAAATACTTTAATAAATAGTACAAAAATTACGTAAAATAGTTAAAATATATTTATGGATATTCTTTCCAGAAAAGAAAATTTTCCAGAATCCTAAAACTCGGTTTTTAAAGCGTTTTCTTGTTAATCGTCTAATCTCGACAATAACGATTAATAAAAATAGTAATTACAAAACGATTTAAGTATTAATATCCAAAAATTATTATTAAGATTAAAAATCATGATTTTCCAGAAAATACTATTTTCCAGATTTCCAAAAATTCCAGCTTTAATAAATCCCATCAAAACCGTCTTTAAAACCTTTTTTCACAATTAACGATTCCATTAATAAAACTTATCGTTCCTATCATTTTATTAAAGCACTAAAAATCATAAAAATACATTTTATTAAGAAACCATCAGAATCATAATTTTTCCAGATTTAAAACAAAGACCAGAAATCGAGAATTTAAACGACAAACACGGTTTTAACGATAAACGTTAATTTAAAGTGATTAATTAATTCATCCACTTAACAATTTCGAAGAATTATGAAAAAATTCAGAAAATTCTATTTCATCATAAGGTTTCACCATGTCAAAAATCAGATTAAAATAAAATGTTTAGGTACTAGAACTAAAAATCGGCTTTTAATCGTTTTTGTCCGATAACGGTAATAATTCAATAATCGATATCAAAAATATCAGAAAAATACTAAATTATTAAAAATCATCAAAAACAACATTTTTACAGAATATAAACATATATTACAAGTTTAGGTCGACTATTACGATTTTACAAATTAATGTAATAATTTAATCGTTAATCTCGTAAAAGCGATAAAAATATCGAAACATGCAAATTTTCAACTTTTAAATTTTTTCCAGATTATAAGACATACATATATTGTCAAAAATGAAATATAAAAATTATACATGCAAATACACAATTAAAATCATGAAATACCGAGTAACATCGACGTTACTTCTAACCCAAATTCGAGTCGATTATAAATTCGTCGGCTTCGGGATCATTCAAAAATCCTTCAACACAAGAAAAGCATGGTGGAAAAATATCATGAGAAAACTAAGAAAATCAAGGAAAATAACGATCAAAAATAACATCGATTATTACCTTAACGAAGGGAACGAAATAACGATTATTTAGGAGATGAAAACGAGACGATCGAGACTCGATTTGAGACAAAATTTGGGTAGAAAAGCTGCTGGAAAATCTCAGCCAAGAGAGAAAAAGGGAGGAAATGTTGTTTAATTTTTTGTAAAATGAATGATAAGAAAGTGGATGGTTTTCTAAAGCATAAATGATAAGTAAATTTTGATGAAAACTATGTCATAAAACATGCACAAATCAGCCAAAATGAGAGAGAAAGGGAGTGTGAAGAGTTTGTATTTAAGGCCAAAAATAAATGGGTGAGAAAAAAAAATATCTAAAGCTTAAACATCATAAAATGAAATGTATACAAAGTTGTAGTGTAAAAATGTGACATGGGTGTGTCACGGTCCAAAACATGGGGAAAATGTCCCAAATAATTTCGAAGTTGATAAAAAGATGAATCGTAAAATTGTTAAAGGTATTTCAAATCAGTTCGAGTAAACCGCGCGTTGGAATATAATTATTTACGAAACTTCGTAATAAAATCAATAAAGGTCAAATATTCTTAAATAAAAATATTTCTTAGTTGGAAATATCATATAAACGTGTTTTGATATTTAGGAAAAATAAATAACTGAATTCCAAGCTTAAAACGTTAGTTCGTAGAAAAATAGAACTTCACGCGCAAAAATAAATAGTTTACAATGAAAATCAAATAAACAGGTTTACAAGAATTAAAATCTTTTAAAATAAAAATAAATATTATTTGACTAAAAAATAATAATAAGAATTCAGAAAGATGAAGGAAATAGAAGACGAAATTGACATAGAGTCATGACGGAGTCACAACGGAATAATTAACGGCACTAGGAAAATAGTGGGTGTTACATATAAGGTCTTGAGGTTTTTCCCGTATTGACTTTAGGAAGTTTCGATCGGGCGAAGCATTGGGATAGTCTATCCTGGGTAGGCTCTTGGGCGTGGTAGTTGCCCAGATTGGAGTTCGTTTCACTTTCTGGGTCTCTACTCTCAAGGAAATTGAGGCGGTTGTCGATGTAATGAACGGAGAAAGTCAAACGGGTTACTGAAGTAAGAATGTTGCGAACCAATTTGGTTAGGGTATTGATATCGTTGCGGATGCTTTCGATGGCGCTTTAATCTACCGACATGTTGGGGAGTGATTCTAGTGGGAAAGGATCAAAAGGTCAGATCGGATCCACCGAATGACTTAGGGACTCGAGGAATGCTCGTGACTGAGCGACGCGGAAATGAGACCCTTGACTCGCGTGTGTGCGCGGTCACTGGGTTAGGGACTCGGGTGCTTTAGACTCTTGTTGCATTCGGCGGAACGCCTTATGGATCTTAGGTCTCTGTAACGAGATGGTTTGACACAAACCTCGGAGGTGAGGTTTAAAGCGGACTTCTCGGAATGAGACGACCCAAAATGTAAAACCTCTAGTAGAGATGATCCTAGTAACTAACACAGACAGTTAATCACACGGTTGTACGACGTAAGAAGTTGATCAAGATCCCGGCTCAGGATCAAAGAATTTTTAGTTTTTTTTTCCAAAACGACCAATATTTGCAGAGGAAAGTTCTTTAAAAAGGATGATTTTGAAAATCAGGGTGACGATGGTGTGGTGACATCGTTTGTGATGTGAAAATGTGTTGCTATACGTGTGCGTCGGGAATCCGACGATAGCGAAAGTGTAAATGTTTTTTTTAAAGGAACATGGTTCTTAGGGGAACCAGTTTTGAAAATGATGACGTGATGCTTTTATCGAGACTACTATTAATTAGCTAGTTCGATAATTGCGATTTATGCGGTGCACCTGGTAGAGCGTAAAGTCTAATGATGGTGTTTTGAAGGTGTAACTAAATCCTTATCAAAGAACTTAGGTGATGAATAGTGTCTCTAGAAAAAGCTTTAAAAACGAGTGATCCACATTTGTCGGTTGCATTAACTAGCGTTTGACAGTGGAGAGTGATGTATTGTGAAAAGTGTTTCTAGAATGTAACCGTTTTGGATTCCTTGACTTGATTAATTGAAGCTTCGGTTGTGTTCACGGTATGTGTGAAAAAAACTTTTCTTTCTTTTTTGAAATAAAATGTAACCGTTTGGTGTACCTTGATCTCACTGATCGGGAGTTTCGGTGGTACTAACGGTATTTATTGTTGACGGGTTTTACTTTGGCCAAGGTAATGGCATTGAAAATATTTTTTTTTTTTTGAAAATGGTGAGTGTAAAATTTGCCATGATAACGGCACCTAAAAATGTTTTTCCCTTTTTAGAAATCGTGATTTCACCGGAGTATCAGTGTTTAGAAGGTCGTTTTGAAAAGAGGACATATTTTTGAAAACGGAATTTGGTGCGGTTGAATATGTTGGCGTGGTTGAATCCAGATTTTAAGTGCTCTATTTGGGTTGTTTGCAAGCACGCTACACATAACTAGGAATGCGTACACTCATGCAGGATGCAGACACGGGTAGGTTAGGGTAGGCTACCGCCCACGAATAGTCTTCACTTAGGCATTGACAAATCGTCTAGTGAGACGAGTGCCATACCGTCCGTTCGGAGCTATCCGCTTATTAATCCCGCGGGTTATGCGTTAGGCGACCGAAGCCTCAATCGAGGATCTCTCCGCGTGTCCTTAAGGAGCTCATCGCAAAGAGGTCGATTGGTCCTGATATCGGTTAGGGTGGGCTTTTTAGGTTCAAAACATGTAGTGACCACAACAAGGAACTAGGAAATGAGCTTCACCGACCTCGTTCAAGTTACACCACCACTGGAAACTTGTTTCCAACTCCCCAGCGGAGTCGCCAAATTGTGGTCGTCCGTCTGCACCGCGCGTGCCCGCACGGGATCGACCCGGTTTTCATCGTGTGGCGGCGGCCACCCACGCGGCCCCCTCCCTGTCGGGGGCCGTTCCGATCTCGCGTACGGGGCGATGTTTCGGACCTCGATTCGGATGACGATCCGGACTTGTACTAGACAGGTGGGTAGGCAATCACTTTGTTCAGTTTTAGTTATTTTACGTTTTGACTTCTGTGTTAGGTGATTTAGCATGCGATTATAAGGTCATAAAAGCAATAAATGATACGAAAAATTGTAAATGCGAATGTAAGTAAATCACATTGTGAGGAGTTGCACCCTTGGAGTATACACTAAACGGGACACGGTGCATAGATAGTTAGGAACGGATCTCGGAATTACTCGGGTCTATTTAGTGTATTTTAGTGTTTGTGATTGAAGTACGGACTTTACGTGTTTTAGTATGTGTAGTGGACCTAGCGTGATTTAGTAGATGGTGAGTCGTCCACCAAGTATAGCGAGATTAAATTGAGGGATTTTGCTTTAGAACCGTTATGCCAATTGTCGATATGGGGGTCCGACCATTTCACATTAATTTTTAGCTAGGATGAAAACCCATGCGAAATACTCTAAACATCTCACATCGATAATTGGCATAACGGGTCTAAAGCAAAATCACTCACATCTATAAGGAACTACGAACATGGTTTGATTCCGTTTAAAAGCGGATACGTAGGCAACCCTCCTTCGGGTACAACCAAACAAATAAACAAAAAAAATTGATTACTCGATTCACATGCAAACCGGAACCTTTTTCCACGCTCCGGTTAACGAGTGATTCCAATGACGAACCACAAATGACGAGCCGAGGACGGGGCGAAAACCCGAAAGGGCGCCCCGGGCAAAATGAAGAAATGTGTTGTGAGCCGTCGAGAAAAAAAAATAAAAACTTTACGAGCCGAGGACGGGGTGAAAACCCGAAAGGGCGCCCCGGGCAAAATGAAGAAACGAGTTGCGAGCCGTCGTAAAAAAAAATAAAAAAAAATTGACGAGCCGAGGGCGGGGTGAAAACCCGAAAGGGCGCCCCGGGCAAAATGAAGAATCGAGTTGCGAGCCGTAAAAAAACAAAACAAAAAGGGTGAGCCGAGGACGGAGTGAAAGCCTGAATGGGCCCTCCGGGTAAATTGAAGAATCGAGTTGGGACCCACCACAAAAAAAAGAAAAAAAAATATTAACAATGTGCTTCTCATTTATAATAAAATTTGGTTAAATCGAGCCTTTGTCGAGACATTTACATCAAACATCCAAAATCCGGATATGCCGGAAATCAACAATGTATCAAAACTCCACAAAAACTAGTACTAATACGTCACATAATATCAATTAATAAAACATTGTACAAAACTGCTGGGCTCTACTAATCCAACTTTCCCCTTTTCTTGCCTTTCGGGTATGCTTTTTCGGGTCTCTCACCATAGAACGTTTTAACACAAGTCTCCGTCATCTCATCCAAAGGTGAGTCCAGCCGATCCCATTTTACCTTCTCACTTACATTTTCAATATGGGTCTTGTCGGTCTCGGCCCATTTAGATGAACTGACGAATACTAGGATCGGTAACGCCGTCTTCGGTCCGGCGCTAAGCGACATTAGCCCGCATAGCTTCCTTATTCTGTAATACGGTCATCTCCACAATCTTTAACCTTTTTTCTCACATCCGACAACCCCGGACGTCAGGAACGACCTCCTGAAGTCGATAAACCCCTTTCTAAAAGCCGAAATGTCCGCTCAAGAATGACAGGTCCACGCGGACAATACATTACATCTATTGGGTCCATCAGACTTAGACGTTTTTTTTATTTTCTTTTTAGGGGGATAAGCTACCCAACCTAGGCGTGTCGTAGCTCCGAATGACATTGTCAATTCGCGTCTGTAGCCCAGCACGGCATTGTCACTAAGGTATAAAAAGTGGTCTAACCTTTTTTTTAAAGGTGGTCTAACTTAACACCGGACACGTACTTTGTCGATACACCTTAGCTACAAAGCACTCTTTACGTTTATGCACGTCTTGAGTCAAACATTTTAACCGACGTACCACTTGATCCAACTCCCGGCTCAAACTAACACATTTCAAAAGTTCGAAAAAAAATCGTTTTCGTACTCTTACGCAACCCTAACACGTTTAAAACATCCTAAACTAAGATTAAATCGCAAATAAAATGAACGCGAAGTGATTACTTGTCAATCTAGGTAAACAATTCACCAAACGAAAACAGAAGGCTAATCCAACTAATTCAAATACTAAAAATCTAAAGAAAAGTTACAAAACGTACAAAGTCATACACAAATCGGGTTTACAAACTAAGGAGAACCCCTAGGAGTTGCGCCTATAGCTATCACAAACTCACCGATGTTGTCGTCCAAACCTAAGTCCTCTAAAGCAAAGGCAGGAGACTCGCTACCGACCATTCCCGACAACATGTCTAGGGTAACCGTCTCGGGAACTTCTCCAACCTCCCTAGTAGCACCCGTAGCACGACCCATAGCCTTAGCCTCATCCTCTCTCTCCCTCTCAACCCGATGACAAGCCTCACCTTGTGCGGAGGTCTCGCCCTGAGACTGAGCCAGCCGCTCCTTAAGTTGAGCAATCTCGTCGGCCTGAGATTACCGGAGCCGTCGCGCCTCAACCGCTTCCGCCTCTAGCTCTGTCATCCGAGTTTCCAACTGTCCCACCATATCGGGAATGTCCTGCAAACATAATGCGCACTTAAGGAAAACACATAAACAATCTAAGAGCCAACCTTAGGTACGCGTACTTACCGATTAAGGTCCCGAAGTGTCACGGGAAACCCTCAAGGCGTAGGTCCGGAAGCAGTTTGCAGCCTGCCACAACCGCTGATGGCAAGCTAACGAAACCTGAAAGGCGAAACCATACAAGTTAGCCAAACAAAACCTAACCCTCAGAACCCAAATCCAAAACAGAAACCGAAACTTACCCAGTATACCCGGTCACGCCACTCCATCCCTGCCTCCATCTCCTCAGCGGAACACGGGAAAAGAGGCTCTGTAAAGGCTACCCTAGCCACATCAACCCTAACCAGCGTCAAAGGGTAGTCTGGTGGCTGAATAGCATTAGCCGAATCGGCAAGCCGAAAGAAAAGCTAATTGTTCAAAATGAAAGCAAACACTAAACCATAGGACAAAACAAGCGATGAAACCAAAACAGACATTTCAACAACCCTGACCTTGGGGGCTCCTAAGTACAACAAACCGTAAGAAGGAAGTTTACATCCTCGATGCGCAACTGGTTCACCAGTATATTCTCCGACGAGTAGTGACTCGTCGTACTCTTAGCCTGAGCCAACCTCCATTCAATCCCCGCCGAAAGCCTTACCGGATGAGCACGCACCATCCTAGGTGCCAATCGAGGGAAATAGGAATAAAACAAATCCTGCAAAAACCCAAAAACATCATTAGCAAAACCAAACCAAACTAGATGAAACCTCAAAACCTCCCCTAATCAAAATCGACCCCCAGCGGAAAAAACGTGAAAACCCCTAGCTTATAATTAAGACCACCCAAACCGAAGCCTATGACAATCTATGCGCGATATCTGAACAAAACAAACTCAATCAAATCCCAAAACATTCGTAAGGTAATTTCTAAACTCGTGAGTGTAACGAACCGCAAAGGATTCAGACCTCAATTTCAGTTCAATTTTAAAACCAGCCCCTTGTAGCACTCAAAACAATTTTACCCGAGCCCCTTGTAGCGCTCAATACAATTTTAAACGAGCCCCTAGTAGCGCTCAAAACAATTTTAAACGAGCCCCTGGAGCGCTCAAAACCAATTTAAAAGAGCCCTTGGTAGCGCTCAAAATCCGATTTTAAACGAGTCCCTAGTAGCACTCAGTTTAATTCAACGAGACCCTGGTAGCACTCAGAATCAAAACAACTTTAAACGAACGCCTTGTAGCGCTCAAAACCATTTTAAACGAGCCCCTTGTAGCGCTCTAAACAATTTTAAACGAGCCCCTTATAGCGCTCAAAACTATTTTAAACGAGCTCCTTGTAGCGCTCAAAACAATTTTAAACGAGCCCCTTGTTGTGCTCAAACCCATTTTAAACGAGTCCCTGGTAGCATTCAATCCAATTCAAGTTAAGTCAAGTCAATTAAATGAGCCCTGGTAGCGCTTAAAATTCCGATTTTGGATGAGTCCCTGGTAGCACTCAATCCAATTTCAATTCATGTCAATTTAATTAATTTAATTCAGTTTTAAGTGAGTCCCTGGTAGCACTCAGAATAATCAAATCAACCTGAAACGAGTCCCTAAGCATTCAATTCACGTCCCCCTAAGGAATACCTAAAGCAAAATCGAAATCAATACAACCATCAGCCAAGGATATCAAACTAGAATTGAGACACCAATAAAGAATCAAGCAAAAGGCCCATGTAAAAAAACCGAAACGACCAAAGCAAGAGCAAACCCAAACAAAATAAGACAAATTCATTAAACAAAAAACTTTCAACTAAAACGAATAAACAAACAGCAATTTTGCCCGAGAGACGTTAGTATCCCGGAGGCACAACAACAATTTTGCCTGAGGGACGTTAGTATCCCAGAGGCACAACAACAACAATTCTGCCCGAGGGACATTAGTATCCCGGAGGCACAGCAACAACAATTTTTCGAGTGGGTACCAACGCCCTTGAAGAAGTCTGAAACCTCCACAACAGTTTGTCGGGTAGATACCAACACCCCCGACAACAATTTTTCGAGTGAATACCAACGCCCTCGAAAGAGTTTGATTCCTCCACAATATTTTTCATTCGAGAGGAGACCGACGCCCTCGAATGGTTTATTTTTTCCTAGGTGTCAGAGCATCTCCGAAGACAGCTGCTCAAGTGGAGACTGACGCCCTCGAGTAGTTAACAACAACAATTTTGTCCTAGGAGTCAGAGCAATCCCGAAGGCAGCTGCTCGAGTGGAGACTGACGCCCTCGAGAAGTTAACAAAAACAATTTTGTCCTAGGGGTCAGAGCATCCCCAACGACAGCTGCTCGAGTGGAGACTGACGCCCTCGAGTAGTTAACAACAGCAATTTTGTCCTAGGGGTCAGAGCATCCCCGAGGACAGCTATTCGAGTGGAGACTGACGCCCTCAAATAGTTTATATCATCTTGTTTTATCCTAGGGGTCAGAGGCATCCCGAAAGTCAGGTGTTCGAGTGGAGACTAACGCCCTCGAACGTTTTTGTTGTTTCCCTTCATTTCTCCCAAGGGGTCACAAGCATCCCGAAGACGACCGCTTGATTGGAGACTAAGGCCCTCGAACGTTTAGCAAGGGTTCACAAGCATCCCAAAAGTTTGTTCAAAAATAAGTATGAGAATTCTTTGCACTTACACTTAACACATCACTAAAAACATTTAAAAAAACTAAACAAACCGTTTAAACAAGCCGAAGAAGATGAAGCGCGCGCTCATAAAGAACAAAGAACGAGATATCAAGCAACGGCCCGGGCCCAAGCAAGCAACCACAAGCGAAGGCGTCAGGTATGATTTCTAAGCTATGGCTGGCGAGCCTCAACACGTAGTCCAATGGACTTCAAACGACCCGATCGGACTGCCACCAGGTCGTAATCTTCGATTGACCTGGGTGGCTATACTTTGACTTTCGCCTTGTCCAAGCCTCAGTCAAAGTGGGGGCTTCTGTAGACACCAAGATTTGGACCTGGTGGCTGCATGACTGCCCGACAAACACCCGATGACGATCGGACTGCAACGCGGCGCAAGTTCGCGATGTTTTAGATAGTTTTTCTATAGAACAGATCAAATAATTACTCAGAAAGATTAAATTAACATCAAGGCAGGCTTAGTCGTAACATTACGGTCGCGTCGACACTAATTAGAGTCAATTCCGACACCGGGGCCACGAATCGGTCCCGAAATATGCAAAGTCAAACCCGAGTCAATGCGTCGGGCCGAGCAAACCCCGGGACGCGCACCCGAAGCCCACCCGTTGCTTTACACACTAGAGTTAGGGGGAAGCCTTAACCTCCAAGATAACCTAAGATATGCATTTTTTCCGTTTTGGAAAGTTTTGATATCAGATCTTCAAAACTTCGACAGCCTCAGCTCAGGCGCCTGAAGACTGAACTGCCTCACACCAGGCGCCTGATGAACGAACCGCTTGACCCCAGGCGTCCATATGGGTGACGAGGCCCGAAAACACCTATAAATACCCCCCCCCCCCCCCACCTCATTCATTCGACACACAATCACGAGTTCGTGCCTACTTCTACACCACTCTCATTCATCTCCTCCCCCTCTAAACTCTCACTAAGGGCTCGAACTCCGACACCCGAGGTAAACGATCCACTCGATCGTAGTTCCGATAAAAGCGACATCGACGCTACTTCTCACCTTCGAGCACCCCACTCGATACCGAGGTGCCTGTGATCGACTAGCTCAAGTCTAGTAGCGAAGCTCTGCCGTATCAGCCGCAGAACTAGTCCTTAGTAACGAAGCTCTGCCGGAGTAGCCGCAGGAGGGGTAAACGGTAATGGAGCTCCGCCGGAGTCACTATTCTAGCTAGGAGGATCCGCCTGTTGAAACCGAGTTGTCACTAGGTTGTCATCTAAACAAAACTTTCAATATTTGCACCTTCTTAATTATGTAGTACGATAACACTAGATGTGGACACTAGGTCCACGAGCATCTACTAAAACACATAAACGTCCCAACTTTAATCACAAATACTAAAACACACTAAGTAGACCAGAGTAATTCCGAGATCCGTTCTCAACTATCTACGCATCGAGTCCCGTTTAGTGTACACTCCTAGGGTGCAACTCCTCACACTGTGATTTACTTACATTCGCATTTACGGTTTTTTGTACGATTTATTGCTTTTATGACCTTATAATCGCATGCTAAATCACCTAACACGAAATTCAAAACGTAAAACAACTAAAACTGAACAAAGTGATTGTCGGGTTCCGTATTAGTCCGGGTGCTCATCTTAGTAGGTTCGACGCATCTCTATTAATACCGAACCGAAGAATCTTAAGCAGAATACCAGGCAAGGTATACCACGAGAACGACTAATATCCGTATTATCGCATTAAAACTGATTGGCTAATACGTACAATACTAGTACTCTCTACTCTCCTACGTGCATCTTTTCATGGTCTGCTTGTCACGTGAAATCGCATGCAATGAATGTAAACATAACTACTTTGACGACAAAACTTATTTGTCCCTAAACAACCGACGTAGCAAAAGACATAGGTTTAAAACAACGGATGTTACAACATTACTGCCACAACAAAAGAACTAGATTATCAGCCCACCGATTGATTAGTAGAGGCCGCTATAGTGCGGGTGGGATTTGGTGTTGACATCTATCGGATGTTGGCTTCCCAATATGTAGCCTTACCCCTTACTCAGATTCGACGGTTTTCGGATGTCCGAAACCATTGGCAATGAGAGTCATTCCAGGCATGGAGTGCTTAAGGGTACAAGTCTTTATCTTTAGGTCCCGTGGCACTCAACTTTGAGCTGGTAAGGGATCAAAGCTGACTTGTACGGTTTCCGAGTCCCCATAATTGACTCGGTGGCGACACCACAAATCGGCAACGAATTCAGTTCACTCAAAAGGTCGCCTTACAAAACAAATTGGCCTTTAAACATTTACAACCACAACTCGATCGATTCCCAAACGGAAACACGGGTGCCCGCACCCGTCTAGTACAAGTCCGGATCGTCATCCGAATCGAGGTCCAACACTTCGCCTCGTACGCGAGATCGGACCGGCCCTCGGCAGGGAGCAGGCGGCGTGGGTGGCCGCCGCCACACGATGAAAACCGAGGCGGTCCCGCGCGGGCGTGCGCGGAGCGCCGGGCGGTGCGGACGGACGTCCACAGTTTGGGGACTCCGCTGGGGATTTGGAAACAAATTTCCAGTGGTGGTGTAACTTGAACGAGATCGGTGAAGCTCATTTCTTAGTTCCTTGTTGTGGTCACTAAAGGTTTTGGCCCTAACAAGCCCACCCTAACCAATATCAGAACCAATCGACCTCTTCGCGGTAAGATCCCTTGAGACGCACGGAGAGATCCTCGATAGACTCTCCAGCCGCCTAGCGCGTACCCCGCGGGAATAATAAGCAGATAGCTCCTAACGGACGGCATGACACTCGGCTCCCTAGATGATTTGTCAATGCCTAAGTAAGGACTATTCGTGGGCGGTAGCCTACCCTAACCTACCTGTGTCTGCATCCTGCATGAGTGTATACATTCCTAGTAACGTGTAGCGTGTTTGCAAACAACCCAAATAAAACACTAAAAATCTGGACTCAACCACGCCAACATATTCAACCGCACCCAATTCCATTTTCAAAAAATACTTCATCTTTTCAAAAACGACCTTTTAAACGCCGATACTCCGGATAAATCGTGATTTCTAAAAAGGGAAAACATTTTTAGACGCCGTCATCATGGCAAATTTTACACTCACCACTTTTTATAAAATAAAAAAATGGTATAATGTTTTCAATGCCATCACCTTGGCCAAATTAAAATCCGTCAGCAACAAATACCGTTAATACCGCCGAGGCTCTCGATCAATGGGATCAAGGTACACTAAACGGTTACATTTCTTATTTTCAAAAAAAATGTTTTTTTACGCACATACCGTTAACACAACCAAAACTTCAATTAATGAAGTCAAGGAACTCGAAAAACGGTCACACTTTCAAAACACATTTTTTCTAATGCACCCTCCCACCGTTAAATGCTAGTTAACACAACCGACGAACGTGGGTCACTTGTTTTAAAAGTTTTATCTAAAAAGAAAGATTTTCTTAAAAACACTATTCACCACCTAAATCCCTCACTGAGGATTTAGTTACAACTTTAAAACACCATCGTTAGACTTCACGCTCTTCCACGAGCATCACGTACACCCCAAATATCGAACTAACTAATTAATAGCAGTCTCGATAGAAGCATCACGCAATCATTTAAAAAAATGGTTTCCCTAAAGATTCGTGTTCCTTTCGAAAAAAAGGCTTTTACACTGTTGCCATCGTCGGATTCCCGACACACACATGTGGCAACACACCTTCACGTCACCAACGAGGTCACCACACCATCGTCACCTTAGCTTTGCAAAATCACTTTTCAAAAAAGAAAAATACTTTCCTCTGCGAGTATTTGTCCTTTTTCAAAAAAAAATCTTTGATCCTGAGCCGGTATCGCGATCAACCTCTTACGGCGTACAACCATGTGATTAACTGTCTTTGTTAGTTACTAGGATCGCCTCTACCCGAGGTTTTACATTTTGGGTCGTCTCATTTCGAGAAGTCCTCTTTAAGCCTCACCTCCGAGGTTTGTGTCAAATCGTCTCGTTACAGAGACTTAAGATTCATTAGGCATTTCGCCGAATACACCGGAGTCTAAAGCACCTAAGTCCCTATGCCAATGACCTCACACATGCGCGAATCAAGGGTCTTGTCTCCGGGTCGCTCAGTTACGAGCATCCCTCGAACCTCTAAGTCATCCGGTGGATCAATCTGACCTTTTAATCCTTTCTCACTAGAATCACTCCCCAACATGTCGGTAGATTCAAGCGCCATCAAAAGCATCCGCAATGATGTTAATACCCTAGCCAAATTGGTTCGCAACATCCATACTTCAATAACCCGTTTGAATTTATCTGTCCGTTACATCGATAGCCGCCTCAGTTTCCTTGAGAGTAGAGACACCGAAAGCGATACGAATGCCAACCTGAGCAATTACCATGCCCAAAAGCCTACCGAGAATAAATTATCCCAATGCTCCGCCCGATCGGAGCTTCCTAAAGTCGATACGGAAGGAATACTGATACCTTACCACATCCAACAAAGTAGAAGGATCACCTAGGGAGTTTACCCCAATCAATTCATCTTACACCAAAACCCTTAAGCGCCTAGTCTATGAAGGGCTGCTCTTGCCCATGGGTTCCACCCCGGACCCACCAGTCGGCAGACGAGGCAAGAGTTGGACCCCCAATGCTTACGGCCTATATCACCAAGGTAATGGACACGATACCGAATCCTGCTATCGACTCAAACATGTCATACAAGACATGATCGAAAACGGGACGATTCCTCTCCCTCCACCCGAGAAACCAAACAATACCACAAACCCCTTTTGCGTTCACGCTGTCTTTGATGACACCATCGATTGTTCCCACCTCGACCCTATAGAGGAGAATGTCCTGAATATTGAGGAAGATTCCGACAACCCATGAGCACCCGCCAAGACTAGTAAAATCTGCGTCCGAGTCAGAGTCTAGTTCGTCTTAGGGCCTAGACCTAATAATGTAATAAATGTCTTTTTGTTTTTCGCATCTAGTCAAGAGGTACGAGGGGACCTGTCCTCCACCTCCCCGAAAATAATGTCTCCGGCACATAGCCCGCTTATTACTATCAATAAAAAGAAATAAATTTTTCTTCCTTTATAATGCGCCTCGACAATTGCTTGATTTAAAACATACATTTCTTGCTTACGACTCGATACTATGTCATTTATCGATAACAACCAAATAAACCTCAAAACAACGAGGAGTTACAAGAACCGAGATCCCGTGTTCCTTTTTTACCTATTCCATGCATGGTGTAGAAAGCCACAAACTATCCCTTAGAACCGAATCCTATGACAAACCTAGATAGTCTTTTAGCTTGTGATCAAAGACGGAAGGAAAACCCATTTCCCACAATAAACATCCCTCAAATAAGGACCGATCAATTCCTACCATAGGTGCTAGTCTGACAAAAAAGAAAAAAAAAGGGTCTGGAATGGCCAAAAGGAGCCAAGGGAAAACTAAACCAAAGCCAACCAAAATGGTCATATCCCCCAATGCAGAAATGACCGAGGTCAAGTTCATAGGTTGGAATCAAGATTCCATCACCCAATAAAAGTCCGAACAAAAAGCAAAAAACAAAGAAAAAGAAAAAGAAAACCAAAAAATGAGTAAAAATAAACAGATTGGTCAGCTAGCACCAAATGTTAGCCTCCCTGCATTACAACCCTTAAGACCTTCCCGAGACACTTGTTAGGAGACAGTCCGGAATTTCGAGGATTCAAGCTCAATAGGATAATCCCAACCGTTAGGGCCATACATGGAAATCAGATCCCGCGTAATTTACAACCCACCCGATTGAAGTATGAGTCATTTTTACTCCTCTTCCCCTTTCCTACCACATTACGAAGCCGTAACCCCATAGCCTTCACTCCACAAAAATCAAGCTCCAGATCTTAGTTCATCAGAACCACTCACTACCTAGCTCCACATTCCAAAACCGTCCAAGCCAGTCGCCCTGACCCAAACGCGGTATCTCAGTAATTGTCCCTTTCAAGGGGTCACACCCGACCATTTCACATTAATTTTTAGCTAGGATGAAAACCCATGCGAAACACTTTAAACATCTCACATCGATAATTGGCATAACTGGTCTAAAGCAAAATCACTCACATCTATAAAGAACTACGAATATCGTTTGATTCCGTTTAAAAGCAGATACGTAGGCAACCCTCCATCGGGTACAACCAAACAAATAAACAAAAAAAATTGATTACTCGATTCACATGCAAACCGGAACCTTTTTCCACGCTCCGGTGAACGAGTGATTCCAATGACGAAGCACAAACGATGAGCCGAGGACGGGGCGAAAACCCAAAAGGGCGCCCCGGGCAAAATAAAGAAACGAGTTGTGAGCCGTCGTGGAAAAAAAAATATTGACGAGCTGAGGACGGGGTGAAAACCCGAAAGGACGCCCCGGGCAAAATGAAGAATCGAGTTGCGAGCCGTAAAAAAAAACAAAAAAAAGGGTGAGCCGAGGATGGAGTGAAAACCTAAAAGGGTGCTCCGGGTGAAATGAAGAATCGAGTTGCGAGCCACCACCAAAAAAAAGGAAAAAAAAATATTAACAATGTGCTTCTCATTTATAATAAAATTTGGTTAAATCAAGCCTTTGTCGAGGCATTTACATCAAACATCCGAAATCCGGATATGCCGGAAATCGACAACGTGTCAAAACTCCACAAAAACTAGTACTAATACGTCACATAATATCAATTAATAGAACATAGTATAAAACTGCTGGTCTCTACCAATCCAACTTTCCCCTTTTCTTGCCTTTCAGGTATGCTTTTTCGGGTCTGTCACCATAGAACCTTTTAACACAAGCCTCCGTCATCTCAGCCAAAGGCGATTACAGTCGATCCCATTTCACCTTCTCACTTACATTTTCAATATGGGTCTTGTGGGTCTCGGCCCATTTAGATGAACTAACGAATACTAGGATCGGTAACGTTATCTTCTTTTTTTTGGGTGAAAGGTAAGGATTAATATTAATGCTCAATAGTCTTTACAGCATATTGCACAAAACAACAATTGTAGTAACTTTCGTACCTAGCTAATTTAATAGCTCACTAAATTCTTGTACTTGACTCCTACTTAATAGGAAATTTAATCTAATACAAAGTTCCTCCTTCAATTGTTTCATAACAGCTTGAGGATGCTTCACTCTTCCTTCAAACTTGCTGACATTGCGCACCATCCATATATGATAGATTAATCCGACCAATGCAGACCCTACAATCCTCTTCCGAATCCTTGTCATAGTCTTGACATTCAGCCACCAAGACCAAGTATCCCTTCTAGGAATGCTAATACTCAGCCAATCTTCTAACCAAACTCAAACACATCGAGCTGTAATCACATTCAAAATATAGATGCTTCTGATCTTCGTTCTCCCTGCAACAAATACAGCATTTCGTGTCTGTCGGCATGCCCATCTTCTTCAGACGACAGTGGGTCTGGAGTCTCCCATTCATGGCCAACCAAGCAATAAAAGAGTGTTTAGAAACCACCCATTTATGCCAAATGAGCTTGCACCAACCGACCTCAGTTCTAGCTGGTTGTAACCAGTCGTATCCCTGTTGCACAAAATCCTCGTTACCTTCAGCGACCCAAACATCCTCCACATATCCATCCACTATTTTATCCCTAATTGTACATAACCTCTTCCAAGAACGAGAGGAATGTGATTTGACCTGAATACTCTTCCAGTTCTGCCCCTTAAAAAAATTAATATGCACCCATTTCACCCATAAATGGTCTTGTTTATTAGCAATCCACCATATATACATAGCAGCAGCAGCGACATTCCAGTCATAAGAATTTTTCAACCCCAAAATACCATGTTTCTTCTCCATACATACTCTATCCCAAGATATCAAAGGAGCAGAAATATAGTTACTATCCCCTCTCCAAAGAAAATTTCTACACACATCATTCACCTTTCCCAAAACGGTTTTGGGTAGGATGAAAACTCGAGCCCAGTAATCATGCAGATGGTGAAGGACCGACCGCACCAAAGTCACCCTTCCACCATACGATAGATGCTTACTCCCTATCTTATTGATTCTCCTCACAATTTTATCCACCAAAATAGCACAATCCAATACACCTAATTTCTTAAAAGAGATAGGTATACCAAGATACTTGAAAGGGAGTGTTCCTTTCTTAAGTCCAGTAAGTTGGAGGATCTCTTTGACTGCCTTAATCTCTGTTTATTCATCTGTAAATCGGAGGCCACAGAAAAGGATAAAAAAGCTCTCATGATAACCGTAACAGAATCCACATTTCCATAGGAGAATAATAACAAGTCGTCCGCAAAACATAAATGGGAGAGTTTCATTTTCTTACATAAAGAATGATACTTGTATCCCTCAATATCTTGTACTCTATACAAAATACTCAAAAAATACTCCATGCAAATAGCAAACAACAAAGAAGAAAGCGGGTCTCCCTGTCGTAACCCCCTCTTACCCTTAAAAAAACCAAACTTGGTTCCTTTAATCACAAGCGAATAAAACGGGGTACATACACTTTCCATAACCAAACGGACAAACTCATTAGGAATGCCTAAAGCAACCATCATCTCTTCTAAGAACGACCACTCAATGGAATCATATGCCTTCTTAAGATCCAATTTCATAATACATCGAGGAGAGCAAGTCTTTCTACCATATAATCTCACTAAATCCTGAGCAATAAGAATGTTTTCAACAATTACCCTACCCTGAACGAATCCACTTTGATTCGGGCTTATAGTAGTTGGTAGAATCTCACCCAATCTTTTACACAACACTTTCGTAATACATTTATAAATTGTATTACAACAAGCGAGAGGCCTAAACTGAGTCACATCTTCCGGCATATTCACTTTCGGAATGAGAGTAATGAGAGTATGATTGACCTGCTTCAACATTTTACCTGATCTGAAAAAATTATGTACTGCCATCAGCACCTCGTTGCCAACTATATGCCAAGCATCCTTGTAAAATTAGCTAGTGAAACCGTCAGGCCCAAGTGCTTTATCACCTGGAATATCAAACAAACAACTTTTGATTTAATCATCTGTATAGGGACGAAGAATCTCCATGGCCTGATTTCTGGACACCACTTTTCCAACCCTAACAGTAGGCTTATGAGCAGGAGTAACCGGCTGATTAGACAATTCAATGTAAAACTCCTCAAAAGTTTGATTGATCTCCTGTGCAGTAGTGCAAATTCTTCCTTTACTATCTTTAATTCTCAATACCTTGTTTCTAGCACATATTTTCTTAATACACGAGTGAAAGAAAGCGGTGTTATCATCCTCTTCTTGCACCCAATGACATTAGCGACATTAGCCCGCATAATTTCCTTATTCTATAATACGGTCATCTCCACAATCTTTAACCCTTTTTCTCACATCCGACAACCCCGGACGTCAGGAACGACCTCCTGAAGTCGCTAAACCCCTTTCTAAAAGCCGAAATGCCCGCGCAAGAATGACAGGTCACGCGGACAATACATCACGTCTATTGGGTCCACCAGACTTAGACGTTTTGTTTATTTTCTTTTTAGGGGGATAAGCTACCCAACCTAGGCGTGTCGTAGCCCCGAATGACATTGTCAATTCACGTGTGTAGCCAAGAACGACATTGTCACTAAGATATAAAAAGTGGTCTAACTTTTTTTTTAAAGGTGGTCTAACTTAACACTGGACACGTACTCGGTCGATACACCTTAGCTACAAAGCACTCTTTACGTTTATGCACGTCTTGAGTCAAACATTTTAACCGACGTACCACTTGATCCAACTCCCGGCTCAAACTAACACATTTCAAAAGTTTGAAAAAAAATCGTTTTCGTACTCTCACGCAACCCTAACACGTTTAAAACATCCTAAACTGAGATTAAATCGCAAATAAAATGAACGCGAAGTGATTACTTGTCAATCTAGGTAAACAATTCACCAAACGAAAACAGAAAGCTAATCCAACTAATTCGAATACTAAAAATCTCAAGAAAATTTACAAAACATACAAAGTCATACACAAATCGGGTTTACAAACTAAGGAGAACCCATAGAAGCTACGCCTATAGCTATCACAAACTCACCGATGTTGTCGTTCAAACCTAAGTCCTCTAAAGCAAAGGCAGGAGACTCGCTACCGACCATTCCCGACAACATGTCTTGGGTAACCGTCTCGGGAACTTCTCCAACCTCCCTAGTAGCACCCGTAGCACGACCCATAGCCTTAGCCTCAGCCTCTCTCTCCCTCTCAACCCGATGACTAGCTTCACCTTGTGCGGAGGTCTCGCCCTGAGACCGAGCCAACCGCTCCTTAAGTTGAGCAATCTCTTCGGCCCGAGATTACAGGAGTCGTCGCGCCTTAACCGCTTCCGCCTCAAGCTCTGACATCCTAGTCTCCAACTGTCCCACCATATCGGGAATGTCCTGCAAACATAACCCGCACTTAAGGAAAACACATAAACAATCTAAGAGCCAACCTTAGGTACGCATACTTACCGATCAAGGGCCCGAAGTGTCACGAGAAACACTCGAGGCGTAGGTCCGGAAGAAGTTGGCAGCCTGCCACAACCGCTGATGGCAAGCAAACAAAACCTGAAAGGCGAAACCATACAAGTTAGCCAAACAAAACCTAACCCTCACAACCCAAATCCGAAACAGAAACCAAAACCTACCCAGTATACCCGGTCACGCCACTCCATCCCCGCCTCCATCTCCTCAGCGGAACACGAGAAAAGAGGCTCTGTAAAGGCTACCGTAGCCACATCAACCCTGAGTAGCGTCAGAGGGTAGTCTGGGGGCTGAACAACATTAGCCGAATCGGCAAGCCGGAAGAAAAATGAACTGTTCAAAACGAAAGCAAACACTAAACCATAGGACAAAACAAGCGATAAAACCAAAACAGACATTTCAACAACCCTGATCTTGGGGGCTACTAAGTAAAACAAACCGTAAGAAGGAAGTTTACATCCTCGATGCGCAACTGGTTCACCAACATATTCTCCGACGAGTAGTGACTCGTCGTACTCATAGCCTGAGCCAACCTCCATTCAATCCCCGTCGAAAGCCTCACCGGACAAGCACGCACCGTCCTAGGTGCCAATCGAGGGAAATAGGAATAAACCGAATCCTGCAAAAACCCAAAAACATCATTAGCAAAACAAAACCTAACTAGGTGAAACCTCAAAACCTCCCCTAATCAAAATCGACCCCCCAGCGGAAAAACGTGAAAACCCCTAGCTAATAATTAAGCTCACCCATACCAAAGCACATGACAATCTATGCGCGATATTTGAACAAAACAAGGCCTCAATTTCAGTTCATTTTTAAAACAAGCCCCTTGTAGCGCTCAAAACAATTTTACCCGAGCCCCTTGTAGCGCTCAATACAAGTTTAAACGAGCCCCTTGTAGCGCTCAAAACAATTTTAAACGAGCCCCTATAGCGATTAAAACAATTTTAAACGAGTCCCTAGTAGCACTCAGTTTAATTCAACGAGTCCCTGGTAGCACTCAGAATCAAAACAATTTTATACGAGCCCCTTGTAGCGCTCAAAACCATTTTAAACGAGCCCTTTGTAGCGTTCAAAACAATTTTAAACGAGCCCCTTTTAGCGCTCAAAACTATTTTAAACGAGCCCCTGGTAGCGCTCAAACCCATTTTAAACGAGTCTCTAGTGGCACTCAATTTAACTCAAAACCCGATTTTGGATGAGTCTCTGGTAGCACTCAATCCAATTCAAGTTAAGTCAAGTCAATTCAATGAGCCCTGGTAGCGCTTAAAATTCCGATTTAGGATGAGTCCTTGGTAGCACTCAATCCAATTTCAATTCATGTCAATTTAATTAATTTAATTCGGTTTTAAGTGCGTCCCTTGTAGCACTCAGAATTATCAAATCAACCTGAAACGAGTCCCTAAGCATTCAATTCACGTCCCCCTAAGGAATACCTAAAGCAAAATTGAAATCAATACAACCATCCGCCAAGGATATCTAACTAGAATTAAGACACCAATAAAGAATCAAGCAAAAGGCTCATGTCAAAAAACTGAAACTACCAAAGCAAGAGCAAACCCAAACAAAACAAAACAAACTCACTAAACAAAAAACTTTCAACTAAAACGAATAAACAAACAGCAATTTTGCCCGAGGGACGTTAGTATCCCGGAGGCACAGCAACAACAATTTTGCCCGAGGGACGTTAGTATCCCGGAGGCACAGCAACAGCAATTTTGCCCAAGGGATGTTAGTATCCCGGAGGCACAGCAACAGCAATTTTGCCCGAGGGACGTTAGTATCCTGGAGGCACAACAACAAAAAATTTTCGAGTGGATACCAACGCCCCTCGAAGGAGTCTGAAACCTCCACAACAATTTGTCGGGTAGATACCAACACCCCCCGACAACAATTTTTTGAGTGACTACCAACGCCCTCGAAGGAGTCTGATTCCTCCACAGCATTTTTCATTCAAGAGGAGACCGATGCCCTCGAATGGTTTATTTTGTCCTAGGGGTCAGAGAATCCCCGAAGACAGCTGCTCGAGTGGAGACTGACGCCCTCGAGTAGTTAACAACAGAAATTTTGTCCTAGGGGTCAGAGCATCCCCAAAGACAGCTACTCGAGTGGAGACTGACGCCCTCGAGTAGTTAACAACAGCAATTTTGTCCTAGGGGTCAGAGCATCCCCGAGGACAGCTATTCAAGTGGAGACTGACGCCCTCGAATAGTTTATATCATCTTGTTTTGTCCTAGGGGTCAGAGGCATCCCGAAAGACAGGTGTTCGAGTGGAGACTAACGCCCTCGAACGTTTTTGTTGTTTCATTTCATTTCGCCCAAGGGGTCACAAGTATCCGGAAGATGACCGCTCGAGTGGAGACTAACGCCCTCGAACGTTTTATCAAGGGTTCACAAGCGTCCCAAAAGTTTGTTCAAAAATAAGTATGAGAATTCTTTGCACTTACACTTAACACATCACTAAAAACATTTAAAAAACTAAACAAACCATTTAAACAAGCCAAAGAAGACGAAGCGCGCGCTCATAAAGAACCAAGAACGAGATATCAAGCAACGGCCCGGGCCCAAGCGACAACCACAAGCGAAGACGTCAGGTATGATTTCTAAGCTATGGCTGGCGAGCCTCAACACGTAGTCCAATGGACTTAAAATGACCCGATCGGACAACCACCAGGTCGTAATCTTCAATTGACCTGGGTGACTATACATTGACTTTCGCCTTGTCCAAGCCTCAGTCAAAGTGGGGGCATCTGTAGACACCCAGATTTGGACCTGGTGGCTGCATGAGTGCCCGACAAACACCCGATGACGATCGGACTACAACGCGACGCGAGTTCGTGATGTTTTAGATAATTTTTCTATAGAACGGATCAAATAATTACTCGGAAAGATTAAATTAACATAAAGGCAGGCTTAGTCGTGTCGTTACGGTCACGTCGACACTAATTAGAGTCAATTCCGACACCGGGGTCCCGAATTGGTCCCGAAATATGCAAAGTCAAACCCGAGTCAACGCGTCGGGCCGAGCGAACCTCAGGACGCGCACCCAAAGCCTACCCGACGCTTGACTCACTAGGTTTAGGGGGAAGCCTTAACATCCAAGATAACCTAAGATATGCATCTTCTCCGTTTTGGAAAGTTTTGATATCGGATCTTCAAAACATTGATCGTCTCAGCTCAGGCGCCTGAAGACTGAAATGCGTGACACCAGGTGCCTGAAGAACGAGCCGCTTGACCCCGACCGTCCATATGGGAGCTCGAGGCGGAAGAGGCCAAGTTGCTTTCGCTCCTGCCATCTTGGGATAATGAGATTGTCAAGCTTAAGGAGCAGCTGGCTCGAACTCCGGACGAGACATCGGCACGGGGTGAGGCTAGGTTCGGGACCGAGGCGGAGAGGGAGGTTCATGCTACGGGCGCTACCGATGATGTGGGAGGGACTCTCGAGACAGTTACCCGAGATATGTTGTCGGGCAAGGATGGCATCGGGTTTCCTCTTTTTAAGCTGGAGGATCTAGGCTCGGATGATGACACTGGTGAGTTTTTGATAGCTATAGGCGCGGCTTCTAGGGGTCCTCCCTAGTTTTTATATTTTAGACTTTTAGTATTTCGATTGATTTGTTAGCCTTGCGTTTTGTTTTGCTTTTGAAATGTTGACTTAGATGACAAGTAATCACTTCAAGTTTGGTTTGTTTGCGATTTCGTCATAGTTTTTTAGGACATTTTAGAATGCGTTGAGATTGCATGAGAGTACGAAAATGCTTTTTCTAGATTCTTAAAATGCGTTAGTTTAAGCCGAGATTTGGATCAAGTAGTACGTCGATGAAAATGTTTGACTCGAGATGTGTAAAGATGTAAGAAATGCTTTGTAGCTAAAGTGTATCGACCGAGTGCGTGTTCGGTGCTAGGAGACAAGTGTGACTGTCTCGACATTCATGTTTAAAATGAGGCTAAAAAGAAAAAAGTTAGACCCCTTTTTATATCTTAGTGACAATGCCATGATGGGCTAAAGACGCAATTAGACCGCTTTTTATATCTTAGTGACAATGTCATGCTCGGCTAAAGACGCAAATTGACGATGTCATTCGGGGCTACAACACGCCCCTGTGGGGTAGCTTATCCCCCTAAAAAAACAAAACATCTCAGTCTGGTGGACCCAATAGACATAATGTATTGTCCGCGTGGACCTGTCATTTTTGCGCAGGCATTTCGGCTTTTGGAAAGGGGTTTAGCGACTTCAGGAGGTCGTTCCTGACGTCCGGGGTTATCGGATGTGATATAAAGGTTCAAGATTTTGGAGAAGACCGTGTTACAGAATAAATAATCTATGTGGGCTAATGTCACTAAGCGCCCGACCGGAGACGGCGTTACAGGTCCTAGTATTTGTCAGTTCATCTAAACGGGCCGAGACTGATGATACTCATATTTGAGAATGTGAGTGAGGAGGGGAAATGGGATTGACTGGGCCCGCCTTTAGCTAGGGCGGTGGAAGCTTGTGTTTAGAGGGGCCGATGGTGAGAGACCCGAACAAGCACACCCGAATGGCGAGAAAAGGGGAAAGTCGGACCGGTAGAGCCCAACCATTTAGTACTATGTTCTATTAATTGATATTATGTGGCATATTAGTACTAGTTTTTTGTAGGGTTTTGCTTGACGCGTTGTCATTTTCCGGGGTGGCCGGATTTTGGGTGTTCGATGTAAAGGGCCTCGACAAAGGCTTGATTTAATTGATTTTGCATTAATGAGAAGTACATTTATTTATTTATTCATTTTTATTTTTTTCGTGGTGGCTCGCAACTTGATTCTTCATTTTGCCCGGAGTGCCCTTTCGGGTTTTCACTCCGTCCTCGGCGCACCTTTGTTTTGTCTTCTTTTTTTTGTTTTTTTTCTTTTTTTTTTCGTTTTTTTTCTTTAACAACGGCTCACAACTCGTTTCTTCCGGGTTTTCACCCCGTCCTCGGCTCGTCGTTTGTGCTTCGTCATTTTAAAATCACTCATTGACCGGGTCGTGGGGAGACTCCCGGTTTGTACATGAATCGATTAATCGATTTTGTTTGTTCGGTCGTTTGGTTGTACCCGGGGACGCCTACGTATCAGGCTGGAATCAAACCATGTTCGTAGTTCTTTTTAGATGTGAGTGATTTTGCTTTAGACTCATTATGCCAATTATCGATGTGAGATGTTTAGAGTGTATTCACATGGGTTTTCACCCTAGTTAAAAATTAATGTGAAATGGTCGGGTGTGACCCCTCGAAAGTGACAATTACCGAGACCGTGTTTGGGTCAAGGTGACTGGCTTGGACGATTTTGGAATGTGGAGCTAGGTAGTGAGTGGCTCTGATGAACTAAGATCTGGAGCTTGATTTTTGTGGAGTTAGGGCTATGGGGTTGCAGTTTCGTAATGTGGTAGGAAAGGGGGAGCCGAGTAAAAATGACTCAGACTTCAATCGGGTGGGTTGTAAATTACGTGGGATTTGATTTCCATGTCTGGCCCTAACGGTTGGGATTATCCTATCGAGCTTGAAACCTCAAAATTCCGGACTGTCTCCTAACAGGTGTCTCGAGGAGGTCTTAAGGGTTGTAATGTAGGGAGACTGATATTTAGGTGCTAGTTGACTAGTCTGTTCATTTTCTTTTTTTTTTCTTTTCTTTTGTTCGGACTATGCATTTGAAGTTGAGTTGAATGATTGGGGGGTTTCATTTTGACCATCGAGTTTGGTTTTGATCATTGAATTGGGCCGGTTTAGTTTGGCCTTGGTTTCATTTATTCTTTGGCTCCTTTTGGCCGTTTCAGACTTCTTTTTCTTTTTGTCAGACTAGCACCTATGGTAGGAAATGGTCGGTCCTTACTTGAGGGGTATTTATTGTGGGGAAATGGGTTTGCCTTCCGTCTTTGATCATAAGCTAAAAGACTATCTAGATTTGTCATAGGATTCGGGAATGCTCGTCCTAAGGGATAGTTTACGGCTTTCTGTACCAGACATGGAATAGGTAAAAACAAAGAACACGGGATCTCAGTTCTTGTAATTCCTCGTTGTTTCGAGGTATGTTTGATTGTTATCGATAAATGGCGTAGTACCGAGTTGTAAGCAAGAAAGTACATTATTAAATCAAGCGATTGTCGTCGAGGCGTATCATAAAGGAAGAAAAGTTTATTTCTTTTTATTGATAGTAATAAGCGGGCTAAGTGCCCGTCATATTGTTTTTGGGGAGGTGGAGGACATATCCTCTCACACTTCCTGACTCGATGCGAGAACCGAAAAGACATTTGTTATATTACTAGGTCTAGGCCCTAAGACGAACCTGACTCTAACTCAGACACAGATTTACTCGTCTCGGTTGATGCCCGTGAGTTGTCGGCATCTTCCTCGATAGTCAGGGCATTCTCTTCTATAGGGTCGCGGTGGGAACAACCGATGGTGTCGCCAGGGACAGTGTGAACGCTAAAAGGGTTTGTGGTATTGTTTGGTTTCTCGGGTGGAGGGAGATTAATGGTCCCGTTTTCGATCATATCTTGTATGGCATGTTTGAGCCGAAAGCAAGATTCGGTATCATGCCCGTTACCTTGGTGATATAGGCAATAAGCATTGGAGGTCCAACTTTCGCTTCGTCTGCCAACTGGTGGGTCCGGAGTTGGACCCAAAGGTGAGAGTAACCCTTGATCGACTAGGTGCTTAAGGGCTTTGGCGTAAGATGAATTGATTGGGGTAAACTCCCTTGGTGATCTTTCTACTTTGTTGGATGTAGTCTTATAAGGTCTCGGTGTTCTCTCCGTATCGACTTTGGTAAGCTTCGATCGGGCGGAGCGTTAGGATAATCTATCCTGGGTAGGCTCTTGGGCGTGGTAATTGCACGGGTTGGCTTTTGTTTCGCTTTCTGGGTCTCTACTCTCATGGAAATTGAGGCGTTTATCGATGTAACGACCGAAGAAAGTCAAACGGGTTACCAAAGTATGGATGTTGCGGACCAATTTGGTTAGGGTACTGACATCATTGCGGATGTTTTTGATGGCGCTCGAATCTACCGACATGTTGGGGAGTGATTCTAGTGAGAAAGGATCAAAAGGTCTGAATGGATCCACCGGACGACGTAAGAGACTCGAGGGATGCTCGTGACTGAGCGACACGGGAATGAGATCCTTGACTCGTGTGCGTGCGGTCATTGGCTTAGGGACTCAGGTGCTTTACTCTCTTGGTGTATTCGGCGAAACTCCTAACGAATTTTAGGTCTCTACAACGAGACGATTTGACCCAAACCTCGAAGGTGAGGTTTAAAGAGGACTTCTCGAAATGAGACGACCCAAAATGTAATAAGACCTCGAGTAGAGGTGATCCTAGTAACTAACACAGACAGTTAAACACACGGTTATACGACGTAAGAAGTTGATCACGATCCCGTCTCAGGGTCAAAGAATTCTGATACATTTTTTTTTGAAAACGACCAATTCTTTGCAGAAAAGGAATTTTTTTTGAAAAGGATGATTTGTAAAAATAGTGCAACGATGGCGTGACGACATCGCTTTTGACGTGAAGGTGTGTTGCTATACGTGTGGGTCAGAAATCCGACGATGGCAAAAGTTTAAATGTCTTTTTTTAAGGAGCATGGTTCTTAGGGGAAACAGTTTTGAAAAATGATGACGTGATGCTTTTATCGAAACTACTATTAATTAGCTAGTTCGATACACGTGGTGAATGTGGTGCTCGTGGTAGAGCGTGAAGTCTAATGATGGTGTTTTAAAGGTAAGGCTAAATCCTTATTAAGGGATTTAGGTGGTGAATAGTGTTTTTAAGAAAATCTTTCTTATTAGAAAAAACTTTTAAAACTAATGACCCACGTTCGTCGGTTGCGTTAGCTAGCATTTAACGGTGGGAGAGTGCATTGTAAAAAAGTGTTTAGAAAGTGTAACCGTCTTTGAGTTCCTTGACCTCATTAATTGAAGTTTTGGTTATGTAAACAGTATGTGAGTAAAGACATTTTTTTTTAAAATAAAAATGTAACCGTTTGGTATATCTTGATTCCATTGTTCGGGAGTCTCGGTGGCATTAACGGTATTTGTTGTTAATGGGTTTTAATTTGGCCAAGGTGATGGCTTTGAAAATATTATATTTTTTTTGAAAGTGGTGAGTGTAAAATTTGCCATGACGACGGCGTCTAAAAATGTTTTTTTTTTCCCTTTAGAAAATCATGACTTGACTGAAGTATTGGTGCTTAAAAGATCGTTTTGAAAAGATGAGGTATTTTTCGAAAATGGAATTGGGTGCGGTTGAATATGTTGGCGTGGTTGAGTCCAGATTTTTAGTGTTTTATTTGGGTTGTTTGCAAACACGCTACACATAACTAGGAATGTATACACTCATGCAGGATGCAGACACGGGTAGGTTAGGGTAGGCTACCGCCCACGAATAGTCCTCACTTAGGCATTGACAAATCATCTAGGGAGACGAGTGTCATGCCATCCGTTCGGAGCTATACGCTTATTATCCCCGCGGGGTACGCGTTAGGCGGCTGGAGCGTCAATCGAGGATCTCTCCGCGCGTCCCAAGGGATCTTACCGCGAAGAGGTCGATTGGTTCTGATATCGGTTAGGGTGGGCTTTTTAGGGCCAAAACCTGTAGTGACCACAACTAGGAACTAAGAAGTGAGCTTCACCGACCTCGTTCAAGTTACACCACCACTGGATATTTGTTTCCAAATCCCCAGCGGAGTCACCAAACTGTGGACGTCCGGTTTTCAACGTGTGGCGGTGGCCACCCACGCGGCCCCCTCTCGGGCGGGGGCCGGTCCGATCTCGCGTACGGGGCGATGTTTCGGACCTCGATTCGGATGATGATCCGGACTTGTACTAGACGGGTGGGGACACCCGTGTTTCCGTTTGGGAATCGATCGAGTCGTGGTTGTAAATGTTTAAAGGTCGATTTGTTTGGTAAGGCGACCTTTTTAGTGCACTGAAGTTGTTGCCGATTTGTGGAGTCGCCACCGAGTCAATTATGGGGACTCGAAAACCGTTCAAGTCAACTTTGATCCCTTGCCGGCTCAAAGTTGAGTGGCACAGGACCTAAAGATAAAGACATGTACCCTTAAGCACTCCATGCCTGGAATAACTCTCATTGACAATGGTTTCGGACATTCGGAAACTGGTGATTCTGAGTAAGGTGTGAGGGTACGTATTGGGAAGCCAATATCCGATAGATGTCAACATCCAATCCCGCCCGCACTATAGCGGCCTCTACTAATCAATTGGTGGGCTGATATCCTAGTTTTTTTGTTGTGGTGGAAATACTGAACATTCGTTGTTTTAACCCTATACCTTTTGCTACGTCGGTTGTTTAAGGACAAGTAAGTTTTGTCGTCAAAGTAGTTGTGTTTACATTCTTTGCATGCGATTTCACGTGACAAGCAGCCATGAAAAGATGCACGTAGGAGAGTAGATAGTACTAGTATTATACGTATTAGCGAATCAGTTTTAACGCGATAATACGGATATTAGTCATTCTCGTGGTATACCTTACCTGGTATTCTGCTTAAGATGCGTCGGTTCGGTATTAACAGAGATGCATCGAACCTAATAAGGCGGGCACCCAGATTAATACGGAACCCGACCACCACTTTGTTCAGTTTTAGTTGTTTTAAGTTTTGAATTCCGTGTTAGGTGATTTAGCATGCGATTATAAGGTCATAAAAGCAATAAATCATACGAAAAACTGTAAATGCATATGTAAGTAAATCACATTGTGAGGAGTTGCACCCTCGGAGTATACACTAAATGGGACACGATGCATAGATAGTTTGAGAACGGATCTCGGAATTACTCGGGTCTATTTAGTGTGCTTTAGTGTTTGCGGTAGAAATTGGGACGTTACGTTATTTTAGTAGGTGCTTGCGGACCTAGTGTCCGCATCTAGTGTTGTCATAGTGCATAATAAAAGAAAGTAGGAGAATGTAATGTTTTGTTTAGATGGCAACCTAGTTACGATTCGACTTCAACAGGCGGATCCTCCTAGCTTGACCAGTGATTCCGGTAGAACTTCGTTACCGTTGACCCTTCCAGTGGCTACTCCGGCAGAGCTTCGTTACTATGGACCGTTTCTGCGGCTAATCCGGCAGAATTTCGTTACTAGACTCGAGCTAGTCGAACATAGGCACCTTGGGATCGAGTGGAGTGCTCGAAGGTGAGGAGTAGCGTCGATTTCGCTTTATCGGAAATACGATCAAGTGGATCATTTGCCTCAGGTGTCGGAGTGCGAGCCCTTAGCGAGAGAAAAGAGAGGGCAGAACAAGTTATGTAGAAGTAGGCACGAACTCGTGATTGTGTGTCGAATAAATGAGGTGAGGGAGGGTATTTATAGGTGTTTTCGGTCCTTGTCACCCATATGGACGCCCTGGGTCATGCGGCTCGGTCTTCAGGCGCCTGGTGTGAGGCAGTTCAGTCTTCAGGCTCCTGAGCTGAGGCTATCGAAGTTTTGAAGATCCGATATCAAAACTTTCCTAAATGGAGAAGACGCATATGTTAGGTTATCTTGGAGGTTAAGGCTTCCCCCTAAATACCCGACTGAAAATTTCAAAACTCGTCAATATTTGATATTTGACTACGAAATAAATATCCAATAGAGCGATTTTTTGAAAAAAGACGATGTTTTAGAAATTACATTGAATCGAAATAAATCCCTCCGCGTTATAATGTCGTATTAGTCTTTTTGGGACTATGTGACGAGTATTTCGGCATCAACGAGATTATGCTAAAAAAATAGTTTGTTGATTGATTCCTTTAGATCCGAAATTCGACTATAGAGTCGATATCAAATCCTTAGGGACGACTCGTTATTGCTAGAAACGATAGTAGTAATAATAATATTAGAAACGAAAAAAATGACGATGATAGACGACGGGCGACGAAAAAAAAAACGAGAAGAAGGAAGAGAAAAAAGAGAAAGATCGGGATTTGTAACACCTTCTACCTACATGCTAATTTCGACCTCGATCATGGACTCGTAGTAACGGCGCTTGCGTATGAGTAACGAGGATATAGGAGGAGTTAAGGAGTTGTATTTTTGTATGGTTTGCCTAATGTTTGCTAGAGATTCAAGTGACTAACTCTGTGTATGAATATGTGTCGGGAGTTGTCGTAGATGTTGTGTGAATTGTGTTGCGGGGATGGGGTATTTATAGGATGAAATCCTCCACTTAGGATAGGAGATACCCGGTTCGGATAGGAAATAGATTGCTTGTGATGGAAGAAACCAACTGGTTGAGGTGAAGTGGGATTCCGTTTGTGGATAAGAGATACTTGCTTGCATGGGAAGAAACTCCCGTTTTTTGCTGGAACAAGGGTCACTCGATCGAGTAGTGCACAGCACTCGATCGAGTGCCCGGTCTAATGTTGGATTTGGCGTTTTTTAAGAGCTTACTCGACCGAGTGGCCGGTCCACTCGATCGAGTGGGTCTGAGCCGGGTGGGATTCCTTTTTAGAGATCGAGTTTTATCTCTTATGGAATTGTTTAACGTTTTTGTAGCTGATTTTTTGGGAGGAATCCGACTCTGAATTGGATTCTCGAATGCCGCGCGACAGATTTTCTGTCTCGGAAATGTCTTTGACCGAGGTTTGACCCGGTCGCTAAAAGACGGTTTTGCCCCTGGTCTCAATTTTGACCCAAATTAGTCTCATTTGACTGGAAACGACCCACTGGACCTGAATTTGAGGTTGGTTTGGTGATTTGTACTCCGCTAAAAGCTCACGCCCATTACTATTGATTCTGAGTCCAAAATCGAGCGTATTAAGTCATGTTTACGTCCGATCATCATCGGGTGTTTTTTGGAAACTGTTATAGACACCTGGCGGTCAAAATGTGGGTGTCTACACCTCATTTAGTCCTTTCTTAGTTCGTTTGTAATCGGGGTTTCGCCCCTCTTGAGTACCCAAAAAAAATCTATAACTAATAATAATCATGTGTAACATATGTTTATATGTTATGTTTATGTTATAACTTTACCCCCTCTGTTCAAATCTAAACTACATATTTCTCTTTTACACATTTGTTGAGGCGAGTTTTACAACATCAATTCTTTCATTTTACGTTAGCAAAAATTCTAAAAATTTAATATTCTTATTCTACTCATAAAGATGAATCAAACATGATACCCCCTGACTATATTTTCACTTATAGATTGTCGAGAATATCGAAGATTCTCTTTATATATAAATATTGTCCAAAAAAGAATTGTGTACTTTGGATTTGAACTGAGGGAGTATGTATATGCGTGACAACTAATAGTAATCATGTTAGATGTTTATGTTGATCACAAAATCTTGGAAGAGACGGTCTCTCAATAACTTATTGAGAGACCCCTCTTCAGTACCATTCACAACTTTGTTTTGTACCTGTTTTTATAAGAAGCGTATGCTCTTTATATTTGTATACTCTTTTATCTCAATCATACCTACTTCTATTAGATTTGGTACCACTGTTACTTTCATTTATACTTAGTCTCTGAGTAAAGTTAATGAGAGACCGTCTCTCAGGAGACCTATTATGACTCGCCAGATCAACTGACCCGAAATGACCTGACCCAGTAGCGATCTGTCAAGAACCCAACTCGACCTGAAAGAGAGCCCGGCCTGTTATTATCCGAACCCGATATGACTGATCCGACTCGAGTGACCCATTGCCACCTCTTGTTATAGGACACTTTAGGTTGATGAGGTTATTTCGCCTTCAGTATCACCAATGTATCACTGATCAAACTGCCGATCCTCTCTCTGCCAGGAACGACAGTAGGGAGTGGCGTGGGGTTCCCTTCCAAACTCCGTACAACAGTGGATATCCCCTACCTTCTTGCTACCCGGAGGATCCCCTGATTGCCCCATATTCAAATGAGATGGACTGGTGCTACTCCAGAGATGACGATGTCATGAAGCATGAAGCAACGAACTATAGATTGGAGGGTGATTACAAAGTTGCATTTGCCATTAATGATGCTAGAGGATGGGCACAAACATTGAAATACCATCAAATCTCAATCTTTAGTACAATGAACCACCTATCAATGAAGATGATGCGGGTGCAGATAATGGGGGGGCGCCATGGAATTTAAGGTGAAGATAATAGCAATCCGAATAATGAAGACAACTGGAGTGAGGATAACTCTTCTGATAGATCGTCCCCTGAATGGCCCTTGTATAGTTCTGAGGAACATAAAAATTATGACAGGGTCATCCAAATTTCATTTGACTCCAACTACTCTGAACAAGTCTTTTTTGATGCCTGGGACGACTCTTCTCCTCAACAGATATTAGCACCTGCAGTTTCAATAACCTTCACTACTCCACTGGCCAAGTTACCAGTCGCTCGCAACAATCCGTATCTACCTGTCACTGAATCAAAATCTGAATACTCTGATAATTTTATGGCTCCACGCTTTACTACCAATTTGACTACTCCTGCTGTTCTATCTCTCTTCCAGGACCTTGACAACAAGTTGATGGGTTTCTCTACTGATCTTTTTGGACCACTGGAAGCGGAACTCCTTCTTCGCTCCCAAGAAAAGCCTCCTAAGAAACCATACCCTACCCAGATCTACGGGTCTCAAGCAGAGAAGCCCCTCTTTTACAGTACTCAGAAGAACTATAGTGCTAAGAGGAAGACTAACTCTGACCCTGATCTTCTGCTTCTTGAAGAAAACTTCTTTGTTGATAAAAATACTGCCAAGTCGTACCTCCTTTCTCTCGGTAAGAAACTCAAGTTTGATGAGCCAATTAATAAGGCTTTCAGAATGACTGTGACAAATGCTGACTTCGAAGACCTTGATCTTGAGACTACTGGCTTCCCAAGGGCTGTGGATACTGTCCCACAACAGTCTCCAGTGCAGCCATGAGAGGCCTTCTTTGGAATTGCTGGGGTCTTAATGACCCGCTTACCCCTGCAGTTCTAAAATTGAGAGCGATGGTCACGAATAAAAACTATGATGTCCTTTGTCTTAGTGAAACAAAATGCTATGTAGCCAATGTTAGTCGTCTAGGAAATTCGCTTGGTTTTGTTCATGCTGTAGGCGTTGACGCTCTTGGCTCTAGTGGTGGGCTGTGGGTTGGCTGGAGAAATTCTATCACGATGCATCTTATCTTTAGTTGTAACAAATTTATCATCAAGAAGATTAAAAGGACTCTTTTGCTACCTCCTCTTTGTCTATGGTAGTCCGTATCTAGCTGAAAGAAATTTGGTTTGGATCAGAATAATTTAAGTGAGAAGATTAATTCCTTAGATTTACCGGTCATTCTTATGGGTGACTTCAACCAAGTTGAACTTCCTGAAGATAAAATTAGTCATAACAATAAAAGCCTTCGGGGTGCCAATTCCTTCATTATGGAAGCTAGACTGTAACTTGATCGACATCCCTTTCAAAGGTCCCCGCTTTACTTGGTGCAATAATAGAGT
Organism: Agrostemma githago; assembly: GCA_958450325.1. NCBI lineage: Eukaryota > Viridiplantae > Streptophyta > Magnoliopsida > Caryophyllales > Caryophyllaceae > Agrostemma > Agrostemma githago. Next base: position 57,435,932 of record OY288241.1, read on the forward strand.
TGGTAAAGACAGAATTTATGAGCGCCTGGACAAGGCTCTCGCTACACCGTTTTGGCGGGCTATTTTTCCTAACACTGCGTTCAAGCATTATCCGATCCAAGTTAGTGATCATGCCATAATTGAAGTTGATCATCATCTGTGTTTGGATCACAAGCACCGACCTTATAAAATTGAAGCTTGGAATCTTGATTATGAGGAATGCAGAGCAAAAATCTTAGATGCTTGGAATAATCACTCCGTTGTGCGGTATTAGAGGCTCACCCTCCTTTATTCTTGCAAAGAAATTGGTTGTCTCTGGGATTACCATAAAGAAATGGTCCCTTGACAAGCGTCTCGAATAGTGTAAAAAATGGTCTGATTTTGACGATCTACTCGGCTCTGATTTGGATGCTATTTTTAGAGGTTATGATGCAGAGATTACTTCATATAACAGCCAACATAATAAGCTCTTGGAGTTTTACACAGCTGCAGCCAAATATTGGAGACAAAGATCCAAGATTTATTGGGAAATAAATGGTGACACATGCACAAAATTCTATTTCAACTGGGTTAAAGGGAGGGCAAGCAAAAATCTTATTGCTGGAATCAAAGATGCTAATGATAACTGGACTTATTGTCAACAAAATATTAGCAACGCTTTCTTTGATTACTTCTCAAGACATTATGGGGCTATTTAATCCTATGAGGATCTTAGCTCATCGCTCTTCCCTCCTTCACCAGTGAACACTGATGGCTTTCAGTTCCTTTTTGACAATCTTACAAATAAACTTTCAGAATGTGACATAGCTTACCTCAGTGATCCTTTCACGCCAAAAGAGGTTCGGGCTGCTGTCTGTCAACTAGGGTCCCTTAAGTCTCCTGGTCCCGACGGAATCCCGGCTATCTTCTTTCAGCGACTTTGGTATCTCATTAAGGAAGATGTTATATTGGCTGTCTGCCACTGTCTGAACAGCGGTAATATTTTAAAAGAACTGAATCGCACTTTCATTACCTTGGTTCCGAAAGTTGATCATCCCGAGTGTGTGGAAAATTACAGACCAATCAGTCTGTGCAACACCATCATGAAGATCATCACTAAGTGCATTGCTAACACGCTTAGACGTGTTATCTCGGGTGTTATTAGCTCTTATCAAAGTGGTTTTATGCCGGGCCGTTCATGCAGTGAGAATATCTTGATTGCTCAAGAATTAATCCACTATATTAATAAAAATAAGAGGCACAAATCAGGCCTTATGGCCTTTAAGTTGCACATGAGCAAAGCTTTCGACTGGCTATTCCTTAGACGTGTCCTAACTTCACTCCTCTTTCCGGATAAATTCATAAATCTTGTAATGAACTGCATTACTACGGTCTCTTATGAGGTTCTCGTGAATGGCTCTCTCACAAGGAATTTCCTCCCTAAAAAGTGGCTCAGACAAGATGATCCTATATCGCCCTATCTCTTTATTATGTCTATGGAGATTCTCTCTACCAACCTTCTTAAGGCCCAACTAGATGGACAGCTCAAAGGCATTAAAATTAGTCGCAGTGCCCCAAGTATCAGTCATCTCTTCTTTGCTGATGATGCCATCGTTTTTGCTCATTGTGACTACCAATCCATCTCTAGTCTCAACAATGTCATTCAAGACTATTGCAAAGTTTCTGGCCAACTAATAAACTACAGCAAATCGGCATTTCACTTCAGCAATTCTACTTCTATGGCCAACGTTAACAAGTGTCTGCGAACCTTCAACATGAAAAAGTGCAACCCAATGGGCAACTACTTGGGTATTTTAATCTTAATTGATGACAACAAAAAGGTTTTCTACATTGATATTATTGGAAGAGTCAAAAAACGAATCAGCTCATGGAGTGGGTCTATGCTATCAACTGGGGGTAGACTAACGCTGATCGCTTCTGTTCTCTCCTCACTCTCAATTTATTTCCAATTGGTATTTCGCATACCGATAATTGTGACTAAGAGGATTAACTCTCTCTTATCGCATTTCTGTTGGGCTGGAACTAGAAGTGGGCGTACCGTGCACTGGAGAAGTTTTGACTTTATTAGTCTCCCAAAATCTGAAGGTGGGATCGATGTTAGAAATACTATGTGTCTCAATCAGGCTCTGCTGGCTAAGTCTGCTTGGAAAATTTTAACAGATACAGATTCCCTCATTTGCAAGACCTTAGCAGCTAAATATAAGTTAAATAGAAGTACCTTCCACGATTACCTAAAGACTTTTAACTATGGCTGCTCTTGGGGATGGAGAAGTATTAGATGGGGTTTTTGTTTAATTTACAAGCAACTCGCATGGTCTCCAAGTGCGAGCGGAAGAGTTGAAAGGGCGTAGGGTGCGCTAATACCCACTCGGCTAGTTTAGTAGTTAGTATGTGCTTACTCGAGGGCGAGTAAGGGTTAAGTGTGGGGGAGTTGATAAGTGTAATTTCTAGTGCCTATTTTGTAGTGTTTTGGTCCCATTTTCCTTGTGGAATCGCTCCTTGGGAGCGATTTATGGGCTACTTATGCTTCCTCTAGTTCGTTTCAGGTTCCCGAGGCCATTCATGAAGAGTTGGAGCGATTCTGACTCAATACATACACTTTTCGGAGCCAACGAAGTGAAGGAACGATCACTCGATGCCTTGGATTCGACCCCGAGACCTTGGGACCCAATCCCGAGCCTCCGAGACCCGATCCCGAGTCCCGAGAATCGATGAGAAGTCCATGTGAAGCAAGGAGGGACCAAAAGGATCATATTGGAGGCCTACAAGACTCATCCCCGACGGGTATGACCTCAACCCGTCCGGGATGAGGTGCACAAAAGAGGAGGCTCCTGTTTTGGGTCCATCCCGACCGGGACCAGCTCCTCCCGGCCGGGACCGACCCCTTCCCGACCGGGACCACCTCCTCCCGGCCGGGATGGGCCACCTGGCAGCCGCACTCCTTTCTTTCTTCTCCTTTCCACTTGTAACCCTATATATACTCTTCCCTTGTTTTGTAAAGCTTATGTTCTTTACTTCCCACTAAACCCTAGACTACTTTAGGTTAGATTAGATTAGATTAGTGTAGATTAGTCTTTAGATTATCGTTAATTATAGATTAGTGCTTGTAATTTGGAATTCTTCAAGATCTCCATTCAAGCTTGACAACCTTGGATGTTTGTTTTGGGTTCTTCCATTTATGCAAGTTTCCTTCTTCTTTTCATCTTCTAGTTTGGTATAATCTTCTTCTCCTTTTACTCTTAATCCTTTATTGTTTATCAAGTTGGAATCTTTATTATTGTTTGTTCTTGTTCTTGTTAGTTTGATTGAGTTTGTTTAGGTATGTTTTGTTTCTTATGATGATTCCTCTTGTTCTTGTTATTTGTAGTTTGATTATGTTTGAGTAGATTCTTGCTAGGGTTAGTAGGGTGATTAGGGTGTTAATTGGATGATTAAGGGTTTTTTGGAGATGTTGGTGGAAGATTTGGGTTTCCTCTTGGTTTGATACATATCACATGTTTGTTGAAATGCTTGAATGACTAGTATGTGCATATGCTTGTTTTTCTTGCTTTTCTCTTGTGGGTAATAGTTTGCTTGTGGGTTCGGTTCCCTCACTAAGTAGCGAGAGCCCGGTGAGGACGACCCCTAGGTCGGTCTATGTTGCGAGAGCCCGGATGCGATCTAGGCCACAATAACACGCTAGTAACCCCGTTTGTCATGTCTGTCGCCAAAATGGGTTTTAGGTGGAACCTCTAGGTGAGTCTAAGTTGCGAGAGCCCGGACTATACCTAGATTACCCTACTACCTCCTTCACTCTAGCTCTTCCTTGACCATTCCGTTACCCCTTTGACCCCGACCTAATCCTAGCCCGTTTCCTTTGATTGTTTTCTCGTTTTAGACCTAGTTTAGTCCTTAGCCTCCCCCTTAGAATAGCTCGTCTCGAACATAGTCCTTGACCGTAGCATACCTTAGTCCGACCTCCCGTCCCTGTGGATTCGACCCGACTTACCCTAGCTACCCACTAGGAATAGTTGGTTTTTATTTGTTGGCGGGGATCCACGACAAATCCTCCCATCAAATTGGCGCCGTTGCCGGGGACGGCGTAGTTTAGACTTTTGTTTGCTTAGTTTTGGACTTTGTTCTTGATTTTTGTGTTCTCTTCTCCTTGTGTATCTCCATTTTTCTTCTTGTGTGTTACTCTCCCTTCCTAGTGCCTCAAAAGCACTAGGATACTAACGTTTGCTCAAGTTCTTCTAGCTCATCCTAGGTACCAAAGCAACGTTATGGACATGGCGCGTCCAAGCTACCATCAATCATCACGGGACAACTATGGGGCGAATTACCAAAACCCACAACTTTACCAACCATATCAACCTCATCAACAATCTTATGAACCCTCTTCTTATGGTTACCAAGAAAGTTGTCAAAGATCGTTCCAACATCCTAACAACTACCAAACACCCTCACATAACCCACAACCACAAATCCCTACTTTGAGACATGTCAAATGTTGGCCCAAACGCAAAAGAGTCAACATGAGACAATGATTGTAATCCCCTAAATATTTCTAGCGCGATACTGTGGCGGAAACACTGTAGAGTCGGGATTAAAACACACAGAACTATGTCTTAATAAATTAAATTGGTAAAGTCAAACATGCGCCATACATAAAAATGGCTAAAATTTAAAACAATCCATAAAGAGGTTAAACAATCCTTAAAACATGATTATTAAAAGATCAGCAGGATCCAAGACTGCTCGCTAGCCCACACCCACCGGAAAATAAACACGTATACCTGCCATGTTAAAACATAACAGCCACAATCAGTGGGGAGCAACGTCAACGTTCTCCCAGCCGTATAACAGGATTTTAAAACAGTAATTACTAATATAGGAAAAATAGTAAAAATGGAAAACAGTAAAACATCATATTAAAATAAGGTTTAGCGTCGAACAAATTATTCAAAAGGGATTTCCGAAGACACATAAAGATATTTGCCAACCTGCGCCAATTTATATCGATAATAAATAAAATAATCAAAATGGCGTTATGGATAGGATTAATGTAGAATCTAGACTTTCACTAGGATAATACTAAAAACTAGCTTCGAGAACTGTAGACTTAACTCATAACAGAATCCAGTCTCTAACTAGGCAACTCAACTATAACAGGACTGCGTGCAGCGAGGTCCTGGTTTAAGTAGTGCACACCCCTCCTGGATACAAACCATATCCAGTTCAACCCGAAGCGACTTATACGATGCGATATCTAAGTTTAAGGTAAATATACACTCTCCTGAACACAAACCATGCTCAGTTCAACAACCAATGCGCCCCATAAAGACACACCAGCCTTACAGTTGATGGCAAAACGTACATCCCAGACTATATTACTCTAAACCCACACTTGTCCTTATTCCATAACTCCAAAACAAACCATTATCGATATTTAAAAGATGTATTCATCATAAACAATATGAGGATAAAAGAAGTAAACATTTATATTCTAAAAGAGGAAACTTTCTATTTTAGGAAACTTCTATTTTAGGAAACTTCTATTTTAGGAAACTTCTATTTTAGAAACTTTACTAAAAGTAGCATCATATCAAAGTAGTGAAAATATTAGTTCATACTAATACCACATTTTAGTAAACGATATAGATTTATAAAACTAATACTTTCGGCCTTAACGATATTAATTATTAAAGTAAGAACATTTGATTTTATGAAATTATTAAAATATCGTATAAGTGTTATAAGGTGATTAAAAATGTCTTAAACATTTTAATATTACTAATTAGGGTGTTTTCAAAAGTTATAAAGCTAAAATTCCCTAATTATTATTAGCTTCGACAATAAAATTATAAATAGGATTTTACGACAAATGTCAAATTAAACCTTTTAACGTCTTTTATTTAATTAAACCATTGAATATATTTAGAATATGTTAAGGGATGATTTAAATCTTAAAGTTTCAGATTTAATACTTTCAAAATTGCTGGAAAAATAATCCTTTTAGTTAATACGAAGCATTTAACGATAAATCACAATTTGTCCGAAATCAATATTTATTAATTAAAGACTATAATAAATAGTAAAAAAATTACGTAAAATAGTTAAATTATATTTATGGACATTCTGTCCAGAAAAGAAAATTTCCAAAATTCTAAAAACTCGGTTTTTAAAGCGTTTTCTCGTTAATCGTCCAATCTCGACAATAACGATTAATAAAAATAGTAATTACAAAACGATTTAAGTATTAATATTCAAAAATTATTATTACACTTTTAAAATCCTGATTTTTACAGAATATAAATTTTTCCAGATTTTTCCAAAATCCAGATTCAACAAATTTCAACAAAACCGTCATTTAAACCCGTTTTCGCAATTAACGATTTTATTAATAAACCTATCGTTCCTAACATTTTATTAAGGCACTAAAAATCATAATAATACATTTTAATATGAAATCATCAGAATCATAATTTTTTCCAGATTTAAACTAAAGACCAGAAATCGAGAATTTAAACAACAAACACGGTTTTAACGATAAACGATGATTTAAAGTGATTAATTAATTCATCCACTTAACAATTCCGAAAAATTATGAGAAAATTCAGAAAATTCTATTTCACCAGAAAGTTTCACCACGTCAAAAATCAGATTAAAATAAAATGTTTAAGTACTAGAACTAAAAATCGGTTTTTAATCGTTTTTGTTCGAAAACGATAATAATTCAATAATCGATATCAAAAATATCGGAAAAATACTAAATTACTAAAAATCATCAAAAACAACATTTTTCCAGATTATAAACATATATTACATGTTTAGGCCGATTATTACGATTTTACAAATTAATATAACAATTTAATCGTTAATCTCGTAAAAGCGATAAAAATATCGAAACATGCAAAATTTCAACTTTAAAAACTTTTCCAGAATTCGTGACATACATATATTGCCAAAATAAAATATAAAAATATATACATGCAAATACTCAATTAAAATCTTGAAATACCGAGTAACATCGACGTTTCCTCTACTCCAAGTCTGAATCAACGATATATTCGTCGGCTTCGGGATCGTCCAAAAATCCTACCAAACACGTAAATCATGGCAGAAAAATACCATGAGAAAACTAATAAAAATCAAGGTAAAAATTGATCGAAAATGACGTCGATTAATACCTTAACGAAGGAATCGGAAAGAGGATTATTATGACGATAAAAATGATGCGATTGGGACTTGAAATGGAGCAAAAATCAGCCCAAGGAGGGTAAGAAGTACCCGGCCAAAAGAGAGAAAAAAGAAGTGATGAATATTTTTGTTAATGCAAAAATGAATGTAGATTAAAGGAGGAGATGGATGTTACTACACTTAAAGGAGTAAGAATGAATTAAGGCTTCAAAATGAGGAATCCACAATGTACCTAGACCTATAGTTGGCCGGCCAAATGGATAAGAGAGGGAGTAAGAAAAGTTTTGACATAAATGCTACAATGAATGAAAATGATTTATCTTATGATTACGTTTTAATGTGATAAAATGAAACGTTTAAATAAAATGTAATAAAACTTGTGACCAAGAGCTTAGTCGGTCCAAAATGTGAGAAAACAGTCTCAAATAATTTATAAGTTGATAAAAAGTATAATCGTAAAATAGTTAAAGGCATTTCGAAGTAATTCGAGTAAACCTCGCGTAAGAAAATAATTATTCGCGAAGCTTCGTAATAAAATCATAAATGGCTTGTTTTTAGTAACTAAAATATATCTTAGTAGAAAATATTCCATAAACGTATTCAAACATTTTTAGGAAAAAGGAATAACTTAAATCCAAGCTTAAAAATGTCAATTCGGAGAGAAATAGAATTCCTCGCGGAAAAATTACTTAGTTTACGAAGAAACCAAATAAATGGATTTAAAAGAATTTTAAATCTTTAAAATTAAAAATAGAAATTATTAAACTCAAAAATTAAAATAAAGCTTAGTAAAATGATAAAATATGAGGCCAAAAAGTGACAGAGTTAAGACGGAGTCCTAACGGAAAGAATAAAAATGCTTAAGAAAAATAGCGGGTGTTACAATGATGTTATTGCAAAAGGGTCAACAATTGATGTTGACTCAAATACAAGGGGTTAGGGAGAAGTTCAAGGCCCAAATAGGGGTGCAAGATGCTCGCATCAATGCACTCATGGCTCATATCACGATGTTGGCCACTCGAGCTCCACTACATGTTGAGGAAGGTTCATTTGGGCAAGAAGGTCGGGTGCCTCCACAAGAAAGTCAACCCAACCTTGAAGCTACAAATGAAGAAGAGAGGGTCGATCAAGAGACCATTGTTGAGTGTTGCTTGGGTGGTGAAGATAGGGGAAGAATAGAGGAAGTTGAAGCTTCAAGGGCCAACAATGAGGAGGGGAGTGAACACGATTCTCGAGATAACTCTTGGGGAGCCGATGTATTGGCGATGAAATTGGATTTGTTCGATTTTCTTCGTGATGAACCACTAGACAATCCAAAGCCAAGTGAAGACATACCTCCTCTAGGCCATATAGACAAGGTGAGTGAAAAGGAGCGCAATACTTGGGAAAAAGAAGTAGATGCCTTGGAACTTGCCTTGTATGGGAAATTGGAGGATCCTAAAGCCTCCAATGAAGAAAACTTGATGCCTTCTCCTCCTCTACCGCACTCGATGCCTAGTCCCTTGTCTTGTGAGACGGTTGGTGAAGAGGATCCTTGTCGGGCGGTGGAAAAGAGTTCCACTCTCGACCCCGTAGAAGAAGCGACACCCCTAGGGTGTGATCTCCCACATCATGATACCGAGCTTGACTCTAGACCACTATACCTACCGGATGGTCATAAGAGTCGAAGCTATGTTGGTTCCGAAGACCCGGAAGATCACGAGAACCCCGAGCTTAATGAAGATGATCGCTTCTCACCTCCGACTTGGAAACTTTTGAAAGTGGCTAGGCTTTGCCATGTGAGCTTCAATGAAGATGTTACTAGGGCATTTGACTTACTCCTTCGAGCTCTTGATGGCTATGAAGGGGTAGTTGGAGAGAGTAGTTAGTGTAAATATCTTTTCCCTTTTCTTTTGTTCTTGTATTTGTGTTTATGTTTGTTTGTATAGTTTGGTTTCTAGGATTTGTTAGCCTTTGTGGAATTCTTGTTTATTTGCATTGTTGATGAGCGATGTGAGGGAGGGAATTTCATGTTGTACTTGAGCTTATTGTCATAGGTGTGAAGTGAAGATGATTCCTAGAGAGAAATGGTTAATGATAGAGCTTGGGTCGTGAGTATGGAAGTCGGTTTTTGAAGCTTCGGTGAAGCTTTTGGGGTTTTGGAGGTCAAGAAGACCCATCCCGGGCAGGAAGGGAGCTTCCCGACCGGGAAGGATATGCCATCCCGACCGAGAAGGAGCCGTCCCGATCGGGATGGAGGTGCAAAAATTGGAGCTTGCTGGAGTGCCGTCCCGACCGGGAAGGTGGCTTCCCGACCGGGACGAGTGTGTCTTCCCGACCGGGACCATCCATCCCGACCGGGATGGTCCCCTTTCTCCTCTTTTGGCCTCTTCTTCGACATTTGGGCCCACCCAACCATTGTATACCCCCACCCAACCTCCCTACCCATCCTTGCTCATGTCATATGACCATTACACTTCATTACATACCCTCACCTCATTTCTCTTCCCTTTACACCGAGTTTCACATCGAATCCCACTCCCCTCACACCATTACTACCTCTACCATGTGTTTTATCAAGTTCGAAGCGGGATAACAATGATGAAGACAAGCAAAGTGCCTTTATTGATCATTGGAGACGATGGAGCGAGTGAGTTGCTATCCTATTGGTACGGCAACTATCCTTTCTTTTTCGTCTTTTATTGCTTGTTTTCCTTTGTTTACTCCCCTTCCCCTTATATTTGGGTCATGGTGGCCTTCGAGGCCTTGGTATATGGTTGCTCCCGACTCTCGATGACGTGACTACATCGAGAGTCATTTCAAAATCCAAAATTTACAAGTTTTTCACCCCTTTTGTTGGATTTAGTCGGATTTAGGCGGAATCCGGGCTAGGTGACTTGATTACACCTAGCCCTCCCCTCCCATTTCCCTTTATTTCCTTCTTTTTATTTCTTCCCCCATCCATATCTTTTCTCGTCTCGGCCCATGGTGACTTGATTACACCGCGGTCGGACACTTTCTACCCTTTTCTCCACTTTTTGATTTTTAGCTTTATTTTCGTAGTTTCTTTTCTTTTGTGCTCCATGCACTACGGTCGAGCATGAGGACATTGCTCGGCTTAAGTGTGGGGGAGCGATATTCTAGTGTAGCTTAGTTTATTTTCGTAGTTTTTCGAAAAATCTTTAAAAAACCCTAAAAATTTGAAAAATTTTCACAAAAATCAAAAAGATTTTCTTTTTGTGTGTTTTTCCTTTGTGTCGTTGTGTCGTATTGTTGTTTTGTTGTGCGTGTTTTGCATCCGTTTTTCCTTATAGGTCGCTTAATCACCGCTAGCTTTGGAGAGCTTTCAAGACACCCGGTAACATCTTTTCACCCCTTTTTCCTCTTTGTTTCTTGTGGAGTTTGGAGGAGATATGTGTTGTGGTGTGCTCGGGTGGAGCTTTGTAAAGTTTGTGGATGATTGGTTGCTCATTTGGAAGTTCGGGGTGGTGTTTGTTTTGTTTTTGTGTTTGTTTTATTTTGTTTTGTTTTGTTGCCTTTGTTTCTTTTTCTTTCATCTTCGTCATGTCTTTGTTTTGTGTTGAGTTGTGTGTCTTGTGTGCAAACCGTTTTCGAAAACCCGGTTTAGAGGCTAGTGTGCGAGCGTCTATTTTCCCTTCCTAGTTGTATAAATCGAGTCTTGGACTTTAGCCTAGTAGAATGACCCTAAATCAACGAATTCGTTGGTCCTTTACCTTGAGTCCACCTAGCTTACTAGGGATTTACTACGGGATTTGCATTTTGACCATTTTGACCACCCACGGTGTGAAAAGGCCTTGGTTGCCGAGTCCCGTCCCCTAGGTGACCGTGTCTAGGATCGTTTGATTAGTCCTAGTTTTCCACCTTTTTGTGGGTTTGAAGGGAAGGCGCCGTCCCGACTCAACCATTACCCTACCTCCTACACATATCCACACAATAAAATTGCAAATTGTTGAAGTCATCTTTCTTGTTGCAATAAGAAATGCCAAAAAGCCAAATCAAGCCAAAAGGGCAAAGAAAAGGAAAGAAAGAAAAGAATGAAGAAAAAGAAAAGGCACAAAAGCCAAAAAGAAAATAGAAAAGAAGAAAAAGAAATGGCATGGCAAAACAAAGCAAAAATGCAAAAGAAGAAGAAAATGCCAAAAGAAAATCGTCTCACAAAAATAGAAACCTCACCCCTCACAAAATAAGCCTTTTACCGACTATTACCGTGAAGAGCCTACCAAAGGACCGAGTCCCTAGGAAGGATGATAGCGGTAATGGTCGGTCTTCCCTCATTTTGCAATTATTTCCACCTTTTTACTTGGACTAGTTAGGCGGTTTTGGGCATGGGACGACCCTCTTGGCTCTTTGCTAAAGAGGGCGGGGTCTCACTTACCTACAGTGTCGACTAACACCGTGGTTCATCCTTTTTCCATCCCGCCGATCGTCCCGTGGTACGTTCTTAGAAGGTTAGGAGGAACCGAGGTAAGTTACCAACGTTTTTATTGCTTTGTCGTCATACTATTAGGGTTTTGTCCATTTCGGTTTGTATTGCTAGCATGGAAACGTTGTCACTTGCCTTGAGTCCTAAACCGGTGCTTCTTTCACCGCTTGTTTGAGGGAAGCGGTATTTCTTTTCTCTTTGGGTGCAACCTTTTGTGTGTTTGTTTGTTTATGTGTTTGAGTGTCCGGTTGCATCCACAGTTTTGTCGCAAGACCCCACTTGCCTTGCGGAGTGCACTTTTCCCTCTAAGTGTACTCGCGTGAGTTGAAAGGGCGTAGGGTGCGCTAATACCCACTCGGCTAGTTTAGTAGTTAGTATGTGCTTACTCGAGGGCGAGTAAGGGTTAAGTGTGGGGGAGTTGATAAGTGTAGTTTGTAGTGCCTATTTCGTAGTGTTTTGGTCCCATTTTCCTTGTGGAATCGCTCCTTGGGAGCGATTTATGGGCTACTTATGCTTCCTCTAGTTCGTTTCAGGTTCCCGAGGCCATTCATGAAGAGTTGCAGCGATTCCGACTCAATACATACACTTTTCGGAGCCAACGAAGTGAAGGAACGATCACTCGATGCCTTGGATTCGACCCCGAGACCTTGGGACCCAATCCCGAGCCTCCGAGACCCGATCCCGAGTCCCGAGAATCGACGAGAAGTCCATGTGAAGCAAGGAGGGACCAAAAGGATCATATTGGAGGCCTACAAGACTCATCCCCGACGGGTATGACCTCAACCCGTCCGGGATGAGGTGCACAAAAGAGGAGGCTCCTGTTTTGGGTCCATCCCGACCGGGACCAGCTCCTCCCGGCCGGGATCGACCCCTTCCCGACCGGGACCACCTCCTCCCGGCCGGGATGGGCCACCTGGCAGCCGCACTCCTTTCTTTCTTCTCCTTTCCACTTGTAACCCTATATATACTCTTCCCTTGTTTTGTAAAGCTTATGTTCTTCACTTCCCACTAAACCCTAGACTACTTTATTTTAGATTAGATTAGATTAGTGTAGATTAGTCTTTAGATTATCGTTAATTATAGATTAGTGCTTGTAATTTGGAATTCTTCAAGATCTCCATTCACGCTTGACAACCTTGGATGTTTGTTTTGGGCTCTTCCATTTGTGCAAGTTTCCTTCTTCTTTTCATCTTCTAGTTTGGTATAATCTTCTTCTCCTTTTACTCTTAATCCTTTATTGTTTATCAAGTTTGAATCTTTATTATTGTTTGTTCTTGTTCTTGTTAGTTTGATTGAGTTTGTTTAGGTATGTTTTGTTTCTTATGATGATTCCTCTTGTTCTTGTTAGTTGTAGTTTGATTATGTTTGAGTAGATTCTTGCTAGGGTTAGTAGGGTGATTAGGGTGTTAATTGGATGATTAAGGGTTTGTTGGACATGCTGGTGGAAGATTTGGGTTTCCTCTTGGTTTGATGCATATCACATGTTTGTTGAAATGCTTGAATGACTAGTATGTGCATATGCTTGTTTTTCTTGCTTTTCTCTTGTGGGTAATAGTTTGCTTGTGGGTTCGGTTCCCTCACTAAGTAGCGAGAGCCCGGTGAGGACGACCCCTAGGTCGGTCTAAGTTGCGAGAGCCCGGATGCGATCTAGGCCACAATAACACGCTAGTAACCCCGTTTGTCATGTGTGTCGCCAAAATGGGTTTTAGGTGGAACCTCTAGGTGAGTCTAAGTTGCGAGAGCCCGGACTATACCTAGATTACCCTACTACCTCCTTCACTCTAGCTCTTCCTTGACCATTCCGTTACCCCTTTGACCCCGACCTAATCCTAGCCCGTTTCCTTTGATTGTTTTCTCGTTTTAGACCTAGTTTAGTCCTTAGCCTCCCCCTTAGAATAGCTCGTCTCGAACATAGTCCTTGACCGTAGCATACCTTAGTCCGACCTCCCGTCCCTGTGGATTCGACCCGACTTACCCTAGCTACCCACTAGGAATAGTTGGTTTTTATTTGTTGGCGGGGATCCACGACAAATCCTCCCATCAGCTGTACACATTGTAAAGCTAATGGGTCTGAGATTGTTGAGTCCCATGAACATCTCTTCAGAGATTGCCCGCTTGCATCAAGATTTTGGTTTTGTGGACCCTCAGGGATCAACTGTGAGCCCACCAAATATATTGATTTAGCCTCATGGTTTATTAATTGGATCACGATCTAGCGAGTTTTACATGTGTTTACAACGGAGATTTGAGCTAGATTTGGTGATTAAAGGTGCGGATTTAGAGTGTAAATCGTCTATTTAGTTTTATCCATGAAATTGTGTTTTATTGGAGAAAATACGGTTTTTAGAACTCTAATTCTTTTTTGGGTTTTTCTATGGAGTACCCCTCAACTAATTGTTTTTCCAAGCGGTACCCCCGCTTTTTTCGAATTACAAGGTGTACCCCTAAACTTTACTTATCACTCCATATCATAGCCAAAGTGATAAGTATATTACAAATTCTTTTTGTAAATGAATAATTAACATATTAATCAATCCAATTTAATGCTTCAAATCTGTGGACATGACATAGGTCCACCCCGACGCGGCCACGCGCGGGTTTGGGGAGGCGAATGAATCTCCATATGAAAACGGATCGAATGGAAAATTAAATCGAAGTGGAGTCGCCACCGAACTTTGTGGGAGTTCGGGCCCGTTCGAACCCACTCTATGTCGTAGTGGGCCGTATACAAAATACAGCCCATTTTCGATGTCGGAGTTTATTAGGCTCGTCCCTTAGCATTTGATACCGATACCGTCACTACCGGTTATCGTGTATTGAATGACTCTCGTACGCCAACGGTTTCGGGCATCCGGAAACCGAGGTTCTGAGTAAGGGGTGAGGGTACGTGTTGGGAAGCCCACGAAGGACACCCAACCCCGCCCGCACTAGCGGCCTCTACTAGGATAACCAATTACTCTCTAATACGCGTGTTAGTAATTTGGTGAGAATGCTTATGCAAGGATTGTTTTCCCTAAGCATGTGATGAATTGAACGGGTTTCTATGTCGATTTAATGCAACTAAAATCTTAACGTCGAAGTTGTATTTTAGCATGCGGGTTCATTTTAGTACGATAAAATAAACAACCGAAAATTGACAAGAGAAACAATAAACGCGTTAGTAACGATATAACGGATTACGAAATATGGAATAATATGGAATGATGCTTATGACTTAATTCATGGTTTTGAAAAAAAGGTGTTTCACGTGATAGATTAGGCACGTGTTCATTTAAGTCACGAAAAATGATTAACGAGACTAGAATGCTACTATGGGACTCACGGTTTGACGTGATTAAGGGCCACTCGACCGAGTCATTGTGTGACTCGACCGAGTGGACCTCTGAAAAGGGTTCTGTCCAGGTTTTACGACCCTACTCGTCCGAGTTATTGACCAACTCGACCGAGTACGTCGCCACTCGACCGAGTCACTGTGGGACTCGACCGAGTGGAGGTCGTAGAAACATTCTGTTTCGTGTTATGGACCCTACTCGACCGAGTTATTGACCAACTCGGTCGAGTACGTTGCCACTTGACCGAGTCACTGTGAGACTCGACCGAGTGGAGGTCGTAAGAGACATTCTGTCTCGGTTTTGGTGATGTCACTCGATCGAGTGGCGTAGGCACTCGGTCGAATGGCACCTGTACGAACCAGGTTCGTTTGCAATTTTAGTTATCAATTTTGATATTGCTTTTGATTTTTGACGATTTGACAAATTGGGCATAAATATTGCGGAATTTATACTCAATTCTGAACTTGAATACTCGTCGTATCCCATATTCGATTATTGAATCGATATGGAATACTAAAGTGAGAATAATGGAATATTAGTTTAAGTCGACTTAAATCAACTACCTCGATATGGTAGATTTCCTCCGCGTTTAATAATGTCATAATTCTAATGAATTGTATCGACAATTATTTTAGCATCAATAGAAATCGCGTTAGCTAATTCGTATGACTAGATCGTTAGATTCGATGTCTAATTATGGAATTAGTATCGAATCTACGAGATTGACGCTATGCTAGAATTGAAAGACTTGATTCCCTCGGCTTTTCCGACATCGAAATAAACCCCTAGGGATTGTGATGCCGGATCCGCGTCAACGGGTTTCGACCCTTAGAAAATATGTGTTTTGAAGAAGGTTTTTAGAAAATCGATGCAATATGCGATGCAAACGAAAATAAACGAGCTATTGTTGAAATTGACCCGTTTCAATAATCAAATGCTAGGGTGTCAGGATAAGCGACCGGCAACGCTGTGTGCAGTACACTTGTATATTCGGGTTTCCTTATCCTGACATCCTTCGCACTCGACACAAATCGACGGGTATTTTAATGTTTTATACTAATAATACTATCGATATTAGAACGCGATAAATAAAATGAATAAAAAAACAAAAAGAAAACAAAAAGAAAGAGGAAGAAGATGACGAGAAGAAGAGAAGAAGGGAAGAAAGGGTTTTGCACCCTCAACCTACATGTTCTTGTGCTCGGTATGGACTCGTAATCGCGGCTTTAACACGGGAGTTTCGAGGCTTATGGAGGTTGAGTTGTGATGGTTAGGGTGTTTGGTTCCTAAAGCTAGGTTTAGGGTTACCGTTCCTAGGCTAGGGCTAGGGTTTGCTTAGTGTAGTATTAGGGTTGAATAGGGTTGTAGAGTGTAGAGGATGTGAAACTAGGGTTGTCAAAAGGTGTGTAGGGTTTGTAAAACTTGTGAAAAAAGATGTGCATGAGGGTGTTTATATAGGCTAAGCCTAAGACCTCGGTTAGGGTTACTCGACCGAGTAAACAGCTGACTCGGTCGATTGGCCCGTTGTGCCAGCAGTCGGGCTCGAAACAGGTCCACCCGATAGAGTGGGTGGGGCACTCGATCGAGTGGCCCAGCTGGGCTGCGCGGGTCCATCGTTTTGGGCCACGACTTTGGATTTTGATGAGTTTTGTGTTTGACTTGGACTTTTGATGTTTGGATTGGTTGTTTTGTATGTCTCGGAGACGACTTTGACCAGGGTTGACCCAATCGTAAAAAAGTCGGTTTTATTTCCGGTGTCGGTTTTGGTCCAAATTAGTCTTGTTTGACTCGGAACGGTCCGCTGGGCCTGGATTTGAGGTTGATTTTGTGAGGTTTGTACTCCGTAAGTGCATTAGCCAACGACTAATGGATTTGAGCCCATATCCGAGCGCGTAGAAACACGTTAGCGTCCGATCATCATCGGGTGTTTTTTGGGAAACTACCATAGACACCTGGCAGTCAAAATGCGGGTGTCTACAAAATCACATCTCTTTCTTTACCATTCACCATGCCACTAAATGCCCACCACAACGCAACTCTGTTGTCGGTCAACGTTGACCTCTCTACCTCACTCTTTTAAATCCTTCAACCTCAATTCCTTCATCACCCTTATGTCGTAGTGTGACGGAATGAAGTTTTTCAAGTAAAGGATGCAAATTGAAGAAATATATCACGGTTGATGAAAGTCAATTAGGGAATAATCAATATTTACATCATCAATTGAGTTTTCATTGGAAAATCATAACTTTGGTTACTATATAGAGTAACTTACAAAGTTTATGGGTACACCATGTAATTCTAAAAAGACGGGGGTACCACTTTGAAAAGCCGATAGTGGAGGGGTACCCCATAGAAAAACCCTTCTTTTTTTATATGATTTGGGCTCGAGAGGGAGAGTACGAAGAACAAGCCCAACAAACCGAGTGAAAAGTCAAAGAGCAGCTCGGGAATTGAAGACGGAACGACTGCGGGTTCCGTGTTAGCTTAATTATTATTTATTATTATATTATTATTAGATTTAGGAAAATAGTAGAGTTTCCTATTATTATTATTATTATTATTATTATTATTGTTATTATTAGACTATATACTATCAGTGAGTTTTTGAGCTGAATTTCTGCTGAGGAGTACATTGAGAACATGGTGACTTGTTCGGGTTAGGACCGATAGATACGTTTTTGTTTTGCTCGTTAGTATTAAGCCCTCCGTTCCATTTGAATGATGGTTCTTAGTGTTTTAACTGTCACTTTACGGAAATCACTGTGTTATTTTAGCAATGCTATCGACCAAGTGTGGGGAGGAGGTGTGGTGCAAGGTTAATCGGTTTTCCTTCGACAAGGTGCGTTCTTCTTCTCCAATTACTGTGTCCTTTGTAACATTGAGGACAATGTTTCATTCAAGTGTGGGGAGGAGAATCTAGACGCTAGGCAAGAATGGGGAATGTGGCCGAGGATGGAGTGAAAAGCCAAAACGGCGCTCCGGGTAAAAAGAAAAATTGAGTGCGTGCAACGAGAGTAGTGTGAGTGAAAAAAAAAACTAGTGTGAAAATCCGCAAGGGCGGACACTCTAAGCAAAATGAGAGATTTAGGAAAAAATTCACATTTATTTCTCCATTCTTGGTGCGGTGCCATAAAAAGGGTGACATAGAAGGTCGGTCGGGTAGGATAGTTTGTTAAGGTGAGAAGAATCGCGGTGTGGTGTAGTTGTAGCACTAAATCTTATGTGATTGGAGTGTTGTATTGTTTTGTGTTGTATAGAGGTGTTTGGGTCGATCACATGTGTGGGTTGTGGAGAAATTATGGTATACATCTTTTACCATCGGTGTCAATTTTAGCACATGTGATCTTGTTTAGGAATCGGAGAAATAAGGGGCGTAGTGTCATTTTCCGATGACTTTGGGTGTTGTTTTGTGGTCACAGTTTTTGTTGTCGTGTGTTTTTCATGTCATTGTGACCTTGTGCTTAACCTTTGGAGGGTGGTTGAAGGGATGAGTTTATTGTTTGATGTCGAGCTTCCCATGTATCATTTGCAAGATCTTGTGTTTTATTGTTGATGATTCCTAGTTTTGCTCGGGACGAGCAAAGGTCTAAGTTTGGGGAAGTTGATCTAGTGAGTTTTACATGTGTTTACGACGGAGATTTGAGCTAGATTTGGTGATTAAAGGTGCGGATTTAGTGTGTAAATTGTCTATTTAGTTTTATCCAAGAAATTGTGTTTTATTGGAGAAAAGACGGTTTTTTAGAACTCTAAATCTTTTTTTATATGACTTGGGCTCGAGATGGAGAGTACGAAGAACAAGCCCAACAAACCGAGTGAAAAGTCAATGCGCAGCTCGGGAATTGAAGACGGAACTACTGCGGGTTCCGTGTCAGCTTAGTTATTATTTATTATTATATTATTATTAGATTTAGGAAACTAGTAGAGTTTCCTATTATTATTATTATTATTATTATTATTATTATTAGACTATATACTATTAGTTTTTCATTATTCATCAATCGTATCACCATTCACGTTACTTTCTCAAGAAGAGAAGAAGAACCCTAGTTTACTAAATACAATTACGTGTAACTAATCTTTCTTCTCGGATCAAATATTTGAAACTACTAGTTACTTGGTTGTGAGACTTTTTCTTAATCTTTATTTAATTACTTGAGTATTGTTTATTCCTTGTGCTAATTTTATGATTGTTGTTTGTTTAATCTTTTTGGCCAATTGATTATTTCAATCATCAATCTATTGCAATTCTTTGTGTTTGAATCCGTAATTGTTCAATTCACTAGATAAAGTTGCAACCTTTAGACCTAATTATTTGTATGTGTTTCATCGTAATTGGGTAAAGGAGGAATAAACATATAATTCGAACCAATAACCGCGTGTGGTACAGGTCGTTATTTCTATTGATTTGTTCATATCGTTCATGCTGTTATTGAATTAAATCTAGACGCGTGGATTAGGTTGTTCAATAATTAGGTTGCTTAGTATCGCGCGTCGACCTAAGTAATATTATCTACGGAACAATTGAGACTTTTAGTTTCACAATAGAATACTGAAGGATTAAATAAAGGTTAGTAGTCGATGCTCAATTGTTTAACAAGTTAGTGGATTTTCATTGACTCGAGTCTCTTAATCATCTGAATTCATCATTATTAGTTATTTTACTTTCGTTATTTTAGTTGTTAGACAAATCACTCGTAAAACTCCCCATTATTCTTGTTACGTTTATTTATATTAATTACACATTAGTTACATCGCCTTCCCTGTGGATTCGACACCCGACTTACCTCTACTATATTGTTAAAGGTAATAGGACTTAATTATTTATTGTTGGGAGCATACAACCTAGGCTCACCAAATTTTGGCGCCGTTGCCGGGGAAGGCAATTAGTTGTTTTTGTGTGGTTATTTATTTTCGTGTCTCTTGGAAATATATATTTTAATTAAGGGTTTTTTTTGTCATCTCGAAATGAGTTTTTGTTGTCCCCAACTTGATAATGATTTACTAAATGACTATTTTGAAAGACTCACGAAGTATGTTCTAGAACGCACATATTTACCCATGAGTAACGAACAACTCTTGGTAGCGATTTACCATAACTTTAATCGTGCAACTCTAATCGATTTACAAGTTGAATGTGATGGTAGATTTCTTGAGTTAGGCCGTAATGAAAAGTGGGATGTGTTTGATATTTTGGTTAACAATGCTCGAGATATAGAGATTGCCACTTTATTTCTTGAACTACTCCAATACTTTGAGTCGCCTAAACGTGAATCGATTTTTCGTGATGATGTGACCAAAATTGAGTATCCTACTTCCCTTACCCGTGTCGAGGGTGCTTCACTACTAGATGAAGAAGGAGAGGATGGTGACTCGTATTTATTGACCATGTCCTATATAAAACCCGTACCACACTTACCATTACCCACATATTTTATTGATCCCTCTTTGGGAGGTGAATCGGGTGATATATTATTGGATTTGAAAGACACATCCATGAGTAGGAACACGACAGAAAAAGTGTTTGAGTTGACATCGTTATCTATAAAACCATCCCATATGCATGAATCCAACGTTCTATGTACCTTTATATTTATGCGGTGTGTATAGTTTATTCTCATTATAATCTTTTATACAGTTTTCACAAACTCTTTTGCTAGCTTGTTTGACGGTCTCCTATGGGCATTAACTTGTTCCGATCTTGATATAAAATGGGTTACTCTATAAAGGGGTAGTGATGTGTGACCCCTCATCCTCGTGCGGGACGTTAAATCAGCGCTTACGGGAGGCAACCCGCTTTTTGTTGTTTGATTATTTTTTTTTGTTTTTGAGTAGGTAATTGAGGACTTCACTTGAAGTTGGATGGAGGAAGTAGTCGAGGAAATCGATCTATTTGACCCAATTAATGAAGATTCTGCTTTCTACGTCGGGTCAACGACGTAAAACATGAACGCTTCCGGGAGGCAACCCGAGTTTTTATTTATTTTAGTTTTTCTATATTTGTATTTAGTTTGTATGTGATTTTAACATTTTTTTTGTTATCTAACTTGAGCTATTTTCAGGTCGGATTGATGTCACCGTCGGAATATGAGGGAGGAGCGAAAAAAAAAGAGTGACTAGTGAGCAAGCGAGAGAGGGGTGAGGTAGTTTTGTGAAGAAAAAAAGTGGAAAAATACGAGTGGAAAAATTAGCTAAACTCGAGGGATGATCGAGGAGTGTAGTGGGAATTAGATCAAAGCGGAGCAGGAGGAGTCCCTCGAGCATACCATGATCGACCCACAAGTGACCCACGAGTGTAGCTTGGTTCGCATCTAGAAAAAATACTCGTCTTCAATCTTCTTCGTCTTCCTCATTCACATCCACCTGCTTCTTTCTCGTCTTTAACAAAATTCCTCCATTAATTAAAACTCCTTTTCACTCTAATCTATGCTGCTACTTACTCCCTCCACCATCTCCATCATCCTCCCCCAAACCCTCCTCAAACCCCTACTCCCTTCACCATCCTCTGCGCTGCACCACCTTGTGCGCCACCACGAAGGGCCGGCAGTCCGCTCGTCGGAACCACCACCCTATATTTGTACTTGGAATTGACGGTTCAATTTGCATTAATGAGTGAGTTCAATTCTTATTAAACTCGAATTTCATAGTTTCTGGGGTATATTGCACTCCGTCTTTTCTACTTGTTAAGTTTCAATTGATGGTGTTGAAGTTGGGTGGAATTTAGCTTTGGTGAGTGTGTATTTCACTAGAATTTCTGGTTGACTGATGGATTGGAATATATTTGGTGTAGTCGCAGTTAGATTCTTTCATGGAGTTTTTGTTACTAGCATGAAATTTATTAGTGTTCACAGTTATTTTTGTGAAGTTGCGGCAATTGACTTATGGGAGATTGTCGTGTTTTGTTGGAGTGAGTGATTAGTGTTGAATTATTCCATCACCATTCTTTTAGTTGTGATGGATTATTGGCATCAGAGAAATGGGGCTAGTTGCTTGAAGAATTGTATGGAATCATGCCTAGAAGGTACTCGAAGAATTGACTAAGTGAGTTTTTGAGCTGAATTTCTGCTGAGGAGTACATTGAGAACATGGTGGCTTGTTCGAGTTAGGACCGGTAGATGCGTTGTTGTTTTTCTCGTTAGTATTATGCCCTCCGTTCCATTTGAATGATGGTTCTTAGTGTTTTAACTTTCACTTTACGGAAATCACTGTGCTATTTTAGCAATGCTATCGACCAAGTGTGGGGAGGAGGTGTGGTGCAAGGTTAATCGGTTTTCCTTCGACAAGGTGCATTCTTCTTCTCCAATTACTGTGTCCTTTGTAACATTGAGGACAATGTTTTATTCAAGTGTGGGGAGGATAATCGTCCTTAGGCAAGAATGGGGAATGTGGCCGAGGATGGAGTGAAAACCCAAAAGGGCGCTCCGGGTAAAAAGAAAAATCGAGTGCGTGCCACGAGAGTAGTGTGAGTGAAAAAAAAAACTAGTGCGAAAATCCGCAAGGGCGGACACTCTAGGCAAAATGAGAGATTTAGGAAAAAAATTCACATTTATTTCTCCATTCTTGGTGCAGTGTCATAAGAAGGGTGACATAGAAGGCCGGTCGAGTAGGATAGTTTGTTAAGGTGAGAAGAATCGCGGTGCGGTGTAGTCGTAGCACTAAATCTTATGCGATTCGAGTGTTGTATTGTTTTGTGTTGTATAGAGGTGTTTAGGTCGATCACAAGTGTGGGTTGTGGAGAAATTATGGTATACATATTTTACCATCGGTGTCATTTGTAGCACATGTGATCTTGTTTAGGAATCGGAGAAATAAGGGGCGTAGTGTCATTTTCCGATGACTTTCGGTGTTGTTTTGTGGTCACAGTTTTTGTTGTCGTGTGTTTTTCATGTCATTGTGACCTTGCGCTTAACCTTTGGAGGGTGGTTGACGGGATGATTTTATTGTTTGATGCCGAGCTTCCCATGTTTCGTTTGCAAGATCATGTGTTTTATTGTTGATGATTCCTAGTTTTGCTCGGGACGAGCAAAGGTCTAAGTGTGGGGAAGTTGATATAGCGAGTTTTACATGTGTTTACGACGGAGATTTGAGCTAGATTTGGTGATTAAAGGTGCGGATTTAGAGTGTAAATTGTCTATTTAGTTTTACCCAAGAAATTGTGTTTTACTGGAGAAAAGACGGTTTTTAGAACTCTAATTCTTTTTTTATATGACTTGGGCTCGAGATGGAGAGTACGAAGAACAAGCCCAACAAACCGAGTGAAAAGTCAAAGCGCAACTCGGAAATTGAAGACGGAACTACTGCGGGTTCCGTGTCAGCTTAATTATTATTTATTATTATATTATTATTAGATTTAGGAAATTAGTAGAGTTTCCTATTATTATTAGACTATATACAATTAGTTTTTCATTATTCATCAATCGTATCACCATTCACGTTACTTTCCCAAGAAGAGAAGAAGAACCCTAGTTTGCCAAATACAATTATGTGTAACTAATCTTTCTTCTCGGATCAAAGATTTGAAGCTACAAGTTAATTGGTTGTGAGACTTTTTCTTAATATCTATTTAATTACTTGAATATTGTTTATTTCTTGTGCTAATTTTATGATTGTTGTTTGTTTAATGTTTTTGGCCAATAGATTATTTCAATCATCAATCTATTGCAATTCTTTGTGTTTGAATTCGTAATTGTTCAATTCACTAGACAAAGTTGCAACCTTTAGACCTAATTATTTGTATGCGCTTCATCGTAATTGGGTAAAGGAGGAATAAACATATAATTCGAACCAATAACCGTGTGTGGTAAAGGTCGTTATTTCTATTGATTTGTTCATATCGTTCATGTTGTTATTGAATTAAATCTAGACGCGTGGATTAGGTTGTTCAATAATTAGGTTGCTTAGTATCGCGCGTCGACCTAAGTAATATTATCTACGGAACAATTGATACTTTTAGTTTCGCAATAGAATACTCAAGGATTAAATAAACATTAGTAGTCGATGATCAATTGTTTAACAAGTTAGTGGATTTTCATTGAGTCAAGTCTCTTAATCATCTGAATTCATCATTATTAGTTATTTTATTTTCGTTATTTTAGTTGTTAGACAAATCACTCATAAAATTATAGCATATTGGAATATTTGAAGGTTTAATGATACCCTCAAACATGAAGAGTTTAGAAGTTTGATATATTTGACATAAGTTTGATATATTCGGCTTGATAGAAACTAGTGTGAGACACAATAAATTTGTACATTATAATGGTTGGATCTCAGTCTTCTATAATTTGGGCAATGTTATAGTTCTAAGTATGGTCAAAATATAGTCAATTAATCTATTGCGACATCATTCATCATGATTCAAAGAAATCGTTTCGTATCACATTGGTGTATGTGCATAATGAGGAAATTAAGACTTTTTTTCCTTTCTCCTATTCTAGAATGTTGTGAATTCGTTGAATATGATATATAGGCAGGAAAGGATAATTTTATAACCATTAAAACATTTATTCTATCGTTTATAATATTATTACATATTAGTATTAAATTTACAGATACAAGGAAATGCAAAATATTATATGTTGGTCTATATACAAGAGTCTTTTCGCTAAAAATGAGTTGAGATAAGTACGGAGTACTATATTGTATGTATGAAAGAATATAGTTTTCATCTCATAATGTTACATTAATTAAACATGATACGAAGTATAAGCATTTTTATTGTAGAGTATTACTCGGTAGTATATATGGAGTATGTTTTAAACTATTAATTTTACATATTCTTTTTAATATTTATTATTATTAAAAAATTTCTAATTAAAATATACTTTGTACAACACAATTTTAATACATCCGTGCAATTTTGCAGGGGCCAAAAACTAGTTATATATAAGTGGAAAACATTCTTGTATCGTTGGTTCAGAACTCAACTCAAGTTTGTTCATTATTCTCGTTTTAATCCTCGTTTATAAGCGATACATTTTTTTTTGCCAGCTTGTAAAACAAGTTTTAACAATTTTTACGTGCAGAAATGGCTAGTCCATGCGCACGTTTATTGAGAGTTCTAGGGATGTACTTAAGTAGATACAATGAAAATAAGCAGTTAACTGAAGAATCTCTTCGAGGACTCCTCTTATTTCATTTCTGTAGTTCGATGGCGCACTCAAAGCTTCTATAAGATTTAGGAAGTCACTAGCAATAGTGAGATGGAGAATCTTGCGTCTTCTAGCCCAGGTGCACGCGGAAAGTGCAGCAATAGCCTCAGCAATCAGGGGAGTGGAGGAAGTAAAAATGCAGTTAGCTTCTTCTATGACGCAGTTATTAGAATCAGAGAGTACCCAGCCACCCGCTGCTTTGTAGTCCGAGGTCGAGGAGGCATCAACACAGATTGAGAGAGCCTCATAGCAGGGGTTAGAACCAATCAAATTGAGAAGATGACCAGCTTGAAGGTTAAGAGAAGGACCATAGGATTGCGTACCAGGGCCATCAATGGATACCTTGATGTTGATTGATATAAGCTGGAAGTTGTTGATTTCATTCAAGGCAGTATTAAGCGGAATAAGAGATGTGTTGAAGACATGGTAATTTCTACAAGTCCAGAGAGTCCAAAGAGTACCCAGGAACTTGCATTGAAGCCAGTCTCCATCGCTCTTAGATCTTAGATATGTGATTTGGTGAACCTAGGTCGTATGATCTAAAATATAAATAATTAAGTCCTATTACCTCTAACAATATAGTAGAGGTAAGTCGGGTGTCGAATCCACAGGGAAGACGATGTAACTAATGTGTAATTAATATAAATAAACGTAACAAGAGTAATGGGGAGTTTTATGAGTGATTTGTCTAACAACTAAAATAACGAAAATAAAATAACTAATAATGACGAATTCAGATGATTAAGAGACTCGACTCAATGAAAATCCACTAACTAGTTAAACAATTGATCATCGACTACTAACCCTTATTTAATCCTTGAGTATTCTATTGCGAAACTAAAAGTCTCAATTGTTCCGTAGATAATATTACTTAGGTCGAAACACGATACTAAGCAACCTAATTATTGAACAACCTAATCAACGCGTCTAGATTTAATTCAATAACAACATGAACGATATGAACAAATCAATAGAAATAACGACTTTTACCACACGCAGTTATTGGTTCGAATTATATGTTTATTCTTCCTTTACCTAATTACGATGAAACACATACAAATAATTAGGTCTAAAGGTTGCAACTTTATCTAGTGAATTGAACAATTACGGATTCAAACACAAAGAATTGCAATAGATTGATGATTGAAATAATCAATTGGCCAAAAAGATTAAACAAACAACAATCATAAAATTAGCACAAGGAATAAACAATACTCAAGTAATTAAATAAAGATTAAGAAAAAGTCTCACAACCAATTAACTAGTACCTTCAAATCTTTGATCCGAGAAGAAAGATTAGTTACACATAATTATATTTGGCAAACTAGGGTTCTTCTCTTCTTGGGAAAGTAACGTGAATGGTTATACGATTGATGAATAATGAAAAACTAATAGTATATAGTCTAATAATAATAATAGGAAACTCTACTAATTTCCTAAATCTAATAATAAATAATAATTAAACTGACACGGAACCCGCGGTAGCTTCGTCTTCAATTCCCGAGCCGCGCTTTGACTTTTCACTCGGTTTGTTGGGCTTGTTCTTCGTACTCTCCATCTCGAGCCCAAGTCATATAAAAAAAGAATTAGAGTTCTACAAACCGTCTTTTCTCCAATAAAACACAATTTCTTGGATAAAACTATATAGACAGTTTACACTCTAAATCCGCACCTTTAATCACCAAATCTAGCTCAAATCTCCGTCGTAAACACATGTAAAACTCGCTAGATCAACTTTCCCACACTTAGACCATTGCTCGTCCCGAGCAAAACTAGGAATCATCAACAATAAAACACAAGATCTTGCAAACGAAACATGGGAAGCTCGGCATCAAACAATAAACTCATCCCTTCAACCACCCTCCAAAGGTTAAGCACAAGGTCACAATGACATGAAAAAACACACGACAACAAAAACTGTGACCACAAAACAACACCGAAAGTCATCGGAAAATGACACTACGCCCCTTATTTCTCCGATTCCTAAACAAGATCACATGTGCTACAAATGACACTGATGGTAAAAGATGTATACCATAATTTCTCCACAACCCACACATGTGATCGACCTAAACACCTCTATACAACACAAAACAATACAACACTCGAATCGCATAAGATTTAGTGCTACGACTACACCTCACCGCGATTCTTTTCACCTTAACAAACTATCCTACCCGACCGGCCTTCTATGTCACCCTTCTTATGACACCGCACTAAGAATGGAGAAATAAATGTGAATTTTTTTCCTAAATCTCTCATTTTTCCTAAAGTGTCCGCCCTTGCGGATTTTCACACTAGTTTTTTTTTCTTACACTACTCTCGTGGCACGCACTCGATTTTTCTTTTTACCCGGAGCGCCCTTTTGGGTTTTCACTCCATCCTCGGCCACATTCCCCATTCTTGCCTAGGGACGATTCTCCTCCCCACACTTGAATAAAACATTGTCCTCAATGTTACAAAGGACACAGTAATTGGAGAAGAAGAACGCACCTTATCGAAGGAAAACAGATTAACCTTGCACCACACCTCCTCCCCACACTTGGTCGATAGCATTGCTAAAATAGCACAGTGATTTCCGTAAAGTGAAAGTTAAAACACTAAGAACCATCATTCAAATGGAACGAATGGCATAATACTAACGAGCAAAACAACAACGCATCTATCGGTTCTAACTCGAACAAGCCACCATGTTCTCAATGTACTCCTCAGCAGAAATTCAGCTCAAAAACTCACTTAGTCAATTCATCGAGTACCTTCTAGGCATGATTCCATACAATTCTTCAAGCAACTAGCCCCATTTCTCTAATGCCAATAATCCAATACAAGTAAAAGAACGGTGATGGAATAATTCCACACTAATCACTCACTCCAACAAAACACAACAATCTCCCATAAGTTAATTGCCTCAACTTCTCAAAAATAACTGTGAACACTAATAAATTTCATGCTAGTCACAAAAACTCCATGAAGGAATCTAACTGCGACTACACCAAATATATTCCAATCCATCAGTCAATCAGAAAATCTAGTGAAATACACACTCACCAAAGCTAAATTCCACCCAACTTCAACATCATTAATTGAAACTTAACAAATAGAAAAGACGGAGTGCAATATACCCCCAGAAACTATGAAATTCAAGTTTAATAAGAATTGAACTCACTCATTAATGCAAGTTGAACCGTCAATTCCAAGTACAAATATAGGGTGGTGGTTCCGACGAGCGGACTGCCGGCTCTTCGTGGTGGCGCACAAGGTGGTGCAGCGCAGAGGATGGTGAAGGGAGTAGGTGTTTGAGGAAGGTCTGGGGGAGGATGATGGAGATGGTGGAGGGAGTAAGTAGCAGAATAAATTAGAGTGAAAAGGAGTTTTAATTAATGGAGGTATTTTGTTAAAGATGAGAAAGGAACAGGTGGATGTGAATGAGGAAGACGAAGAAGATTGAAGAGGAGTATTTCTTTTAGATGCGAACCAAGCTACACTCGTGGGTCACTTGTGGGTCGATCGTGGTATGCTCGAGGGACTCGTCCTGCTCTGCTTTGATCTAATTCCCACTACACACCTCGATCATCCCTCGAGTTTAACTAATTTTTCCACACTTTTTTTCCACTTTTTTTTCTTCACAAAACTACCTCACCCCTCTCTCGCTTGCTCAGTAGTCACTCATTTTTTTTCTCCCCTCCCTCATATTCCGACGGTGACATCAATCCGACCTGAAAATAGCTCAAGTTAGATAACTAAAAAAATGTTAAAATAACATACAAACTAAATAAAAATATAGAAAAACTAAAATAAATAAATAAATAAATAAAAACTCGGGTTGCCTCCCGGAAGCGTTCATGTTTTACGTCGTTGACCCAACGTATAAAGCAGATTCTTCATTAATTGGGTCAAATAGATCGATTTCCTCAACTACTTCCTCCATCCAACTTCAAGTGAAGTCCTCAATCACCTACTCAAAAACAAAAAAAAATCATCAAATAACAAAAAGCAGGTTGCCTCCCGTAAGCGCTGATTTAACGTCCCGCACGACGATGAGGGGTCACACATCACTACCTTTTTATAGAGTAACCCTTTTTATATCAAGATCAGAACAAGTTAATGCTCATAGGAGACCGTCAAACAAGCTAGCAAAAGAGTTTGTGAAAACTGTATAAAAGATTACAATGAGAATATACCATACTGTAGACACCCACATTTTGACCGCCAGGTGTCTATAATAGTTCCCGCCAAACACCCGATGATGATTGGACATAAACGTGCTTTGATGAACTCAGATATGGGCTCGTAATCATGGACATTTGGTTTAGACCTATTATGGAGTACAAATCTTACAAAACCAACCTCAAATCCAGGCCCAGTGGGTCGTTTCGAGTCAAATGAGACTAATTTGGGTCAATTCCGACACCAGGGGTAAAACCGTCTTTTAGCGACCGAGTCAAAACCCGGTCAAAGATATTTCTCGAGACCCGCGAGCCAACCGTGACACTACACGTCCGGTTTGGACTGAAACACTACAAAATGTCAGCTTCAATAAACATTAAACAATTCCGTTAAAGGTAGAATTCGATCTCAAGTGGGAATTCTATCCGAAAACCAAAACAATTACCGACCGAGTGTCAAACACTCGGCCGAAATCAGCCAATTCAGCCGAGATTCCCATGCTTTCTCCCCAAGCAACGGACTTCTCGTTCCTTTCAACTTCTTACAATCCTATCCAAACCGGTATTTCTTGTCACACAAGCAAGACTACCTCGGTTCCTATAAATAGGACCTCCCGTTCAACACATGAAGGGGATCAGAGATACAAGTTACAACACGGTTTTATTACAGAAATTATACACGTATCATACATCCTCGATATCTATTAGAATCCCGACATATTCCCGACGAAGCCTCGAAGCCCCGAGAAACCGTCCCATTACACGACCAAAACCACACCTTAACTCATCCCACATCATCTCGACGCTCCCAAGTTTAAACCACTTTCCGACGAGCCTTATCCCGAGAAAACAAAGCATGTAGGTTGAGGGTGTAAATCAAACCCGATTCTTCTCTTTCTTCTCTTCCTTTCTCACGTTTTTTTATGGGTCGTCGTCGTCCGGTGTATTTTTTAATATGGGTCGTTTGTCGCATATTTATTATTTCTAATATCAATACTACGAAAAACTATTTTTTTTATAATGTTCTTAAAATAAGATATCGATTCATTAATCGAATATTGTATCCAACAAGAACAAAATTAATTATTTCTCGTTGATGTAAAATAAAATCGTTACATCTTTTTAAACAAAATTCGACGATTTTATACGCGGAGAGAATTAACATTTTTTTCGTTCAAAATTCTTTTTTTACTTTTCGTTCAAAACAAACTTTTTTTCAAAACCTTTTCTAATATCATTCCGACTATTCGATATCGATTTCATAATCGAATATCGAATACGACGAATATCGAAAATATGAATCGGGTATAAATTAATCCATATTTGTACGCGATTTATAAAAATTAACGATTTTTCGACAAAATAAAAAAACCCGAACAGGCTGCCACGCGGGTCGCGCGCCTGTCAGGCGACTCGCGCAGCAGCCTGGTTCGCCGGGTCTCTTTTTTTCGTTTCCTCGCTTTTCTATTTTTTATTCTTTTCGAATCATACATAAAAAGCGACTTTTGCGACATATTTCGATAAATACTTTTTCTTTGGCCTCGGTCAACGCGTGCTAATCCATCATGTGACATAAATCTTTTCAAAAATCATGCATATTATTTATTTACATCTTTATTCAATTTATTCAACCGTTACTAACTCATTTGCTCCTTGTTTGTAGCGATTTATTTTTATCGTTTGTTTCATTAGACTAAAACGAACTTCACATGCTAAAATAATTTTGACGTTATTAGTTTAATATGCATTAAATGACTTAGCAACCCATTTATTTATTTTTCTCACATGTCTTAGGAAAATAATCTCTGCATATCATTCAGCCGTCGAACTAACGCGTGTACGAAAAAAACGAACGATATTTTAGTAAAGGCCGCTAAGTGCGGGCGGGGTTGGTTGTTCTCAATGAACTTCCCAACACGTACCCTCACCCTTACTCAGAACCATGGTTTCCGGATGTCCGAATTCATTGGCAACGAGAGTCATTCAATACACGATATCCGATAATGTCGGTATCGGTATCAAATGCTAAGGGACGAACCCGATAAGCTCTGACATCGGAAATGGGCCATGTTTTAAATATGGCCCACTACGAGATAGAGTGGGTTCGAACGGGCCCGAACTCCCACAAAGTTCGGTGGCGACTCCTACTTCGATTTAAAATTCAATTCGATCCATTCTCATATGGAGATTCATTCGCCTCCCCAAACCCGCGCGTGGCCGCGTCGGGGTGGACCTATGTCATGTCCACAATTTGGCGACTCCGATGGGGATTAACTGATGCGTCACTTACCATCGGCATCCTCAGGGTGAGACTCGAAAAGAAATCGTTCGATTAGTAATGTACACGTTTTAGTTCAATGGTTCATGCATAACCCAAATCTTTCCCGGGCCGGTTACTTGTAACCGACGTCCCACTATATCACGGTGCATTCCTAAATGGGTGCACTAAAGACTTCGATGGCGGAACTCGCATGGGTTTTACGGCAGGTTCTAAGACCAACTCGGCTTAGGAAGTCCGTCCTGATTTGCGAGAAAGCGATCGTCGTTGGTATAGACCCTATTCGACCGACCGAGACTTAGATTAGGAGCATACATGGTGTCGTTATACTGTTTCCGTGACTACATGCTACTTGATCTTCTTTGGTCTTTTTCAAAAACCGTCACTTCAAAAATTGCATCTTTTCAAACCCATCTATTTTTCAAAACCCGGAAAGCTACCAAATTTAGGACTTATGATTTTGACTCAAAATAGCCTATTTTTAGCCGGTATGCTGTCCAAACTTTCCAAAAAAAACAAAATCTCGGCCTGGTAACCTTTTTTTCGATTTTTCAAAAAAAATCGGGCCTTCCAATCCGACCTTGCTCGATTTTCAAATCCAAATTCCCTTTTCAAAACTTTCTTCTTCTTAGGACTTCCCGTATTTAGCAGTGTCGGGTCTTGTCATAAGTTGTTAGAATCTATAGCGTCGAAACTCCGTCGATCTTACATCACGAGTTTCTACCCCATCCCAAGTCCGCCTTATTTGTCAAGGCACGGCCCACCTACGTAAAACAAACTCCTACAAAGGGAAGCTCATTTACACAATCGAGTCCAAAGTCTGGGGATTTCACACACATACGGATCTTTCTTCGAACGGGACTAGGCCCACTTTGCCAAAACCCAGGGAGAGTCCACCATCCACGAGTCACCCGTCTAGGAGTCGGTCTTCAGCCCCACTCGGGGGGCTACCCTTTAGCGGGGCGATCAACCGCGTTTGCTCTAAGGATCAGGTCTTACACGTGTTGGCTCACGTACCCCACTTTCGAGTCACTTAGATGTCGCACCATTTGAGTCCTATCAAAGTCTTTAGTCTCACTCGGGAGCTGTCCTCCACCCGAGCAGTCAACCACGGTCACCTTAAGGGGTACCCTACGTTCATCCTGCACCGGCGTCCTTATGATGCCTTCTTCGTGTCGTACCAATCCTACGAATACTCGAGTCACCTAGGGTTAGGTCACCACGGTTGGTCCGAGCACGTGATACGGTCAAACACGGTCGCCCCCATTTTCGCATTCACCCTTATGCAGCTCTAGTCCAATTCGCAGTCGTTACCTCGTCTAGATCAACGTTCGAGTATCCCGGTCCAAGAGTCTTTGTCGACCCGTCACCCCGGGCCGTGTCTAGTTTGACTCCCTCTCTTGCACTTGCGCAAAGCCGAGTTTAGGCGAGTCGTGGCACCCGTCTTTCTCTCCAATCAAAGACCTTACCAAAAAAAACAACCAACCGAGCGTCCGAGTCCGGATTTGATTCGAGTCTAAGTCTGAGTTCGAGTCTAGGATACCCTACATCCTCATTTCCAAATCAAAGTCAGAGTCAAAGTCAGTTGTATTCTGTCCTCTTTTTTCAAAATTCAATAAAATCAACTTTTCTATTTCTCATACATACTTTCCTTATGTGTTTCCGAGAACATGATGAACACCATCATACACTGTGAGCACACGCACGTGACTATTATAGGCACATCTATAATGACTGCAGGAAACCGAGCCCGTGTTTTCCTTTTACCTATTCCATGTCTGGTATAGAAAGCCACATAACTACTCGTAGCAGGAGCATATCGAATCCTATGACAAATCTGGGTAGTCTTCTAGTTTGGGTTCAAGACGGGAGGCAAGCCCACTTCCCACAATAAACACCCATCCAATAAGACTAGCCAGTCCCTACCTTAGGTGTTAGTCTGACCGACAAAAAAAAAGCTGGACAAAAAAAAATCAGAAGTCCAAGAGAAAAAAAAAAGCAAAAGGCCAAAACAAAAAAGCTGGCCATGATCAAAAAAGAATTATCAACATCTCTCGACCAGACACGGTCAACTCAAATGAAGAATTCGATGACCGGGGCTAAGAGGTCAACCCAAAGAATTCAAAAACCCATGACCGTGAAACGGTCAATTCAACAATTATCAATACCCATACCATCCAATAGGGGAGAGACAGTCAAGTTGGTCAGCTAACACCACATCTATCCTTCCCACATTACAACCCTCAAGACCTTCTCGAGACCTAGGCTAGAGACAGCCCAGAATTTTGAGGATTCAAGCTCCATAGGATACACCCTAACCTTTAGGGCCAGACATGGAAACCAGATCCCGCATTATCAACCTGCCCGATCGAAGTCCGAGTCATTTTTACTCAACTTCCCCATTTCCTACCACATTACAATACCTTACCCTCGAAGCCTTAGCTCCACAAAATCGAGCTCCAGATTTCGAAACATCAAAGCCACTTGCGACCTAGCTCCACATTTCCAAAAACATCTAAACTAGCTACCAGCCCCAAACACGGGAACTCAACTTGCAGTCGGCATAGAACATGCCCAAATAGTTCACACCACCTCTGGGGGCTATCCCGGAGAATGCTCACAGTTACAGGATCAACATCCTAACTATTCTAGCCCTTTGATCAGGACATCACTGGGAATGCATCTAGCCTACACCATCGCTGTGGCTAGTTACACACAAAGCCCTAGTAAACTAGGCACCATTATATATCTTTCATTCCACTGAACTACGGCTTGGTTTGATTTCACTACACGTGAATACGTAGGCAGCCTTTCGACAAAGGCACAACCATTCACGTTCACACAAATTTGAAAAAGCATCATCATTCCGGTCACGACACTGTCATGTTCTCAGCAGCTAGCTTTGTCATCCTGGGGGCTTCTCCTATGCAGAAGTTCTCCATCCACTCACAAAATCCAGATAAATTCAAAGAATAAAGATCTAGCCTCCTTTCTATAGTGTGTCCTAGTACTCGGCTCAGTTGAAGACGAGAATTGGTCAGGGACTCGAAGCAATACCCACTTTGGGAATGTACCCCTAAATCAAAAGAATATCCAGAAGAACGCCAGTCTACGGCATTGCTACCACAAAGCCCTGTCGTACGAAAACAGTCACATTCCGAGGATTCGACCGTGTTGCCACTCGCCTAGGCTATGGAACAGCGCAACTTAAGAGTCTTGTCATATTAGGTGGCCCATCCCCTACCGAGTCACGGTCCAACCCTTAGAGAGTCCAGTCGTGTCTGTCAACTCGTCTTGTCGCGTCCAGAGTCGAGTCGGTCGGTATATATCTCTCTCTTCAAATTCTCATTTTAAAATTCGCAAAACTTAGCCATTTGAGAAAATCCCTTTCCTAGTCTAGGAATTTGTATCACACTTCATCTAGGCATACAGGCCTAACCAGGAAGTTTCAGGAATCCGCGTCCGATTCCGATTAGGAATCAGAGTCGTCCCAAGCATCCTTATTTCCAAACTTTTCAAAAAAAAAATCAGCATTTTCCTTTTCAAATTTTTCGAAAAAATCATCATCATTTCTTCCCCAGCATGAGTCGGTGTTTCGCCTAAATGTTACATGCAATTTGTTATGTATCAACAGACAGGTACCCCAAGACTCTCCGAAGAATTCTCAAAGACTCCCCAGTGGAAGGATCATGCAACATTTCTATTAAGGAATCGGGATATATCTGTAAGCAGATTCACCCAGAGCTTCCAAGGCAAGCTCCCACACAATTCCAAGATGGGATGTGTCTGTAAACAGACACACCCAAGACTTTTTAGGAGAATGTCCCCGCGCTATTCCAAGATGGATGTGTCTGTAAACAGACACACCCAAGACTTTTTAGGAGAAGTCTCCGCGCTATTCCAAGATAGGATGTGTCTGGAAACAGACACACCCAAGACTTTTTAGGAAAAGTCCCCGCAACATTGTTGACATCTACCCAGGTATGATTTCTATCTTATGGCTGGCGAGCCCTTCACGTAGGTCTAATGGACCATAAACGACCCGATCGGAAGTCTGCCAGGTTCTAATCCTTGATTGACCTGGTAGCTACTCTGACTTTTGCCTTGTCCAAGCCTCAGTCAGAGTGGGGGCTCTGTAGACACCCACATTTTGACCGCCAGGTGTCTATAATAGTTCCCGCCAAACACCCGATGATGATTGGACGTAAACGTGCTTTGATGGAATCGGATATGGGCTCGTAATCATGGACATTTGGTTTAGACCTATTACGGAGTACAAATCTTACAAAACCAATCTCAAATCGAGGCCCAGTGGGTCGTTTCGAGTCAAATGAGACTAATTTGGGTCGATTTCGACACCAGGGGTAAAACTGCCTTTTAGCGACCGAGTCAAAACCCGGTCAAAGATATTTCCCGAGACCCGCGAGCCAACCGTGACACTACACGTCCGGTTTGGACTCAAACACTACAAAATATCAGCTTCAATAAACATTAAACAGTTTCGTTAAAGGTAGAATTCGATCTCAAGTGGGAATTCTATCCGAAAACCAAAACAATTACCGACCGAGTGTCAAACACTCGGCCGAAATCAGCCAATTCAGCCGAGATTCCCATGCTTTCTCCCCAAGCAACGGACTTCTCGTTCCTTTCAACTTCTTACAATCCTATCCAAACCGCTATTTCTTGTCACACAAGCAAGACTACCTCGGTTCCTATAAATAGGACCTCCCGTTCAACACATGAAGGGGATCAGAGATACAAGTCACAACACGGTTTTTTTACAGAAATTATACACGTATCATACATCCTCGATATCTATTAGAATCTCGACATATTCCCGACGAAGCCTCGAAGCCCCGAGAAACCGTCCCATTACACGACCAAAACCACACCTTAACTCATCCCACATCATCTCGACGCTCCCATGTTTAAACCACTTTCCGACGAGCCTTATCCCGAGAAAACAAAGCATGTAGGTTGAGGGTGTAAATCAAACCCGATTCTTCTCTTTCTTCTCTTCCTTTCTCACGTTTTTTTATGGGTCGTCGTCGTCCGGTGTATTTTTTAATATGGGTCCTTTGTCGCATATTTATTATTTCTAATATCGATACTACGAAAAACTATTTTTTTTATAATGTTCTTAAAATACGATATCGATTCATTAATCGAATATTGTATCCAACAAGAACAAAATTAATTATTTCTCGTTGATGTAAAATAAAATCGTTACATCTTTTTTAAACAAAATTCGACGATTTTATACGCAAAGAGAATTAACATTTTTTTCATTCAAAATTCTTTTTTTACTTTTCGTTCAAAACAAACTTTTTTTCAAAACCTTTTCTAAAATCATTTCGACTATTCGATATCGATTTCATAATCGAATATCGAATACGACGAATATCTAAAATATGAATCGGGTATAAATTAATCCATATTTGTAAGCGATTTATAAAAATTAACGATTTTTCGACAAAATAAAAAAACCCGAACAGGCTGCCACGCGGGTCGCGCGCCTGTCAGGCGACTCGCGCAGCAGCCTGGTTCGCTGGGTCTCTTTTTTTCGTTTCCTCGCTTTTCTATTTTTTATTCTTTTCGAATCTTACATAAAAAGCGACTTTTGCGACATATTTCGATAAATACTTTTTCTTTGGCCTCGGTCAACGCGTGCTAATCCATCACGTGACATAAATCTTTTCAAAAATCATGCATATTATTTATTTACATCTTTATTCAATTTATTCAACCGTTACTAACTCGTTTGCTCCTTGTTTGTAGCGATTTATTTTTATCGTTTGTTTCATTAGACTAAAACGAACTTCACATGCTAAAATAATTTTGACGTTATTAGTTTAATATGCATTAAATGACTTATCAACCCATTTATTTATTTTTCTCACATGTCTTAGGAAAATAATCTCTGCATATCATTCAGCCGTCGAACTAACGCGTGTACGTAAAAAACGAACGATATCTTAGTAAAGGTCGCTAATTGCGGGCGGCGTTGGGTGTTCTCAATGAACTTCCCAACACGTACCCTCACCCCTTACTCAGAACCATGGTTTCCGGATGTTCGAATCCATTGGCAACGAGAGTCATTCAATACACGATATCCGATAATGTCGGTATCGGTATCAAATGCTAAGGGACGAACCCAATAAGCTCTAACATCGGAAATGGGCCATGTTTTAAATATGGCCCACTACGAGATAGAGTGGGTTCGAACGGGCCCGAACTCCCACAAAGTTCGGTGGCGACTCCTACTTCGATTTAAAATTCAATTCGATCCATTCTCATATGGAGATTCATTCGCCTCCCCAAACCCGCGCGTGGCCGCGTCGGGGTGGACCTATGTCAGGTCCACACATACACACCGCATAAATATAAAGGTACATAGAACGTTGGATTCATGCATATGGGATGGTTCTCTAGATAATGATGTCAACTCAAACACTTTTTCTGTCGTGTTCCTACTCATGGATGTGTCTTTCAAATCCAATAATATATCACCCGATTCACCACCTAAAGAGGGTTCAATAAAATATGTGGGTAATGGTAAGTGTGATACGGGTTCTATATAGGACATGGTCAATAAATACGAGTCACCATCCTCTCCCTCATCATCTAGTAGTGAAGCACCCTCGACACGGGTAAGGGAAGTAGGATACTCAATTTTGGTCACATCATCACGAAAAATCGATTCATGTTTAGGAGACTCAAAGTATTGGGGTAGTTCAAGAAATAAAGTGGCGATCTCTATATCTCGAGCATTGTTAACCAAAATATCAATCACATCCCATTTTTCATTACGGCCTAACCCAAGAAATCTACCATCACATTCAACTTGTAAATCGATTTGAGTTGCTCGATTAAAGTTATGGTAAATCGCTACCAAGAGTTGTTCGTTACTCATGGGTTATGTGCGTTCTAGAACATACTTCGTGAGTCTTTCAAAATAGTCATGTAGTAACTCATTATCAAGTTGGGGACAACAAAAACTCATTTCTAGATGACAAAAAAAAAGCCTTAATTAAAATATATATTTACAAGAGACACGAAAATAAATAACCACACAAAAACAACTAAT
This sequence comes from Agrostemma githago, assembly GCA_958450325.1. Taxonomy (NCBI): domain Eukaryota; kingdom Viridiplantae; phylum Streptophyta; class Magnoliopsida; order Caryophyllales; family Caryophyllaceae; genus Agrostemma; species Agrostemma githago. The sequence goes on from OY288241.1 coordinate 57,474,524, forward strand.
TGCCTTCCCCGGCAACGGCGCCAAAATTTGGTGAGCCTAGGTTGTATGCTCCCAACGATAAATAATTAAGTCCTATTACCTTTAACAATATAGTAGAGGTAAGTCGGGTGTCGAATCCACAGGGAAGGCGATGTAACTAATGTGTAATTAATATAAATAAACGTACCAAGAATAATGGGGAGTTTTATGAGAGATTTGTCTAACAACTAAAATAACGAAAATAAAATAACTAATAATGATGAATTCAAATGATTAAGAGACTCGACCTAATGAAAATCCACTAACTAGTTAAACAATTGATCATCGACTACTAACCTTTATTTAATCATTGAGTATTCTATTGTGAAACTAAAAGTCTCAATTGTTCCGTAGATAATATTACTTAGGTCGACGCGCGATACTAAGCAACCTAATTATTGAACAACCTAATCCACGCGTCTAGATTTAATTCAAAAACAACATGAACGATATGAACAAATCAATAGAAATAACGACATTTACTACATGTGGTTATTGGTTCGAATAATATGTTTATTCCTCCTTTACCCAATTACGATGAAACACATACAAATAATTAGGTCTAAAGGTTGCAACTTTATCTATTGAATTGAACAATTACGGATTCAAACACAAAGAATTGCAATAGATTGATGATTGAAATAATCAATTGGCCAAAAGGATTAAACAAACAACAATCATAAAATTAGCACAAGGAATAAACTATACTCAAGTAATTAAATAAAGATTAAGAAAAAGTCTCACAACCAATTAACTAGTAGCTTCAAATCTTTGATCCGAGAAGAAAGATTAGTTACACATAATTGTATTTGCCAAACTAGGGTTCTTCTTCTCTTCTCGGGAAAGTAACATGAATGGTGATACGATTGATGAATAATGAAAAACTAATAGTATATAGTCTAATAATAATAATAATAGGAAACTCTACTAATTTTCTAAATCTAATAATAATATAATAATAAATAATAATTAAGCTGACACGGAACTCGCAGTAGTTCCGTCTTCAATTCCCGAGCTGCGCTTTGACTTTTCACTCGGTTTGTTGGGCTTGTTCTTCGTACTCTCCATCTCGAGCCCAAGTCATATAAAAAAAAGAATTAGAGTTCTAAAAACCGTCTTTTCTCCAATAAAACACAATTTCTTGGATAAAACTAAATAGACGATTTACACTCTAAATCCGCACCTTTAATCACCAAATCTAGCTCAAAACTCCGTCGTAAACACATGTAAAACTCGTTAGATCAACTTCCCCACACTTAGACCTTTGCTCGTCCCAGGTAAAACTAGGAATCATCAACAATAAAACACAAGATCTTGCATACGAAATACGGGAAGCTCGACATCAAACAATAAACTCATCCCTTCAACCACCCTCCAAAGGTTAAGCACAAGGTCACAATGACATGAAAAACACACAACAACAAAAACTGTGACCACAAAACAACACCCAAAGTCATCGGAAAAATGACACTACGCCCCTTATTTCTCTGATTCCTAAACAAGATCACATGTGCTACAAATGACACCGATGGTAAAAGATGTATACCATAATTTCTCCACAACCCACACATGTGATCGACCTAAACACCTCTATACAACACAAAACAATACAACACTCCAATCGCATAAGATTTAGTGCTACGAATACACCGTACCGCGATTCTTCTCACCTTAACAAACTATCCTACCCTACCGGCCTTCTATGTCACGCTTCTTATGACACCGCACCAAGAATGGAGAAATAAATGTGAATTTTTTTCCTAAATCTCTCATTTTGCCTAGAGTGTCCGCCCTTGCGGATTTTCACACTAGTTTTTTTTTCACTCACACTACTCTCGTGGCATGCACTCGATTTTTCTTTTTACCCGGAGCGCCCTTTTGGGTTTTCACTCCATCCTCGGCCACATTCCCCATTCTTGCCTAGGGACGATTCTCCTCCCCACACTTGAATGAAACATTGTCCTCAATGTTACAAAGGACACAGTAATTGGTGAAGAAGAATGCACCTTGTCGAAGGAAAACTGATTAACCTTGCACCACACCTCCTCCCCACACTTGGTCGATAGCATTGCTAAAATAGCACAGTGATTTCCGTAAAATGAAAGTTAAAACACTAAGAACCATCATTCAAATGGAACGGAGGGCATAATACTAACGAGCAAAACAACAACGCATCTATCGGTCCTAACTCGAACAAGCCACCATGTTCTCAATGTACTCCTCAGCAGAAATTCAGCTCAAAAACTCACTTAGTCAATTCATCGAGTACTTTCTAGGCATGATTCCATACAATTCTTCAAGCAATTAGCCCCATTTCTCTGATGCCAATAATCCATTACAACTAAAAGAATGGTGATGGAATAAATCAACACTAATCACTCACTCCAACAAAACACAACAATCTCCCATAAGTCAATTGCCACAACTTCACAAAAATAACTATGAACACTAATAAATTTCATGCTAGTAACAAAAACTCCGACCAATTAACCAAATTGGAAAATAAAATGGAGGTTGCATGACAGATTGGTAAAAAAAATACTCATAAGACAAATTGTTAAAAAAGTGATGGGTTGGTGACAATTTGGTAAAAAAATTCTCTTGCCAAAAATTGAGCCAAAAAAAACTACTCTTAAAAATTGTCGGGGTTTAATTCGAGAAAAGTCGGATCATATCAAGTTCGAGTCATAACGAGTCCACATCTCTTTCGAGTCAGGTTCGGAGTCGGGTATGGTCGCTATTGGGTCAGATTATTTCAGGTAGGGTTGTGGACCAGTCAGGACCGGAAACAGAATCTTAAAAAAAAACTAGATCGAATTGAAAAAAATCTGAACCAGGACTGATACGGAAAAATTTCGGTCCAAGACCGAACCGGAATGTGCACATTTTTTTTTAAATTCCTGTCCTTTTCACCAGTTAAACCGGAATTTATATCAAATAAATATAACTCCGGTCCAAACCGGTACGGACTGAAAAAAATTGGGTTAGGATCGGAACAGATTGAAAACCACAATCGCCCCAAATTGATGGACCGAAGACTCAACCTGCCCGAATCCAACCCGTTAGAATCCGGAAACGGAATCTTAAAACAAACTAGATCGAATTGAAAAAATCTGAACGAGGACTGATACGGAAAAATTTCGGTCCAAGACCGGACCGGAATGTGCACATTTTTTAAAAAAATTCTTGTCCTTTTCGCCAGTTAAACCGGAATTTATATCAAATAAATATAACTCTGGTCCAAACCGGTACGGACTGGAAAAAATTGGGTTAGGATCGGAACAGATTGAAAACCACAATCGCCCCAAATTGATGGACCGAAGACCCAACTTACCCGAATCCAACCCGTTAGAATCCAAGAGTTTAGTAACCCCGAAATCGACCTAACCCGACTCGTTTGAGACCCGAGACCTGATTTAACCCGTTAATCAGTGAGCCGACCCGACCCGGTTTGAACCCGAACTAATAAAATTGATGATCATAGAACTACTAATTTTTTAGAATGACCCAAATGAAAGCGATTTAGTGTTTAATTTGATATGTTAGACTTAATGACAAAGTAATTTAACAAAATAATACTGTATAAAAACAAAACTTATTAGGGTAATATCGAAATAATATGATAAAGTAACTGGACTCGATAAATGACCTAATTATCCAAACCCAAATCCACCCCGAACCCGACTCAAAAGAGATGTTGACATGTTACGATCCAAACCCGACATGACTTGACGACTTGACTCGACCCAACCCCGACGATTTTTGAAGACTAGTTTTTTTTTGTTGGTCAATTTGTGGCATGAGAATTTTTTTTTTACCAAATTGGCACCAACCCACTATTTTTTTTACCCAATTGTCACCTGAGCCTTTTTTTTTACCAATCTGTCATGCAATCTCCATTTTATTTACCAATTTGGTTAATTGGCCCAAAAACTCCATGAAGGAATCTAACTGCGACTACACCAAATATATTCCAATCCATCGGTCAATCAGAAATTCTAGTGAAATACACACTCACCAAAGCTAAATTCCACCCAACTTCAACACCATCAATTGAAACTTAACAAGTAGAAAAGACGGAGTGCAATATACCCCCAGAAACTATGAAATTCGAGTTTAATAAAAATCGAACTCACTCATTAATGCAAGTTGAACCGTCAATTCCAAGTACAAATATAGGGTGGTGGTTCCGACGAGCGGACTGCCGGCTCTTCGTGGTGGCGCACAAGGTGGTGCAGCGCAGAGGATGGTAAAGGGAGTAGGGGTTTGAGGAGGGTCTGGGGGAGGATGATGGAGATGGTGGAGGGAGTAAGTAGCAGCATAGATTAGAGTGAAAATGAGTTTTAATTAATGGAGGAATTTTGTTAAAGATGAGAAAGGAGCAGGTGGATGTGAATGAGGAAGACAAAGAAGATTGAAGATGAGTATTTTTTTAGATGCGAACCAAGCTACACTCGTGGGTCACTTGTGGGTCGATCGTGGTATGCTCGAGGGACTCGTCCTGCTCCGCTTTGATCTAATTCCCACTACACTCCTCGATCATCCCTCGAGTTTAGCTAATTTTTTCACACTTTTTTTTCCACTTTTTTTTCTTCACAAAACTACCTCACCTCTCTCTCGCTTGCTCACTAGTCACTCTTTTTTTTTCTCCCCTCCCTCATATTTCGACGGTGACATCAATCCGACCTGAAAATAGCTCAAGTTAGATAACTAAAAAAATGTTAAAATCACATACAAACTAAATAAAAATATAGAAAAACTAAAATAAATAAATAAATAAAAACTCGGGTTGCCTCCCGGAAGCGTTCATGTTTTACGTCGTTGACCCGACGTAGAAAGCAGATTCTTCATTAATTGGGTCAAATAGATCGATTTCCTCAACTATTTCCTCCATCCAACTTCAAGTGAAGTCCTCAATTACCAACTCAAAAACAAAAAAAATCATCAAATAACAAAAAGCGGGTTGCCTCCCGTAAGTGCTGATTTAACGTCCCTCACGACGATGAGGGGTCACACATCACTACCCCTTTATAGAGTAACCCACTTTATATAAAGATCGGAACAAGTTAATGCCCGTAGGAGACCGTCAAACAAGCTAGCAAAAGAGTTTGTGAAAACTGTATAAAAGATTATAACGAGAATTTACCATACATATGATAGACAGAGATAATTACGAAATTGAAGTAGTAGAAGGAAGAGGGAGGAAGGGATTGTTTGTGTACCCTGAAGCACCAAAGTGTAGCAATTTGCATGTTGATCTGATCTAACATTTCGAATGTCATTGCAGAGGTGGTGTCATGAAAAGGTGGTATCAGTGGCAACACCACCTCCAATCTCCTCGCCATCTTCGACACTGAAGCCGTTTTTGTCGGTGTAACAGCAGAAGAAGACCGTGTCTTCACTATCTGGCTTTATCAATTTCAATCTCAACTTCATTACTGTTGTGACGGGGTAATACAGTGACACAACCGAGCTATTAACTGACTGAGATTGTTCAATTATTCCACCAAAACCTTGCTTTTACGTATTTTTAAAGCTTTGTCAACAAAACAATTCAAAAAGTGAACTTGGAAACATATGCATTTAAGATCGGGTAAAGTGGAGATTAAATAATCCATGATTGGGTAATGATTTTACATTTACACTACCGGTCGTATGACAACGAATTAATGCAAAAAAACAATGGAAAATCAAAATCAAAACAAAGATTAACAATCTAAGGAAACAAAGAAAAGTAATCACATCTGAAATTTAATGGATTATGAAAAAGTAACGACTTTATTGTAAACGGTATGGCCAAGTACAAACATATTACGCACGTTCGATCTTCTTGGAAAAAGACATTTCTTCAAAACAAAGAAAATATTTTTACATAAAAATAGTAAGATACGGAGTAGCATATTGTTACAATAAACTTGTGAGAGTTATTGAGAAGAAAGTACATACATAACAAACGAAAAAAATTGAAGATTATGGAAAAAATGAAGTATTAAAAAATCACGGATATACATCTTATAAATAAACAAAGAAAAATGTGGCACATGATCATCTAAAAATAAATATTGATAATTTATGATTTATGAAAAAAAACTTTTAAACAAATTAAGCAAAGAGATGATCAGAAGAAAGAGATGATGAGGAATACGTGAATTAATTAATTACCTGCTGTTGAGAAGTGGGACTGTCTACGTGATTTCTACATCGTTCATCAATCCTTTACACCACCAGTTGTCACCCTAGACCATTTCAAAGATATTATCAATTAATGACAAATCATATAATAAAAAAATGTGAAATTAAGCAAAGCTAACAACTTCCTGAAACAAACATAGAAATATCACATAGCTCTACTAATGAAAGCCCCCTTATAAAACAACAAAAATGTGAACTTAAGCAAAGAGAATGATTAGTAAAGTAAGGCCAATTCACTTGGCTTAAAACTTAAGGATGACATCTAAATAATTTTCCTTAGATTATGAAAGCCTTTAGAATTAAGTAAATGTTTAAAACATGTTAATATACAGTCAATTAAAGCACTCATCTTTCTTCTCCCTTTATATAAGTTTATATGCAATTTTCATTGAAAACATACCGAAAGAAAGAAATCGATCTTTTAATGATAGATACTTGATGAGAGAACAAAAAGATCGTACCGAAGCATCAAGTAAGATCATTTCAACGCCATATATGATCTCTTTTTCGATGATTGCTGGCCAACAATTCTGTCTAGCTTCTTCGATTTTAGTTCCCACTTGCGCATCAGTGCATCACTCTAGCCGTAATTATTATCGCGTTCATGTTTTCTTAGATTTCTGAAATGAACTTTTGTTGAAATTGAAAAGCTATGGTGGAGTGAAATTGTGGAGAAGTTGGAATAAATGACTTATTAAAGGGCATGAAACTGCATTGTAACTCCCCACTAACATGCAACTTCTATATAGTTGAAGAAGTTAAGTGAGAAGTTTAAAAACTGTTTTTTTTTTTTAATTAATATTGCCAACTCACCGCCATATAATATCCAAGTAAGTGTTTAGTTGGTCGCCTACGTGGATGGATGTACTTGGTAGTTAAATTCACTTCAAACTCATTCATACTCGACAGAGATTTGGTTATGAATGATTACTGGAAGAGGGAAAACGATCATTAAATGTCGATTCCAGTACGGTTACTATTGTTGAATCTCTCAAAACCCCGTCAAAATCTGTTAAACACCAAGCAATTACATGCCATGATCACCAAAACCCATCTTTCTCTTGACCCTTTTTTCGCCACTAAAATCATTAGATACTATTCTCTCAACGATGAACTATCTTCTGCACACCAACTGTTCGACGAAACTCCCAACAGAAGTATTTACCTTTGGAACTCCATTATTAGAGCTTTTGCTCAGGTCCATCACTTCAAGAACACATTTGATCTTTTTACTATGTTAGTTAGGTCGGAGTTAAGGCCTGATAACTTCACCTTTGCTTGTATTTTACGCGCATGCTTGGAAAATGACGATCTTAATGGGATTAGAATGAATCATGGTCGGGTGATAGTTGCTGGTTTAGACAGGGATTCAAGATGTGGTAGTTCCCTTGTCGCTGCTTACTCCAAAATGGGTCATCTAGATGATTCTAGAAAGGCGTTCGAAGGTGTGTTGGAACCGGATTCTGGTACTTGGAATTCGATTATAAACGCGTTCGGGTATTGTGGGTTTTGGGAGGAGGGGTTAAAGCTGTTTACAGACATGAGAAATAAGGGCATTAAACCTGATGGGTATGCTATGGTTGCTCTGCTTTCGGCTCTGACTGAGCGGAGCTTAGTTGAAATCGGTGAGGGGATTCATGGTTTATGTATAAAGTATGGACTTTTATCGAATGCTCATGTTGGCAGTTCACTTGTCACCATGTACTCGAGATGTGCGTGTTTGGATTCAGCGCATAGAGTTTTTTGCAGCTTATCAGAACCTGATATAGTTACATGGTCTTCATTAATTACAGGGTTTGCCATTTCTGGAGACATAATTAACGCATTTCTGTTCTTTCGAGAAATGAATATGTTAGGTATGAAGCCAGACCCGGTGCTGCTAGCTAGCATTTTGGTTGCTTCTGTACAATTAGACATAACAGGATGTGATATACATGGTTATGTTCTTCGACATGGAATGGAGACTGATATCATGGTCTCCTCAGCTCTCATAGACATGTATTTTAAATGTGGTAATATGGAGTTAGCTATTCGAGTATTGAAATTTTTTCCAATGAGAAATATTGTCATTTATAATTCTGCAATTATGGGATTTGGTTCACATGGAAACGCGGACCAAGCGTTCAAATTATTTGACGAGTTACTAGAACGAGGATTACAACCTGATGAATTGACATTCTCTGCAATTCTGCATGCTTGCTCTCAAGCCGGTTTAGACAAAGAAGGGCAGGAATACTTTAAAAGAATGAAAGATGAGTTTGGTATCAAACCTAGAATTGAGCATTGTGTTCACATGGTTAAGGTATTTGGAATGGTAGGGAAGTTGGAGGAGGCATACAGTTTTGTCCTGTCATTGTCGGAACCAGTTGATGCTGGTATTTGGGGTGCATTACTAGGTTGCTGTGAAATGTATGGAAATGCTGCACTTGCTGAAACTGTTTTGCAGAATCTGTTTGGCGATCACCCTGAAGAACACTCATATCCTGTTCTTCTCTCTAAAATTTACGCGAATAATGGAAGGTGGAATGATGTTGAGAAGGTTAGAGATAATCTTAACTACTGTGGTGAAAGAAAACCGACTGGTTTTAGTTGGATAAGAGAGCCATAAAAGCAGCTTAATGTTGACAAGAAAATTCCAAATTCACATGACAGTCTTGTTGAACAAACTGTTAAATCGTTTGAAGTATGAATTGATCGACTTCCTCAAAAGTCAAGTCTGTAGTCTCCTCCCCCGGTAGAGCTGACAACACTTTACCCGACCCGCGAAACCGATGCGACCCACCGGAAACCCCACCCGATAGAACCAGAATTTTTGATGAACCGAAACCGACCCGACCCAATGACAAACCGATAACCGATACAACCCGAAATACTATGGAACCAAACCTGACCCGATCCGAAGGCTAACCACGAACCCGTTAGGACCCGAAATGACATGACCCGACCTGACTTGACCCGTAACTCGATTCATGTATTATTTTGAGTTCATGTATCTAACATTCCAAATTAAAAATTATTAATGACTCAATTTGAATTCCAACAGATTGACCTGATTCGATATTTTTACCCAAATTGACCCGATTGGTTGTCTAACCCGAATTAATTCGATTTATTGTCTGACCTTAACTGACCCAATTTATCGTATTTCCCGAATTGATCCAATTATTTTCAAAACTGGACCCGAAAGTACACTAAAGTGATTCAACTAACCCATGGAAGACTCGCTGATTGAACCGAATAGACCTAGTTAGATAATCAACACGAACCAGAACCGACGATTGATCCGAAATAATCCAATTTACTAGATAACTGACGCGTTACGATTTTTAACCCGAGTAAACGGGACTCGTAAGCGACTCGACTCGAACACAACCTGACCCGTCTAAGTATACCGACCCGTTCAAACCCAAATAACCTGAGATGATCCGAACCGTCTCAACCCGACCCATAATAGACTCGATTGATTAAGGTGTGGACTGAACCCAGTTCCGTAGACTTCGTGGTCAATGTTTTTGACGGTAGTAGCTAGCTAGGTACTCCCTACTTGGGGAGCAAGCAATGAGCTGCCAACATAAAAAAATGGAATAATATTATTCTAACTAAAACGTTTGAATAATCAGAGGACTGTTCTAATATCAAAAGGGTATGCAATGTAGTTTAATGCTTAAAGACCAAAACATTATTGTCCCATTCTCATATACAAAACTCAAGAATTAAAGAGTACTACGTTTTAGAGCAAACTTACTACAGTTATTATTACTGGTAACTTAATTTCATGGCATCACTTTCAACGGTCTTTTTCCTGTTCATTATTCTCGCACCACATATTTCTTCATATGTATCAACAGCCTATACTGGGAGGAAGAAGATGATGGTTCAATCTTTGGAAACGGAAAAGACGAGTGAACGAGAAAGACCACCGGGGCATCCACCACCATCACCTAACCCTGGTGGAGGACTTCATCCTTTCTTCCCACCCGAATGTTGTCAAGGAAATCCACCAGCAACACCGCCACCGCCACCGCCACCGCCCTATTAGTCATATATATTGTTATGATATGGATGTTATTATCCTTCCAAGCAATACGTCTCTCCGCGAAGAGACGTGTTCTTTATGTTTCGATATCTATAAATATCGATCAACATATGCACTGTAACACACATCAATATAATCTTATTCCGATTTACTTCTTACGATAATGTTCTACAATGTATTTATAATACGTTATCAGCACCATTCTCTACTCAACATCGTCAATTTACTAACGGAAATATCATCAACGATATATTTGGGTTCAATCACAAAAGGATTATTAATTGGGCTTATATTCTTTTATATTTGATGCTTATATTAGCCTGCAAATCGGACTTGTAAGTAATTCTAACAGTTGGCAATTGATATAGTCGGTTGAATAGCTAGCTACGTGGCAGGTTGTTACATCATGTAACAAACCTATAACAAACTTGTAACAACCTAACAAGAGGTTGAATGATATAAATACTGCAATCCTTACATTGAATATTCATTCATTACATAATCAATACAATATTCCTCTTCCTATCTCTCTGTTTTGTCTCTCTCGTCTATACTCCATATCCACCATTAAAGCTAGGTCGAGCTCGGCTCCATAGCTGGTGTTTAGCGGGATTAGCGAGGCGGAGAAACCCCGCAACATTGGTATCAGAGCAACGTCCTGGCGCCTCACACCAGAACTAAGAAAACGAACATGGACGCCCAAATCAAGGGATTGCAATCGCAATTGGCAGAGCAATCTTCTCAAACGCAGAAGTTAGAGCAGCAATTTGGTCAAATGATGGTTATGATGCAAGGCATTCAAGATTCACTTAAAACATCAGAAGTAATCTCACCAAATTCTGACATTGTTCCTCCTAGAACAATGGGGTATGTTCCTAAACTCGAATTTCCTAAATTTGATGGTTCAAATGCATCAATGTGGGTCAAAAAATGTTCTCGTTATTTCTCGTTATGTCGAATTCCTGTAGAACAACGTGTCGACATTGCTTCTTTGAACATGTTTGACAAAGCGGAAACATGGGTTATTAGTTACTTGTTTGTAAACAAAAACGTAACTTGGGATGAATTTGTGGTGGATTTAATGGCGCGGTTCAGGGATGAATCGTCATTAAACATTGTGGAAAAATTTAATAGGCTACAGCAGGTTACATCCATAGATAGGTATGTGGATGATTTTGAGAATTTAAGGAGTATTTTGATTCAGAAAAATCCAGGGCTACCGTCAGATTATTTCTTGGATTGTTTTGTTGGAGGCTTGAAACCTAATCTCAAATCCTTTGTAAAAGCATTTAAACCCCAAAACATTGCCCAAGCTATTGAATATGCGCGTCTTCAAGAAGATACCTTAAGTGTCAGACCATCTTATGGCTTCAATAGACCAGCTTCTAACCCTACCATCGAGGGTAACCAATTGTCTAAACCCACTGGCAATTTGGAGAGTCCTAGACCACCCGTTTCTCGCACCTACATTCCTGCTGCAGTAAGGGCGGAAAAGCAGGCAAAGGGGGAGTGTTACTACTGTAATAAGCCCTACGATAGGAATCATCGGTGTCAATTTAAGAAAACTCAATTGTTTACAGTTGAAGTCTTAGGATGTGAAGGAGATTTGGGGGAAAATTTGGAAGAAGATGAGATACAGACTCTTATTGATGATGAGGAACCCTTTGTTTCTGTACATGCTATTTCTGGAATCAATGGTTTTCAAACCATGCGGGTGGTAGGTATGGTCGGGAAGAAACCAATCCACATACTCATAGATTCAGGGAGCACCCACAATTTTGTGGACATAAACTTGGCCAAGAGTTTGGGCTGTAGGTTGGAGCAGATTCCAGCTCAATCCACTACAGTTGCTGATGGTAATCACTTAGCCTGTCAGTAAGGCATTCTCGTGGTCGCTGCAACGCCAGAGATTTACCACTGATGTAATGCTAATTCCCCTAGGAAATTGTGATATGGTTCTTGGGATCCAGTGGTTGAGTACGCTAGGGCCAGTACAGTGGGACTTTAAACATTTAGTGATGGAGTTTGAGAGTGCAGGGGGCAAACTAAGGCTGAAAGGTGTGGCTCCTAAACCACTTCAACACCTGACACAAGAGGCAACCGGGAGGGCGATTGAGAATGCTTCTCAACTTTGTGTTCTGCAATGGGTACAACCCGAAAACCATATATCTGTGAACCAAGCGGAGAATCAGGTCGTTTCCAAGGAACCTAATGAATTAACACAGATTTTACAGCAGTATGCGTCTGTGTTTCAGGAGCCCACAACTCTTCCCCCTGCTAGAGGGGTGTTTGACCATCGCATCCCATTAACCCCAGGGTCTACTCCTGTTAATATTCGACCCTACAGATATCCCATTAAACAAAGAGATGTTATTGAACAACTTGTTCAGGATATGGTGAAAAATGGCGTAGTTAGAAACAGTTGCAGCCCATTTCCATCCCCCGTAGTACTTGTTGGCAAAAAAGATGGCACGTGGAGGTTGTGTGTGGATTATAGATCCCTAAATTCTAAAACCGTGAAGGATAAGTTCCCAATACCTGTAATTGATGAGCTAATAGATGAATTGGCAGGGGCTACTGTGTCTAGTAAGCTTGATTTGAGGGCTGGTTATCATCAACTGAGGATGCATCGTGATGATGTGTTTAAAACCGCTTTCAAAACCCATGAGGGACACTACGAATTCCTTGTGATGCCCTTTGGGCTCACTAATGCTCCAGCTTCCTTTCAATATTGGATGAATTCTGTTTTCAAACCTCTTCTCAGAAAATGTGTTTTGGTATTTTTTGATGACATTCTGGTCTACAGCAAAACGTTGGTTGATCATTGGCGCCATCTTACACTGGTCTTTCAATTAATGAAGGATAACACGATGTATGCTAAAGCATCCAAGTGTAATTTTGCTATGCAAAAGGTGGAGTATTTGGGTCATTATATCTCAGGCAAGGGAGTCGAAACTGATCCCAGAAAAATCCAGGTTGTAAAGGATTGGCCTACGCCTTCGAATGTCAAAGAACTCAGAAGTTTCTTGGGATTAGCAGGCTACTACAGAAAATTTATCCGTCTTTATGCTATAATTACAAGGCCCTTGACCAATTTGTTGAAAAAGGGAGCCTTTGTATGGTGTGAGGAAGCAAGCATAGCCTTCAATACTCTCAAAGCTAGCTTGTGTTCTGCTCCAGTACTTGCTGTTCCTGATTTTTCTAAGCCATATATTGTGGAGACTGACGCATCTATGGATGGTATTGGGGCTGTTTTGATGCAGGAGGGCCATCCACTAGCTTATATCAGCAGGGGTTTGGGCCCCAAATGGCAAAAGCTATCAGTTTATGAGAAAGAGCTCTTGGCAATTGTGTTTGCGGTTCAAAAGTGGGAGCAGTATTTGGCTGGCCAACATTTCATCATTAAGACTGACCAAAAAAGTTTGAAATGGTTGCTTGAGCAGAAGGTCTCTACTCCTTTTCAACAATTTTGGTTATCCAAATTAATGGGATACGATTATGAGATTCAATATCGTAGTGGAAAAGAAAATTGGGCTGCTGATGCTTTATCAAGACTCCAAGGGGCTGAAATCTTGTATGCTGCTATCTCAGTAGGTTCGTCTGATCTGTCGCAAAGGATTCAAGCTAGTTGTAATAATGATCCACAACTCGCTTAGAAAATTCAATCATTACAGCAACATCAGCCTGTTTCACATTATACTTGGCAAGATGGGTTTTTAAGGAGGAAAGGAAAGTTAGTAGTGGGGCATGACCTGCACTTAAGAAATCAAATCCTTGAGTGGCAACATTCATCAGGTGAAGGGGGTCATTCGGGGCGTGATATTACACTAAAACGAATCAAGAGTTTATTTTACTGGAAGGGCCTCACTACGGATGTGGCACGTTTTGTTAGGGCTTGTATCATATGTCAAGCTTCTAAATACGATTCTGCTGCCTACCCCGGGCTGTTACAACCGCTCCCAATTCCTGAAGAAGTATGGGTCGACATATCAATGGATTTCATTGGAGGCCTTCCCAAATCCAATGGTAAAGAAGTGATTTTGGTGGTAGTAGACAGGCTAAGTAAGAGCGCCCATTTTGTAGCATTGTCTCACCCTTACACTGCAGTTCAGGTGGCGCAAGCATAGTTAGACAATGTGTTTAAACTGCATGGGTGGACTCGCAGCATAGTGAGTGATAGGGATTCGGTCTTCCTAAGTCAGTTCTGGCAGAACCTTTTCTCCATTCAAGGCACCGAGTTTAAGATGTCTTCTGCATATCATCCTCAAACTGACGGTCTCACTAAAGTCGTCAACAGGTGCGTGGAGTCTTATCTGAGGTGTATGTGTGGGGATCATCCCAAGGAATGGAGTCAGTGGCTTCCACTTGCAGAATGGTGGTTCAATACACATTATCATACCGCTACAGGGCTGACTCCATATGAAGTGGTGTATAATCAGTCACCTCCCTTGCATCTTCCATATCTTGCTGGCAAGTCCAAGGTTGATGCTGTGGACAGATCTTTACTGAAGAGGAAAGGGATGATAGCAAGGCTGAAGCAACAGTTGATCAAAGCACAAAACAGGATGAAGCAATTAGCAGATCGTCACAGGTCAGAAAGCGAGTTTAAAGTGAATGACTGGGTATGGCTCAAGTTGCAGGCCTATAGGCAGATATCAGTGCAACAGAGATCAAATCAAAAGTTGGCTAGAAAGTATTATGGGCCATTTCAGGTGGAAACAAAAATTGGACCAGTTGCTTATCGACTTAAGTTACCTACTACAGCTCAAATACATAACGTCTTCCATGTCTCTCAGTTGAAGAAGTTCGTTGGGACACTTCCTATAGCAGTACATATACCCAGTTGGTTGCAAGGCCGTAATATTGAGGTGGAGATGAGACCTGCAGCTATATTGAATTGCAGGACTGTCAAACATCAGAACAGTGCGAGTATTCAATACCTAGTTCAATGGGAAGGATGTGAAGATCATGAAGCTACATGGGAGTTTGCAGAAGAATTTGAGAACACTTATCCTGATTTCATCATTGATCAGTAAACCAGCTGACTTGTGGACAAGTCTTTTACAAGAGGGAATGAATGATATAGTCGGTTGAATAGCTAGCTACGTGGCAGGTTGTTACATCATGTAACAAACCTATAACAAACTTGTAACAACCTAACAAGAGGTTGAATGATATAAATACTGTAATCCTTACATTGAATATTCATTCATTACATAATCAATACAATATTCCTCTTCCTATCTCTCTGTTTTGTCTCTCTCGTCTATACTCCATATCCACCATTAAAGCTAGGTCGAGCTCGGCTCCATAGCTGGTGTTTAGCGGGATTAGCGAGGCGGAGAAACCCCGCAACAGCAATTCAAATTTTCTGTTCCTTTTGGCATAAATACCAATGAAACTATATGTTGCTAATCATGATGTGCACTGTATTCTCATGTAAAGATTTGATGATTACGCTTTGTTGGAAGACGACTATATTGCTTGTACTCGTATGTAAAATGCTAGAGACATGCATAATTCTTGAGACTAATCACGTCTGTTCGCTAATCCACCATTGCCACTATCTCATATTAAATGTCAGTGGCAGATTGATTTTTTTTTTTACTGTGACCACTAAATGTTAATAAGAGGTTACTCCGTATAACATAGTATCAAATATGCGAAGTGTTATTTGCATTTAAATAATAATGTCTTGTAATTAAAATTTGTTACTCATATATTTCTGTGATTCTTATACATGTAATGTTGATTGATTGAATTTGTTACTCATACTCTGCATAAGTTTTAATCAGGACAAAATTTTAATTGTAAACTGACATCAACTATCATGAAATTGCAAATTCAATAGTTTGATATAGTTATATGTTTATTATTATTATTATTATTAAATGTTGATTCAATTACATCTCAAAGTGATCTGAAGTGACTTATTATTATATATATGAAATTGTAATGAAACAAGTTTAATATTTTTTTTTATCATCAATTTGCAACCTGATGTTTGAAAGATTTATATATTCGGAAAGAATGAAGTAGAAGATATATCCAATATATGCGTAAAATGAAAAAATTACGACGTTTTAAAACACTCAAAGCGTGCAAGCTAAGAGGAATATAGTCATATTCCCGGAAGGTATATGGACTGTGTTAATATCACTTATTGATGAAAAAATTTATTCCCTTACCTTGAGTGGGAAAATATTGTCCTGAAGATAATATATCGTGAAAAGAGTTGTAAGAAATACCCTGATGAATAAATTTCCTGTTCACTTGAGTTGAACAAAATAATAAGACATTCGATAAATCTCCTCATATCTAATTTTGTTTAAGGACGACAAATCTCGTTCAATCGATCGAGGCTATTTCTTGATGAAGTGGATATGACATTCGACAAAGACTCTGTCAAAAGCAGAAGACGGGTAATGATATACGAGTAATTATTGCAAATAAAATTTAATTATTAAAAGAATAATATAACCCTATTACCAGAAAGAATATTGAATAGTCTAGCCTATTTATATGAGTGTGTCATGTCACATCTATCATTTTTTGTTTTGGTCATATGATAAAATACAATTATTATGCACATACGATATATATATAGCTATTACTAGAAGTCTAGCTAGCATGATGAGATTCAGTTAACTGAAAATACGGCGTACGATAAGTGGATTTATCAAGATATAGCCAAATGCATAAGAAAAAATTGAAATGAATTAAAGCCAAAGTCGATAAGAAAATGTTAAAGATGTGACAAATTGAGGTCATCCGGGTTCTTGTTACACCCGTTTTGATAAACCTGTAGTTTATATATCTTGAAAGAAATGTAATAAAGTGCTGAACATGATGCGAAAATTATGCTCTGATACCACTTATGATACGAAAATTATGCTCCGATACCACTTATGATACGAAAATTATGCTCTGATACCACTTATGATACGAAAATTACGCTCTGATACCACTAGATGCGAAAATTACGACTTTCGTATGTGTAACGTAGCGGAAGACTTTTTTTGAGGTTTTTGTCTTGTGAAAGAAAAGATATTTACTCGACCTAGACCTATAGGACGAATAATGGTGAGAACAATTAAGACCTATTAATTGTTACCCGAGTCAATGTTTGATACGCGTCAAACAATAACAAAGTTTGGATCGAAACTCGTCGAACCGATAAACACAATTGCAACGCAAAGGTTCAAAATTCTTATTCATAAACTTCATTCATCAATCAATGAATAAAAATACAACCTTTATCCCTTATTTATACTAATAAAATAAAACTAATTCTAAGTATGGAAATTATATTCTGGCATAATATAATTCCTAGAAAAAAAAACTAATTAGATACTTATACTTGTAAATAAGAAAATCACCAGCATCTCGGTCTTTCCTTTTAATTTTAGAAGCCTCTTTTGCCATCCACCCCACCACCCTCCGTGCACAAGTGTAAACACCTTTTCGCGAGTCTTATTATAGAGCAAGTAAGAAGCTTGACAATGAAACCAAAAAGGATCAACCACGCGTTTGTTTGGCTTAGAAGTTAGATTAAACCCAAAACCATAATCAAGTGTAAAACACGGTTCCTTGACATCAGTAACAATGGCTTCCTCATCTCCATAATCATCAAAAATCGGTGGCAATGTTGGATCAAAAATAAACCACACTTTCCTCGTACATGTTTTCAAATGAGAAAATTTCCAACATTTTTTTTCCCGACATTTTTTCCCTCCGCGAACAGTATAACACGTGAACTGTAATATATTTTTTTTTTGAAAAAAATCGGAACTTCAACAAAGAACCACAAGACAATCAAAACCGACTAACCCTCGACCTACCTCGCTCGAGTTTAATCTTTGAATTCCAATCGCAACCGGAGATTCAACCAATAACTTGGCTTTGACACACCTGAGGACCGTCTCGATTTTAAGAAAAATCAAGATCCGAAGCTCTGATACCATATGATGCGAAAATTATGCTCTGATACCACTTATGATACGAAAATTATGCTCTGATACCACTTATGATACGAAAATTATGCTCTGATACCACTTATTACGAAAATAATGCTCTGATACCACTTATGATACGAAAATTACGACTTTCGTATGCTGAATGTAGCGGAAGACTTTTTTTTTTATGTTTTATTTTGTGAAAGAAAGGGATATTTACTCGACATAGACCTATAGGTCGAATAGTGATGAGAACAATTAAGACCTATTAATTGTTACCCGAGTTAATATCTGAGACGCGTCAAATAATAACAAAGTTTGGATCGAAACTCGTCGAACCGATAAACACAATTGCAACGCAAAGGTTCAAAATTCTTATTCCTAAACTTCATTCATCAATCAATGAATAAAAATACAACCTTAATCCCTTATTTATACTACTAAAATAAAACTAATTCTAAGTATGGAAATTATATTCTGGCATAATATAATTCCTAAATATCACTAGAAAATAAACTAATTAGATACTTATACTTGTAAATAAGGAAAACAAGTAAATAAAGAATATCAATATTAATAATTTCCTAAACGACTAATTAGATACTCTTATTTTCGTATCAGAACATCTCTCGTATATCAATGAGATATTATTTGAGGCAAGATAATACACTGAGATGGAAAATTATGTTGGAGATTTGAATACTACTTGTAGTTGGATGATGAAAATGAACGTTTATGTATGGTTTAATTATGTGACCTATAGTCACACAATAGAATTTTACGAGTAGTTCGTGTAATCAAAGTTCACAATCCCCCCTTTCCACTAACCAAATAACAAATCTTCAAATTTTCCCGCCTTCTAACATATGGGCCTACCATATGTGTCTACTTTTGAATTATTTAATATATATTGGTTGGGCTTATTTCTAAATTACCCATGCATGTTAACTGCAATCAATAGCTATATGTTTAAAAGATACTACCATTTTTGTTATATCATAAAATAGTATAAATCTTTTTCTATATATATCATACTAATTAATTGATTGATTAATTGACAATACAATCTAATTTTATATATATTATCATATATTTAACAGTATACGGAAGGCTAATATATGCTAAATATATCATAATTTTACGGCATTCCATATATATGCCATAATTATTATATCACATTATATTTCATCCCATATAAGGTTTCATGAATACCGATAATTGTATTTCTGAGTATCTTTGACAGTATAATATTTAGAGGGTAATAATATACTACATTTTGGTTAATTGACTCTATACTACGGAGTAGAAGATATTATTATAATTAGTTCTTTACGATATAATTGTATATCTTTTTTGATTTAAAATCAATCATTTAATTGTAGAAGACGATCAATCTTTTGATTTTGTATAACTGACAGGATTTGTGTGATTGATTTTGATAGACTTTTTTAATTGTATATTGTCATATATAATCATATATAATTGATTGCTATGCAACACGTACCTTAGTATTCTATATATCATATAGAATATATAATACTAATTAATTGATTTATATACTATCATATATAATCATATATAATTGATTGGTATATATTTAACAGTATGATATATTTTATTTTATATATCATACCCATTCCACTAATCAAATAACAAAACTAATAAGTTTTACCGCCTACTTTGTTGGGCCACTTATTGGACTGCTCTTAATTGGGTCATATCACGTTTTGTATTGGTTGGCTTATCTCTTTGGGCTATTCTATTTTTATTATAAATAACAAATGTTATATCACGTTATCTAATTAAGGCGATTGTCATTTAATTGTTGGTAATTAAATATAACGAGACGGTCGTAAACGTGATATAATATGATTACATGATAATGATTACATGGTGGAATTTATGGCATAATAATTATACGAAATTACTTTTTCCTAACGAGCTTTTACTCAATTCTAACGAATTTTTCTATAATTTTCCCATTCTACCCCTTTCATAATCCCTTCGCTTTTCTCATATTCGATTTACTCCTTTTCCTTTTTATCAATACATAATCGATCAATCTTCAAAATTCGATTAAAATTTAATTCAATTATCGACGACATAATAAAAAATATATACAATATGGAGTATATAAACAAGAAATTTACATAATAAAGAAAAAAAATACAAAATTAAGAAAATTTCATTAAAAAAATAAAAAAATAAAACTAACAGTACCCTAAACCTAAACCCCCACCCCACGCCGTCCTCCATCCCACCACCCCCAACCTCACCCACCAACCACCCAACTAGACCAATTTGACCGGACCATCTCCACCCACCCTGACCGACCCAACCACTTGGACCGACCCTGACCCACCAGTCCACCACCATAGACCCACCCTATCCACCACCATCCAGATCCACCCCGATGCTAGTGTTTCGAGCGGTGATTGTTCATGTTGTGTGGTTCCAGAGCCACCCCGATGCTAGTGTTTCGGGCGGTGGTTGTTCACGTTGTGTGATAAAGGGATGATGTGATTTTGAGATTTTTTTTAGAGAGAAAATTGAATAATTTTTTGAGAAGATAGTAAAATGACAAGGATAATTTGGTAAATTGTCGTTAGAATTGAGTAAAAGCTCGTTAGGAAAAAGCACGACCCTAATTATATTATATCACATCATGTAATGCATAAATTCCATATATAGTGCATAAATTCCTTATAATATGCATCTATATTATTTTCCATATATTATTGCATAAATTTTATCAACAATCCATATATATATGACATAATTAGTATATCACGTTATATTTCATTCCATATCAAGTTTCATATAAAATCGATACTTATGCTACATATCAATTTCCAGTAATTATGTCTAAGATGTGTAATGTACAATATTCATATAATTATGCTACATATCAATACGCATGCAATTTTCCGTATTATTTTGCCATAAATTCCAAATTTTATTAAAGTTTACAAACACTAATAATATTAATGATTTTTTTAGAGTAATTGTGTATTTCTGAGTATCTTTGACAGTATAATTTTTAAGAGTAAATTAGAAATTACTCCCTTCAAAGATGCATTTATTAAAATTTACTCTCTTATGATTTTTTTTTAATATTTTACAACCAAATAGATGCAAAACTTCAAAATTTACTTGCAAATCACTATTCCGATGAATTTATGATTTTACTGACCGAAATGCTCTTCATTAATAGTACGCCCCTCCCCCACCCCACCTCATCCTCATTTCGACTATCCCAACTCTTTCAGTCCCAATTCCAAGAGAACCCTAAATTCCCAAATCGAAAATCACCAAACTCAAAACTTGAACATTCATTCATCAATCAATTGTGGGGACTTTTATTTTTACAAGTCTGCCTACTAAATGAGAGCATAAGAAAGAGGGAAAGAAGGATAGGAAGAAGAAAGGGACACTTTCGGTATAAAAAATAGGAAACAAGCAAAATAATTCAAACTCACCGGATTA
Organism: Agrostemma githago; assembly: GCA_958450325.1. NCBI lineage: Eukaryota > Viridiplantae > Streptophyta > Magnoliopsida > Caryophyllales > Caryophyllaceae > Agrostemma > Agrostemma githago. The sequence goes on from OY288241.1 coordinate 57,496,211, forward strand.
ACTCGCCAAAGAAGTGATTTGCAAGTAAATTTTGAAGTTTTGCATCTTTTTGGATGTAAAATATTAAAAAAAATTCATAAGGTTGTAAATTTTAATAAACGCATCTTTGAAGGGAGTAATTTCTAATTTACTCAATTTTTAAAGGGTAATAATATTAGAGTACCCTTAATAGTATAATGATGTCTACTCCTAGAGTATATAACGTGTATATAACGTACAATTATGATTTATATACATATACACACAGACAGAAATATAACGTACAATTATATACAATTATGATTTAAAAAACATAGAATTAGTGTATTTTTTTAAATGTGCTATTAAACAATTTAAGATTATATTACTCATATGAGTAATCAATTGTTAATATTAATTCATATGTATGTTTTAAGTAGAAAATTGAGACTTTGAAAGTATAAGAATAACATATGCTTCATGTAATAAAAAATACTGTATACTCCATCTGATTGCTTATTTTTTTCCCACTTTCCTTATTGGGGTGAGTTTGATTTTATTCCCCCTTTCCATTTAAGAAAATTTTTTCACTTCTCATTAATCAATACTCCATCCTTTCCAACGAATTGTATACGTTTGCTTTTTTAACACTATTTATAAGTGACGAGAATCTTCAATATAACTTCTAATATATAATATAAAAGATAGTCATGTCAGATCTTGTTTGAATTGTCTAATAAAATGCATCATGAATATCAAGTTTTTATAATTTTTCGTAACACGTAACTAAAGATACAGATAAAAGAAAGCGAGTATCGACGTACGCACATCAGGCAAACGTATACAAATGCTTGGAACGGAGGGAGTATAATATTCTCTCCCCTATTTTTTTACATCACTTTTTCTCATTTAATTAATATAATATTTCTCTCTCCTACTTTTTCATTCCACCTTTCATCTTTTATTGATATAATACTCTTTCCTTATTTTCCACCCAAAAAGAAAGGGAAGAAAATAGGCAATCGGAAGGAGTATATGTAATAGCTTTATTAAAATATAAATGTATTGACTTACTAATCTATCTTAATTACTTAACAAATTCTAATTATTCTCTTAAATCTAAATTACAAAGTTGTGTAATGTAAAAATTAATATATAAATTTTAAAATACCTATAAAATAAATTTGCATATGTACCGTGCATATGCACGGGGTCTATACTAGTTTGAGTATTATGTGATCAATGTAATCTCCTGAATGGGCAATTTTAAGTTAGCACGTGGAAAACCAACTGCGTTATATCTAGCTCCTCAATATATTATTCGATTGAAAAGAAACAATTGATTAAGTTTATGAAATATGAAATAATTTCTAGCTAAGGTGGATATTATTGCTCTTTATAATTTCTAGGTAAAGTCTTTTTAGAGTCGGAAATTTTGGTAGCAAATCTTCAATATTCCGTAGCTAATTGGCTTAGAGACAGAATTTGCGACTAAATTTCATTAGTAGCTAAACGCCTTGTCGCTAATTTAGCTACTTGATTAGCGACCAGAATTAGCTACCAATTTAGTGACAAAAGCGTGGTAGCAAATTTTGAGACAATAATAGAGACAAAAATTCTAGTAGGTACATTAGCGACCGCAAATCGTACAGTAGCTAGTTTCGGTACGAACTTAGAAACCGATTAAGTTGTAGCAAAATTAGCAACGTACTTTTTTAGTATCTAAAATGCAATGGCATAAAAGTACGTTCTCTAATTTTTGGCATACATGTCATACCCCGCTACATATCCCTAGCCCTAGCTAGCCCACCGCACTACACATAGAGCCACATCCCTAGATCACTAGACCATGCATGTACGTCCATGCACCACACCACCGACTCTTGTATTACAGAAATTCTTGGTGAATGTTCGAAAGAGGAATCGACCTTCCCATACTTCGCTAACATTCAAACCATTGAGCCACTTGAAGATTTATGTATATTTGGGCTATAAATGCATATATAAAGATAAAATTAATCATTAAAATGTGGATTGTAAGGTACTTTTTTAATACTCCAATAATGAGAAAATAATAATATAAATATATTATATCAATACGAAAAATAAAACATATGTGGTAACAACAACCGATAACTAAATTTAGCTACCAACTTATTTCCGTAGCTAAGAATTTAAATCAGATACTAAAATTGTTACTCACTTGGTTTCGTCTCTATAATAACTACTACACTTATTTACGAATTTACTTTGGTCTCCTAGATAAAAACTAAATACATTATACGTAATTTTGTGTCAACATATATAGAGACGACTTTAACTACTGATGTTTTCCCGTATATAAAAACTCAAATTAGATACCAAATTTGCTATTTACTTTATTTAGTCTCCATAATAGCGATGTAATTAACTACCACTATATTTTAATCTCTAAAATTGAGACTAAGTATATTTATGTCTCAAACGTAGTAGCTAATTTATATATTTAGCGACTAAATTTCACGCAGTTGCTAAATTAGTAGCTAAACTGCATTTATCTTGTAGATATCTATCAGGTAATGATAGTTTTTACCACCTTAGGGGGAGATTGATAAGATAAGCTGGTAAAAAGAACAAACAAGTAATAATTGATTCCCAACTGAACTCGAAGTTCAGTGACTTGTTAAAATATGAATATATCAATCCGAGAGTCAAAAAATACTTTGTATGAATGATGATTTACGTCACTTGGATATGATGACGATGATATATCAACACCTTATCATACAAAGTTATAATATTATGTAAAAAAATTGAGAAGCTTGCCAAAATCCTCTTACTACTAAGAGGATAGGAGATGATGAGGTGTCAAAACCTCATTACAAATTTTCCCACAAAACACTATCATTCAAGTAAGGAAACAAATAAAACATTAAACTCAAATAGTTATAAACTTATAATATCTAAATTCAAGACAAAATAAACATTGATGTAAAAATCATAAAAAAAAATCAATAAGAAACTAAATAATATTATTATGGGTTATTAAAAAAAACATATGAGACATTTTTCTTAAACCAAATATAAGTGTTACAAACTATCGAGATCATATATGACATAAACAAATACTATAAAATATTTGATGATGAAAAAATATATGGAGTATAAAATACTTTCAATTTTTGATTTTAATATACAAATAAAAATTTTTAATCTGATAATATTTGGAGTATTATGTTATCTTTAAATTTGTTGGAAAAAGTTCTAACTAATCTAAATATATAAAAAAAAAAAATTATTCGAGAGGCTTTGTTTCGTGATAAGAAACAAAACTTTTAATTATTAATCAGGTTAAAAATTATAAAATATTATCATTAGCTTTATAACAAAAAAAACATATTTATTTAAATATATATTAAATGAAATTACATGATTATCTTTGAAACGTAATTTTTTTTTTCTAAAATTAAAAGGTAAAACTTAAAAATGTGAAAAGTTAAAATGTTGCCAATTAGATACGGAGTACTAAATAAGTGATATAGTAACTAAATAAAAAATCCTAGATATACCGCGCATTAGTGCGTGAGATCTACACAAGTCATAAATTAATCACACTTGATGTGTAGTATGAAAATGTTATTCGGTTCATATATTATAAGTAAGAAAATGGCAAGCGTGTGTAGTTGGTACACAGGTTTGGAGAAAAATTAATATCCCAGAAGTGACATAGATATTTGAAAGAAAATAGATGGCCTATATAAAAATATTGGTACCACGAAATATTTGGATTCAGATATCATCAAGCAATATTGATAATGTAGACACCCACATTTGGCTGTTAGGTGTCTATAGCAGTTTCCAAAAAACACCCGATGATGATCGGACGCAAACATGCTTCTACGTGCTCGGATATGGGCCCAAAACCGTTAGTTTCTGGCTTGGGTTTTGTATGAAGTACAAATCTCACAAAACGAACCTCAAATACAGGCCCAGCGGGTCATTTCCAATCAAATAAGACTAATTTGGGTCAAAACCGACACCGAAAATAAAACCATCTTTTTAGCGACCGGGTCAAACCCCGGTCAAAGTCGTTTCCGAGACACAAAATAGCCATGCAAATATCAAAAGCCCAACCCAAATACAAGATCTACAAAAATATCCAACCCAAGGTCAAAAATCCGGACCCTTTCTCTCCAGATGACCTACTCGATCGAGTGTCAGCCCACTCGATCGAGTGAGCCTTCAACAGGCCCGTTTTCCGTCTGCTTTGGGCCAATCGATTGAGTCAACAGGGCACTCGGTCGAGTAGCCCTAGGTCGGGTGATGGAGAATTCCTATATAAACACCCCTTTCCATGCAACTTTCACACATCTTTACAACCCTAATTACTACTTCTTCAACCTAAACCCTAGCATCTAGGAAACCTCAAACCCTAAGCCACCATAACTCCATCTACATACACCTCGATACTCCCGTGCTCAAGCCACAACTAAAGGAGTCCCGTCCGAGAATACGAAACATGTAGGTTGAGGGTGCAATAATCCCGATTTCTTCTTTCTTCTCTTCTTCTCTTCTCGCGTCATCTTCCTCGTCTTCCATCATCTTTTTTTTCATTTTTTTCTCTTATTTCTAATATCAATAATATCACTAGCATTAAGACATTAAAATACTCGCTAATTCGTGTCGAATACAAAGGATGACGGAATAAGGAATCCGAATACAAGGGTGTTCCACTCGACGTGACCGGTCGCTTATTCCGACACCCCGAGTATATGATTGTTGAAGCGAGTCAACATCAACAATAGCATTTTTTATTTTGTCGCGTTGTAGACACCCACATTTTGACCACCAGGTGTCTATATCAGTTTCCAAAGAACACCCGATAATGATCGGACGTAAACATGACTTAATGCGCTCGATTTTCGACTCGGAATCAATAGTAATTGGCGCGAGCTTTTAGCGGAGTACGAATCTCACAAAACAGACTTCAAATTCAGGCCCAGTAGGTCGTTTCTAGACAAATGAAACCAATTTGGGTCAAAACTGAGACCGAGGGCAAAACCGTCTTTTGGCGACCGGGTTAAACCCCGGTCAAAGGAATTTCCGAGACAGAAAATCTGCCACGAAGCGTCCGGGAATCCAGTTGGAAGTCCAATTCCTCACAAAAATCAGCTACAAAAACATTAAACAATTCCGTAAGAGATAAAGTGTTATCTTTTGAAGAGCCATATTACTCGTCCAGCTCCACTCGATCGAGTGAATTGACTCACTCGGTCGAGTGGGCTCATAAAAACAGTCAGATTGGAAGTTAGACCAGGCACTCAATCGAGTGCCATGAACCACTCGATCGAGTGGCCTCCTTTGCAGCCAAAATCGGGTATTTCTTCCCATGCAAGAAAGTCTCTCCTATCCTTAGACGGAATCCCACTTCACCCCAACCGTTGCTTTCTTCCTTTGCAAGCAATCTCTTTCCTATCCAAATACCGGAAATCTCCTATCCCGAGTGAAGGTGTTTCATCCTATAAATACCCCCACATCCAATATCAATTTCACACACATCAATTGACAGCATTCATAGCTCACACATCCAAACATCCATAATTCCCGACGTCAAGCTACAACCCGAATTTCTAGCAATTTTAGGCAAAAACTATACTAAAATACAACACCTTAACTCTTCCTATATTCTCGTTACTCCTACGCAAGCACCGTTACTACGAGTTCCTGATCGAGACCGAATTTAGCATGTAGGTTGAGGGTGATTCAAATCCCGACTTCTCTCTTCTTCTCTTCCCTTCTCATGTTTTTTCCTTCTTTCTTCTTCTTCTCTCATCCGTTGTCTAGTCCGTTGTCTTTCATCGTCATTTTCGTTTCTAATATCATTATTACTACTATCGTAAATAGCAATAACGAGTCATCCCTAAGGATTTGATATCGACTCTATAGTAGAATATCGGACCTAAAGGAATCAATCAAACAAAACGTTTTCAAAAACTTTTCTCGTTGATGCCGAAGTAATCGTCACATAGTCCTAAAAAGACTAATACGACATTACAACCCGGAGCGGTCTATTTCGATTCAAAACAATTTCTACAAACATCTCTTTTTCTAACAATCGCTCTAAGTATTGGATATCGATTTCGTAGTCGGAAATCAAATACTTACGAGTTTTGAAAATTTTAAGTCGGGTATAAATTGTGCCATATTTTTACACGACTTAACGAAATTATTGGTTTTCAAAAATTAAAAGCAATTTCGAGAATTGCAAATCGAGTCATCCCTCAAATAGGGGGCACTCGATCGAGTGCTATAGCCACTCGATCGAGTAACACCCCAAAATAGAGGCAGGAGACTTTTCCCGAGGGCCACTTGATCAAGTGTCAAACCGGACTCGATCAAGTAGAACCTCAAAATCGAAGCAGGAACGTTTTTTAAGAGGCACTTGATCGAGTCCCTCAATGACTCGATCGAGTGATCTCTATCACGACAAATCCGTGAGCCTTCAACATATTTTGAGCTTCGATAAAACTTTTTTTAACGACTTTGGTCAACACGTGTCAAGTCTATCACGTGTCCTAATCTTTTCAAAACCTTGCATCATATTATTTATGTCATTCTAATCTTTTTGCAAACCGTTATACCGTTACTAACCCGTTTGTTTCTATTTTGGCATTCTTTTGTTTTATTGTACTAAAACGAATCTCACATGCTAAAACAACTTCGACTTAGTTCAAAAATGCATTAAACTACGTAGTTTAACATAATTCACATGTTTAGTCTAAAAAGTCTTGTTTGCATATCATTCAACCGTCAAACTAACATGCGTACACGAACAACGAACGATATCTTAGTAAAGGCCGCTAAGTGCGGGCGGGGTTGGGTTTTCTTTGTGAACTTCCCAACACGTACCCTCACCCCTTACTCAGAACCTTGGTTTCCTGAAACCATTGGCATGCGAGAGTCATTTAATACCCTATTACCGATAATGTCGGTATCGGTATCGCAATGCAAAGGGACGAACCCGATAAACTCTGAAATCAGAATGGGCCGTACTTTGTGCACGGTCCACTACGACATAGAGTGGGTTCGAATGGGCCCGAACTCCCACAAAGTTCGGTGGCGACTCCAACTTCGATTTAAATTTCAATTTGAGATCCATCTCACATGAGATTCATTCGCCTCCCCAAACCCGCGCGTGGCCGCGTCGGGGTGGACCTATGTCATGTCCACAATTTGGCGACTCCGCTGGGGATTGCTGATGTACCACTAGTCATCGGGGTTCCTAGGGTGAGACTCGAAAAGAAATCGTTCGATTAGTAATGTACGCAGTTTAGTTCGATGGTTCATGCATTACGCAAATCTTTCCCGGGCCGGTTACTTGTGACCGACGTCCCACTATACCACGGTGCATTCCTAAATGGGTGCACTAAAGACTTCTATGGCCGAACTCGCATGGGTCTCACGGCATGTTCTAAGACCAATTCGGCTTAGGAAGTCCGTCCTGATTTGCGAGAAAGCCGTCGTTGTTGGTATAGACCCTACTTCGACCGACCGAGACTTAGTTTAAGAGTATACATGGTGTCATTATACGGCTTCCATTGACTACGTGCTGCTTGATCTACATGTCATCTTTTTCAAAAACCGTTATTTAAAAAAAGCTTGCATCTTTTCAAAATTATCCATTTTTCAAAACCCGGGAAGCTACCGAATTTAGGACTTACGATTTTACTCAAAATAGCCTATTTTAAGCCGGTATGCTACCCGAACATTTTCAAACTTCAAAAAAAACTCGGCCCGATGGCCCTTTGCCGATTTTCAAAAAATCGGGCCATCCGTCCAACTTTTTTTTGGATTTTTCTAAGTCCAAATTTCTGTTTTCAAAAACTTTCCTCTTCTTACGACTTCCCATATTTAGTAGTGTCGGGTCCTGTCATAAGTTGTCCAAGTCTCTAGCGTCGAAACTCCGTCGATCTTACATCATGGGTTTCCTCCCTATCCCAGTCCGCCTTAATTGTCAAGGCACGACCCACCTACGTAGGACGTACTCCTACAAAGGCGGGCCTGTTTACACTCTCCAGTCCAAAGCCTGGGGAGTTCTCACGTGGACCTTCATTCAAACGAGACTAGGCCCACTCTGCCGAATCCTAAGAAAATTACACCACCCACGAGTCACCCGTCTAGGTATCGGTCTCGAGTCGATTTCTCGTCTAGGTCTTTTCTTTGCTCGAGATGTACTGTTTTGATTCTAGGATCTGGGTCAGTTTCTGATTACGGGATATTCTTACAGACAGGCCACCTTCACCCGATCCATGATGCAAGAAGCTGTAGACCAGTTGGCAGCCTCATTGGCTAAAATTGAGACCCAAATGACGAAAATGAGGGAAGACCAAATAACTCTCATTACCCGTGTTAGCGCCGTGGAACAAGGAACTCCTGGAGGAGGGATCGAGACTACTGAGCCTTTGGCTGAATTGGCCGTTGCAGTCCGCAAGCTGCAGGAACAGGTCCATTTATCAACCAACAACTCGATCCACACGGAGAATGCTCGCACTTACTCACACTTGAATGACGAATTGCCCGCCAACCTCAACCTTACGGGCATCCCAATGTTCGAGGGTACTGAAGACCCGGTGCATCACATTCGAGCTTTGAAGGAATTCATGGCGGTTAAGGGGGTAAAATCGACCATGTTCAAACACCTTTTTGTTTCCTCTCTTAAAAAGCATCCAAAAGCCTGGTACTACAGGCTTGATCCCAAGAAATACAAAACTTGGGATGACGTGGCAACGGAATTTGCTCGGAACTATGCCGACAACACTGAAATCTAGACCACGATGCGCACCCTGGAGGTTATGGTCCAGGAACCTAAGGAAGGATTTACAAAATACTTTCAACGATGGAGGGCCGAGAGTGTGAAGCTGGTCGATAAGCCCAGCGAAACAGTCTTAGTGGAGGCCTTCGTGAAGAATCTCCTCCCCTCTTACCGGGTCCATCTCCGGTACGCGATCATACCCAACTTCGCCACCTTAACAGAAATGGGGACGAGGATTGAGGATGATTTGAGATTAGAGAGCCTTACTAAGGCCTCTACCAAAGGTTATCAAGGGGCCAACTCATCCACAAGCAAGCCCACAACCGCAGCTGCTACTCGCAGCATCTTCGACGAGGTCAATCAACTTGATACCCCGTCCAAAAGGAATACCACACCGCGAGTATTCACCGATATAGGTACTACCTATACACATGCCTTACAAAGGCTATCGTCAAAAGGCCTGATCCAACCGATAGGCCCAACGCCCGAAGTCCCAGTCGAGCGTCGCTCTAAGGCTTACGACATCCATGCCTATTGCCAATAACACCGGGGCAATGGGCACGACACCGAGAAATGTTGGAAGCTTAAGAATTTAATCCAGGATCTCATCGAAAACGGTAAGATCCCCTTACCCGGAGGCAAGCCCAGTAATAAGGACAATCCTTTAGCTACTCACGCCATTTTCTCCGGAGAAGTAATTGATTGGTCACACCTCATCTCTCCCTTTATCCCGCGAATAAACGGGATTTGGTGCAACGATGAAGACGACATCTACCTCACCAAAGGGGAAACTGTCCCCATTACTCCCGAGGAGATCCAAAAGGTTAAGTCCAAGGCCTTAGCCAGTAACCACCTGAGGGACGTTCCTATCATCACTGAACCAGTTAGGGTGGAAGCCGTCCCGGAAGAGCCAACCACCGAAAAGACTCTCGTGAAGCAACTAAAGAAGACTCGAGTTGACCTCTCTATATGGCAACTCTTAGTTAGCTCACAAGAACATCGGGAGGCACTCACTAAGGCCCTCGATCAAGTCAAGATCGACTCCTCGGCTACTCCAGCTGAAATGGTAGCCATGGTCCTACCTCACCTAAAAGGCAAAGCTAAGGAAGAAGGCCCACTAATTACCTTCTCCGACGGTGATCTACCATCATTCGGGCCTACCCACAACATGGCCCTCTACATCACGGTGATCTGTCGTGGAAAGTACCTCCCGATGACCCTAATTGATGATGGGTCCACAGTCAACGTCCTCCCCTTAAGGACCGCTAAAGCCCTCGACATTACCGAGGCCGACTACATTCCAACAGCTCAGACCATCCAGGCTTTCGACGGAAGCCCAAGATCGGTAGCTGGGGTCGTGAAACTAACCATCATAACCGGCCCAGTAGAAAAAGAGATGGAATTCAGGTGATTGATGTCACCTCTTCCTTCAACCTGCTCCTAGGAAGACCATGGATCCACGCCGTCAAGGCGGTATCCTCTACCCTACACCGGAAAATCAAGTTGCCTTTACACAATAGTATCATCACCATGGAGGCAACACCTATGACTGTGGCTAACTGTAACACCTCGAGCCGCACGGATCTCTGGGGATTCTATTTCATAGGAATGATTGAAGACGAGTATCTCTTCCGACCCTACTACACAGCTAGCATCGATATGATGCTACAAAATCTAGGGTATCTACCGGGGGCTACTTCGAGGCCAAATTTTCCCGCAGGAAAAATTGTCGAAGTCTTAAATGACATGAGGTCTCAATTCGGTCTAGGGTATACCATGATCCCAGAAAATATGGGCCAACCAGGAACTAACATTGTTACCTTTGTTACTCCAGTATTTGGGCCAATTCAAATGGGCCTATACCGGCCCAATGCCACGCACCCTGGGACCCACTTGGCCTAGGACTGGAACTTCATACCAGATGATATCTTCGCCCTTATCCAGCCCGAAGATGCTAGCAATGCTGAGCCCACACTGGGACTACTTTTTGGAGAAGAAGTCGCGGCCCCAACGCCAAAAGAAGACTTGGTCAACCTTATTCTTCGCGGCAATATGTTTGACCCAACGAAGCTAATCTCGGATGTAGGATCCGAGACGGGAAAGAGAGCCCGGAGGAAGACTGTCAAATGGACTGACAGTCAAGGAAGGACTTACAAGCTGATCACTGGAGAAGGAGAAATGCTCGAGTCTGAGTCTGAGTCCGAGTCTGAGTCTGAAATCGAGTCTAGTGAGTCCGGTGCTAGGGTCACTCCTGTAACTCCCCCTCTCCCTTTAGCTATTCCTGGTGCTTCGGGGTCTGTCCCGAGCGCCTTACCTATCCCGCCACTGACCAATGATCAGATGGCAGCTCTTTTCGAGCTATTTTCTAAATTCTCAATCAATAATAACAACCGTTCTGCTTACGACTTGATTGTTTCATTTTCAAAATACTTTCAATTTAAAAAATGTTTTGTGCAATGACATTGACAAACCCGACAAACAAGTACCCCTGCCTTCACATCTGATCGAACAATTAGAGCAAAGGGAGTCTCGGAACCCGGTAATCGAAGAAACCGAGTCCATTAATGTGGGAACAACCTTCAAACCTCAGATACTTAAGATATGGTTATCCTTAGATCCCGAGGAGAAACAACAATTCATGAACCTCCTCCAAGAATTCAAAGACGTCTTCGCATGGTCCTACAAGGACATGCCGGGGATAGACCGGGAAATAGCCGAACTTCATATACCGATTAAAGATGGATTCAAGCCGGTTAAGCAAAAGCTTCGCCGCATGAGGCCCGAATGGTCCCTTAAGGTCAAAGAAGAAGTCGATAAACAATTCAAGGCCGGCTTCATACAGGTATCCGAATATCCGGATTGGGTTGCGAACATCGTGCCGGTTCCTAAAAAGGACGGTAAGGTGCGTGTCTGTGTAGATTTTTGGGATCTTAACAAGGCGAGCCCGAAAGACGATTTCCCGTTACCACACATCGATATACTGGTATAACACAGCTGATCATGCCCTTCTATCATTTATGGATGGGTATGTCGGGTATAACCAGATAAAAATGGCAGAAGAAAATATGAGTAAGACCACCTTCATTACACCTTGGGATACTTACTGCTATACCGTCTTGCCGTTTGGTCTTATAAACGCCGGTGCCACATATCAACGAACCGCCACAACTTTATTACAAGACATGATGCATAAAGAAATGGAATTTTACGTGGACGATATGATCGTCAAGTCTAAAAACAGGGACGGTCACATCACCGCCCTAAGAAAATTCTTCATCCGATTACGCAAGTACAACATGAGGTTAAACCCTCAAAAGTGCAGTTTCGGGGTAACATCTGGCAAATTACTGGGTCATATCGTTAGCCAACGTGGCATCGAAGTCGATCCAGCTAAAATCAAAGCCATTTCCGAGATGCAACCTCCTAAAACCGAAAAGGAAATAAGAGGATTTCTCGGGAAGGTCCAGTACATCAGCAGATTCATTTCAAAGCTAACCATGGTGTGTGAACCCATTTTCAAAAAAACTGAAGTTAGGAGAACGAGTACTGTGGGACGACAAATGTCAAGTGGCCTTCAATAGAATTAAGGAAATCTTATCTGCACCACCAGTTTTGATGCCGCCTCAACCCGGTTTGCCTCTATCGTTATACCTTACAACGACCGAGACAGCCATGGGGGCTATGCTAGCTCAGACGGTCAACTCCGAAGAACGAGCTATCTACTACATCAGCAAGAAGTTTTTAGAGTATAAATGCAAATACACCATGCTCGAAAAGACATGTTTAGCTCTGGTTTGGGCCACAAAGAAGCTTCGACATTATAAGCTCAGCTATGAGGTGCAAGTACTATCTAAGATGGATCCAGTCAAGTACCTCTTCGAAAAGCCCATCCTCAATGGCAGAATGTCAAGATGGACCCTAATGTTAGCAGAATTCGACCTAAAGTTCGTGCCATTAAAAACCATTAAAGGCCGGATAGTGGCCGAGTTTCTCGCCGACAGTCCCGTGATTGAAGAAGGACACACCGACACTTGGTCCTTCCCAGATGAAGATATGTTCCATACCGATACCGAAACATGGGACTTATACTTCGACGGGCATCCAAATTCCGAGGATTCGGAGTCGGGATTCTTCTAATCTAAACAAAAGGGGAACATACTCCCGTTTCCATCAAATTAGACTTTGACGTTACTAATAATGTCGCTGAGTATGAAGCATGTATCCACGGGCTACAAGCCGCCGCCGACTTAGGGGTCACAAACCTCCGAGTACACGGTGATTCGTCTCTGGTCATTAATCAAGCGCTCCAAAAATGGAAAACTCGGAATGCTAATCTCGTGGCCTACCAGGCACGAGTAAGGGATCTCGAGAAACAGTTCCAAAAGGTAGAGTATATATACTTACCTCGGGAAGAAAATCAGTTCGCAGATGCACCCTCAAAACTGGCATCCTTACTAAACATTCCCGATCATGTGACCAGTATGCCAATTTGTGTCGAGAGACGGTCTGAGCCGGCATACATCCACGACATTGAAGATATCGATATACCTGATCCCGAGTCATGGTATAAAGCTATCCTAACATACCTGACGATCGGGAATATCCTCCCGGAGCCGACAACCGAGCCAGGAAGGCCTTACGAAGGCTGGAAACCCAGTTCATCCGTACCGACGACGGACAACTTTACAAAAAGACAGCACAAGGGGCTCTTCTCCTATGTGTCGATAAAACTAAAGCTGAAAAGGTTATGGCCGAAGTACACGACGGCGAGTGCGGCCCACACATGAATGCCTAGATGTTAGTCCGAAAAATCATGAGACTCAGATATTACTGGAATAGCATGGAAACCGACTGCTAGTTGTATGTCAAGCATTGTCATAACTGTCAAATTTTTGCCAATATATAACATATGCCGCCATCCCTATTATATACCATGACGTCGCCTTGGCCATTTTTGACATGCGATATAATTGGGAAGATAAATCCTTCGGGAACCGCTGGACACTGCTTCATTTTGGTAGCTATCGACTATTTCACCAAATGGGTCGAAGCTGAGTCTTATCGTATTCTCAACGCCAAGCATGTCACCAAGTTTATCCCAAATAAGATAATATGCCGGTACAGGATCCCGCACGAATTATCAATGACCACGGGTCCCACTTTCAAGCCGAGACAGCGACTCTGCTAACTAAGTATAAGATTCAAAGGCATACATCTTCTCCCTACCGACCCCAAACAAATGGAGCCATAGAAGCGGCTAATAAGACGATTGTCACTATACTCAAAAAGATGGCTGACAATTATCGGCACTGACCCGATAAAATACCCTTTGCACTATGGGGATACCGGACGTCAATCCGTACAGTAACCGGCGCAACACCGTATTACCTAACATACAGAATGGAAGCAGTCCAGCCGGTCGAGTTGGAAGTGCCGTCTCTTCGAATTCTACTAGAAAGTCAAGTGCCCGAAGCTGATTGGGTTCGAGCACGGTATGACTCGCTAGTCCTGTTAGACGAACGACGATCTCGTGCCTTCAATAACATATAGATATATCAAAAGAGGATTCAACGGGTCTTCAGCAAAAGGGTGAGGCCCAGAAACATTAAAGAAGGGGATTTGGTTCTCAAGTCTGTTCGAGCCTTATTACTAGTAGACCCAAGGGAAAAATTCAAAACCAATTGGCCGGACCATATTTGGTGAAGAAGGTTCTATCAGGCAGAGCTGTGATGCTAACAGACCTGGACGGGAACGAGTTTCTCAACCCAACCAACCTGGACCAGCTAAAGCGTTACTACCCTTAAGCCCTTTCTCAATGTCATTTGCAAAAAGTTTATTAAAATCATTTCTTAAAATAAACTTTCAGAAGCAAGTCAAAAACTAGGATTATTTATTCTACTGTTGTAAACATCTCGAACCATAGTCTTGGTGTATTTGAAGATTGCAAATCTATAAAAAAAATCTGAACTACGTTTGGTTTGATTCCATTAATTGTGGATACGTAGGCAGCCCCTCAAAAGGGCACAACCACTGCATTCGAGAAAAAAGAAGCAGGAACGATTTTTAATAGACTTCCTTTATTTATTTCAAAAAAAAAAATCCGATAAACTCGGAAAATTACAAATTGCAAAAAAAAATTCAAAAAAAGCACACGACACTAAAATAAATAGTAATAATATTTAAATAATAAAAAACTAGGGGCTCGGCATCTAGGGCATCTTGCCCTTTCCCTTGTCTTTAGCTTCTTTTTTCGTCCACTGGCGACGACGTGGAGGTGAGCGCTCCTGAATCACCACGGGAACCTCCTTATCCCAGACTCATTCCTCGAACTCGAGTCCTCAGTCGTCTCTGTCGGTCCTAGTCAGTCCCTCACCTTTTCTGGTAACCAGTCTCGTGGGCCCAATCTGTCTTGGGCTGCTAGTCTCGGTCCAAGTCTTTTCTCCAAATCAGTCTGGGGGCTTAGCCGTCCCCGTGAGTCACTAGCACCGATCTCTTTAGCTCGAGTCTTAGTTTTTGACTTAAGACCCGACTCCAGTCGGACAAGGGTAGCGGGAGTTTCTCTTTCATCAAAGAACCCCCTATTATCTTTCACCGTTTCCCGACGGAGCAAGTCAAAAGCCTCGTCAGTCTTCAAAGCTTTACGGACCTCTTCAGACTCCTCAGAAGTCCATTTTCTATATGACTCTGAAACCCAAACGGTTTGGCAAGGACGGGGTACAGTCCATACGGCACGGGTAAACCAACGTTGTAGCCACGTGTCACACATAGCGTCCGTCAATTGGAGCAAAACGCTAATGATGGCTTCAGTCTCAAGAATTTGCTGAAACGAACCGAATTGCCTCAGAATGCGGTCCGGATAGATATGGACGGTCCAATCCAAGGACAAGATCACCAGATAGCGGGCTTTGTCTCTCTTGGCTAAACCCGTCAATTTCAAGAGGAACCACCAAATAACGGTCCATCTAATCAAGGGCCCACCATGGAATTTTAATTCTTCATCCCAGTAAGTTCGGTTTATGTGATGGCTCGAGCTTATTCGCCGTTTCCTTGAACTTATCCGCCAACTACGATATTTGGATATGCTCACCGGGGGCTCCATGATCGACAAGTGCTCGGATAACCAAATCTAAAAAAAAGAGAAAAAAAATGCAAATTTTCGTAAGCAAAATCAGGTGTTGCTGGCAGGCACTCAATCGAGTGTAACAACTGACTCGATCATGTGGGCTAGCTGAAAACAGGCAGACGGGTTTTACCGAGGTCACTCGATCGAGTGGCCCCTGT
Source organism: Agrostemma githago (assembly GCA_958450325.1). NCBI lineage: Eukaryota > Viridiplantae > Streptophyta > Magnoliopsida > Caryophyllales > Caryophyllaceae > Agrostemma > Agrostemma githago. Next base: position 57,512,241 of record OY288241.1, read on the forward strand.
ACGTCAAAAAAAAAAGAAAAAGAAAATAAAGAGAGAAAAACGCGAGATAATACATGCAAAAGATGGGTACTTCCCGTCAATTGTCGATCTGGGTCAAGTCTTCTAGCATCAAGGCCCGTAATGATCTCCCCAGTTGTCAGCCAAGTGGGGCTGTGACCCGTCTCCATCTGATCAACTATGCCTATCAGCCTAATTTGACCCAAGCACGAGTCAGCATCCATTCTTCCTTCAAAGACATATCGGTGTAGCATGCAAAAAGCGAAAGCCCTGCGCCTATGGGTGGGAGTAACTCTTACGCCGCTAGAATTCATAAATTTATCGGCTAGATCAAATACGGAAACAGAATCTCCCTTCACCATGTGATCCGTCTCAGCATCTGACAAATCGAGAAAATCTCTTAATCTCCTCCTTGGGTCAGGATAAAACGAGGGAATAGCAGGATGGGCGTTAGGACACCAACCGCCAATGGCTGCAATTTCTTTGGGAAGGGGACATATTTCTCCTCGAGGAAATGTGAAAACATGATGGGTAGTATCCCAAAAGGATAGGCAAGCATCCAGAAAGTGCGAATCTACCCTAAGTCGTTGGAGCGGAAATAAGGCAGTAATTCCCATCTGAGTCAGCTGAACTTTATCTTCATCTCGGAAATACTGCAACCATGTCTGAAGAATTGCGGTCAAGTGTTCGATACCCATAGCAAGAACTTTTTCTTAAAAGTCTAAAAGATTTTGAGAAAAGAGAAGAAGATTCAAATTGAGATATGAAAATTAAAAGCAAAGAAACCTCTATTTATAATAGAAAATCCTTTCCTAGTTGCCTTAGGAATAGGGATTCTCATCATGTCTCCTAATTCGCATGGGTTAGGCTCAACCCAAAAGGCTTTAGAAATCCTTCTCAGAATTTGATACAAGAATTAAGTCATCCTGAGTACTTCCATTTTCAAAAAAAAAAATTCAAACATTTTCAAAAAAAATCAATCAACATTTTTACGAATTTTTTCAAAAAAAAATCAAATTTTTACTTCCCCAGCATGAGTCGGTGTTTCGCCTAAATGTTACATACGAATTGCTATGTGTCAGCATACAGGTACACCCAAGACTTCGGAAGCGAGCTTATGCAACTCTTTAAAACTCCCTAGAAAAAAAAACGGGATGTGTCTGCAAACGGACACACCCGCAGCTTCTTAGGCAAGCTCCCGTGCAACTTCAAGATGGAATATGTCCGCGAGCGGGCACACCCAAGGCTTCTTAGGCAAGTCCCCCAAGGAATTTTTTTAGCATCCACTCAGGTATGATTTCAATCTTATGGCTGGCGAGCCCCTTTACGCAAGTCTAATGGACATAAACGGCCCGATCGGAAGTCTGCCAGGTCTTGATCCTCGATTAGCCTGGTAGCTACTCTGACTTTCGCCTTGTCCAAGCCTCAGTCAGAGTGGGGGCTCTGTAGACACCCACATTTTGACCACCAGGTGTCAACAACAGTTTCCAAAGAACACCCGATGATGATCGGACGTAAACATGACTTAATACGCTCGATTTTGGACTCGGAATCAATAGTAATTGGTGCGAGCTTTTAGCGGAGTACGAATATCACAAAACAAACCTCAAATTTAGGCCCAGTGGGTCGTTACCAGTCAAATGAGACTAATCTGGGCCAAAACCGAGACCAAGGGCAAAACCGTCTTTTGGGAACCGGGTCAAACCCCGGTCAAAGGCATTTCCGAGACAGAAAATCTGCCACAAAGCGTCCGGGAATCCAGTTGAAGTCCAATTCCTCACAAAAATCAGCTACAAAAACACTAAACAATTCCGTAAGAGATAAAGTTTTATCTTTTGAAGAGCCATATCACTCGTCCAGCTCCACTCGATCGAGTGGATTGACTCACTCGGTCGAGTGGGCTCATAAAAACAGTCAAATTTGAAGTTAGACCAGGCACTCGATCGAGTGGCCTCCTTTGCAGCCAAAACCGGGTATTTCTTCCCATGCAAGCAAGTCTCTCCTTTTCTTAGACGGAATCCCACTTCACCCCAACCGTTGCGTTCTTTCTTTGCAAGCAATCTCTTTCCTATCCAAATACCGGGAATCTCCTAACCCGAGCGGAGGTGTTTCATCCTATAAATACCCCCACATCCAAAATCAATTTCACACACATCAATTGACAGCATTCATAGCTCACACATCCAAACATCCATAATTCCCGACATCTAGCTACAACCCGAATCTCTAGCAATTTTAGGCAAAAACTATACAAAAATACAACACCTTAATTCTTCCTATATTCTCGTTACTCCTACGCAAGCGCCGTTACTACGAGTTCCTGATCGAGACCGAATTTAGCATGTAGGTTGAGGGTGATTCAAATCCCGACTTCTCTCTTCTTTTCCCAAGGCAGAACACTTTTCCCGAGGGCCACTCGATCGAGTGACATACCAAACTCGAACGAGTAGCACCTCAAAATCGAAGCAGGAAGGTTTTTCAAGAGGCACTTGATCGAGTCCCTCAATGACTCGATCGAGTGATCTCTATCACGACAAATCCGCGAGCCTTCAGCATATTTCGAGCTTCGATAAAACATTTTTTAACGACTTTGGTCTACACGTGTCAAGTGTATCACGTGTCCTAATCTTTTCAAAACCTTGCATCATATTATTTATGTCATTCTAATCTTTTTGCAAACTGTTATACCGTTACTTACCCGTTTGTTTCTATTTTGGCATTCTTTTGTTTTATTGTACAAAAACGAATCTCACATGCTAAAACAACTTCGACTTAGTTCAAAAGTGCATTAAACGACGTAGTTAAACATAATTCACATGTTTTGTCTAAAAAGTCTTGATTGCATATCATTCAACCGTCAAACTAACACGCGTACACGAACAACGAACGATATCTTAGTAAAGGCCTCTAAGTGCGGGCGGGGTTGGGTGTTCTTTGTGAACTTCCCAACACGTACCCTCACCCCTTACTTAGAACCTTGGTTTCCGGATGTCCGAAACCATTGGCATACGGAGTCATTCAATACCCGATTACCGATAATGTCGGTATCGGTATCGCAATGCAAAGGGACGAACCCGATAAAATCTGAAATCGGAATGGGCCGTACTTTGTGCACGGCCCACCACGACATAGAGTGGGTTCGAATGGGCCCGAACTCCCACAAAGTTTGGTGGCGACTCCATCTTCGATTTAAATTTCAATTCGAGATCCATCTCACATGAGATTCATTCGCCTCCCCAAACCCGCGCGTGGCCGCGTCAGGGTGGACCTATGTCATGTCCACACGAGTCGTTAGTCACGTTTTATTATTCGCGTCATCGTCACCATCGTTAATACCGCATATTCATCGATTTTCAAAAACTATTTTGAATCAAACGCTTTTATTTAAATTAAGTCGAAACCCGTTGATGCGGATCCGATTTCACATAATCCGCGAGGATCGTTAAAATGTCGAGAAGCGGAGGGAATCTATTTCTTTTTTTCTAGCAAATATAAAGCGTCGTTCTTTATATTCGATACCAACTCAATAGTCGGATATCGTATCTAAACGAATTAGTCAACAAATTTAACTAACTCGAATTCGTTGATGCTAAAAATAGTTGTCTTATAGTTCGAAAGAACAAATCACGACACTATAAACGCGGAGATAATTTATTTCGTTTTAGTTCAATTTAAACGACTCACAACATCTTCTTCTAGATCTCACTCTAAATATTCGATATTGATTCCACAATCAAATATCGGGTACAAGGAGTATCACAATTAGAATCGAGCACAAATCGTACAATATTTCTGCCCGATTCAACGAAATTCATCGATTTCCCAAAATCGAAGAGCAATTTCGAAACCTATAACAAATTGCGAAACTAACCCTAGTTCGTACAGGGGGCACTCGATCGAATGCCTAGACCACTTGATCGAGTGACACCCCAATTTAGAGGCAGAAGGTCTTTTTGAGGACCACTCGGTCGAGTCCCTCAACGACTCGATCGAGTGGTATCTCACTCGGTCGAGTCCCTCAATGACTCGATCGAGTGGTGCATCAAATTCTGGGCATAAGCGTTTTCCGAGGCACACTCGGTCGAGTCCCTCAATGACTCGATCGAGTGTCCTTTTTATCACGTCAATCCATGAAGTCCCATAACGTCCTTCGAATCTCGATAAAATATTTTTGAGACTTCAGTCAAAACGTGTCAAGTCAATCACGTGTAATGTTACTTTCCAAAATCATGCATCGTGTCGTTTACATCATTCTATAGCATTTTTATGTTATTTGCAAACCGTTATTATCGTTATTGTCGTTACTAACACGTTTGTTCCTATTTTGGTATTTTATTTCCGTTATTCGTCGTATTGTACTAAAATGAATCTTGCATGCTAACACAACTTTGACGTTAATTTTAGATGCATTAAATCGACGTAGAAACTTATTCAAATTTTTGCATGTTTAGTCAAAACATTGTTTGCATATCATTTCATCGTATTACTAACGCGCGTATTCAAAAGTCAAGCGATATCTTAGTAGAGGCCGCTAAGTGCGGGCGGGGTTGGGTGTTCTTTGTGAACTTCCCAACACGTACCCTCACCCCTTACTTAAAACCGTGGTTTCCGGATGTTCGAAACCATTGGCGCACGAGAGTCATTCAATACACGATATCCGATAACGTCGGTATCGGTATCGCAATGCAAAGGGACGAACCCAATAAATCTGACATCTGAATGGGCCGTACTTTGTACGCGGCCCACTAAGACATAGAGTGGGTTCGAATGGGCCCGAACTCCGTCAAAGTTCGGTGGCGACTCCTCTTCGATTTAAATTTCAATTCGATCCATCTCACATGAGATTCATTCGCCTCTCCAAACCCGCGCGTGGCCGCGTCGGGGTGGACCTATGTCATGTCCACACAAGGAATTCTTCTACTACCCGGCCTTTGATGGCTTTTAATGGTACAAACGTTTCCGATTTTTTTGAAAAAATCGGGCCGTCCTCCTTTTTTCGGGATTTTCTAAAAAATTCATTTGCAAAACTTTCCTCTTCTTTGGACTTCCTGTATTTAGCAGTGTCGGGTCTTGTTATAAGTTGTCAAAAGTCTCTAGCGTCGAAACTCCGTCGATCTTACATCACGGGTTTCCCCCCTATCCCAGTCCGCCTTATTTGACTAAGGCATGGCCCACCTGCGTAGGATATACTCCTACAAAGGACGGCCCGTCTACACATTTGAGTCCAAAGTCAGGGGAATGTCTCACGTGAACCTTCCTTTGAACGGGACCCGATCCACATAGCTGGATCCTAAGGGAGGCCCACTTTTCACAAGTCACCCGTCTAGGTGACTTTTCCGAGTTATTTCCTTTTCAGTCTTTCCGTTGCTCGGGATGTACTTTTTATTCCAGGATTTGGGCTAGTTTCTGATTACGCGGTATTTTTATAGACAGACCACCAGTAACCGGACGCCTGAAAATGCAAGAGACTTTGGACCAATTGGCAGCCTCACTAGCTAAGCTTGAAGCCCAATTATCGGCTATCAGGACCGACCAAACAACCCTTGCCACCCGTTTGAGTGCCGTGGAGAAAGAGACTCCTAATGCTGGATCTGAACCCACTGGGCCCATAGCTGAACTAGTCAGCGCTGTTCGCAAGCTTGAAGAACAGGTCCATTTGTCAACAAACTAATCGAGGAAAGACTCTTATCTAGTGGCCATTACCATCTGTGTGCTCCCGTTTCTTAAGCACTGTGGGCATTTCTTAACCCTTGCACATCTTGTGCTGCATTGAACAAAGTGTGGTGCTGTCTGGAGTTTAGGTCCTTTTCTCCCTGTACTGCTCGTTTGTCCGGAGTTTAGGTTCTCTGAGATTCTTAGACAGCTAAACTGTAAATATTGTATTTTATGGTCGACAATTGCTTGCTTGAACATATGGGAATTCTCTGTTCAGTCTGTCACTTGTACATGGTAATGTATTCTAGTCGGCTCTCTTTCAGGATTTGCAAGTACGTGAATTCACCATCTCAGTTGCAGGGAGATTGGCCGAGAAAAATCCTGCATACGTTCTCCCAGCTCTCCGTCGTTTTCTTATATAATTGGTAACATATTTAGAGCAAAGGTGAGTTTGAAGTGATTTTCAAGCTTAATTAACAACTTTAAATTATTCCCTCCTCGAAAGTGATTCTTCAAGGGGCTGGCAAATAGGCTAAAAATAGTCAATGCCATGTTAAATCCCTTTGCCCTCATCTGTTCCGGTCCTAACGGAGCTCTCCTAATTCTCATTTTAGTGGGCCATGCTGGTCAGGTGTGAGTGGATGTTTGAATGATAAATTATGACTAAATGATTTGAAAATGTGGCGGTAACTAATACCATGCTGAAAATAGAATTTTGTGCACTTCATAGATTGAAGTAATTTAATGACAAGGTGTAAATCATTATCTCTATGAATTATAACCCTTAATTTTCGAATTTGTCATGTAGTGTGGATAGCAAATGTAGAGAAGAAAGTGCTAAATCGTTGGGATGCTTAATACGCAGCTGTGAACGTTTGATACACCCATATATATATATATATATATATATATATATATATATATATATAGAGTAAGGCTCTTATGAGTCCTTTACTCTATATGAGTCCCTAAGTCCTCATCTCATCCATTGGATGAGATGAGAATGGATGGACGAGATGCTTCCAATTATTTGCATTAAAAAAAAAAAGATTACGTTCCTAAAATAGCTTCCATGATTTTAGGAAACAATAACCCCATGATTACGTTCATTCATCATTCAGTCATTCACCTTGCAAAATTCATCAAAACCTAAAAAAAAAAAAAAAACTTCCATCATCACGTTCCGTCATTCATTCAATCAAATCTGGGTTCAAAATCCCGTTACTATGGATTCAATGAGCGCGACATCATCATCAACTGTTGAAAAGCAGTTGATCGAGTATAACAATGGTGAGTTTTGATATTTCTTTCACGTTTTGCTTCAATTATAATTCGGCGATCGACTAACAAAAATTAAATTTCTTTCACGTCGCTTTGGCTTCGTTTTTTATGTCAATTTTCATGTTAATATTGTTTTCATTGTCATCTCATTCATCATAGATTCATATTGATGGTTAATTGATATTCATGTCGATTTGGCTTCCCTTTTTACATCAATTTTTATGTTGATATTGTTTTTTCATTCATCATAGATTCATAGTGATGGTTAATTGATATTGATTCCATAGTTTTATGTTTGTTATTTGGGTTTTCAATGAGGTCCACTGATAATATTGTTTTGTTTTCTATGAACGCAGTCACGATGTTGAAGTAACATACGCTCTACATTACAGTAACACTCCATTGCAATTACAGTAACACACTGAACGTTACGAAACAGTTTTTGATGATGATGTTAGAGTAACGTACTTTACCAGTTAGAGTAACACAATGTAAGAGCTGAAGTAACAAATTGGCTGCATGGGCGTAACGCATATGTATTAACGTTACAGTAACACTTAATTGTAATTACAGTAACACACTGAACGTTGAGAAACAGTTTTTGATGATGATGTTAGAGTAACGTACTTTACCAGTTAGAGTAACACAACGTAAGAGTTGAAGTAACACATTGGCTGCATGGGAGTAACACGTTGTTTAATTTTGTGCAGGTGATATTGGAAGTGATGCGAATGCACAAGACAACACTGATAAAGGTGGATGAGGATGAGGAGGATGAAGTGGATGACGACGACGAAAATGAGGAAACTGAGGAAGACACTGAAGAAAATAAGGAGGAACATGTGTTTTGAGAATACTTGTGTTTTTGGTCATGATAAAAATATTTTTCTTTTTTGTTTACAAGAATAACTTATTTTGTACACATTTTTTACAAGTAGCGTTGTGCTACGTAGCAATTAACTCTATATTTTATTTAATACATGTGCATTTGGTTAGAGTAACATCTTTGTTCTATTGGAGTAACACCTTTCGTCAGTTAAAGTAACAGACATAATGCATTAAAGTAACTGAGGACTGCAGCGTTTAAACAAATGATTACCAAAGTAATTGATGATAACTTGGATTGGAACCATTCATTACCAAATTAACGATTGTCGTTCTTTAAAGAACGATATATAATGCGTCAGAGTAATTAATGATAATAACATTGTTTAACCATGAGACAAAGAATAACACCATCAATTACTTGGAGTAACATCATTTTTTAATTAAAGTAACACTTATAATACGTCAATGTAACACGGGTGTGTAGCCTTGCTTGAGTTGAAGATGAAAGAATGAGCGGGTGTGTGTTTTGAAAGAAATTAGAAGTCGAGAGATTGAGTTTGGGATGATGAAGATGAAGAGTTTTAGTTAGGCGGGTGAGTTTGAATGAAAAAATTGAATGTGATGAAACATAATCAAGTAAGTTAGGTGGTTGGAGATAATTAAGGGAGGAGAGAGGATTTTATTATATTTTTTCCAAAATATGTTATATATTACCTTAATTACTAGACTCAATCACCACCATCCATCTCATCTAAATCAATGGCTCTAAATAGGACTTATGGACTCAAAAAGAAAAAAGGACTCACTTGATCTTTACTCTATATATATATATATATATATATATATATATATATATATATATATATATATATATATATATATATATATATATATATATATATATATATATATATATATATATATATATATATATATATATATATTTAGGGTTATTTAACAACAATAATACCAACTATAGGGCGTCTTCCTAAAATAATATCAATTTTAATAAATCTGAGAGTAATACGTATTATTTGAGTAGTTAAACAAGAGTAGTATAGGTGACCGATTACCTATAGAACCCTTACACTTTCCTTTTTCACCTTTAATTTTATTTAAAGGCAATACTCCCAACTATAAAGCTTCTTCCGAAAATAATTTCAATTTTAATAAATCAGAGAATAATACGTATATTTGGAGTAGTTAAACCATAGTAGTATAGATGGCCAGTTAGCGGTAGAATCGGTTCACCTTCCTTTTTCGCCTTTAATTTATTTCATATTATTTCACTTCTTTTCACTTACTCAGTGTACGAGGCATTAAACGTCTTTAATGTTCTCCGTATATTTCTTCCTTCAAGTCTTCAACCTCACCAAATCTAGTTAACAACATAATCCTACACCAAACTCAACACGTTAATCTAAATGAAACGTATATAAAAAATTGAAAAAGGATGAAGGGTAATAATGGAAAGAGAGGATGAAGGAGAGAAGTAAGGAGGAGTAGATCTGACAAAACTGGCCCGAACCGAATGAGCCAAACTGAACCCGACCAGATACCCGAATTGAAGACCTGATTTTGACCCATAATCCGAATTGACCCGAGCTAACCTGAAACTGATCTGACTATTATTATAGAAAACGAGGCGATATCCCTAAAAAAGTTGAAAACATTAAACTTGAGAATGACCCGAACCCGAAATTATCTGATCCGACCCGACCCGAAGTCAACCCGATTATTATAACCCGAGAGTTGTCCGACCCGAACCTGACCCAACACGGTTCGCATGGTATCCAGGTCTAAGGAGGAGGATGCATGATTAGTAGCAGGTTAAATATTAATTTGGTGACCTGATGTAGCAGGTTATAAATTAACTTATACTACTCTTGTTTTATTATTCCAATAATATGTATTATTCTCAGATTTATTGAAATTAGTATTATTTTGGGAAGACGCCCTATAGTTGGTATTATTCTCATTGAATAACCCTATATATATATACATATATATACATATATATATACATATATATATATATATATATATATATATATATATATATATATATATATATATATATATATATATATATATCCCCCATACACAAGGTGACATATATGCTGATCTCATCTGTATATGGTGCAAAGGCATTTTTGATAGTCTAATCCTGTCTTTAATCAGGCTTTAGTGGCAAAACTTCGTGAAGGATCAGCATCGAGTGCTAATAGTGGAATAATTGCTGGTGTTTTGGTTACTGTTGGAGATTTGGCTAGAGTGGTGAGCAACTTTACACGTTTATATGTTAATTTATGTATATTGATCTTCCATGTATCCGGAAACAATCGTCTGGATTTGTTTTTTTTTGGGTGAATGCATAGCATGCATTACTGGTTAGAAAGATTGATTGGCATGCATCTTGCAAAGTGCTTGTTTCCAAGTTGGTTTAGTGTTTTTCTTGAAGCGTTTGTGAGTTATATCTATGGGTGACATCCAGATATTTATAATACTCTCTTGGTCTATTCTTTCACTGTTGTACGTATTTGGATTGCCAACTCTTGTCAAAATTTGGTGCCAGAATAAACATTCTGTCTAGAAAATTATGATGGACCTGTTTTTAAATAATTTATTGGTGGTGTTGTATGGTATGTGCATGTCAGTAAAACACTTGGGCATGTGTTTTAATGTTTTGATGCATTTTGATTTGCCGGTACTCAGGTCTTTTTGGCTAGTAATAGATGATTTTGATTAATGAACATCTCTGCCTGGCGCCAAGTCATTAATATTCAAATGGAGTGCTGGATGATTAAGCTTCAATGCTATCCTGCAAAAGCATATGTAGAAGTACAAAAGTTAAGTGCTCATGAGAGGGAGTCATCTAGGAATTAGAACTCCTTATCATTGGACAAGGATTCCTGTGAATCCTACTATGCCCTCAAATAACTACAGGAATAAATGGCAAAAAAATCGAAGGATTATCAATGGATCCGTGAACCTCAATGCATAAAAAACAGTAGCTCGCTTTCTGATCCTTAGTCAGCTCCCTCTCAAGGAAGAGATAATCAAGTGTTAGGGATTTGTCTCTTAAAGTTAAAGTCAATGACACTACAGAAACTGTCAAATTAGAATTAGAAAATTGTTGATTCACTCCGGGATCTCCCATTTTTTAGGCTATTTATCCCTTTATGGCCTTTATAGCGTGTGTGTATGAGCTACTAAATAAGGTTCTTCAAGGCTCCTCGTGTGTTGTTCCATTTTTTTCAGTTTCGAACTTTCCTGTTCTTGTGTTATTGCATGACAAATTTATGACAGCGTGATAAAGGATGATCGCATTAGCCACCTACTGCCTGGATACTGTCAAGACGTGATTGTTCGAGTGTATGTTACGAAGCCGGAACTGGTGCATGAATTTAACGACTTTATTATCTCTCTTCGACATTTTTCATGATACACATATTATAAATAATTTATGAATTCTGAGCATTAGAACATCCAAAGAGATTTTTTGGCTCGTATGTTTAATTTACAGTCATGAGTATCTTCTAATTTTAGAAGCATGTGCTGATGTGGATTATATTATGGCTTCATGTCATTTGGATTAGCTAGATTTTGCCTCTCTTGCCTTATGATGCAACATGCAGCTAAATAATCATGTTTCGAGCTTTCTTCTTTGTTGCCATGATTTTAATTTGCGGTCATAACTTGAAAAAAATTATGGAACATGATTTCCTATTAGAGAAACTCTCCCCAAAAGTGCCTATCGGAGAAACTTTCTCCAAAGGTTCTTGAGTGGTATTCATATGACCTTTTCGTTTCTCCTTGGGAATGCAACATCCTATAATAAGATTCATGGATGTAGTTCATCATATCATCGGACTAACGTCTTACATTCTACTTCTTTTAATATTTGTACATTGTGATTATATATATGACACTTTGTTATATGTCATTGAGTAGACATTATTTGTTTTCCTTACACGCTAGAAATAAATAAAAATTCAGACTAACTTTGCATATGTCGCTTTTTATCCTTGTTTATTGTAGTTTCTTGAGGCACGGCTGGTTTACACAATACACGAGTTAGAGTTTAGCTTTAGTGGCCGAAGATTAAGTACAGAGCAATTGTTTTCAAGTTGTGAAAACATAATTCATTGTTTTTTGTTTTTTTTGTTAGTTTAATTTGGTCGTCGTTGTTATTGGATATATTCCGTGTATAATTTTTTGGATTTGATTAGTAATATAAAATTTACATCATTTTTTTCAATTGTCCATTTTCCATTTTAATTTTCGTATCTTATCCAGGTTGTATAGTGATAAGTGTAGTTTGTAGTGCCTTATTTGTTGTGTTTTGGTCCCATTTTCCTTGTGGAACCGCTCCTTGGGAGTGGTTTATGGGTTACTTATGCTTCCTTTAGTTCATTTTAGGTTCTCGAGACCATTCATGAAGAATTTGAGCGATTCTGACTCAATACATACACTTTTCGGAGCCAAAGAAGCGAAGGAACGATCACTCGATGCCTTGGATTCGACCCCGAGACCTTGGGACCCGATCCCGAGCCCCTTAGACTCGATCCCAAGACCCGAGAGTCGATGAGAAGCCCATGTGAAGCAAAGAAGAACCATAAAGATCATATTGGAGGCCTACAAGACCCTTCCCGGGCGGGAACAATAGCCCCCTCGGTCGGGAAGGAGTGCACAAAAGGAACAACTCCTGTTCTGGGCCGTCTCGGCCGAGACCACACCATCTCAGGCGAGACCACACCATCTCGGGCGAGACCACTTCCATCTCGGCCGAGATGGACCCAGAAATGGGCTGTTTCGCTTTTCTCGCTTCCCTTACTCTTGTAACCCTATATATACCCCCCCTCTTGTAATCTTATGTTATGGGAGACATTACCCACTAAACGCTAGACTACTTTAGCATAGATTAGCATAGATTAGAGTAGATTAGTAGGTAATTGTCCTTAATCTAGTTAGTTAATCCTTGTATTAAGGGAATTCTTGAAGAATCCAACCAAGATTGACAACCTTGGGTGATGTATTTGGGTTTTCTCTTTTATGCAAGTTTTCATTCTTCCATTCATCTTGTTAGTAGGTATAACCTTCTTTTCCCATTTCTTATTCTTGTTTATTCATCCAAGTTTCAATCTTTGTTCATTGTTAGGTTCATTGTTCATTGTTTTCACTAGTTTCTTTATGCAAGTTTTGTTGTTTGTGTTGATTCATCTTGTTCTTGTTAGTTTTAGCATTAGATATGTTTGAGTAGACTCTTGCCAGGGTTATTAGGGTGATTGGTTGGGATTGTGGATGATTAGGGTGAGATGGGTGGTATTAGATGTTGTTTATGTTGTTTCCCATTTACCTTTCACTCCACATGTTTGATGAATTGCTTGTGAGACTAGAGACGATCAATCCTTGTTTTTCTTGCATATTCTCTAATATGTGTGTGTTTGGTTGGTTGGTTTGGTTTCCTTATTAGTAGGGAAAGCCCGGTGAGGATGACCCCTAGGCCGATTACGTAGCGAGAGCCCGATCGGCGTTACCTAGGCTACGTAAGCACGCTAGTAACCCCGTTTTTCCCCTTTTTGTCTTCGTTGCACCCATGAACCCAACCTAACCCTAGTTTCTTCTTATCGTTTTATTAGCTTCCGCTAGTCATTAGATGCTTGTTTAGCCCTTTTATTTGTTGTTATAGATTATAGTTTAGACCTTAGCTTAGTCCTTAGTCTACCCCCTAGAATAGCTTGTCTCGAACCTAGTCTTTGACCGTAGCACACTTTAGTCCGACACCCCGTCCCTGTGGATCGACCCGACTTACCCTAGCTACCCAGTTAGGAATAGTTGGTTATTATTTGGTGGCGGGATCCACGACAAATCCCACCCATCAAATTGGCGCCGTTGCCGGGGACGGCGTAGTTTAGACTTTTGTGTGCTTAGTTTTGGACTTTGTTTTTGATTTTTGTGTTTTCTTCTCCTTGTGCATCTCCGTTCTATTTCTTGTGTGCTATTCTCCCTTCCTAGTGCCTCAAAAGCATTAGGTTACTAACGTTTGCTCAAGTGCTTCTAGTTCATCCTAGGTATCATAGCAACGTTATGGAAATGGCACGTCCTAGCTTCCATCAATCGTCACGGGACAACTATGGGGCAAATTGCCAAGTCCCAAAATTTCACCAACCGTATCAACCTCATCAACAATCTTACGAACGCCTTCCATATGGTTACCATGAAAGTTGTCAAGGATCATCACAACATCCTAACAACTACCAAACACCCTCACATAACCCACAACCAATAATCCCCAACTTCGAGACTTGTCAAATGTTGGTCCAAATGCAAAAGAGTCAACAAGAGGCGATAATGCTATTGCAAAAGGGTCAACATGAGATGATGATTTTAATGCAAAAGAGTCAACAAGTGATGATGACTCACATACAAGGGGTTGAAGAGGAGCTCAAGGCCCAAATAGGGGTGCAAGATGCTTGCATCAATGCACTCATGGCTCGTATCACGATGTCGGCCACCCGAGCTCCACGACTTGTTGAGGAAGGTTCATTTGGGCAAGAAGGTCGGGTGTTTCCACAAGAAAGTCAACCCGATCATGAAGCCATGAATGAAGAAGAGAGGGTCAATCAAGAGACCATTGTTGAGTGTTGCTTGGGTGGTGAAGATATGGGAAGAATAGAGGAATTTGAAGCTTCAAGGGCCGACAATGAGGAGGGGTGTGAACATGATTCTCGAGATAACTCTTGGGGAGCCGATGTATTGGCTATCAAATTGGATTTGTTTGATTTTCTTCGTGATGAACCGGATCTTGACAATCCAAAGCCAAGTGAAGACAAGACTCCTTTAGGCCATGTAGACAAGGTGAGTGAAAAGGAACGCAATACTTGGGAAAAAGAGGTAGATGCCTTAGAACTCGCCTTGAATGGGAAATTGGAGGATCCTAAAGCCTCCAATGAAGAAAACTTGATGCCTCCTTCTTTATCGCACTCGGTTTCTAGTCCCTTGTCTTGTGAGACGGTTGATGGAGAGGATCCTTGTCGGGCGGTGGAAGAGAACTCTACTCTCGACTCCGTAGAAGAAGCAACCCCCTTAGGGTGTGATCTCCCAACTCATAACACCGAGCATGACTCTAGACCACTATACCTACCGGATGGTCATAAGAGTTGTTGCTATCATGGTTCGGAAGACCCGGAAGATCACGAGAACCCCGAGCATAATGAAGATGATTGCTTCTTGCCTCCGACTTGGAAGCTCTTTAAAGTGGCTAGGCTCGGCCATGTGAGCTTGAATGAAGATGTTGCTAGGGCATTTGACTTACTCCTTCGAGCTCTTGATGGCTATGGAGGTGTAGTTGGTGAGAGTATCCTATTGTAAATATATTTTTGAGCTTTTGTTCGTATATATGTTTGTTTGGATCATTTGGTTTTTAGGATTGTTAGTTTTTGTGGAATTCTTGTAATTTGATATTTTGATGAGCGATGTGAGGGAGGGATCTTGATGAATGTGTTTTGAGCTTACTTGTAGGTGTGAAGTGAAAATGAATCTTAAAGAGAAGTGGTCATTGTTAGAGCTTGGATTGTGAGCAAGGGAGTCGGTTTTTGAAGCATTGGACGAGCTTTTGGGGTTATAGAGGGTTTGAGGACTCTTCCCGGCCGAGAAGAGAGCATCCCGACCGGGAAGGTTGAGCCGTCTCGACCGGGAAGGATGTCATCCCGATCGGGATGAGGGTGCCAAAATTTGGGTTTACTGTTGTGTCGTCCCGACCGGGATGGGAGCTTCCCGACCGGGACGGGTGTGTCATTCCGACCGGGACCATCCATCCCGACCGGGATGATGTCGTGCTCCTTCTTTTGTCCTCTTCTTTGTCATTTGAGCCCACCCAACCATTTTATATCCCCTCCCAACCTCCCTACCTATACTTGCCCTTATCATGTGACCCATACACTTCATATACACATATTCACCTCATTTTCCCTTCACTTTACACCGACTTTCACATCAAATCCCACCTCCTTATACCTTTGTACTTTAACCATGCGGCCTTATTGAGAAGGAAGAGGAATAGCAATGACAATGGCAAGCTACGTGCCGATACCGACCTATGAGACGATGGAGCGAGTGAGTTGCTAACCGCATGGTACGGCAACTATCCTTTCTTTTCCGTCTTTTATTGCTTGTCTTCTTTTGTTAGTTCCCCTTCCCCTTATCATTTGTGTCATGGTGGCCCTCGGGGCCTTGGTAATGGTCGCTCCCGACTCTCGATGATGTGATTACATCGAGAGTCCTTTGAAAAATCCAAATTTTACAAGATTTTCCCCCTTTTTTGTAGGATTTAGCCGGATTTGGGCGGAATCCGGGCTAGGTGACTTGATCACACCTAGTCCTCCCCTCCCATTTCCTTTTCTTTTTCTTTTTATTTCTTCCCCCATCCATATCTTTTCTTGTCTCGGCCCATGGTGACTTGACTACACCCCGGCCGGACACATTCTACTCTTTTCTCCACTTTTCTTTTTGATTTTTAGCTTTATTTTCGTAATTTCTTTTCTTTTCTTTTTTCGTCTCCATACACTACGGTCGAGCATGAGGACATTGCTCGGCTTAAGTGTGGGGGAGCGATATTCTATCATAGTTAGTTTTATTTTCGTAGTTTTTCGAAAAATCTTTAAAAATCCTAAAAATTTTCACAAAAATCAAAAAGATTTTCTTTTTTTGTGTGTTTTCCTTTTGTGTCATTATGTCGTATATTTGTTGTGTTGTGCGTGTTTTGCCTCCCTTTTTCCTTATAGGTTGCTTGAATCACCGATAGCTTTGGAGAGCTTTCAAGACATCCGGTAACATCTTTTATCCCTTTTCCCCCCTTGTCTCTTGAGGAGTTTGGAGGAGATTGTGATGTGGTGTGCTCGGGTGGAGCTTTGTGCATACTTGTGGTTGATTTGGTGACTTGTTTGGAAGCTCGGGGTGGTGTTTGTGTTGTTTATGTGTTCGTTTTGTTTTGTTGCTTTTGCCTCTTTTTCTTCCGTTTTTGTCGTGTCTTTGTTTTGTGATGTGTGCTTGTGTCTAGTGTGTAAACAGTTTTCGAAAACCCGGTTTAGTGACTAGTATGCGAGTGTTTACTTTCCCTCTCTAGTAGTATAAATCGAGTCTTGGACTTTAGTCTAGTAGAATGACCCTAAATCAATGATTTCGTTGGTTTCTTACCTTGAGTCCACCTAGCCTACTAGGGATTTACTATGGGATTTGCATTTTGACCATTATGACCACCCACGGTGTGAAAAGGCCTTGGTTGCCGAGTCCCGTCCCTTAGGTGACCGTGTTTGAGGTTGTTTGATTAGTACAAGTTCTCCCCTTTTTGTGGGTTTGAAGGGAAATCGCGACCCCCGACTTACCCATTCCCCTACCTCCTACACATCCACGAAATAAAGTTGCAAATTGTTGAAACCTCTTTCTTAGTTGCAAAAAGAAATGCCTACAACAAAAAGGGCAAAGAAAGAAAAAGAATGAAAAAGAAAGAAAGAAAAGACTGAAGAAAAAGAAAAGGCACAAAAAGCCAAAAAGAAAATACAAAAGATGAAAAAAAAAAAGAAATGGCATAGCAACACAAAGCAAAAATGCAAAAGAAAGAAAAATGCCAAAAGAAAACCCGTCTCACAAAAAGATTCTCACCCTCTCAAAATAAGCCTTTTTCCCGATCGTTACCGTGAAGAGTCTACCAAAGGACCGAGTCCCTAGGAAGGATGATAGCGGTAATGATCGGTCTTCCCTTATTTTGCAAACCTTATCCACCTTTTTACTTGGACTAGTTAGGCGGTTCTTGAACATGGGACGACCCTCTTGGTACATCGCTAAAGGGGACGGGGTATCACTTACCTACAGTGTCAACTAACACCGTGGTTCATCCTTTTTCCATCCCGCCGATCGTCCCGTAGTACGTTCTTAGAAGGTTAGGAGGAACCTAGGTAAGTTACCAACGTTTTTATTGCTTTGTCGTCATACTATTAGGGTTTTGTCCATCTTGGTTTGTTTTGCTAGCTTGGGAACGTTGTCACTTGCCTTGAGTCCTAAACCGGTGCTTCTTTCGCCGCTTTGTTGAGGGGAGCGGTATTTGTTTTGTCTTGGGTGCAACCGTTTGGTGTTTGTTTGTGTGTGTTTGTTTGTTTGTGTGTTTTTGTGTCCGGTTGCATCCACGGTTTTGTCGCAAGACCCCACTTGCCTTGCGGAGTGCACTTTTCCTCTAAGTGTACTCGCGTGAGTTAAAAGGGCGTAGGGTGCGCTAATACCTGCTCGGCTAGTTTAGTAGTTAGCATGTGCTTACTCGAGGGCGAGTAAGGGTTAAGTGTGGGTGAGTTGATAAGTGTAGTTTGTAGTGCCTAATTTGTTGTGTTTTGGTCCCATTTTCCTTCTGGAACCGCTCCTTGGGAGCGGTTTATGGGTTACTTATGCTTCCTTTAGTTCATTTTAGGTTCTCGAGACCATTCGTGAAGAGTTGGAGCGATTCCGACTCAATACATACACTTTTCGGAGCCAAAGAAGCGAAGGAACGATCACTCAATGCCTTGGATTCGACCCCGAGACCTTGGGACCCGATCCCGAGCCCCTTAGACTCGATCCCGAGACCCGAGAGTCGATGAAAAACCCATGTGAAGCAAGGAGGAACCTTAAAGATCATATTGGAGGCCTACAAGACCCTTCCCGGGCGGGAACAATAGCCCTCTCGGTCGGGAAGGAGTGCACAAAAGGAACAGCTCCTATTCTGGGCCATCTCGGCCAAGACCACACCATCTCGGGCGAGACCACACCATCTCGGGCGAGACCACACCATCTCGGGCGAGACCACTTCCATCTCGGCCGAGATGGACCCAGAAATGGGCTGTTTCGCTTTTCTCGCTTCCCTTACTCTTGTAACCCTATATATACCCCCCTCTTGTAATCTTATGTTATGGGAGACATTACCCACTAAACCCTAGACTACTTTAGCATAGATTAGCATAGATTAGAGTAGATTAGTCGGTAATTAGTCCTTAATCTAGTTAGTTAATCCTTGTATTAAGGGAATTCTTGAACAATCCAACCAAGATTGACAACCTTGGGTGATGTATTTGGGTTTTCTCTTTTATGCAAGTTTTCGTTCTTCCATTAATCTTGTTAGTAGGTATAACCTTCTTTTCCCTTCTCTTATTCTTGTTTATTCATCCAAGTTTCAATCTTTGTTCATTGTTAGGTTCATTGTTCATTGTTTTCACTAGTTTCTTTATGCAAGTTTTGTTGTTTGTGTTGATTCATCTTGTTCTTGTTAGTTTTAGCATTAGATATGTTTGAGTAGACTCTTGCTAGGGTTATTAGGGTGATTGGTTGTGATTGTGGATGATTAGGGTGAGATGGGTGGTATTAGATGTTGTTTTTGTTGTTTCAGTCCACATGTTTGATGAATTGCTTGTGAGACTAGAGACGATCAATCCTTGTTTTTCTTGCATATTCTCTTGTATGTGTGTGTTTGGTTGTTTGGTTTGGTTTCCTTATTAGTAGCGAAAGCCCGGTGAGGATGACCCCTAGGCCGATTACGTAGCGAGAGCCCGATCGGCGTTACCTAGGCTACGTAAGCACGCTAGTAACCCCGTTTTTCCCCTTTTTGTCTTCGTTGCACCCATGAACCCGCCCTAACCCTAGTTTCTTCTTTTCGTTTTATTAGCTTCCGCTAGTCATTAGATGCTTGTTTAGCCCTTTTATTTGTTGTTATAGATTATAGTTTAGACCTTAGCTTAGTCCTTAGTCTACCCCCTAGATTAGCTTGTCTCGAACCTAGTCTTTGATCGTAGCACACTTTAGTCCGACACCCCGTCCCTGTGGATCGACCCGACTTACCCTAGCTACTCAGTTAGGAATAGTTGGTTATTATTTGGTGGCGGGATCCACGACAAATCCCACCCATCGAATTAGTAAAAAATTATAGCCGCGATATTCAATTGGTATAACTGCCATTAGATGACATTTTATAGTACATTTCTCGTCGAATACAATTGTTACGATTCTCATTAGATGACATTTTCTAGTATTTTTCGTGTCGAATACAATTGCTACAGTTGATTTTAGATGGAGAGTATAAACCACTTACCACATCGAAAATAAATGCCACAAAAATCGGCACTAAAACTCACCTTCTTTTGTGTCGATTTTAAGAAGTTAACCCAGCGAATAGGTTATTCGTCACGAAAGGCTACGGCAACGCAGCCTACACCAACGAATACACAATCGACGAGGAAACCTTTCGCGTCGAATATAGTCACCACGAAATACCAAAATAATCGCCGCGAAAATGTGATTTTGTTGTAGTGAGAACAAACAAAGATGAACTATAAACAAAAGATAAAGATTGAAACTTAACTAGCAATGAAAGATTAAGAGAAAAGAGAGAAGAAAGATTATACCAAACTAGAGAAGAGATGTAAAGATTGAAACTTGCATAAAAGGAAAACCCAAATACATCCACTAAGGTTCTCAATCTTGATAGAATCTTCAAGAATTCCAATAATAAAAGAGTAACTTGCTAAGATTAGGCTAAGATTAAAGAAAGATTAAGGAAATATTAAGGAGAAACTAAGCTAAAGATTAAGGTTTTCTATCTAGGGTTTCGTGCTTAAAACAATACAAGAGGGGGGTATTTATAGGGTTGCATGAATAAGAGAAATGAAACAATGAAGCGGGGCAGGAGCAGGGGCCGTCCCGACCGTGATGGTGATGGTCACGGTCGGGATGACACCCCGTCCCGGTTTGCCTCTGTCGTTATATCTAACAACGACCGGGACAACCATGAGGGCTATGCTGGCGCAGACGGCCGACTCGGAAGAGCGAGCCATCTATTATATCAGCAAGAAATTCTTAGAGTATGAATGCAAGTATACCATGCTCGATAAAACATTCCTAGCCCTAGTATGGGCCACCAAAAAGCTTTGGCATTATATGCTCAGCTACGAAGTACATGTATTATCCAAGATGGACCCCATCAAATACCTATTCGAAAAGCCCATCATCTAGGTGGACTCTAATGTTGGCAGAGTTCGACCTGAAGTTCGTATCGTTAAAAGGTATCACGGGCCGGGTAGTAGCCGAATTTCTCGCCAATAGTCCTGTAACTGAAGAAGGACACACTGATACTTGGTCCTTCCCAGACGAAGACACATATTCCATACCGATACAAAAACATGGGATTTATAATTCGATGGGGCATTCAATTTCTGAGGGTTCGGAGCCGGGATACTTCTAATTTCACCAAAAGGGGAAAATACTCCCGTATCCATCAAACTGGACTTTGACGTGACTAATAATGCCACCGAATACGAAGCATGTATCCATGGGTTACAAGCCGCCACCGATTTAGGGGTCATGAATCTCCGGGTACACGGCGACTTATCCTTGGTCATCAATCAGACACTCTAAAAGTGGAAAACTCAGAACGCCAACCTCGTGGCCTACCAAGCGCGAGTAAGGGTTCTCGAGAAGCAATTCCAAAGGGTAGAGTATATATACTTACCTCAGGAAGAAACTATTTCGCAGATGAACATTCCAAATTGGCATCTCTAATGAACCTCCCCGATCATTTGACTAGCATGCCGATTTGCGTCGAAAGGTGGTCCGAACCGACATATATCCACGCCATCAAGATATTGAAATAGTTGATCCCGAACCATGGTATCAGGCTGTCTTAACATACATGTCGATGGGAGAATATCCTCCCGGGACCGACGGTCGGGCCAAGAAAGACTTACAAAGACTAGCTACCCAATTTATCTGCACTGATGACGGGCAGCTATATAAAAAACAGCACAGGGGGCTCTTCTCCTATGAATCGACAAAATAAAAGCCGAAAGAGGTTATGGTTGAAGTACACGACGACGAGTGTGGTCCGCATATGAATGATAAGATGTTAGTCCGAAAAATCACAAGGCTAAGATACTACTAGAATAATATAGAAACCGATTGCAAACAGTATGTAAAACATTGTCATAAATGTCAAATCTTCGCCAATGTACAACACATGCCATCGTCTTCACTATACACCATGACGTCACCTTAGCAATTTTCGACATGGGGTATCGACATAATCGGGAAAGTAAATCCCTCCGGTTTAAGTGGACACTGCTTCATCTTGGTAGCCATCGCTATTTCACCAAATGGGTTGAGGTCGAATCCTATCGCATTTTGAACACCAAGCACGTGGCTAAGTTCATCCAGAATAAGTCATATGCCGGTACGTGATCCCGTATGAATTCAGCGGTGATCACGGGACCCATTTTCAGGCCGAAATAGCGGCCCTACTAACCAAATATAAAATTCAGAGGCATACATCCTCACCCTACCGTCCTCAAACGAATAGAGCGGTAAGAGCAGCAAACAAGACAATTATCACCATACTAAAAAAGATGACTGATAATTACCAAGGATGGCTCGATAAAATACCTTTCGCTCTATGGGGATACCGGACATCAGTCCGCACCGCAATCGGTGCAACACCCTACTATCTGACATACGAGATGGAGGCAGTTCAACCAGTCGAGTTGGAAATACTGTCCCTCAGAATACTGTTAGAAAGTCATGTACCTGAAGCTGATTGGGTCTAAGCACGATATGACTAGCTGGTCCTTTTAAACGGACGACTATCCCGTGCCCTCAATAATATTCAGGTTTATCAAAAAAGGATACAACGTGCCTTTAACAAGAGAGTTAGTCCCAGGCATATCAAGGAAGGGGATTTAGTCCTTAAATCTGTCAAAGCTCTATTACCAGTTGACCCGAGGGGAAAGTTCAAACCCAGTCCTATTGGGCCGGGCCATATCTGGTGAAAAAGGTTCTATCAGGCGGTGCTGTGAAGCTAACAGAGTTGGACGGGAATGACTTTACCAATCCTACCAACCTAGACCAGCTAAAACGTTACTACCCCTGATTCTTTTTCAATGTCATTTGCAAAAGTTTATCAAAATTGTCTTTTCAAAAACATAAACTTTCGAAAAACAAGTCAATAAGTTAGGATTATTTCTCCTACTATCATATACATCTCGAACCAATAGTCTTGGTGTATCTCTAGATTGCAAATTATACAAATCTTGAACTACGTCTGGTTTGATTCCACTAACTATGGATACGTACACTAAAACAAATTGACACTTGCGCCACGAATTATGCCACGGGAGTTTGTTATTTGTGGCTAAATTTTACCTAGCTACGGGAAAAATTTGATTCACTACTTAGGAAAAAAATATGCCACGGGAACATTTTTCCCGTGGCAAAAATTCACTTGCGCCACGAATTTTATTAAAGTCGTGGCCAATAATCACTGTTGCCACGAAAGATGCAACACCCGTGGCAAAAATATATGTAGCCACGAATTTGTTCAGTGGCAAATATTATTTAGCCACGACATAATTAACCTCTGTGGTGAAATTTTTTTTAGCCACAGATTTAATTACGCATGTGGCTAATGGTTCTCCAAACTTTCATCAAATTACCTTCAAGTTAAGTCGAGTGTCAAATATTGATCTTAAAATATTCATTAAAATTCGAAGTTAAAGATAATATGAAAAAAAAAAATATTAAATGAAAATATTTTTTTAATAAAAAAAAGTTGGTATTATTTTAGTTAGTTTTAAAAAAAAAATGATTTTTTGTAAAATTAAATGCAAGAAAACTTTGGTTGTCTAATTTGTTGATTTTTTTATAAATCATCATTTTTAAAGTAATTGCTTTCTCTTAATTTGACAATATATTTTATTAAAATTCTATAATCTTAAGTATGACTTTTGAAAGACAACTAACATTTATATAGTGTACATATATATGCTAGCTAAAATGCGGCATACATAGCATACCAAGTAAAATAAGTATGTGATTGATCATCTATCATTGAGACGTCCAATATTATTTAAGACTCTTTCATTTCTACCGCTTAATTAATTAATTTTTTCACAAGTAATACATTTCTTTTTAAGACAAAAAAAAACTTAAAAAGAAAGTGACTAAGCATTTTTTTTTTTCAAATTATTGATTTTCTTACAATACTTTCAGTGTGAAAAAAACTGCTTTATTAAACTCGTATTTAAGAATTTTAATCGGTCTATATTTTTTTATAGAATTAACTTTGACTTTGAAAACAATAACTATTTTTGTAAATTAATTCTCTTTCAAGTTGTTTGGTTTGGAAGAAAGATTAATGTATTTGAAAATCGTGCCTAAGTTCAATAACCAGTCAAAATAATTATTCAAAAAAAGGGGTATAAGTGAGAAAATCAAATAATTAACAAATACAAGTAAGAAAATCTAATAATTAACGACTAAAAATGAGAAAATCCAAAATTAATTTATCGTCAGCTGTTTAATTCAATAACTGTTCTGTAATATTATTTGGAACATATTTTTAAAAAATGAATTTAAAATAAAATTTACTTAATGAAAAAGAAAATTCGGGTAAAACTTGAAGTAGGCAAGAGGAAACTCAGTGAGGATAAAAAATTAATGAAATAAAATAACGACCGATAACGAAAAGAAAAAAAAAACATATCGAAAGAACTAGCAATAAAATAACGTGGAAATAGAAACTAAAATAAAAATATCGATAAATTAATGAAATTATGAGTCCGAAAATCAACTTCGAAACTCTTTTTTTTTTTCGGAATAAATATTTTTTAATCATAATATGTAAATCATTGGGGAAACTAATTAATTACTCAAAAGTAAATGTAGTTTGAGAAAATATAACTTTAAAAATATTCACACCAATGATTATGTCAATAAAGTTCAATTTCATTTCTGGTAACTAGCCATAAGAACTCCACAGTTAAGCGTAGTGTTAAGATGGGTGACCTCTTGGGAAGGCTCTTCGATGCGTATGGTGAAATTAAATAATATTGGAATGACATAACTATAAAGCTAGTAATCGTTCAAGATGTGATTACTAATCTACTATGGGGGTATAGAATTCTTACGGTTATTAATTTATTTAATTTATTATATATTTTATCACCGGAATAAAATTTTTGCCACAAACATAATTAGCCACGGGATAGTCCGTGGCAAAAAATTAATTCTAGCCACGGGAGACTCCGTGGCAATAAAATCAATACTTACCACGTTTTTTTTTCATGTGGCTATTTGTTTGCCACGACAAGTTGCGCCACGGAAGTTCTTTCCGTGGCAAAGTACTTTAGCCACGAAAATTTAACACTGTTGCCACGAATTCAGCCGTGGCCAAAGTGCTCATTTTTAGTGGTGGTAGGCAGCCCCTCAAAAGGGCATAACCACCGCAATCGCGAAAAAGACAGGAACGGTTTAATTAATAAAACTTCCTTTATTATTAATAAAAACCTCGATAAGCTCGGGAAATCAAAAATACAAAAACTCAAGAAGCACACACGACACTACAAAAATAATAATATTATCCAAATAATAATAAATCTAAGGAGTTGGGTATTCCGGGCATCTTGCCCTTACCCTTATCCTTGGCATCCTTAGCCATCCACTGACGATGGGACAGAGGCGGGCGTTCCTAAATCACCACAGGAACCTCCTTAGCTCGGACCAGTTTCTTCAAAAGCGGGTCTTTAACCATGTTTATCGGCCCAAGTCGGGCCCTTACAAGCTCGGGTAGCCTATCACGCGGGCCCAGTCGATCCTTGGTCGCCACTCTCAGCCCGAGCCTCTTCTCCAAGTCAGTCTGGGGGCTCAGTCGCCCCCACGCACCTCTATCATCGGCGTCTGTAGCTTGAGTCATAGTTTTTGACTTAAGTCCCGACTCTAATCGTACTAAAGTAGCAGGAGTATCTTCATCATCATAGAAACCCTTGTTGTCTTTATCCGTCTCCCGGGGAACCAGGTCGAAGGCTTCATCCACCTTCAACGCCTTACGAGCCTCCTCCTCCTCCTCCTCTTCAGAACTCCATTTTCGATATGACTCGGAAACCCAAATAGAATGGAAAGGGTTGGTTATGGTCGAGATGACACGGATCTGCCACCGCTGCAACCATGTATCACACATCGCGTCCGTCAATCGGAGCGGGACGCTGATTATAGCCTCGGTCTCAGGAATCCTTTATGTCCACCCGAACTGCCTCAGAATGCGGTCTAGGTAGATATGATCGGTCCAATCAAGTGACAGGACCACTAAATACCGAGCTTGATCTTTCTTTGCTAGCCCCGTCAATTTAGAGAGGAACCACCAAGCAATGTTCCACATGATCAAGGGACCTCCGTGGAACACTAGCTTCTCATCCCAATAAGTTTGGTTTATGTCATGACTCGGACTTATGCGTCTTTTCCCCGAGCTAACTTGGATGCTACGATACTTGAGCACGCCCAAGGGGGGCTCCATGATTGATAGTTGTTCGTACAGCCAAACCTGAGAGGACAAAGTTTATAAGTCTCCGTAAGCAACAAAGAAGTCCGCCAGAGGGCACTCGATCGAGGGCCAAGCTGACTTGATCGAGTGACCCCTATAAAAACAACTAGGGAATCCTTTGTCAGGGGCACTCAATCGAGTGTCAGGTCCACTCGATTGAGTGACCCTTTGTGGATGTCTGTCAGCACTGCTCGACGCCCCGCCCGCGCCTGCGCGGGACCGACCCAGTTACATCACGACGGCCACCCACGCGGCTCCTCTCGGTCCGGGGCCGGTACGATCTCGCGTACGGAGCAATTTGTCGAACCTCGATTTGGATGACAATTCGGAAAACTACTAAACGGGTGCAGGCACCCGTGTTTTCGTTGGAAATGATCGAGTCGTGGTTGTAAATGTTTAAAGGCCGATATGTTTGGTAAGGCAACCTTTTTAGTGAACCAAACTCGTCGTCAATTTGTGGAGTAGTCACCGAGTCATTTATGGGGACTCGGAAACCGTTCAAGTCAAATTTGATCCTTAGCCAGCTCAAAGTTGAGTGGCATGGGACCTAAAGTTAAAGACTTGTACCCTTAAGCACTCCATGCCTGGAATGACTATCATTGCCAAAGGTTTCGGACATCAGGAAACTGTTGATTCTGATTAAGGGGTGAGAGTACGTATTGAGAAGCCAACGTTCGCTAGACGTCGACACTCAATATCGCCCGCACATAGCGGCCTCTACTAATCAATCAGTGGGCTGATAACTTTGTTCCTTTATTGTGGCGGAAGTACGGTAACATCCATTGTTTTAACCCTATGTCTTTTCTGTGTCGGTTGTTTAAGGACAAGTAAACTTTGTAGTCGATGTAGTTACATTTACATTCTTTGCATGCGATTTCACGTGACAAACAGGCCATGAAAAGATGCACGTAGCAGAGTAGAGGTAATAAATATTATACGTATTAGCAAATCAGATTTAACGTGACAATACGGATATTAGTCGTTCTCGTGGTATATCTTACCTGGTATTCTGCTTAAGATGTGTCGGCTCAGTATTAATAGGGATGCATCGAACCACGGGTGGTGAGCATCGGGACTAATACGGAGACCGACCATCGCTTTGTTCATTTAGCTTGTTTACGTTTTGAATTTCGTGTTAGGTGATTTAGCATGCGATTATAAGGTCATAAAAGTGGTAAATCAAACGAAAGTGGTAAATGCGAAACATAAATAAATCACATATTGAGGAGTTGCACCCTCAGAGTATACGCTAAATAAGACACGATGCGTAGAAAGTTGAGAACGGATCTTAGAACTACTCGGGTTTAGTTAGGGTCTTTTAGTGCTTATGGTTGAAGTTGGGAACGTTACGTATGTTTATAACGTGCCATGGACCTAGTGTATAACAACCCGGTTCTTCCAATGACAATAACTAACAAGGCGGAAAAATAGTTTTGTCGTAAAAAGTGGTAAAAATTTAAAACCGTCGACTCAAGTGAGTCTTTTATCGGAAAATGAACCGTTTGTTAAATTACAACAACTAAAACCGAATTACAAATTTCTAAATAAAATAGTCTCACAAAATTTTTGTTACAAGATTTATAGTATGACACTCTCATCTGCTAAGCTGTATCTCTTGTACTCATGCATGCCCCCATGTCCAGTCTTTAGGGTTCGTCAACCTGAATGCATATTTAAATATACATGTCCCACTTAGTGGGAGTAACCTAACCGTCCTTCTAACACGGCCCCGAATAATCAATGTAGTACAACATTTAGGTTATCTAATTAACAGATAATCAGGCATGTCACATTACAAATCGACATGTATACAATGTGAGATACACATGAAGTGATTTCAGTTAACATGCGAATCAATTTAAATGTATAAGACATGTAGGTTATATAAAATAAAGTAATACATACATCATATGAGTATCATGTGAATAATACAGTAAAGCATGGATCATAGATTCATAGAAGTGTCATGTGAAAATAGAGTAAGACATACATAATACAAATCATATGAAATATAATATCAATCATAATCAATGTTCAGGCAAGACATATAACAAAACATCACTTCCCATTATCAAGCATTTCAATCACATCATTAGTCATAAGAGTATAGAACAGTAATGAAGCATAATGTGATTTAGAAAACTGTAGTCATTTACTTTTAAAAACAATGGTTTCCTTTCACATAATGCACGGGACGTGACTACTAATGTCTCATGCACACTTAAGGCTTGCATCTCACCATAAGTGCGGATGGGAACATCAATCCCGCCAATCATATCGATACTAGGAGGTTTACATCTCACCCCTAGTGCTCAATAGGATCGAACACCTAAATTGACTCAGTTTAGTCGACTGACATACGGAGAAGAAGGACTGCAAGTGCATGGACTCAGAGGCCCCGCTAAACCGAACATGTCCCATACACTGCTAAGGCAAAGGTCGGAAGGTATTCCGCCCCCAAAGATATCCGATATAGAGAGTAAGAGCTGATCAATGCCCTTGCTTGTCTATGTATGCGCACACACCCAATCCATACTCTTGGTCTCGGGAAAGAGAACCTTTACACAACCGAGCACCTCAATGGCAACTGGACGACTACTACTCTACCGACAAACTCAAAAAGAGTTGGCTGCCCATTTACTTCTTAGCATTTTCTCGCACCGGCAGGATGCATCATGGCCTCCCATGAGCAGTGACTCCGAGTGTCGTAGTCTACTTTCGAAGCTGTCTTCTATCGCATCGTCTTCTAAACTTTACCAAGATAGCACCCAACACGAAACGTAGGCTGAATTTGGGTGTCTTATAAAGACAGAGTCTCTGGAATATCGAGCTCAGCGGTCATCGTGGGGCACATGTCTGATAACCAGAGGGATGAAACAATACCGGGTTCCATAAGGATGACCGGTCTGTGGCCTGTGTATTGACTTGGAACAAGTCGTTACAACATGGAATGGTGAAGACGACTCAGAGGGTACTGCCAGGGCACATGTTCATTTTCACCATGATTGGTGTTGATAACAACATTCGTGAAAACATGTCTGATCACCGGCTTAGGTAACACACCGACTAGAAGTACGGTTGTTCCTATGGAATTTAAGTATGTCGATTTTAAGATTAACAAACATTATCAATCGTCGTAAAATTTATCTTAACTGATAGTTTTAGTATACTGATGTAAGAGATTTGGAACATTTTATTTGAGATATATTATTTGAAGTGTTCATTAGTTGAGATTTGATTAAAGATTCACTTATTTCTAAGTACATTATTTAAGATGAGTTCCTTTATCTTGACTTGGTCTATGTTGACTTAAAAAGCCAAAGTTTGACCAAGATGGACTAGTCAACCCTTAGTTTTGACTTAATCACTAATTAGTCCTTAAGTGCTCATTATAAAGTTTAAGTGTTGTTTTGCATATTTAAGCATTGTTTAACTTAGTATTTTTGGGTTATTCGTCTTTTAGTACTCTATACTTTTTGGGCACAAGTATTTAGTACATTTATTGTTCAAATGTACGTATTTAGTATTTTTATACGGTTTCGTATTTGTACAAGTATACTCATCTCTTAAAGCCTATTTATACTTATTAAAATATTTTCAAACACCAAACAAATCGATGATAATTATAAAAATCATTTTTAACCTTATTAGGTATCATATTTCTCAAAACATAGAGTTTTACAAAAGTAAGTTTAAGTAATAACGAAATCGATAATATTATCAAGGATACTAAATGAGTCATTTTTCAAATGTTATTTTTAAGTTTCAATTTTCATACTCAACATACTTTTATAAGTTAAGTTTCCAGATATAAAGTCATTTTTCAAAAATAATAAGATTTATTATTTTTAACAAATTAAAAACTAAAACAGTACGATTTTCAATACTTTCTTTTAAATCGTTTAAAATACTTAAACGTCATTAAAGTAAACCAAAATTTTATTTTTGATACCTATACTTGTACATAACTTATACCCCGAAATTTAGATTAAAATACTTTATAAAAGTCCTTAAATAAAATATTCTTTCCAGATCTGACCCATTTTAGTACAAATTTTATAAATGAAAATATATATGATGGATTTATATGAAATTTGACATACACATCTTAGGCATCATCAGGAACGTAACATAACTTTTACAAGTCCAAATAAAACGTTTAACATCACGAAACATATCATTTTCTCAGACAGTACATAAAATCATTCAGTACCAGTTTACGAAATAAATCATTACTAAATATATATTTTCATAAAAACTTACTTTTCATATTTTTAACATGTTCTAGGCATTCAGATCTACAACTTTCATGAAGAAATCTAAGGCTAATTCGAAATATAATTTACACAGAAAAATCATGAACATACATCATACATCACAGAATCCATTTCACAGCATGTATTGTTAAGTGATAAATCAACAAATAGTTAACTTTAAACTTGGTGATCTAATGATTTAGTCCTAAACATGATGTTATATGTTAGTTAGAGTCTAAATACTATACTACGAGATTTGAGGGCGAAGAAAAGTTAGGTTACCTTAAGCATAAATAATCGATTCTACAACATATAAGAAAACGAAGATCGATGCTCCTTTTCTCTCGCTCCTCTTCATAAATTAGTTAGAATGACACAAAAAAATAAACTAAGTTAGTAGTTATACTATTAAATAAACTTGAAAATAAGTAGTATAAGATAAGAGAAAAAGGAATTAGAGCTCTTCAAAAAATGGTGGTTGAAACACCTTAAGAACTTGTGAAAACTTGTGTTGTTTTCTTTGGTTTTTTGAAGGGAGTTGAAGGAGGGTAAGAGATGGATGAATAAGTAAGATAAATGGAGTCCTAAGGCTGTTTATATGGAGTAATAGTCGTCCATTTGATGAAGGGAACAAAGGATAGACAAACAATTGACAATTGCTCAAAATGGCTAATCATGCTTTTGGAAGTACATTACCCTTTTTGGTGTTTTTGATTAGAAAAGCATTTTTTGACTCTTGGACCTCAAGGTGACGGTATGGGGTGTATAAAAATGATATTTTTGAGTTAATTTGGTTCCACAAAGGTTAGGAAAGAAGTACGGAAATCGAATGTCGAGAAACGATTCATCGGGTGACGATTTTCGTTGCAAAGGAGCTGTCCAGTACAATATTTTTATGATGAACTCATAAACTGAAATTTTGAATATCACCATTATGTAGATCTTGGAAAATTAATAAAGTTAGGCTTTTGAAACGCCTCAATCTGAGTTCGTAGAGAAAATAGGAACCGTTTTACGAAATCGCACAGAATTGCGATAACGATAGAAATTTCAGTTTTGTAAACACTGAAGTGAAATAGAAAGGTTCCAAAGGCACAAGAATTGAATATTACTATATAAAATAGTTTGTCGAGACTTGATTTATTAATATTAATCGTTATTATAAATAACTAAAATTGTCAAAGCACGGGGTGTTACATAGTGTCCATGTTTGACATTATCAAAGTGCATAATAAAAGTACAGGAACGTAAAGATTTGTTTAGACGACAACCTAGTGACGGTTCGACTTCGAGGCGGATCCTCCTAGCTCGTCCTGCGGTGATTCCGGCAGAGCTTCGCTACTATAGTCGGGGTTAGCTAGGCGAGCGCAGGTGCTCCTCGGTTCCGAGTGGAGTGCTCGAAGGTGAGAAGTAGCGTCTATTCACTTATCGGGACAACGATCGAGTGGATCATACTTAGGGTCGGAGTGCAACCTAAGTTAGAGAAGAAGAGGGAGAGAGCGAGTTGTGGAGAAGTAGTCACGAACTCGTTGGGATGTTGTCGAATGAATGAAATGAGGAGAGTATTTATAGTTGCTCGGGCAGTTCAAATCGCCTTCTAGGACGCCTGAGCTCAGGCGCACCAGGACTCAATCGCCTGGGGGCTTGCACATCAGTCTTGGAATGCCTGGCGTGAGGCAACTGGGATTTTGGTGATCCGATTTCGAAACTTTCCAAAACGGAGAAAATGCGTATAATATTTTCACTTGGGGATTAAGCTTCCCCATTAACCCTAGCGCGTCGAGCGCCGGGTGGGCTTCGTGTGCATCCAGAGGTGTACTCGGTTCGACGCGTTGACTCGGGTTTGACTTTGCATATTTCGGGGTCGATTCTGGATCCCGGTGTCGGAATTGACTATAATTAGTGTCGACGCGACCGTAATGACACGACTATGGATGTCATGATGTTAAATTAATTTTCCGGAGTAATTATTTGATCCGTTCTATAGAAAAACTATCTAAAACATTGTAATCTCGCATCGCGTTGCAGTCCGATCGTCATCGGGTGTTTGTCAGGCACCTCTGCAGCCACCAGGTAAAAATCTGGGTGTCTACAGTATCCCCCACTTTGACTGAGGCTTGGACAAGGCGAAAGTCAAAGTATAACCGCCAAGGTCAATCGAGGATTACGGCCTAGTGGCTGTCTGGTCGGGTCGTTTTAAGTTCGTTGGACTACGTATTTGAGGCTCGTCAGCCAAGGCTGAGAAATCATACCTGATATCCTCGCCTGCGGTTTGCTAGCTTGGCTTGGGTTTGTTGGTTTAGTAATTTCGGTTTTTGACATGGGCCTTTGCTTAATTCTTTATTGGTGTCTTAGTTTTGGTTTGATATCCTCGGCGGATGGTTGTGTCGATTTCGGTTTTGCTTTAGGTATTCCTTGGGTGGCGTGAATTGAATGCTTATGGACTCATTTTGGGTTGGTTTAATTGTTCTGAGTGCTACTAGGGACTCATTTAAAATTGAATTGAATTGAATTAAAATTGGATTGAGTGCTAACAGGGACTCATCCAAAATCGGATTTTGAGTGCTACCAGGGGTTCATTTAAAATTGAATTAAATTAAATTGAGTGCTACCAGGACTCGTTGAATTAAACTGAGTGCTACTAGAGACTCGTTTAAAATTGGTTTTGAATTTAATTGAGTGCTACCAGGGACTCATTTAAAATTGAATTGAATCAAGTGCTACTAGGGACTCGTGGAATTAAACTGAGTGCTACGAGGGACTCGTTTAAAATTGATTTTGAATTAAATTGACTGCTAACAGGGACTCATTTAAAATTGAATTGAATCGAGTGCTACTAGGGACTCGTTGAATTAAACTGAGTGCTAATAGGGACTCGTTTAAAATTTGTTTTGAAATAAATTGAGTGCTACCAGGGACTCATTTAAAATTGGTTTTGAGTGCTACAAGGGGCTCACTTAGATTGGTTTTGAGCGATACAAGGGACTCATTTAGATTGGTTTTGAGCTGATTTTGAGTGCTACCAGGGACTCTTTAATTTTGAATTGATTTGAATTGAATTGAATTGATTGACTTGAATTACCTTTAGAATGCATTGGGATTCAATTGAGTTTGTTACGCATTTCGGTACAAGTGGCCTCATTAGCTAGAGGTTTTCGTGTTCGTTTATTTTTTTTCTTTTTTTTTGCTGGTGTTGATTTCGATTAGAGGAGGTTTCGGGGCTTGCTTTATTGGTTGGGGGTAGTAAACTATCCCTCTCTTGCTTATTTTGCTTAGTATTGGAGGGTACATCTTGCGACTATTAGGTATCGCGTCCAAATTGTTTTCGTCTTTGCTTTAGGCTGTACGATCAAGCGCGGGTACCGAGATGATTAGGTGGGCTCCCGAGGGCCCTAGGTTAGATAACGACGAGGTCAAGGGTTGGATCGGGAATTTTTTAGAGCGTGAGGCTTACAGTGCGCCCCATGATCTGGTGAGCTCGTACATTACCGACTGAGAGGGTGGCGGTGGTAGAAGGTCGAGTGCCCAACACGCTAGAGCAGGATGCCCGTGTTTGGTTGTGGTACTTCCTAGGGTCGACCCACTTCTCGGATAAGGGCGAGAGGTTTAGTACTAGGATTTTGTCTTTCATGGCTGATCTAGATCAGGTGGGACGTTTTGATTAGGTGACCGCAATTTTCGCAGAGATGACCCGTTGCTTACAAGTCATGGTGAGGCCACTGAAGGTGTACTCCATATCAACTTTACCCATTGTGAGTCCAGGTGTTGTGCTGGAGGTTAGTTATTGTTTCTGTATCCTGGTTTTAGGATTTTGCTTAGCTCGGTCGGGTTTTGATGTTTTTGGGTTTTGTAGGCTTGGATTAACTTTTAGTTTCCTCGCTTGGCGCCTAAGACGGTACCTGCTCGTCTGGTTAGGTTTCCGAAGCTAATCGAGCAGAAGTTGGCTCAGGCTAAGAGCACGAGAGTCACTACTCGTCGGAGAATGTGCTGGTGAACCAGCTGCGCCTCAAGGATGTAAGTTTCCTTCTTACGGTTTGTTTTTACTTAGTAGCCCCCAAGTTAGGGCTATTAAAGTGTCGAGTTTGTTTAATTAGTTCGTGGCCCGTCCTTGGGCTGACTGTAATCCCCTATAATTTCTAATGCAAAACAGTGGCAGAATCACTGTCGAGTTGGGATTATATCACACTGATAACTAAATTTATTAAGTAAAGGTAAGTCAATACAACGGTCACTTTTTATAAAAGGGCTAAAAATTAAAATCCTCAAAGTGTATCAAAACCCAAAGCATAAATATTAAATCAGCAGCGCAAGATCAAATGCAGCTCGCTAGCTCACACCACCACCCGGAACATAGAATACTTGTCATGTTATAAACATAACAGCCACAATTCAGTGGGGAGTAACGACAACGTTCTCCCAGCCATATTACATGACATTAAAGCATAATTACTATTATATCAAAATAGTTCAAAATGGAAAACGTTTAAAACGATATAGTAAAATAATTGAAAATGATTGTCAACCTGCAAGTCAATATCAACCAATAATAATAATGGCGTTATAGATTGAATAAGTGCAACAGAATAGACTTTCACTAGGAGAATACTAAAACTAGCATTGAGAACTTAGTTCAAACAAATCAAACTTCGATCTCTAACTAGGCTACTCAACCATAATAGGACGGCGACTTATCAATGCGAGGTCCTAGCTTAAGTAAATATGCACACCCCTCCTGGAACACCAAGTGTGCCCAGTTCAACCCGACGGCGTCTTACATGCGAGGTACGAGCTTAAGGTCAAAATGAACATACACTCCTGGACAAGAACATGCCTAGTTCAACAACCAATGCATCCCGCTCGGATACACTAGCCTTATAGCTGATGGCAAAACGTATACTCTAGACTGTATTACTCTACCCGTACACTTTCCTTATTCCATAACACCAAAACAAAGTCATTATCAAAATTCAATAGGATTATAGTTCATTCTTAAAAGAGAAAGCTTTATGAAAAATATAGTTTTTCTTAAAATAATAACTTTCCAAAAGTAGGGAATTATTATAAATAGAAATCGATCAAAATAGGAGTTATATAAAATAGTTAATATTAGGCCTCGAGACGTAAACATTATATTTATTATAAAAATGTATAATTCATGATTAAAAGTCAACTAAAGTTAAAATTATTATTATTTTCAAAAAGAATGAAGTTTAAGTAATTAAAAGTATTTAAATAATAAATTTTCAGATTTTCCAGAATTGCACTGTCTTACTATAAAATTGGTAATTAAATCATTAAAAATTAAAACAACGTAAGATCAGTGGGGTTGAAAACTTTAGAAACTTAGCTACAACTTTTATTTCTAGATCAAATACAAATTCTAAATAACACATGGGGTTTTATTCGTATATTTATAAACTGTCAAAATTAGATACTCGATTCTATTTCTTTAATAAACGACATTTGGAAATTGATTTTAAATGAATTACAATTGGAAACATTAACTAGACTCTTCATAGTTTTTGTATGTAAATTACAAATATTAAATAAAAAGTTTAACATATGATTCAATTTAGATCTTATCACAACTGACAGAATCGCGGATTAACTTGACACCTGTTCATAAACAATTTATTGTAACCAAACCACTTAGAATTATTTTACGATATTAAATAGGCATAAATTAGACTTAAAATAAATAGTAGTCTCTTTTCAAAGTTTTTGGAAATAAAGTCTTTAAAACAGATTATTAAATCGCACAAAAACACTATCAGATTATGAAACATGCTGTAACTTTATCAAAAACAATAAAACTTTCGATTTGATAATTCATACTTTTAAAATCACGAAAATTATAAAATAAAATTATTAGGGGTATGTTTTAGTCTCAGCCTTATAATACTTTTTAATAATTAAAAGAAAGACTTATTCACAAATCTCGTAAAAACGATTTAAAATAACGAAACATGTGAAAACTTATGATTTTAAAGTTTTTGTTATTAAAAACGTGACATACATATACTGTCTAACAAAAATCTATCTAATTTCTATACATGCACCTACAACAATAATACCACATAATACCGAGTAACGTGTCAATGTTACCTTAATCGAGATCCGAATCAATAATATACTCGTCTTCGTCGAGGTTGCCGCGAAATCCTACAAAACAATATAAATATGGTATGGAACCCATATTAGCATAGGAACTCATCTCAAGATAGATTAGGGAATAGAAGAAACAAGTAGGAATTTCGGAGTACCCGAACTAGAGATGAAGAGTAATTAAATTACCCTGAATTTAGAACGAAACGAAGACTGAAAGATTGGGACTCAAAACTGTAACACCCGCTATTTTTCCTAAGCATTTTTATTCTTTCCTTTATGACTTCGTCATAACTCTGTCACTTTTCGGCCCTATGTTTCATCATTTTTTTCCCAAGCTTTATTTTCATTTTTGAGTCTAATGATACTTATTTTTATTTTTGAAGATTTTAATTCTTTTAAATCTATTTAATTGATTTTCTTCGTAAACTAATTATTTTTCCGCGAGGGATTCTACTTATCTACGAATTAACGTTTTAAAGCTCGGATTTAAGTTATTTCTTTTCCTACAAATGTATAAATATATTTATATAATATTTTCAACTAATAATTATTTTTGTTTACGGAAATTTAGCCATTAAAGATTTTATTACGAAGTTTCATAAATAATTGTTTTCTAACGCGAGGTTTACTCGAATTGCTTTAAAATACTTTTAACGATTTTACGATTCTTTTTTTTTTATCAACTTACAAATTATTTGGGACCTTTTCCTCTTGTGTTGGACCGACACGCCTCCTTGTCACACCCTTACTACATTTTTCTTTATACGTTCCGTTTTATTACGTTAAAACGTAAAGATAATGCTTTTCTTACCCATTTATTTGACAAATTATTGAACAAACTTTTCATACTCCCTTTCCTCTCTTTTGGCCAGCTTTATGAAGGGAGTGTAGCATAGTTTTCATCAAAAGTTTTATTAACATTCATGCTTAAAACCATCCATTTTCCATTCATTCATTTTGCTAATTAAACAACAAAAAAATTCCTTCATTCTTCTCTCTTCGCCATGGCATGCAGCAGCCTCTCAAGGCTAATTCTTGTCTCAAATCGAGTCATAATCATCTCATTTTCATCATCAAATTAATCGTTATTCCGATCCCTTCGTTAACGTAATAATCGATGTTATTTTCGATCGTTATTTACTTTAATTCTTTTAGTTTTTCTTATGGTATTTTTGTACCATGCTTTTCTTGTGTTGAAGGATTTTTGAATGATCCCGAAGCCGACGAATTTATAATCGACTCGAATTTGGGTTAGAGGTAACGTCAATGTTACTCGGTATTTCATGATTTTAATTGAGTATTTGCATGTATATATTTTTATGTTTTATTTTGGCAATATATGTATGTCATGAAATCTGGAAAATTATTAAAAGTTGAAAATTTGTATGATTCGGTATTTTTATCGCTTTTACGAGATTAACGATTAAATCGTCATATTAATTTGTAAAATCGTAATATTCGGCCTAAACATGTAATATATATTTATATTCTGTAAAAATGATGTTTTTGATGATTTTTAATAATTTAGTATTTTTTTTGATATTTTAGTTATCGATTATTGAATTATTACCGTTTACGGACAAAAACGATTAAAAGCCGATTTTTAGTTCTAGTACTTAAACATTTTATTTTAATCTAATTTTTGACTTGGTGAAACTTTCTGGTGAAATAGAATTTTATGAATTGTTTCATAATTTTTCGGAATTGTTAAGTGGATGAATTAATTAATCACTTTAAATCATCGTTTATCGTTAAAACCGTGTTTGTCGTTTAAATTCTCGATTTCTAGTTTTTGGTTTAAATCTGGAAAAAATTATGATTCTGATGATTTCATATTAAAATATAATTTTATTATTTTTAGTGCCTTAATAAATGTTCGGAACGATAAGTTTTATTAATGGAATCGTTAATTGTGAAAACGGGTTTTAAAGACGGTTTTGACGGGATTTATTAAATCTAGAATTTTTGGAAATCTGGAAAAAAGGTAGATTCTGGAAAATCATGATTTTTAGGTTTAACCATAATTTTTGGATATTAATACTTAAATCGTTTTGTAATTACTATTTTTATTAATCGTTATTGTCGAGATTGGACGATTAACGAGAAAACGCTTTAAAAACCGAGTTTTAGAATTCTGGAAAATTTTCTTTTCTGGACAGAATGTCCATAAATATATTTTAACTATTTTACATAATTTTTGTACATTTATTAAAGTCTTTAATTAATAAGTATTGATTTTTGGACAAATTGTGATTTATCGTTAAAATGCTTCGTCTTACCTAAAAGAATTATTTTTCCAGCAATTTTGAAAGTATTTAAATCTGAAACTTTAAGAGTTAAATCATCCCTTAACATACTCTAAATATATTTGTTGTTTAATTAAATAAAGACGTTCAAATATTTAATTTGATGTTTGCCGTAAAATCCTATTTATAATTTTATTGTCGAAACTAATAATAATTAGGGAATTTTAGCTTTTTAACTTTTGAAAACACCCTAATTAGTAATATTAGAATATTTAAGACATTTTTTAATCATTTTATAACGTTTATACGATATTTTAATAATTTCATAAAATTAAATGTTCACTTTGGTAATTAATATCGTTAAGGCCGAAAGTATTAGTTTTATAAATCTATATCGTTTACTAAAAATGTGATGTTAGTATAAACTAATATTTTTGCTATTTTGATATGATGCTATTTTTGGTAAAGTTTCTAAAAATAGAAGTTTCCTAAAATAGAAAGTTTTCTCTTTTGGAAAATGATCCTTTTCTTTTTGTTCTCTTATTATTTATAATGATTATATCTTTTATATATATCGATAATGGCTTGTTTTGGAGTTATGGAATAAAGTCAAGTGTGGGGTTAGAGTAATAATCTGGGGTGTACGTTTTTGTCATCAGCTATAAAGCCGGTGTGCCCATTTGGGGCACATTTGGTCGTTGAACTGGGCGTAGTTTCGCCCAGGAGAGTGTGCATTGTGCCCTTAAGCTAGATATCGCATCGTGTTAGTCGCCGTCAGTTGAACTGGATACATTTGGTATCCAGGAGGGGTGTATACTACTTAAACCAAGACCTCACTGCACGCAGTCCTGTTATAGTTGAGTTGCCTAGTTAGAGACTGGATTCTGTTATGAGTTAAGTCTACAGTTCTCGAAGCTAGTTTCCAGTATTATCCTAGTGAAAGTCTAGCCTTGTGCACACTGATCGAATTTCCATAACGCCATTTCGATTATTTTATTTATTATCGATATAAATTGGTTTGCAGGTTGGCAAATATTTTTATGTTTATTCGGAAACCCTTTTGATTAATATGTTTTACGCTAAAGCTTATTTTAATATGTTGTTTTACTGTTTTCCATTTTCACTATTTTTCCTATATTAGTAATTACTGTTTTAAAATCCTGTTATACGGCTGGGAGAACGTTGGCGTTGCTCCCCACTGATTGTGGCTGTTATGTTTTAACATGGCAGGTATACGTGTTCCGGGTGTGGGCTAGCGAGCAGTGTGGATCCTGCTTATCTATTTTAAAAATTATGTTTTGTGGATTGTTAAACCCCTTTGTGGATTTAATTTTGGTCATTTTATTTAAGGCCTATTGTTTGACTTTACCATTTTAATTTTACTAAAACATAGTTACAGCGTGTTATAATCTCGACTCTACAGTGTTTCCGCCACTGTATCGCGTTAGAATTTCTAGGGGATTACAGTTGGTATCAGAGCATCACTGCTCCCAACGCTTACACCTGAAATTAGGGAAAATACCAGTAAATTATTTAAACAGTAAATAAAAATATTATTAGAGATGGGTAGAAACAAATAAGGACTTAACTGTTAAGATTATCTGTTTCTGAACTCAATGATTAGCATTGAATATTTGTTGCTTTTGTGGGAAGAAGACGAATGAACAAGATATTGATAGGATGCTGCTCCAGATCTGGACAAGACCTACTTAGAACTCTCAACGCCTGCTGACTCGAGTGGACAACTTGGTGCTCCAAGAAAGATGCCGATGGTGATTTTTAGCTCCAGTTCAGTTTACTTAAGCTACAGGCCAGATGATCAAGAGTAGATTCCTGTTCCATGATGTCGCAGTAGATCGAGATGGAGCGACCGAAGACTTACGTGCTCGTTCCTCTACCAGAAGATGAAGTAAGCCATTTGGATCCCGCGTGAACTCTGGAGGCCCGAAGATTCTCCTCTGGTTCAAGAAATTAGTAATATAGTATCATCGACTCTTTTCTTCCTTCCTCTACTTCTTCTAATTCTTCTCTTTTATATTCTTTTCTTCAACCGCTTGGTGAATCCTTGTTATATTCTTCTACTCTACCATCTTTCTCTTGAGATTCTTTGGCTAGACCAATTTCCGTCTCAGTGAACCCCGTGAAAGGATATAGATGTTTGAGGTTTAGTAAACCCTTGTTACCTATGGCTTGAGGGTTGTGAGTTATACCTTGTTATCTATCTTAGTAAGCTTTTGAGGATCGATTTGAATGATAAATTGTCAATTAATGGAATTAGGTTGGTACTTTGGACTCTGAACCTTGGGTTATAGGTTACTTGATTATTTGGAGGACTTAGAGTTGAATATATTTTGGGGTAGTAAGAGTATATCGTATTTGATGGATACCTAGTACCTAATTTAACCTAGAACCGAACCAAGTGTAGCTAATAATAGAATTTTGGGATTCCTACCTAAATGTTATTTGATGGATGCATCGGGAATATTTGGGATCATAGAGTACTGTTTAAATTGTTACCCTGAGTGTTGTGGTACCATCGAAGGTTTTCATTAATACCGTTAGAAATTTTGGTTAACATAGATTACCCGTGTTTCTTAAGGATTAGATCGTTAATCGTTGGTTAAGGTTGTAACATGTGAACTTTGGAGTTGAGTGATCTAAATTGAATAAATTGTTGTTAACCTTGAAAAGAAGAAACATATTGTCATTAGAGGTTGGATTTATCGCGTTGTTTTGAGGAACACTTTGATGTCAATCATCTTAATGGATTTATAGTTCAGAACCTTAGACCAACGAGATTGTGGCTTCGTTGAGTTATTAAATATTTTGTGGTTGCACCATTACGATTAAAAATTTGATGGACTTCGTAGAAACATTAATCGAATGATGTGTTTGAAGACGTGAGTGTTTGCGCCATTACCTATAGGTTTGAGCGTGTTTGAGGATTTATTGTACTTCCCCAACTTCTGTACTTGTGGTACTTGACACCAAACAATTTATTGTGACCAAACCACTTGGAATTATTTTACGAAATTAAATAGGCATAAATTAGAGTTAAAATAAATAGTAGTCACTTTTCAAAAATTTTGGACATAAAGTCTTTAAAACAGATTATTAAATCGCACAAAAACACTATCAGATTATGAAACATGCTGTAACTTTATCAAAAACAATAAAACTTTCAATTGGATAATTCATACTTTTAAAATCACGAAAATTATAAAATAAAATTATTAGGGGTATGTTTTAGTCTCGGCCTTATAATACTTTTTAATAATTAAAAGAAAGACTTATTCACAAATCTCGTAAAAACGATTTAAAATAACGAAACATGTGAAAACTTATGATTTTAAAGGTTTTGTTATTAAAAACGTGACATACATATATTGTCTAACAAAAATCTAATTTCTATACATGCAACTACAACAATAATACCACATAATACCGAGTAACGTGTCAATGTTACCTTAATCGAGATCCGAATCAATAATATACTCGTCTTCGTCGGGGTTGCCGCGAAATCCTACAAAACAATATAAATATGGTATGGAACCCATATTAGCATAGGAACTCATCTCAAGATAAAGTAGGGAATAGAAGAAACGAGTAGGAATTTCGGAGTACCCGAACTAGAGATGAAGAGTAATTAAATTAGCCTGAATTTAGAACGAAACGAAGACTGAAAGATTGGGACTCAAAACGGAGTCTTTGGAGGTAAAAAAAAGAGCTTCTACTGCAAATGGAAAGCAATGCAAGCAGCCTTGTTTATATATATATATATATATATATATATATATATATATATATATATATATATATATATATATATATATATATATATATATGTATGTATGTATGTATGTATGTATGTATGTATGTATGTATGTATGTATGTATATGTATATATATATATATATATATATATGTATCTATATATATGTATGTATATATATATGTATGTATATATATATGTGTGTATATATATATATACATATATACATATACATACATACATACATATACATACATATATACATATACATACATACATACATACATACATATACATATATATATATATATATATATATATATAGAGAGAGAGAGAGAGAGAGCAAAGATCAAGTGAGTCCTCTTTTCATCTTTGAGTCCGTAAGTCCTAATTACAACCATTGATTTAGAGGGAGATGGATGGTGGTGATTGATTTGAGTAATAAAAGAAGTAACTGACATATATGGTAAAAATATATGAAATCTCTCTCTTCCCTTAATTCTCTCTACAGAATCTTCCTCTCTCTTCCCATACACATTATCTCATATTCTCATAATTAAAAAAAATTCATTCAAAACTCACCCGCCCAACTACTGTACAACCTTTCACCCTTCATCTTCATAATTATTTCCTCTTCATAATTTTCAATCGTCATCTTCATAAGCTTCAAAATTTCTTCTTCACAAGCTTCAAAATTCAAAAATTGTTGCAGTCATAATCAGTTCAATCCCTTCAACTATACCCAAGGAACGCTTCAATCATCTTTCTATGATTAGGGTTTACGAAATTTTCAGAGTTTTCACCTTTTTGTGTACTAATTAGTGATTGCATATTGTCATCTGATTATTCGACTTACATTGAATTTGATTATTACTAATGGAATAACGCTGTTAAATTCTGTTACACTGACTAAGTGTTCCTGCTACTCTAAGGAACGACTGGTGTTACTATGAGAGTGAATGATGTTAACCTACAATACAAATCTGGTCTCATAATCAGTGTGTTACAGCGACACATTGTAGCTGTTACTTTAACGATTAAATGATGTTACTCTAAGTGATGAATGATGGTATTTTCATAATGGTGGTTAAACAACGCTGTTTTCATCAGTTACTTTGACGCATTATATATGTTACTTCAAGGAACGAATGTTGTTACTTTGGTAATGAATAGTTCTAACCTAAGAAAGAAGGTTGTTAACCCGCATTACTGTGTTACTCTAACGCAGTGTAGCTGTTACTTTAACGAACAAATCATGTTACTATAAGGAATGATTGTGCTTAATCTAAGAATGAATGGTAAACAACGTTAATATCCTCAGTTACTTTTATGCATTATATATATCTGTTACTCTAAGGAACGAATGGTGTTACTCCAATACATCTGAGATGTTACTCTAATCAACAACACATGTATTAAATAAATATAGAGTTAACTGCAACGTTGCACATCATTATGTGTAAAAAATATGTAAAAAATCAGTTATTCATGTAAACCCACAAAAAAAACAACTTCGAATCCGCAAGCCAGCGCGTAGATTTTATAAAATTCCATCGCCTCATCGATTGTTCTGAATACTTGCCCCATATACGGAGTGAATGCCTCACCCACATCTCTGCACCATTCTTGTGCATTCACTTCTTTGTCA
Organism: Agrostemma githago; assembly: GCA_958450325.1. Classification (NCBI taxonomy): domain Eukaryota; kingdom Viridiplantae; phylum Streptophyta; class Magnoliopsida; order Caryophyllales; family Caryophyllaceae; genus Agrostemma; species Agrostemma githago. The sequence continues at coordinate 57,556,411 of OY288241.1, forward strand.
ATGCTATCTGCAAAAAAAAAAGAACGTTACGCCCATGGAACATATGTGTTACTTTAACTCATAAGTTGTGTTACTCTAACTCGTAAAGCAAGTTATTTCAACATCAGCGACAAAAACTTTTTTCAATGTTCACAGTGTGTCACTCTAATTAAAATAAGGTGTTACTGTAACTTAGAACGTATGTTACTTCAACGCCGTGTCTGCTTAATCTATGATGACGGTATTCTAACCAAAACATTAATAACTAAATCCGATGACATGTTACTCCAATGCTTCAAACGTGTTACTGTAATACATTAGGTATGTTATTCTAATGATGATGACTCGTTATTCTAAATTCTTTGTTACTCCAATGCCTTACAGTAACAGATGACAATAACTAAAGTAACAGATAAAGTGCATTAAAGTAACACGAGATTAAATTAACAGAAGATGCCTGTACACAGGTGTTAGACATTAAAATAACAGATGATCTGTATTAAAGTAACATATTTTGTTCATTACAATAACTCCATATATATAATTGTGCGAAAAAATCATATAATCATCAGATCTTTAATAATATGATGTTTCCATACTATAAACGTAAAATCTAATAATATGGAGCATCTTAATGACTTTCATGGCAATGAAAGCATAACAATTGATGAAAATTATAAAAAACCTAAACAATAATCCGTGAAGATTATGAAAAACCTAAATAATAAACATAATAACCTGGAATCTATACTAACACGAGAGCAATGAACCATTGATATAAAAATATGATGAATGAAATGAATACAATTGACGCAAAACATGAATACAATTGACGCAATATCGGAATTCACCTTTTTTGTGCTTCACGAATTGCTTATCAACCGTTGATGAAGATGTCGCGATCATTGAATCCATAGTAACGGGTTGTCGATCACAAATTGAATGAATGAATGAGCGTGATATTGGAAGCATTTTTTTTAGGTTTGATGAACGTGAATGAATGAATGAATGAATGAATGAATAATGAACGTGATATTATTGTTTCCTAAAATTATGGGAGTTATTTTAGGATGCAGTATCTTATTTTATTTTTATTTTTTTAATGCAAAAATTAGATTGAATCTTGTCCATCCATCCTCATCTCATTCAATGGATGAGATGAGGACTTAGGGACTCATATATAGAGAAGGACTCATAAGAGCCTTACTCTATATATATATATATATATATATATATAGAGCAAGGATCAAGTGAGTCCTCTTTTCATCTTTGAGTCCGTAAGTCCTAATTACAACCATTGATTTAGAGGGAGATGGATGGTGGTGATTGATTTGAGTAATAAAAGAAGTAACTGACATATATGGTAAAAATATATGAAATCTCTCTCTTCCCTTAATTCTCTCTACAGAATCTTCCTCTCTCTTCTCATACACATTACCTCATAATTAAAAAAATTTCATTCAAAACTCACCCGCCCAACTACTGTACAACCTTTCACCCTTCATCTTCATAATTATTTCTTCTTCATAATTTTCAATCGTCATCTTCATAAGCTTCGAAATTTCTTCCTTACAAGCTTCGAAATTCAAAAATTGTTGCAGTCATATTCAGTTCAATCCCTTCAACTATTAGGGTTTACGAAATTTTCAGAGTTTTAACCTTTTTGTGTGCTAATTAGTGATTGCATATTGTCATCTGGGTATTCGACTTACATTGAATTTGATTATTACTAATGGAATAACACTGTTAAATTCTGTTACACTGACTAAGTGTTCCTGTTACTCTAAGGAACGACTGGTGTTACTATGAGAGTGAATGATGTTAACCTACAATACAAATCTGGTCTCATAATCAGTGTGTTACAGCGACACATTGTAGCTGTTACTTTAACGATTAAATGATGTTACTCTAAGTGATGAATGATGGTATTTTCATAATGGTGGTTAAACAACGCTGTTTTCATCAGTTACTCTGACGCATTATATATGTTACTTCAAGGAACGAATGTTGTTACTTTGGTAATAAATAGTTCTAACCTAAGAAAGAAGGTTGTTAACCCGCATTACTGTGTTACTCTAACGCAGTGTAACTGTTACTTTAACGAACAACTCATGTTACTATAAGGAATGATTGTGGTTAATCTAAGAATGAATAGTAAACAACGTTAATATCCTCAGTTACTTTTATGCATTATATATATATATCTGTTATTTTAAGGAACGAATGGTGTTACTCCAATACATCTGAGATGTTACTCTAACCAACAACACATGTATTAAATAAATATAGAGTTAACTGCAACGTTGCACATCATTATGTGTAAAAAATATGTAAAAAATCAGTTATTCATGTAAACCCACAAAAAAAAACAACTTCGAATCCGCAAGCCAGCGCGTAGATTTTATAAAATTTCATCGCCTCATCAATTGTTCCGAATACTTGCCCCATATACGGAGTGAATGCCTCACCCACATCTCTGCACCATTCTTGTGCATTCGCTTCTTTGTCAATGCTACCTGCAAAAAAATAAACAACGTTACGCCCATGGAACATATGTGTTACTTTAACTCATAAGTTGTGTTACTCTAACTCGTAAAGCAAGTTATTTCAACATCAGCGCCAAAAACTTTTTTCAATGTTCAGTGTGTGTCACTCTAATTAAAATAAGGTGTTACTGTAACTTAGAACGTATGTTACTTCAACGCCGTGTCTGCTTAATCTATGATGACGGTATTCTAACCAAAACATTAATAACTAAATCCGATGACATGTTACTCCAATGCTTCAAACGTGTTACTGTAATACATTAGGTATGTTATTCTAATGATGATGACTCGTTATTCTAAATCCTTTGTTACTCCAATGCTTTACAGTAACAGATGACAAGAACTAAAGTAACAGATAAAGTGCATTAAAGTAACACGAGATTAAATTAACAGAAGATGTCTATACACAGGTGTTAGACATTAAAATAACAGATGATCTGTATTAAAGTAACATTTTTTGTTCATTACAATAACTCCATATATATGTTTGTGCGAAAACATCATATAATGATCAGATCTTTAATGATATGATGTTTCCATACTATAAACGTAAAATCTAATAATATGGAGCATCTTAATGACTTTCATGGCAATGAAAGCATAACAATTGATGAAGATTATAAAAAACCTTAACAACAATCCGTGAAGATTATGAAAAACCTAAATAATAAACATAATAATCTGGAATCTATACTAACACGAGAGCATTGAACCATTGATATAAAAATATGATGAATGAAATGAATACAATTGACGCAAAACATGAATACAATTGACGCAATATCGGAATTCACCTTTTTTGTGCTTCACGAATTGCTTATCAACCGTTGATGAAGATGTCGCGATCATTGAATCCATAGTAACGGGTTGTCGATCACAAATTGAATGAATGAATGAGCGTGATATTGGAAGCATTTTTTTAGGTTTGATGAACGTGAATGAATGAATGAATAATGAATGAATGAACGTGATATTATTGTTTCCTAAAATTATGGGAGTTATTTTAGGATGCAGTATCTTATTTTATTTTTATTTTTTTAATGGAAAGATTAGATTGAATCTTGTCCATCCATCCTCATCCCATTCAATGGATGAGATGAGGACTTAGGGACTCATATATAGAGAAGGACTCATAAGAGCCTTACTCTATATATATATATATATATATATATATATATATATATATATATATATATATATATATATATATATATATATAAGGAGAAGGGAGAAGTAGGAGATTGGCTAAGATCAAATTCTGGAATTGGAATAGGAGTCGAAAGCTAATACACAATTAGGGACAATTGGTATTCTTTTAGAAGACGGACAAGATGTATCAGTTCTTGAAATTCATAAAACGGATTAATTAAATCTTAAAAGTCGAGCGTAAAAGATTACAAAATAGAATGCGGGTTCAAGGAGAAATCGGGTCAAAATTGCATTAGAAAAGAATTAGGCCCAAATTGCGAAACGAGCTAAAAATATTATTTTGTTGTAAATTTGAATTTCGGGCCAAGGTTGATGTTAAATAAAAATAATTAGTTGACTCGAGAAATCAAATGGGTCAATCTCGAGTTTAAAACAAACGTTTGTAATGAAATGAAGTCCCACAAAGAATCAATAAATAATTTTCAACGAAAACGAATTAAATTGATTTCTCGAAAATACAAATATGATTATTTGACGCAAGTTTGATAAAAATGATTTTCGAGGAAAAACCGTAAACATAATTAAAATACAAACAAAATTTTAATTTATAAAATCAGGGGTGTTACACTGACCATGAGGCCAGGTCTGCCCGAGTATGTGGGGCTGGAGTTGAGACCTAGGAGCTACAAGAAGATCCCCCTTTCTGCGCTATTTCGCCCGGTGTGGTATCTGGGCGAGCGGTTGGTGCGTCAGTGTTTATATGACGAGTTCAGGGTGTCGGTTGATCCTCCCCAGACTATGTTTAGACCACCGACCGTCGTAGAGGTCCGCGAGGGTATGGATGGAGAAGGAGGTGATGCACTACTGGTGCCCGGCGCCTCCTATCTATCTCACTTCTGCCAGCGGCTAGCTTGCCACCGCCTTGTGGTGAGTATTTGGTTTTGAGTTTTATTATTTATTTTGTCCTATGGTTTAGTGTTTGCTGGTATTTTTGAACGGTTCGCTTTTCCTTCAACTCGCCGATCCGGCTGATGTTGTTCAGCCCCCAGACTTACCCTTGACACTACTCAGGGTCGATGCGGCTGGAGTAGCCTTTACAGAGCGTTTTCCCCCGTGTTTCGCTTATGAGATGGACGCTATGATGGAGTGGCGTGACCGGGTATATCGGGTAAGTTTCAGGATTTGTCTTGAACTCGGTTCTCGAGGGTAAGATTTTGTTTGACTAATTTTTTTGGTTTTCTCTCTTATGTTTCGTCGTCCTCCCATCAGCGGTTGTGGCAGGCCGCCAACTGCTTTCGGGCCTATTCATCGAGGGTCTCCCGTGATGCTTCGGGGCCTCGATCGGTGAGTATGCGTACCTGGGGTTGGCTTTCTAGACTAGTTGCGCTTTTCCCTAAAGTGTGGGTGTATTTTCAGGATATTCCGGATGTGGTGAGGCAACTGAAGACTCGGGTGACCGAGCTCGAGGCGGAAGAGGCCAAGTTGTTGTCACTCCTGCGATCTCGGGAGAATGAGATTACTCGGCTCAAGGAGCGGTTGGCCCAGACTCATGGCGAGACCTTGGTGCAGGGTGAGGCTAGGTTAGGAGCTGAGGTGGAGAGGAGGGTTGAGGATAAGGTTGAGGGTCATGCTACGGGTGGTACTAAGGATGAGGGAGGAATTCCCGAGACTGGTACGCTAGATATGCTGTCGGGCATGGATGGTTCCGATTCTCCTCTCCCTGATATGGAGGATTTAGGTTTGGATGACGACTTTGGTGGGCTCGTGATAGCCATTGGCGCAGCTTCTAGGGGTCCTCCCCATTTTATGAACTCGGTTTGTGTTCGGATTTTTATAATTTGTATATTTTAGACTTTTAGTATTTAGATTGATTTGTTAGTCTTGCATTTTGTTTTGATTTTGAAATGTTAACTTAGATTGACAAGTACTCGCTTCAAGTTCGGTTTGTTTGCGATTTTGTCGTAGCTTAAGACGTTAAATGCGTTAGAATTGCGTGGGAGTACGAAAACGATATTTGGAATTCATAGAATGCGTTAGTTTGAGCCGGGAGTTGGATCAAGTAGTATGTTGGTTAAAATGTTTGACTCGAGATGTGTAAAATGTAAGAAATGCTTTGTAGTTAAAGTGCTTCGACCAAACAGGTGTTCAGTGCTGGGAGATAAGTGTAATCGTCTTGACAGTAATATTTAAAATACCACTTTTAAAAAAGTAGACCGCTTTTCATACTTTGAAGTTGGTACCGTACTGGGCCGCAGACGCGAATTGACGATGGCATTCAAAGTTACAACACGCCTAGGTGGGGGTAGTTTATCCCCCTAAAAAGAAAATAAAAAAATGCCTAAGTCTGGTGGATCTGATGGGCGAAATGTACCCTACGTGTGGACCTGTTGCTCATGCGTGGGTATTTTGGCTTTCGGAAAGGGTTTTAGTGACTTTGGGAGGTCGTTCCCAGTCCGGGGTTGTCAGGGGTGATTGTTGGGGTAAAACGGGGCTGATGCCATAATTTTCAAGTACTATGGAGGCTGATGTCTTAGGGTCCAAACTCCTGGGTCGGGGTTTCCGAGTCGCCTGGGTTCGGGCGGTTTGGTATTTGGGCGCCTGGGTTTAGGCGGCCCGATTCTTGTTTATGAAAATTTTCGTAGTTTCCTAATTGTTGTGGGATTAGGGCTATATATGCGGGTTATGGGTACTTGATTTAGACATACTAAACTACCCATAGTGTGTCTATAGCTTCCTTGTATTATTTTGAGTCATGTCAGGTTCCGGGAATCTCTTAACCGAGTGGATGGGTCGTTTTAAGAAAACTGACCTCGAGGTTTGTCCAAGTGACGGTTTGTCCATGGTTATTGCGTTAAGGCAGGTTAAGGTACAAGATGACTTCTTGTTGGCGTGTTCTAGTTTTTGAGATGTTAAGAATCATGTCTTTGCGTTCCTTGCAGGTAAGGTTTGTCCCCTTCCTAAGGAGCTAGATGTTATAGGCGGGTGGTGTTCAGTTCGACCATGTCTACCCCTAGGAGATGAAACTTTTGAGGAACAGTTTCGCCGTTTTTTGGATCTTTCTTCGCTAGAGGAAGCTAAAGTTTTCTTCGGGGAAGATGATATCGACAGAGTTACTTTTTAGGACGTTATCACATAAGGGTTTCCGTGATATTTCACTTCTAGCTTGTAAACGGGCTTTTAACATTGCGGTGGCATGTTATTATCTCTTCGAGGATGCGTTAGTGCATGACGGTTGGGGTAATCCCTGGGTTTTGGATGTTGTAATGGGGATGCAACATGGGCGGTCACCCTCTCTACTCATTCTGGGGGAGCTTATCCTAGGTCTTGACGCGTGTGCCCGGATGCTCCGCGCTCCTTTTCGGGGTTCTAAGATCATTTTGCAGGTATATATAGGGGTGCTATTTTTCCTTTTTTGAAACTTGCCTTAGTTCGAAAGAGTGACATTGTGTTGTGGTTTGTGCAGGTTTGGTTGCAAGAGAGGCTTGGTTTTGTCGACCCTCCTCGGTCCGTTAAGGGCTATAGCTATAAAGGCTTTAGGGTCCTAAGATGGTGCAAGCAAGGAATGATGGTTATACCGAAGAAGGATGACATTCCTGCTTGGCTAGTGGGCGAGTGGATATCAGGTGGACAGTCCCGTGGTGGCATATTAGTGGAGAGGTAGGGTTTCCCTTCTCATCCTCGACTCAGCTATGCAGATGTTATCTTTAAGGGATTCGATTTATATTTATGTGAGCGAATTGTCGCCAAATGGGGGTTAGGTCAGCCATTTCGGAGGTTACTATGGGCGTTCGTAAGTCTAACCTGGGGACAGAAAGTTCTCTTGGGGAATTTAGGATGTCTTGGGGACAGAAGTTTTCATGTCCTATTGATATAGAAAGCGCTCGACGGACCGACATTACTTCTTTCCAGCGGGGAGTTTGTGAGTACCCGTCAGGAGAGAGCAAGTCGAAAATTAGGAAGACCGCGATGCTAGAGGATAAGGAGGCGACTCAAGGCAACGTCACTAAGTGCTTGACCAAAGACAGCATTACCGATCCTAGTGCCGTCAGTTCATCTATACGGGCCAAGACAGACGAGGCCCATATTGAAAATGTGAATGATGAGGGGAAATATGATTGGCTGGGCTCACCTTTGGCTAGGGTGGTGGAAAGTTTTGTGATGAGGGATAGGTGGTGAAGGACCCGAACAAGCACACTCGAACGGCAAGTAAAGGGGAAAGTTGGACTGGTAGAGCCCAACAGTTTTGTACTATGTTCTATTAATTGATATTATGTGGCCTATTAGTACTAGGTTTTGTAGAGTTTTGACACGTTGTCATCTTCCGGGGTAGCCGGATTTTGGGATGCTCGATGTAAAACACTTCGACAAAGGCTCGATTTAACTGATTTTTTTTAATGAGAAGCACATTTTCTTTTGTGGTGGCTCGCAACTCGATTCTTCATTTTGTCCGCAGCGCCCTTTTGGTTTTCACTCCGTCCTCGGCTCACCTTTTAGTTTGTCTTTTTTTGCCCTTTTTTTTCACGGCTCGCAACTCAATTCTTTATTTTGCCCGAAGTGCCCTTTCGGATTTTCACTCCGTCCTCGGCTCGTCTTTTTTAACGACGGCTCACAACTCATTTCTTTATTTTGCCCGGGGCGTCCTTTCAGGTTTTCACCTTGTCCTACGGCTCGTCGTTTGTGCTTCGTCATTAAAATCACTCGTTAATCGGAACATAGGGGGGGTTCCGATTTGCATGTGAATCAAATAATCGATTTTGCTACTTTTGTTGGTTGTACCCTTGGAGGGGTTGCCTACGTATCCGTGTTTAAATGGAATCAAACCATGTTCATAGTTCACAATAGAAGTGAGTGATTTTGCTTTAGACTCGTTATGCCAATTATCGATGTGAGATGTTTAGATTATATTACATGGGTTTTCACCCTATTTTAAAAACTCAGATGAAGTGATCAGGTGTGACCCCTTAAAAGCGACAATTACCGAGATACCGCGTTTAGGTCAAGGCGACTGGTTTGGGTGGTTTTGGAATGTGGAGCTAGGTAGTAAGTGGTTATGATGGATCAAAATCTGGAGCTTGATTTTTGTGGAGTTAGGGCTATGGGCTAAGGTTTCGTAATGTGGTAGGAAAGGGGAAGTTGAGTAAAAATGACTCAGACTTCAATTGGTGGGATGTAAATTACGTGGGATCTGATTTCCATGTCTGGCCCTTACGGTTGGGATTATCTTATTGAGCTTGAATCCTCAAAATTCTGGACTGTCTCCTAACAAGTGTCTCGGGAAGGTCTTAAGGGTTGTAATGGAGGGAGGCTAGTATTTGGGTGCTAGTTAACTAGTCTGTTCATTTTTCTTTTTCTTTTTTTTGCTTGTTGTTCGGACTTTGCATTTGAAGTCGAGTTGAATGATTGGGGGTTTGATCTAGCATGTTTTGTATGTGTTTATGACGGAGAATTATGCTAGATTCGATGATGAAACGTGCGGATTTAGAGAGGAAATCGTCTAATTGGTTTTATCCAAGAAATTGTGCTTTATTGAAGAAAAGACGGTTTTTAGAGCTCTAATTCCTTTATGTGTGATCTGTGCTCGAGACGGAGAGTACGAAGAACAAGCCCAACAAACCGAGTGAAAAGTCAAAGCGTAACTTGGGATTGAAGACGGAACTACTTCGGGTTCCGTGTTAACTTAATTATTATTTATTATTATATTATTATTAGAGTTAGGAAATTACTAGACTTTCCTATTATTATTATTATTATTTTTAGACTACATATTATTAGTATTAGGAATATCATATTCATTATACATCATACTAATTCACGTTACATTGACAACAAGAGAAGAGTAGAAAAAACCCTAATCATGTGTAACTAATCTTCCTTCTCGGATCAAAGATTTGAAGCTTTCTAGTTAATTGATTGTGAGACTTTCTTAATCCTTATTTAATTATTTGAGTATTGTTTATTCCTTGTGCTAATTTTATGATTGTTGTTTGTTTAATCTTTTTGGCCAATTGATTATTTCAATCTTCAATCTATTGCAATTCTTTGTGTTTGAATCCGTAATTGTTCAATTCACTAGATAAAGTTGCAACCTTTACACCTTATTATTTGTATACGTTTCATCGTAATTGGGTAAAAGGAGGAATAAACATATAATTCGAACCAACAACCGCGTGTGTTAAAGGTCGTTATTTCTATTGATTTGTTCATATCGTTCATGCTGTTATTGAATTAAATCTAGACGCGTGAATTAGGTTGTTCAATAATTAGTAGGGATGTCAACGGGTCGGTTTCGGATCGGGTGGAGCCTCACCCGAATCCATCTCCCGAATCCGCATACTCCACCCGATCCATCCGTCACCCGCTTAACCCTCCACCCGAATCCAATCCATCTGTCATCCGCGGGTGATTCGGGTGGATCGGGTGCTTAACGGATGAAAAAAATATAAAAAAATGCAATAACAAATATTCAAATTATAAGATGCGTAAAGTTTTTGAGATTTTTTGGTGATCGAAAATTAAGAACGACAAAGAAATCTAAGATAGTGGCCGGCAAAGTGATTACGGAAATATTTTATTAGGTTTTAGGAAGAAAACAAAGATATGAGTATACAAATAGAGTAAAATAAATTATTTTTTTAATTCATTCAATTATTTTTTAATTTTTTTAATCTATAAACGGGTGGACGGATCGGATGACGGGTGAAAAATCTCCACCCGAATCCGACCCGATCCATCACCCGATTCATCCGTCATCCGCTTAAAATCCATTTTGTTCGGGTTTTCATCCATTAATTTTATTCGGGTGGATGGATTTTAACTGGGTTCGGATGAAATTGACATCCCTAATAATTAGGTTGCATAGTATCGCGTTTCGACCTAAGTAATATTATTTACGGAACAATTGGAATTTTCAGTTTCACAATAGAATACTCAAGGATTAAATAAAGGTTAGTAGTCGATGATCAATTGTTTAATTAATTAGTGGATTTTCTTTGAGTCGTGTTTCTTAATCATCTGATTTCATCATTACTAGTTATTTTACTTTCGTTAATTTAGTTATTAGTCAATCACAAAACTCCCATTATTCTTGTTACGTTTATTTATTTTATTCACACATTAATTTACATCGCCTTCCCTGTGTATTCGACACCCGACTTACCTCTACTATATTGTTAAAGGTAATAGGACTTAATTATTTATCTTTGGGAGCATACGACTTCGGCTCACCAAATTTTGGCGCCGTTGCCGGGGAGGGCTATAGTTAATTTTTGTGTTTTAATTTTATTTTTTTTTATTTTAGGTACGCTAGCATATGCATAATACTCGTTCCACTAACAATCCACTCGAGTCCTTCGACTCAGAGATCGAACGTTCAATTTTCAGGTGGAGACAGGGTGATAATAGCGAATTGGTCATTTTTCAGCAACCCGAGCCCGAAAGTGATCTAGAATCTACACCAGAGTCTGTACCTGAATCTGAGGACGAAGTAATCATGGCGAGAGAAACACGGACTCTGAAGAAGCTCACAGCTCCTGATCTTGCGGTTCAACCGTTGTCCATTACTTTTCCAGCGCTAGCCTAGGGAGCCACTTTTGAATTGAAATCGGGTCTGATTCATCATCTACCCACTTTCAATGGAACGAGTATCGAAGATCCGAACAAACATCTTTCGGATTTCCATATTGTATGCTCTAGTATGAAGCCGGCTGGTGTGACCGACGAGCAACTTCAGCTACGAGCTTTTCCCTTCTCATTGAAGGGGAATGCAAGAGATTGGTTGTCCTATCTACCACCTAATAGTGTCACAACTTGGGTGGATATGAAGAAGGCATTCTTGGAGAAGTACTTCCCACCGTCCCGTTCCGCACACTTGAAGAAAGTCATTAGTAATGTGGAGCAACATACGGGAGAGACTATGTACGAGTTCCTTGAACGATTCAAGCAACTATGCACCGGTTGTCCTTATAATGGGTATTCCAACCAAGATCTCATCTTATACTTTTGTGGTGGACTTACCCTGGAGGATGGTCGTATGGTTCATTCTGCTAGCGGTGGAGGCATAGTGAACAAGAATCCTACGGATGCTTGGAATATTATCACAGAGCTAGCCGAGAGTTCTAGGGATTTTGCTAGAAAAGATGGACGCCGTGGTGTGAACTCATTGACTTCAAATACGAGCTTAGAAAAGAAAGTTGATAGTTTAACTTCGATGGTGCATGCTACGATGGTAGGTAAGCAATCAGCTATTGTTTGTGGTATTTGCTCTATTTCAGGTCACCCGAGCGATCTTTGTCCCCAAATCCAAGAGCATGATTCGGAGATTGTGAATGGGATTTGGGAGAGTCAATCCAACAATAGGAAGTGGGATCCGTACTTTAATACTTACAACTCCGGTTGGAAGGGGCAATTTCACCAAGTTGGTCCTCCTAGAGGTCAATTTATCCCCCGACCACAAGGACAACAATTCACTCCACAGGTGCCGTAACAAGCTATTCCACAAGAATCATTGAGCTCATCGATGTCTACGGAGGATATGATTCGGGCTCTCACCGTCAATTCAATGTCACTCAAGATCGAGCCGAGAATAAGCAGAATTTTAAAAATCTTGAGAATCAAATGAGTCAACTAGCTACCGCGGTCAATCGTTTGGAGGCTAAAGAGTCGGGTGGTCTACCTTCTCAAACGATAGAAACTCCGAAGCATAATGTGAGCGCGGTTTCCTTGCGGAATGGTAGGCAATTGTTTGAGGTTGAAAAACCTAAAACCAAGCCTAGGACGGTGGTTATTCGTGAAGAGGAGGAGCTAGTGATCGATAAGGGGAAGCTCCCTAATGAAGAGGGAAGTGGAATTGCTTCTAAGTCCAAAGAGGCGATGTCGACCCCGATTTTTCCGACTTATGAGCCACTTCCACCATTTCCCGAAGCCTTGAAAGACACTAGGAAGAAGGAGCATGACACCGATATTTACGAAACCTTTCGTAGATGCGAGGTAAATATTCCTTTACTTGACTTACTTAAAAACGTTCCTAGATATACGAAGTTCTTAAAAGAAATTTGTACAATCAAGAGGAATCAAAAGGAACGTAATGTGAAAAAGCCTAAAGGTCAAGCTAGTGAATTTGTGTCGGCTTTGTTTAGAACCAAGACCCCTCCCAAGTGTAGTGATCCGGGTATTTTTACTATACCTTGCACTATAGGTCATATGCGGTTCAAAAGAGCCATGTTAGATTTAGGAGCGTCGATAAATGTCCTCCCGTTCCATCTTTATGAGTCGTTAGCACTTGTCCTCTAAAGAGTACAAAAGTGGTTGTTCAACTTGCTAATCGGTCTAGTGTTATACCTAGAGGGGTCGTAGAGAATGCGATGGTCAAGGTCGATAAATTAGTCTTTCCGGCTGATTTTTATGTTTTAGATAAGACACATGATGCCAATGCTATCCCAATTTTGTTGGGTCGACCTTTCTTGAAGACTGCGGGAACCCGGATTGATGTTCCTAACGGTTCCTTGACCATGGAATTTAATGGGAGGGTGGTTAAATTTGAAATTAGTCCACCTAATTCGACTAGTACAGAGGTCCGTTCTCTTTGTGTTATTTCTACTAACCCTCCTTCGAGGAGAAGTTGAGAACCAACGGTCCCGAGCATTAATTTTGAATTGCGGGATCCCAATCCTACACCACCGAAGTGCAAAATTTTATGGGCTAGCCGTAAGGATGCGAGAATCCATCGAGGTAAGACCAAAGCTTGGTACGACGGGTGGCTTAAGAAGAAGACGGGGAAAAATGACGATGCTCCGGTATTTCGGGTCTATCATCATGATAAAGGGCCGTGTTTCGTTCGTAAGATGAAACTCTAGATCAAGTCGGACAGTGATTCAGTGAGCTACCGTGCAACATGTCGAGCCAACGACGTAAAATAAGAGCGCTTCCGGGAGGCAACCCGAATTTTTATTCTATTTAATTTTTCTATATTTTTATTTTGTTTGTGTGTTTTTAATTTTATTATTTACTAGTTATCTAACTTTACCTATTTTCAGGTCGGATTGATGTCACCATCTTGGCAGAATATGAGGGTCGAGAGAAAAAAAGACGAGTCACCAGTGAGTAAGTGAGGGAGGGGTGAGTTAGTTTTATGAGGAAAAAAAAAGAGTGAAAAAAAATATAAGTTGATCAATAATTAAGCTGAGGTCGAGAGGCACTTGAAGACCAGTCGAGGAGAGGTCGTGGTAAAAAGTTAAGACATGGGACAGATTGTATCCCCACGAGTGCTCCATGAGCGCACCACGACCATCCCTCGAGTATAGCTCACCAAAAAAAAACCTCTTTGAGTGTTTTCAGTGTACGCTCTTCCCCTTCTTTCTCATCTCCTTCCCTAACCTTCATCCTCCTCTTCAAATTTCGGAAATCCATCATTCAAATCTCCCTCCAAGTTCCAACCTCCTCGTTCCTTTCTCCTATACAACACAAACCATTGATTCAACCTTCATCCTTCCCCTTTTTTCCTCAACTCGATCCACACATACCAAAATCCATTCATATCCTCAACCATTCGGACCTCCTTCACCAATCACGCCCTCAGTATACTTGCCCTTCATCCTTCCTGCAACTTGGAATTGATGGTTTTCTCAATCTGATCAACAATGGATTTGGTGCTTGTACATGGTGTTGGAATTTCGTTTATGCTATTCACTGTCATTATCATGGACTTGGTTTAGAATTTCAGTAATGGAGGTGTCATGGACTTGGTTTTGCATTGATAGTGGTAGTTAAGTTACACTAGCTAGGTTGGAGAAGAAGAAAGATTAGTTGAAATCTCAAAAATGCCCACAACGTGTCAGTGGCAATGACTCAATGAATTTTTTTTAGTTGAATATTGGTTGTGGGAGTGCCTAATTTTGCATCAATTATTAGCACATCTTCTTATGAGATTCTGATGATTTGGTAGATTGGAGTGGTAAGGGGGTAGTGTCCGTTTCTCACTATTGTTGGTACGTCTCGTCCTCTTTATTCGTGATATTTGCTTCGACTGTCTTTGTGAAGATAATCGTGCTACTCTAATTATCACTTTGACTAAGTGTGGGGAGAATAAGTGGTGCACGGTTGATCGGCATTATTCGATGAGGTTCGTTCTCCTTATTGTTTTATTGTGTCCATAACATTGAGGGCAATGTTTCATTCAAGTGTGGGGAGGAGAATCGGTCCGATTTTCGTTATTTTCGTGATATGCTTTATTTTTGTACTTATGTGATATGCTTTGTTTTCGTTATTTCATCATTAAAAAAAAATTGATTGAAAAAAAAAAGAAAAAATTGAAAAAATGAAGAAAGAAAGAAAGAAATAATCCCGGCTAGGTGAAAACCCGGAAAGGGCGCCTAGGCAAGAATGGGAATGTGGCCGAGGACGGAGTGAAAACCCGAAAGAGCGCTCCGGGTAAAAAGAAAAATCGAGTTGCGTGCCACGAGAGTAGTGTGAGTTGAAAAAAAAAAAAAGAGAAGCTAGAGTGAAAATCCGCACGGGCGGACGCTCTAGGCAAAATGAGGGATTTAGGAAAAAAATCACGTATACTTTCTCCATTCTTGGTGTGGTGTCATAAGAAGGGCGACATAGAAGGTCGGTCGGGTAGGATAGTTGTTAAGGTGAGAAGAATCGCGGTGCGGATGTAGTCGTAGCACTAAATCTTATGCGATTGGAGTATTGTTTTGTGATGTATAGAGGTGTTAGAGGCGTTAGGTCGATCACATGTGTGGGTTGTGGAGAAATTATGGTATACATTTTTTTTTTCCAGTGGTGTCATTTGTAGCACATGTGATCATGTTTAGGATTCGGAGAAATAAGGGGCGTAGTATCATGTTCCGATCTTTTGGATTTGTCTTGTGGTCATAGTTTTTGTTGTTGTGTGTTTTTCATGTCATTGTGACCATGTGCTTAAATTTTTGAGGATGATATAAGGAGGATGTTTGAGGGGATGAATTTTGTTTGATGTCGAGCTTTCCATGTTTCGTTTGCAAGATCGTTGGTGTGTTATTGTTGATGTTTCCGAGTTTTGCTCGGGACGAGCAAAGGTCTAAGTGTGGGGAAGTTGATCTAGCATGTTTTATATGTGTTTATGACGGAGAATTATGCTAGATTCGATGATGAAACTTGCGGATTTAGAGTGGAAATCGTCTAATTGGTTTTATCCAAGAAATTGTGCTTTATTGAAGAAAAGACGGTTTTTAGAGCTCTAATTCCTTTATGTGTGATCTGGGCTCGAGACGGAGAGTACGAAGAACAAGCCCAACAAACCGAGTGAAAACTCAATGCGCAACTCGGGATTGAAGACGGAACTACTTCGGGTTCCGTGTCAACTTAATTATTATTTATTATATTATTATTATTAGAGTTAGGAAATTACTATACTTTCCTATTATTATTATTTTTAGACTACATATTATTAGTATTAGTTATATCATATTCATTATTCATCATACTAATTCACGTTACATTGACAACAAGAGAAGAGTAGAAAAAACCCTAATCATGTGTAACCAATCTTCCTTCTCGGATCAAAGATTTGAAGCTTTCTAGTTAATTGATTGTGAGACTTTCTTAATCCTTATTTAATTACTTGAGTATTGTTTATTCCTTGTGCTAATTTTATGATTGTTGTTTGTTTAATCTTTTTGGCCAATTGATTATTTCAATCTTCAATCTATTGCAATTCTTTGTGTTTGAATTCGTAATTGTTCAATTCACTAGATAAAGTTGCAACCTTTACACCCGATTATTTGTATGCGTTTCATCGTAATTGGGTAAAAGAAGGAATAAACATATAATTCGAACCAATAACCGCGTGTGTTAAAGGTCGTTATTTATATTGATTTGTTCATATCGTTCATGCTGTTATTTAATTAAATCTAGATGCGTGAATTAGGTTGTTCAATAATTAGGTTGCTTAGTATCGTGTTTCGACCTAAGTAATATTATTTACGGAACAATTGGAACTTTCGGTTTCACAATAGAATACTCAAAGATTAAATAAAGGTTGGTAGTCGATGATCAATTGTTTAACTAGTTAGTGGATTTTCTTTGAGTCGAGTTTATTAATCATCTGATTTCATCATTATTAGTTATTTTACTTTCGTTAATTTAGTTATTAGTCAATTCAATCACAAAACTCCCATTATTCTTGTTACGTTTATTTATTTTATTCACACACTAATTTACATCGCCTTCCCTGTGGATTAGACACCCGACTTACCTCTACTATATTGTTAAAGGTAATAGGACTTAATTATTTATCTTTGGGAGCATACGACTTCAGCTCACCAGGGTTTCATTTTGACCGTTGAGTTCCGTTTTGATCATTGATTTGGGCCGGTTTGATTTGGCCTTGGTTTCACTTTTTCCTTTGGCTCTTTTTGGCCATTTCAGACTCTCTTTTTTTTCGTTAGACTAGCACCTATGGTGGGGATTGATCGGTCTTTATTCGAGGGATGTTTATTGTGGAAAATGGGTTTCCCTTTCGTCTTTGATCACAAGCTACGAGACTATCTAGGTTTGTCTTAGAATTCGGGAATGCTCGTTCTAAGGGATAGTTTGTGGCTTTCTATATCAGACATGGAATAGGTAAAAAAAGGAACACGGGATCTCGGTTCTTGTAATTCCTCGTTGTTTTGAGGTATGTTTGATTGTTATCGATAAATGGCAAAATATCGAGTCTTAAGCGAGAAATGTATGTTTTAAATCAAGCAATTGTCGAGGCGTGTTGTAAAAAAGAGAAATGTTTATTTCTTTATTGATAATAAGCGGGCTATGTGCCCGAGATATTGTTTTTGGGGAAGTGGAGGACAAGTCCCTTCGCACCTCCTGACTTGATGCAAAAAATAAAAAGACATTTGTTACATTATTAGGTCTAGGCCCTAAGACGAACTAGACTTTGACTCGGACACAGATTTACTCGTCTTGGCAGGTGCCCGTGTGTTCTCGTGTTCCGTGTGGTTGTCGGGTTCTTCCTCGATATTTAGGACATCCTCCTCTATAGGGTCGAGTTGGGAACAATTGATGGTGTTGTAGACACCCGCATTTTGCCTGCTAGTGTCTATAGCAGTTCCCGACAAACACCCGATGATGATCGGACGCAAACGTGACTTAGTATACTCGGATTTGGACCCGAAATCAATAATATCTGACATGGACTTTTAGCGGAGTAATAATCTCACAAAACAGACATCAAATTCAGGCCCAGTGGGTCGTTCCGAGCAAAATAAGACTAATTTGGGCCAAAACCGACACCAAAAATAAATCCCGTCTTTTGGCGACCGGGTCAAAACCCGGTCAAAGACGAACCCGTCACAAAAATCAGCCTAAGTGGGACCTTCTAGAAGCTGGCGCCCAAATTCATTTCAAAAAAGATACCAAATCAACCAAGTCAACCTTTCCTCTTTTATCTCGGATTATCTGATCCACTCGATCGAGTGGATTGACCCACTCGGTCGAGTGGAGCGTCAAAAACCGGATCAGGCCCATTTTCTAGGGTACTCGACCGAGTGCACTAGGGCCACTCGATCGAGTGACCCTAGGTCGTGGGGTAAAGTCTATAAATACCCCTTCAAACCCATTGCATTTTAAAAAAAAGTTTTTACCTAATGCAAAATTACCCTAAACTTCTACTCTAACCTATCCATACTCTCAACACTACAAGCCTTAGCAACCCTAAGCCCTTCACACGAAACCGAGTCCCTTGTCCCTCGATAAACCAACAATTCATCCACACACACACCATAACTTACATACATCCTCAATACTCCATAGTCCCGTCACTATTCGCGAGTCCATTCCCGAGGTCCTTACTAAGCATGTATGTTGAGGGTGTCCTAAACCCCATTTCGAACTTTATCCTCTTTGTTTTATGTTTTTCTTTGTATCGTTAATATTATATTTATACTAGTATTGTAACGCTAACACACTAACTCTAACATCCTAACTTTTACATTTTCGCATACTAACTTTTTCTATTTCGCGTTACTAACATTACTATCATACCGTGTATATATATATATATATATTAGCACCGAAAATTCGGTTTCGGATGCGTTTGACTATAATTGTCGCCTAAAGTCCGTCTAATCCCTTTACGAGCAACAACGGAGGTGGAGCCCTTTCGAGGAGCCCCGCCCCAATGTACTCAAGGGCGTGACGTGATCGCGACTAATCGTAGTTGAACGTATTCAATCCCATTTTAATTAGTGCGGAACCCGTTGACACGAAAACCGACATCACATAACCCGAAAGGGTTAGTTTCGATGTCGTGACGTAGAGGGAGGCATTCCGTTGCTAATTCAAATTTTCTAACGTAAACGTTTTCACAAAATCCCCGACAACGGTATTTATAATCGCACATGTACACGATTATAGTACCGGAGGTCGAAGTTAATTCAAGTCGTACGATATTTGTATTTAACTCGACCGACCGTCGTTTTCAACCCTAAAAAAGCAAAACGAAACGAGTTAACACTCGTACAGGGGCTACTCGACCGAGTGCATAGGCCACTCGATCGAGTAGCGTCCACAAAACTGGGCAGACTACTTTCCAACGGTACACTCGACCGAGTCAGGCCATGACTCGACCGAGTGGGTCCTGTAGCCCAGAAAACCGAGAGCTTAAATGCAACATTTAAGCCTCGCCTTTTTTTTTACGACTCTTAGTCGACACGTGTAAAGCCAATCACGTGAATCCATCTTCCAAAACTCACGTTTATTGTGGCAAACCGAATTAAATCTAAACTCGTCAATATTTTAATTTAATTCGGCCAACCCTCAATTTAAAACACATAAAATCACGAGTCATAACTCGTACAGGTGCCACTCGGCCGAGTACACCTGCTACTCGACCGAGTAACACCCCAAACCATGGGCAGAAACTTTTTTTGAGGACGCACTCGACCGAGTCAGGCCATGACTCGACCGAGTGAGTCCTGTAGCCCAGTAACCGAGGGCCTTGACACATACTTTTAAGCCTCGTCTTTTTATCGACATTAGTCATCACGTGTAAAGACTATCACGTGACTATCCTATTTTCAAAACCATGCACATCACGACACATAGAACGACTTTGATCGATTTTTCGATGTGATAAGTCGGGACAAGGCATCGAGGCATAGGATCGGGCTAGCATCACGCCTAGGCCCTATGTCTCCGTCCTTCGTTTGATGTACAACAAAATGTATATTTAAGCGAGGTTAGTCCGTTTACACATTTTTCGGTCTAGCTTACATACGGGTCCGTCCCTAACTTTTATTTATTTATTGTACTATTATTTGCAATTTTCGTATTGGCCGGGTTGTATTTCCGCCCGTGTAACTTGTACGTTATTTACGTTTGAGTTTCATTTATTTACTTGCTTATTGCTCTATAAATGAACCTCGCATGCTAAACCACTTTGACCATACTTAAGATGCATTAAATGACGTAGTCAACATACTATTCATATGCTTAGCCCGAAAACGCTGTTTGCATATCATTTAATCGTTTTATTAGCGCGCGCACACGAACACGAACGATGTCTTAGTAGAGGCCGCCATGTGCGGGCGGGGTTGGGTGTCCTTAGTGGGCTTCCCAACACGTACCCTCACCCCTTACTCAGAACCTTTGGTTTTTGGATGTCCGAAACCCTTGGCGCACGAGAGTCATTCTATATACGAAAGCCGGTTTATACGGTATCGATATTGCAATGCAAAGGGACGAGCCCAATAAACTCTGAAATCGAAGTGGGCTTACTTTGTGTATAGCCCATGACGACATAGAGTGGGCTCTTATGGTTCCGAATAACCACAAAATTCGGTGGCGACTCCATTTTGACTTAAATTTCGAACCCGAGAACAATCTCACCACGAGATTCATTCGCCTACCCAAACCCGCGCGTGGCCGCGTCGGGGTGGACCTACGTCATGTCCACAATTTGGCGACTCCGCTGGGGATACCTGATGTACCACATGTCATCGGGGTTCCTAGGGTGAGACTCGAAGAGAAATCGTTCGTATATTAGTGTGCGCGCATTAGTTTAATGATTCATGCATAACCCAAATTTTGCCCGGGCCGGTTACTTGTGACCGACGTCCCACTATACCACGGTACATTCCTACATGGGTGCGCTAAAGACTTCGATGGCGGAACTCACCGGGGTTTTACGGCAGGTCCTAGTTCCAAATCGGCTAGGAAGTCCGTCCCATTTCGTGAGAATGCGATCGTTGTTGGTATAGACCCTATTCGACCGACCGAGACTTAGTGTAAAGCATACATAAGCGTCGTTATAATGCTTGTTTGACTACGTGCTACTTGGTTTCCGTGTCATTTTTCAAAAACCGTCATTTCAAAAAATGCATCTTTCCAAAACACCCGAATTTTGAAAAACCCGAAATGCTGTCTGTTTCGGGACCCGTCTTTTTCAAAATATCCAATTTTCAAAACTCGGAATGCCGCCGAAATTTAGGATCAAATGATTTGACTCAAAACATCCTTTTTCTAGTCGGCATGCTGCCCATTTTAATTCGTGAATTTCCAACACCATCTCGATTTTCTGAATTTTCAAAATTCTAATCTTGGTTTTCGAAATTCCGTCTTTTTTTATTTCCACTCTCGAAAATTCATCCACTCGTTTTACATTCAAAATTCAAACATCCGACTTTCCTAGTAAACCTTCCTTATTATAGGACCTACCGTCTAGCCGTGTGTCGGGTCTTTGCATAGTATGTCGAAGGTCTGTAGCGTCGAAATTCCGCTGATCCTATATCACGAGTCTCCCCCCCTTTTCCCGAGTCCGCCTTATCAGTCAAGGCACGACCGACCCGCGTAGGGCATACCCCTACAAAGGAAAGTCCGTCCATACACTCGAGTCAAAAGTCTGGGGAAAAGTCTCACGTGGACCTTCCTTCGAACGGGATTAGGCCCACAAAGCCAAAATCCTAAGGAAGTTATACCACCCATAGAGTCATCCGTCTAGATGTCTTTCTCGAGTCTTTAGTCTTCTTTCCTAGTGCCGCTCAGGATATACTTTTCCTTTCCTTTTTCCGAGATCTGGGTTCAGTTTCTGATTACGCGGTGTTCTTACAGACAGGCCGCCGGCAACTAGACACGCTCGAAGGATGGCTACTTTGAACAGCCTGCAAACCGCTTTGGACGCCATGGTCGCAAAGCAGACCGATATCGAAGCCCAACTGACCGAAATGAGGGCTGGCCAGGTGGCCATTGTTGCTCGCCTAGCTACGGTGGAGCAGGGGACCCCAAATGTCGAGACTACTGGGCCCATAACTGAACTGGTCAGCGCAGTGCGCCGGCTAGAAGAACAAGTCCATTTGACTGGGAGTAACAATATCCACCGGGAGAATAGCCGAGAGTACTCCACGGTGAGTGACAAGTTGCCCGCAAACCTGAACCTCACAGGTTTGCCCATGTTCGAGGGAACTGAAGACCCGTTACTACATGTGCGGGCCTTCAAGGAATTCATGGCCATCAAGGGAGTGGATTCATCCATGTTCAAGAATCTCTTCGCTGCATCCCTTGAGAAGCACCCACGGGCCTGGTACTATAGGCTAGACCCGAAAAAATACCCTACATGGGATGATGTGGCTACCGAGTTCGCTCGGAACTATGCTGACAATACCGAGATCCAAACCACGATGCGATCTCTGGAGGTCATGGCCCAAGAGCCAAAGGAAGGTTTCACTAAGTACCTTCAACGCTGGAGGGCCGAGAGCGTGAAATTGGTCGATAAGCCCAATGAGAAGACTCTGGTGGAGGCTTTTGTCAAGAACCTCCTCCCCTCCTACCGGGTTCACCTCCGGTACGCAGTCATACCCAATTTCACCACCCTTACTGAAATGGGTATGAGGATCGAAGATGACCTGAGACTAGAAAGCCTCACTAAGGCCACTAGCAAAGGATACCAAGGGGCCTCTTCCTCCACCACTAAGCCTCAGGCTGCAACTCGCAGCATTTTTGACGCGGTCAATATACTAGATGCCCCGTCCAAGAAGAACACCCCACCTCGGGTCTTCACTGATATAGGTACTACCTATACTTATGCCTTACAAAGGCTATCCTCCAAAGGCCTAATCCAACCGATAGGCCCAACTCCTGAAGTTCCGGTCGAGCGGCGCTCCAAGAATTACAATGCTCAGGCCTATTGCCAATACCACCGGGGCAATGGGCATGATACCGAAAAGTGCTGGAAGCTGAAGCACTTGATCCAGGACTTGATCGAAAGCGGTAAAATCCCGCTACCCGGAGATAAGCCCAGCAACAAGGAGAACCCTTTCAGCTCCCATGCCATCTTTGCCGGGGAGGTGATTGACTGTTCTCACCTTATCTCTCCTTTTATCCCGCAAGTGAACGGGATCTGGTTTGACGACGAGGATGATATCTACCTCGCTAAAGGGGAAACCGTTCCCATCACCCCTGAACAGATCCGAGAGGCTAAAACTCGGGTCCTAGCCAGCAACAACCTTGGTCGTCCCTACTTAGCCACAAGCACTAGGGACACCCCTATCCCGACAACCATCACCGATCCACTCGGGATGGAAGTCGCCCCTGAAGAGCCGACCGCCGAAACGGCCGTCGTGAAGCAATTAAAGAGAACCCGAGTTGACCTCACCATATGGCAACTCCTTGTTAGCTCTCAAGAACATCGAGAAGCACTTACAAAGGCTCTCGATCAAGTCAAGATCGACTCTTTGGCTACCCCCGCTGAAATGGTAGCCACGGTCCTACCCCACCTAAAGGGTAAGGCCAAAGTAGGAGGCCCAATGATCACCTTTTCCGAAGCCGATCTGCCGCCGTTCGGGACCTCCCATAACCTGGCCCTTTACATCACGGTGATTTGCCGAGGAAAATACCTCCCGATGACCCTAGTTGATGACGGGTCGGCCGTGAATGTCCTTCCTCTAAGGACCGCCAAAGCCCTCGGCATTACCGAGGCTGACTATATCCCGACTGCTCAAACCATCGAAGCCTTTGATGGGAGTCCAAAGTCGGTAGCTGGGGCCATAAAGCTGACCATCATCACGGGCCCTATAGAAAAGGAGCTTGAATTTCAAGTGATTGATGTCACCTCATCATTCAACATGCTCCTAGGAAGGCCATGGATTCACGCGGTGAAAGCTGTGTCCTCCACCCTCCACCGTAAGATCAAGATGCCTCTACTCGACAGTGTTATTACTCTAGAGGCAACCCCAATGACCGTGGCTAGCTGTAACGCCACGGGCCGTACGGACCTTTGGGGGTTCGACTTTGTGGGGATGATCGAGGAAGAATACCTTTTTAGGCCTTACTTCACCACGAGCATTGACACAATGCTCCAGAACCTAGGGTACCTTCCGGGGGCTACCTCTCGACCCGACCTTCCAGCTGGGAGGATCATCGAGGTCCTTAAGGACGAAGACTCTCACTTCGGCCTTGGCTATGCCCTCTCTCCGGACAACGTTGTCCGAGCAGGAATCGAAAAGGCCTGCAACATCATGAAGGGTATCTACTTGAGCCCTTATAGCCCACGGTTGTCTGACTACTTTGTCACACCCGTATTTGGGGCTGTCCAGGTTGGACTCTACCAACCCAATGCCACGCACCTCGGGACCCACTTGGCCCGGGATTGCAACTACATCCCGGATGAGGTGTTCGCCCTCATCCATTCCGACGGAGCGGATGATGCCGAGCCCGCGCTAGGGCTACTCTTCGGGGAAGACACCGTAGCCCCGACTCCAAAGGAAGACCTGGTCAACCTGATTCTCCGCAGCAACAGGTTTGACCCGACCAAGCTGATCTCGGATGTTGGTTCCGAGACGGGAAAAAGGGCCTGGAGGAAGACTGTCAAGTGGACTAACAGTCAAGGAAGGATCTACAAGCTGGTCGCCGGAGAGGGAGACATGCCTGAGTCTGAGTCCGAGCCTGAGTCGGAGTCTGAGTCGGAGTCTGAGGTCGAGTCTAGAGAAGTCGGTGCTAGAGTCACTCCTGTAACCCCCCTCCCTTCTATCATTCCTGCTGCCAGCACTTCGGGGTCTGTCCCGAGTGCTTTACCAATCCCGCCACTGACCAACGATCAGATGGCTGCTCTCTTTGAGCTGTTTTCTAAATTTTCAATCAATAATAACAACCGTTCTGCTTACGACTTGCCTCTTTTAAATCTTGTTTTCAAAAATGATTTATGCTATGACATTGAGAAATCCGACGAACAGGTACCCTTACCTCCACATCTGATCGAGCAACTAGAACAAAGGGAATCCCGAAATCCGGTAATTGAAGAGACCGAGTCCATAAACGTGGGAACGACCTTAGAGCCTCAGATACTTAAGATAGGGTTATCCTTAAATCCCGAGGAGAAACAACAGTTCATAAACCTCCTCCAAGAGTTCAAAGATGTCTTCGCGTGGTCCTACAAGGACATGCCGGGGATAGACCGGGAAATAGCCGAGCACCACATACCTATCAAAGACGGGTGCAAACCGGTCAAACAAAAGCTTCGTCGAATGAGGCCCGAGTGGTCTCTCAAAGTAAAGGAAGAAGTCGACAAACAGTTCAAAGCCGGCTTCATACAAGTGTCCGAATATCCGGACTGGGTCGCAAACATCGTGCCGGTTCCTAAAAAGGACGGTAAGGTGCGGGTGTGCGTAGATTTTCGAGATCTTAACAAAGCAAGCCCGAAGGATGATTTTCCGTTACCACACATCGATATAATGGTGGATAACACGGCCGATCATGCCCTTCTGTCATTCATGGACGGGTATGCCAGATATAATCAAATCAAGATGGCGGAAGAAGATATGAGTAAGACCACCTTCACTACACCTTGGGGTACTTACTGCTACACTGTCATGCCATTTGGTCTCATTAATGCCGGGGCCACATATCAAAGGACCGCTACCACTTTACTACACGACATGATGCATAAAGAGGTAGAAGTCTATGTAGACGACATGATCGTCAAATCCAAAGAACGGGACGGTCACATCACCGCCCTAAGAAAATTCTTCACCCGACTGCGCAAATACAACATGAGGCTAAACCCTCAGAAATGCAGTTTTGGGGTAACGTCAGGCAAATTACTGGGTCATATCGTTAGCCAACGAGGTATCGAAGTCGACCCAGCTAAAATCAAAGCCATTACCGAGATGCAAGCTCCTAACACCGAAAAAGAAATAAGGGGATTTCTCGGGAAAGTCCAGTATATTAGTCGGTTCGTTTCCAAGCTAACCATGGTGTGTGAACCAATTTTCAAGAAACTGAAAATAGGGGAACGGATACTATGGGATGACAAGTGCCAAACTGCTTTCGACAAAATCAAGGAAATTCTGTCTGCTCCGCCAGTTTTGATGCCACCTCAACCTGGCTTGCCTCTGTCGTTATACATAACAACGACCGAGACAGCCATGGGGGCTATGCTGGCTCAGACAGTTGACTCCGAAGAGCGAGCCATCTATTACATCAGCAAGAAGTTTTTAGAGTATGAGTGCAAATATACCATGCTCGAAAAGACGTGTTTGGCTCTAGTCTGGGCCACTAAGAAACTCCGACACTATATGCTCAGCTACGAGGTCCATGTTCTATCCAAGATGGACCCGATCAAGTACCTCTTCGAAAAACCCATCCTCAATGGCCGGATTTCAAGATGGACTCTAATGTTGGCAGAGTTCGACCTGAAATTTGTACCGTTAAAGGCTATTAAGGGGCGAATAGTGGCTGAATTTCTCGCCGACAGCCCGATAACCGAGGAAGGACACACCGACACTTGGTCCTTCCCAGACGAAGATATTTTCCATACCGATGCCGAAACATGGGATTTATACTTCGATGGAGCATCTAATTTTCGAGGGTTCGGAGTCGGGATCCTCCTAATTTCACCAAGAGGGGAGCATACTCCCGTCTCCATCAAGCTGGACTTTGACGTTACCAATAATGCAGCAGAGTACGAAGCATGCATTTATGGGCTACAAGCCGCCGCCAACCTAGGGATCACAAATCTCCGGGTACATGGCGACTCATCCTTGGTCATTAACCAAGCGCTTCGAAAATGGAAGACTCGGAATGCTAATCTCGTGGCCTACCAGGCACGAGTAAGGGATCTCGAGAAACAATTCCAAAAGGTAGAGTACATATACCTGCCTCGGGAAGAAAATTAGTTTGCAGATGCACTCTCAAAATTGGCGTCTCTACTGAACATTCCTGACCACGTGACCAGTATGCCAATTTGTGTCGAAAGACGATCTGAGCCGGCGTACATCCATGACATCGAAGATATCGAGATCACCGATCCCGAACCATGGTACCAGGCTGTGTTAAAGTACCTGACAAACGGAGAGTATCCTCCCGGGACGGAAGGTCGAGCCAAAAAGGCTTTGCGGAGGCTAGCCACCCAGTTCATCCGTACTGATGACGGGCAGCTGTACAAAAAGACGGCACAAGGGGCTCTTCTCCTTTGTGTTGACAAATATAAAGCCGAGAAAGTAATGGCCGAAGTACATGATGGCGAAAACGGTCCACACATGAATGCTCACATGTTGGTCCGAAAAATCATGAGGCTCGGGTATTACTGGAACACCATGGAGGTCGACTGCCAATTTTATGTCAAACATTGCCATAACTGTCAAATCTTTGGCAATGTGCAACATATGCCGCCGTCTCTGCTTTATACCATGACGTCACCTTGGCCGTTCTCGACATGGGGTATCGACATAATCGGGAAGGTGAATCCCTCCGGCACCGGTGGACATTGCTTCATTTTGGTAGCTATCGACTATTTCACCAAATGGGTCGAAGCTGAATCATATCGCATCCTCAATGCCAAACATGTCGCCAAATTTATCCAAAACAAGATAATATGTCGGTATGGAATCCCGCATGAATTTATCAGTGATCATGGAACTCATTTCCAAGCTGAGACGACAACCTTACTGGCTAGATACAAAATTCAAAGGCACACGTCCTCGCCGTACCGTCCCCAAACAAACGGAGCAGTAGAGGCAGCTAATAAAACGATTGTCACCATACTCAAAAAGATGGCTGATAATTATCGGGACTGGCCCGACAAAATACCTTTTGCCCTATGGGGGTACCGGACGTCAATTCGCACCGCAACCGGAGCGACACCATACTACCTAACCTATGGGATGGAAGCAGTCCAACCAGTGGAGCTAGAGGTACCGTCCCTCAGAATTCTGCTAGAAAGTCAGGTACCCGAAGCTGACTGGGTCCGAGCACGGTACGATTCGTTGGTTCTGCTAGATGAACGACGGTCCCGCGCTCTCAACAACATCCAAATTTACCAAAAAAGGATCCAACGGGCTTTCAACAAACGAGTAAGGCCCAGAAACATTAAGGAAGGGGACCTAGTCCTTAAGTCTGCTCGAGCTCTACTACCAGTGGACCCAAGGGGAAAATTCAAACCCAACTGGGCTGGGCCTTACCTGGTGAAGAAAATCCTATCAGGCGGGGCGGTAATGCTGACGGACCTGGACGGGAATGAGTTCGTCAACCCAACCAACCTGGACCAGCTGAAGCGTTACTACCCTTAGCCATTTCTCAATGTCATTAGCAATTTTTTATCAAAATCATTTATTTTACAAAAAGCAAGTCAATGAGTTAGAATTATTTATTCTACTGTCGCAAAACATCTTGAACCATTAGTCTTGGTGTAATTCGAGATTGCAATTTCCTAAGCCTGAACTACGTTAGGTTTGATTCTGCTGATTGCGGATACGTAGGCAGCCCCTCAAAAGGGCACAACCAATGCAATCGAGAAAAGACAGGAACGGTTTTAATAATAAACTTCCTTTTATTAGTTATCAAAAAAAAAAATCCCAAAAAGCTTGGGAAAATTACAAGTGCAGGAATTCAAAAAAAACTACAAAAAAAAAACACACGACAAAATAATAATAATATTTAAATAATAAAACTAAGGACTCAGTATTTAGGGCATCTTGCCCTTCCCTTTGTCCTTGGCCTCCTTGGCCGTCCACTGACGACGACGCGGAGGAGAGCGTTCCCGAATCACCACAGGAACCTCTTTAGCCCGGGCTCGCTTCTTGGAACTCGAGTCCTCATCCACCTCTATTGGCCCAAGTCGGGCCCTTACAGGCTCAGGGAGCCGGTCACGCGGACTTAGTCGGTCCCGGGCCGCCAGCCTTGGCCCAAGTCGCCGCTCCAAGTCAGTCTGGGGGCTTTGCCGCCCCCGCGTGCCACTAGCACCGGCATCTTTCGCTCGAGTCTTAGTATGTGACTTAAGACCCAACTCTAATCGGACTAAGGTAGCAGGGGTCTCTCCCTCATCGTAGAATCCCCTATTGTCCTTTGCCGTCTCTCGACGGACCAGTTCGAAGGCCTCATCAACCTTCAGAGCCTTGCGAGCCTCCTCGGACTCCTCAGAAGTCCATTTCTCGTAGGCTCGAGAAACCCAAGCGGATTGGCAAGGGTTGGGAATAGTCCATGTAGGACGAGTGAACCATCGCTGCAACCAGGTGTCGCACATAGCATCTGTCAGTTAAAGCGAGACGCTAATGATGGCTTCAGTCTTAGGAATGCGCTGAGACGAACCGAACTGCCTCAGAATGCGGTCCGGGTAGATGTGAACTGTCCAGTCAAGAGACAGGATCACGAGGTAACGAGCTTGGTCCCTCTTGGCCAACCCCGTCAGCTTAGAAAGGAACCACCAAGCGACCGTCCACCTAATCAACGGGCCACCATGGAACACCAATTCCTCGTCCCAGTAAGCTCGATTTATATGGTGATTCGAGCTTATCCGGCGCCCCCTAGAACTGAGTTGGCTGCTACGGTAGTTGGGAACGCTCGGAGGAGGCTCTATGATCGATAAGCGCTCCGACAGCCAGACCTGCAAACGTATACACGGAATTTATGAATAAACGGAATGGTTCGCTACAGCCCACTCGATCGAGTACACCATCTGACTCGGTCGAGTGAGGCCCTCTAAGACAATCAGAAGCTCGTCAGGTATGACACTCGATCGAGTACACCATCTGACTCGATCGAGTAAGCCCTTCACAGACTGGCAGAAACACTTCGCAGACATCACTCGATCGAGTGATAGGTCCACTCGATCGAGTGACTTACGGACCTCAGGAATTCGCGAGAAACAAAAAAGTGAGAAAAGCAAAATTGAAAAATCGAGAGGCATATACCTGCAGAATGAGGGTGCTACCCGTCAATTGCCGGGTTGGGTCGAGTCGCCTAGCATCCAAACCCATGATAAGTTCCCCAGTGGCTAGCCAAGCAGGGCTATGACCAGTCTCCATCTGGTCAACCACTCCGATCAGCCTAATCTGACCCACGCATGAGTCAGCATCCATCAACCCCTCGAAAACGTAGCGGTGCAACATGCAGAACGCGAAAGCCCTACGTCTGTGAGAAGGCGTAGCCCTTACATCCTGGCTGTTCATAAACTTGTCAGCCAAGTCAAAGAGGGAGACAGTATCTCCCCGCACCATTCGATCTGTCTCAGCATGAGACAGACCTAGGAAGTCCCTCAGTCTTCTCCTCGGGTCCGGGTAGAACGGAGGGATGGCAGGACGAGCAACAGGGCTCCAACCTCCAATGGCTGCGATCTCCTCGGGAAGAGGGCATATTTCTCCCCGCGGGAACGCGAAGACGTGGTGGGTAGTATCCCAAAGCGCCAAACAAGCGTCCAAGAAGTGTGAATCAGGCACCAGACGCCTAAGAGGAAATAAGCTGATAATCCCCATTTGGGTCAGCTGAATCCTATCCTCGTCCCGAAATTGCTGGGACCAAGCAAAAAGCATTGAAGTGAGATGCTCAATACCCATGGCAGGAACTTGATTTCTCGTGAAAGACTGAGAGATTTTAAGAGAAGAAGAGTTTTGGTTTGAGGTGCAGTAAGCTGAAGCAGGGAAACCTGTATTTATAATAGGGAAGCCTGGCAGTAACCCTAACTAACCCTGCCTCCTCAATAAGCTGGGCCCCAACATGTGCAGGCCTGACTTCAACCCAGAATAGGAATCTAGTTATCCTGAGCTTTCCTAAATTATTTCTAAAAAAATTCCTTAAGTTCAAAAAATTGTCTTTCTCAAAAATTTCAGCTTTTATTCCGGCACTTTTCCCCAGCGCGAGTCGGTGTTTTG
This sequence comes from Agrostemma githago, assembly GCA_958450325.1. Lineage (NCBI taxonomy): Eukaryota > Viridiplantae > Streptophyta > Magnoliopsida > Caryophyllales > Caryophyllaceae > Agrostemma > Agrostemma githago. The sequence goes on from OY288241.1 coordinate 57,587,195, forward strand.
CCTATGTGTTACATGCAGTTTGTCATGTGTCAGCATACAGGTACACCCCAAGACTTCAGAAGCAAGTCCCCGCGCAACCACTCCCCAGCATGAGTCAGCACTTATCCCAGAATGCTACAGTCAAAGCCATGATGTATCAGCATACCGGTACTCTTACACCTTCAAAAGCAAGTTTTACTTCCCAACGAAGCTACCACCGACAGGACAGGTATGACCCTCTGCTTATGGCTGGCGAGCCCTTCACGCAAGTCTACTGGACTATAAACGACCCGACCGGAAGGCTGCCAGGTCGTAATCCTCGATTGGCCTGGTAGCTACTCTGACTTTCGCCTTGTCCAAGCCTCAGTCAGAGTGGGGGCTCTGTAGACACCCGCATTTTGCCTGCTAGTGTCTATAGCAGTTCCCGACAAACACCCGATGATGATCGGACGCAAACGTGACTTAGTATACTCGGATTTGGACCCGAAATCAATAATATCTGACATGGACTTTTAGCGGAGTAATAATCTCACAAAACAGACATCAAATTCAGGCCCAGTGGGTCGTTCCGAGCAAAATAAGACTAATTTGGGCCAAAACCGACACCAAAAATAAATCCCGTCTTTTGGCGACCGGGTCAAAACCCGGTCAAAGACGAACCCGTCACAAAAATCAGCCTAAGTGGGACCTTCTAGAAGCTGGCGCCCAAATTCATTTCAAAAAAGATACCAAATCAACCAAGTCAACCTTTCCTCTTTTATCTCGGATTATCTGATCCACTCGATCGAGTGGATTGACCCACTCGGTCGAGTGGAGCGTCAAAAACCGGATCAGGCCCATTTTCTAGGGTACTCGACCGAGTGCACTAGGGCCACTCGATCAAGTGACCGGTCGTGGGGTAAAGTCTATAAATACCCCTTCAAACCCATTGCATTTTAAAAAAAAGTTTTTACCTAATGCAAAATTACCCTAAACTTCTACTCTAACCTATCCATACTCTCAACACTACAAGCCTTAGCAACCCTAAGCCCTTCACACAAAACCGAGTCCCTTGTCCCCCGATAAACTGACAATTCATCCACACACACACCATAACTTACATACATCCTCAATACTCCATAGTCCCGTCACTATTCGCGAGTCCATTCCCGAGGTCCTTACTAAGCATGTATGTTGAGGGTGTCCTAAACCCCATTTCGAACTTTATCCTCTTTGTTTTATGTTTTTCTTTGTATCGTTAATATTATATTTATACTAGTATTGTAACGCTAACACACTAACTCTAACATCCTAACTTTTACATTTTCGCATACTAACTTTTTCTATTTCGCGTTACTAACATTACTATCATACCGTGTATATATATATATATATATTAGCACCGAAAATTCGGTTTCGGATGCGTTTGACTATAATTGTCGCCTAAAGTCCGTCTAATCCCTTTACGAGCAACGACGGAGGTGGAGCCCTTTCGAGGAGCCCCGCCCCAATGTATTCAAGGGCGTGACGTGATCGCGACTAATCGTAGTTGAACGTATTCAATCCCATTTTAATTAGTGCGGAACCCGTTGACACGAAAACCGACATCACATAACCCGAAAGGGTTAGTTTCGATGTCGTGACGTAGAGGGAGGCATTCCGTTGCTAATTCAAATTTTCTAACGTAAACGTTTTCACAAAATCCCCGACAACGGTATTATAATCGCACATGTACACGATTATAGTACCGGAGGTCGAAGTTAATTCAAGTCGTACGATATTTGTATTTAACTCGACCGACCGTCGTTTTCAACCCTAAAAAAGCAAAACGAAACGAGTTAACACTCGTACAGGGGCTACTCGACCGAGTGCATAGGCCACTCGATCGAGTAGCGTCCACAAAACTGGGCAGACTACTTTCCAACGGTACACTCGACCGAGTCAGGCCATGACTCGACCGAGTGGGTCCTGTAGCCCAGAAAACCGAGAGCTTAAATGCAACATTTAAGCCTCGCCTTTTTTTTTACGACTCTTAGTCGACACGTGTAAAGCCAATCACGTGAATCCATCTTCCAAAACTCACGTTTATTGTGGCAAACCGAATTAAATCTAAACTCGTCAATATTTTAATTTAATTCGGCCAACCCTCAATTTAAAACACATAAAATCACGAGTCATAACTCGTACAGGTGCCACTCGGCCGAGTACACCTGCTACTCGACCGAGTAACACCCCAAACCATGGGCAGAAACTTTTTTTGAGGACGCACTCGACCGAGTCAGGCCATGACTCGACCGAGTGAGTCCTGTAGCCCAGTAACCGAGGGCCTTGACACATACTTTTAAGCCTCGTCTTTTTATCGACATTAGTCATCACGTGTAAAGACTATCACGTGACTATCCTATTTTCAAAACCATGCACATCACGACACATAGAACGACTTTGATCGATTTTTCGATGTGATAAGTCGGGACAAGGCATCGAGGCATAGGATCGGGCTAGCATCACGCCTAGGCCCTATGTCTCCGTCCTTCGTTTGATGTACAACAAAATGTATATTTAAGCGAGGTTAGTCCGTTTACACATTTTTCGGTCTAGCTTACATACGGGTCCGTCCCTAACTTTTATTTATTTATTGTACTATTATTTGCAATTTTCGTATTGGCCGGGTTGTATTTCCGCCCGTGTAACTTGTACGTTATTTACGTTTGAGTTTCATTTATTTACTTGCTTATTGCTCTATAAATGAACCTCGCATGCTAAACCACTTTGACCATACTTAAGATGCATTAAATGACGTAGTCAACATACTATTCATATGCTTAGCCCGAAAACGCTGTTTGCATATCATTTAATCGTTTTACTAGCGCGCGCACACGAACACGAACGATGTCTTAGTAGAGGCCGCCATGTGCGGGCGGGGTTGGGTGTCCTTAGTGGGCTTCCCAACACGTACCCTCACCCCTTACTCAGAACCTTTGGTTTTCGGATGTCCGAAACCCTTGGCACACGAGAGTCATTCTATATACGAAAGCCGGTTTATACGGTATCGATATTGCAATGCAAAGGGACGAGCCCAATAAACTCTGAAATCGAAGTGGGCTTACTTTGTGTATAGCCCATGACGACATAGAGTGGGCTCGTATGGTTCCGAATAACCACAAAATTCGGTGGCGACTCCATTTTGACTTAAATTTCGAACCCGAGAACAATCTCACCACGAGATTCATTCGCCTACCCAAACCCGCGCTTGGCCGCGTCGGGGTGGACCTACGTCATGTCCACAGGTGTCGTCAAAGACGGCGTGAATGCTAAGGCGGTTTGTGGTATTGTTTGGTTTCTCGGGTGGAGGGAGAGGAATCGTCCCGTTTTCGATCATGTCTTGTATGACATGTTTGAGTTGAAGGAAAGATTTGGTATCATGGTCATTGCCACAGTGGTAACGGCAATATTTATTGGCATCCCACGACTTCCCTTTTCTGCCCGTGGACGGTTCTGAGGTAGAGCTCATGGGTTCGAGCTTCCTTGCTAAGTTAGCCTTTTTAGAGCTTCGACGTATGTGATGCCGAGTTTGGAGAATGTTCTAGGAGTGAAGTTTGTTATCCCTCTAGTGGTTGGTTCAACTAGGTGTACTTCATCGGTTTTGTTATTCCCAGATGACCCGTAAAAACGGGTTCCCGTGGATGTGGTGGATCCTTGATAACCCTTCCCCATTATTCTCGAGAATACTCCCTTCCTCATATCGTCCTCCAGACGTATTCCTAAGGTAGACAATTCTTTGAAGGTATGGATATTTTGGTACCTAAGGTGAGAGGCGTAAGGGGGCCTAAGGTTATTGACAAACTTTTCTACTAAGGTGGCTTCGACGGGGCGGTTTACTAATTGGGTGCTGACTTTTCTCCACCTAGTCAAAAATTCGAAGAAGTCTTCCTTCTCGTTTTGGGAAAGGATCTTGAGGCTTCGGATGGTGACTTGTGTTTTGGAATTATCCGCGTTTTATTTTGCGAATTCTATGGAGACGTCGTCCCAGGTGGATATCTTTTTAGGGTCGAGGGAATAAAACCAGTACCGCGGTATGTCACCTAAAGAGGATGAGAATATCCTAGTGAAAAGGTTGGATTTGACCCTCTTAAGATAGAAAACGGGACGATCCCTCTCCCCCAACCTGAGAAGCCTAATAATACTACGAACCCTTTTAGTGTCCACGCCATCTTTGACGACACTATTGACTGCTCCCACCTTACCCCCTTGGGAGAGGATGTCTTAAACATCGAGGATGAACCAAGCACTCATCCAGAACCCACACCCCTCGACCTCGTGACAACCATCGAGAGCCTAACTCGTTTAGTCTCGCAAATACGCCCCATACTCTTAAGAATTGATGCTAGGGTAACTCACATCGAGGAAAGACTCGAAGAATCTCCCAAACCCCCTATCTCCATATGCAACGGGTCAATCAAAGGGGATAGCATAGGCTCGCCCGAAACTGTCGAACCCAAAAGGAAGTTTACTCAAATCGGGGTTAGCTACGCGGCCGCGCTCCAAGATTAGCCTCCCTTCACCTCTTAGGACCCATAGGGCCGATGGGCGATCCCCCACTTAAACATAGGTCTCGTCACTAGTCCAAAGGAAAATATTGTCACTACCACAGGGGCAATAGTCATGACACCGAGTCTTGTACATTGCTAAAAGATAAAATCGAGGGATTGATACAAACAAGGGTGGTAAAAACCGCACTACTAACAAAAAGACCCACCCGCTTCTTGACAGACAACTCCGAGGAAAGGGGTCTCCGATTACTAGAGCACCTCGGGCTATCTCACGATCAGGCCCTAACAATGTCGATATCCGACGGACTACTATACCCCCTGAGTCCGACACCTGACCCACCGACCGACAAGAGGCCATTACATTAGAACGGTAACAAATGGTGCCGGTACCACCAAGGCCGAGGACATGACATTAGTGAGTGTCGTGAATTTAGGCAGCAAGTTCGCTACCTCATCCAAGAAGAAAAATTTGGGGCTTACCCCGAATACGAAGACACCAAGGCACCTACTGAGGCCAGCAAGTCCGCACCCGAGTCAGAGTCTAGTTCATCTTAGGGCCTAGACTAAAATAATAATAATTGTCTTGGCTTCTAACTCATCGAGTCTAGGGAGGTGCGAGGGAACATGTCCCCCACCTCACCCAAAACCAAAATCACGGGCATCTAGCCCGTTTACTATTATCAATAAAACAATTTCCTTTTTTGTACAAACATGCCAATTATGCCAATTATCGACTTTATGCCAATTATCGATAACGACTAACTAAAACGCGAGAGCTACCACGAACAGCCCACTCAATTTCACCCTAAAATGGAAATCGGGAATAACAACCTTAGATTCAACCAACCACTGACTAAACAACAATAGTTTGCAAACGAACAAACCGTCACCTAACCAGACTTACCAACAACGCAGCCGAATACGAAGCCTGCCTAATAGGTCTAAAAGCAGCCATATCTCTAGGAGTCAAAAACCTTAGAGTACATGGAGATTCATCCCTAGTAGTCAACCAAGCTACGGGTACCTGGAAAGTTTATAGCGAAAGCCTAACCCCACACCGAAATGGAAACAATATCCCGAGAATTCACCGAAATTGACTTCATACACGTACCCCGAGAGAGAAACCAATTCGCCGATGCGTTATCCAAACTAACCTCACTAATAAACATACCCGATCACCTTTTCTCCATGCCTATTTGCATAGAGAGAAGCGAACAACCAGCCTACATCCATAACCTCGAAACCGACTATACCTCCGAAGAACCTTGGTACAAAGCAATCCTAGACATTAAAACCCACAGGTCATATCCACTCAACACTAACACCAAGAACAAAAGAGCCCTACGAATGCAAGCCACCCATTATGTCCTAAATCAAGGGCTATACAAACGAACCCCACAAGGAGTCCTCCTTAGATGCATAAACAAAAACCAATCCGAGAGAGTCATGGAAGAGGCACATGACGGGGAGTGCGGACCCCATATGAGTGCACACCTACTAGCCCGTAAAATAATCAGACTGGGCTATTATTGGATTACCTTAGAGATAGATTGTTGACGTCACGTTCGCCACTGCCACAATTGCCGAATATTCGCCAACATCCAACACCTACCTCTTTATCCTCTACACACTATAGCCACACCCTGGTCTTTCTCCACTTGGGTGGATAGACATCATAAGAAAAGTACACCCATCCGGGACCGGCGGCACTGCTTTATATTAGTGGTCGTCGATTATTTCACTAAATGGGTAGAGGCTGCCTCTTACACCGTACTAACCTTAAAACAAGTAGTCAAATTCTTACAAAACAACATCATCCGTCGCTACGGTATACCTCATGAAATCATCACTGACCAGGGGGCTCACTTCAAGGCCGACACCCAAAAACTCCTAGACAAATACAAAATCCAAAGACACAAATCCTCACCCTATAGACCACAAACAAACGGGGCCGTAGAAGCAGCCAACAAAATCATAACCACAATCCTTAAGAAAATGACAGACAACTACAGGGATTGGCCAAATAAAATCTCCTTTGCCTTATGGGGGTACCGAACATCCTATAGAACACCTACCGGAGCCACACCATATTACTTAACCTACGGTTCCGAAGCCATCCAACCAATAGAGCTCGAAATACCGTCACTAAGGATATTAGCCGAAAGCGGCATTCTCGAAGAAGAATGGAACCAAAAACGATATGACGAGCTAGTACTCTTAGACTAGCGTAGGATACATGCCCCATCCAACGTACAAGCTTACCAACAACGAATCCAGCGAGCCTTTAAAAAGCGAGTGAAACCCCGAAACATACACGAGGGAGATTTAGTAATTAAGTCCATTAGAGCACCCCTTCCCGTTGACCCCAGAGGGAAATTCAAACCAAATTGGACGGGCCCACACCTCGTTAGGAAAATACTCTCGGAGGACGCCGTGATCCTCACGGACGTTGACGGTCAAGAGTTCTCAACCCCAACCAACATGGATCAGCTCAAACGATACTACCCGTAAACACCCTAAAAATCATGTCCCGACCTCCGACTTAGGGGGGAAGGAAAAAAAAACAAAAAAAAAAAAAAATCAAATTTGCATCGATAAATGGCATAAACGAGTCTAAAGCAAAATCACTCACGCTTCTCGAAAGAACTACGAAAATGGTTTGATTCCGCCTAAAAGCGGATACGTAGGCAACCCTTCTCCGGGTACAACCAAAACAAACAAACAAAAAATCGGTTAATCGATTCATGTAGAAACCGGGACTCCTTCCACGTCTCGACCAACGAGTGATTTTAAATGAGGACGCACAAACGACGAGCCGAGGACGGGGTGAAAACCCGAAAGGGTGCCCCGGGCAAAATTAAGAAACGAGTTGCGAGCCGTCGTTAAAAAAATGACGAGCCGAGGACGGGGTGAAAACCCGAAAGGGCGCCCCCGGCAAAATGAAGAATCGAGTTTCGAGCCGTAAAAAGAAGAGCAAAAATAAAAAAATAAAAAACAAAGAAAAAAAGGTGAGCCGAGGACGGGGTGAAAACCCAAAACGGCGCCCTGGGTAAAATGAAGAATCGAGTTACGAGCCACCACAAAACAAAAAGAACAAAAAATATACGTGCTTCTCATTAATAACAAAATTCAGTCAAATCGAGCATTTGTCAAGGCATTTACATCAAGCATCTGAAACCCGGACACCCTGGAAATCAACATGTCAAAACTCCACAAAAACTAGTACTAATACGCCACATAATATCAACTAATAATACATAATACAAACGGCTGGGCTCTATCGTTAGTCTTGGCCCGCTTAGATGAACTGACGAAACTAGAATCAGTAATGTTGTCTTTGGTCAGGCACTTAGTGACAGTCCTTCGAGTCACCTCCTCACCTCTTAGTGGTGCTGTCTTCCTAGCTTTTAAGTTTCTCTGTCCTGATGGATGTTCACAAACCCTCTGCCGGACGGAAGCATTGTCGGTCGGTCGAACAACAGGACGCAAGAACCTCTGCTCCCAAGACGCCCTAAATTTCGTAAACGAATCCTCGGTCCATGGGTCAGAACTAGAAATAACCTTAGCATCCTCGGGAACGGAAAGCCTAACACCCATTTGACTTGACAACATACCCGGGTAAACATAAACGTGATCCCTCATGGATAGTATTACCAAAGCCCAGGTCGAAGACGAAAATGGAAACCCGACACGCCCACTAACATTCCACCACGGGATGTACCACCGAATAACCATATTCCTTTTGACCACCTGCGCCGTCTTCCGACCCGTGAAACCCTTATAGTTATAACCTTTGATGCGTCAGGGAGGGTCGACCAAACCAAGTTGTTCTTGCAACCAAACCTGTACAAAACACGACAAAACATCACACCCCCAAACCAAAGCAACCACAAAAACAAAACAAAAAAAACCAAGATACAGAAACATAGTGTTGACACCCACATTTTGACCGCCAGGTGTCTATAGCAGTTTCCAAAAAACACCCGATGATGATCGGACGCAAACGTGTTTCTACGCGCTCGGATATGGCTCGAAACCATTAGTTTTTGGCTTGGAATTTTTACGAAGTACAAATCTCACAAAACTAACCTCAAATTCAGGCCCAGCAGGTCGTTTCCAATCAAATAAGACTAATTTGGGTCAAAACCGACACCGGAAATAAAACCGACTTTTAGCGACCGGGTCAAAACCCGGTCAAAGCCATTTCGGAGAGCAAACCCGCGGTCCTCTTTCAGGCGGGCCATCGGATCAAGTCCATCAGGGCATTAAACCCCAGACAACAAGGGGGAGCAATTGCCTATATATACACCCCCTTGCTTGCAATTGAAACGCTAACTTTTCATGACAACAGATCAACTTTTACACATCTTTTTACAATCCTAATCAACCCTCTACAACCCTAATCTCTGCCCATCACAACTCATCATCTTCAACCTTAAACCCTAGCATATAGGAACCCTAAACCACCATAACTTAACCTACATCGACCTCGATACTCCCGTGCCAAAGCCACAACTAGCGAGTTCTATCCGAGACAAGAAACATGTAGGTTGAGGGTGCAATAATCCCGTTCTCTTTTTCTCGTCTTCCTCTTGTCCTCTTCGTCTTTTTTGCGTTTTTTATTGTTTATAATATCGATAATATTAATAGTACAAGATATTAAAATACTTGTGGATTCGTGTCGAGTACGAATGATGACGGGATAAGGAAATCTGAATATACAAGGATGTTTCATCCGATGTTGCCGGTCGCTTATCCCGACACCCCTAGCACTTGATTGTTGAAGCAAGTCAACGTAAACAATAGTTTTTTTTATTTTGTTTGTGTCGTCGTTCATCGCATATTTCATCGATTTCAAAATTATTTTTGAATCAGACATTCTTTTTTTTAGTTAAGGTCAAAACCCGTTGACGCGGATCCGACATCACACAATCCGTAAGGATTTATTACGATGTCGGGAGCCGAGGGAATCAAATTGAGTCTGTTTTAATTAAAGTAATCGTGAAGCGTCAATCTATTTAGTTTCGATACCAACTCAATTGTTGGACGTTGAATCTAAAAGATTTGGTCAATTAATTTAACTAATACGAAGTCGTTGATGACAAAAATAGTGATCATAATTCGCAAGAATCAATTCCGACACTATAAAACGCGGAGACAATTTATTTCGTTTTAGTTGATTTAAAACGACTTGCAAATATATTTTCTAGATTGCGCTTTAAACATCCGATATCGATTCAATAATCGATTATCGGATACGACGAGTATCCAAATCCGAATCGAGCATAAATCGTACAATATTTCTGCCCGATTCAATAAAAATCATCATTCCAAGGATGCGATACCGACTCCGTATTCGAATATCAAATCTAACGGAATTAATCAAAAAAGGCAAAACAGCCCTCCATGCGAGTCGCGCGGGTGTCATGCGAGTCGCGCGGATCTCATGCGAGTCGCGCGCCTGTGCAAGTCGCGCGATTGCCTGGAAATTGCGACACAAAAGGATCTTTTTTAGTTCAATTTTAAAATGACTTATAACATCTTTTCTAAACTCGCTCCTAATATTTGATATTGCTTCCATAATCAAATATCGAATATGATGAGCCTCGAAATTTTAAAGTCGGGTATAAATCATACCATATTTTTACACGACTTAGCAAAATTATTGATTTTCCAAAATCATGCATCATGTTTACATTATCCTATAGCATCCTATATTTTCGCAAACCGTTATTATAGTTATACCGTTACTAACTTGTTTGCTCATGTCTTTTCGATTTATTTCCGTTATTCGTTTATTGTACTAAAATGAATCCGCATGCTAAATACAACTTTGACGTTAAATTTAGATGCATTAAATCGACTTAGCAACCCATTCAAATTCTCGCATGTTTAGGTAAAACAATGTTTGCATATCATTTTATCGTTCTACTAACGCGCGTATTCGAGAGTCAAACGATATCTTAGTAGAGGCCGCTAATGTGCGGGCGGGGTTGGGTGTTCTTTGTGAACTTCTCAACACGTACCCTCACCCCTTACTCAGAACCTCGGTTTCCGGATGCCCGAAACCGTTGGCGCACGAGAGTCATTCAATACACGGTATCCGATAATGTCGGTATCGGTATCAAAAGCAAAGGGACGAACCCCATAAACTCTGACATCCGAATGGGCCATACTTTGTGCATGGCCCACTAAGATATAGAGTGGGTTCGAACGGGCCCGAACTCCCTCAAATTTCGGTGGCGACTCCACTTCGATTTAAATTTCAATGCGACCCATCTTATATGGAGATTCATTCGCCTCCCCAAACCCGCGCGTGGCCGCGTCGGGGTGGACCTATGTCATGTCCACAATTTTGCGACTCCGCTAGGGATTAACTGATGCGTGACTTACCATCGGCATCCTCAGGGTGAGACTCGAATAGAAATCGTTTGACTAGTACAATACGCGTTTTAGTTTTACGGTTCATGCATAACCCCATATTTTCCCGGGCCGGTACTGGTGACCGACGTCCCACTATACCGTGATGTACTCCAATATGGATATGTAAAAGGTGTTCATGGTCGATTCGTATGGGTTTCGCGGCATGTTCTAAGCTCAACTCGACTTAGAGAGTCCGTCCCGATTCACGTCTAGGCTATGTGCACTGGTATAGACCCTTTATAGACCGACCGAGACTTAGTAGAGAGCATACATGGTGTCGTTACTATGCTTGCGTGACTATGTGCTATTTGGTTTCAAAAGTCGCTTTCAAAAACCGTCCTTTTTCAAAGATTGCATCTTTCTGAAAATATCCAATTTCAAAACTCGGGACATATACCGAATTTAGGACTTATGATTTTACTCAAAAGAGCCTATTTCTAGCCGGTATTCTGTCCATTTCAAAACTCGAAACTATTTTCGAACTCTCAAATTTGAGGCCCAATACATTTTTTCTAATTTTTAAAAAATTAGGCCCCCCTCCACCGAATGTTTTTCGGATTAAAAAAAATCCTTTTCAAAACCATTCTCTTCTTATGACTTCCCGTATTTAGCATGTGTCGGGTCGTGTCATAAGTCGTCGAGGTCTTTAGCGTCGAGACTCTGTCGATCTTACATCACGAGTTTCGTCCCTATCCCAGACCGCCTTATTAGAATAAGGGAAGGCCCACCTACGTAGGACATACTCCTACAAAGGAGGGCCCATCTACACATTCGAGTCCAAAGTCTGGGGATGTCTCACGTGGACCTTTCTTCGAACAGGACTCGGCCCACCCGCCGAATCCTAAGGAAGGCCCACCTCTCACGAGTCACCTGTCTAGGTGTCCTTTCCGAGTCATTTCCTTTTCAGACTTTTCCTCACTCGGGGGCTACCCTCCAACAGGGCGATCAATCACGGTTGCTCTAAGGGTCGTGTCCTACGCGTGTCGTCTCACATACCCCACTTTCGAGTCACTTAGATGTCATACCATATGAGACCTATCTGAGTCCTTGGCCTCACTTGGGGGCTATTCTCCGACGGAGCGATTAATCACAGTCACTCTGAGAATCGCACCCTACACATTTGTTTTAGGAGAGTCTAACCCGAGTCAAACACGGTAGCCCCATTTTCGGACTCACCCTTCTGCAACTCGAGTCTAATTCGCGGTCGTTACCTCGTCTAGGTCAACATTCGAGTATCCCGGTCCGAGAGTCTTTGTCGACCCGTCACCCCGGGCCGTGTCTAGTTTGACTCCCTCTCTTGCACTTGCCCAAAGCCGAGTTTAGGCGAGTCGTGCCACCCGTCGTTCTCTCCAATCAAAGACCTTACCAAAAAAACAACCAACCGAGCATCCGAGTCCGGATTTGATTCGAGTCTAACTCTGAGTCCGAGTCTAGGATACCCTACATCCTCATTTCCAAATCAGAGTCAGAGTCTTTTGCATTTTGTGCTCTTTTTCAAAATTCAATAAAATCAGCTTTCAAATATTCTTTCTCTTATATACTTTCTTTATGTGTTTCCGAGAACATGATAAACACCATCATACATTGTGAGCACATGCACGTGACTATTATAGGCACATCTATATGACTGCAGGAAACTGAGCCCGTGTTTCCCTTTTACCTGTTCCATGTCTGACATAGAAAGCCACAAAACTACACTTAGCAGGAGCGGTATCGAATCCTATGACAAATCTAGGTAATCTCCTAGTTTGGGTTCAAGACGGGAGGCAAGCCCATTTACCACAATAAACACCCATCCAACAAGATCAACCAATCCCTACCTCAGGTGTTAGTTTGACCAACAAAAAAACCTGGACGAAAAAAAAAATCAAAAATCCAAAAAAAAAAAAACTGGACGAAAAAAATCGAAAGTCCAAGAAAAAAAGAAAAACTTGACAAAAAAAAAATCAAAAGTCCAGGAAAAAGCAAAAGGCCAAAACAAAAAGCAGACCATTATCAAAAAAAAGGAGGCACCCATGACCGAGGTTAAGCGGTCAATCCAAATGAAGAATCCCATGACCGGAGCTAAGAGGTCAACCAAAAAACATTCAAAAACCCATGACCGTAGTTAACGGTCAATTCAAAATTATCAAAACCCGTACCATCCAATAGGGGAGTGACAATCAAGCTGGTCAGCTAACACCGCACTCAGCCTTCCCACATTACAACCCTCAAGACCTTCCCGAGACCTAGGCTAGAGACAGCCCGAAATTTTGAGTATTCAAGCTCCATAGGATACTCCTAACCATTAGGGCCAGACATGGAATCCAGATCCCGCATTATCAAACCTACCCCGATCAAAGTTCGAGCTATTTTTACTCGACTTCCCCCTTGCACAACAACTACAACATAACACAACACGACATAACAAAATTCACAATCACCATACAAAGACCCGAGCTTAAAACTCGTCAAAGACCCAAGATCAAAACTCGTCAAAGACCCGAGATCAAAACTCGTCAAAGACCCGAGATCAAAACTCGTCAAAGACCCGAGAGCAAAACTCGTCAAATCCCATCCCAATTCTTCTCATCCAAACCAGTTACCAACCCCAAACACGGGAACTCAACTTGCAGTCGGCATAGAACATGCCCAAATAGTTCACACCACCTCTGGGGGCTACCCCGGAGAACGCTCACGGTCACAGGATCAACATCCTAACTATTCTAGCCCTTTGATCAAGACATCATTGGGAATGCACCTAGCCTACACCATCGCTATGGCTAGTTACACACAAAGTCCTATTAGACTAGGCACCATAATATATCTTTCTTCACTGAACTACGGCATGGTTTGATTTCACTACACGTGAATATGTAGGCAGCCTTTCAACAGAGGCACAACCACTCACATTGACACACATTCAAAAAGCACCATCATTCCGGTCACGACACTGTCATGTTCTCAATACCTAGCTTTGTCTTCCTGGGGGCTTCTATTAGACAGAAGTTCTCCTTCCACTCACAAAATCCAAAATACTTTCAAAAACTAGCCTCTTTTCTGTAGTTTGTCCTAGTACTCGGCTCAGTCGAAGACAAGAATCTGTCAGGACTCGAAGCAATATTCACTTTGGGAATGTACCCTAAAATCAAAGATCCAGAAGAGCACAAGACTACAAAAGTCTCATTACAGACTACTGCAAGTCCCCTATAGCATATCTATCCCATTTCGATGTTCGACTGTGTTGCCACTCACCTAGGCTACGGAATAGCGCAACTTAAGAGTCTTGTCATCTTAGGTGGCCCACCCCCTACAGAGTCACAGTCCAACCCCTTTGAGAGTCCAAGTCGTGTCTGTCAACTCGTCCTGTCACATCCAGAGTCGAGTCTGTCGGTAGGCATCTCTCTTCAAATTTCTGCTTTAAAATTTGTAAAATTTAGCCATTTGAGAAAATCATTTTCGACAAGGTCAAATTTCGGTCCATTTAAAATGCAAATTTCTTTTCTACCCTTTTCAATTTTGAAAACCAATCTCCTAGCACGTGAGTTGCTTTCAGGACTTCGATTTCAAAATGAAGCAAAAAATTACTTTCCCCAGCGCGAGTCATAGTTTTACCTATGTGTTACATGCAAAATTTTATGTAACTTGTACAGGTACGATTCAAGGCTTCCGAAACAAGCCCGCGCAGCTCATATATCTCCCCAGCGGAAAGCCCAAGGCGACATTTATCACGGGATGGGCCCACATATAGGCGCAGCCGGGACTTACACGACAAGTCCACAATTCCCCACGGAGTTATCATCTTCAGCTCAGGTATGATTTCTAACTTGTGGCTGGTGAGCGCTTCACGCAAGTCCAATGGACTATAAGTGACCCAACCGGAAGTCTGTCCGGTCTTAATCCTCGATTGGCTTGGTAGCTACTCTGAATTTCGCCATGTCCAAGCCTCAGTCAGAGTGGGGGCTCAGTAGACACCCACATTTTGACCGCCAGGTGTCTATAGCAATTTTCAAAAAACACCCGATGATGATGGGACGCAAACGTGTTTCTACGCGCTCGGATATGGGCTCGAAACCATTAGTTTTTGGCTTGGGCTTTTTACGGAGTACAAATCTCACAAAACTAACCTCAAAGTCAAGCCCAGCGGGTCTTTTCCAATCAAATAAGACTAATTTGGGTCAAAACCGACACCGGAAATAAAACCGACTTTTAGCGGCCGGATCAAAACCCGGTCAAAGCCAATTCCGAGAGCAAATCCGCGGTCCTCTTTCAGGCGGGCCATCGAATCAAGTCCATCAGGGCATTAAACCCTAGACAACAAGGGGGAGCAATTGCCTATATATACACCCCCTTGCATGCAATTGAAACGCTAACTTTTCATGACAACAGATCAACTTTTACACATCTTTTTACAACCCTAATTAACCCTCTACAACCCTAATCTCTGCCCATCACAACTCATCATCTTCAACCTTAAACCCTAGCATATAGGAACCCTAAACCACCATAACTTAACCTACATCGACCTCGATACTCCCGTACTAAAGCCACAACTAGCGAGTTCTATCCGAGACAAGAAACATGTAGGTTAAGGGTGCAATAATCCCGTTCTCTTTTTCTCGTCTTCCTCTCGTCCTCTTCGTCTTTTTTTGCGTTTTTTATTGTTTATAATATCGATAATATTAATAGTACAAGATATTAAAATACTTGTGGATTCGTGTCAAGTGCGAATAATGACGGGATAAGGAAATCCGAATATACAAGGATGTTTCATCCGATGTTGCCGGTCGCTTATCCCGACACCCTAGCACTTGATTGTTGAAGCAAGTCAACGTAAACAATAGTTTTTTTTTATTTTGTTTGTGTCGTCGTTCATCGCATATTTCATCGATTTCAAAATTATTTTTGAATCACATTCTTTTTTTTAGTTAAGGTCGAAACCCGTTGACGCAGATCCGACATCACACAATCCGAATGGATTTATTACAATGTCGGGAAGCCGAGGGAATCAAATCGAGTCCGTTTTAATTAAAGTAATCGTGAAGCGTCAATCTATTTAAGTTCGATACCAACTCAATAGTTGGACGTTGAATCTAAACGATTTGGTCAATTAATTTAACTAATACGAAGTCGTTGATGCCAAAAATAGTGATCATAATTCGCAAGAATTAATTCCGACACTATAAAACGCGGAGACAATTTATTTCGTTTTAGTTGATTTAAAACGACTTACAAATATATTTTCTAGATTGCGCTTTAAACATCCGATATCGATTCAATAATCGAATATCGGATACGACGAGTATCCAAATCCGAATCGAGCATAAATCGTACAATATTTCTGCCCGATTCAATAAAAATCATCATTCCAAGGAAGCGATACCGACTCCAAAGTCGAATATCAAATCTAACAGAATTAATCAAAAAAGGCAAAATAGCCCTTCATGCGAGTCGCACGGGTGTCATGCGAGTCGCGCGGATCTCATACGAGTCGCGCGCCTGTGCAAGTCGCGCGTAGTTCATACAAGTCGCGCGATTGCCTGGAAATTGCGACACAAAAGGATCTTTTTTATTTCAATTTTAAAACGACTTATAACATCTTTTCTAAACTCGCTCCTAATATTTGATATTGATTACATAATTAAATATCGAATATGACGAGCCTCAAAATTTTAAAGTCGGGTATAAATCATACCATATTTTTACACGACTTAGCAAAATTATTGATTTTCCAAAATCATGCATCATGTTTACATTATCTTATAGCATTCTATATTTTCTCAAACCGTTACTATCGTTATACCGTTACTAACTTGTTTGCTCATGTCTTTTCGATTTATTTCCGTTATTCGTTTATTGTACTAAAATGAACCCGCATGCTAAATACAACTTTGACGTTAAATTTTGATGCATTAAATCGACTTAGCAACCCATTCAAATTCTCGCATGTTTAGGTAAAATAATGTTTGCATATCATTTTATTGTTCTACTAACGCGCGTATTCGAGAGTCAAACGATATCTTTGTAGAGGCCGCTAATGTGCGGGCGGGGTTGGGTGTTCTTTGTGAACTTCCCAACACGTACCCTCACCCCTTACTCAGAACCTTGGTTTCCGGATGCCCGAAACCGTTGGCCCATGAGAGTCATTCAATACACGGTATCTGATAATGTTGGTATCGATATCAAATGCAAAGGGACGAACCCCATAAACTCTGACATCCGAATGGCCCATACTTTGTGCATGGCCCACTAAGATATAGAGTGGGTTCGAACGGGCCCGAACTCCCACAAAGTTCGGTGGCGACTCCACTTCGATTTAAATTTCAATTCGACCCATCTCATATGGAGATTCATTCGCCTCCCCAAACCCGCGCGTGGCCGCGTCGGGGTGGACCTATGTCATGTCCACACATAGCGAAAAAAAACACCTGTAAAATGATCCTGGAACCTCGGAAAGATGCATCGTGGAGTCGAGCACGAGTATTAAGACCTAGAATAAGCTCGCTCAAAATAAGCAAAGAAGGTGACCGTCCGTGTTCCATCCGCATCACCACATCCAAAACCCGAGGATTACCCCAGCCTTCACGCGCCCTCGCATCCTCAAAAATATGATAACAAGCCATTGCAACATTAAAAGCGCGACTACAGGCTAAGGCCGAAACATGATGAGAACCAACCTGTGAGAACGTCTTAGAAAGGAACTCTAAGTTAATGTCATCCCTACCAAAAGAACCCTCAGTCTTCTCCAATGACGAAAGATCCAAAAAATGGTAAAACCACTCCACGTAAGCGTCATCCCCATAAGGCACACAAGGTCGAACCGAGCTCCATCCGCCTATAGCATCTATCTCTTCGGGCAAAGAACAAATTTTACCCCCGAGAAAAGCAAAAACATGACCCTTCGAGTCCCAAAACCTTAAGCTTGCTAATAAGAAGTCATCTTGTACCTTGACTCGACTTAGCGCGACAACCATTGACAAACCATCATTTGAACAAATCTCGGGATCACGTTTCCTAAAAGAACTAGCCCACTCGGAAAGGATATTCCCAAAACCCGACATGACGCTAAATATGGACGTGCTAGACTCTATGGATATCCTAGTATGTCTAAAACGAGCACACACAACCCGTATATATAGCCCTAATCCCACAAGAATTAGGAAACGAAAAAAATTTCCATAACCCGGACCCGAACCGCCTTGGCCCAGGCGCCCGAATTTCCGGCCACCCGAGCCCAGGCGACCCTGGACCCAAGAGCCTCAGTCCAGGCGCCCATATCTAGGTGGACAACATCTAGAGGAACCCCAAAGGAAGAAACACCGATCCCGTATCATAACCATGGTTACCACATGACACCCCAGACATCGGGAACGACCTTCCAAAGCCGTTAAAACCCGCCCCGAAAACTGAAGCACTCATGAAGGGACCACAGGAACGCAAGTTCACCCGTCGGACGTTCCACACTTAGGCGTTTATTTTGTTTTTTTTAGGGGGATAAGCTACCCCACCCAGGCGTGTTGAAGCCTATTGGCAATCATCGTCAAGTCGAGTTTGTAGCCTAACAAGGCAATATTATGAGTATGCCAAAAAGTGGTCCAACGTTTTTTTCAAAAGTTGCCCGAATTTTAAACTTCCGATTTCGTTCTAAATGTCAAAGCAACTAAACTCATCTCCTAATGTACTCGGTCAAAACACGTTAATGTTTTACGTTAGCATCTCGTCCATCTCGAGTCAAAACATTTTAATCGACGTACTATCTGATCCGATTCCCGGCTCAAATCGACGCATTTCAAAACATCCAAAAGGAACTGTTTTCACACCTCTGTACAACGTCAATGCACCCCAAACGAGGTCAGATCGCAAATGAATGAACGCAAAAGTAATTACTTTCAACCCGACACCATGTCTAGGGTAGCTGTCTCGGGGACTCCTCCGATCTCCTCACTAGCACCCGTA
This sequence comes from Agrostemma githago, assembly GCA_958450325.1. Lineage (NCBI taxonomy): Eukaryota > Viridiplantae > Streptophyta > Magnoliopsida > Caryophyllales > Caryophyllaceae > Agrostemma > Agrostemma githago. The sequence continues at coordinate 57,606,061 of OY288241.1, forward strand.
GCCTCAGCCTCCCTTTCAACCCGATGTCTGGCTTTGCCTTGCGCAGAGGTCTCACCCTGAGACCGAGCCAGCTGCTCCTTTTGGAAGGCGATCTTGTCAGCCCGAGATTGCAAGAGTTGTCGCGCCTCAGCCGCCTCCGCCTCGAGCTCGGTCACCCGAGTCTCCAGCTATCCCACCATATCCGGGACATCCTACAAATACACTTAAACATTAGGAGGGTACGCCAACAGACTAGGAAACCACCCTAATCACACAAACTCACCGATCGAGGTCCCGAAGTGTCACGGGAAACCCTCGAGGCATAGGCCCGGAAGCGGTTGGCGGCCTGCCACAACCGCTGGTGGCAAGTTGATGAAACCTGAAAGATGAAACCACGGAAGTTAGACAAATCAATCCCAACTCTTAGAAAACAAGCCCAAAACGAAAGCCAAAACTTACCCAGTATACCCGATCACGCCACTCTATCCCGGCGTCCATCTACTCAGCAGAGCACGGGGGGAGAGGCTCGGTGAAAGGTATCCCAGCCGCATCCACCCTAAGCAACGTCAGGGGAAAATCTGGGGGCTGGATTTCATCAGCCGGATCGGCCAGCTGAGAAAACAACAGACTGGTCGGTCAGAGGGCAAGAAAACAACAAGCCGCAAAACAAATCTTAGAACCATAATTAGAACATTACCACGAGGCGGTACCAAGCTAAGCGCCGGGTGATGTGAGATAGGTAGGAGGCACCTGGCACCAAGAGCATATCGCCTCTTTCTCCATCCCTATCCTCGAGGATCTCTGCGGTGGTCGGTGGTCTAAACATGGTCCGGGGAGGATCAACCGGCACCCTGAAATCGTCATATAGGCACTGACGCACCAACCGCTCGCCCAGATACCAAACTGGGCGAAACAACGCAGGAAGGAGCGTCCTCCTGTAACTTCTAGGCCTCAGCTCTGTGGCCACATACCCCGGTACGCCCTCATAACCAGCCCAAGGGCGAGCCACAAACTACACAAATGAACCAACACTCCGATAAATCCTAAACCTTGGGGGCTACTAAGCTAAGTAGGACATAAAAAGAAACTTACATCTCTGAGGCTTAGCTGGTTGACCAGCGCATTCTCCGACTGTTAGTGGCTGGTAGTGCCCTTAGGCTGAGCCAACCTCCACTCGATTCCCGCCGGGAATCTCTTCGGGTGAACCGGCACCATCTTAGGTGCCAAACAAGGAAAGTAGGAGTAGATCCATGCCTGCAACAAACCAATAATACACTTAGCAACACTAAGACAAAGCCAAGCAGAACTCGAGATACAAGAGTGAGAATAGTAGCTAACCTCCAGTATAAGGCCCGGACCCACGATGGGCACAGCTGAGGCCGACTCTATCGCCAACGGCCTCACCATGACTTGCAGGCAGCGAGTCATCTCCGCGAAAGCCGCGGTCACCCAATCATAACGACCAAGCTGAGCCAGGTCCTCTAGTAGAGGCAAAATCCTGGTGTTAAACCTCTCGCCTTTATCCGAGAAGTGGGTCGACCCTAGGAAATACCCCAACCACAACCGGGCATCCTGCTCCGGTGTGTTGGGTTCCCGACCCTCTAGCACCGCCACTCGCTCGAAGTGATCGGTGATATACGAACTCACCAAAGCATGAGGCGCACTATATGCCTCATGCGGTAAACAGTCCCCGATGAGGCCCCGCACCCCATCACTATCTAACCTAGGGCCTTCGGCGGCCCACCTAATCCTATCCGGCCTCCAGGGCAAACCGGTAATCATCCCAAAATCCTCTAGGGTCATCCCGACCTCCCCAAAAGCCATGTGGAAGGTCGAGGTAGTATCGTGGAAGCGATCTATCATCGCTCTAATCACCATAAGGTTGCACTTAGTCTTGCAACCCACCAACCTATCCCACTGCTTAACCACGGGACCTAGAGCAGTCCTCACGATAATCCTCTTTACCGCAGGGGTCAACTTCTGAAAGTAAACCTCGAGACACGTAGTAAATCCCGAGAAAGTCCTCATCGGACCCGGGAGCTGCAAACCAAAACAACACGGGTATAAATAAAATTAACCTAACCTAGCCCAAGCCAAAAACCTAAGACACAACTGATCAGCACAAACAAAACACTCACCAAACCCCGCACGACACGGTGAGAAATGTGACGGTCAAGGTGAAATAGCAGCTGATGACCATCCCAATCCCGAGCCCACTTGGGATCCTCGTAGATAATCTCCTCATCCTTCGGTACAGGAAGCGAAACATGAGCCCTCCTAGCAACCGTCTCCGGAAGCCTACGCTTCCTCACTCTATCAAAATCGGCCTCAGTAATGGCCTCAGGGTCACGACGCTGAGACGAGATACTCCGTCGTCTCCTAAGAATCTCTCGGGGAGTCTTTGTCCTCGTCCCGACAATCTCATCACTAAGAGCTCCCTCGGGACGCTCGATGTTACCTCTTACTACAAAATCACAAAAAAGAAAATCCGCGCCTCAGGTCAGGCTAAGGCAGCTTAAACAGGTCAAAATAGGGTCAAAATTTCCGATAGCGATATCAAAATTCCTAAAAGACCGTTAGCACCCATTTTCGATCCCGGTCACGATGGAAGTGGTTTTGGGAAAATCCGGCATCATTACGACACCTTTTGGTCCGTCTTAAGACACAGAAAACCTCACGGAGAGTCTTAAAAGTCATCCTAGGCCATAAAAACTAACAAGAGAGCTACCCACATCCTCATAAACACTACTTGAACGAAATTACACGAAATAAACACGAGAATAATCGGAAAACAGTCCTTAACCCTAGCATTCCAAGCACATTTCCATAGGGAACCATTTTCACACCTCGAAAACCCCTAACGAACTTATAACTACCCTAACAAGCTCTATTCGACCCTAATTTAATAATGGGACTAAGCACAAGCTTTGAGACTTAACGAATCAAAAACCCCCCAAATCAATTTTCTAGGGATTTAACAAAACAAACTCATAATCAATCAAATCAAGCAAAAAACGATAACAAACAAGTAAAGAACGTTTACCCGGAGTCGACATTGTCACGTATGACGAAAAATCTAGACAAATTTTGCAAAAAAAGGTCGAGAAATTGATTTGAAGGCGGAAGGGACGACACGCTTGAGTGTAGAAAAAATGAACAATCGCCCCAATTTCCGATTACTTAAACAGACCCGGTCCACGGAACCCCGACCGCCCCAAGTAATGCGTTTGAGTCCTAGCGCGCTGGGGGCTAGGCGCCTGAACATTAGGGCGCAGACGGACGCGCGTCCGAACAGCCCAATACAGACTAAAATAAAACAAACGAAACTCAAAATTCGATACACATAAAACGCACACCTTTTGAGACAAGCAAAATAACAATAACGAAGCAATTACTAATCAACATCGACAAAAAACGCTCGATAATAAGACAAGCATCAGAACCGCGCTTAACCTGAACACTACACCCGAACGCGTAACAAAGCAATCTAAACCGAACTAACCTAAACGAACCCTAAACAAATATCAAATACATAACAAACTAAAACAAAGCAAGAGCAAACCCAAACAAATTAAAGTAAGACAAACTCACAAAACAAAAACTTTTAGCTAAAACAAATAAACGAACAACAATTTTGCCCGAGGGACGTTAGTATCCCGGAGGCACAGAAACAACAATTTTGCCCGAGGGACGTTAGTATACCGGAGGCACAGCAACAACAATTTTGCCCGAGGGACGTTAGTATCCCGGAGGCACAGCAACAACAATTTTTCGAGCGGATACTAACGCCCTCGAAGGAGTCTGAAACCTCCACAGCAACTTGTCGGGTGCATACCAACACCCCCGACAGCAATTTTTGAGTTGATACCAACACCCTCGAAGAAGTCTGATACCTCCACAGCATTTTTCATTCGAGAGGAGACCGACGCCCTCGAATGGTTTATTTTTTCCTAGGGGTCAGAGCATCCCCGAAGACAGTTGGTCGAGTGGAGACCGACGCCCTCGAGTAATTTACAACAACAATTTTGTCCTAGGGATTAGAGCATCTCCGAAGACAGCTGCTCGAGTAGAGACCGACGCCCTCGAGTAATTTACAATAGCAATTTTGTCCTAGGGGTCAGAGCATCCCCGAAGACAGCTACTCGAGTGGAGACTGACGCCCTTGAGTAGTTTACGACAACAATCTTGTCCTAGGGGTCAGAGCATCCCCGAAGACAGCTACTCGAGGGAGACTGACGCCCTCACGTAGTTTATCTCATTTTTTTTTGTTCTAAGGGTCAGAGCATCCCCGAAGACGGCTGCTCGAGTGGAGACTGATGCCCTCGAGTAGTTGACAACAACAATTTTGTCCTAAGGGTCAGAAGCATCCCGAAAGACAGCTATTCGAGTGGAGACTGACGCCCTCGAATAGTTAATATCATTTTGTCTTGTCCTAGGGGTCAGAACATCCCCGAAGATAGGGGTTCGAGTGGAGACTAACACCCTCGAACATTTTTTTTCACTTCATTTCACCTAACGGATCATAAGCATCCCGAAAGACGACCGCTCGAGTGGAGACTAACACCCTCGAACGTTTTATCAAGGGTCCACAAACGTCCCAAAAACATTTGTTCAAATAAAAGCCAACACGTTCGAACAGTGTTTGCACTTACACTTAACTAAAAACATTTAAAACTAAACAAACCGTTTAAACAAGTCAAAGAAGACAAAGCGCGAGCGCATAAAGAACCAAGAACGAGATATCAAGCAAGGGCTCGGACCCAAGCAAGCAACCACAAGCGAAGACGTCAGGTATGATTTCTAAGCCTTGGCTGGCGAGCCTCAACACGTAGTCCCAGGGACTTAAAACGACCCGACCGGACAGCCACCAGGTCGTAATCTTCGATTGACCTGGGCGGCTATACTTTGACTTTCGCCTTGTCCAAGCCTCAGTCAAATTGGGGGCTTCTGTAGACACCCAGAATTGGACCTGGTGGCTGCAGAAGTGCCCACCAAACACCCGATGACGATAGGACTGCAACGCGACGCGGGTTCGCGATGTTGTAGGTAGTTTTTTCAATAGAACGGATCAAATAATTACTTGGAAAAATTAAAACTAACATGATGGCAGCCTTAGTCGTGTCGTTACGGTCACATAGACACTAATTAGAGTCAATTTCGACACCGGGACCCTGAGTCAGTCTCGAAACTCGAACCAAGTCAGCACCATGCCAAGCGAACCTTGGGACGCACACCTGAGGCCCAATAAACCCAAGGCGCTAGGTCAAGCCGCGGGAAGCCTTAGGCTCCAAGCTAAGTATCACGTTCCACCCTCTCGGTTTTGGAAAGTATCAAAATCGTATCTTCAAAATCCCGACCGCCCCGCCACACGCGTCTTAGTCATACCGCGCCTTAGCCCAGGTGCCTGAGTCTTGGTGCGCCCCAGCTCAGGCGTCCATATGGGCGACGAGAGCCGAAAACACCTATAAATACTCCCCCTCCGCCTCATTCATTCGACACAATTCTCATCTTCTCTTCTCCCTCTAACTCTCTCGCTAAGGGCTCGCACTCCGACACCCGAGGCAAACGATCCACTCGATCGTAGTTCCGATAAAAGCGACATCGACGCTACTCCTCACCTTCGAGCACCCCACTCGATACTGAGGTGCCTGTGATCGACTAGCTCAAGTCTAGTAGCGAAGCTCTGCCGGATTAGCCGCAGAACTAGTCCAAAGTAACGAAGCTCTGCCGGAGTAGCCGCAGGAGGGGTAAACGGTAACGGAGCTCTGCCGGAGTCACTGGTCAAGCTAGGAGGATCCGCATATTATAACCGAGTCGTCACTAGGTTGTCATCTAAACAAAACTTTCCATATTTGCACTTTCTTTTATTATGCACTACGATAACACTAGATGTGGACACTAGGTCCACAAACATCTACTAAAACACGTAACGTCCCAACTTCAATCACAAATACTAAAACACACTAAATAGACCGGAGTAATTTCGAGATCCGTTCTCAACTATCTATGCATCGAGTCCCGTGTAGTGTATACTCCGAGGGTGCAACTCCTCACAATGTGATTTACTTACATTCGCATTTACAGTTTTTCGTATGATTTATTGCTTTTACGACCTTATAATCGCATGCTAAATCACCAAAAACACGGAATTCAAAACATAAAACAACTAAAACTGAACAAAGTGATGGTCGGGTTCCATATTAGTCCAAGTGCTCGCCTCATTAGGTTCGGCGCATCTCTATTAATACCGAATCGACGCATCTTAAGCAGAATACCAGGTATGGTATACCACGAGAATGACTAATATCCGTATTATCACGTTAAAACTGATTTGCTAATACCTGTAATATTAGTACTCTCTACTCTCCTACGTGCATCTTTTCATGGCCTGCTTGTCACGTGAAATCGCATGCAAAGAATGTAAATACAACTACTTTGACGGCAACACTTGCTTGTCCTTAAACAACCGACGTAGTAAATGGCATAAGGTTAAAACAACGGATGTTACAGTATTTCCACCACAACAAAAAAACTAGGTTATCAGCCCACCGATTGATTAGTAGAGGCCGGTATAGTGCGGGCAGGATTGAGTGTCGACATCTATCGGATGTTGGCTTCCCAATACGTACCCTCACCCCTTACTCAGAATCGACGGCTTCCGGATGTCCGAAACCATTGGCAATGAGAGTCATTCCAGGCATGGAGTGCTTAAAGGGTACAAGTCTTTATCTTTAGGTCCCGTGCCACTCAACTTTGAGCCGGCATGGGATCAAAGTTGACTTGAACGGTTTCCGAGTCCCCATAATTGACTCGGTGGCGACTTCGCCCCGTACGCGAGATCGTCATCCGAATTGAAGTCCGACACTTCGCCCTGTACTCGAAATCGGACCGGCCCTCGACAGGGAGGGGGCCGCGTGGGTGGCCGCCGCCACATGATGAAAAATCGGGTCGGTCCCGCGCGGGGCGCCGGACGGTGCGGACGGACGTCAACACATAGGTCTGCCCCGACGCGGCCACGCACGGGTTTGGGTAGGCATATGAATCTCTAGCTGAGATTGTTCTCGGATTAAATTTAAATCAAAGTTGTAGTCGGCACCAAACTTTGTGAGAGTTCGGACCCGTTCGAACCCACACTACACTTAGGCATATCGTGCATAAAGCATGACCCGCTTTAGTACTAGAGTTTATGGGGGTTCGTCCCTTTGTATAACGATATTGATGTTGAATTGTCACATATCGTATATCGAATGACTCGTTCGCCAACGGTTTCGGGCATCCGGAAACTAAAGGTTCTGAGTAAGGGGTGAAGATACATGTTGGGAAGCCCACTAAGGACACCCAACCCCGCCCGCACTTACCGGCCTCTACTAAGATATCGATCGGTGTTCGTGGCCGCGTCGAAGTGGACCTATGTCATGTCCACAATTGGATTCAAATATTTTCGCTGAACAACGAGTATCCTTGGCTTTACAGGACCACAAAATACACCAACAACAAGGTCAACACCCGAGGCACGGATAATTCCACGACGGGCCAGCAGTTGGGTGGTGCCAACAGCAAAACGATGAGTTGATGACAACCACGTCTTTTTCGCTTAACCGATCCTGATATCCATCGTCGTGTAGTTTCTGAAGGGTCTAATAGGGAAGCTTTGGTAGTGGAGGAATTAAGGTACGCTAGTGGTTGTGTAATGGACTAACGGTGAAGACATGTGTAAAAATAGGGAATGTGTTTTTTTTGTCAGAAAATGGGTTGAGGATGATTCGGGTGCACCCTGAAGAATTGATCAATGTTGGGTGTACTTTCATAAAATGTTTTTAAATGGGTGTAAATTTTAATTACAAAAGATCAGTGGGTAACCGAGATACTAGCTAGCTGGGCCCCACTTCCTTTGCAATAGAAAAACTCACCCTAGTAAAGGTATGAACAGTCGCACGTGCCCCGACATCCTGCGTTATAACGAATTTCCGAATACACTGGAGCAAAGCGACAACATCCGTATAGTACTACACCTAGAGAGGAGAAGGAAAAAGGTAAGAAACCATACCCAAGAAAGTATGAAGGAAGCTTGGAGATGTGGACAACGACAAGTAATTGTGGAGAGTGATTGCAAGATTGTCATCGGTCACCTACGGAAAGCCAACATGGGGAGAAGTTGCAAGTTTCTTGTCTTAAAAGATATTCTTGATTTTAGCTGTAATTTTGATACTATTCGTTGATCCTTTAGTTTGTTGCGCGTCAGTGTAATCATGTTGTTCACAAACTTGTTAAAGCTATGTCACATGCATTCTGTGGGAAAGCGAGTTTAGGAGAGTGATGTGTCAGTGAATAAATGCTCAAACGGTTACTTCCTCCGTTTTTCTTTTATCTTCTCATTTGAATATAACACTACAAGAAAAGAGGAGATTAGCAACCGATATTTACCGACCACCAAATAATTGGTCGGTAATAAAGAATACCGACCGAAATCAGTCGGTATTTTTGTAATCAGTCGGTAATTTACCGACTGAATATTAGCGGTCGGCAGAATAGGTATCAGTCGGTATTCGAAGTATTTACCGACCGACTTTGCAAAAATACCAACCGATTTTTGTCGGTCGGTGAGCTTTTCGAATTAAATCACCCAGCTTCCTTCATTCATTACGGTCTGTTACTTCCAAAAAAAGAGAAAACCCCAGCTTCCTTCATTGTACGCGACCCAACCCCGTCGCCCTCCCCTTCGCCGGACCTCTTCCCTTCGCCGGACGTCTCCCCTTCGCCGGACCTCGCCCCTTCGCCGATCTAGCCTTCACCGGTTGTCCTCCTTTTTCTGAAAATCTTCAAATTTCAGGTTAGGGTTTGATTTTTAATTCAGTTTTTTGTTCAATTTTGTTTATATTTGCTTTATTATTGTGGTATGTTTTATGAATTCAACTAGGTTAGTACAATTTAGATTCAATTTGTTTGTTAGATTAGGGTGAAATTGGATTTAGGGTTAAATCAATTTTTAGTTTGGGGTCAAATTAGATGAATCTAGGTAAGGTAAGGGGTTTGTTTGTTTGTTTGTTTGCTGTATTGAGGTTAAATCAATGTAGGGTTTGTTTGTGATTAGATGATTGAGTTGTATTGTTTGTCATCATACATTTCTTGTTTACTAACGAAGAAATGTATCTCCCAAATTTGAGCTTTTTTGTTTCATTTTCTTCTTTTATTCTGCCCACAATTGAAGCTTTTTTGTTTTGATGACGGAACAATTTGTAAGTACATTGTTAGGTGGAATAGTTAGTTTGGATAATTAAGGCTGAAGGAGTAAGTAGAGGTGTATTCGGCTGCCCGGTCCGCTTTGAACTACTGTATATCTATTTAGGTTTAGGAGTCGGGACGAAACACGATTTCTGCACTTGCATTGTAGAGTAGTAATGTACATTGTTATGTGGATTACTTAGTTTTGATAATTAAGGCTGAATGAGTGAGTAGAGATGGGTTCGGATGGAGTAGTACATTGCTATACATTGGGGTTGGGGTTAGTGCAGGCAGCTTATAACATCGGGGGACTGGTAATAAGTGCAAATGCAATTGAGCATTCGATTTTCTGCTTTCATACAACTCGAGTTGGAGGGGTATGTAAATATGTAATTGCATATTAATCTTCTAAAACCCTTTGTCAAATTAATCCCCTTTTTTGATGAAATTAATCGTCTTTTATAACGGATGAAGTTGATCCGATCCGATCGGATCAGGTCAGGTCGGGTCGGGTCCGTTCACTTTGTGTTTGGGCTGATTTTGGGTCTTTGTCCAATTTTTTAGAGACATCAAACAATTGGGTCAATTCGGAGGATTTGGAGTAGTACATTGCTATGTTGTGCCCAATCCGCTTTGAACTATACCATTTCTCATTCATAGTTTCATACCAATGCTAACATTCACTATACGATTATAAGTAATCAAATTGATAAAGATTAAACATAACTTTAACATAGTTTCATACCAATGCTAACATTCATCATACAAGAAAGAAATTCATGTTTCATCATGTTTATAATTACATAAAAAAATTCTTCACAGATTAGAATACATCTCCTAAAAGAAAAAATAAAAGAAAATTAGTAATCTCTCAGTAAAAAAAGTTAATTTCATGTATTAAAAAAATCAATGTAAAAAGCTACTTTTATTCAAGGTTTTGGAAACAAAAATTCCTAGAGAAAGTTCGATCATAATTAGATTATTAGAACGGTTATATGACTCGATCAAATTCAGTAAAGAACACTAAGAATTTGAGTTTATATATTAAACTAAGGTTAGATGTGAAAACTTAATTTAATAATGAAGGGGTACGAATGAGATGGGATCATGGGAGTTCAAATTGTCTAATTAGAGTAAACGTATCAACCCCTACTCTAATTATATTCGATTATTGTTTTTGAACTAACGAGAGTAAACTCATGGTTATTTCTTTGTTATTTACTCCTTTTAAATATGTTATTTAATTAAGTTTTCATTCCTCTTATAGAAAAACTAATAATGACAAATACTGAAAGAAAATGGATGTACGAAAGGGTAGACGATAGAAACAAAGTTAAGTATGAGTTTATACTTGGGGTGGATGATTTTATTCTATATGCTAAGGAACAAGAAGAATACAAGACACATCAGATTCTTAGATGTCCATGTTTGAAGTGCCAAAATTTGAAGTACTTGAATGAGTTTACAGTGAAAGAGCATCTCATTAGCAAAGGGTTTAAGCCTGGTTATACTAATTGGGTGTGCCATGCAGAACCCTTTTCTTTTATTGGATTTGGTAAGTGTTATTTGCATATGTTTGTTTGTTTTGTCATTCAACAGATCATATCTGAAAGATGGTTGGACGTGGACGTGGAGGAGGACGTGGAGGAGGACGTGGACGTGGACGTGGACCACAGGTGGAGGTCGACGAGCACGAGGAGGAGCAGGAACAACAACAACAACAGGAAAATCTTCCCATAATTCCGATAGAACCCAAAGGGAGATGGTATTGCTTATTCTATTATTATCGAAGTAGATGTAGTATATAATTTTTTTTATACAAAAATACAATTTGTTGTATTTGTTTTGATTAAGGTTTGATGACTCCGCTGTGGTAAGACGAGTAACGAAGTCATTCAAGGGTTTCTACCATGAACCGCGTATGAACTACCGGGAGACCCCGAAGACGATCAAAGAAAAATGGTTCGGCAATTTTAGGGTATACATTCACTTTAATTTATATGAGTATATTGCTAACTATATATATATAGTTATATGCACTTTTAATTGTTATTTGAATATTTTCTTAATATGTAATTATTAAATTATGATCGGTCACAATGTCAGGGCTACTGCTCATGGAAGCCCGAGGATGAAGAGCAAGTTAGAGAGAGATACGACGTCGAAGCACGAAAATGGTTGAAGGACACCGTCAACGACATCTGTGAAGTGAAGAATGGCAAGAACAAAGATTGCCCGGGGTGGATGGTGCCGCAAGTCTACAAGGACTTGTTGGAGAGACGGAAGACGAAGGCTTTTCAAAGGAGATCTAGGACAGCGGCGGCGAATAAAGCTTGTGCTCAGCCTGGCCCTACACACCACGGGGGGTCGATCAAGGCAACTAAACATGCTTCCAGGCTGGTAATGACAAAATATATTAAAATGTTCCACAATGTTTTTATTAATATTTTTTTGAAGATGATAGTAATAATTGATCCAAGTTTATGCATAGTAAGTTTTAATTTGTTTTTGTAGATGGAGCAACTGGGTGGTAGGCGGCCCAGCGCGGCCGAGCTCGCAGAAACCATACATTCTAAGGAAGTCGAGGGTAAAAAGGTTTATACTAGTCAGAAGGCAAAAGCTACATTTGTAAGTGTTAATTTACTTAATTATAGAGATTATCTTAAAATTCCTTAATAAATTAGTTATAACTTGTTCCTAAACATTACCTTTGTCTGTTTGCTAATAGAAACGTTTTGAAGAGCTCAAGAAAAAGAACGAGGTGGAGGGGAAAGAGAAAGAGGACGACGAACTTTGGTTTGAAGCGGCCGGGGGCTTCAAGAAGGACCACGTATACGGAGTGGGATCCGCCGGCCCATTGTACTTCACCCCCCCGCACAGAATAAGGGGAATGCTTCGTGCTCTTATCATCCCGGTATTCTTGTACAACAAGAAAAACGGGCAGAAGCATTTCAAAACAAAATTTTGGAAGCCTTAGAGAAGGAAAAAGAAGAGAACAGACGCTTTAGAGAAGAGACCCGGGAGCTCATGCAACAACAACAGCAGCTCATGTCAGCGCTGAACACGGTATTACAAACTCAGAACTGTAATCCGTTTACCTTCAATAACGTCCGTAATCCGAATGATGATAATTCGGGAGGTGGTGGAGTTGGGGGAGCCGGGGTCGGTTTTCAGGTGTAGCTGAACCTCTAATTGATTACTCTTTTAAGTTGTGTTAACTTTGATTTTTTTTCCAAGTTGTTTAAACTTTTTACACTTTCATTAGTATTCTCTTAATTAAGTAGTTAAACATTTTAGAAAGCTATGTCCATGATATCGAATGTTTTATGTGAATGAATTGTGAAGATGTTCGATTCTGAATGAATTGGATGAAGTTAATGAATGAAGGTTGAAGTGAATGATGTTGTAGTTTGAATGAGTTGGAAGAATTGAATGGTATGATGGTTATAATGCAGATTTGTATGTGCAAATTGGAGGACAACAAAAGCACTAGACACCCCCGACCTTACCAAATTTTACCGACCGAACATGACCATTACCGACAGAATCACCTCGTCACCGACCGCCCTAACTGACCAAGGTACTGTCAAACATCGGTCGTTAAGGATTACCGACCGATGATAGCGGTCGGTAATTAACACATATACCGACCGCATTACCGACCGCATAGTTTTTTTCCCGACCAACCGTCTTCCAGGAGCTCCTGGTTTAGGCTTGGTCGGAAGATCTTACCGACCGCAGTTAACAGTCGGTAAATAAGATTCACCGACCACATATTAATTTTGCCGACCGGCTTGTCGGTCGGTATTCGTGGTTTTTCCGACCGCACTTTTCAGTCGGTAAAAATTTTCCGACCGACGTTGTTATTTCCCGACCGCAATTCGGTCGGTGATTTACCGACCGCGATTTTCGGTCGATGATTTCCTTTTCCGACTATAGTTTTCGTCTATATGTTTTCGGTCGGAATTATTTCAAAATCGGTCGGTAATTCATTTCACCGACCGATTTCTAAGCTTACCGACCGATTTTATCGGTTGCTAAATGCCTGTTTCCTTGTAGTGTAATACACCACTCATATATTGAGCAAATGGGAAGATAAAAGAAAATTGGAGGAAGTATTTTTTATGATGCTAGTGTGATGATTTAATACCGAGTTTGAGGTTTTTTTCAAAAAAAAATTAATAATAAAAAGAAGTAATTATTATTATTATTATTATTATTATTATTATTATTATTATGGTGAAACTTGTATAAATGTCGAAATAAATTACAGAAGTTGGTGGGTAGCCAAAATACTAGATGTGGTCCACTTGTTTTGCAAAAGCAAAACTAATCTAGTAAAAATGTGAGTTGTGTGCACTACGAGCGCTACATCTTAAGCCATATCAAATTTCCGAAATCCGTTGGAGCAAGGCAATTGCATCAGGCTCCAACTCTCCCAACGACGAGAACGAAAATGTTAAAAAGGCATACCCCTTTGCCAAGCAAAAGTCTTGATATTTCGCGGATTTGCACCGGACAGCATAGCAACCACAAGCTCAGACTCAAAAACAGTAAAACCAAACTGGGTTAAGGGGGATGACTCACTCATGTCAACACGGACATCAGACTCCTTGCACACGAGTAATAATACGGAGTAATAATTCAACCAACAACCCTTAAATAAAAAAAAAATAAAAAAAGATGGAGATTATATGATAAACTCAGTCATACCTTTAAGTTTATTTTTACGAGACTATTACAAACAAAAAGAAAATAACGTCCGTACTTTGAGAAGCCTAATAATTGGCAACTAATACGGAAAAAAGCAAATAATAAAAATGAAAACATTAATGAAGTAGTGAATTACATACTAGGATTTATTTCAATCATTTTTTATTCCAGAAGATTGGATTGAAGATGGATGCAGAATTTTTTTTAATCCAGAGAGGTCCAGGATCTTCTTACTCAATGATTCAGTCGGTGCAACTCCACGCTCGGTCATGAAAAATAGACTGAAAATCAACTCGACCATCTCCGGCCAGAACACTTCCCACCAGTAAGTAACCAGATACCATGTCGGAGTAGTCACATATCTTTTTCCACAACATGCGCTATTTATAACAACCATTGCACATCTTTTTGTTGTATCCATCGGAAGCAAACTTACTTGAACCTACATTCATATAATCGGTTTCACAGAAACTTATGTAAGACTATCTAACTATACATGTTGTCAAATTGCAAGTTAGTTGGCCAGCCCGCATTGCTGGATCGGATATTCCTAATCTTGGCCCGAGCCAAACTATCCTGGCCGAGACCGCTCGGGCGGCACTAGTGGGCGAAAATAAAATAGAGGAAAAAACACTATTTGGGTCGAGCCGGGACTAGACAAAAAGGGGAACTGTTTCAGCCCACACCCTCCTTAATAAGGATCGTGCCTTGGCCCAGTGTCTCGAGTCCACCTCTGCATAAATTAATACTCCGTACAAAATAATTGTTAACAAAAATAAATGTGGATAAGGGTATGTGTTGTGTTATATATATATTTATATATATATAATATGACATGAATTTTTACCTAGATGAGAATGAAGGGGAAAAAAAGCATTATTGCATGGCTTACATCTCTTAGAAGTGGATCCACATTCATAACGCCTTCTGGGGTAAGATGTTTGCCTTTCGTCATTTCAGACTCGAATATTCCAGGAGTAGCTAGAGTTATATGAATGTCTGATCCTACTTCTACTCTTAAGGTCTCATACAAAGATGCCATCGCTGCTTTACTTGCCTACAAAAAAGTTCAAATTCATGTTTACCGTAACAAGGTACGTATCAACACAGTGATTTATCATACCTGGAGACAAAGAAATCAAAGCACAATGGAAGCAGAAATGCCTAGAGCGAGATCATACACGTGAATATTCAGAAAGAACTTGCAATGTATTATGCCTCATTAAATAAAGGCAAAATGAGTAAATCGATCACACAGGATACCAATTTTGTTACTAGATTACTATGATTTCCTTATAGATTATCAATATACTTACTCCCTCTCATCCACTCAATTCTTTACGTGGATCGCTTTTGTGAGGAGAAAAGATGGACTCATGTAGAGAATTGAATGGATGAGAGAAAATATCATTCAACAAATAAAAAACAACCTACGTCCCTGTCCTCTAAGAGAGTTCTAAAGAGCAAGTGCAATAATTATTTTGTTGTTGTTGTTGTTGTCACCAAGAATAAACCACTTAAACAAGTTCTTTTATTGCAAAATAAAGTTTGTTTGTCTTAAACTTAAGAACTCGGTTTGACAACATTTTGGTAATTGAGAGCAATTATAGAAGCCTGGCCTTAATCTTCTCTGTTAGAGGCATTCTTTTTGTGGTTTGCATTTCGTCAAATATGTTTACTCACTTATAGCGTAAGTGCGCCCTGCTCTAGTATTATTGCTATAAAGTGGTTGAAAAGGAGAATAAATACTGAGTATTACAATGAATTATGAGAGGTAATGGAGAGAAATCATTGTAGAGGATCCTCATCCCCTCATAAACTCCTAACTTGAGTTGATGCATGGTATGGTAGATGTTGTGAATGAAGAGCTCGTGCCTAATCTACCGTACTCCACAAGCCTATTGTTTCTTATACTTGTCGAACTTACCTTGTTAATATGCTTGTGTGTGTTTTTTTTGTCAGCATAGAAATTCCACTTTACCTCTCACGAGTCTGTTGCGCTAGGCAGTGGACGCGTCTGTTTAAAGATCTAGGAATGTATCTAACTTACATACAAATGGAAATTAGTGAATAAATCTAAAATATCTAACATATATAATACTTGTAAGGTTATGGTCCACGGTCTTATAACCGGAGATTTGTCGGACTAAGTGACAACAATCCCAAAGGAACTCCACGTGGAGGAAACCTCGTGTTAGGAAATTAGTGTCTAGTAATTATTCTTTTGGGTCTCGAATTGATTTGTTCATCGATATCTTTAATAAAGTTGATGTTCTTGTTTTGGAAACAATATTGTGTGATTTAGGAATGTTTGTAATTGATTAGTCTTTGTTTTCTAATTAGTTTGGGTAACCAGTTTGGCTGGAAATATAATAATACTCCCTCCGTCCTAATGAATTGTTTGCCTATTCCATATTGGGGCGTCTCAATGAATTGTTTGCCTTTCTATTTTAAGAATGTTTTTTATATGTAATTTGATCATTGGCTCCACATGTCACGTCTTAATTGGATCTCTTTCCCTTGGTGCCAAAACCAAAGGCAAACAATTCATTGGAACGGAGGGAGTGCTATATAAAGATCTGACTAGTTTCTAGGTTAATTAAGAGAGAGATGAATATTTGATTGAGAGGACAAAAATAAAGGACGGAGTTGTGAGGTTTCTCGAGGAGAAAACTCAATTTGTTCTGAATCTCTATTATTTGGTGGTTCTACTCTCGTATTCGTTGGAGTTTGTTTCGCTCTTGGTTGGCCACAAGATCATTTGCCCTTCGTCTCGTTGGTGAGTTCGTCGCAGGTCGAACTTAATCTGGGTAATCTCTTTTCTGTTCGAGATTACTATTTGGTTCGAGATTACTATTTGGTTGGTGGAATTTGTAGTACTTTTGGCTTTAGCTGTGAGCACTGAGTTATTAAGCGCGTGTATTACAGTCTACGTTGTACTATTATCTCCACAATAGTGAATTTTATCTCCTTGTTGCTGTGAACGTAGCCAGTGATTTTGTTGGTGAATCACATAAATCTGTGTGTCAGTTTTGTCATTATTGTTTGCTACTCCTTTCGATTGCTTATTTTCTTTCATCTTTCCTTAATGGGTTGAGCTTGATTTTCTTCCTTCATTCCACTTATTGAAAGTTTTTCACCCTCATCAATTAATGGCAATAGTAATGGTAGAGGTTTAATACCATATTTTTTCATGACCACATCAACTTACTCTATTACATACTCCCTCCGTCCTTAAAAGTTGTCTCATTTTCATATTATATGTGAGGAGTATTTTAATGAAATGTGACAATCTTAGTGGGATGGAGGGATGGAGTATGAAATTCTTTTTTTTTCCTCAATGGTTGAAGTTTCATAACATCTTTTTAGTAAGATTAATTGTTCTTTTATTCATTATTTTGTTCAATTATCCACAATAATCATTAACTTAAGAAGTTGGTTCTTTGTTTTACAAATCAAGTCTATACAAGGAGCTCCTTATTTTGTGAAACAATGGGTAAGGATCTCCTTAAGTAATATGGAACTTCTTATTTGGTACCATTGCTATTACCCTAATATAATATTCCTCTCTCTTAATTTTTCACTCCACTTTTTCTCATTTAATTAATATAATATCTTTCACTTACTTTTCATCTTTTAGTAATATAATATTCTCTTCTTATTTTCCCCCCAAAAAGAAAGGGAAAGAAAATAGGCAATCGGAGGGAGTA
The DNA here is from genome assembly GCA_958450325.1 of Agrostemma githago. NCBI lineage: Eukaryota > Viridiplantae > Streptophyta > Magnoliopsida > Caryophyllales > Caryophyllaceae > Agrostemma > Agrostemma githago. The sequence continues at coordinate 57,623,685 of OY288241.1, forward strand.
TCTGTTTGTTCTTCTTGCATAATCAAGAAACTATTGGTAACAGGACGCCTCCGTTACAACACCTCGAGCCAACGCGCAACCAACTAACCTAATAAGAATACTTAAAGCTTCAGCCTGGATAGCTTTGTTGGAAATATTAGGTCACTATAGGGGCGATATATAACAAGAGAATGTACGTTGTTGTGTCGTGGTATGAAGGTCACTGAATGAGAAATAAAATCGCCCCGACTACGGTACAAATCGGAATGGGCGTCGTCCCCCAAGGTCACACAACACTCCTAAAAGGTTGTGTACTCAACCATTAGGAGTTCGAACTCGATGGTATACTCAGAATTTATCAAAGAGATTTGGATGATGACATTTGATGTATATGCTCATATGTCTTATCATTCTCATACTTATATAATAAGTGTCATATGAGACTAACCTCAAAAAGTATCCAAAGTCACTTTATGATGGAAAATGAATTGTCATTATTCTAAATCTAATGACATTCATAACCATACTAATAAATTAGGTTTAATATGCTACTAATGGGAGATGCTCTTACTATGCAAGAATGGTCAATAATTCCACTTTGCATTATTTCTAACAATCCCCCACTAATGTAAATGGTAAAACGAAAACAAAAATCCTAAGCATATGAAAAGGTTGACACTTAGACGTTAATATCTTTTGATTTGAATTAACGTATTAGTGAAATGAGTCAACAACTTACTTACAATAAGAGAATATCTTTCGATTTGAATTCCTTATTGAACTTCGGTTCAATTACCTTCACAACACATGTCATACCTTAAGTTCCACACGAGTTCCGCAATACAATTCAACAAATTTATGGCCAAATGGACCTTGGGATTTTGATGAGTGCTCTAGAAAGATAACTCAATTTCTCATAGAAGGAGGCAATCCCTTCACACTCACTTAGGTGATTCTATCAAGGATATCTCCACATAACCCACTCACTTATGAGCTATAGAATCATTAAGAGCTCTAAAGCTCAACCTCTCAACACTACGGTGAATCCATCAAGTCCTTCACAACAGAACCACCCAAACATAGGGATATAGATTCATTAAGTGAAATATCTCAACCTCTATCATTACGGTGATCTCATCAAGTCCGTCTCACAAGGACCACCCAAATTTGGGCTATAAGATCATTAAGAGCTATATGCTCAACCTTTATCATTACGGTGATCTCATCAAGTCCGTCTCACAATGACTACCCAAATTTGGTCTATAAGATCATTAAGAGCTACCACATGCTCAACCTTTCAAATACACCAATTTATATTTGATGATTTCAACTCTCTCAAATCTGCATAATCAATGTGTAATTCACTACACATCATTTTTAGCAATATGAAGCTGAAATTAGCATCAAACATTCCATAGCAATTGATGCCCCCACAATTATGCAATAAATATTAAGCTCCCAATCACCATGCATTACTCCGGTAAGGTTAAAAGAGCAAAATAATACGCATACATAATACATTAAATTATAACAGTCTTCTCAATAGACTTATAATAAAATTATTATAAAGATGAAAGCTTACTCATGATCATTGTGCATCTCACCTTGTGATCCAACATCTTTATAAATATCCAACATGTTGCAATTCTCATTATTGCACCATATATACATCATCATTCTTATGTTAGAGAACAACGATCTCGATGATTGTTTCACTTATATTTTTCTTTTTGCAAATCCACAAATTAAAATATATAACTTTTACTCACATAAAATCAATCATCATAATCTCATATATTGTGGTGTAAGCCAGATGTACAACATAAATAAATGAACCTTACGCAATCATTATTTATTGACTTAGTCAACAAATTAAAATTCTTACATTTGGTTCAATTATTCATGTATAAAACATGCTATCGATCACCACTTTCCCCCACAATTAGAGATATACATACTCTTCACAAATTATAAGATATTAACTCTAAAAATGATGCATGAATAATTTTATCAAATAAGTTGAATGACTTCCCCCACATGTTGTCACACCACCAAATAGTGACAAATATTATCATTCAAACAAAATATACAAATTAGTCATTCATTAATCATCCCAACTTTTAGATATCAAATAATTATGTCTGACAATTTATCTATTCCATAATCTATTCTTAGAGTAATTTATCAAATAATTCATCCAATTATTTAATACATACTTGATCAAGATTATGCGAGTCATTAAAAATAAATATTTAACCCCCACATATAGCTTATTTTACTCGAGTGAGCATTGATGCGTCTCTAGTGTGAAGTTAAATTCTTCTTCCAAATGTATCCAAAATTATTTACAAGACAAGTGCACACGTGCCTTTTCAAAACATTAATAAGGATACGAAAAATCACACCAATATATAATCTCAACATATATTATACATATTAAATTTTCTCAAGCAAAACATACATAATGTTCTTAAATTGATTAATGAATGATATTCAATATTATATATATTAAGTGCATAGAATAAATTTATAACTGCTATATAATAAATATTTAACGGCTATATAATAAATCCAAATATTGCTCTCATTACTCATAAGAGCATTTAATCTCCACATGGTCATCTTCCAACCATCATAATTTGCACAATAATCCTTTATAATTAATCATTATTATATTACACCACTAATAATCGCATTAATTATTTTATTTGACTATACACATACCATTTTCCATAAACATGAGTTTAAATCTTTTTTCCACGATGTAATATCAAGAATCGATAAAAGTTTAGGAAAATGTTCACCTTCTTAGTCATATAATATTAAAAATATATGTGCAAATTCATCATTCATTATGAAATATTGAGACTAGCACATTCAACGTATGTTCAAAAACAACATAACATCCTACTCTTATCAGATAATAATTTATCTTCCAATCGATGATGATAAATGATACTCATCTACCAAACGTAATTATTTTATCATCATGAATCACAAGAAGATAAGAACTAAACTGATAGATACCATACCTCATTCTCAAGGATTAATATTGATAATAAAATAAGATAATACCATTCACTCATAAACCTTCAAAATCTTTCAGCATACTACCACGACATTGTGTCCCGTTTTCTGAAGGGTAAATGGCAGAATAAGCTCACGACTTCAACTAAAGAGTTGTAGCCCTTCTTCGTAGCTTTCCAACGCCATATTACACGTCCCAATCGAAGGTCTAGAGACCAAGTTATTGTCATAATACCGAACTGCTGTCTCACCTTCGCTCAACGGGCTAAATCTTACACGCAAAAACACATATCTTTGCCAAAAGAAATCATTCCAATGACAAGAATGATGAACACAACAACAATAATAGTGACAAATTTCGTTTCTCAATTGTTGGAAATATTGGGTCACTATAGGGGCGATATATAATAAGAGAATATACGTTGTTGTGTCGTGGTATGAAGGCCACTGCGCACTACAAGAAAAACATGATTTTGGGACCGACTTTTTGGGACCGACAATGAAAACAGTCCCAAAATTTATTTTGGGACTGCCCATGGTCCCAAACTGTCTAATGTAGTTGCAAATTTGGGACCGCATTATAAATGGTCCCAAATATAACTGATTGGTTGCAAATTTGAGACCGCTTTTAATTTTTGGGACCAAAGTCAGTCTCAGTTTGTTTTTTAATTTGGGACTAACCAATATTATTAAATTTTATGTCAAAAAAACAATAAGTTTTAAAGAAAGTCAGTCTCAGTCATTTCTCCTCCTTCGTTCTTCGTTCAAAAAACAATAAGCAAACTCCACAAAGCTCCCATGGAGGAACCCTAATTTTCGTCCTTCGTTCATTTCTTCTCCTTCATCCTGTCAATTTGCTTCGTCTCTCGTTCATTTCTTCGTCCTTCGTTCATTTCTGTCGATTTGCTTGTCGGTTAGGGTTCGTCCTTCATCTTCTTCAGCTCCGTTTCTGATCTTCTTCGTTTTCCTTTATTTTCTTCGTTCTTCTTCGATTAATCAGGTAATCCCTAATTTCGTATACAACAGAATGAAATCCCTAATTTCTTCGATTATCTTCTTCGATTACCTAATTTGATTCAACAACATGTCATCGACCTGCGTTTTTGTGCTTCGATTTTGTTTTTTAATTGCTCGAATATGTGATTTAATGGCGTAGATTCATGTTTGAGTGATTATTTGCTAATCTTCGAGTGTTTTGATCTGATTTCACACATTTTGATCTGTTTATTGCTATAATCATGCTCGATTTTGTTTTTAATTGCTCGAATCTGTGATTTAATGGCGTAGATTCATGTTTCTCGACTTGTTTCTTTGACTAATTTTTCTGCTCTTATAAACTTCTACATAGAAAGGTTGATACTCCTATAAAATCTGTACAAACAAGACTAATTTTATGCATTTTGATCTAATGGTTTTAGCATTGATTGAATTGCAGAAGCGCTTTATTAATGATTGAATTGTAGAATGCGGTGCTTCAATTCCGATGAATTGTTTTGATATGCAACTGAATTTGTCGCTTACATATGTAATTGAAGAGAATGATCCTTGTTTAAGCGTGATGTTTCTCTGAGTTTGAATGTCTAAATTTTTGGCTATTTTGCTTATATTGCCTTCTCACAATACCGGCTAGTGTAGGGTATTGAAGAAGCAATGAATTTGGTGATTAATGTTAATGTTGTTCTTGTTCCCCTCACTCCGCCTACAGCTACTCCTATATCTAGGGTTCTTAATATTTAGCATAATAATTTACTGTTTGGACCTTTTCTGATCTCTCTTTAGAAGGGAAAAACACTCCTTTATTTAATTGTCTGAATACTGTGTTCGTGAACTTGTACATGTGCAGTTTGTGGTATCTGGTACCCAAGGAATCTATGATTCGTAATAACGTAGGAGTCATCTGAAATCGCTCAACAAACGTGGCTGCGAAATGTTTAAGGTTTTTTTTCTGTAATCGGCAGTGGTATTGCATGATTTGCATCAAGTTGTGTTGTTTATACTTTGAAAGGTCTCATTTTCGTGCCTTTGGTTCGTCAAAATTTTCTTTGTTGACTTGGGTTTAAGATATGGATCACTCTTAGTTACCTAGTGTGTGTGTGTGTGTTTGTCACTTCTGGAACTTATGGTGCATGCTCCTGCATAGTGATATGGCTACATATGCTCACAATACAACTGATGCAAGAGGTTCATCAAAGAATTAGGAATGCCTTTGTAAATAAACCCTATATATAGGGGGTCATTCAGAACTAGCCTGCATATAGCCTACAGAAATAGTGTGCAGCAGTAAAAAATGAGAACGGACATGCTACATAAGCAACTCGGAACTAGAATCAGTGGGTCACGAGTAAATATTTAAACATGTTCCTATAAAAATGCATAAACAAATCCCGAAACTGCCTAAAAATGTATGTAACAAATTCTAAACAAACACCCGGTAAAGTGGCATGAAAGTATCTGGTATTCACATTACCATCCTTAAGTCAATCTACTTTAGAATTTAGCTTCAACGGGACCAAAAAGACAATATTTAGCATTAGATAATCCTAACTACAGTGGAATTCCAAATGAAATAAGGAGATACTATATTTTACTCGTTTTGTTTCCTGTACTGTGTTGGTTTTTAATGGGTTTTGCAAGTTAATCGACCATTGAAGGAAGCTATCCACTGGTATGTCCAATTAGCACAAGGGAAATGCCAAACAAATCCCTATTTCAGAAATCACATTTCTAACCAAGTTATGACTCCGCCATCTAGAACCCAGCAAAATTTAATGAACTGTGAAAGTTTGGGCTACACATGTGCACAATACCGGCTAGTGTAGGGTATTGAATTTCTCCTGTAACTGCATTAATTCCAGTTTTCTGGGACATATCTTTCAGTTCAAGGTAGTTATGATATCATTGTAGGAACTTACTATGCTAATCTGAAACGTTGCTTAATTCCGTGTTCAGTTCAACTGCATTAATTCCGTGTTCGACTGCACAGGCATGAGGTCAGTCCGACTAATCTTGGTTGCTTGTGTGAAAATGCATCTGAAACGTTGGATCATTTGTTTTTGGGATGTGAGTTCAGTACTACTGACGACTTTACTTGAGGCATGGTTGCAGCTGAAGTTGAGTAGGAATATATATCGATTATGTGAAATTAGAGGCACCAAATTGGAGCGGAATGTTTGTCGGGCTGTTGTTGCAGCTGCCATGTACCACACTTGGTGGCAGCGGAATAATGGCAGATTGGCTGGTACTATTCTTAGGCGGAGTATTGTGGTCGACATCAGTAAGAAGGATATAGAGTCGAGGCTAAATTGGTTGATTAGAGGGTCGCCCCCCGAAATAGATGGTAGGTGGTTACAACAACTGACTATGTACATAAAACATTTCACCTTTCCTTTCATAGTTCCATGCTTAGATCTTCTTTTATTTGTGAAAATTGTCTTGAAATTTCCCTTCCTTTTCCTTACATTCTTGCGAGATCTTATTTATTTGTGAAAATCGCCATTTCATTGATAATAAAGATAAGAGATTACATTTAAAAAGTTGTTGTATACATTAGAGGGTCGACGACTTCTTCATTTAGTTTAAACGAGTGGAAATCTAATCTAATGATGGGTATAACTGGGCTGATGAAGACTGTTGTTTTGAGTGTTCTGTTTGTTGGCTCTTTTCTTATGTTTGTATCCGCAAATGAGGAAATTTTGAAAGAAATAGCAGCTACTGAGATTGAAATTGAAATATGATCCATTGAAGGAGAAGTTGAAAGATTTAAAGATAGGATATGATTAAATGCAACAGTAAGGAGATTATTGTGTGGTTTATTATTTGTTAGAGTATGTTATAAACCAAGGGACTACAATGATATACCCTCGTTTATAAATTTTTGGCATTTAAATTTTTTGAGTTTACTGTGATGCAGATTCTGAATTGTATGCAGTGTTTGTATGATGTATTTTGTTGCAGCTAGTACTGAAGTATTGATAGTCTTCGGTTTGCTTTTCCATTGTAATGTATGTTTATTTTATGCCATGAAAACCAAGGCAAGTTACATTTGTGGCCTGAATTATTCTTACTGTACAAATTTCAGACTAAGGAAAACCAAGGCAAGTTACCTTCTGCTTCAGAAGTTTTCTACCGGGTTCATAGTGTTGAAGTCGAGGGTAGAAGAGAACTCAATTCTAAGAAAGTGAAGGATGTTTTTGTGAGTACATGTTTGGTTTAATCAATTTTGTTTATCTCTTTAGCTCCGTTTTCATTTCTAAATTTTTTATACATACGTTAATATTTCCTTTATAGGAGAAATACAATACAAAATTGAAGGACTCCGGGGAGAATGTGGGAGAAAATGAAGTCTTTTTCGATGTTGTTGGTGGGCGGCGAAAAAAAGGAAAGGTGTATGGAATTGGTAATGTCGACGAGTTGTTTTTCGAGAAGTTCAAAAGTAAATCTTCAAATTCTACGGCTACTTCTTATTGTCCCGGGGTTATGATTCAACTTTAAGAAAGACTTCACGGAGAAGGCACGTGAAGAGGAACGATTACTCATGGAACAACAAATGGAACAACAAATAGAACAACAAATAGAAGCAAGATTGGCCACACAAAAGGAGCAAATGATGAAGGAAATAGAACAACCAATAGAGGCTCGATTTCCTAAGATACAACAACAATTTAATTGTCACAACAACTTCTCTTCTAATTCTCGACCCGATGAAGATCCATTTGGTGGTACCGGTAGCGGTTTAAGTGGTTTATATGTGATGAGACATTAGTCATGTGTTGAAGTTTATTCGTAGTGTGTGGATTGTAGTGACATTTTCTATGTGTGTGGTTGTATGAATATTGGTTTTATTAATTATAAATTGAGACTTTTCGATTAGCATTTGGAGATTGTGATTGGTGTCATGTTATTTGGTTTATATGCAGGTTAAAATCTAATAGGTGGGTAGCCCGATAATATAATTAATATATAATTAATTCTGGAAATTTTGGGACCGCCTACGAAATTTTGGGACCGACTTCGGGCCCAAATTTGGGACCGCCGAGGCAGTTTTGGGACAGACTTCGGTCTCGAATTTGGGACCGCCGGGGCATTTTTGGGACCGACAACGGTCCCAAATTTGGGACCGCCGATACATTTTTGGGACCGACTTCGGTCCCAAATTTAGGACCGCTTAACACAATAGTCGGTCCCAAATTTGAGACCGAAAATAAGATTTGAGACCGCTTGCGACGGTCACAAAGATGGGACCGATTTGCTTTTCGGTCCCAAATTTTGTGTTTTGTTACCCAACCGCTCAAAAGCGGTCCCAAAGTCCCAAAGTCGGTCCCAAAATTGAGATTTGGGACCGCTTTTTCAGTTTCGGGACCGATTTTGGCGGACCCAAAATGACTTTTCTCTTGTAGTGCTGAATGAGAAACGAAATCGCCCCGACTACGGTACAAATCGGAATGGGCGCCGTCCCCCAAGGTCACACAACACTCCTAAAAGGTTGTGTACTCAACCATTAGGAGTTGGAACTCGATGGTATACTCAGAATTTATCAAAGAGATTTGGATGATGACATTTGATGTATATGCTCATATGTCGAATTTTTTATCGTTTTAATGCTTTTTATTAAACTATTTATTGTTTTAGCGTCTTTTTGAAACTAATTCTCGTCAATGGTTCCACGTCACCACATTTTATTTTACTTTAATCTCCAATAGTCTGCCGCTAGTTGAACTAGCGGCTTGTACCCATTTTCCAAATTTCTTATTCTCTTCCTTCCTGCAACTACTCTTCCTCAGTTCCTCTCACTCTCCCTCAAACTTATTCCCCTGATCATGCTCACCGTATCCATCCCCTTCCCCTGCCTTGCATCCTTCCCGGCTTCCCGCACCCGATTTCCTCCTTTCCGGCTTCCGGCACCTGATTTTTTCCTTTCCGGCTTCCCGCACCCGCACTAGAAAACCCAAAGTTGAGTATCTGGAAACAAATCCCAATAATAATGATAACCCATGAAATCTAAATAACTATCGGTCCATCAATAATGAAATCTCAATTGTTGAATAAATTTTTGTTGTTTACCGCTCCAATCAAACCATTTGGATACATGTTTAGCAAAATCGTTGAGCTGGTGCATAGCATTATTCAAAATTAGACTCAAACGACGGAGATAAGATGTAGATGTCAATTTAGGTAGGGCATTTCAGAATTGTAATTCGACAATATCGTCATTTTTGGTATCGACATTGATATCGGAAAGGGCAGAGAGGAGATGACGACTTGACGAGATATATAGGAAAGGAGGAAATCGGGTGCGGGAAGCCGGAAAGGATGCAAGGCAGGGGAAGGGGATGGATACGGTGAGCATGATCAGGGGAATAAGTTTGAGGGAGAGTGAGAGGAACTGAGGAAGAGTAGTTGCAGGAAGGAAGAGAATAAGAAAATTGGAAAATGGGTACAAGCCGCTAGTTCAACTAGCGGCAGACTATTTGAGATTAAAGTAAAATAAAATGGGGTGACGTGGAACCATTGACGAGAATTAGTTTCAAAAAGACGCTAAAACAATAAATAGTTTAATAAAAAGCATTAAAATAATAAAAAATTCTCATATGTCTTATCATTCTCATACTTATATAATAAGTGTCATATGAGACTAACCTCAAAAGGTATCCAAAGTCACTTTATGATGGAAAATGAATTGTCATTATTCTAAATCTAATGACATTCATAACCATACTAATAAATTAGGTTTAATATGATACTAATGGGAGATGCTCTTACTATGCAAGAATGGTCAACAATTCCACTTTGCATTATTTCTAACAAGCTTCTCCTCATTATTTGTTGGTTTTAGTTCAATGTTTTTTCGCCTAATCTACCTTACTCGGCCAGAAGAATTTACCTGTTAATGTGTTAGTTTTAGTTAAATGTTTTGTGCCCAATCTACCGTACTCCACCAACATATTGTTTGTCATACTCGACGAATTTACCTCGTTAATATGTTAGTTTTATTTAGATGTTTTTTAATTGTGTTAAATATCTCATGTATAGAGAGCCCTAGGTGTAACGTTATGTCGTTGCATCTTTTCATTTCTAGAAAAAAAATATTACTTCAAATAATTAAATAGATACATACATTATAGATGCTCAATCGTGGTGTCGGCAGCCAAGACGCACATGAAGACATAGCAATGATCTTCCCTTTGCTATTTCGTAGGTGAGGAATCGCAAAGCGGGTTATATAAACCGCACCCCAAAAATTAATATCCTGTCATGGAAATTGGAAAAGAGAATGCATACCATGATGACTATCTTAATGTAATTAAATTGTATTTTAATCCTAGATGCAGATAACTTATCCATATATATGCAACATATATAATTTATACGGAATATATCCATAATATTGGATGCTAGAATATTACCGAGTATTTTTTTTTTCTTCATAAAAACGCGCACATATATAGTCGCATTACAATAGGGAATGAGGTTTGAATCTTAGGACCTATTATCCATAATATCACGGTCTTAACCAGCGATGAAATAAGTATAAACCATGATAGATATGCAATGTGCGTGTCTAAGAGAAAGAAAAGTGATTTACCATCATTAAAGTTGGTAAGGTATTATCGTCATATTCTTCCAGCATACTCACTGAAGTAATTCCAGCATTACTCACTAGATGGTCCACTACAATTCAACAACATACCAATACATACTCATTTGCCTAGTATAAATCATGAAATTTTCATTTCGACGCTATCAACATTTAAAAACTCTCATTTAAATGGTCACCCTAGCACTTTTAAGTGTCAAAGTAAAATAAAAAATTTTGGCATGTCAAAATTATATTGAAATTTTATAATAAATAAGATAAATATATTTATGTGTCCTTATATTTTACACAAATTATTAATTATACATAGAGTTTTTTTTGTAAACATAATACAAACACGTCCGAAAAAAAGGACTAATATGTGAGAAATTAATAATTTTTTATATGATACTACCTCCGTCTCGGCCAGTTGTTTATATATTCCATTCCAGGATGTCTCGATCATTTGTTTTCTTTCTATATTATTGTTTATTTGATCATCTAAGTCATCGATCAATAGCCAACTTGTCATCTAATAATAATAACCTTAAATATTTCCCTCTTCTTTCTTTTGTAGTCTTTGTACCAAAACTAAAAGGTAAATAAATGATGAGGATGTAGGGAGTATATTTTTTATAAGATAAAAACAATCATGTCTCGACCGTCTAGTGTTTGCACTTTGATGTGAGGAAAGAAAAATCTATCTAGCAAATAAATTGATTTTTTATCCAACAAAGTGAGGATTCGAGGATGAACCTACGGTACTATTCAAAATACATTTGTCTTAACCACGCACTATGCTAACAAATCGATATCCAGTATGAAATGAGAAAATTTATAGCTTACATTTTCCGAAGTGTGCAATGGTTGAATCAACAATACGTTTGCAATCATCAATCTTTGAAACATCTGCGGTAACGGCTATAGCGTCTGGTGAACCAAACTCGAGACACAGATTTGTGACTTGACGTAAACTTGTTTCCCTTCGGGCTGCTAGCACTAGGAACGCTCCTCTTCTGGCATACTCATATGCAAGTTGCTGGATGTCAGGTTAAGATCTTTATCAATGAATAATCTACATAGGGAGTAGTATTTTGCGTCTTTTAAAACAATGTTTGTCAATGAATCTAAAATAATTTTAAAATGCATGCTTCTTCGTAAGCGAGACTTCCTGTTGCTGAGAATGTACGATAACATGATTCTTTCCGTGAGTAATGGTGTGTCTGTATCATTCAACGAGCTCGATATTTATACCGAAGACTTACAACGAGATACATCAAATAATGTGTATCGGGAATAACATATACTCCCTCCGATTACCTGTGTTCTTCCCCTTTCTTTTTGGGGAAGAAAATAAGGAGGGAATAATTATATTAATAGAATATGAAGGGTGAAATGAAAAAGTAAGAGAGAGAAATATTATATTAACTAGATTAAAGCCCGTGCGTTGCACGGGTTAGTTGGCTTCGGGTTAATTGGCTTAATTACATTGATGATGTATATTCGTTAAATAAGAAACTTGATGAATCTATATCATTATAATAAATAAGATGATCACATGATATTAATAATCAAACTTAATTTCAACTAAGATTATAGTCTTAAGAGCTTATTCTAAAACTCAAAAGAATACATACGAATAATTTTTTTGATTGATAATATCGCCTCATCATAATTTTTCGACATAGGATAATGTACTCAAAGTTTATAGTTTTAAGATATGCTTTAAAGACCCAGAAAAACGCACGATTACTCTTATTTATAATATAGAATCATCACCTTATTTTAATTTTTTTGATGTGGGATAATTTTAGGTTTCTAGTCCTTTTAAAAGCTCAAAATTTGTTGGTTGATATTTAAAACCATAAGATTACTCACTTATGATATAAAATTTCATCACCTCATCATACTTTTTCGATGTGGTATAATTTAATTACTTAATTAAGTTTATAATTTTAAGAGTTATTTTGAAGACTTAAAAGAGTTTGTTTTTATATCTATGTTAGATGATAGACGATTACTCTTTATTTATATAATCGAATTTGATAATCTTTTATTATAATTTTTCGATGTGGGATAATTTTAATTAAGTTTATTTAAGTTTAGATATAGTCTAATTAAGAACTTTTATTTATAGACGGATGCATGATTACTCTTATTTATAATACATAGAATTTCATCACACCATCTAAATTTCGATGCGGGATAATTATACATTAACTATATACTTTAATTATACAAAAAGATTGTTGTTAATATCTAAGAACAAAAGATTACGTAGAATTATGTCACTTCATTATAAGTTGATAACAGCTTTTTTTAAGACTAAAAGTTTTTCTGTTGACATCTAAGGATGAATGATTAGTCTGGTTTATAATATAGAATTTCATCACCATAGAATTTCATCGTCTTATTATGGTCTTAAGAGTTTTTTTGAAGATTCAAAAGATTTTGATTGATATGAACAAATAATTAGTCTTATTTATAATATAGAACCATAACAATATTATAATTTGTCGATATGGAATAATTTAAGTAAAATTTGTAGTCTTATTTATAATATAGAATCATCACCGTACCTTATTTTAATTGTTTCAACGTGGGATAATTTTAATTTTGTAGTTTATTTTAAACTCAAAATATTGTTGGTTGATATTTAAAAACAATGATTACTCTTATTTAGTAGAAATTCATAACCTGAGAATTACTTAAGTTGGTTGATGTCTAAGGAAAAAATTATAATTAGTCTTTTGTCTATAGTCTTAAGAACCTTTTTAAGACTCAAAAGATTTTTGTTTGATAAGACTTTATAATTTTTCAAATGCGGAATAGTTTTACTTAAGTAGTCTTATTAAGAAATTTTTTAAGACTTAGAATTTTTTATTGATATTTAAGAACGAATGATTAGTCTTATTTATACTATAAAGTTTCATCACCTTATGTGAGATTATTTTTATTTAACTTTGTAGTCTTGTTAAGAGACTTAAATGTTTTTTTATTGATATTTAAGAACGAATGATTTGTCTTATTTATAATATAGAATTCATCAACTTATCATAACTTTTCGATGTTTCGATGTGGATGATTTATTTAAGTTTATAGTCTTCCATCAGCTCGTCAATTTTTTTCGATGTAGATAATTTACTTAAGCTTATAGTCTTAAAAGCTTTTTTTAACTCTTGATTATAATACGAAGTATAGAATTTCATCACAATTTTCAATGTGGGATGATTTTAAGTTTGTAGTCTTGTATATTAAAAGTTTTTTTAAGATTCAAAAGTTTTTTTGTCGGTATTTAACCCATAGAGTTGTATTTAAGGATTTAAAATATTCCACTTTTAGTATAAACAAATGGATTATCTTATTATATATCTTGGATGAATGATTACTCTTATTTATATAATAATAAAAATTCATCTTATTATAATTTTTCGATGTGGGATATACTTAAATTTATTTAAGTTTAGATATAGTCTAATTAAGAACTTTTATTCATAGACGAATGATTACACTCATTTATAATATATAGAATTTTATCAATCCATCTTCATTTTTCGATGCGAGAACTTTTTTTTAAGATGGTTGGTTTAAGAACGAAAGATTACATAGAATTTTATCACCTCGTTAAGAACTCTCTTTAGGATGAATGATTAATCTTATTTATAATATAGAATTTAATCACCTCATCATAATGAGATTTGTGAGGGACCTTAATATTTGTGAGGGGTACTTACCGAAGGGAGTATAATTTTTTGATGTGGGATATAATTTACTTAAGTTTATAGGGTATAATTGATGTAGGATAATTTACTTAAGTTTATAGTCTTAATAGTTTCTTTAAGACTCAAAAGATTTTAATGGATATTTAAGAATCTAAGAGCAAATAATTAGTCTTATTTATAATATAAAAATCCATCACCTTATTATAATTTGTCGATGTGGGATAAATTTAACTAAAATTTGTATTCTTATTTATAATATAGAATCATTACCGTAACTTATTTTAATTGTTTCGATGTGGGATAATTTTAAGTTTGTAGTCTAATTAAGACCCTTTATAAACTCAAGACTACAAATTCATGAATTCATCATAATTTAAAAAACAATGACATAGAATTCCATCATAATTTAAAAAAAAAAGTTTTTTTGTTGGTTGATATTTAAAAACGATGATTACTCTTCTTTAGTACAAATTCATAAGCTCATCATAATTTTTCGATGTGGGAGAATTACTTAACTTCGTTGATGTCTAAAGAATTTTTTTTAGTTTTATTTATAATATAGAATTTTATCACCTTATTATAATCTTGACAATTTTAAGACTCAAATGATTTAAGCGTATAGTCTTGACAACTTTTATAAGACTCAAAAGATTTATGTTTGATGAAACTTTATAAATTTTCAAATGTGAGATAGTTTTAGTTAAGTTTATAGTCTGATCTTAATATATATTTTAGAACTCAAAATATTTTTGGTTAATATCTAAGAGCACATGGTTACTACGGAGTATTATTTATAATATTTATAATATAAATTTTCATCACCTTATTATAATTTTTCGATGTGAAATTATTTTTACTCAAGTTTGTAGTCTTATTAAGAGACTTTTTAAGACTTAAAAGTTTTTAATATAAAATTTCTTATTTACTCTTATTTATAATATAAAATTTCACCATCTTGATGTAGATAATTACTTAAGTTTATAGTCTTAGAAACTCTTTTTGAGATTTAAAAGACTTTTGGTAGATATCGAAGAACGAATTATTACTCTTTATTTATAATATAGAATTTCATTATCATATTGTAATTTGTCGATGTGGGATAATTTTAAAACTGTTATATGTTATAAATTCATCACATAATGTGAAACAATCTATATCAAAATTTATACTCTAATGAAAGCATTTTTTAACACGAATCTAATTATTTCATTTTTATAATTTATTTTATGATAATGTTTTAAAAAAATGAACTCTAAAGGTTTTCACGTCAGAATTGTAAAATATCACATTAATATAATAAATTAAATATATATTGTAATAATCAAAAGATTCTCTAATTGATTTTTTTATTATTTATGATACTTTCCTAATTTGAGGTTTGATTGAACGGACAAATGAGATCGCTCGAAAAAAGCCTAAAATATATATATATATTGATTAAATGAGAAAAAGTAGAATGAAAAAGTAGGAGAGAAGAATATTATATTAATGGTAATCGGAGGGAGTACTAAATGATATACTAATGACGAAATGTCAAGGGACTCTACTAATTACTACTCCCTCCGTTCCAATGAATTGTTTGTCTATTCCATATTGAGGTCTCAATGAATTGTTTGCCTTTCTATTTTAAGATTGTTTTTTTATTTGTAATTTAACTCTTGGCTCAACATGTTACCTTCTAATTGAATTTCTTGTCCTTGATGCCAAAAATAAATGCAAACAATTCATTGGAACGGAGGGAATACTATTAACTACAATATATTAATATTGTCTAATACTTCCAGTGACATGTACTGTCCATCAGTCTTTTTTCATTTAATATATATAGAAGATGGAGTAAAAGACAAACCTCGCCGACACCAGAAGAAGCACCGGTGATGATAACAACTTTACCGGCAACGTCTTCACTATAGAGAGAGTGTAGGATGGAAGCGAAGCGCTTGAAAATCAGAAATGGAGGTAAGAAAAAGCACAACACCACTAAAGTTAGGATGGGAGATACTATGTTCAGCACTCTATTTAACAAATCCATTTTGAATTTTGATTATTACTTGGCACAATGTGATCTGAGTTCGTTACAACAACTGAAATGAAACCTGAAGAAGGACGACAAAATTAAGTAGTTGTGGGTATTTATTTGATTCTCTAGCTCTTCGACCGTTTCCTGTCACTATGTTTGACACATGCTAATTACGTGTATTATTACCAATACGTCTTTTTTTAAGAAAGACAAATATGATTGCGAAGCACATACATCACATGAAGTAGTTGGGGGTATTTGTTTGATTCTTTAACTCTTCGACCGTTTCCTGTCACTATGTTTAACACATGCCAATAGTACGTGTATTATTACCAATACATCTTTTTTCAAGAGGGACAAGTGTGATTGCGAAACACGTAGATCACCCTTGGACGGTTTACTCGTTTGAGATTCTCTGTCTCACTTTTATATCTAGCACATCGTGATTCTCGTAACTTGTGTCCATGTTATATTTGGTGAGAATTAGTCTTTTTAAGAGCAAGTACAATAGAAAAACTTTATATAAAGTTCTTCTATTGCCATATCATATTACACAATTTTCAACAATTAAAGACTTTTGACCCTAATAGAGAACTTTAGATAAAGTTCTTAAATAGAGTCCATTTTTCATTATCTTATTTTTTTTAGGGATTTTCTACGTGGTACTCATGAACTTTTTATTTTTCTACCTTGTATCCCGACACTTTTTACATGTATACATGGTACCCTTGTACTTTACTAAAAGTTTCTTTGGTACCCCACACTTTATTATTATCTTTATGGGTACCCCTAAACTTTTTTTCCCGTCAAGTTTTTGTAACAAATTACCTTTTTATGTTCAAAATTAAAAGTTAAACGTATTTAACATATACCTAATAACCGACAATTGAACTTAAACTAACAATTTTGTACGTATTTGTAGTTATACTCCAAATCTAAACGGATTATATTTTTGACGTTATATTGTCAAATTAAATGATATCACTTAAATTAAGCTCAATTACTTGTTAATTATCTAAGTTAAATGATATTGAAGTTTTAATCCTAAGCTAAAAACATAATCTAATGACAAAACTTGATGGAAAAAAAAAATCGGGACGCTAGTTAAATTAATAATAAAATTCAAGGGTACCATGTATAGACATAGAAAAGGTAAGAGTACCATATAGAAAAATGAAAAATATAGAGGTACCGCGTAGAAAATCCCTATTTTTTTATTAATTAATTATCATGAAATAGATAATTTTGATTGGTCTTTGACACATTCTAATGTCAATTTATTTGCTCTCAACTTCCAAGATTTTACAGTTCTTATTTTAGAACTCGGTTCTTAAATTTGAGAACAAACTTTATTGTACAATATAAGAACTTTTAAAAGTAAAAAACTATTATTGCAGTAGCTCTAATTTCCTAGTCTCTTTTTTTCACCACCATAATTTTTTTTTGTCAGCAAAGTTAGAAACCACCGTAAAACAAGTTCAGAGTCAACACAAAAAAGTGTTCTCTGTTGTTAAGGGATTGGGGAAAACATAATACATTAAGAACAACATAAAAACTTAAAGAACGCCTAAAAACGAGAATGCAACGAGGTCCAAGTGCCAAAGCATGCTGACAGAGATTAGTAGAAAGGACACGAGCCTTGGCATCCACCATAGCATCGTCCAAGTTGTAAACTCCATACGATCGCTGAAAGAATGACTGACACACACAAAATGCACTTACGCCATAAAAACGTAGAAGGGAAACGAAGAAAACAAGTCTGGAGGACCTGTCATCAGTGGAGTAAAGACTCCTACATTTTGGTAGTCGAACACGCTTAGAACAAGACGACGAAACAGAGTCTGCGCAGTCCAATAGTCTTCCTAAAGAGCACCACCACTCTAGAAAAAGACTCTAGAAAAACAGAACCAACACGCCCATAGCACCCGAGGACCAAGCTTATTCTAAAAGGGAAAATTAAACTAAAACATAGACTCCTAACAGAGATTATTATATATGAATAAAAAACGTAGAAGTAGAAAATAAAGAGGCATCATTGTGAAAGAAGTGAATTCACCATCACAACCAACCAACACAACACCCAAATCGAACCTATCTCCATGTCAGCCAAACACCAATTACTCCACAACTAAGAAGACCACACCAAGAAGCAACCACAATGATCACATGCATCGGAAGCCGTCCACCACACACGACAAGGAAAAGACAGAACATACAAAGACGGAAAGAGAAACAAGGCCCAATCAAAACCCACCCGATGAGAACGACAAGACCGATCGTCGGAAACTACCACAAAAAACGGACTCAGACGAAAGACACAACTCTAACCTTAAAACAACCCATAAAGAAACCAAGTCTCAGACAGTCTTACATAGGGATACGGTGGGGGGAGGGGGCGAGGGGAGGGGAGAACACCTAGCCAGAGCCATGCAAGACAACCCGAGACTAAACAAGAAAAAACAGTACAAACAAATCAACAACATACTAGAGATGGGGGAAGGGGGCGAGGGGAGGGGGGATCACCTCTAGTAGTTGAAGACAAGACCACCACGAAAGGGAGCCCAGAACGACACGACCCGTACAAGAGGTCGACGAGGACATGACTGGTGGGAGAGAAGCAGACGACTGACGACCAGAAGAAAATGGGGCAGGCGACTATCGGAAGACGACGATCGGAAGGGATCGGGCAACCATAATTCATTTTCTCTCTCCCATATTTTCAAATCAATTACTGAGTACAACATTTTAATTTAGATTAGATTTTCACTCAAATTTGATTTTTTTAATTATTTCAAATTCAAGTCGATTTATAGCTTATTCATAAAAAGCTCCGTCAATTTTCATCCAAGCTCCGACTAAGGCAAAATGAAATCCTAATTATTTTTTTCGAGTCCGTTACAATGGTAATATTTTTTTTAAAAAAAATTGGATTTTTGAAATTTTCATTACTACTTAGTTTTGTTTAAATTTAATCTTTATTTACTTAAAGTAACATCGTATGTACTTAAAGTCACTGCAAATCATATGCACTTTAGTCTTTAGGTCACACAATATCACTTGAAGTCACATCATCTGTTTGAGTTAAAATTTTGATAACTTCAATAGTGCTTGATTTTGTCACTTGAAGTGATATATGTTCATATTAAATTAATTGGTTTACCGAATAGCGGAAGCGTACATGACTCAATTGAAGAAGAAAGGTGGAATGAGAATCACCCGATTATAGTCTTCTAACAGACATGCTCACATTTTTGAGTTTCTCCATACTGATGGGATATATGAGAGATTAGGTTAAAAGTGTGCAGTCAGGGATCATAACCCTGACTATATATAGGGAGAGATATGAAACCCTAGTCACCTATATTAGCCGCCTTAGTAGATTCGCCCATCATGTATCACTTAAAGTCCTAATGAGTCTTGTAGACACCCGCATTTGGCTGCTAGTGTCTATAGCAATCTCCAACAAAATACCCGATGATGATCGGACGCAAACGTGCTTTAACGCGCTCGAATTTGGGCTCGGAATTAGTAATGTCTGGCATGGGCTTTTAGCGGAGTACAAATCTTACAAAACCGACCTCAAATTCAGGCCCAGTGGGTCATTTCCAATAAAATGAGACTAATTTGGGTCAAAACTGACATCGGACATAAAACCGTCTTTTAGCGACCGGGTCAAAACCCGGTTAAAGACGAATCCGACCCAAAAAACCAGCCAAGTGAGCTTTTAGAAGGAAGTCCAACCACCAAATCACATTCAAAAAGTCAACAAATCATCCCCTAATTACACTCCCTCCGTTTTAACCCACTCGGTCGAGTGGTTCACACCCACTCGGTCGAGTGAGGCCATGAACCGGCTGAACCGGGCACTCGATCGAGTGCACCTGCACCACTCGATCGAGTGGCCCTAAACCGGGGTATTTTTACTATAAATACCCCGTAACTCTACAACATTTCACAACTTTTTCTCTACCTTTTACCACCCTCAAAACCTCTCATTTGCAATCACATTTAAGCATCAAGCCTACACTAACGCGTAAACACATTTACGTTCCTAATCCCGAGATAAAAACTCTTAAAATCCGTCTCTACAAACCACATATACACCATAACTTCCCTATGTATCTCGATGCTCCCGTGAATTTTGCCACTATTTGACGAGCCCTATTCCGAGAAGCTAAAACATGTAGGTTGAGGGTGTAATCATCCAATCTCGACATTTCTCTTTTCTCCCTTTTCCTCTTCGTTTTTTATGCATTTCGTTTTTTTATTTTTTTTTATTTTTTTCTTTCGTTATTAGTATTATTAATATTGTAGTATCGCTATAAAATATTCGCCTATTCGTGTCGAATACAAGGGATGACGGGATAAGAAAATCCGAATACGAGGTATCGCACCCGATGTTGCCGGTCGCTTATCCCGACACCCCAAGTATTTGATTGTTGAAGCGAATCAACCCATAAAAATGGCCTTTTTATTTTATTTTTAGTATTGCATCTTAATATCATTTAATTTAACATTTTTTATTTATCATCATTATTAATAATACCATGTACATATAAATTTATAAATCATTTTCGGATTGAACGCGTTTAACTACGATTACCACTCCAAGTCCGTTTAATCCCTTTACGAGTCGCGACTATGGTGGCGCCCTTTCGAGGAGTACCGCTCTAAGCACTCAAGGGCGTAACGTGATCGTTGTAGTACGTAGTTGAACGCGTCCGATACAATTTTCAAAGATTGGTACGAAACCCGTTGACGCTAAACCGAGCATCACATAATCCGTAAGGATTATTATAGATGTCGTAACGCGGAGGGAATTAATTTCGTCCTAATCCGATTCAAAACAATTTTATAACACTCTTTTCAAAAATCCCGATGCCGGTCTCGTAATCATAAAAAATGTTATGGTAACCGAAAACCGATCCGAATATAAATTATGCCATATTTATATTCGACTCGGTTGACAATCGGTTTTAAACAAATTATAAATTTTGTAATAGCCACCATTTCGAAATCAAGTTACACCTCGAACAGAGGGCCCTCGATCGAGTGCTTTGGCTCACTCGATCGAGTGACCCCTCAAAAATGAGGCAGAGGAGCCTGTATAGGGTCACTCGACCGAGTCCCACCCATGACTCGGTCGAGTGGTCCGTTTTATACAAGAACGTGAATTCATAAACGTCATTTTTTTGCCTCGTTAAATATTTTACGACTTTGGTCGACACGTGTAAAGTCAATCACGTGCCTACATTTTCAAAACCATGTATTGCATTTTCAAATCCATACACTACCCATATTATTATTATTGTTATTATATCGTTATTTCAACTTTGGTCATTATTTTTGTTTTGTCCGGATTGTATTTCCGCCCGTGTAGTCTGTAACCGATTTATTCCTTGTTGCTTTTATTTGTTTGCGTTTTACCGTTTACAAATGAATTTCGCATGCTAAATACAACCTCGACTTAATTCAAAGATGCTTTAAAATGACGTAGCAACCTATGCGATTTTTCTATGCATGTTGTAAAACGTCTTTTTGCATATCATTCCACCGAATCACTATAGCGCGCATTATAAACTCGAACAATGTCTTAGTAGAGGCCGCTAAGTGCGGGCAGGGTTAGGTGTCCTTTGTGGGCTTCCCAACACGTACCCTCACCCCTTACTCATAACCTCGGTTTCCGGATGTCCGAAACCGTTGGCGCACGAGAGTCATTCAATACACGATAACCAATAATGTCGGTATCGGTATCGTAATGCAAAGGAACGAACCCCATAAACTCTTAAATCGAAATGGACCGTACTCTGTGCACGGTCCACAACGATATAGAGTGAGTTTGAACGGGCCTGAACTCCCACAAAGTTTGGTGGCAACTTCTAATTCGACTTAAATTTCAAACCGAGAACCATCTCGCATGGGAAAAATTTCGCCGCCCAAACCCGCGCGTGGCCGCGTCGGGGTGAACCTATGTCATGTCCACAATTTGTCGACTCTGGTGGGGAGAACTGATGTGTGCCTTACCATCGAGATCCTCAGGGTGAGACTCGAGGAGAAATCATTTGATAAGTACAATACGCGCCTTAGTTTTACGGTTCATGCATAACCCCATTTTTACCCGGGCCGGTACTGGTGACCGACGTCCCACTATACCGTGATATACTCCAAAATGGATATGTCAAGGTGTTCATGGCTAATTTGTATGGGTTTCGCGGCATGTTCTAAGATCAATTTCACTTAGGAAGTCCATCCCGATTCTCGAAAAGGCCATGGACACTGGTACAGACCCTATTTCGACCGACCGAGACTTAGTGTAAAGCATACATGGTGTCGTTATAATGTTCGCGTGACTATGTACTACTTGGTTTCCGTGTTGTTCCGGTCACGGGAACAATTAACCCGGCTTTGGATCCGGGCGGAGTAATCGGACTGTTGGTAAGTAACTGATCGCTCGATTTCCTTAAACCTCTCCTTTGTCTCTCTCCCTTGATCGGACCTTCCTGGCGGAGTTGGCCTGCTCCCTTCACAATGAACGCACAGGGCCTCGGAGGTTGTCCGAGGGAACCCTCTCCGATGCCTAAGTTAGTCCGTGAAATGCCTTGATGAACCTAGCTCGTGAGGAACTAGGTGGCGTTTTTAGGAGTGAGAGTCTAGAGAGAGAAAATCCAACCCCTCTCATGTGGGAAATGGAAGAGTATTTATACCTTCCCACAAGAGAGAGGAAAAGAGGAGTGGGGAGAGAAAGAATGAGTGGATAGGAAATTGACACGTGGTTTTTCTCCATCCACTCGTTCTCTCTTACCTGTAGGCAAGATGAGAGAGGGGGCTTCTGGGGCCCCGGCCCTGCTCAGGGAGGAGGTTGCTTGGAGGCAGGCGAGCAGGTAGTGCCCGCACGCACATCACGGCCGGTTTTGCCTTACCCTACCGGGCAGGCGGCTTCCTTGTAGTTTTGCTTTACTGGGGGAATCCTGGTATCTTATCCCAACGGCCTGCCAGGCGGGCTCCTTGGTTCCTTGGATGGGGTCTTCATGGGGCCTGCTAGGCAGGTGGCCCGACGCAGGCTCTTCGACCCTCATCAATTGGCCCTCACCTGTTGGAGGGGAAGCAGGGTTCCCCTTTGGCAGGTGGACTCTTAGTGGAGGGGAGTTGACTCGTGTCTCTTACCAGTGCATTTAATGCGTTCGCGTATTCCCGAGGGGGAGTCTCTTCTGTCATTGGGCATGCCAAGAGTTTAATTGTTCCTTGGGTCATGATTGCCTCGTGCACCAAATGGATTTTTGGGCAGCGTGCTGGCGTACCGATTGGTCGTTTCTCCTGTCAGGGTGGTTGGGATGTCATTCAATGCCTTGGCCTTCTTCCTTGTATAAATTGCGTTTTCCTTCGCCATTTTCATGACACATCCCCAACTTTCCTTTCTTTCTTTGTCTTAATCATGGTTTGGATCAAAAAATTCGTAACTCGCCGTGGAGTTCGCTATGTTACTTTCCTTTTTAGAGGATTTTGGAGGCTTCGGTACGCTCGAGCTGCTTATCGAGCTGTTCATCGTAGCCGTCGTTCACGGCTTCGTTCTCGTCGGAGTGGCAGAAAAGTCCCTACTAGGTTGAGCAAGCGTCTCAGGAGGTCCTCGCCCCCTGCTGCTCCCAGATTCAGGCGTTGCCCTCAGGGAAGGGGTTGTTTTGACCGGGGATGCCACGAATGCTTTCCGTGGCTGCACCCCGAGCAGTTTGGCCCTAACTTCTCTGATACTGACTCCTCCCTGGCGTCAGACCCCTCTTCGCCTGTGAGGAGGACAGGTTGTCGCACCTGCGACGAATCCCAGGCCGTTCCCTTTGGCAGGGACTGGGAGGATAGCAGCCGAGACTCCGATGATAGCGAGGGTCTTGGTTGCTTGAGTGACAAGGATGGGGACGGAATCCCTGATGATCCTTTCAAGGATTCCCCAGACTGGGACTGGGGCTCGGATTTTGGGAGCCCAGGCAGCCCTGGGGACCATTCCCCAAACTTGGATGACGATTAGGCCTGCGTAGCAGGGTGTTTGACTTTGTCGGGCCGGAATTTCTAGGCCCTTGTGTATTTTCTTTTCTTGTTTGGTACTAGATGTAATTTTCCCTTTTAAGGCTAATGAAATGAAATTCAGGCAATTTGTTCGTGTGTAGTGTTTTTTATTATTTGTTTATTTGTTTATTACTTATTATTTGAATGAAGAGGGGACGTCACAGGGTGATCAATCCTCTGACACCCTTTGGTCCTTCCGAGGCTTCCCTTGGGAAGCTACACAGAGCAGACTTCTGAGGGAGTGACATGTGGATAGTAGTCTTTGGGCTGATTCCTGAGGATTTGACGACTCTTTGTATGCCTTTTCTCCTATAAAAGTAATCAGTCACCCATTCTTCCTCTTTTCCCTTCTTCAATCTTTCTTTCCTCTTGAAATCTTCCTTTTCTCTTTTTCTGCAAAAACCCTTTGGTGTTGACGACTCGTGCCCTACTTTGTACCCCCATTTCTCTGGGAGATTTCTCCTTCAGGCTTTCACCGCACCGGCAGACGATCTTAGGTTAGACTTTTGTCTTCCATTTCTTGCTTTTTCTTTTCGATTTCTTGTTTTCCGCTTCCATTAGAGTTACAATGTCTAGAACTCGTGAGCGGATCCTACCTTTCACTGACCCATCAAGGAGGGAGGAAGGGGAAAAAGGTAGGGTGAATTTTGCCTCCTCCTCTAGAGAGGTTGGCTCTGGGGTAGTTGAGGAAGAAAATTCGGCAGATAGCGGAGGTGGTAACTCTCCCGACCCTCCTTCGTACGACGTTATTGATTCGGATGACGAGGCCCTGGAAATTGACCCCTCTAGAACCTCTGGCCCCCTTATTCGTCGGGAAAAGGGTAAGGTTTATTATTTAGATAGAGTCAAATACCGCATTCCCTTGAGTACTTACCCCGACCCGAAAAATCGGGACTTGATTCTTGCAAAAAATGCCGCCGGTGTGATTGAGCGGTTTTACAATTTCAGGGATGGGTACACAATTGTCGTCCCCGGCGAGAAAGATACCGTATGCAACCCTTCCGACGGGTGCATAGCGGTTTATCACAAGTGCCTGGAGTTCGGCCTTCGCTTTCCCCTTCATCCTTCCCTAGAAGAGATTTTCAGGCGGATGAATGTGGCCATCGCCCAGCTGACAGCCACGGCTGTGAGGTCATTAATTTCGTATGTTTGGACTTGCTTATTCCATCGCACCGAGCCCTCCATTGATGCCCTGAGGTTTATGGTCGGCCTACAAATGGTCTCTTCTGGGAGTGTGGGCTCCCCTGGATATTGGTCCCTTTTGAGGCAAAAGGGACATTCTTTGGTGTGGCCAGCCATGGATAGTTTGAGAGACTGGAAGAACAACTTCCTTTATGTGCACAGTACCCATGGGTGGAGGATTCCCCGTCATTTCAGGAATCATGTCCACACCAGACTAGAGACCCCCGAGGTGTATCACCCTGGCGTGGGTGGAAAAGCCTTGGAGGTGAAGCTGAGCGAGAAGGACAAGGAACTGACAGACTATTTTGCCGCTCATACTGATAAATATGGGGTATATGGCCCTACATTATGGCTCCCCCATGCGGAGCTCATTGCGACTGATAAATACCTGACCCGGTTGGGCATGAATCCGGGTCTAGATGAAGGTAATTCAGGAGTGCTGATGATTCTTTCTTTACCTTTTTCTTTTTAAGTGTCCTGACTGTTCGTCTGTTTGCCTTGCAGCTCTTGCTACCTTCATTTGGAGAAAAGGGGAGGTGAGGCGCCTGGGTCTGACCGAGACTCTTACTGTCGTTCAAAGTCGCCCTTCTCTTCCCCTTGATTTCAAGAAGGTTGAGAAGAACCTGATGAAGCACCTTAAGGGTTTGTCGTTCAGTAGACCAAGGCTCCCTGCCTCTCCCAGATCAACGCCTGCAAAAACGGCGGTTTCTGAAGCTACCCCTTCCCCGGTTGCGAAGGTGATTGCCTGTGAGGCTACTCCCTCACCTGTTGGTAGGCAGGGGGGCCTTTCTACAGGGGTTCAGATTCCCTCGGGACCGCGGGCTGCGGGCTCCGAAGAGACTGGGGAAAGCACTCCCAGAGGGCTGATTAGAAAGAGGAGCAGGGAGGCTCCGAATGCTGACCAAGTGGTGGATTTGGAAACTGCCACGCCTGAACCAAAACGCTTCGCTCAGGGGGTTCCTGGCACCCTCTTTTCTGAGGAGAACGCCGAGTTCCACTACACCACCGGCGATAGCCAAGATGTTTCCGCCTTACTTTCCGACTCCGGGGCTGTTTTGGCGGATCATCTCCTCAAGACCGTCCATTCTGTCACCCATCAGGTGACTCAGTACGTTCAGCGTACCTCCAGAATCATCCAGGCTTCTGCAGAGTTGGCGGCCCTTAACCGTCTGAGTGACGAGGAACTGGCTAACTCTGACCGCCTTTCTGCAGTTGAATGGGACATTGCTCTTATTGCCAGTTTGAAGGATCAATTGGCGAAAAAGGAAATCGAGCTGGAAGAGGCTAGGAATCAGGCGATCCACTGGAAGTCTCAGAATGAGAGGGCTGTCAGGGAGGTATCCCGCCTGAAGGAGGAGTCAAAAAGAGCTCAGCAGGCCTTCGCAGAGTTGGAGCAGGCCAGAAAGGCTTTAGCTGAGCTGGATCATGCCAAGAAAAGTGTCGTCGATCTAGGGGAGCGCCTTTCCAAGGCGAATTCAGATCTTCAGGCAGCTCTTGGTGATCTAGCGACGAAGACTGAGGAGTGGGAGAAAGAGAGGGAAGAAATAATCCAAGAGGTGGAAACGGCCGTGTCAGCGGGTTTTGTGAATGGCGCTAACTCTTGTTTAGGGGTAGTCATGGAAGCTGTCAGGGAGATGTTCCCTGGCTTTGATGAAGATGCTTTCCGGGTCCTCTACGCCGCCAAGGACGAGGCCCAGATGCGCAGGCTGGCTGAAGGGGCTGCTACTTCTGGCCCGGATGCTCCCCCTGCTTAATATGGAGGGCAGTCTTCCTCAGAGGGCTCTTGTTCGTCCCCCGCTGCGCCTACGCTAACGCTTTAACTTCTTTATTTCTTTGCGCGCCGAGCCCTTTGGTGGCCGGCTGCCGTGTTGACTGTAATCATTTTCTTTAGCAAACTCTTATCTTGTGTACCCTTGCCACTTTACTCCTTTTTATGCAGATCCTTTTGTTTGTTTTTGTCTGCTTTCGTTCAGTTTCTCGTATGAGTTTGACGTACAGCCTGCCCCCTGCCTGCCCAGAGGCAAGCAGGGGGGTTCCTTGTGTTTTTTATACAAGGTTGGGGGGCCTGCCCCCAGTCCTTGTTGATCTGGCCTGTCCCTGGCTTTTGTTCAAAGTCCAAGGGGCCTGCCCCCTGCATGCCCAGAGGTAAGCGGGGAGGCCTTTGCGTTTTTTATACAAGGTTGGGGGGCCGGCCCCCAGTCCTTGTTGACCTGGCCTGTCCTTGGCTTTTGTTCAAAGTCCAGGGGGCCTGCCCCCTGCCTGCCCAGAGGTAAGCAGGGAGGCTTTTGCGTTTTTTTCATACAAGGTTGGGGGGCCTGCCCTCAGTCCTTGTTGATCCGGCCTGTCCCTGGCTTTTGTTCAAAGTCCAGGGGGCCTGCCCCCTGCCTGCCCAGAGGTAAGCAGGGAGGCTTTTGCGTTTTTTATACAAGGTTGGGGGGCCTGCCCCCAGTCCTTGTTGATCCGGCCTGTTCCTGGCTTTTGTTCAAAGTCCAGGGGGCCTGCCCCCTGCCTGCCCAGAGGTAAGCAGGGAGGCTTTTGCGTTTTTTATACAAGGTTGGGAGGCCTGCCCCCAGTCCTTGTTGATCCGGCCTGTCCCTGGCTTTTGTTCAAAGTCCAGGGGGCCTGCCCCCTGCCTGCCCAGAGGTAAGCAGGGAGGCTCGGATTTTTTGTTGGGGGGTTCATTTTTCCTAACTTTGGCAACAGGGGGGCCTCCCCCTATTGCCCCCTGCTCGTTTGTGTGTGAAAGCGCAAGCTTGAACAGGCAACGAGTATAAATCTGAAGCTTTCTCATTTCTTTACGAAACTTTTGACATTAGGCTGGTCGGAGCCGTCGACATTCTTTGACCGTCCTCCGTCATTGTTCTTAGCAAAAAATAAAAACTATCTTTAGACCTGGTTCAGACATAATATTTCTTCAGGGTGTCCGCATTCCAGTGAGCATGCAATTCTTGCCCTTCAAGGTTGGCGATTTTATATGTGCCTGGCCCCAGGATTTGAGTCACTTGGTATGGCCCCTCCCAGTTGGCACTTAGCTTTCCGTGCTCCCTTGACTTTCCAACTGCCTGCGTTTTTCTGAGAACCAGATCACCCATCTGGAAATTTCTCTGGCGTACTCTGCTGTTGAAGGCTTTCCTCATTCGTTGCTGGTAGGCAACGATGTTGGTACTGGCCTCCTCCCTTATCTCGTTGACCAGATCTAAGGCTTCGACCATTGCAGCTTCATTCTCAGTCCGGTCGTATTGCAGGGAGCGCATAGATGGGATCCTTGCCTCAATTGGTAACAGAGCCTCTGCTCCATATACCAGACCGAATGGAGTCTGGCCTGTAGATTCCTTTCGGGTGGTCCGGATTGACCAGAGTATGCTGGGAAGCTCGTCAGCCCACCTACCCTTGAGGTCATCTACCATTTTCTTGAGGCCATTTAAGATTTGCTTGTTGGCTGCCTCTGCTCGTCCGTTGGTTTGAGGATGACAGACGGCCGAGTAGGCAACTGCGATGTTGTGGCTTTCTAGCCAAATTCTCAGGGGATCATTGTCAAACTGCCTGCCATGATCAAATACCAACATTTTTGGTAGGCCAAATCTGGTGATAATATTTCGCCAGATCACTTTTCTGACCGCCGGCTCGGTAATGTTGGGCACTGCTTCAGCTTCTATCCATTTGGTGAAGTAGTCTATAGCCACAATCAAGAACTTCCTGCCCCCAGTGGCCACCGTGAAAGGTCCTAGTATGTCCATCCCCCACTGAGCGAAGGGGATGGGGGATAGGATTGGCCTGAGTTCCTGGGCCGGGGCATGGATTGATGGGGCGAAGAGTTGGCACTTTCTGCATTTCTGGGTCAGGCTTCTGGCATCTGCTAGCATTGTAGGCTAGTAGTAGCCTGCCCTTAGGGCCTTGTGGGCCAGCGATCTTCCTCCGATGTGATGTCCATAGATCCCTGAGTGGATGTCTTCTAGGACTTCGGCAGCCTGGTCTGCCCCCAAGCATTTTAGCAGGGGGTAAGTGAAAGATTTCTTGTAGAGTTCTTCACCGATGATTATGAACCAGGCTGCTTTGGCCTGTACCTTTCTCTTTTGCGCCGCGTCTGATGGCAGGATACCATGCTTTTTGAACTGGATGAAGGGGGTCATCCAACTTTCCGGTCCTTCCCCGACAGTGCTAATCGCCTGACAGGCGCTGGTAGATTTTTCATGCAAAACATCAACCCATACCGACCTCCGTATGTCCTGTAGGCTGGAGCTGGCCAGCTTTGACAGAGCGTCGGCTCGGTTGTTCTGCGATCGAGGTATTTGCTGGATCTCATAGGATTTCAGGCCCGACAACTCATGTTTTACTTTTTCAAGGTATGTGGCCATGGTCTGATCTCTGGCCTCATATTCTCCGTTAATTTGATTGGCAATGAGCTGAGAATCGGTAGCTAGCGTAATTCGCTCTGCCCCTGCAGCTTTAGCCAGTTTTATCCCTGTGATCACAGCTTCATATTCCGCCTCGTTGTTTGACGCCGGAAAGGTGAACCTGAGCGCATGCTCAAAATCCATTCCCTCGGGGCTTGTTAAAACGACGCCTGCGCATGCACCATTGGCTGTTGAGGATCCATCAGTGTGTACGATCCACTCCTCGGCAGGGGGCTCTTCTTCCCCTGAATGGGAGCATTCAGCCAGAAAATCGGCCAAGGCTTGGGCTTTGATGGCTGTTCTTGGCTGGTAAGATATCCCCAGCCCACTTAACTCGATCGCCCATTTCAGCAGTCTCCCTGATTTCTCAAATTTTTCCAACACTTTCTCCAGTGGTTGGTCGGTGAGGACCACGACAGGATGTGCGTCAAAGTAGGGTCTGAGCTTTCTGGCTGCAATGATGACTGCATAGGCGGCCTTTTCTATCAGGGGGGTAATTTCTTTCTGCTGTTCCCAGGGCGTGACTCACAAAGTAGATGGGTTGCTGTGAGTTTGCTTCCTCCCTTAGGATGAGAGCACTTACCGCCGTGTTCGTGACAGCGATGTACAAGTATAACTTTTCTCCGGCTACCGGTCTTGCCAGGGTAGGGAGTTTCTTCAGGTGCTCCTTCAATTGCTCGAAGGCTTTCTTCTGTTTGTCCTCCCATTTGAACTGTTTGTTGCCTTTTAATATTTTGAAGAAAGGGGTGGACTTGTCTGCTGATCTGGCGATGAACCGGGCCAGGGCGGCCATTCTGCCTGTGAGCCTCTGAATGTCCCTGATGGTTTTAGGCTCCGGGAGGTCTAGGACCGCCTGAATTTTCTCAGGGTTGGCGTCTATCCCCTGGAGCTGACCAAAAAACCTAGGAACTTCCCGGATCGGACCCCGAATGTGCATTTTTTCGGGTTCAGCTTCATCTTGTATGACCGCAGGGAAGTGAAGGTCTCTTGAAGGTCTGTCAGATGTTCCTTGTCCCCCTTACTTTTGACGATCGCATCGTCAACATAGGCCTCTAAGTTTCTTCCCTTTTGGCTTTCGAAGACCCTGTCTACCAACCGCTGATAGGTGGCGCCTGCATTCTTCAGCCCAAATGGTATCATCTTGTACATGTAGGTGCCATGGCTGGTTATGAAGGCGCACCTCACTCTGTCTGGCTGCCAGAGGTACACTTGATGGTACCCTGAGAAAGCATCCAGAAAACTCAGCGTGGTGTATCCACTGGTGGCGTCCACTAGCTGATCTATTCTGGGCAGAGGGTAGCAGTCCTTAGGGCAGGCCTTGTTGAGATTGGTAAAATCTACGCACATTCTCCATGCGCCTGATGATTTTTTTACCATGACAACGTTTGCCAGCCATTCAGGGTAATCACAGACTTCGATGAAGTCTGCCTTCAGGAGTTTGTCTATTTCCTCCTTTATTGCTGCATCTTTTTCTACGGACATGTTCCTTTTCTTCTGCTTCACAGGGCGAGCCTCCGGATTAATGTTCAGCTTGTGAACAATAAAGGCCGGGTCGACCCCTGGCATCTCGTCTGCAGAGTAGGCGAATACGTCCGTATTCTCTCTTAGGACTGCAATTAGTTCCTTTCGATAGGACTCCTCCAGGTCGGCCCCTATGAGGACCTGCCTCCCTGGCTCTAAGTCCACTAGCATGCTTTCCCCCTCAGGCTCTAGGTGGACTGACTCTTGCTGGTCAGTCGGGATCTCACCTTCCCTGCTGGGAGAGCATTGGGCTTTTCGCTTCCCTTTTCTCTCTGTCTCATGGGCTTGCAGGGCCACGGAATAACAGTGTCTGGCTGACTCCTGATCCCCGTGGACCTTCCCCTCCATGCCAAAATCTGTTACATAGGCTATGGTGAGGGCCCTAATTGATACAACAGCCTCTATTTCATCTAGGGCGGCTCGGCCAATCAGGGCGTTGTACGCGGATTTGGCATCCACCACAACGAATGATGCCCTGATATTTCTTGCTGAGGTCCCCTCCCCAAATGTAACAGGCAGATCGATAACTCCCATGGGTAGCATGCCTGCTCCATTGAATCCATACAAAGATCCGGGGGCTGGCTTCAGGTGCCTTCTTTCAAGGTTCATCTTCTCAAAAGCATCTTTGTACAAGAGATTTGTGTAGGCGCCAGTATCCACCATACACCTCTTGACAATATGATTGCTGATTTCCAGGGTTAAGACCAGAGGGTCACTATGTGGGTACACGACTCTCCCTGCATCTTCAGGGGTGATGCTTAGGGTAGTGCTTCTTGGGCTGCCTGCCTTTTCAGCGTAGCAAATTTGGTTCCGCAGTTCGCGGATCTGCCTTTTCTGGCTGCGCCTGCTGGTCCGCCCCTCTGCATCCCCTGATACTACATAGATGACCATGCGATTTTGGGCTGAGCCCTCAGGTTTGTCTGCCACCTCTTTCTGGGGTTTGTTCCTTGCTGCATAGTTACTCAGCCAGCCGTTCCTTATCAATTTTTCTATTTCGTCTTTTAAGTGGCGACATTCCTCTGTGGTATGACCTATGCAGTCATGGAACGTGCAGAATTTTTTGGGATCGCCTTTTGGGCTGCGAGGCTTGTTTGGACGAGACCATTTTGCTGTTTCTTTTTCTAACTCGAAGATTTCTGCCCTCGACCTATTGAGGGCCGTGTAGCTGTCAAATCTTGGTTGGTATGTTGTACGTTCCTTCTTGGGAGTGTCTCCCTCTTCTCTCTGCTTGCCTGGCTCATTTCAGCCACGCCCACCCTGCGGTCCTCCCTGCGGCTTTGTTTGGCCTGCAGGGGTATCCGGCAGGCTGTGGAACTCTTCCTGCAGAATGAATCCTTCAGCGATTTTCCTGGCCATGGCCAAGGTTTCTGGCTGGGCCCTAATCATCTGATTTTTCATTTCTCCTGGGAGCAGGGAGATTGTCAGAGCGTAGGCAGCGGTGGAATCATCGATCTCCCTGACCTGCTGGTAGGATAGGTCAAACCTCCTCAGGTACTCCCTTACACTTTCACCCTTTTTCTGTTTTAGGGTCATAAGATCGAAGCGAGTGAGGCGTCTCCTTTTATTCCCAGCATACTGTTCGAGGAAGATTTCGGCTAACTCTATGAAGAACTTGATTGATCCTTGGCGGAGATCCCTGAACCATCCTTGTGCGAGCCCTACCAGAGTGGTTGGGAAAACTTTACACCAGATGGCGTCATCCACGTCGTACATGCCCATGTGGCTCTCGAATGCCGCCAAGTGGTCTTCTGGATCCGTTGTCCCGTCAAACTTAATGGTCGGCATTTTAATTTTCGGGATGGGGTATTCTTGTACCTCAGGATGAAGTGGGGTTTTTGTGGGCCTGCCTACCAGTCGTGACCTGCTTTCCCCAGACTGGTTACCGTGAGTATCCCATTGTCTATGGGCCGGTTTCCTCGTACTGGGGGAGCGGTGCCTTGGAGGCGGCCTGCTTGCTGCTTCATCTTCTGTCTCGGGGGAGACTTGCCTGGGTCTCTTTCTCTGAGAGTGGCAGAGGTTCTCACCCTGGTGGTATCTAGATTCAAGCGGCTGCCCCCGGTTGAGCCTAGACTGCAGGCTTTGGGACAAACCCCGGGCTGACTGCTCTTTGACCGCCGGTGTTAACCTGGAGAAGACTCCACCTTGCTTTTCTCCCAGGCGCTTTGACATGGGCTCCCTGGGCCTCATTCTCTCCTGCAATTCCCGGGATAAGCCTCTCTGTTCTCCAGACGCGGATTCTGTTGTATGAATGGAGAATGCCTGCTGTTGAGCAGGTGGCTCTGGGCTGCCTATTGTGATACGCCTTTGCACCTGCGCGTATACTTGTGCCGTCCTTCTTGCTTTCCTCTGAGCATTCCTGGCGGCGGTCCGCTTCGTGCCCCCAGCTCCATCCCTGCTTATTGAGGGTGGCTGCCTAGGGGCCGATGTGACCCTGCCTACCAGGTCCTCAGGAGTGAACTCCTGGTTTAGCATTGCAGAGAAGAAGGCGGCTGCCTGCGCCATCCGAGCCGGTGTCAGATTCAGAGTGTGTCCTGGGTGTGTCCCCAACTCAGGTGTCACAGCAGCGTTTGGCACGCCGAGGAGACTGGTTCCCCCTACCCCCAGGATCGTGGCCGGATGAACCCTCTCTGGCTGCGGCATACCATACAGGGGGGTCACCGGTGGGACCGTCGGACCTGCCCCTGCACTGGCGTCAACGATTTCTGGCATGATTAATTTGATTGTTTTAGTTTTTTGTGAATAGGAATGGTTGATTTTTGTGGGTAATTCGTGAGCACAACCGTTTTCTTCCCCACAGACGGCGCCAAATTGTTCCGGTCACGGGAACAATTAACCCGGCTTTGGATCCGGGCGGAGTAATCGGACTGTTGGTAAGTAACTGATCGCTCGATTTCCTTAAACCTCTCCTTTGTCTCACTCCCTTGATCGGACCTTCCTGGCGGAGTTGGCCTGCTCCCTGCACAATGAACGCACAGGGCCTCGGAGGTTGTCCGAGGGAACCCTCTCCGATGCCTAAGTTAGTCCGTGAAATGCCTTGATGAACCTAGCTCGTGAGGAACTAGGTGGCGTTTTTAGGAGTGAGAGTCTAGAGAGAGAAAATCCAACCCCTCTCATGTGGGAAATGGAATAGTATTTATACCTTCCCACAAGAGAGAGGAAAAGAGGAGTGGGGAGAGAAAGAATGAGTGGATGGGAAATTGACACGTGGTTTTTCCCCATCCACTCGTTCTCTCTTACCTGTAGGCAAGATGACAGAGGGGGCTTCTGGAGCCCCGGCCCTGCTCAGGGAGGAGGTTGCTTGGAGGCAGGCGAGCAGGTAGTGCCCGCACGCACATCACGGCCGGTTTTGCCTTACCCTACCGGGCAGGCGGCTTCCTTGTAGTTTTGCTTTACTGGGGGAATCCTGGTATCTTATCCCAACGGCCTGCCAGGCGGGCTCCTTGGTTCCTTGGATGGGGTCTTCATGGGGCCTGCTAGGCAGGTGGCCCGACGCAGGCTCTTCGACCCTCATCACGTGTCATTTTCAAAAACCATCATTTCAAAAATACATCTTATTTTTTTCTTTAAAATATTCAAATTTCAAAACTCGGAAGGCTGCCAAAATTAGGACTTATGATTTGACTCAAAATAACCTATTTTTAGCCGGTATGCTATCCAATTCAAAATTCAACGAATTTTGACTTTTCAAAAAATCGGCCCCGACGACATTTGCGCCAATTTTTTTTAAAGTCAGGACCATCCTCCGATTTTCTCGGAATCCGAACTTTCCTTTCAAAAACCTTCCTTATCTCAGGGCTTACCGCATTTAGTAGTGTCGAGTCTTTTACAAGTTATCGAAGGTTTTAGCGTCGAAACTCCGTCGATCTTACATCACGAGTTTCCTCCCAATCCCGGTCCGCCTTATTTGTCTAAGGCATGACTAACCTACGCAGGGCATATTCCTATAAAGGAAGGCCCATTTACACATCCGAGTCCAAAGTCTGGGGAAACCTCACGTGGAACTTTCTTCAAACAGGATTCGACCCACATAGCCGAATCCTAAGGAAGGCACACTATTCATGAGTCACCCGTCTAAGTGTCTTTTTCGAGTCGTTTCCTTTTCTTTTTTCAGTCTTTTCCTCGCTTGGGATGTACTATTTTGATTCCAAGGTCCGGGTTCAGTTTCTGATTACGCGACATTCTTACAGACAGGCCACCGTCAACAAGACACAAAAACAGAATGGAGGCAGCTTTGAACAATTTGAGGGCCTCATTGGATACCATGGTCGCCAAACAAACCGACATTGAAACCCAACTGACAGCAATAAGGGCTGACCAAACGGCCGTCGCTGCTCGTGTGACTGTAATGGAGCAAGGGACTTCTAATGCCGAGGCCACTGGGCCTTTAGCTGAACTGGTTAGCGCGGTGCACCGGCTAAAGGAACAAGTCCACCTATCAGGGGAAAACAACATCCATCGGGAAAAGTCCCGAGACTACTCCCCGGTAAACGACAAGCTTCCCGCAAACCTGGACCTCACAGGTTTGCCCATGTTCGAGGGGACCGAAGACCTGTTGCTACATGTGCGGGCCTTCAAAGAATTTATGGCAATTAAGGGGTTGACTCAAGCATGTTCAAAAATTTGTTCGCTGCTTCTCTTGAGAAACACTCAAAAGCCTGGTACTACAGGCTAGACCCCAAGAAATTCCCGACTTGGGATGATGTGGCTACGGAATTTGCTCGGAACTATGCTGATAATACCGAGATCCAGACCAAAATGCGGTCTCTAGAGGTTATGGCCCAAGAGCCCAAGGAAGGTTTCACCAAATACCTTCAACGCTGGAGGACCGAGAGTGTGAAACTGGTCGATAAGCCCAGTGAGAAGACTTTAGTGGAGGCCTTTATCAAGAACCTCCTCCCCTCCTACCGGGTCCACCTTCGGTACGCTGTCATACCCAATTTCACCACCCTCACTGAAATGGATATGAGAATTGATGAAGACGATCGGAGACTAGAGAGCCTCACTAAGGCCTCTAGCAAGGGATACTAAGGGGCTTCTTTGTCCACTACTAAGCCCCCGGCTGCAACCCGTAGCATATTTGACGCGGTTAATCTACTAGATGCCTCGTCCAAAAAGAATACCCCACCCCGGGTATTCACTGATACAGGCACTACTTACACATATGCCTTACAAAGGCTATCTTCCAAGGGCCTGGTCCAACCGATAGGCCCAACTTATGAAGTCCCAGTTGATAAACGTTCCAAAAGCTACAATGCCCAAGCCTATTGCCAATATCATCGGGGCAATGGGCACGATATCGAAAAATGCTGGAAGCCGAAGCATCTAATTCAGGATTTAATCAAGAGTGGTAAGATCCCGTTGCCTGGGGATAAACCGAGCAATAAAGACAACCCTTTTAGCTCACATGCTATCTTTGCGGGGGAAGTGATTGATTGTTCTTACCTCATTTCTCCATTCATCCCACAAGTCAATGGGATCTGGTTCGATGATGAGGATGATGTATACCTTGCCAAGGGGGAAGTTGTCCCCATCACCCCAGAGGAGATCCGAAAAGCTAAGTCCAAAGTCTTAGCCAGTAACCACCTCGCCAATGCCGGTCGTCCTTACCAAGCTACTAGCTCTAAGGACGCCCCTGTCCCAGCAACCGTCACTGAACCTGCCAGGATGGAGGATGCCCATTAAGAGCCAAACACTGATACGACTCTTGTCAAACAACTGAAGAGGGTTCCAGCTGACCTCACTATATGGCAACTCTTGGTTAGCTCACAAGAACATCGAGAGGCACTTACCAAGG
The DNA here is from genome assembly GCA_958450325.1 of Agrostemma githago. Classification (NCBI taxonomy): domain Eukaryota; kingdom Viridiplantae; phylum Streptophyta; class Magnoliopsida; order Caryophyllales; family Caryophyllaceae; genus Agrostemma; species Agrostemma githago. The sequence goes on from OY288241.1 coordinate 57,660,952, forward strand.
CTCTCGATCAAATCAAGGTCAACTCCCTGGTTACCCCTACTGAAATGGTACCCACAATCATGCCCTATCTCAATGGCAAGTCCAAAGAAGGCCCATTGATTACCTTCTCGGAGTCCGACCTACCACCGTTCGGGGCCTCTCATAACTTGGCCTTGTACATCACGGTGATGCCGGGGGAAGTATCTCCCAATGACCCTAATTGATGATGGGTCTGCTGTGAATGTCCTCCCTCTAAGGACTGCCAAGGCCCTCGGCATCACCGAGGCCGATTATATACCGACTGCTCAAACCATCCAGGCTTTTGATGGAAGGCCGAAGTCGGTTGCTGGGGTCGTTAAGCTGACAATTATAACGGGCCCAACTGAAAAGGAGCTAGAGCTCCAGGTGATCGACGTCACCTCCTCTTTCAATCTGCTCCTCGGAAGGCCGTGGATCCACGCCGTTAAGGGGGTGTCCTCCACTCTTCACCGAAAGGTCAAAATGCCCCTGCAAGACAATATTATTACTTTAGAGGCAACCCCTATGACTGTGGCTAGCTGCAATGCCACGGACCGCACGGACCTTTGGGGTTCAATTTTGTGGGGATGATTGAGGAGGAGTACCTTTTCAGGCCCTATTTCACCACTAGCATCGACACGATGCTACAAAATCTGGGGTATTTTTTGGGGGCTACTTCGAGGCCATATCTTCCAGCTCAGAAGATTATTGAAGTCCTGAACGACGGAGAATCTCGCTTCGGCTTAGGGTACGCTGTGACCCCAGGAAATGTGGTCCGAGCAGGTATTGAGAAGGCCTGCAACATCATAAAGGGTACCTACTTGGGCCCTTAAAGCCCACGGTTGACTGACTACTTTGTTACACCGGTATTCGGGGCTGTCCAAGTTGGTCTGTACCAACCAACTATCGCATATCCCGAGACTAAATTAGCTCGGGAATGCAACTATATCCCAGATGACATATTTGCCATCATCCGATATGAATCAAAGGAGGGTACTGGCTGTACCGAGCCTGAACTGGGGCTCCTATTGGGGAAGACAAGGCAGTCCCGACCTCTAAAGAAGACTTGGTGAACCTGATTCTCCGGAGCAACAAGTTCGATCCTTCAAAGCTGATCTCAGAAGTCGGTGCTGATACCGGGAAAACGACATGGAGGAAGACCATCAAGTGGACCGACAGCCAGGGCCAAGTCTACAAGCTGACCATCGGTAAAGGAGAGATGCCAGACCCGAAGGCGCTCCCAATCCCGCCTCTGACCAATGATCAGATGGCCGCTCTATTTGAGCTGTTTTCCAAATTTGCTATCAATAATAATGATAACCGTTCTGCTTACGACTTGTCTTATTTTCACAATGCTTTCACTTTCCAAATTATTATATGCAATGACATTGAGAAACCCGACGAACAGGTATTCTTACCTCCGCATCTGATCGAGCAGCTAGAACAGAGGGAATCCCGAGACCCGGTAATCGAAGAAACCAAGTCCATCAATATGGGAACAACCTTAGAGCCCCAGATGCTTAAGTTAGGGTTACTCTTAGATCCCGAGGAGAGACAACAATTCACAAACCTCCTCCAGGAGTTCAAAGACGTCTTCGCATGGTCCTACAAGGACATCTCGGGGATGGACCGAGAAATAGCTGAACACCGTATACCCATCAAAGACGGGTGTAAGCTGGTGAAGCAGAACCTCCGCAGAATGAGACCTGAATGGTCTCTCAAGGTCAAAGAAGAGGTCGACAAACCGTTCAAAGCCGGCTTCATACAGGTGTCTGAATATCCAGACTGGGTTGCGAACATCGTGCTGGTACCTAAAAAGGACAGTAAGGTGCGCGTATGTGTAGATTTTTGGGACCTTAATAGAGCAAGCCCGTAAGATGAATTTCCATTGCCACAGATCGACATACTGGTGGACAATACCGCTGATCACGCCCTTCTTTCCTTTATGGACGGATACGCCGGGTATAATCAAATCATGATGGCAGAAGAAGATATGAGTAAGACCACCTTCACTACACCTTGGGGTACTTACTATTATACCGTCACGCTGTTCGGTCTCATCAACGCTGGGGCCACTTATCAACGAACAACCACGACCTTATTACATGACATGATGCATAAGGAAGTGGAGGTTTGTGTGGGTGACATGATCTTCAAGTCCAAAAGCCGAGACAGGCATATTGCTGCCCTAAGGAAATTTTTCACCCGACTGCGCAAATACAACGTGAGGCTAAACTCTCAAAAGTGCAGTTTCGGGGTAACATCTGGCAAATTACTGGGTCATATCGTTAGCCAACGTGGCATCGAGGTCGATCCAGCTAAAATCAAAGCCATTACCGAGATGCAGCCTCCCAAAACCGAAAAAGAAAAAAGGGGATTTCTCGGGAAAGTTCAATACATCAGTCGGTGCATTTCCAAGCTAACTATGGTGTGTGAACCCATTTTCAAGAAGCTGAAAGTGGGAGAACGAACACTGTGGGACGAAAAATGTCAAATGGCCTTCGATAAAATCAAGGAGATCCTATCTGCTCCGTCGGTATAATTAATGCCACCTCAACCCGGTTTGCCTTTGTCGTTATACCTAACAACGACCGAGAAAGCCATGGGGGCTATGCTAGCACAGGCAGTCGACTCGGAAGAACGAGCCATTTACTACATCAGCAAAAAATTCTTGGAGTATGAACGCAAATATACCATGCTCGAGAAGACGTGCCTAGCCCTAGTCTGGGCCACCAAAAAAACTCCGTCACTATATGCTCAGCTACGAGGTACATGTCTTATCCAAAATGGATCCGATCAAGTATCTGTTTGAGAAGCCCATCCTTAACGGAATAATGTCTAGATGGACTTTGATGTTGGCAGAGTTCGACCTCAAATTTGTGCCACTAAAAGCCATCAAAGGCCGGATGGTAGCCGAATTTCTCACTGATAGTCCCGTAACCGAAGAAGGACACACCGACACTTCACTAGTACATTTTATACCATTGACATCGACACATTGACATCACTTCCTTAGTAAAGCGATGTCAATGCTCATATTTTTTGGCGCCAAAATAGGAAGAGGGGTTTTGACATCGTTTGTTAACAAAGAAACGATGTAAATTATGTGTGGTGCTAATTGACATCGCTTATTGGCATCGGTTTCTTAATAACGATGTTTAAAAATTCTCGTTGACATCGATCCTCAACCACCGATGCCAAAAAAAATTGTCATTGGCATCACTTTCTTAACCACCGATGCTAAAAAATTCTCATTGCCATCGGTGTTGTATAATCGATGTAATCGCTTAACATGTAAAAGCGATGTCAATGTTATTCTTATATTATGAAACTAGTATAATTTAAATACCTCTCCCAAAATTCGACCACTTTATATCACCAACAAATACTAAATCCGCAAATTTACTACTAAGAAATTAAAACCTGAAAGGCTTAGTAAAGATGAAAAACGTTACTTAACATCGGTTTAGTTGGCTTGTTTATGTATTTACGTACTTTGATTTACTCGAGTTAGGAGTCGTCTTTTGGTCGGGTTTAGTCAATTTTGGGTTACAATATTATAGGCCAGGTCAGTTTAACTTTACATGAAATTTAATTTGGGTCACTCGAGTTAGCTCAGGTTTGTCATCTTGAAATATGAGATAAAAATGAAATTGTCTAAAATTTGGATGTATAACTATAACGATATACAACAACTTGTGGTAAGATTTTTTAAATTATGATGTCTATCGGGTGATGTCTATTAGAGAAAATCATTCACATGTTCGGGTTGGACATGGGTCATACGCAGAAGAATATTTTTGTCCAACAGGCCAAAGTACACCAAAGTCCGCCTGCTTAGTCGAGCTTAATTTTATGCCCTTACCGCCCTTTTTAGCGGGTCGGACATCACATAGGCAAATAGGCTTTCATTTACTTTGAAAACAAAAATTACAAATATATATTAAATAAATCACCTTTTATTAGTGTACGAATTATAATCAACGTAATTTGTTTTCATTGATTACCATCTCGTAAATATATACGGAGTACATATTAACATGTATTTAATTTAGACATGTTGTTTTTAAATTAAGAGTAAATTATAAATTACTCCCTTCAAAGATGCGTTTATTAAAATTTACTCCCTTCATGTTGTTTTTAATATTTTACACCCAAAAAGATGCAAAAGTTCAAAATTTACTTGCAATTCAATATTCCGACAAGTATTTCCGGTGAGTTTGAATTTTTTTTGCCCTTTTCCTATTTTTAATACCGAAATTGTCCCTAAAAAAAACTTCCCTTATGCTGTCATTTGTAAAAAAAAAGAAGGAAAAAAAACCCCACAATTGGAATTCGTCCCTAAAATAATCACTTTGAAGGTTTGCAAGTCGGTTGTTGTATTGCAAGTTGGGAATTTAGGGTTGACGAGTTGGAAAGTAGGAATGAGAATGAGGTGGGGCGGGGGAGGGGGGTTAATATTAGTAAAGGGTATTTTGGTCAGTAAATTCATCAATTCGTCGGAATATTGAATTGCAAGTAAATTTTGAATTTTTTCATCTTTTTGGGTGTAAAATATTAAAAAAAATTCGTAAGGGAGTAAGTTTTAATAAACGCATCTTCGAAGGGAGTAATTTCTAATTTACTCTTAAATTAAATGTACTAATATCCTCGTATCTGTAGTTTAGTAATTAAAGTCTATCTTACATACCGTATTAGTTCGATAAATGTTTTATGTACTAGTATGTTACCATTTCATATTCTTATATAAAATGATAAAAATATCTTTAGTTATGTCCTTACCTATAAAATGTAACCTGCCTGTTATAATAATGTAACCCGAAATCAACCTGACTCGTAGAGCTGGCTAGTTTGACCCAACCCGACCCGAACCCGAGTAAAATTGACCCGATCTGACCGGAAAATGTGGTGACATGACCTGACCCGACTCGGCCCGATGATGACCCGTAACTCGATATGATCCGCTTCAGAACGACCCGAACCCGAGCCCGACCCGACCCGAGGCAACCAGATAAATTATCTGACCCGACCCGACTTGGCCCGAAAGTTGACCAAACCCGAAAATGACCCGACCCAAAAGATGACCTGATGTGATACAATTAAGAAAAGAAAATAATGTTAAATTAAAATATTCTTTAATATTTTTTCTCCAGATATTCTTAACCAAACATCGTTATTTTTTTAAAAAAAAAACATTAAATAAAATTTGTGGTAAAATATATTAATCTTACCTATGTCAATTCGATCCGACGCGATCCGACCCATCAAATTTCCACTCTAAGAAATATTTCATAAAATGCATCATTCGTAATATTTGCGCTTTTGATTTCAATCACAACTAATTATTGTTACCTATGGTTTCATATAAAATTAGTCTCTGTCTACCAAAACTATTGAAAATAATTTGTATCAGATGCTATAGTCTAGATAATAAACAAAAATAAATAAACCAAATAATGAATTAATGGTTTAAACTAGACCAAACCCAACAAAACATAGTTCGACCCTATAATGACCCGAACCCTATAGTGACCCGACACGGGAATGACCCGAATCCGACCCAGACCAGACCCAAATCCGAATGACCCGACAGCTTAACCCGAATGACCCAACCCAAACCCGACATAAAAGTAGTTGACCCGAGTAACCCGACCCGTAAACGACCAGACGACAATCATGATCCGATAATGACCCGACCCGACGATGACCCGCCCCGAACCCGACCCGTCCGCTCGATTGCCACCTCTACTGATCCGACTCAAAACTTGACATCGCTCATTGGCATCGTTTTCTTATACCCGATGTCACAATATTCTTATTGCCTTTGATATTGAATAAAACGATGTAAAAATATGACAAATCCATGTTAATGTTCTCCAGATATTAAAAATTAAGTTTATTTAAGTTTTAAAAAAAAAATCCAAGAGATCACCACATCGGCACATCCCACGTAAACTCAGTAACTGCCAACACCTAAACACCACTTAATTAGGTTTCTTGTTAAACCCTTATGACTGTTGCAAAGGAGCACGTTCTTAATTTTTTTTTAAAAAAATCTCATCTTTAAAGCAGTACAAACTCATAGCTTCAAGTATCATCTCAAACCTGACTGTTGAACGATATTCTTCTTCAAGGAACATAGATTCAACGCAAGCAACTGGTAGGTGTTCTTTATGTTTATTCATTAATTCGTGCTCTTGGTGTGCTTTCGTCTTCATTGTTCTGGCATGCTTTTTTCACTGCCCTACTACGTGTTATATTGTATATACGGCTAAGTTTATGGGATATACAAGTTTACTGCAAATTTCTAGTATACATACTTGAATTTTCTACAACTAAGTACACATATACAAAACAAATACTGAAGTTTATATGATACTTCATCAGTTGATAGTTGTCTTCGTAATATCGTAGAAATAGAAACTGGAATTTGTTGATGGTTCTTGCTGGGATTTCTAAATGCTGGTTGCTGCTATTGTACAACAAGTTGACTTATTCTTCAAATCATTATAGCATGCAATCTTGAATAATTCATGATTTAGGCCAAACACCCTGCGTATACAGTATATATTACTCCATGAGTATAAGTTTAAGTGAAAAGTTTCTTGCCTTACCACATGAAAAAAACGAACAATAGAGTAATGAATGGCCATTAGTTTTACATCAGGCATCCATGGATCTTCTACTGCATATATAAGTCAACCGAAGGTCATCTATCACATATTAACCAAGTGAATGTGTAAGCCATGTATAAGACAAACTAAATAGTTAACTTTTTACAGTTCTTATAATATCTTGAAAGTAGATACTTGAATTTGTAGATGGTTGTTGCTGCGATTGCACAATGAGTTACCTATAAATACCCCATGACTAAAGACAGAGGTGGCATGTATAACCTGTTGACACGGTGGCATGTATAACCTGTTGACACGGTGGCATGTATAACCTGTATAACCCATGACTAAAGACGGAGGTGGCATGTATACTTGAATTTGTAAATACTTGAGTCTTGGCATGTATAACTTGTAATATTGAACAATTCATGCTTTAGACTAAAGACCCTAATTTATACTCCGTATAATATAAGCCGAAGTGAAAAGTCTCTTGCTTATAGTCTGAAAAAATGAACTGTCTGTTGGATATAAGCCATGTGAATGTACAGTGGTAGTCTTAATATTGTGGGTGATTCATGGGTGGTAGCAAGCTCGTAGTTGTGAACTTGGGATTTATGTTTTATTTATTTATTTAAAAGGCAACAACCTCTAGCATTAAAAAAAACACTTGACACAAACACCTAATAAGTGAAATACTAGTGTGTGTCTGTGGATGTATTTATATATATATAAAATAAGTGAAGTACTAGTGTGTGTCTGTGGATGTGTGTGTGTGTGTATATATATATATATATATGAATCAGTAGTATCTACATCTACAATTTGCTTAGATAAGAATTCTGTAGTTTACAAGTTCTGTTATAATCATCCAAAAAATCAGAAATGCTATCAACATTGACAACCAATTTAAAGATTCAATAACATATAGTGTGGTAGATCTAATGTAGCATAACTTCAAAGACAGAAACAAACACCAAATATGTAGCAACGAACGTAACACAACCAAAAACGATAATACCCATATCAAATAAACATAAGACTTTTTAACCAATGAACCAATGAATATACAATTTTATCATTCAAAAGCGTTCATAAACCTTTTTATACATCAGTATTTAAAATATGCCCGTGACTTTTCACGGGTAATATACTAGTTAGTGTAAAAGGAAAAAATTCATTGATTGTTGTTATGTACTTTACTACTTATTGTTGTTATGGTATAAATAATACATAATTTTATATTAATTAGATAATGGATCGGAGTTGGATGTATGGAAAGCGTGATTTTGTTTATCTTCGACGACTTGAAGAATTTCTTAATTCTGCTATCCAACATCAACTAGAACAAGGGGATAATCAAATCATGTGTCCGTGTATTGAATGTCAAAATAGAAAAAAGGTGAACACTAGAGAAGAGTTGCGAGAACATTTAATTTTAAAAGGGTTTAAACCCGATTATAATGTGTGGATATGGCATGGAGAGAGAGGTGATGATATTTGTGGCTCCAGCAAAGTCAATGAAGGCACACATAATAAAGATGGGAATGTGTTTGTTGGTGAAGATATTATTATTAGCGATGAAATTCATGAGGATAATGATGTAGATGATAATGTAGAGCCTGAGAATATCGACAAGATGATGGACGATCTTGAAGAAGATTTTGTAGAATGCCCTAATATTTTTGAGAGAATGATTAGTGATTTAAAGAAGCCTTTGTATCCGTCTTCTCCCAATCCGTCTTCTTCCAAGTTCACTCGTCTATCATCTGTGCTAAAGTTGTACACATTGAAAGCTGGGAGCGGGTGGAGTGATAAGGATTTTACATCTTTATTGGAACTTTTATGTGAGATGTTGCCGGATAATAATGAGCTTCCTAGTACCACATATCAATGCAAGAAAATTTTGTGTCCATTAGCTATGAAGTACAAGAAGATTCACGCATGCCCAAATGATTGCATTTTGTATCGAAATGAATACAGTGAATTGAAGGACTGTCCAAGGTGCGGCGAGTCGCGATACAAGACAATCGACAAGGTCGAAGGTGGCAAGAAAGGGGGCCCGGTGAAGACTTTATGGTATTTGCCAATTATACCAAGGTTCAAACGTTTATTTGCTAATCGAAAAGATGCAGAGTACATGTTATGGCATCACAGAGATAGGAATAAAGATGGCAAACTTAGACATGTGGCTGATTCTCCCCAATGGAGAAAGTTTGATAGATCATTTCCAAATTTCGGACGAGAGCATAGAAATTTAAGATTAGGTCTTTGCACTGATGGGATTAATCCCTTTGGAACATTAAGTAGCCAACATAGTACTTGGCCAGTAATGTTGATCATTTACAACATCCCCCCATGGCTTACTGCTAAGAGCAAATACATCTTGTTATCACTTCTAATTTCTGGTCCTAAACAACCTGGGAACGACATTGACGTGTATTTGGCTCCACTAATTGAAGACTTGAAATTGATGTGGAACGATGGAGTGCAAGTGTTTGATGCATTTACTCGCTTGAATTTTCGCCTATATGCTATGTTGTACTGCACAATTAATGATTTTCCTGCATATGGAAATCTCTCGGGCTATAGGTTGAAGACTTCTAAGGGATGCCCAGTATGTGGGGATCACACTGAATCTGATTGGCTAGAGAACAGTGGCAAATATGCATATATGGGTCATCGCCGTTTTCTACCAGAAAAACATCTTTATCGAAATAAGAAGAAAGCTTTCTATGGAAAAACAGAGCGAAGGCAGGCCCCCTCGATTTTGAGTGGAAGAGAGTACTACGATCAAGTTAAGAATATAACTAATGAGTTTGGAAAACCATACAAACCTCCGGCAGATGGGATAAATCACACAAAGAAATCAATTTTCTGGGAGCTTCCGTATTGAGAAACGTTGTCTGTTAGGCACTGTATTGACGTTATGCATGTAGAGAAAAATGTGTTTGATAGTTTGATCGGAACACTACTTAATATGCCTAATAAGACGAAGGATGGTGTGAAAGCTCGAAATGACATGTGTGCAAGGGGGCGTACAGAGTTAAAGCCAATTGAGGAAGGAAAACGTATTTATATATCCCCGTCTTGCACAACTTTGTCAAAGAAGGAGAAGATTGTTCTTTGTGAGTCTCTAAAAGGAGTTAAGGTTCCACATGGATATAGCTCTAACATAAGTCGTCTTGTTTCGGTGAAAGATTGTAAGTTAGTGGGCTTGAAATCTCACGATTGTCATGTTATGTTGACGCAATTGTTGCCTGTGTCTATCAGATCTGTGTTGCCTAAACATGTTAGACAAGTCATCACCAAACTTTTTCTTTTCTTTAGTGCAATTAATTCTAAGGATATTGATGTTTTTGCAAGTTGATGTTGTTGTGGTTCTATGTGAATTGGAAATGTATTTTCCTATCTCTTTCTTCGATATAATGGTTCACCTTATTGTTCATTTAGTGAGAGAGATTAAAATTTGTGGTCCAGTGTTTCAACGAAATATGTGGGCGATGGAGCGAGAGATGGGTACATATAAGAGGCGAATGAAGAATCGATATCGACCTGAAGGTAGTATTGTCGAAGCTACGATTGCTTGTGAGACGATCGAGTTTTGTGTTGACTACTTGAAGAATGTGAAACCTATAGGGCGTCCTGCGTCACGACATGAAGGTAGATTGTCGGGGCAAGGTACTTTGGGAAAAAAGTATATGACTATTGACCGTGAGTCTTTTCAAAAAGCTCATTTGTATGTCTTACAACATGTGAAAAAGGTTCACCCATATTTAGCTGAACACTTGGATTTACTAAAGCAACAAAACTCACATAAGCGTCATGCTTGGCTAGTGAATGAACATAACCGAACTTTTGCGGAGTGGTTTAAAGATAAGGTGATGATGGAGATGTCTACAAAATCTCGTAAAGTAAGTGAAGAAATACGTTGCTTAGCACGTGGTCCTAATTTTAACATCAAGTCGTTCGAAGGGTATGATATCAACGGGTATTGTTTTTATACAAGCCGTCAAGATCGCAAAAGTACAATGCAAAATAGTGGGGTTACCGTTCTTGCTTCATCGGAAGAATATATTGGAAAGAGTAAGACTCTTGTTGACATTAAAAGGGCATATTATGGGATAATTGATGATATTTGGGAGCTTGACTACGCAGGTTCACCTGAAACCTTATTCCGATGTAGATGGGCAGATTCTGCTAAGGGTGTTACAATGGATGATTTGGGTTTCACTTTGGTAAATTTTGACATCGCTGGACATGTACAAGACCCATTTATACTTGCTTCTCAGGCAAAACAAATTTTTTACATTGAAGATCCACTAAATAAGAGTGTACTGGTTGTGCGGAATGGTAAACGACGCATTCTGGGTGTGGAGGGTGTTGTCGATGAAGAAGACTACGATCAACTTGATGAACTACCTCCAATTTCTTTCAGTCGTCCCTCGTTTCAAGCATTACGCGAAGAAACATATGTGCGTGAAGATGGTACTGAGGGGTTATGGTTCGAGAATCGAAAATAGTTAGGAGGTCACAGCCATCCATTTGTTCTCATCTTATCGTGGGCAGCAGGAAGAGCAGTTGGTGCGTGTTTGGGGATGTTTAAATGGTCTTTAATTGTCATATAATTCATGAACGGCAAACCAGTGGGTCTAATTATATTGTAGTAAATGCACACAACATAATCAGTTAATGTAGTCATGTTTTACATTATTATTGTACCTTGTTTTTGGATTCTTATTTCTAATATCAGTTCAGATTTCTAATATCGGTTCCATTTGTAATATCAGTGTTGTATAGTTGATTGATCATTTATATTCAATTTACATAAAAGTATTATCTTTGTTCAAGTTTGATTGGTAATTAATTTTTTTTTTCTGTTAATTCTATCAGGTTAAGTAATCGAAAAGGAAAGGCAACAAGGCAACAAAGACCATGATTCCCAGCCGAAGCGTAAGAGTAGAGGGGCAACAACTGGTCTAAAGGCCAGAAGAAAGAATCTCGGTCCGAAGCATATTGAATTTGATGACAAAGGTAGGGCAAAAGGAGTATGGAAGGTGGGGTTTGCTACTGATATGGGAGCAATTGCTCGTACTATCAAGATAACATATGCAGATTGGTTTAAAGTACCAGAAGGAGTTAAGGATTCATGTTGGAAAGAAGCAAAGGTAAAGTATTTCACAATAATATATGAACACCTTTTACAAGGTTAGATTAGATAAATGGATTCACTGATCATGATGCATAATTGTTTTGTAGGACACTTGGAATATCGAAGATGATGATGAGAAGCGTCAGATAGTTCTAAGTATCATAGCTGAACGTTTTAGAGAGTTTAGGACAACTTTGACGACCTATTTTGTTTACAAAACAAGAAAACAAAGAAGAAAAGAGCCATTAGATGATCCTCTAACTCTCTATCAAGGAATAACTCAAGATGATTGGAATGAATTTGTGAGACAACGTATGAGCGAAGAATTTAAGGTAAGTTCATATTACATCAGCCCTTACCAGTTATTTTGTAATGAAAAGTTAATATATGTATTTGAATCGCAGGCAAAAAGTAAAAAAGCACAAGAATCCCAGAAGCATAACTAGTATGTACATTATATGGGAAGAGCGGGCTATATTGGAAAAAAGGAGCAGTGGTATAAAGAAGCATTAGCAGAAGCCACTGCGACGGCTGATCCTAATGTGGATCTTATAGCTACACAAGAGTCTATTATGAATCGTCTTGAAGACCGAGGTTACATGTGGATCAAAGGCCATACTCCTTCATCTAAAGACCCTCCGCCGAAGACCAAAAAAATAATCGATGAGATCGTACGTCTAATTAATTAAAAGTTTATATTTTAATTGTATTTAACAATTTATATTCATCACTATTAATTTAAACAATTACTTTTAATTCCGGTGTTACCATATGAACAGACAAATTGGTCAGAGAAGATACAAAAGGGTGATTTTGTTCCCTCTCGAAAAGAAGATGCATTGGTTAAGGCAACAGGGAAACTAGATCGCCCTGGGAGAACCAGAGGGGTTGGAAGTCGCGTAGGTCACCAACACTATTTTGGGAAAGCAGACAATCGAGAATCTCGTGGGAAATTTTATACGGAAGAGGCCTTAATGAAGCTTAAAGAGGAGGTAAAGGAAGAGACAATGTCTACATTGAATAGCATTGTAGCACAACAAGTATCAGAAGCTTTAAAGAATTTACAATCAAAATCCGAAGGATTTGAAATTCTGAAGACGACAAGTGTCTCGTCGTCTGACCTTGTTGAGACTAATAAGGACCCCTTCACTGAGCTACAGGTATATATATAACTATATGAACAAAATAATGTTATCATATGTGATTCTTTGAACATCTATTACTATAAATTATTCTTGCAGGGCCCCGTCCAATGTCGTCTTGCAGTGTATGTTACTGAAGCTAAGGTTGTTGTTGCTGATGGAACGGTTTGGCCATGGGTAGAAGGTAAAATGGTCCATAACACACCATTGAGCCAACAAAATGCTCATGTATCCATCGATAATATTATTGATGGTAAAGCTCTACTTCCAATTCCTTGGGATGGATATGTAAGGGTTGGTGAAGTGGAAGGAAGTTTTGCCCAATGGCCAAAATCGTTGATTGTTTTGGGAAGTGACGAGGTAAAATGTTCACGTTACTATCGAATATCTACTTTTCAAGTGGTAAGAAATAATTACTCTGTAAAATTTTAAACGATTCAATTTCATAGGAATATTATGCTGAGAAGAATACCCGAAAAGTTGATTTAAAAGATGTTGGAAAGTCCAAGTCCAAGGGTAAACAAGCTTCAAAGGATGATGAGTCTAATACCGTGAATAAGGTAAATCTCCCTAACTTGTGACAAATGTTAATCATAGTTGAGACAGTAGAAGCATAATGAAATGCATTACAAAATATACACTGCCAACACTAGTAATTAGATATCCCTATTCTTTCACACAAAAATAGTTTCACAATCCATGGACGGAAGTATATCACAAATTCACAACACTATGCATCAGATAATCAATATAAGTATATAGTAGCACAAGAAATTAGTATTCTACATTGAATGTCATATACTCCGTAGGGGATATAAATATCACAACCCAATTTTATCATCGACAGTTAAGAACACCTATAATCCGAAGCATCATATAGACAAGTTGATTTATAACAAGATTAAGAAACAATTGCAGATATAATACTAAAATTGTCTCATGTTTTGTTCAAATCATAAGGAACGAACCATTATAAATTTTGAATGTCTAAAAGATGATAAGAGTAGATGACTTACAAAAAGGGAAAATTATTGCTGGTGCCTTGATATCATTGCTGGTGCGTATCTTAAAACCTGATAAAATAGCTGGTGCCTTGACATTATTAGTGAACCTTAGCTTCAAAAGGGGGAAGACGATAACATCCTAGATACTTGTTGAATTTTTGGCTAGCATTAATAGTCTGTCAATTCCCAGCCCATGATAGAACAAACTTATTATGTTGGTTAGTTTATCAAAAGTATACATAGAAGAAAGACGATTCATTTTTATAATCTCCATTGAAAATGGGGTAGATGAACCTGAGTTGTAGATGAACATGACGATTCAAAAGAGTATTCATTTTTATAATCTCCAATTTTACCATGACCTTAATTAAGACTTATCCACAACAGTAGAATGATACAAAACATAGCTACTGTAATCTTACAGAGAAGAAAGGAGACGGTTAGTATATCCAACCCCCTCACAAGTTATTATGCTATATGAGGTAATGATGTTGTTTTAGTGTTGATGGTATATTTAGAGCCTCCACTTTCATCTCAGCAGCTCCATTACGTCATTGCAAGCTCCATTATCTAATCTAAAAGGTTCCAGATGGCTATAATAGTCAATATGCTTAACTGATAGCAATTAGCAAATTTGAACATATTCCAAGGGCAAGAACAAGAAGTCACAGATTGTGAGTTGCGGTTGAAGCCTTTCTAGTTCCTAGAATTCAGTAGAATAATATCTAAACATTGCATCATACATCGAACTAATCGAAATTACTCACAGTTAACCTAAAATTCAAGCTGAAATCATCAATCATAAGCTTCATAAACTTGCAAAAACCGAAATAAATGAAATCGAAGAACGAGAACAAGAGGAACACAATTAACCTAAAAATTCAGTACTAAACATTGCAGCATACATCAAACAAATCAAAATTACTCACAGTTAACCTAAAATTCAAGCTGAAATCATCAATCGTAAGCTTATAAACTTGCGAAAAACCAAAATCGAAGAACGAAAGGAGAAAGAGATTATGAGAACAACATCTAGAACGAAACAGCAAATACAGATAATTCGATTCAAGTCGAAATCATCAATCATAAGCTTCATAAAAATGCGAAAAACCGAAATCGAAGAACAAGAACAAGAGGAGAAGGAGATTACGAGAACAGTATCCAGCAACGAAACAGCGACTACGGATAACGCAGGCAAATACTTCGACGGCTGTAAAGAAACGATAGAAGATCCGCCAGTTGAAACTAAAGAGGAATCTAGCCTAATGCAAAGCAGAATCAACACCATTAAAACTCAAATTGAAGTTTGAATAAGTAATAGAACTCAATTAAAAACACAATTAAAAACGAACTGATTTGAATGCAAACACGATACCTTCCGTTGGAGTATGAACTGATTTGGAATTTGTTCGATTGGAACAAATTGATTTGAATTGAAGCTTGGGTTTGAATTCTTCGATCAATTCACAGGTTCTGGAGTTTGAATTGAACTTCTTCTTCTTTTTTTTGGTGCGCTGAATTGAACTTCTTCTTGAAGCTTTTCTGTTCTTCGAATACCTTCCGCGGTGAATGTATTTGCTTGAGTATAGTAGTTTGAGAGGAAAATCTTCGAATAACTTCGAATAACTTCGAATAGCTTTCCTGTTCTTCGAATAACTTCTTCTTCTTTTTGATTGAGTATAGTAGTTTGGGAGGAAAATCTTTGCGCCTTTTTTTTTAATGTAAGGACGACAATGGTGTTTGTTGTGGTCCAAATAATAACGAATGTACAACAAATTACAGTATTCGTTGCACAAAAGTTATTTGTGCAATGAAATATGTGTTTTGTCGCACAAAGTTTATTGTAAGGCGACAAATTAATTTTTATCGCCCATAGTAACATAATTGTGCAACAGTAAACTATTAACTGTAACACTTTAAAAAAAGTTTAAACTATTAATTAGGACAGAGAGTGTAGTTGATTAGTAAGTTATTACGGAGTAGGAGTATTTCTTTTGAAAATGCAATATCTTGACTAATTGTTATTATGATTTATTTATATTTTACGACCTTAAATTTATAGGTGAATACAAAAGAAAAGCAAGGTGCACTAAGCCAGCATGAGTTAAGTAGTTTGGGGGACAATTGTAAAAGGTTGGAAAATATGATTTGTTCTGCGTGCTCGGGAGGACTCTCATTGTTTATCATAGAGATTAATGAGTCAGTTTACTACTACGAAAGCTCGATTGAGTTACGCATTATGTTCGACGATGTTAGAGAGATGTTCAAATACGAATGGTTAAACATATCGATACTTCAACTTTGGGGAAGGTAACATTGTTTAAAGAAATTATTAGCATCATAATTATTTTCTCATATATTTACTTACTAATTATTTTTATTTGGTAATTAATGTATAGTTTCTTATATGAATATGGAACGAAACTTGAAGTAACCAAAGAACACGTCGGATTTTTGTGCCCGGATAGACTTTGCACATACATGCATTCCCCACTTGAGATGGAGAGATACGTAACACATGCTCTGAAAGAGCAAGAGAATAAGAAATATGTGATGGGTGCATTTTTTGAAGCGTAAGTGTTAAAATTAATATTCTTAAGTACTCGTAGTTAATTGATTCCTTAATAATTAATTAGACTTGACATATTTTGTTATTTTATGCATATAGAAACCATTGGATGTTGGTCGTCTTTTGTCCTGGAGATAACCTTGCATATATTTTTGATTCGGCTCAAGCAATAAAGAAGAAATGGCCGATAAAACAAAGCTTATTACAGTAAGATTTTAACAAAACGACATTAATTTAAACTATAAAAATATTACTTATGGTTAATATTAATACCTTTCATGTATTCAATTTCAGTGCATGGAAAGCATATACATTTAGAGCTGGAAGGTGTCATCCATACCAGAAAATTGATTTGGAGATTAAAATGATCACGGTAAGTATTATTCAAGAATTTGGATTTTTATCTATTTAGAAGTGTGTGTATTTTGTAACATATTTTCTGTTTATTTTAGTGTCCTCAACAACCTAAGAGTTATGAGTGTGCTTACTATGTTATGAAGTGGATGTATGACATAACTGTACACCACTCACTGTCCGAAGACGACTTAGAAAAGGTAATTCAAACTCTTTTTGTTAAAAAAAAGAAGTTCATGATATTTTATTTGTCATTTTTTCACAACCACTAACTATTTTTTGTGTTATATATATATATGTAGTGTGTTTCAGGTTCAAAAATAACAATTAAGGATATGGACAAAGTGCGAGAGATTTGGTCACTTTATTGCTTGAAGAATGTTTAACATAATGGAAGATTGATTCGTAACTCTTAGACCTTAGTTTTTTTATATTTTGTTTGAAAACATTTCATTACTACGTATTATTTTACTTAGTAGTACTAGTGTGTTAAACTTATTTTTTTTTGTCAAGAGTGTGTTTTACTTAGTAGTACTAGTGTGTTGAACTTGTTTTTTTGTCAAGAGTGTGGTGAACTTGTGTGTTGCATCCGAATACGATATTATAGATATTATTTTCTTGAATACATTTGAATGTTATTATTTATGTTGGAATGTAAATCTTGTGTACCAGATGTCGTCAATTTTTCACAATAATAATTTCCATGCAAATGCGTCACCAAAAAAATGGTGGTCATTGCCATTGATTTGCAACCACCATTAGTTGATGCAAATGGCATACCATTAACATCCGTTTGGAATCGTCATCCGATGTCAATTGTACATTTTGAAGTCAATTATGAGTCAGTAACTGATGTCAGTAACATACTATTGACATCAATTCCAAGATAACCACCGATGTCGATTATATAAATTTTTCATCGGTTATGATCTAAAAACCGATGTCAATGATATAGATCTAACATCGTTTGTGACCTAACAAACGATGTCAATGACACACTATTCACATCGGCCATGAACCAATAACTGATGTCAATGAAGTATATTATACATCATTTATGAGACAAGAACGATGTCAATTACATACTTTTGACATTGTTTTACAAGCGATGTCAATTCTAAAAGAACAATAAAAGTCGCTGCGAGAAACATCACATGAAAAATGATGTCAATAGCTAGTTAGAAACGATGTCAATGGGCTTTTTTCTACTAGTGCTTGGTCTTTCCTAGACGAAGATATATTCCATACCGATGCAGAAACATGGGATCTATATTTCGATGGGGCGGGTTCGGGGTCGGCATTCTCCTAATATCACCAAAAGGGGAGCATACTCCATTATCCATTAAATTGGATTTCGACGTATATCGGTCCGAACCGGCATATATCCACGCCTTTCAAGACATCGAAATAACTGATCTGGAACTTTGGTATTAGGTGATTCTAACCTACATGAAGACGGGAGAATATCCTCCGGTAACTGAAAACCGGGCCAAGAAAGCTCTACGAAGGTTAGCTACCCAATTATTCGTACGGACGACGAACAGTTATACAAGAAGACGGCACAGGGGGCTCTCCTCCTATGTATCGACAAAATACAAGCCGAAAAGGTTATGGCCGAAGTGCACGACAGTGAAAATGGCCCGCATATGAACGCCCATATGGTGGTCCAAAAAATCATGAGACTCGGATACTATTGGAACAGTATGGAAACCGACTGCCAGTTATATGTCAAACACTGTCATAACTGCCAGATTTTCGCCAACGTGCAGCATATGCCGTCATCCCTATTATACACCATGACATTGCCATGGCCATTTTCCACATGGGGAATTGATATAATTAGGAAAGTATACCCTTCCGGGACGGGAGGTCACTGTTTCATTTTAGTGGCTATCGACTATTTCACCAAATGGGTCGAAGCCGAGTCATACCGAATTTTGAATGCCAAGCATGTCGCCAAGTTCATCTAAAACAAGATTATTTACCTATATGGGGTCCCACACGAGTTCATCAGTGATCACGGGACACATTTCCAAGCCAAAATCGCTACTTTTCTAGCCAAATATAAAATCCAAAGGCATACGTCTTCGCCTTACCGTCCCCAAACAAATGGAGCGGTAGAGGCAGCTAACAAAACAATAGTCACCATACTTAAAAAGATGGCTAATAATTATCGGGACTGGCCCGTCAAAATACCTTTTGCCCTATGGGGGTACCGAACGTCAATCTGCACCGCAACCGGTGCAATACCATATTATTTGACGTACGGGATGGAAGCAGTTCAACCAGTTGAGTTAGAAATACCGTCTCTCAGGATTTTACTTGAGAGCCAAGTGCCCGAGGTAGACTGGGTCCAAGCTCGCTACGACTCGTTAGTTCATTTGGACGAACGGCGGTCCCGGGCCCTCAACAATATCCAAATATACCAAAAAAGAATACAACGGGCTTAATATGGGTTAAGTCGTCTCACCCAATCAAGATAATCCTAATGCTACTAACAAGAAGATAGCGGGAAGTAAGGTATCGAATCCACAGAGAAGCGATTAAATTCGTCTAATAGCTATGGCGATTCTAAAATACTCTAAATGGTTGATTGATGGAAAATATATAAAAGACTACTAAAATACGATAATGAATAAAGGATTCTAACAATGAGATGAAAACTGAGGTCACGGGTTCACGATAGATGTTTGACAATTATACGACAATAATAATGAACACATAAACATGCTAGTTGGCTATAACACGTTCTCTTGAGTCATATCAACCTAGCAAGGATCTAACGGGCTCTCGCAACTTTAACTCCCTACAAAATCACGCGTGATCTAATCCTAATTCGGCTTTCGCACGAGAACTAGAATTTCCAAAACAGATTAAAATGTTGTGGCCTTTAACAAATTAATCGACAAATAAAGCACGCGAAAATGGTACTAGCATAATTATGAATTTAGTATCGAAGCAACATAATCGTATAATAATCCATCGATCCCCCTCGACCCTAGCGAGAAAATTAGCTACTCATGATAATTACGAAAATACAAATCGCATACATAAAATTCATGATAAATAGTGAAGCAAATAAAATTCACGATAACCAAACGAAAATCTAGCGAACTAAACGGAGCAACGAATTGTAAATAAAGAAAATTACGACGAACTAAGTAATTCATGATGAAGATTGAAACATAAAACTGAAAATTGCATAAACGAATTTACCAAAATCGAGTACGAGTTGAAACCGAGTGCTAGAATGCTAAGAGTCACGAGTGTTTTTCTAAGAAAAATTCTAAGTATGAAAGAAGTGATAGTCAAATTACAACTCCTCCTTGGTTATACAAAATAGGCGGAAAAAGGCTGAGTGTGCACACCGGCCGGCCGGCAGGGGGCCTGCCACATGCAGGGGCCGGAGCACACTTTAAAATCAAGCTTAAATTGTCTTTGGGCCGGCCGGCGTCCTGTCAGGGCAGGGTGGCGCGCACATCACTAATAAAATAGGTATTGGGCCGCTTTCCATGGCCCAATGAATCGACACTTCTCAGTTCTTCTTCGCCTAGACGTCCTAAAGCACAGATTTTGTCTCGGAATCGTTCTTCTAACCAGATATGAGTGTAAATTCACATAAAGACTTGAAATCATGTAGAATCTACAAAAACACTCACTCAAAGCAAAATGTTAGAAGAATTAAACGGCTCTAAAGAGCGCGTTCCGACCGGAAAAGACAACGGAATCGAGGGAATAAAGCTATATAAACACGAGACATCAAACTCGCCCAAACCGAATCCTTGCTTGTTCTCAAGCAAGACCCGTAAGAAAACAACTAATATAATACCGAAACATCTCAAAGTAAATAATAGGCAACCAAAATACTCAAGTCCATCATAGCAAACATCTAACCAAGTCTAAGAACCGAATTCCAAGACGGGGAAATAGGGAAAATAAACCATCAACAAATGCACAACTTCACCAAGCATAATATGTAGAAACCACATTTTCAACCAAAACCCTTGCATAGGCTACTCACGGAGCCACTCATCGCTCAATTAGGAAGGGTGTGTATATATGAAATATATATATGAAAACGCTCAACTACTCCAACTCATGGAAATATTCCCGCAATCTAGTGTGGTATCGACCTCTAAAATTTTACAAAACATGCTAAGATCACATAGGGAGGCAAGGATGCTGATAACAAGGTAGAAGGTGGAAATCAATATGGTCGTGTGAGGTTAAGGCCAAGCTAGTGAACTAACTATTGCGATAATGCTCAACTAAAAAATTTTTCCACTTCCATAAACAAAACATACAAGTCACCAATCAACGAGAACGAGTCCGGGGTCAAAATAGGGCGTTCAAATTTCATCAAGTAAACGGAAAATAAAAGTAACGAGAATAACATATTTTTGTTGTTTCGATTTTTTCTCCTTTTGTTTCTTTTTCCTTTTGGATTCTTTTTTTTGGATTCTTTTTTTTTCTTTTTTTTAAAGCTTGATGAAATTAGAAGCAAAAATATACAATGACTCAAAATTGACCCAGACAAGATCTACAAACTCTCTTGAAACAGAGTCAACCACATCCAAACGTCCATCAAAATTCTCCATATTCACACAATAACGAGCATAGAACGCACTAGGTGACCTACTTCATCAAGCTCGGCAAGGTAGGCAAATTTGATTTTGGAGTTCATTTTGTGAATTCTTAAAATTTTAGCCAAGGAGAAAATGGATAGAAATGGATGAAAATGAAAATGTCTCAAAAATGATCACTAGGCAAGTTAGTCAAAAATAAAGGGAAAAACACCATACTTATGCGTATTGACATAGCATATTCCACGAGGAGACCTACACACACAACCTAAGTGGTAGCCAGGTATGAATGTACTGTCTACAGGAGGCTATAAATCTCACCAATTTTGTAGCTAAAGCCTAAATGCAAGGTCGGTCGAAATGGGAACCACAAATTATAGCTCAGTTGGTTGAATACTTATCGATTAGTTATTATTCCACAAAACAAAGGTCAAATGAATGCCAATTAAGAATGAGTAAGTTGCCTAAAGAGTGCAAATTATCATCGTTGCTGGATAATCGGTATCATAAACAAACACTAAGACTCAAGAAAATACAACGAGAAATACTAACAACTCCTCCACGCTAGACTCGACATTATCCTCAATGTTCATATCATACAGACTCAAAATTGGTGGAAAGACACAAATAAAAACCGAGAATAGAGGAGAGACATACCAATTATGTACACGGAGAGGTAGCGGAATCAGCAATCTGCTACTGATCATCATCATCATCACCAAAATCATCATCCTCCACATCATCATCCACAGAAGTCCCGGAACCAGACGCACCACCCGTATATCAACCCCCTAATACTTACTAGCGGCTCCAAAAGTAGGGCCCGTCGGGGCACTGAAATAGTCAGTGTTAAGATGGAAGTCGCCATGAATCGTAGGGTCAGAATAACCACCCACGTGCCACGTAAAGTACGAGGGGTAAGAGCCCTGTGGTGGCACAACAGCACGCCTAGCATAGTCATCATAAACGGGATGCATCCTAAGACACTGATTAGCATATAACCTATCTAGGCGAGCGTGAGTAGCAGCGGTGTCTGCAGGAGTCTCCGTGCGAAAAGTATCAAAGTCAGAACAGGATGAATCGGCACTCAGCTCCATGCGCTCCATCCATGCAATCAGATCGGGATGGAGGGGAGAATACTGGGGTGGTGGAGGGGGCGGCTCAAAAGTAGTAGTGGTGGTGGGCTCGGAAGCAGGCTGAGATGGACCGGGCTCAAAGGTGGGCTGGAAGGTGCTAGGCTCAGTCGTAGGACGACGGGTATAGGTAACAGCATGCGAGGAAGGAAGAGAGCTAGGGGCAGCAACATTTAATAAATAATTAGGCTGATTAACCTCAAGTGACAAAACTGATCCGGCTTGCAAAATGATAGTCGCCTGCTCATGAATAAGCCAAGCCCAACGATTCTGATGCCTAGAAGAAATCCAGTTAAGAGAAGCCAAATATAGAAGGCTAAGGGTAATCTCGCCCGGGACTGGATCATGATCCGCTTCGCGAAAAGCGGTCAACCGAAGAGCTAAGTGCGTGACTAACCCGCCTATATAAATAGGAACATCGGCAACGACCAGAGCAATTCTCCTAAACTTGAGGACGGTGATAGGCAATATTAATATGCCACACCTTCGGCTTACGCCGCAAATACGAGCCCAAAATAGACACCTCCTCGGTGCGTACATTATGTGGCTCCTTTCTAGCAAAAATCGTCCACCTCATAAACCTCTGCCACACCTTAATAACCGGATTATGAATATTGTTTGAACTCATATGCCCCGCGGTAGTGTACGGGGCATCAACAATACATTCCCAAAAATCACCCACCCTAAAGTTAGCATGCTCGGGTGGTGTACGGTCTTCATAATCCTTAAAATCAAAACAATCCCCAAACTGCTTCAGACTTAGCTCAAAACTAGTGTTCAGTAGACAGAAATCAACAGTAATCGCTCCAGACCGTCTATTCTTAGTCAATTCAAATGAACTCAAAAATTCCAACATAAGCTGAGTATACGTATTACGACGCATCGTAAATAGTGTACTCATACCAACACCCTTACAGAAAAGTTCCAAAGCAGAATCTAAGCCCAAAGTTCTCATAGCATCATTATCGATAAAACGAGTAGGAACAATAGACCGTTTCCTCAAATTTTGAAATCGTACCTTTTGGTCAAGTGTGGTAAAAATTACACCCGGAAAGACTGGGTCAGAAGGAACATCTGGTTGAGCATGGTCGTTTCTGGTGCGCTTATTCCGAGGAGCAATCACAAATCAGCTAAAAGAAGCAGTATTTGGGGAAAATATGGGAAAATTTGAGGAGTGAGAGTGAAGAAGGGGAAGGGATGAAGCTGGAAAATTTGAAAGGGAGGTGAGAGAAAGTTGAAGGGGGCGAATGAATGAATGCAGCGGACGAAAAAAGAGTTTAGGCGTCTTCGTGCGACCCGGCCGGCTGGCCGGCCTGACGCCTTTCTTGATTATTTTTCTATTTTTTAAATAAGTTATACCTCTCACAGCCGGCCGGTAGGCACATGCCCCCGGTCAGCCGGCCTGACTGCACACCCCCTTCTTGTTTTTGAGATTTTGCTCCAATTTTGGCTCTTTTTCTTTGTGTCTCGGCCCCTGAAGTCAATAGGGGGCCTGGGCACAGGCTGAGGTGCACAATTCACTCTTGTCGAACTCAAATTCGTCTCGTACCTCAGCCCCTAGAGTCGATAGCCCCTTGGCCTAGGTTGAGGTGACCTGCTATATAATCAAGAGCATGATGGAATTTTTTTTGGCTTCTTATTTCACTAATATCTTCAATTCAAATCATTTCCGATGATTCTGTGCATCTCCAAAAACATTACTCGCTCCCTTCATCCTCACTAAGACAACTAAAGGAAAAATAAAAATAAAACGAGAATGAGGGAAATTATTTACATACCCGGGCTGCCTCCCGGTATCGCTGGTTTAGAGTCCCGCACGACTAGATAAGCATAAGTTGTTAGTGGGATGAGGGAACGGGATGAAGTTGTATAACTTCAATCGCTCCAACTTGATCACCTTTATGATAAAATTTCAATCGTTGACCGTTCACCTTGAAACGTTCACCCGAATCACTCTCGATTTCAATCGAGCCAAACTTAACAACATGGGTGATGGAAAAAGGTCCGGACCAATGAGTTTTAACTTTCCGGGAAACAACTGGAGTCTAGAATTGAACAATAATACCTTATCCCCCACGTTGAACTCACAGTGAAGGATATGCTTGTCATGCCACCGCTTGGTGCGCTCCTTATAAACCCGAGCACTATCATAGGCACCAAGACGGAATTCCTCTAACTCATTCAATTGCATGAGTCTCTTCTCCCAACTCAAATGCGGATCCAAGTTAAGCTCCTTGATCGCCCACCAAGCCTTGTACTCAAGCTCGGCGGGCAAATGGCATGACTTGCCATAAACCAATCGGTAAGGTGAAGTACAAATAGGCGTTTTAAAGGCGGTACGATAAGCCCATGGTGTATCATCTAGCTTAGAGCTCCAATCCTTTCGAGCCTTTGACACGAGCTTCTGGAGAAGAGACTTGATTTCTCTATTGGACACCTCAACTTGCCCACTCGTTTGAGGGTGGTAGGCAAGATCGGTAATGTAAGAGACACCGTATTTAGCAAGTAAAGCATCAAGTCGCTTCTCATGAAAATGGCTTCCACCATTGTTAATAATCGCCCTTGGAACACCAAAGCGGGGGAAAATGATCTTTTTAAACAGAGATATCACCGTTCTAGCATCATTAGTAGGAGATGCTACCGCCTCCACCCACTTGGAGACGTAATCAACCGCAACCAAAATATATCGGTTGCCCTTGGATGACGGGAACGGGCCTTGATAATCTATACCCCAGACATCAAAAAATTCTACCTCGAGGATCCTATTTTGAGGCATCTCATGCCTCCTAGAAATATTACCGGTCCTTTGACATGCCTCACAGGACATTATAAAGGCTTGGGCATCCCGGAATAAGGTTGGCCAATAAAAACCCGATTGGAGAACCTAAGCCGTGGTTCGGCTCGGTCCATGATGACCACCATATGGCGATGAATGACAACTCTCTAAAATTCCTCGAACTTCCCATTGAAGGACACATCGACGGAAAATACCATCGGCACACTCCTTAAATAAATAAGGGTCATCCCAGAAAAATTGTCGAACATCATGTAGAATTTTTTTCTTTTGCTGACAAAGATCAGAAGATAATACCTTGCCAACTAAATAATAAGCATAATCTGCATAACAAGGACCCTCGCTTTCACCGGTAGTTAAGGCCATAAGGGAATCGTCGGGAAAGGAGTCATCTATGGGGATGACAACTCCTTCCTCCTCAACACTTAGCCTCGATAAATGGTTCTGCAACGACATTTTCCGCTCCCTTCTTATCCCAGATCGATAAATCAAACTCTTGGAGGAGGAGGATCCATCGAAGTAGTCGGGGCTTCACTTCTTTCTTAGAAAGGAGGTACTTAAGAGCCGTATGATCGGTGAAAACAATGACTTCCGATCCAACCAAGTAGGTTCTAAATTTTTCCAAAGCATACACTATATCTAGCAATTCCTTCTCGGTGGTTGCATAGTTAACTTGAACATTATCAAGTGCTTTACTAGCATAGTATATAGCATGCAAGACTTTGTCCTTCCTTTGACCCAAAACCGCTCCTACAGCATAATCATTCGCGTCACACATTATCTCGAATGGCAAATTCCTATCCGGTGACTGAATAATCGGAGCAGAAATGAGATCCTGCTTAATCCTGTTAAAAGCTTCCACACACTCATAAGTAAAATCGAAAGGGGCATCCTTTAGGAGCAATTGTGTAAGTGACTTAGCAATTTTCGAAAAGTCCTTGATAAAGCGGCGATAAAATCCAGCATGACCAAGGAAACTTCTCACTCCCTTCACATTAACCGGCAAGGGCAATTGCTCAATCACTTGCACTTTTGCTTTATCCACCTGAATGCCCTTTTCGGAGACCACATGGCCCAAAAGTACACCCTCGGTGAACATAAAATGACACTTTTTCCAATTCAAGATCAAACTGACCTCGACACATCAGTTTAAAATGGTATCTAAGTTAGCTAAACAAGCCGAAAAACTCATACCATATACACTAAAGTTGTCCATAAATACTTCCATGATGGACTCGATGTAGTCGGAAAAGATGCTCTTCATGCATCTTTGAAAGGTGGCGGGTGCATTACATAACCCGAATGGCATCATGCAATATGCGGAGGTGCCATAGGGACAAGTAAACGTGGTCTTTTATTGGTCGGCGAGATGTATCGGGATTTGGAAAAATCCCGAATATCCATCTAAATAGCAAAAATACTTGTGAGAAGCTAGTCTCTCAAGCATTTGGTCGATAAACGGTAATGGGAAATGGTCTTTAAGGGTAGCGGTGTTCAACTTTCTATAGTCTATGAACATTCTCCATCCCGTCACAATTCATGTAGGGATTAATTCATTCTTCTCATTCGGAACCACAGTAGTCCCTCCCTTCTTAGGTACAACTTGTACCAGACTCACACACTTTGAATTGGGAACCGCATAAATAATTCCCGCATCCAACAATTTCATAACTTCCTTTTTAACAACCTCTTGCATATTCGGGTTCAACTTACGTTGACCCTGGACACAAGGACGATGACTTTCCTCAAGATTAATTCTATGCATACAGAAATCAGATCTGATTCCCCTCAGGTCATCAAGACTATACCCCAAAGCTTTCCTATATTTCTTCAAAACAACTAACAAGTCAGAAAGTTGTTGCTCAGTTAAATCGGCACTTACAATCACGGGAAAGCTCTCGGTATCGTCTAAAAAGGCATATTATAGGTGAGACGGAAGTGGCTTATGCTCTGGAACAATTATGTCAATGGCAAATGAGGTGTGTACGATGTTGGTTACATCCACACCTTCCTCCTCTGTGAGCATCCTTCCTTCCAAAGCGGCTTCCAAAGCATCAACGACAGCAGAGTCAACAGAAGCATCACCTGCACACGCTTCCAAACATATCAAAGCCTCTAAGGGGTCCCGTATAAGGGACGCCTCCATAGAATCATGGAGTAAAACATCAACAACATCTATCATGCAACAAGAATCTGTTACCATATGGTTCTTAAGTGTACTATCCAAACAGAAAACAATGGTGTCTCCACCCACTTCCAAAGTTAATTTACCGTTCTTGACATTAATCATCGCACCGGCAGTGTGCAAAAATGGCCTTCCCAAAATTATCGGAATTTGGGTGTCCTCGGCCATGTCAAGGACGATAAAATCAACTGGATTTTTTTTCCAACTCTAACGGGTACGTCTTCTAAAACTCCCAAATGGCGTTTTATAGAACGATCCGCCATCTGCAAAGTGACACTAGTACACTTAAGAGGACCCATATTAAGTTTTTCACAAATGGAGTAAGGCATGACACACTTTCGCGGCGATTATTTTGGTATTTCGTGGCGTTTCTATTCGACGCGAAAGGTTTCCCAATCGATTGTGTATTCGAGGTGGTAGGCGGCGTTGCCGTAGCCTTTCGTAACAAATAATATATTCGCTGGGTTAGTTTCTAAAAATTGACGCGAAAGAAGATAAGCTTTAGTGACGATTTTAGTGTCGATTATTATTGATGCGATAATATAATTTGATATTACCTCATAATAATTGTAACGATTGTATTTGACACAGTAAGTACGATAAAATGTCAATTATAGACAATTGTTGAAATTGTATTTGACACGATAAGTACTATTAAATGTAACCATATAAGTACATTCGATACGAAATATCATCACATGTATCTCTCAAATACGGTGCGAAAATAAAAAGAAAGAACAAGTTAAAAAAATGTACTTTTATATTACTCATAAATTCCAAAAAATTTATATATCCAACATCGACTAAATTGAATTAGTATAAATAAGTACAAAATAAGTGCAAATGAATTTTTGACAATGTAAAAAAAAATCCTACGTCTTCGGCTACCCAAGCAAAGCTCTGAATTATGTTAAAGTAGTCGTGCCTCGAAAAAAAACTCTCAAGCTGTTTCCTGGCAATTTCCTTCCTTGTTAAACCCTCCTGCGTTTGAACAAGTTTGCAATAAGTATAACAATTAAAACAAAGACTTAATATTCACGAACATCGTATATAGCATTTTGATGTAGGTCGGATATATATATATATATATATATATATAGAGAGAGAGAGAGAGAGAGAGTAAGGCTCTTATGAGTCCTTCTCTATATATGAGTCCTTAAGTCCTCATCTCATCCATTGAATGGGATGAGGATGGATGGACAAGATTCAATCTAATCTTTCCATTAAAAAAATAAAAATAAAATAAGATACTGCATCCTAAAATAACTCCCATAATTTTAGGAAACAATAATATCACGTTCATTCATTCATTATTCATTCATTCATTCATTCACGTTCATCAAACCTAAAAAAATGCTTCCAATATCACGCTCATTCATTCATTCAATTTGTGATCGACAACCCGTTACTATGGATTCAATGATCGCGACATCTTCATCAACGGTTGATAAGCAATTCGTGAAGCACAAAAAAGGTGAATTCCGATATTGCGTCAATTGTATTCATGTTTTGCGTCAATTGTATTCATTTCATTCATCATATTTTTATATCAATGGTTCAATGCTCTCGTGTTAGTATAGATTCCTGATTATTATGTTTATTATTTAGGTTTTTCATAATCTTCACGGATTATTGTTAAGGTTTTTTATAATCTTCATCAATTGTTATGCTTTCATTGCCATGAAAGTCATTAAGATGCTCCATATTATTAGATTTTACGTTTATAGTATGGAAACATCATATCATTAAAGATCTGATCATTATATGATGTTTTCGCACAAACATATATATGGAGTTATTGTAATGAACAAAAAATGTTACTTTAATACAGATCATCTGTTATTTTAATGTCTAACACCTGTGTATAGACATCTTCTGTTAATTTAATCTCGTGTTACTTTAATGCACTTTATCTGTTACTTTAGTTCTTGTCATCTGTTACTGTAAAGCATTGGAGTAACAAAGGATTTAGAATAACGAGTCATCATCATTAGAATAACATACCTAATGTATTACAGTAACACGTTTGAAGCATTGGAGTAACATGTCATCGGATTTAGTTATTAATGTTTTGGTTAGAATATCGTCTTCATAGATTAAGCAGACACGGCGTTGAAGTAACATACGTTCTAAGTTACAGTAACACCTTATTTTAATTAGAGTGACACACACTGAACATTGAAAAAAGTTTTTGGCGCTGATGTTGAAATAACTTGCTTTACGAGTTAGAGTAACACAACTTATGAGTTAAAGTAACACATATGTTCCATGGGCGTAACGTTGTTTATTTTTTTGCAGGTAGCATTGACAAAGAAGCGAATGCACAAGAATGGTGCAGAGATGTGGGTGAGGCATTCACTCCGTATATGGGGCAAGTATTCGGAACAATCGATGAGGCGATGGAATTTTATAAAATCTACGCGCTGGCTTGCGGATTCGAAGTTGTTTTTTTTTGTGGGTTTACATGAATAACTGATTTTTTACATATTTTTTACACATAATGATGTGCAACGTTGCAGTTAACTCTATATTTATTTAATGCATGTGTTGTTGGTTAGAGTAACATCTCAGATGTATTGGAGTAACACCATTCGTTCCTTAAGGTAACAGATATATATTTAATGCATAAAAGTAACTGAGGATATTAACGTTGTTTACCATTCATTCTTAGATTAACCACAATCATTCCTTATAGTAACATGAGTTGTTCGTTAAAGTAACAGCTACACTGCGTTAGAGTAACACAGTAATGCGGGTTAACAACCTTCTTTCTTAGGTTAGAACTATTTATTACCAAAGTAACAACATTCGTTCCTTGAAGTAACATATATAATGCGTCAGAGTAACTGATGAAAACAGCGTTGTTTAACCACCATTATGAAAATACCATCATTCATCACTTAGAGTAACATCATTTAATCGTTAAAGTAACAGCTACAATATGTCGCTGTAACACACTGATTATGAGACCAGATTTGTATTGTAGGTT
The DNA here is from genome assembly GCA_958450325.1 of Agrostemma githago. Taxonomy (NCBI): domain Eukaryota; kingdom Viridiplantae; phylum Streptophyta; class Magnoliopsida; order Caryophyllales; family Caryophyllaceae; genus Agrostemma; species Agrostemma githago. Next base: position 57,691,465 of record OY288241.1, read on the forward strand.
AACATCATTCACTCTCATAGTAACACCAGTCGTTCCTTAGAGTAACAGAAACACTTAGTCAGTGTAACAGAATTTAACAGCGTTATTCCATTAGTAATAATCAAATTCAATGTAAGTCGAATACCCAGATGACAATATGCAATCACTAATTAGCACACAAAAAGGTTAAAACTCTGAAAATTTCGTAAACCCTAATAGTTGAAGGGATTGAACTGAATATGACTGCAACAATTTTTGAATTTCGAAGCTTGTGAGGAAGAAATTTCGAAGCTTATGAAGATGACGATTGAAAATTATGAAGAAGAAATAATTATGAAGATGAAGGGTGAAAGGTTGTACGGTAGTTGGGCGGGTGAGTTTTGAATGAAATTTTTTTAATTATGAGGTAATGTGTATGAGAAGAGAGAGGAAGATTCTGTAGAGAGAATTAAGGGAAGAGAGAGATTTCATATATTTTTACCATATATGTCAGTTACTTCTTTTATTACTCAAATCAATCAGCACCATCCATCTCCCTCTAAATCAATGGTTGTAATTAGGACTTACGGACTCAAAAATGAAAAGAGGACTCACTTGATCCTTGCTCTATATATATATATATCCATCTGAGTATATTATTACGCTACAACACTACAACTGTAGCGTACAAGATGATCTTAAATCGTACAGTACATCGAACTAGTAACTACGTACACTAAGCTACAATGAAAAAATATAATATATAGAGAGCGTATGTAAATGTAAACATCCGTACCTGGAATTTTTCACATAATTCTGTGGAACTCCAAACTGATTCATCAAGAGGAGCATCAAGGTCTATATTTTTCGGTATTCAAACCGCTGATGAAGATGATGTAAGAAAACACGTATCAGAGATGAAGATCCTCATCATCTTGGGTCTCATCAACAATCGTGCTAGACTCATTAGAAAACTGCTCAACTCTTCTAGACATCCTGAGTGCTGCTAATCTGGTTCCTTTCACTTTCTTGTGAAGTCTTTTTGCTTTCTTTATCAATGAGTCACTATTTTCTTTATGTATAGATGATTGACGATTTTCACTCTCCAAATGCTGAACCAAGTCACACCCATTTGAACTAATTTCTCTATGGTCACCAGATTGCTTTTCCTTTTTCACATTCCCATTAACTCCATCCTTAAAAGCCCTTTCAGTCTTTCCATTCTGAGGGGATTTCCCATTACTATTCCCAGTGTGAACTAAACTCGCATCCCTATTGTCATATCCCTTTGGGAGCATCAGTTTCAAAATAGCGATAATTGAAGTGCAAAGTTGGAGCGAATGGATTTTTCGGATGCAAAACCTATGAAATTTGAAAGGAAACTGATCAACATTCCACACTCAGCCCAAAACAAAGAGTAAGAAAGTAAAAAATAAAAATCTATTAAGAAAAAGAATTGCCCCATTTTAACAAAAAACATTTAATTTCAACATAATACACCTACGAACTTGAATCAATCAGTCATCATGACTTCTACCTAATTTCAATCCATGGACCTGTTTGTAAATGACTAGTAAACTCACTACAAAATCATTAACTAGTGCCCAAAGACTCTGAGCTATGATGAGGCCAGAGTCATGTGTGAGCCTTACCTTCACATGTTGACAAGTGACCTCTTACAGGAAGAGTGTCAAGGTATGCACTCCAACTTCACAGTAACGGAAACACAGAGAGCGTAACGAGTCATTTTGCTTTAGTTAGTCATATTAAGAAAGTGTGTCACAATATATGGATCAAAACCACAGATTACATATTAGTCCTAATAATCATTAACATTGCTTAAGAAAAATTCGTAATAGTGTACCAATGTTTTGCACAATGGTCAATCTCACTGGAACTCACGAGACCGTTCAATGCATACAAGACTAACTCTGTGTTAAATAAATTAATGATTTAGGTATCAGCACGCAACTGCGCAACAATACACATTCGTACCCTCCATATCGGGCTAGTTTTACCTAGTTATTACCTCTTACTTTTTTCCTATTTTCCCACCACTACTCGCAAACAATTACCCTCAATCCAAACAACAACATTGACCTAAAAATGCAGCCAAAGGCACAAGACAAATGCTATACCAAGCTAATACTAGCAGCAAAAAAAGGGAAACTCGCTTGGGTATATACACATTTCCATCTAATTTAAGTGAAATGCCACTCAAACCATTATCGGCCCCATCGCGACTCCCTTTCTTGTCTATCCCCAACTCTGCTTTACCAGAGTTAGTGGATGATAAGCTTAAGTGAGCTTTACCTACTTGATCGACACTCCTCTTTTTCTTATTTCCCGACATAAACTAGTCAGCAACACCTCTTTTTTACTCCTTTTCCTACCCTCATTCGGACTTTTGGAATCAAGTTTCCTCTTAACGCCATTATTCTTACCTCCACGACTCCTCGAACTGTGCACATCATAAACCTTTTGAGCATCAAATGACTCAGGTTTCATACCATTTTTTGTATGGTGCAAATTTTTTCCTCGGTGTTCCATTCAACATGCACTTACTCGGTAATTTCAGCCTACATATCCTAAATTCTCAGCCTACATGTCCAGAACCAACATTTCAGATCTGATAGCACCAAATGCAACAAGTAATCAAACACTATTAATCATCACAAATTTGTCCATAATGAGTTCATCTTCTTAGATGGTGATAAATTAGTGCATGTGTGAACCCGTCTTACATGAGTAAGACGACATACCAAAATGAGTTCTTCTTATCATAATCGAAGAAAAAGAAAGGTTGATTCTATGTACCCTTGAATCACGTAATGAAGCAACAACAGGAGATGTCCTCCTTGACAACCCATAATTACTTCATCAAAACTCCCTTCTTCCATCAAATCAGCCTTCACTAATCTCAGCCTTTCTTTTGCGCATTCAAGCTTCCATAGGTGCTCTACCTTCCTCTCATCTCCTATTTAATAATCATACAGTTTACATACATGCATTCTCTATCAGTTTGAATTGGAGTCTAAGCATCTGATATAATTAATTGTACGTGGTAACACACTTAATTATTAGCAGGTAGCACTTGTCATGATGTTGACTACTTTAGAGAAGTCACCTAGCCCTACTATCATCATTAATTAGAACATAGTGTGATGTATCATGCATATATAGCTGGTTACGAGACAGCCAAAGACCAACTCATACTTAATCCGAAATCCTTATACCATGATCGCATAATGTGAGCTAAATCACCGATATTAAGGCGTCTTACTCCAAATAGCAATTAATAATACCAACTTTCAATGACTTAAGACACTGATCCGCTACCAAAACACAAACAATATATACAATGGAAAAAAATGCAAGAGAATAATCGAATCATAACAGTAATAGACTAGAAGCAATCCAAATCAAAATAATCAGCTTCAAGGATTTTCATACAACTGCAACTAGAAACCAGTGCGAATAGCTGCTGGCGTACATCAAGTGCCATACACTCCGTAATCTCAACATATCGTTCGTATCCATTCTACTTGTCGATCTGTAATCCTAATCACATAATCATATCAACATTCCATTCATAAAAAATCTAAACCATTTAATTCTTCACATAACAACAAATTATTGGATAATTACAACGTAAACAGATGATTATGAAAACTCAATGCGATTATGGACAATGTGTAACAATCCGGTTCTTCCAATGACATTAACTAACAAGGCGGAAAATAGTTTTGTCGTAAAAAGTGGAAAAAATTTATAACCGTTGACTTAAGTGAGTCTTTTACCGAAAAATGAACCGTTTGTTAAAATACAACAATTAAAAATCAAATTACAAATTTCTAAATACATTAGTCTCACAAAATTTGTGTTACAAGATTTATAGTATGACACTCTCATCCGCTAAGCTTTATCTCTTGTACAAATGCATGCCCCCATGTCCAGTCTTTAGGGTTCGTCAACCTGAATGCATATTTAAATATACATGTCCCACTTAGTGGGAGTAACCTAACCATCCTTCTAACATGGCCCCAAATAATCAATGTAGTACAACGTTTAGGTTACCTAATTAACAGATAAGCAGGCATGTCACATTACAAATTGACATGTATACAATGTGAGATACACATGAAGTGATTTCACTTAACATGCGAATCAATTTACATACATAAGACATGTAGGTTATATAGAATAAAGTAATACATACATCATATGAGTATCATGTGAATAATACAGTAAAACATAGACCATGGATTCATAAAAGTGTCATGTGAAAATAAAGTAAGACATACATAATACAAATCATATGAAACATAATATCAATCATAATCAATATTCAAGCAAGACATATAACAAAATATCACTTCCCATTATCAAGCATTTCAATCACATCATTAGTCATAAGAGTATAGAACAGTAACAAAGCATACTAGCACATGTGATTTAGAAAACTGTAGTCATTTACTTTTAAAAACAATGGTTTCCTTTCACATAATGCACGGGACGTGACTACTAATGTCTCATGCACACATAAGGCTTCCATCTCACCATAAGTGCGGATGGGAACATCAATCCCGCCAATCATATCGATACTAGGAGGTTTACATCTCACCCCTAGTGCTCAATATATAGGATCGAACACCTAAATTGACTCGGTTTAGTCGACTGACATACGGAGAAGAAGGACTGCAAGTGCATGGACTCAGAGGCCCCGCTAAACCGAACATGTCCCATACAGTGCTAAGACAAAGGTCGGAAGGTATTCCGCCCCAAAAGATATCCAATATAGAGAGTGAGAGCTGATCAGTGCCCTTGTCTATGTATGCGCACACACCCAATCCATACTCTTGGTCTCGGGAAAGAGAACCTTTACACAACCGAGCACCTCAATGGCAACTGGACGACTACTACTCTACCGACAAACTCATAAAGAGCTGGCTGCCCATTTACTTCTTAGCATTTTCTCGCACCGGCAGGTTGCATCATGGCCACCCATGAGCAGTGACTCCGAGTGTCGTAGTCTACTTTCGAAGCTGTCTTCTATCGCATCGCCTTCTAAACTTTACCAAGATAGCGCCCAACACGAAACGTAGGCTAAATTTGGGTGTCTTATAAAGACAGAATCTCTGGAATATCGAGCTCAGCGGTCATCGTGGGGCACATGTCTGATGACTAGAGGGATGAAACAATACCGGGTTCCATAAGGATGACTGGTCTGTGGGCTGTGTATTGACTCGGAACAAGTCATTACAACATGGAATGGTGAAGACGACTCAGAGGGTACTGCCAGGGCACATGTTCATTTTCACAATGATTGGTGTCGATAACATCGTTCGTGAAAATGTGTCTGATCACCGGCTTAGGTAACGCACCGACTAGAAGTACGATTGTTCATATGGAATTTAAGAATGTTGATTTTAAGATTAACAAACATTATCAATCGTCGTAAAATTTATCTTAACTGATAGTTTTAGTATACTGATGTAAGAGATTTGGAACATTTTATTTGAGATATATTATTTGAAGCGTTCATTAGTTGAGATTTGATTAAAGATTCAATTATTTCTAAGTACATTATTTAAGATGGGTTCCTTTATCTTGATTTGGTCTATGTTGACTTAAAAAGCCAAAGTTTGACCAAGATGGACTAGTCAATCCTTAGTTTTGACTTAATCACTAATTAGTCCTTAAGTGCTTATTATAAAGTTTAAGTGTTGTTTTGCACATTTAAGCATTGTTTAATTTAGTACTTTTGGGTTTTTCGTCCTTTAGTACTCTATACTTTTTGGGCACAAGTATTTAGTACATTTATTGTTCAAGTGTACGTATTTAGTATTTTTATACGGTTTCGTATTTGTACAAGTATACTTATCTTTTAAAGCCCGTTTATACTTAGTAAAATATTTCAAACACCAAATAAATCAATAATAATTATAAAAATCATTTTAAACCTTATTAGGTATCATATTTCTCAAAACATAGAGTTTTACAAAAGTAACTTTAAGTAATAACAGAATCGATAATATTAATAAGGATACTAAACGAGTCATTTTTCAAATGTCATTTTGAACTTTCGATTTTCATACTCAACATACTTTTATGATTTAGGTTTTCAGATATAAATTCATTTTTTAAAAATAATAAGTTTTATTAATTTTACCAAATTAAAAACGAAAATAGTACGATTTTCAATACTTTCTTTTAAATCGTTTAAAATACTTAAACATCAGAAAAGTGAACCAAGTTTTTAATTTTGACACCTATACTTGTACATAACTTATCACCATAAATATAAATTAAAAAACTTTATAAATGTTCTTAAATAAAATCTTCTTTCCAGATTTGACCCGTTTTATTATAAATTTTATAAATGAAAATATATATGATGAATTTATATGAAATTTGACGTACACATAATAGACATCATCTGGAACATAATATAAATTTTACAAATCCAAAAAAAACGTTTAACATCAGAAAACATATTATTTTCTCAAACAGTACACAAAAGCATACAGTACCATTTAACGAAATAAATCATTAGTAAATATATACTTTCATACAAACTTACTTTTTATATTTTTCTCATAATCTAAACATTTAGATCTATAACTTTCATGAAGGAACCTAAGGTTCATTCGAAACATATTTTACACAGAAAAATCGTGAACATACATCATACATCACAGAATCCATTTTACAGCATGTATTGTTAAGTGATAAATCAACAAATAGTTAACTTTAAACTTGGTAATCTAATGATTTAGTCCTAAACATGATTTTATATGTTAGCTAGAGTCCAAAAACAATACTACGAGATTTGAGGGCGAAGAAAAGTTAGGTTACCTCAAGCAAAAATAATCGATTCTAGAACATATAAGAAAACGAAGATCGATGTTTTTTTTCTTGCTCCTCTTCATAAATTAGTTAGAATGACACAAAAACAAACTAAGTTAGTAGTTATACTATTAAATAAACTTGAAAATAAGTAGTATAAGATGAGAGGAAAAGGGATTAGAGCTCTTCAAAAATGGTGGTTGAAACACCTTAAGAACTGGTGAAAACTTGTGTTGTTTTCTTTGGTTTTTTGAAGGGAGTTGAAGGAGGGTAAAAGATGGATGAATAAGTAAGCTAAATGGGCATATGAGGCTGTTTATATGGGGTCTTTGGTCGTCCAAATGATGTGGGAGCAAAGGGTGGACAAGAATTTGACAATTACTCAAAGTAGCTAATCATACTTTAAGAGGTACATTACCCTATTTGGTGTTTTTGATTAGAAAAGCATATTTTGAGGCTTGGACATCAAAGTGACGGTATGGCATGCATTAGGGTGATATTTTTGAGTTTATTTGGTCACACAATGGTTAGGAAAGAAGTACGGAAATCGAATGTCGAGAAACGATTCGTCGAGTGACGATTTTCGTGGTAAAGGAACTGTCCAGTACAATATTTTTATGAGGCACTTATAAATTGTAATTTTTAATTTCTCCATTGTGTATATCTTGGAAAATTAATAAAGTTAGACTTTCGAAACGCCTTAATCGGAGTCCGTATGAGAAAATAGGAACCGTTTTACGAAATCGCGCAGAATTGCGATAACGATAGAAAGTTCAGATTTGCAAACACTGAAGTGAAATGGAAAGGTTCCAAAGGCACAAGAATTTAATATTACTATATAAAATAGTTTGTCGAGACTCGATTTAGTAATATTAATCATTATTATAAATAACTAAAATGGTCAAAAGCACGGGGTGTTACACAATGAGTGTGGAAAAATCAGTGCGTAGATATTAAGGAAGGAAGAGTACCCAGTTCCGATTTGTGTGATACTTCAATCAATTGCAGAAACCACATTTAAGAAATCAAACCATAATTACCCGAATAACACAAACAGATGAAAAATTTCAATAACATGAAGGTAAAAGCAAAAATATCATGCTTCATCTATATTTCCAATCTATCAAATTTCTGTTTATTTGAATGTTAGCTTAGAATTACTTGCACAACATACAAACCATAAAAAATCCTGCAAAATTATCAATCAACAATCAAATCAAACATTGCTAATAAAATCAAGAAAAATAATAAATCAAGCGTCCATCTGAAGAGGGTATCTTGTTCAAACCAGCAGCAATAAGGTCGGATTTTCCGCCCAAACAAGAAAATAAATACGATGAATCGAATAACCTTAATCAATAAAAAAAGAAAAGAAAAAAAGCATACAACATACACACATAAATGGGTGAGGCGGTGGGACAGGAGGTGAGTAGCGGTAAGAAGCGACGGCGTGATGTAGAAGACGGTGGTGGTGGTGTGTAGGGCGGTGAAGTAGGGTATGGGGGGGTAAAGAAGTACGGCTCTTTCGATGAAGGCATAACGAGATGTGTCTATAGTATGAGATTTATGTTTAGGTTTAGTAGTTAAGGATTAAGGAATGTATTTTATTGTAATCATGTATTAGTGTCGATTACTAGAATTGTATTAGCGTTGATTTCTATTTGTTGGAATAAGGGATAAATTACATAAGCAGTTGTGGGTTAAATATGTCGAATTTCTAATCGACACGAAATAATCGCTGCAAAAAGGGTTTGTTGTAGTGATAGGAATCGAGAAACTACCGGGGTCCTTTAGCTTCGATGGGGCTTTGTTCTGTAAAAATGCACTACACTCTGCAGTAAGAGCGACGATTTCTACCTCATTGATGTTTCTCTTTTGAGTCAAGATGTCCTTCATAAACTTGGTATAGGATGGGACCTGCATAATGAGCTCGGTAAATGGGACCGTAACCTGTAAATTCTTCACAACCTCCATGAACTTGCCAAATTGGGTAGTCTTCTTTCGATTCTGCAATCGACCCGGGAATGGTACTTGGATTGTTGGACTAGTCGGAGTGGGAACGAGAGTAGTGGGTGGTGGAACTCGCTCATCACTTGGAGTTTCTACAGTAACATCCTCATTGACATCTTCCACTAAAACCTCATCCTTCTCGGCCGATGTATCATCCTTAGGCATAGACGGACCCTCATAGTGTGTGCCACTATGAAGAATGATCGCATTAGCCATATCATGTTGTTGATCACCTTAAGAAGAGAGTTTACCTTGTTGGCGCGTTGCTTGTGACGCGGCAAGATGTCCCACTTGGTTCTCCAAATTCTTGATGGCATTATTCTTGGCTTGATCATTCTTTTGCATTTGAGCCATCATAGAGTCCTGGGTCTTAGCCATCATCTGCAACATATTACGAAGCTCAACCATTTCATTAGAACTCGAAGAAGAAGAAGAATTACCTTGAGCTTGTGCGGAGGATTGGCCAAATTTCTGCTGACTAGTACCTACATTCTGATGAGAATTTCCAAAGTTCTGATTAGTGTTGCCAAAATTTTATTGATGTTGACCTGAGTGAGGTCGCTGCTGATAATTTCCCTGATTTTGGAAATTCCTTTGATTATTGAAATTTTGCTGGTTCTGAAAATTCCCTTGATTCTGGAATTGCTACTTGTGCGGGGGCACATAGGCTGGTGTAATAGGCGGGTTCAAGACATTAGTACTCCTGTAAGACAAAAGAGATGCATCATAGCCCGGTTGGTTCATATATGGATAATGCGGGCGCATGGAATGGAATGCATTCACTTGTTCTATGGAGCCTAGACAATCTTGAGCTTGGTGGTCCGCGGCACCACAACGCATACATGCATACTCTTGCATGGCATGCACTTGATGCATGCCCCCTCCCCCTTGAGAATTCGACACCTCCAATGCATCAAATCTCTTAGTTAAAGCGGCTAATGGAATAGCCACAACATTAGAGGACCCACTATCACCAGAATTAGACCGAGTATTACCTCGAGGATTACCCCATCGGAAGTGGTGAGATGCCATTTCTTCAATTGTTTGCCAAGCCATATCATCATCCACGTTACATTGGAATCGTCCATTACATGCCGAATCAAGTGTACTCCTGCAATCATCATATAACCCATTATAAAATTGGTTGCAAAAAAATCAAACCTGAAAATCATGGTGTGGGCATTCCTTCAGAAGCTTCTTCAACCGCTCTCACACTTCATGAATATTCTCGTTCGGAGTTTGACGAAAATTGGTGATTTGACTCCGGAGCATGTTCGTCTTTTGTGGAGGATAATCGTGCTTGTAGAAGGCAAGGGCAAGAGAATTCCAATCGGTGATCCCGTCGGTGACTTTATCAAGATCAGTTATCCACTCCCTAGAGGAATACCGTAATGAGAACATGAAGAGCATCTCCATGACTTCTTCTTGAGTTACCCCGACCAGAAGTGGAATCGTGGAGCAATAATCAGTAAAAATCCTCATATGCTTGTGAGGACCCTCCTTAGGGTCACCACCAAATTGATTCTTCTCCACCAAAGCAATAAAGGCGGGTCGAATCTCGAATGTACCTTGAGTGGCAGTTGGTCATTTAGCCAACTTACGAAGTGCAGTTTGCTCGGGCTCCGAATGACTAGAAAGCTTCGGCATTTTTTTGATCGGAGGTGGTAAAACGTTCTCAGACTGGAATTGATCTCCCTCTTCAAAGGACTGATTCTCAGCTATAAATTGGGTATGAATAGCTTCCAAAGTCGCAAGATCGGGAGCTGCGGAAATCTCTCTCCAAAATTGTCGTCACCTACAAAAGGTTTTCTCTGGTTCAGGGTCGAACGGAGTAAGCTCTGATGACCGGAAAGACCTGGGCATAAGCAAAACTACAAGTAGGGAGTGAGATCAATCTCAAGGATTTTTAATTCCGGCCTTGAGACGAAAGAGGGCAAAAAAGAAACAAGCTAAAAAACAAGAAAAACCGTTTCCCCGGCAACGACGCCAAATTTGATATGGGTTAAGTCGTCTCACCCATTCAAGATAATCCTAATGCTACTAACAAGAAGATAGCGGCAAGTAAGGTATCGTATCCACAGGGAAGCGGTTAAGTTCGTCTAATAGCTATGGCGATTCTAAAATGCTCTAAACGGTTGATTGATGGAAAATATATAAAAGACTACTAAAATACGATAATGAATAAAGGATTCTGACAATGAGATGAAAACTAAGGTCACGGGTTCACGATAGATATTCGACAATTATACGACAATAATAATAAACACATAAACATGCTAGTCGGCTATAACACGTTCTCTCGAGTCGTATCAACCTAGGAAGGATTTAACGGGCTCTCGCAACATATTAGACTCCCTACCAAATCGCGCGTGATCTAATCCTTATTCATCTTTCGCACGAGAACTAGAATTTCCCAAACAGATTAAAATGTTGTGAACTTTAACAAATTAATCGACAAATAAAGCACGCGAAAATGGTACTAGCATAATTATGAATTAGTATCGAAGCAACATAATCGTATAATAATCCATCGATCCCCCTCGACCCTAGCAAGAAAATTAGCTACTCATGATAATTACGAAACAACAAATCGCATACATAAAATTCATGATAAATAGTGAAGCAAATAAAATTCACGATAACCAAACGAAAATCTAGCGAACTAAACGGAGCAACGAATTGTAAATAAAGAAAATTACGAAGAACTAAGTAATTCACGATGAAGGTTGAAACATAACACTGAAAATTGCAATAACGAATTTACCGAAATCGAGTACGAGTTGAAACCGAATGCTAGAATGCTAAGAGTCACGAGTATTTTTCTAAGGAAAAATTCTAAGTATGAAAGAAGTGATAGTCAAATTACAACTTCTCCTTAGTTATACAAAATAGGCGGAAAAAGGCTGAGTGTGCACGCCGGCCGGCCGACAGGGGGCCTGCCACATGCAGGGGCCGAAGCATACTTTAAAATCAAGCTTAAATTGTCTTTGTGTCACGCTGGCCGGCCGGCAAGCGGCCTGTCAGGGTTGGGTGGCGCGCAAATCACTAATAAAACAAGTATTGGGCCGCTTTCCATGGCCCAATGAATCGACACTTCTTAGTTCTTCTTCGCCTAGACGTCCTAAAGCACGGGTTTTGTCTCGGGATTGTTCTTCTAACCAGATATGAGTGTCTAACCAGATATGAGTGTAAATGCACATAAAGACCTGAAATCGTGTAGAATCTACAAAAACACTCACTCAAAGTAAAATGTTAGAAGAAACGACTTTAAAGAGCGCTTTCCGACCGAAAAAGACACGAAATTGAGAGAATAAAGCTATATAAACATGACACATCAGGGCTTTCAACAAAAGAGTTAGGCCCAGGAATATCAAAGAAGGGGATTTGGTCCTCAAGTCCGTCCGAGCGTTACTACCAGTTGACCCAAGGGGAAAATTCAACCCAATTGGGCTGGGCCATATCTAGTAAAGAAGGTTCTATCAGGAGGAGCAGTGATGTTGACAGACCTGGACGGGAATGAATTCGTCAACCCGACCAACTTGGACCAGCTGAAGCGCTACTACCCCAAAACCCTATCTCAATGTCATTTGCAAAATTTATTAAAATTATTATTTTCAAAATTTATGAGCAAGTCAATAAGTTAGGATTATTTATCCTACTGTCACGCACACCTCGAACTAATAGTCTTGGTGTATTTTGAAATTGCAAAATTCTATGCCCGAACTACGTTTGGTTTGATTCCACTAACCGTGGATACGTAGGCAGCCCCTCAAAAGGGCACAACCACCGCAATAACAAAAAGACAGAAACGGTTTCACTAATAAAATACTTTTATTATTAAAAAAATCTCCCGATAAACTCAGGAATTTAAAATTACAAAAAGCCACGAAAAAGCCACAAAAAAAACACACCACGAAAATAGTAATAATATCTAAACAGATTTTCTAATGTGTGCCCACTGGGCACATGTTAACATTGTTTAATAAAGCAAAATTCACAAAAATCTCGTCTAAGTATGGTAAATATGAGTAGATATCCTAATTTCTTAGGATAATATCATTATCAATCTTGCTTTATTTAACATATTAACGTGTGCCCACTGGGCACATGTTAGAAAAACCGATATTATTATTAACTACTAACACTAACATTTATTTTTATCGTTAACTAACATTTTAATTTTTTGTTACTAACTTTTTATCCTTTCGCATTCTAACATTTTATTTACGTACACTAACATTTAACATTTTAATACCGTGTATATATATAATTAAATAAAAACCGTTTTCGGATTGAACGCGTTTAACTACGACTACCGCTCCAAGTCCGTTTAATCCCTATACAAGTCGCGACAGTGGTGGCGCCCTTTCGAGAAGCACCGCCTTAAGCACTTAAGGGCGTAACGCGATCGTGGTCGTACGTAGTTGAACACGTTCGATTCCATTTCTGGGAATAGTAAGGAACCCGATGACGCAAAAATCGACACCACATAATCCGTAAGGATTAGTATCGGTGTCGTCACGCGGAGGGAGACAATTTCGTCCTAATCAAATTTGTAATTTATTTACGAGTTTTCTATTTTTGATGTTTGCCATTTATTGCTTTAAATGAACATCGCATGCTAAATCACTTCAACGAGATCTAAATGCATTAAATGACGTAGTTCACACGTAATTCACATGCTTAGTCAAAATGTCGTTTGCATAACATTTCATTGTCAAACTAACGCACGTAGACAAAAATCGAACGGTATCTTAGTAGAGGCCGCTAAGAGCGGGCGGGATTGGTTGTCCTTCGTGGGCTTCCCAACACATACCCTCACCCCTTACTCAGAATCATGGTTTCCGGATGTCCGAAACCGTTGGCACACGAGAGTCATTCGATGCACGATATCCGATAACTCGGCGTTCGTATCGTAATTCAAAGGGACGAACTCATAAGCTCTAGCACTAAAAGTGGGCCGTGCTTTGTGCACGAAACGTCTAAGTGTAGAGTGAGTTCGAACGGGTCCGAATTCCCATAAAATTCGGTAGCGACTCCTATTTTGATTTAAATTTCGACTCGAGATCAATCTTACCACGAGATTCATTCGCCTCCCCAAACCCGCGCGTGGCCGCGTCGGGGTGGATCTACGTCATGTCCATAATTTGGCGACTCCGCTGGGGATACCCGATGTACCACTAGTCATCGGGGTTCCTAAGGGAGACTCGAAAAGAAATCGTTCGATTAATAGTGTAAGCGCATTAGTTTAATGATTCATGCATAACCCAATTTTTCCCGGGCCGGTTACTTGTGACCGACGTCCCACTATACCACGATGCATTCGTAAATGGGTGCGCTAAAAACTTCTATTACCGAACTCGTATGGGTTTCGCGGCATGTTCTAAGACCAATTCAGATTAGGAAGTCCGTCCTGATTTAGGAGAAAGCCGTCGTTGTTGGTATAGACCCGATTTTGACCGACCGAGACTTAGCGTAAAGCATACGTGGTGTCGTCATATTGCTTGCGTGACTACGTGCTACTTGGTTTCCGAGTCATCTTTTACAAAAACCGCCATTTCAAAAATGCATCTTTCCAAAATACCAAATTTTGAAAAAACCCGAAATACCGTCCGTTTCGGGACACATTTTTTAAAAATCTCCAATTTCAAAAACTCGGAATGCTGCCGAAATTTAGACTGATGATTTTGACTCAAAAGTAGCCTATTTTCTAGCCGGCATGCTGTCCATTTCAAAATTCAAATTTCCGATCCACCATTCGATTTTCGAATTTTCAAAATTCCATTTCGATTTTCAAAATTCATAATCCCATTTCGATTTTCAAATCTTCGAGATTCCATTCTGATTTTCAAATCTTCGGGATCCCATTTTTGACTTTTCAAATTTTTTAAATTCCAAATATTCAACTTTTCAAAAAGCTCGGTCCTGTCGGCATGCTTCCAATTTCAAAAGACGGGACTGTCTCCCAATTTTTCAAAATGCGAATTTACTTGCAACCATTCCAACATTTCAAATGCCCGGTCCTATTGGCCCACTACCGATTTTAGGACCGTCCTCCAAATTTTTCAAAATTCAACTCTTTTAAAAAAAACCTACCTTATTATAGGACCTACCGTTATCCGTGTGTCGGGTCTTTTCATAATATGTCGAACGTCTTTAGCGTCGATACTCCGTCGATCCTACATCACGGGTTTCTTCCCCATCCTAGTCCGCCTTATTCTAAAGGCACAACCGACCAACACGAGTCGTACACTCGTAAATGGAAGGTTTGTCTAAACACTCGAGTCCTAACTAGAAAGTCCCACGCGATTTTTCTCTCCGACAAGACGGTCCCCACGACCTATCCTAAGGGAATCTCGCCCGTGTTTCAAATCCGTTAGTCGAGTCATTCTGATTCAAGAATCCTTTAACTTAAGGGTCTATCCTAGTCACAGGGTCATCCTTATTCAAGTTAAGTCGAGGGTCTCTAGCGTCGAAACTCTGCCAATCTTACACCGCAAGTTTCTTCCCTTACCCCGTCCATCTTTCCTCGAGGCCGAGTCAACCATTTACAAGGCATAGCCCTATAACAAAAGGTCCTTGATCCTTACGTCTAAGGGTCATTCGTCCGACACTCGAGTCTTAACAAAACTTCGATCCTACTCGGGGGCTACCCTTCAGCAGAGCGATCAATCAAGGTTGCTCTATGGATCATGTGTTACACGTGTTGTCTCACGCACCCCACTTTCGAGTCACTTAGATGCCACATCATCTGAGTCCTATCAAAGTCCTTAGTCTCACTTGGGGCTATTCTTCGACAGAGCGATTAATCACAGTCACTCCGAGAATCGCACCCTACATATTTGTCTTAGGAGAGTCTAGCCCGAGTCAAACCGGAGTCATCTTTCCTCCCGCACTATTTCCTATGCCTTGGTGTATTTGGGTTCCGAAGCAACATTCCTGATTACGTGGGTATTCTAGTAGAGTATGGCATCCACAACCGGGGATAGGGACATGGAAAACACCGTTAATGAAATGAAGACTTTGCTGGAGACAATGGTTAGTAGGCAAACCATGGTTGAAACACAACTAGGGTTCATAAAAGCCAACCTAGAAGCCACAAATGCTCGTTTAACTGTCATTGAACGGGAAGACCTCAATTCTGGGCTGGTAAATACTGGGTCATTTGCCAAATTGGTCATCACGGTGCGCGAGCTCGAACAACAGTTCCACTCCCTTCAAGTGAATAACATTCGTATTGAAAACTCCCGAGACTATACACCCACTTGTGAGAAACTACCAAAGGATCTCAACTTAGAGGGGTTACCCATATTCGAAGGGACGGAGGATCCATTACTACACCTCCGAGCCTTCAAGGCATTTATGGCAATCAAGGGGGTCAAAGCCGACATGTTCATCAATTTGTTCGGCGCATCCCTCGGGAAATACCCAAAAGCCTGGTTCTACAGGCTAAACTCAAAAAGGTTCCCTACTTGGGAAGATGTGGCTACCGAGTTCGCTAAAAACTATTCTGATAATACTGAACTTCAGACTACTATGTAGACTTTAGAAGTCATGGCCCAAGATCCAACAGAGGGTTTCACCAAATACCTTCAGCGTTGGCGGGCTGAGAGTGTTAAGCTGGTAGACAAGCCCAACGAGAAGTCACTAGTGGAGGCATTCATCAACAACCTCCTACCCTCTTACCGCGTCCATCTTAGGTATGCTGGCATTTCAAACTTTGCGGTGCTTACCGAAATGGGCACTAGGATTGAAAACGATCTTCGACACAATGAAGATCTGGGTGAAGCTTCTACCGAAGGCTATACTGGACATCCACTTGAGTCCTTAGAAGCCGAAGATTACTGACAACATCATCCGAGAGTCTAGATTTGGTTTAAGTCCGAGTCTAGGATGTTCTATTTCTTTCAATTCCGATGCTAGAGTCAGAGTCAACTGTATTCTGTCCTCTTTTCAAATTCAATAAAATCAGCTTTTCTATCTCTCATATATGCTTTCCTTATGTGTTTCCGAGAACATGATGAACACCATAATACACTGTGAGCACATACACTTGACTATTATAGGCACATTTATAATGACTGCAGGGAACTGAGACCCGTGTTTTCCTTTACTTGTTCCATGTCTGACATAGAAAGCCACATAACTACCCTTAGTGGGAGCGGTATCGAATTCTATGATAAGTCTAGGTAGTCTCCTAGTTTTTTAGGTGCAAGACGGGAGGCAAGCTCATTTCCCACAATAAACACCCTTCCAATAAGATTAACCAATCCCTACCTTAGGCGTTAGTCTGACAAAAAAAAGAATCGTAACTATATAGACGTGATGCCAAAAATACCAAACTTGGGACGATGTTTCCACCAAGCTTGCTCGGAATTATGCTGACAATACCGAGATCCAAACCACCATCCTTACCGTAGAGTACTCCATCGCGAGTTGCACTCACACAAACACCAACTATGCTTACACCTTACAAAGGTTTAGCTCAAAAGGCCTAATCCAACTGATAGGTCCAACCCCAAATCCACCCACAACACCATAGAAGGGGATTACTGTGAAAAAAAAGAGCGAGAAAAGGCTGGGCAAAAAACATCGAAAGTCCAAGAAAAAAAGCAAAAGGCCAAAACAAAAGAGTTGGCCATGATCAAAAAAAAACTCTCAACATCCCTCGACCAGATACGGTCAATCCCTTGACCGGGGCACGGTCAATTCAAATGAAGAATCCCATGACCGGGGCTAAGAGGTCAACAAAAAAAACAAAAAAAAAATCAAAAACCCATGACCATTGTCAAGGCTCAACCCAAGTGAAAGTCCCTTGACCGGGGTACGGTCAATTCAAAAATTATCGAAGCCCATACCATCAAATAAGGGAGAGACAATCAAGTTGGTCAGTTAACACCACACTTAGCCTTCCCACATTACAACCCTCAAGACCTTCTCGAGACCTAGGCTAAGAAACAGCCCGAAATTTTGAGGATTCAAGTTCCATAGGATACACCCTAACCATTAAGGTCAGACATGGAAATCAGATCCCGCATTATCAAACCCACCCTGATCGAAGCTCGAGTCATTTTTACTCGACATCCCCCCTTTCCTACCACATTGCAATACCTTACCCAGGAAGCCTTAGCTCCACAAAATTGAGCTCCAAATTTCGAATCATCAAGGCCACTTCCGAACTAGCTCCACATTTCCAAAAACATCTAAACCAGTTACCAGCCTCAAACACGGGAATTCAACATGCGGTCGACATAGAATATGCTCAAATAGTTCACACCACCTCTGGGGGCTACCCCAGAGAACGCTCACAGTCACAGGATCAACATCCTAACTATTCCAGCCCTTTGAATAAGACATCACTGGGAATGCACCTAGCCTACATCCTCAATACAGGCTAGTTACACACAAAGTCCTAATAAACTAGGCACCATTACATATCTTTCAATCCACTGAACTACGACCTGGTTTGATTTAGCTACACGTGAATACGTAGGCAGCCTTTCAACAAAGGCACAACCACCCACGTTGACACAAATTCAAAAAGCATCATCATTCCGGTCATGACACTGTCATGTTCTGAACAGTTCGCTTTGTCGTCCTGAAGGCTTCTCTTAAATAGAAGCTCTCCATCCACTCACATAATCCAAAAAAATTCAAAAACTAGCCACCTTTCTATAGCGTGTCCTAGTACTCGGCTTAGTTGAAGACGAGAAACCGTCAGGGACTCGAAGCAACACCTGCTTCGGGAACGTATCCCAAACCAAAAATTCAAAAGAGCACCAGATTACATCAGTGTTACTGCAAAAACAGTCTAATTACAGACTACTGCAATTCCCCATAACAGATCCTTCCCATTTCGATGTTCGACCATGTTGCCACTCGCCTAGGCTACGGAATAGCGCAACTTAAGAGTCTTGTCATCTTAGGAGGGTGGTGACCCTACCAAGTCGCGATCCCACCCCTCGAGAGTCCAGTTCGTGTTTGTCAACTCGTCCTGTCGCGTCCAGAGTCAAGTCTGTCGGTAGGCCTCTCTCTTCAAATTCTCACTTTAATGTTTGCAGAACTTAGCCATTTGATAAAATCCTTTTCGACAAGGTCAGATTTCGGTCTATTTAAACTGCAAATTTCTTTTCTACCCCTTTCCAATTTTGAAAACCTATCTCCTAGCACGTGAATTGCTTTCAGGACTTCGATTTCAAAATGAAGCAAAAACCATTTTCACCAGCGCAAGCCAGTCTATAGATGCTAACTGCATTTCCTTTGTGTTATCTTGCTATCTACTATGCCTGCTATTTCTGCCTATGTATCTAACATTTCAGGTGCCAGCTAGTGCTTCCCAACGAAACAACAAAGGCGGTGTTTCTCCGGGAATGCTACATCCAAGATGTGATGTGTCGGCATACGGGTACACCCAAGACTTCAGAAGCAAGTCCTCGCGGAACTACTTTACTCCCCAGCATGAGTCGATGTTTCACCTAAATATTACATGCAAATACAGGTACACCTAGAACATTAAAAGCAAGTCCGACTCCCCACGGAACTATCATCATCAGGACAGGTATGACCCTTTTCTTATGGCTGGCGAGCCCTTCACGCGAGTCTAATGGACTATAAACGACCCGACCGGAAGGTTGCCAGGTCGTAATTGTAATCCCCTAGAAAATCTAACGCGATATAGTGGCGAAAACACTGTAGAGTCGGGATTAAAACACACTGTAACTATGTCTTAGTAAAAAATAAAATGGTAAAGTCAAACAATAGGCCTTAAATAAAATGGCCAAAATTTAAAACAATCCACAAAAGGGGTTTGAACAATCCATAGGACATAATTACAAAAATAAATAAGCAGGATCCACACTCCTCGCTAGCCCACACCCGGAACATGTATACCTGCCATGTTAAAACATAACAGCCACAATCAGTGGGGAGCAACGCCAACGTTCTCCCAGCCGTATAACAGGATTTTAAAACAGTAATTACTAATACAGGAAAAATAGTAAAGACGGAAAACAGTAAAACATTATAATGAAAATAAGTTTTCATTGAAAAACTTCACGTATCGAAACAATATAATAAAAATGAGTTTTCCGGAGAAAACATAAAACATTTGCCAACCTGCAACCAAATTATATCGATAATAATAAAAATATTCAAAATGGCGTTATGTATAGGAGTAGTGTAGACGGCTAGACTTTCACTAGGAGAATACTAAAAACTAGCTTCGAGAACTTAGTTGAAACAAATTAAACTTCGGTCTCTAACTAGGCTACTCAACCATAATAGAGCGGTGACTTATAAATGCGTGGCCCTAGTTTAAGATAATGCACACCCCTCCTGGGATTACCTGTCACCCAGTTCAACTTATGACGGCGATTTACTGCGAGGCCTAAGCTTAAGGTCAAAATGTACACAACTCCCAGGATACCTGTTACCCGGTTCAACAACCAATGTACCGATTCCTGATACACTAGCCTTATAGTTGATGGCAAAATCGTAAACCCTAGAATATATTACTTTAACCTCACACTTGTCCTTATTCCATAACTCCAAAACAAAACCATTATCGATATTTAAAAGATGTAATCAATATAAATAATATGAGGATAAAAGAAGTAAACATTTATATTCTAAAAGAGGAAACTTTCTATTTTCGGAAACTTTTATTTTTAGAAACTTTACTAAAAATAGCTGATGAGGGTTGGCAGCCTGCTCCAGGCCGCCTGCTAAGCAGGCCCCCAGAAGACCCAACCCAAGGAGCTCGGGAACCAACCCGGCAGACAATCGAAGTAAAATCACTAAAAAGAGAACCCACTGAGGACAAATTCAGACGACCGCCTGCCCGGCAGGGCGATGCGGCCTGCTCAACCCAGCCTTCACATAACCCCTACCCACCTGTCCTCTGGGGGAAATCCCCGCAGCGAGGGCAGGGACCACCAAGGGGCCCCTTCGTCATTTCGCCTAAGGTAAATGAGAATGGGTGGATGAGGTTAAGCCACTTGTCACACCCTCATCCACCCATCCTCCTTCTACTTTCCTCTCTTGTGGGAAGGTATAAATACTCTTCCATTCCCCACAAGAAAGGGGTTGGATTTTCTCTCTCTAGACTCTCACTCTAAAAACGCCATCTAGCTCCTCACGAGCTAGGTTCATTAAGGCATTCACGGACTGACTTAGGCATCGGAGAGGGTTTCCTCGGACAATCTCCGAGGCCCTGTGCGTTCTGTGTGCAGGGAGCAGGCCCATTCCGCCGGGAAGGTCCGATTAGTGGAGTAAAAGAAAGGAGAGGTTGGCAAGATTGTCCGATCATCATTCAAAGCAACATTGAATATCACAGACCCGAATTCCAAGTCGGGTTAATTGATTCCAATACAGGAACAATTTGGCGCCGTCTGTGGGGAAGATCTGGTTGTATCCACGAATTACCCACAAAAATCAACCATTCCCTAATACAGAAACTAACCAATTGAAGAAATCGTGCCTGAGATTGTTGACACTAGTGTAGGGGTAGGTCCGACGGTCCCACCGGTGACCCTCCTATACGGCATGCCGCAGCCGGAGAGAGCTCCTGCCGCCACGATCCTGGGAGTGGGGGGAACCAGTCTCCTGGGCATGCCAAATACAGCTGTGGCATCAGGGCAGGGGGCACATCCAGGTCACACACTGAACTTAACCCCAGCTCAGATGGTACAGACAGATGCTTTTTTCTCCGCAATGCTCAACCAGGAATTCACCCCCGAAGACCTGGTAGGCAGGGTCGCAATAACCCCCAGACAGCCCCGCTCAGTAAGCAGAGAGGGGGCTGGGGGTACGAAGCGAACCGCCGCCAGAAACGCCCAGAGGAAGGCAAGGAGAACAGCTCAAGTATACGCACAGGTACTGAGGCTTATCACAACAGGCAGCCAGGAACCGCCTGCTCAACAACAAGCGTTCTCTATACACACTACGGAGTCCACGTCCAGGGAGAAAGGGGGTCTGTCTCAGGGGCTGCAGGATCGAATGAGGCACAGGGAGCCTGCGTCTAAACGCCTGGGAGAAAAGCAGGGCAGAGTCTTCTCCAGGTTAACGCCAGCGGCGAGGGGACAGCCAGCTCCAGGGCTGTCCCAGAGCCTGCAATCTAGGCTTAACCGGGGCAGCCGCTCGAATCAAGGTACCACCAGGATGATAATCTCGGTCAGTCCCGGAGAAAGCGGTCCAGGCAACCCTCCCCTGACACGGAGGACGAGGCAACGAGCAGGCGACCACCAAAGCACCACTCCCCCAGTACGAGGAAACCGACCCCTAGACAGTGGGATGTTCACGGTAACCAGTCTGGGGAAAGCAGGTCACGAGTGGTAGGCAGGCCCACGAAGACCCCTCTCCATCCTGACGTACAAGAGAACCCCATCCCGAAGATCAAAATGCCCACCGTCAAGTTCGACGGGACTACAGATCCAGAGGACCATCTGGCGGCATTTGAAAGTCACATGGGCATCTATGATGTGGATGATGCAGTATGGTGCAAAATCATCCCGACCACCCTTGTAGGACTTGCACAGGGATGGTTCAGAGACCTTCGCCAGGGGTCGATCAGTTTCTTTATAGAGTTAGCCGAGGCATTCCTTGAACAATACGCAGGGAACAAAAGGAGACGGCTCACTCGTTTTGACCTTATGACCCTGAAGCAGAACAAGGGCGAGAGCGTCAGGGAGTATCTAAAGAGATTCGACTTGTCCTACCAACAAGTCAGGGAGATTGATGATTCAACTGCTGCTTACGCCCTGACAATCTCCCTACTCACAGGGGAGATGAAGAACCAGATGATCAGGGCCCAGCCCGAAACCTTGGCCAAAGCCAGAAAAATTGCCGAAGGGTTCATTCTGCAGGAAGAGTTTCACAGCCTGCCAGACACCCCTGCAGGCCAAGCAAGGCCGCACGGGGGACCGCATGGTGGACGTGGCAGGAACGAGCCAGGCAAGCAGAAAGAGGAGGGGGATACCCCCAAGAAAGAGCGCAAAGCTTACCAGCCAAGGTTTGACAGCTACACGGCCCTCAACAGGCCGAGGGCAGAGATCTTTGAGCTGGAGAAGGAAACAGCAAAATGGAATCGCCCAAATAAGCCGCGCAGCCCGAAGGGGGACCCCAAAAAATTTTGCACTTTCCATGATTGCATAGGCCACACCACTGAAGAATGCCGACACTTAAGAGACGAGATAGAAAAGCTCATAAGAAACGGCTGGCTGAGTAACTATGCAGCGAGGAACAAATCCCAAAAGGAGGCGGCAGACAAGCTTGAAGGTTCAGCCCAAAATCGCATGATAATTCATATAGTGTCAGGGGATGCAGAGGGACAAACAAGCAGACGAAGCCAGAAAAGGATCCGCGAATTACGGAACCAGATTTGCTACGCCGAGAAGGCAGGAAGCCCGAGGGGCACGACCCTGAGCATCACCCAGAGGACGCAGGGAGAGTAATATACCCGTACAGTGATCCTTTGGTCTTAACTCTTGAGATTAGCAATCACATTGTCAAGAGATGCATGGTGGACACTGGCGCCTACACAAACCTCTTGTACAAGGACGCCTTTGAAAGAATGAACTTAGAAAAAAGACACATTAAGCCGGCCCCTGGATCTCTGTATGGGTTCAGTGGGGCAGGCGTACTTCCCATGGGGATTATGGACTTGCCGGTAACGTTCGGGGAAGGGGCCTCTACCAGAAATGTCAGGGCGTCATTTGTTGTGGTGGATGCAAAGTCTGCATACAACGCCCTGATAGGGCGGGCCACCCTGGACGAAATCGAGGCCGCCATATCAATCAGGGCCCTCACATAGCCTATGTAACAGACTTTGGCATGGAAGGAAAAGTTCACGGGGATCAGGAGTCAGCCAGACATTGCTATTCTGTGGCCCTGCAAGCCCATGAAACGGAAAGAAAGGGAAAACGAAAAGCCGATAGTTCCCCCAGCAGGGAGGGTGAAATCCCGGCTACTCAGCAAACAGCAGCCCACCTGGAACCTGAAGGGGAAAGCATGCTGGTAGACTTAGAACCAGGCAAGCAGGTCCTCATAGGGGCCGACCTAGAGGAGTCCTACCACAAGGAGTTGATCGCAGTCTTGAGAGAAAACAAGGACGTGTTTGCCTACTCGACAGATGAGATGCCAGGGGTCGACCCGACCTTTATTGTTCACAAGCTGAACGTTAACCCGGAGGCCCGCCCTGTAAAGCAGAAGAAAAGAAATATGTCCACAGAAAAAGACATGGCGATAAAAGAAGAAATAGAAAACCTCTTGAAAGCAGATTTCATCGAAGTCTACGATTACCCCGAATGGTTGGCAAACGTTGTAATGGTAAAAAAGTCGTCAGGCGCATGGAGAATGTGCGTAGACTTCACTAATCTTAACAAGGCCTGCCCAAAGGACTGCTACCCCCTGCCCAGGATAGACCAATTGGTAGATGCCACCAGTGGATACACCATGTTGAGTTTTCTAGATGCATTCTCAGGGTACCATCAAGTGTACCTCTGGCAGCCTGACAGGGTGAGGTGCACCTTCATAACTAGCCATGGGACGTACATGTATAAAATGATGCCATTCGGACTGAAGAATGCAGGCGCCACCTATCAACGGTTGGTGGACAAGGTCTTCGAAAATCAAAAGGGGAGGAACTTAGAAGCCTATGTTGATTATGCAATTGTTAAAAGCAAAGGAGACAGGGAGCACCTGGCGGATTTGCAGGAAACCTTTTCCTCCTTGCGCTCCTACAAAATGAAGTTGAATCCAAAAAAGTGCACGTTCGGAGTCCGATCTGGCAAATTCTTAGGATTCTTAGTCAGCTCTAGAGGGATAGACGCCAATCCCGAGAAGATTCAGGCAGTCTTGGACCTCCTAGAACCTAAGACTATAAGAGACATACAACGGCTGACAGGCAGGATGGCTGCCCTGGCTCGCTTCATCGCCAGATCAGCAGACAAATCGACCCCTTTCTTCAAAATATTAAAGGGCAATAAACAATTCGAATGGGAAGACGAGCAAAAGAAGGCCTTCGAACAACTGAAGGAGCATCTGAAAAAGCTCCCTACCTTGGCAAGGCCAGTAGCCGGAGAAAAACTATACCTGTACATTGCTGTCACCAATTCAACGGTAAGCGCAGTCATTCTGAGAGAGGAAGCAGGCTCACAGCAGCCCATCTACTTTGTAAGTCACGCCCTGGGGGCAGCTTAAAGAAACTATCCCTTGGTAGAAAAAGCCGCCTACGCAGTCGTCATAGCAGCTAGAAAGCTCAGGCCTTACTTCGACGCGCACCCTGTTGTGGTCCTCACCGACCAGCCACTAGAAAAGATTTTGGAAAAAATTGAAAAATCAGGGAGGCTGCTAAAATGAGCAATTGAGTTGAGCGGACTGGGGATATCATACCAACCCAGGACAGCCATCAAAACACAGGCCCTGGCAGACTTCCTGGCTGAATGTTCCCATTCAGGGGAAGATGAACCCCCTGCCGGAGAATGGATAGTATACACTGACGGGTCCTCAACGGCCAATGGTGCAGGGGCAGGTGTCGTACTAACCAGCCCCAAAGGAGTAGATTTTGAGCATGCGCTCAGATTCACCTTTCTCGCATCAAACAACGAGGCAGAGTATGAGGTCGTACTCGCAGGGATAAATCTAGCCAATGCAGCAGGCGCAGAGCGGATTATACTAGCGACTGACTCTCAGCTCATTGCCAATCAAATGAATGGAGAGTATGAAGCTAGGGACCAGGCCATGGCCGCCTACCTAGAAAAGGTGAAACAGGAACTGTCAAACCTGAAGTCCTACAAAGCCAGGCAAATACCCCGATCACAGAATAATCGAGCAGACGCCCTGTCAAAACTGGCTAGCTCTAGCCTACAAGACACAAGAAGATCAGTTTGGGTAGATGTTGTACAGGAGAAATCCACTGCTACCTGTCAGGCAGTCAACATCATCGAAGAAGAGTAAGAGAGCTGGATAACCCCCCTCATTCAGTTAAAAAAATATGGCACCCTACAATCTAATCCAGTACAAAAAAGGAAAGTGCAGAACAGAGCAGCGTGGTTCATAATAGTCAATGAAGAACTATACAAGAAATCCTTCACTTTCCCCCTGCTCGGATGCCTGAGGGCAGAGCAGGCCGCTGAAGTTTTGGATGATATCCACTCAGGGATCTGCGGGCATCACATTGGAGGAAGATCGTTGGCCCACAAAGCTCTAAGGGCAGGCTACTATTGGCCTACCATGTTAGCAGATGCAAGGAACTTAACCCAAAAATGCAGAAAATGCCAACTCTTTGCCCCATCGATTCATACCCCAGCCCAAGAGCTCAGACCAATTTTATATCCCATTCCTTTCGCTCAATGGGGGATGGACATACTAGGCCCCTTCACTGCGGCCACAGGAGGACGGAAGTTTCTCATTGTAGGAATTGACTACTTCACAAAGTGGGTTGAGGCCGAGGCAGTCCCAAACATCACTGAGCCTGCAGTCAGAAAGGTCATCTGGAGAAACATCATAACCAGATTCGGCCTGCCAAAAATGCTAGTATTTGATCATGGGAGACAGTTTGATAACGACCCCCTAAGAGCCTGGCTGGAAGGGCACGGAATAGCAGTCGCCTACTCTGCCGTCTGCCACCCACAAACCAATGGGCAGGCCGAAGCCGCCAACAAGCAGATCCTAAATGGGCTCAAAAAGATGGTGGATGATCTCAAAGGTAGGTGGGCAGACGAGCTACCAAGTATACTTTGGTCAATAAGGACCACCAAAAAGGAATCTACAAGTCAGACGCCATTTGGCCTGGTGTATGGAGCAGAAGCTTTATTACCCATCCAAGTACGAGTTCCTACCCTACGGTCTCAGCAGTACAACAGAGCTGACAATAATGCGGCGATGGCCGAAGCCTTAGACCTGGTCCATGAAGTCAGGGAAGAGGCCAGCATCAACATAGCCGCCTATCAGCAAAGAATGAGAAGAGCATACAACAGAAGGGTACATGAGAGAAGTTTCCAGATAGGCGACCTGGTACTGAGAAAAACACAGGCTGTGGGAAAATCCAGGGAGCATGGCAAGCTAAGTGCAACCTGGGAAGGCCCATACCAGGTGACCCAGATTTTGGGACCAGGCACATACAGGATCTCCAACCCTGAAGGCCAGGAGCTGGGCGCGCACTGGAATGCCGACACCCTGAAAAAATAATATGTTTAGCCGAGTCTTAGTAAAATCTCGTCTTTAGAAAAATATTGGGGGAGAACGATCAGAATGGAATGTCGACGGCTCCGACCACCCTTATGTTTAAACAAGTTTTTTTTATAAAGCTCAGGAGTTCATACTTGTTGTCTGTTTAAACTTGCGCTCTCACACACAAACGAGCAGGGGGCAATAGGGGGAGGCCCCCTGTTGCCAGAACCAAGGAAAATGGATCCCCCAACAAAATTCTAAACCCCTCTACCTACCTCTGGGCAGGAAGGGAGCAGGCCTCACACGCCGAACTAACAAGGACTGGGGGCAATTCCCCCAACCTTGTATAAAAAACGCAAAAGCCCTCCCTGCCTACCTCTGGGTAGGCAGGGGGAAGGCCCCCTGGACTTCGAGCAGAAGCCAGGGACAGGCCAGGCTATGCACAACTAACAAGGACTGGGGGCAATTCCCCCAACCTTGTATAAAAAACACAAAAAGCCCTCCCTGCCTACCTCTGGGCAGGCAGGGGGCAGGCCCCCTAGACTTCGAGCAGAAGCCAGGGACAGGCCAGGCTACGCACAACTAACAAGGACTGGGGGCAATTCCCCCAACCTTTTATAAAAAACGCAAAAAGCCCTCCCTGCTTACCTCTAGGCAGGCAGGGGGCAGGCCCCCTGGAATTCGAACAGAGGCCAGGGACAGGCCAGGCTACGTGATAAATGTAGTTTGTAGTGCCTATTTTGTAGTGTTTTGGTCCCATTTTCCTTGTGGAATCGCTCCTTGGGAGCGATTTATGGGCTTCTTATGCTTCCTTTAGTTCGTTTCAGGTTCCCGAGACCGATTTGGATGAGTTGGAGAAATTTCCGACTCAATACATACACATTTTGGAGCCAACGAAACTAAGGAACGATGACTCGATGCCTTGGAGTCGACCCCGAGA
The DNA here is from genome assembly GCA_958450325.1 of Agrostemma githago. NCBI lineage: Eukaryota > Viridiplantae > Streptophyta > Magnoliopsida > Caryophyllales > Caryophyllaceae > Agrostemma > Agrostemma githago. The sequence goes on from OY288241.1 coordinate 57,719,390, forward strand.
CCTTGGGACCCAATCCCGAGCCTCCGAGACCCGATCCCGAGTTTCGTGAATCGACAAGAAGCCCATGAGAGGCAAGGAAGGACAAAAAGGAGCTTAAAGGAGGCCTACAAGGCTCATCCCATTCGGGATGGTCTCATTCCGTTCGGGATGAGGTGCACGATTAGGGACGCCACTGTGGGTCCGTCCCGGTCGGGTTGAACCCGCCCCGATCGGGACCGTGCTGCTGCTGCCCGCATTTCCTTCCTTTCTTCTCCCTTCCATTTGTAACCCTATATATACTCTTCCCTTGTTTTGTAAAGCTTATGTTAGACATTACCCACAAACCCTAGCCTAGTTTTAGCATAGATTAGATTAGATTAGATTAGTGTAGATTAGTCTTTAGTTTATCGTTAATTATAGATTAGTGCTTGTAATTTGGAATTCTTCAAGATCTCCATTCAAGCTTGACAACCTTGGATGTTTGTTTTGGGTTCTTCCATTTATGCAAGTTTCCTTCTTCTTTTCATCTTCTAGTATGGTATAATCTCTTTTCCTTTCTCTTAATCTTTGTTCTTTAATCAAGTTTGAATCTTTATTATTGTTTGTTCTTGTTCTTGTTAGTTTGATTGAGTTTGTTTAGGTATGTTTGTTTCTTATGATGATTCCTCTTGTTCTTGTTAGTTGTAGTTTGATTATGTTAGAGTAGTGTTCTTGCTAGGGTTAGTAGGGTGATTAGGGTGTTAATTGGGTGATTAAGGGTTTGTTGGAGATGTTGGTGGAAGATTTGGGTTTCCTCTTGGTTGATGCATATCACATGTTTGTTGGAATGCTTGAATGACATGTAGTTGCGAATGCTTGTTTTTCTTGCTTTTCTCTTGTGGGTGATAGTTTGCTTGTGGGTTCGGTTCCCTCACTAAGTAGCGAGAGCCCGGTGAGGATGACCCCTAGGTCGGTCTAAGTTGCGACCGCCCGGATTCGACCTAGGCCACCATAGCGCGCTAGAACCCCGTTTGTCATGTGTGTCGCCGAAATGGGTTCCATGTGGAACCTCTAGGTGAGTCTAAGTTAGATTACATAGATTACCCTACTACCTCCTTCACTCTAACTCCTCCTTGACCATTTCGTTACCCCTTTGACCCCGACCTAATCCTAGCCCGTTTCCTTTGATTGTTTTCTTGCTTTAGACCTAGCTTAGTCCTAGTCTCCCCCTCCTTAGATTAGCTCGTCTCGAACATAGTCCTAGACCGTAGCATACCTTAGTCCGACCTCCCGTCCCTGTGGATTCGACCCGACTTGCCCTAGCTACCCTAGTTAGGTTCGTTGGTTTTTATTTGGTGGCGGGATCCACGGCAAATCCCTCCCATCAAATTGGCGCCGTTGCCGGGGACGGCGTAGTTTAGACTTTTGTTTGCTTAGTTTTGGACTTTGTTCTTGATTTTTGTGTTCTCTTCTCCTTGTGTATCTCCGTTTTTCTTCTTGTGTGTTACTCTCCCTTCCTAGTGCCTCAAAAGCACTAGGATACTAACGTTTGCTCAAGTGCTTCTAGCTCATCCTAGGTACCAAAGCAACGTTATGGACATGGCGCGTCCAAGCTACCATCAATCATCACGGGACAACTATGGGGCGAATTACCAAAACCCACAACTTCACCAACCATTTCAACCTCATCAACATTCTTATGAACGCCCTCCATACGGTTACCAAAAAAGTTGTCAAGGATCATTCCAACATCCTAACAACTACCAAACACCCTAACATAACCCACGACCACAAGATCCCAACTTTGAGACTTTTCAAATGATGCATCAATTACTTAAGAGTCAACATGATGCGATTGATATATTGCAAAAGACTCAACAAGCGATGGTGACTCAAATAATAGGGGTTAGGGAGGAGCTCAAGGCCCAAATAGAGGTGCAAGATGCTCGCATCAATGCACTCATGGCCCATATCACGATGTCGGCCACTCGAGCTCCACAACATGTTGAGGAAGGTTCATTTGGGCAAGAAGGTCGGGTGCCTCCACAAGAAAGTCAACCCAACCTTGAAGCTACAAATGAAGAAGAGAGGGTCGATCAAGAGACCATTGTTGAGTGTTGCTTGGGTGGTGAAGATAGGGGAAGAATAGAGGAAGTTGAAGCTTCAAGGGCCAACAATGAGTAGGGGAGTGAACATGATTCTCGAGATAACTCTTGGGGAGCCGATGTATTGGCGTTAAAATTGGATTTGTTCGATTTTCTTCGTGATAAACCACTAGACAATCCAAAGCCAAGTGAAGACATACCTCCTCTAGGCCATATAGACAAGGTGAGTGAAAAGGAGCGCAATACTTGGGAAAAAGAAGTAGATGCCTTGGAACTTGCCTTGAACGGGAAATTGGAAGATCCTAAACCTTCCAATGAAGAAAACTTGTTGCCTCCTCCTCTATCGCACTTGATTTCTAGTCCCTTGTCTTGTGAGACGATTGATGAAAAGCATCCTTGTCGGGCGGTGGAAGAGAACCCCACCCTCGACCCCGTAGAAGAAGCGACACCCCTAGGGTGTGATCTCCCACATCATGACACCGAGCACGACTCTAGACCACTATACCTACCGGATGGTCATAAGAGTCGTAGCTATGTTGGTTCCGAAGACCCGGAAGATCACGATAACCCCGAGCATAATGAAGATGGCCGCTTCTTCCCTCCGACTTGGAAGCTTTTGGAAGTGGCTAGGCTTGGCCATGTGAGCTTAAATGAAGATGTTGATAGGGCATTTGACTTAATCCTTCGAGCTCTTGATGGCTATGGAGGTGTAGTTGGTGAGAGTACCTTATTGTATATATCTCTTTTTCTTTCCCTTTTTGCTTTTGTGTGTGTATATATGTTTGTTTGGTACCTTGGTTTCTAGGATTGTTAGTTTTGTGAAATTCTTGTCATTTGGATTGTTTATGAGCGTTGTGAGGGAGAGAATTTGATGTTGTATTTGAGCTTATTGTCATAGGTATGAAGTGAAGATGATTCCTAGAGAGGAATGGTTAATGATAGAGCTTGGTTCGTGAGTATGGAAGTCGGTTTTTGAAGCTTCGGTGAAGCTTTTGGGGTTTTGGAGGTCAAGAAGACCCATCCCGGGCGGGAAGGGAGCTTCCCGACCGGGAAGGATATGCCATCCCGACCGGGAAGGAGCCGTCCCGATCGGGATGGAGGTGCAAAAATTGGAGCTTGCTGGAGTGTCGTCCCGACCGGGAAGGTGGCTTCCCGACCGGGACGAGTGTGTCTTCCCGATCGGGACCATCCATCCCGACCGGGATGGTCCCCTTTCTCCTCTTTTGGCCTCTTCTTCGATATTTGGGCCCACCCAACCATTGTATACCTCCACCCAACCTCCCTACCCATCCTTGCTCATGTCATATGACCATTACACTTCATTTACATACCCTCACCTCATTTCTCTTCCCTTTACACTGAGTTTCACATCGAATTCCACTCCCCTCACACCATTACTTCCTCTACCATGTGTTTTATAAAGTTCGAAGTGGGATAGCAATGAGGAAGACTAGCAAGGTGCCTTTATTGATCATTGGAGACGATGGAGCGAGTGAGTTGCTATCCTATGGGTACGGCAACTATCCTTTCTTTTCCGTCTATTATTGCTTGTTTTCTCTTGTTTGCCCCCCTTCCCCTTGAGTCATGGTGTCTTGGCGGCCTTCGAGGCCTTAGTATGGTTGCTCCCGACTCTCGATGACATGACTACGTCGAGAGTCAATCGAAAAAATCCAAATTTTACAAGGTTTTCACCCTTTTTTGTCGGATTTAATCGGATTCGGGCGGAATCCGGGCTAGGTGACTTGATTACACCTAGCCCTCCCTTCCCATTTCCTTTTATTTCCTTCTTTTTATTTCTTCCCCCATCCATATCTTTTCTTGTCTCGGCCCATGGTGACTTGACTACACCCCGGCCGGACACATTCTACTCTTTTCTCCACTTTTCTTTTTGATTTCTAGCTTTATTTTCGTAGTTTCTTTTGTGCTCCCATGCACTACGGTCGAGCATGAGGACATTGCTCGGCTTAAGTGTGGGGGAGCGATATTCTATCATAGTTAGTTTTATTTTTTGCAGTTTTTCGAAAAATCTTTAAAAATCCTAAAAAATTGAAAAAATTTCACAAAAATCAATAAGATTTTCCTTTTGTGTGTTTTCCTTTTATGTCGTGGTCTCGTATATTTGTTGTATTGTGTGTGTTTTGCCTCCTCTTTCCCTATAGGTTGCTTAAATCACCGCTAGCTTTGGAGAGCTTTCAAGACTACCGGTAACATCTTATCCCTTTTTCTTCTTTATCTCTCGCGGAGTTTGGAAGAGATTGTGATGTTGTGTGCTCGGGTGGAGCTTTGTAAAGTTTGTGGGTGATTTGGTGATTTGTTTGGAAGCTAGGGGTGGTGTTTGTGTTATGTATGTGTTCGTTTTGTGTTGTTCTTGTTTTGTTGCTTTTGTTTCTTTTTCTTTCGTTTTTGTTGAGTCTTTGTTTTGTGTTTTGTTTTGTGTTTTGTGTGCAAACCATTTTCGAAAACCCGATTTAGAGGCTAGTGTGCGAGCGTCTATTTTCCCTTCCTAGTTGTGTAAATCGAGTCTTGGACTTTAGTCTAGTAGAATGACCCCAAATCAATGAATTCGTTGGTCCTTTACCTTGAGTCCACCTAGCTTACTAGGGATTTACTACGAGGTTTGCATTTTGACCATTATGACCACCCACGGTGTGAAAAGGCCTTGGTTGCCGAGTCCCGTCCCTTAGGTAACCATGTTTAGGATTGTTTAATTAGTCCAAGTTCTCCACTTTTTGTGGGTTTGAAAGGGGATGCGCAACCCCGACATACCCATTCCCCTACCTCCTACACATTTCCACACAATAATATTTCAAATTGTTGAAGTCGTCTTTCTTGTTGCAATAAGAAATGCCAAAAAGCCAAATCAAGCCAAAAAGGGCAAAGAAAAGAAAATGAAAGAAAATGAAAGAAAGAAAAGAATGAAGAAAAAGAAGAGGCACAAAAGCCAAAAAGAAAATAGAAAAGAAGAAAAAGAATGGCATGGCAAAACAAGGCAAAAATGCAAAAGAAAAGAGAAAATGCCAAAAGAAAATCGTCTCACAAAAAGATTCTAACCCCACAAAAATAAGCCCTTTTCCGACTTTTGCCGTGAAGAGCCTACCAAAGGACCGAGTCCCTAGGAAGGAGGATAGCGGCAAGGGTCGGTCTTCCCTCATTTTGCAATCATTTCCACTTTTTACTTGGACTAGTTAGGCGGTTTCGGACACGGGACGACCCTCTTGGCTCTTTGCTAAAGGGGGCGGGGTCTCACTTACCTACAGTGCCGACTAACACCGTGGTTCATCCTTTTTCCATCCCGGCGATCGTCCCGTGGTACGTTCTTAGTAGGTTAGGAGGAACCGAGGTAAGTTACCAACGTTTTTGTTGCTTTGTCGTCATACTATTAGGGTTTTGTCCATTTTGGTTTGAATTGCTAGCTTGGGAACGTTGTCACTTGCCTTGAGTCTTAAACCGGTGCTTCTTTCACCGCTTGTTTGAGGGAAGCGGTATTTGTTTTCTTTTGGGTGCAACCGATTTTTGTTTGTTTGTTTGTATGCTTGTTTGTTTATGTGTTTTGTGTCCGGTTGCATCCACAGTTTTGTCGCAAGACCCCACTTGCCTTGCGGAGTGCACTTTTCCTCTAAGTGCACTCGTGTGATTTGAAAGGGCGTAGGGTGCGCTAATACCCATTCGGCTAGTATAGTAGTTAGTATGTGCTTACTCGAGGGCGAGTAAGGGTTAAGTGTGGGGGAGTTGATAAATGTAGTTTGTAGTGCCTATTTGGTAGTGTTTTGTTCCCATTTTCCTTGTGGAATCGCTCCTTGAGAGCGATTTATGGGCTTCTTATGCTTCCTTTAGTTCGTTTCAGGTTCCCGAGACCGATTTGGATGAGTTGGAGAAATTTCCGACTCAATACATACACATTTTAGAGCCAACAAAACTAAGGAACGATGACTCGATGCCTTGGAGTCGACCCCGAGACCTTGGGACCCTATCCCGAGCCTCCGAGACCCGATCCCGAGTCCCGAGAATCGACGAGAAGCCCATGAGAGGCAAGGAAGGACAAAAAGGAGCTTAAAGAAGGCCTACAAGGCTCATCCCGTTCGGGATGAGGTGCACGATTAGGGACGCCACTGTGGGTCTGTCCCGGTCGGGTTGAACCCGTCCCGATCGGGACCGTGCTGCTGCTGCCCGCATTTCCTTTCTTTCTTCTCCCTTCCATTTGTAACCCTATATATACTCTTCCCTTGTTTTGTAAAGCTTATGTTAGACATTACCCACAAACCCTAGCCTAGTTTTAGCATAGATTAGATTAGATTAGATTAGTGTAGATTAGTCTTTAGTTTATCGTTAATTATAGATTAGTGCTTGTAATTTGGAATTCTTCAAGATCTCCATTCAAGCTTGACAACCTTGGATGTTTGTTTTGGGTTCTTCCATTTATGCAAGTTTCCTTCTTCTTTTCATCTTCTAGTATGGTATTGTGGACATGACGTAGGTCCACCCCGACGCGGCGACGCGCGGGTTTGGGTAGGCGAATGAATCTCGTGGTGAGATTGTTCTCGGGTTCGAAATTTAAGTCAAAATGGAGTCGCCACCGAATTTTGTGGTTATTCGGAACCATACGAGCCCACTCTATGTCGTTATGGGCTATACACAAAGTAAGCCCACTCCGATTTCAGAGTTCATTGGGCTCGTCCCTTTGCATTGCGATACCGATACCATCTACACCGGTATCGTGTAAAGAATGACTCTCGTTCGCCAAGGGTTTCGGACATCCGGAAACCAAAGGTTCTGAGTAAGGGGTGAGGGTACGTGTTGGGAAGCCCACTAAGGACACCCAACCCCGCCCGCACATGGCGGCCTCTACTAAGACATCGTTCGTGTTCGTGATACGCGCGCTAGTAAAATAATGAAATGATATGCAAACAGCGTTTTTAACTAAACATGCGAGTTTTGCGTTAACTACGTCATTTAATGCATCTTGAATGTGGTCGAAATAGTTTAGCATGCGAGGTTCATTTATATAAGCGTAAAAGCAAATAATAAACAAAGCTCGAAAGAAAGAAATGGAAAGCGTACAAGCTACACGGGCGGAAATACAACCCGGATTTCACAATACGACATAAACGAAATAACGTAAAGATAAAAACGGACCCGTATGAAAGCTAGACCGCAAAATATGTAGATGGACCACCCCGCTTAAATACGTATTATGTCACGTATTAAGCGAAGGACGGAAATGTGAGATTGTGGCGTATTGCTAGCCTAGTCTTACATTCCGTAGTCTTGTCCCGACTTATCACGTAAAAGTGGTCAAAGTCGTTCTACGTGTCGTGATGTGTATAGTTTTGAAAAATAGGGAGGCCGGATGATGGTCTAAAGTCGATAAAGAACGGGGCTCGGAATATGCGTCTAAGCCCTCGGTATTGCGGGTTATGAGACCCACTCGATCGAGTCATTGACTGACTCGGTCGAGTGTGTCATTAGCGTGGCTACTGACCACTTTTGGGGGGGTTACTCGATCGAGTGCCCTATGGCACTCGGTCGAGTGCAGCATTAATGGGGCTACTGCCCAGTTTTTGGGGTGCAACTCGATCGAGTGGCCTATGGCACTCGGTCGAGTGCCCCCTGTACGAGCATGCTTTTGCTCGGTTTTATGACTTGAAATCGATGATCGGCCGAGTCAAATATAAATATCGCACGATTTGTATTCGACTCGGCCTCCGGTGTTATAATCGTGTATGAACGATTATAATACCGTCACCGGAGTTTTTATGAAAACGTTTGTGCTAGATTACGAAACTTTGAATTAGTAACGAGATGTATCCCTCTACGTCACGACATCGAAACTAACCCTTTCGAGTTATGTGATGTCGGTATTCGTGTCAACGGGTCTCGTACCAATTATGGAAAGGGAATTGAATTCGTTCAACTACGACCGATCACGGTCGCGTCATGCCCTTGAGTACATTGGGGCGGGGCTCCTCGAAAGGGCTCCACCTCCGTCGTTGCTCGTAAAGGGATTAGACGGACCAATAGTGATCATCGTAGTCCAACGTTTTAAAACCGGTTTTAGTATTAATATATATACACGGTATTAATAACATTAGTAAAAAAAGATAAAATAAAAAAGATAAAAAAAATAAAGATGAAAAATGTAAAGAAGTTAGTGTTAGTGTTAGTGTTACTACGATGCAATAATGCAAAAATGTACATAAAACGATATAGAGAAGAGATAGAAAAAGGGTTTAGGACACCCTCAACATACATGCTAGTATAGACCTCGGAAATGGACTCGTAAAATAGCGGCAAGGCTTGGGAGTATCGAGGATGTATGCGAGTTATGGTGTGTATGGATGTGTATGTGTATTACGTCGGTTTTTCGAGGGACGAAGGACTCGGTCTTTGTGTGTATTGCTTAGGATTTCTAAGGCTTTGATGTGTGATGAAGTAGGGTTGAAGTGGGGTGAAATGTGGCTGAAATTGTGGGGTAAAAGTGAGTGTCAAAAGTCTTCCCAAAAGGTCTCCAAAAAGGTTCCTCAAATGCATGGGAAAGAGTCGGTATTTATAGGCAGCCCCGACCCCGGGTCACTCGACCGAGTGGCGCGGGTGTACTCGGTCGAGTGCCCTCGTGAATGTATCTGGACGGGTTTGAAGAGGCTCCACTCGATCGAGTGGCCAATCCACTCGACCGAGTGGATCAATTAGACCGGGCTATTTTGGGCATGATTGCCCTTGATTTATGTTTAATTGATTATGTTTGATTTGGATTGATTTGTGAATGGATTTGGCTGATTTTGAACTTGGCGCAAATCTCGAGAATGCACTTGGCTGATTTCTGAGACGGTTTCGTCTTTGACCGGGTTTTGACCCGGTCGCTAAAAGACGGGAATTATTTTTGGTGCCGGTTCTGACCCAAATTAGTCTTGTTTGACTCGGAACGACCCACTGGGCCTGAATTTGAGGTCTGTTTTGTGAGATTTTACTCCGCTAAAAATCCATGTCGGATATTATTGATTCCGAGCCCAAATCCGAGTATACCAAGTCACGTTTGCGTCCGATCATCATCGGGTGTTTTTCGGAGACTACCATAGACACGTGGCAGTCAAAATGCGGGTGTCTACAGAGCCCCCACTCTGACTGAGGCTTGGACAAGGCGAAAGTCAGAGTAGCTACCAAGCCCGTTAAGACCTGGTAGACTTCCGGTCGGGTCGTTTATAGTCCGGTAGACTCGCGTGAAGGGCTCGCCAGCCATAAGTAAAGGGTCATACCTGTCCTGATGATGATGGCTGTGCGGGGAGTCGGACTCGTAGCATGAGTTCTGGGCGCGCCTGTGTGGGCCCATCCCGTATTATTTTGGGACGATGCCGCCTTGGGCGTTCCGCTGGGAAAATAAAGGAGCTGCACGGGCTTGTTTCTGAAGCCTTGGGTCGCATTTGAGCTGATGATGATGCTCCGTGGGGAGTAAAGCCTGCCTCTTTTGGGGAGTAGGTGTACCCGTATGCCGACACATCGCACTTTGGATATAGCACACGGGGGAAAGCTGACTCCGTTGGGGAAATTAAATGGTTTCGCGGAGACTTGCCTTTTGAAGTCTGGGGTGTACCTGTATGCTGACACATAACAATTTGTATGTAACATGTAGGTAAAATGCTGACTCTCGCTGGGGAGGAAAAAAGAATTGAAAATTTTTGGAAAGACAAAAATTTTGACGCGAAGAAATTTTAGAAAATATTAGGAAAGCTCGGGACAGCTTGATTCCTATTCTGGGTTCAGGTTTGAAATCAGGCCTGCGCGCGCATAGGGCCCAGCTGGATGAGGAGGCAGCAGCAGTTAGGTTTCTGTTAGGTTTCTCCATTATAAATATGGGAGATTCCTACTTCAGTTCCTGCATCACAACCCAAATTCTCCTTCTCCTTTCTCAAAATCTTGTAGACTTTTAAGAAAGCTAAAAAAAAAATTCCTATCATGGGCATCGATCACTTGACTGCCATGCTTCTCGCCTGGTCCCAATACTTTCGGGACGAGGAGAAGGTTAGGCTAACCCAAATGGGAATAGTCAATCTGTTCCCCTTCCAACGGCTAATAGTGGATTCGCATTTTCTGGATGCCTGTCTGTCGTTTTGGGACACCACCCATCACGTGTTTGCATTCCCGAGGGGCGAGATGTGCCCCTTGCCCGAGGAGATTTCTGCTATTGGTGGTTGGAGCTTTTCTGCCCAGCCAGCTATCCCTCCGTTCTACCCGGATCCAAGGAGGCGGTTGAGGGAATTTTTGGGTCTGTCTCATGCTGAGACAAATCGGATGGTGCAGGGGGATAATGTCTCCCTATTCGACCTAGCTGATAAGTTTATGAACCCTCGAGATGTAAGGGCTACCCCTGCTCATAGGCGTAGGGCATTTGCCTTTTGCATGCTGCATTGTTACGTATTCGAAGGGTTGATGGATCTTGACTCATGCATGGGTCAAATCAGGCTGATCGGAGTGGTTGACCAGATGGAGACTGGTCATAGCCCTGCTTGGCTAGCCACGGGGGAAATCATTATGGGGCTGGATGCTCGACGGCTTGACCCAACTCGGCGGCTGATGGGAAGCACCCGTATCCTTCAAGTATGTAAATTGAAAAAAATTTCTTCTCTTTTTTTTTTTACGTTTCACACGTATTTTCTGGTCTTCGTAAGTCACTCGATCGAGTGGACCTGTCACTCGATCGAGTGACACTTTTGTCGTGCTACTGCCTGTTTTTGACAGGCTTACTCGATCGAGTCAGATGTTGCACTCGATCGAGTGGCGCTCGAACCTGACTACTGCTTGTTTTTTACAAGCTTACTCGATCGAGTCAGATTTTGTACTCGATCGAGTGGGCTGTAGTGAATTGCTCCGTTGCTTATGAAGTTTTGTATATGCCTTTCAGATATGGTTGTCGGAACGACTGTCAATCATAGAGACCCCTCCGAGCATTTCCAGTTATAGGAGTAGTCAAATCAGCTCTAGGAGGCGGAAGATAAGCTCGAGTCACCAGATAAACCGAGCTTACTGGGATGAAGAGCTGGCATTCCATGGGGGTCCTTTGATCAGGTGGACCGTTGCTTGGTGGTTTCTTTCGAAGCTAACTGGATTGGCCAAGAGGGACCAAGCCCGATATCTGACGATTTTGTCCCTAGACTGGACGGTTCATATTTACCCGGACCGCCTCCTAAGGCAGTTCGGTTCATCTCAGCGCATCCCTGAGAGGGAAGCCATTATTAGCGTCCCGCTCCAGTTGACGGACGCTATGTGCGACACTTGGTTGCAACGATGGTTCACTCGTCCCACATGGACGATACCTAGCCCTTGCCAATCCGCTTGGGTATCGCGGGCTTACCAGAAGTGGACCACTGAAGAGTCTGAGGAAGCTCGAAAGGCCTTAAAAGTTGACGAGGCCATCGAATTGGTGCAGCGTGAGTCGGCGAAGGATAACAGAGAGCTCTTCGCCGGGGAAGACATTCCTGGAGCTAAAGTCCGGGAAGAATCGGGTCACAAGTCACATACTAGGACTCGATCTAGAGAAGTCGGTTCTAGCAGTACTCAGGGGCAGACCGACTTGGAACGACGACTTGGGCCGAGGTTGGCAGTCCGGGACCGACTTGGTCCGCGTGACCGGCTCCCTGAACCGGTCAGGGCTCGACTTGGGCCCATTGATATGACAGGGGAGTCGGGCTCAAGCACTCGGGCCCGAGCTAGAGAGGTTCCCTTAGTAATTCGGGAACGCTCCCCTCCACGTCGTCGCCAGTGGACGACTAAGGATGCTAAGGACAAGGGGAAGGGCAAGATGCCCTAAATGCCGAGTCCTTAGATTTATTATTATTTAAGTATTATTATTATTTTTATTGTGTGCCCTTTTTTGTTTTTGTTGTTTTTTTTATTCCTGCACTTTGTAATTTCCCGAGTTTATCGGGATATATATTTTTTGAATTAATAAAAGAGATTTATTATTAAACCGTTCCTGTCTTTTCTTGATTGCATTGGTTTTACCCTTTTGAGGGGTTGCCTACGTATCCGCGATTAGCAGAATCAAACCAAACGTAGTTCAGGCATAGGAAATTTGCAATCTCGAATTACACCAAGACTATTGGTTCAAGATGTTTATGACAGTAGAATAGGTAATTCTAGCTCATTGACTTGCTTTTTGTAAAAAATGATTTTGATAAAATTTGCTAATGCCATTGAGAAATGGCTAAGGGTAGTAACGCTTCAGCTGGTCCAGGTTGGTTGGGTTGACAAACTCGTTCCCGTCCAGGTCCGTCAGCATCACTGCTCCCCCTGATAGGATTTTCTTCACCAGGTATGGCCCAGCCCAATTGGGTTTGAATTTTCCCCTTGGGTCAACCGGTAGTAGGGCTCGAATAGACTTAAGGACTAGATCGCCCTCCTTGATGTGTCTGGGCCTTACTCTCTTGTTGAAGGCCCGTTGGATCCTCTTCTGGTAGATTTGGATATTATTGAGGGCACGAGACCGTCGTTCATCTAATAGAACCAATGAGTCATATCGTGCTCGTACCCAGTCAGCTTCGGGTACTTGGCTTTCTAGCAGAATTCTGAGGGACGGTACTTCTAACTCGACGGGCTGGACAGCTTCCATCCCATAGGTTAGGTAATATGGCGTTGCCCCGGTTGCGGTGCGAATTGACGTCCGGTACCCCCATAGGGCAAAAGGTATTTTGTCGGGCCAGTCCCGGTAATTATCGGCCATCTTTTTGAGTATGGTGACAATTGTTTTATTAGCCGCCTCCACTGCTCCATTCGTTTGGGGACGGTAGGGCGAGGACGTGTGCCTTTGAATTTTATATTTAGTCAGCAGGGCCGCAGTCTCGGCTTGAAAATGAGTCCCGTGATCACTGATGAATTCATGCGGGATTCCATACCGACATATTATCTTGTTTTGGATAAATTTGGCGACATGCTTAGCATTGAGAATGCGATATGATTCAGCTTCGACCCATTTGGTGAAGTAGTCGATAGCTACCAAAAATGAAGCAATGCCCACCGATACCCGAGGGATTTATTTTCCCGATTATGTCGATACCCCATGTTGAGAATGGCCAGGGTGACGTCATGGTATAGAGTAGCGATGACGGCATATGTTGCACATTGCCAAAGATTTGACAGTTATGACAATGTTTGACGTATAGTTGACAGTCGGCCTCCATTGTATTCCAGTAATAACCGAGCCTCATGATCTTTCGGACCAACATGTGGGCATTCATATGTGGGCCGTTTTCACCGTCATGTACTTCGGTCATAACCTTTTCGGCCTTGTATTTGTCAACACAAAGGAGAAGAGCCCCTTGTGCCGTCTTTTTGTACAGTTGTCCGTCATCAGTGCGGATGAACTGGGTGGCTAGCCTTCGTAAGGCTTTCTTGGCTCGACCTTCCGTCCCGGGAGGATACTCTCCGTTTGTCAGGTACTTCAACACGGCTTGGTACCACGGGTTGGGATCGGTTAACTCAATGTCTTCGATGTCGCAGATGTATGCTGGCTCGGACCGTCTTTCGACGCAAATCGGCATACTAGTCACGTGGTCGGGAATATTTAGTAAAGATGCCAATTTTGAGAGTGCATCTGCGAACTGATTTTCTTCCCGGGGCAGATGTATGTATTCTACCTTTTGGAATTGTTTCTCGAGATCCCGTACTCGTGCCTGGTAGGCCATGAGATTAGCATTTCGAGTTTTCCATTTTTGAAGTGCCTGGTTAATGACCAAGGATGAATCACCATGTACCCGGAGATTTGTGATCCCCAGATTGGCGGCGGCTTGTAGCCCGTAAATGCATGCTTCGTACTCTGCTGCATTATTAGTAACATCAAAGTCCAGTTTGATGGAGACGGGAGTATGTTCCCCTTTTGGTGAAATTAGGAGGATCCCGACTCCGAACCCTCGAAAATTAGATGCACCATCGAAGTATAAATCCCAAGTTTCAGTATCAGTATGGAAAATATCTTCGTCTGGGAAGGACCAAGTGTCGGTGTGTCCTTCCTCGGTTATCGGGCTATCGGCGAGAAATTCAGCTACTACTCGACCCTTAATAGCCTTTAACGGCACAAATTTTAGGTCGAATTCTGCCAACATTAAGGTCCATCTAGAAATTCGGCCATTGAGGATTGGTTTTTCGAAGAGGTATTTGATCGGGTCCATCTTGGATAGCACATGGACCTCGTAACTGAGCATATAATGTCGGAGTTTCTTGGTGGCCCAGACTAGAGCCAAACACGTCCTTTCGAGCATGGTATATTTGCACTCATACTCTAAAAACTTTTTGCTGATGTAGTAAATGGCTCTTTCTTCGGAGTCAACTGTCTGAGCCAGCATAGCCCCCATGGCTGTCTCGGTCGTTGTTAGGTATAACGACAGAGGCAAACCGGGTTGAGGTGGCATCAAAACTGGCGGAGCAGACAGAATTTCCTTGATTTTGTCGAAAGCGGTTTGGCACTTGTCATCCCATAGCACCCGTTCTCCTATTTTCAGTTTCTTGAAAATTGGTTCACATACCATGGTTAGCTTGGAAATGAATCGACTAATGTACTGGACTTTCCCGAGAAATCCCCTTATTTCTTTTTCGGTTTTAGGAGCTTGCATCTCGGTAATGGCTTTGATTTTAGCTGGGTCGACTTCGATACCTCGTTGGCTAACGATATGACCCAGTAATTTGCCTGACGTTACTCCAAAACTGCATTTCTGAGGGTTTAGCCTCATGTTGTATTTGCGCAGTCGGGTGAAGAATTTTCTTAGAGAAGCGATGTGACCGTCCCGTTCTTTGGATTTGACGATCATGTCGTCTACGTAGACCTCTACCTCTTTATGCATCATGTCGTGTAGTAAAGTGGTAGCGGTCCTTTGGTATGTGGCCCCGGCATTAATGAGACCAAATGGCATGACGGTGTAGCAGTAAGTACCCCAAGGTGTAGTGAAGGTAGTCTTACTCATGTCTTCTTCCGCCATCTTGATTTGATTATACCCGGCATACCCGTCCATGAATGACAGAAGGGCATGATCGGCCGTGTTATCCACCAGTATGTCGATGTGTGGTAACGGAAAATCATCCTTCGGGCTTGCTTTGTTAAGATCCCGAAAGTCTACGCATACCCGCACCTTACCGTCCTTTTTAGGAACCGGCACGATGTTTGCAACCCAGTCCGGATATTCGGACACTTGTATGAAGCCGGCTTTGAATTGTTTGTCGACTTCTTCCTTTACTTTGAGGGACCACTCGGGCCTCATCCGACGGAGCTTTTGTTTGACCGGTTTGCACCCATCTTTGATAGGTATGTGGTGCTCGGCTATTTCCCGGTCTATCCCCGGCATGTCCTTGTAGGACCATGCGAAGACATCTTTGAACTCTTGGAGGAGGTTTATGAATTGTTGCTTCTCCTCAGGGTTTAAGGATAACCCTATCTTAAGTATCCGAGGCTCTAAGGTTGTTCCCACGTTTATGGATTCAGTCTCTTCGATTACCGGATTCCGGGATTCCCTTTGCTCGAGTTGCTCGATCAGATGTGGAGGCAAGGGTACCTGTTCGTCGGATTTCTCAATGTCATAGCATAAATTATTTTTGAAAATGGGATTTAAAAGAGACAAGTCGTAAGCAGAACGGTTGTTATTATTGATTGAAAATTTGGAAAACAGCTCAAAGAGAGCAGCCATCTGATCATTGGTCAGAGGCGGAATTGGCAAGGCACTCGGGACAGACCCCGAAGTGCCAGCAGCAGGAATGATAGAAGGGAGAGGGGTTACAGGAGTGACTCTAGCACCGACTTCCCTAGACTCGACCTCAGACTCTGACTCAGACTCCGACTCAGACTCGGACTCAGACTCAGGCATATCTCCCTTTCCGGTGACCAGCTTGTAGATCTTTCCTTGACTGTCAGTCCACTTGACAGTCTTCCTCCAGGCCCTTTTTCCCGTCTCGGAACCAACATCCGAGATCAGCTTGGTCGGGTCAAACCTGTTGCTGCGGAGAATCAGGTTGACCAGGTCTTCTTTTGGGGTCGGGGCTATGGTGTCTTCCCCGAAGAGCAGCCCTAGCGCGGGCTCAGCATCATTGGCTTCATCAGACTGGATGAGGGCGAACACATCATCCGGGATGTAGTTGCAATCTCGGGCCAAGTGGGTCCCGAGGTGCGTAGCATTGGGTTGGTATAGCCCAACCTGGACAGCCCCGAATACGGGTGTGACAAAGTAGTCAGACAACCGTGGGCTGTAAGGGCTCAAGTAGGTACCCTTCATAATGTTGCAGGCCTTCTCGATTCCTGCTCGGACAACGTTGTCCGGAGTGATGGCATAGCCAAGGCCGAAGTGAGAGTCTTCGTCCTTAAGGACCTCGATGATCTTCCCAGCTGGAAGGTCAGGTCGAGAGGTAGCCCCCGGAAGGTACCCTAGGTTTTGGAGCATTGTGTCAATGCTTGTGGTGAAGTAAGGTCGGAAAAGGTACTCTTCCTCAATCATCCCCACAAAGTCGAACCCCCAGAGGTCCGTGCGGCCCGTGGCGTTACAGCTAGCCACGGTCATTGGGGTTGCCTCTAAGGTAATAACATTGTCGAGTAGAGGCATCTTGATCTTGCGGTGGAGGGTGGAGGATACAGCTTTCACCGCGTGAATCCACGGCCTTCCTAAGAGTAGGTTGAATGAGGAGGTGACATCAATCACCTGGAATTCAAGCTCCTTTTCTACTGGGCCCGTGATAATGGTCAGTTTTATGGCCCTAGCTACCGACTTTGGGCTCCCATCAAAGGCTTGGATGGTTTGAGCAGTCGGGATATAGTCGGCCTCGGTAATGCCGAGGGCTTTGGCGGTCCTTAGAGGAAGGACATTCACGGCCGACCCGTCATCAACTAGGGTCATCGGGAGGTACTTCCCCCGGCAAATCACCGTGATGTAAAGGGCTAGGTTGTGGGAGGTCCCGAATGGCGGTAGATCGGCTTCAGAAAATGTGATCATTGGGCCTCCTACTTTGGCCTTACCCTTTAGGTGGGGTAGGACCGTGGCTACCATTTCAGCGGGGGTAGCCAGAGAGTCGATCTTGACTTGATCGAGAGCCTTTGTAAGTGCTTCTCGGTGTTCTTGAGAGCTAACAAGGAGTTGCCATATAGTGAGGTCAACTCGGGTTCTCTTCAATTGCTTCACGACGGCCGTTTCAGCGGTCGGCTCTTCAGGGGCGACTTCCATCCCGAGTGGATCGGTGATGGTTGTCGGGATAGGAGTGTCCCTAGTGCTTGTGGCTAAATAGGGACGACCAAGGTTGTTGCTGGCTAAGACTCGAGTTTTGACTTCTCGAATCTGTTCAGGGGTGATGGGAACGGCTTCCCCTTTGGCGAGGTAGATATCATCCTCGTCATCGAACCAGATCCCGTCCACTTGCGGGATAAAGCGGGAGATAAGGTGAGAGCAATCGATCACCTCCCCGGCAAAGATGGCATGGGAGCTGAAAGGGTTCTCCTTGTTGCTGGGCTTATCTCCGGGTAGCGGGATTTTTCCGCTTTCAATTAAGTCCTGGATCAAGTGTTTCAGCTTCCAACACTTCTCGGTATCGTGCCCATTGCCTCGGTGGTATTGGCAATAGGCCTGAGCATTGTAGTTCTTGGAGCGTCGCTCGACCGGAACTTCAGGAGTTGGGCCTATCGGTTGGATTAGGCCTTTTGAGGATAGCCTTTGTAAGGCATAAGTATAGGTAGTACCTATATCAGTGAAGACCCGAGGTGGGGTGTTCTTCTTGGACGGGGCATCTAGTAGATTAACCGCGTCGAAAATGCTGCGGGTTGCAGCTTGAGGTTTGGTTGTGGAGGAAGAAGCCCCTTGGTAACCCTTAGCAGCGGCCTTGGTGAGGCCTTCTAGTCTCAAGTCATCTTCGATCCTCATACCCATTTCAGTGAGGGTGGTGAAGTTGGGTATGACAGCATATCGGAGGTGAACCCGGTAGGATGGGAGGAGGTTCTTAACAAAGGCCTCCACTAGAGTCTTCTCACTGGGCTTGTCGACCAGTTTCACGCTCTCGGCCCTCCAGCGTTGAAGGTATTTAGTAAAACCCTCTTTCGGCTCTTGGGCCATAACCTCCAGAGATCGCATTGTGGTTTGGATCTCGGTGTTGTCAGCATAGTTCCGAGCGAACTCGGTGGCCACATCATCCCAGGTAGGGAACTTCTTCGGGTCTAGTCTGTAGTACCAGGCCCGTGGGTGTTTCTCGAGAGATGCGGCAAAAAGGTTTTTGAACATGGATGAGTCCACTCCCTTGATGGCCATGAATTCCTTGAAGGCCCGCACATGTAGTAACGGGTCCTCAGTTCCTTCGAACATGGGCAGACCTGTGAGGTTCAGGTTTGCGGGCAGCTTGTCACTCACCGTGGAGTACTCTCGGCTATTCTCCCGGTGGATATTGTTACTCCCAGTCAAATGGACTTGTTCTTCTAGCCGGCGCACTGCGCTGACCAGTTCAGTTATGGGCCCAGTAGTCCCGACATTAGGGGTCCCTTGCTCCACCGTAGCTAGGCGAGCAACGATGGCCACTTGGCCAGCCCTCATTTCGGTCAGTTGGGCCTCGATGTCGGTTTGCTTTGCGACCATGGCGTCCAAAGCGGTTTGCAGACTGTTCAAAGTAGCCATTCTTCGAGCGTGTCTGGTTGCCGGTGGCCTGTCTGTAAGAACACCGCGTAATCAGAAACCGAACCCAGTCTTGGAATCAAAGGAAACAGCACATCCCGAGTGACCCAAAAAAGAAAGGACTAAGCGGACAAGACTCGAGAAAGACATCTAGACGGATGACTCGTGGGTGGTATAACTTCCTTAGGATTTCGGTTTTGTGGGCCTAATCCTGTTCGAAGGAAGGTCCACGTGAGATTACTCCCCAGACTTTTGACTCGAGTGTATGGACGGACCTTCCTTTGTAGGGGTATGCCCTACGCGGGTTGGTCGTGCCTTGACAGATAAGGCGGACTTGGGAAAAGGGGGGAAACTCGTGATATAAGATCGACGGAGTTTCGACGCTATAAACCTTCTACGTACTATGCAAAGACCCGACACACGGATAGACGGTAGGTCCTATAATAAGGAAGGTTTATTTTAGGAAAGTTGAAAGTTGAAGTTCGAATGCAAAATGAACGAATTTCCGAAAGTTTTGAAAACTGAAAACGGAATTTCGAAAACCGAGATTAGAATTTTGAAAAGGAAAATTCCGAAAATCAAGGTGATGGGGGTGGAAATTCGAGAATTGAAACGGACAGCATGCCGACTACAGAAAGGATGTTTTGAGTCAAATCGTTGATCCTAAATTTCGGCGGCATTCCGAGTTTTGAAAATTGGGTATTTTGAAAAGGATGAGTCCCAAAATGGGCAGCATTTCGGGTTTTTCGAAAGGTGGGTATTTTTGGAAAGATGCATTTTTGAAATGACGGTTTTTGAAAAATGACACGGAAACCAAGTAGCACGTAGTCAAACAAGCATTATAACGACGCTTATGTATGCTTTACGCTAAGTCTCGGTCGGTCAAAATAGGGTCTATACCAACAACGATGGCTTTCTCATGTGATGGACGGACTCCCTAAGCCGAGTTGGTCTTAGGACATGCCGCAAAACCGAGACGAGTTCCACCATCGATGTCTTTAGCGCACCCATGTAGGAATGCACCGTGGTATAGTGGGACGTCGGTCACAAGTAACCGGCCCGGGCAAATTTGGGTTATGCATGAATCATTAAACTAATGCGCGCACACTAATATTCGAACGATTTCTCTTCGAGTCTCACCCTAGGAACCCCGATGACATGTGGTACATCAGGTGTCCCCAGCGGAGTCGCCAAATTGTGGACATGACGTAGGTCCACCCCGACGCGGCGACGCGCGGGTTTGGGTAGGCGAATGAATCTCGTGGTGAGATTGTTCTCGGGTTCGAAATTTAAGTCAAAATGGAGTCGCCACCGAATTTTGTGGTTATTCGGAACCATACGAGCCCACTCTATGTCGTTATGGGCTATACACAAAGTAAGCCCACTCCGATTTCAGAGTTCATTGGGCTCGTCCCTTTGCATTGCGATACCGATACCATCTACACCGGTATCGTGTAAAGAATGACTCTCGTTCGCCAAGGGTTTCGGACATCCGGAAACCAAAGGTTCTGAGTAAGGGGTGAGGGTACGTGTTGGGAAGCCCACTAAGGACACCCAACCCCGCCCGCACATGGCGGCCTCTACTAAGACATCGTTCGTGTTCGTGATACGCGCGCTAGTAAAATAATGAAATGATATGCAAACAGCGTTTTTAACTAAACATGCGAGTTTTGCGTTAACTACGTCATTTAATGCATCTTGAATGTGGTCGAAATAGTTTAGCATGCGAGGTTCATTTATATAAGCGTAAAAGCAAATAATAAACAAAGCTCGAAAGAAAGAAATGGAAAGCGTACAAGCTACACGGGCGGAAATACAACCCGGATTTCACAATACGACATAAACGAAATAACGTAAAGATAAAAACGGACCCGTATGAAAGCTAGACCGCAAAATATGTAGATGGACCACCCCGCTTAAATACGTATTATGTCACGTATTAAGCGAAGGACGGAAATGTGAGATTGTGGCGTATTGCTAGCCTAGTCTTACATTCCGTAGTCTTGTCCCGACTTATCACGTAAAAGTGGTCAAAGTCGTTCTACGTGTCGTGATGTGTATAGTTTTGAAAAATAGGGAGGCCGGATGATGGTCTAAAGTCGATAAAGAACGGGGCTCGGAATATGCGTCTAAGCCCTCGGTATTGCGGGTTATGAGACCCACTCGATCGAGTCATTGACTGACTCGGTCGAGTGTGTCATTAGCGTGGCTACTGACCACTTTTGGGGGGGTTACTCGATCGAGTGCCCTATGGCACTCGGTCGAGTGCAGCATTAATGGGGCTACTGCCCAGTTTTTGGGGTGCAACTCGATCGAGTGGCCTATGGCACTCGGTCGAGTGCCCCCTGTACGAGCATGCTTTTGCTCGGTTTTATGACTTGAAATCGATGATCGGCCGAGTCAAATATAAATATCGCACGATTTGTATTCGACTCGGCCTCCGGTGTTATAATCGTGTATGAACGATTATAATACCGTCACCGGAGTTTTTATAAAAACGTTTGTGCTAGATTACGAAACTTTGAATTAGTAACGAGATGTATCCCTCTACGTCACGACATCGAAACTAACCCTTTCGAGTTATGTGATGTCGGTATTCGTGTCAACGGGTCTCGTACCAATTATGGAAAGGGAATTGAATTCGTTCAACTACGACCGATCACGGTCGCGTCACGCCCTTGAGTACATTGGGGCGGGGCTCCTCGAAAGGGCTCCACCTCCGTCGTTGCTCGTAAAGGGATTAGACGGACCAATAGTGATCATCGTAGTCCAACGTTTTAAAACCGGTTTTAGTATTAATATATATACACGGTATTAATAACATTAGTAAAAAAAGATAAAATAAAAAAGATAAAAAAAATAAAGATGAAAAATGTAAAGAAGTTAGTGTTAGTGTTAGTGTTACTACGATGCAATAATGCAAAAATGTACATAAAACGATATAGAGAAGAGATAGAAAAAGGGTTTAGGACACCCTCAACATACATGCTAGTATAGACCTCGGAAATGGACTCGTAAAATAGCGGCAAGGCTTGGGAGTATCGAGGATGTATGCGAGTTATGGTGTGTATGGATGTGTATGTGTATTACGTCGGTTTTTCGAGGGACGAAGGACTCGGTCTTTGTGTGTATTGCTTAGGATTTCTAAGGCTTTGATGTGTGATGAAGTAGGGTTGAAGTGGGGTGAAATGTGGCTGAAATTGTGGGGTAAAAGTGAGTGTCAAAAGTCTTCCCAAAAGGTCTCCAAAAAGGTTCCTCAAATGCATGGGAAAGAGTCGGTATTTATAGGCAGCCCCGACCCCGGGTCACTCGACCGAGTGGCGCGGGTGTACTCGGTCGAGTGCCCTCGTGAATGTATCTGGACGGGTTTGAAGAGGCTCCACTCGATCGAGTGGCCAATCCACTCGACCGAGTGGATCAATTAGACCGGGCTATTTTGGGCATGTTTGCCCTTGATTTATGTTTAATTGATTATGTTTGATTTGGATTGATTTGTGAATGGATTTGGCTGATTTTGAACTTGGCGCAAATCTCGAGAATGCACTTGGCTGATTTCTGAGACGGTTTCGTCTTTGACCGGGTTTTGACCCGGTCGCTAAAAGACGGGAATTATTTTTGGTGCCGGTTCTGACCCAAATTAGTCTTGTTTGACTCGGAACGACCCACTGGGCCTGAATTTGAGGTCTGTTTTGTGAGATTTTACTCCGCTAAAAATCCATGTCGGATATTATTGATTCCGAGCCCAAATCCGAGTATACCAAGTCACGTTTGCGTCCGATCATCATCGGGTGTTTTTCGGAGACTACCATAGACACGTGGCAGTCAAAATGCGGGTGTCTACAGGTATAATCTCTTTTCCTTTCTCTTAATCTTTGTTCTTTAATCAAGTTTGAATCTTTATTATTTTTTGTTCTTGTTCTTGTTAGTTTGATTGAGTTTGTTTAGGTATGTTTGTTTCTTATGATGATTCCTCTTGTTCTTGTTAGTTGTAGTTTGATTATGTTAGAGTAGTGTTCTTGCTAGGGTTAGTAGGGTGATTAGGGTGTTAATTGGGTGATTAAGGGTTTGTTGGAGATGTTGGTGGAAGATTTGGGTTTCCTCTTGGTTGATGCATATCACATGTTTGTTGGAATGCTTGAATGACATGTAGTTGCGAATGCTTGTTTTTCTTGCTTTTCTCTTGTGGGTGATAGTTTGCTTGTGGGTTCGGTTCCCTCACTAAGTAGCGAGAGCCCGGTGAGGATGACCCCTAGGTCGGTCTAAGTTGCGACCGCCCGGATTCGACCTAGGCCACCATAGCGCGCTAGAACCCCGTTTGTCATGTGTGTCGCCGAAATGGGTTCCATGTGGAACCTCTAGGTGAGTCTAAGTTAGATTACCTAGATTACCCTACTACCTCCTTCACTCTAACTCCTCCTTGACCATTTCGTTACCCCTTTGACCCCGACCTAATCCTAGCCCGTTTCCTTTGATTGTTTTCTTGCTTTAGACCTAGCTTAGTCCTAGTCTCCCCCTCCTTAGATTAGCTCGTCTCGAACATAGTCCTAGACCGTAGCATACCTTAGTCCGACCTCCCGTCCCTGTGGATTCGACCCGACTTGCCCTAGCTACCCTAGTTAGGTTCGTTGGTTTTTATTTGGTGGCGGGATCCACGGCAAATCCCTCCCATCACTACGCATAACTAACAAGGACTGAGGGCAATTCCCCCAACCTTGTATATAAAACGCAAAAATCCTCCCTACCTGTCTAGAAGCAGGCAGGGGGCAGGTCCCCTGGACTCCAACCAGAGGCCAGAATCAGGCCAGGCTACGCACAACTAACAAGGACTGGGGGCAATTCCCCCAACCTTGGATCAGGCCGTACCCTAAGGAAGGAAAAAAGCAGACCGAAACAAGAAAAAACATTCCATAGCAGATCCATGGAGAGTAAAATGTTTTCACGAAAAACAACAAGGAAAAGATCCGAAGAAACTAAAATATTACAGACGGCTGGCCATAGCAAGGCTCAGCACAAAGAACAGAGTTATTTCAAGAAAATCTAAACATTATGAGCATCCTGGCTTGGGCCAGCAGCCGCCTCAGGAGGTTATGCCGCCCGAGCCTCGTTTTTGGCAGAGTAAAGATTTCGGAAGGCCTCTTCGTCAAATACAGGGAACATCTCCCCAATCACCTCCATCACCAGCTCCAGGGAAGAGTTGGCCCCGCTCACAGAACTTGCGTCCACCGCAGCTTCGGTCTCCTCCACGAGGGCATCCTTTTCCTTCTTCCATTCACTCTTTGCCTGCTCGAGGATTGAATCAGCTTTGGACAGACGTTCCTCCAAATCAGCTGTCTTCCTTTTAAGGTGCTCCATCTCAGCCAGAGAAAGGGTAGCTCGCTCCATCGTCAGGCGACTCTCCTTCAGCTCAGCCTCAAACTTGGATGCTTCCCTCACGGCCTTCTCCCCTTGAAGCTTCCACTGGCCTGCCTGATTCTTCGCCTCCTCTAGCTCGCTCTCCTGCTTCGCCAGCTTATCTTTCAAATTATTTATCAAAGCTATATCCCTTTCCACCATAGCCAGACGGTCAGGAGGGGGAGCCCCGGGTGTAACAGTCAGCTCTTCATCGCTCAGGCGGCTAAGAGCCACCAGCTCAGCAGATACTAGCAATACGTTGGAGGTACGCTGGATATATTGAATTACTTGGTGGGAAGTTGAAGTTACAGACTTAGTAAGACGGTCGGCCAAAACGGCGCCAGAATCGGAGAGCAGGCCCGACACGTCTACACTGTCGCCGACAGTATAGTGAAACTCCGTATTTTCCTCCGGAAAAAGGGTGCTCGGAATGTCACGAGCAGGGCGTTTTGCCTCAGGAGTATCAACATCAGCCTCCAAGTCCACCACAGGAGTAGTCCCTGAGGGCTCCCTATCCCTCTTCCTTCTCAGCTCCTGGGGAACACTCTCCCCAGTCCCCTCGGAATTCGCGGGACGCGATCCCTGGGAAATACGAGTTCCAGCTGGAGAGTCACCTTGCCTACATCCAGGAGAAGGAGTGGCCCCTGAGGTAACCTCAGCCTCCCCATCCTGAATATTGGGGGAGGGACTCGCCGGCTTTGCCGACGGCAGTCGTGGGGGAAGAGGGAGCCTCCGGCCAGCAGAGAGATCCTTTACGAGCCTCATTAAACTTTTTTCCCCTTTCTTGAAATTTGAAGGAAGGGAAGGACGCTTCAAAAAAATGACAAATTCTTCGCTCAAACCTAGCCTCTTAACCTGCTTCCTTGTCCAACTACGAGAAGCGGAATCTGCAGGAAAAAAGGGCAGTCATCTAAAAAAGCAAAGAAATGAAAGTCTCAGGGAAATGGCGCCGGCGAAAGCCCCCTAAAACTACCTTCGAGGCTGGGGATCAGGCCCAATGGGAGAAAGTATTCGTCTGTGGCTATGAGCTCCGCGTGAGGGAGCCAGAAAGCAGGGCCACAAATGCCTGATTTATCCACAACAATCTCGAACTTCTTGACTAGTATCTCTTCTTTCTCACTCAGCTTTACCTCCAGGGCCTTCCCTCCGACGCCTGGATGATACTCTTCGCGAGTCTCCATGCGGGTATGAACAATATTCCTAAAGTGCCTAGGAATCCGCCACCCGGAAGCACTATGTACATACAAGAAATTGTTCTTCCAGTCTTTCAGGCTACTTGAAGATGGCCAGACTAGAGCATATTTTTTCTGTCTCTGGAGGGACCAGTACCCAGGGGAACCATCTCCCCCTGACGAAGACACCATTTGCAGCCCAACCATAAAGCGAAGGGCGTCAATATAAGGCCCCTCACCATGAAAAAGGCAAGTCCAGGTATAGGCTATCAGGGACCTGATAGCTGAAGCAGTCAGTTGGGCTATGGCCACATTCATCCTCCTGAAGGTCTCCTCCAGGAAAGGGTGAAGAGGGAATCGCAGGCCGAATTCCAGGCTTTTATGATAAAGAGCCACACAACCTTCAGGGGGGCAGCATACTGTGTCTCTCTCTCCTGGAACTATGACTGTATATCCCTCCCCGAAATTATAAAACTTCTCAATCTCCCCAGCAGCATTACTTTCTAAAATTAGGTCTCGATTCTTCCCTTCGGGGCAGGTTTTCAAAGGGACCAAGTACTTTTTCTTGTCCAGATAATAGGTTCTCCCTTTCTCCCTGGGAATAAGGGGGTCGGCAATCGTGGAGGAGTCCACCTCCAGTGCCTCGTCGTCAGAATCAACAACGTCGAAGGGAGCAGGTTCGGGGGATTCAGCACCTCCCCCTCTTTCAAGGCGGTCCTCCTCACTGGGCCCAACCCCAGAAGAGGAGGCAAGGTCACACCTACTCCCGTCTCTACCCTCAGTCCTCTCAGGCAGTGGACCGAAAGAGAAAGCACGAACGCGAGACATGTTGGTTTATGAAGAAAAAGTATTGAGGAAAAGGAAAAAAAGGCAAGGATTTAAAGAGAAATTCTAACCTAGAACGATGGTCGTCGCCGGAAAATGCGATAGTGGGAGCAGCAAAGATAGTTTGGGAGTATGAAAGGGGATTCAAATTTCGAAAAATGCGAAAGAAGGAAATAAAGGAGGAGAAGGGGCTTATATAAAGCCCAGGAAGCCAAAAGGGCCACCTCTCTGACAATACATCCCCAACAAACTGCCCCACGTGTCGTGCTTCGAACACGAGCCACTCACCCCTTCCCAAGAAGGGCCTCGAAAAAATAAAAAATGTCAGAGGGATAGTCACCTAACGACGTCATCCCCACATCAAAAAAAAGAAAGGCACAACAAACAAAAAGTAACAAAGCCGCTCGGATTTTTCATTAACTTTGAAGGAAAATGGACAAGTTACATGTCATACTTAGCAAAGAAAGAAAATACAAAAGGAGCCTGGATTTCCGGCTCAACACGCCTGCACCCTGCAAGCAGACCTAGTCATCATCTATGTCCGGAGAGTAGTCCCCAGGGCTGCCCTGGTCTCCTATGTCAGATCCCCAATCCCAGTAAGAGGAATCCTTGAAGGAATCGTCAGGGAGTCCGCCCTCATCTCTGTCACTCGAGCAGCCCAGACCCTCACTGTCTCCAGAGTTCCGGCGGCTGACGTCCCAGTTCCTGCCATAGGGAACCGTCTGGAAGTCGTCGCGAGTGCAGCAGCCCGTTTTCTTAACTGGAGAGGAAGGGCCTGATCCCAGAGAAGAGTCTGCGTCAGAACAGTCGGGGTCGAACTGTTCAGGGTGCAACCATGGGAAACACTCATGGCAACCCCGATCGAAACACCCTCCTCCTTGAAGGCAGCGATTGAACCTGGGAGCAGCAGGGGGCGAATATCTTCTAGGGCGCTTGCCTGCTCTAATAGGCGCCTTCTGGACGTTCCGGCGGGGATGTGGCCGTGGACGTCGGCTGCGGCGAAGGGCCCGAAAAGCCGCCCGGGCATACCTTAGCCTCCAGAATCCCTTAAAGAGGAAGGTAACAGTGCGAACTCCATGGCGAGTAACAGATTTCTTGATCCAAGCCATGATTCAACAAAGAAAGGTGGAAGAATTGGGGATGAATTATCGAAATGGCAAAGAGAGCCAGAATTTATACAAGGGAAATGAAGCATTAAATGGCATCCCAACCATCCTGGCGGGGAATGCCACCAATCGTGAAGCCATCACACTACCCGAAAATCCACCAAGCATGAGGAGTAATCATTGCTAAAAGACCTCTCAACTCTTTGCATACCCAATGCAATTAACGCTTCTTTCCTCGGGAAAGTACAAACGCATTAAATGCAGCAGTGAATCCAAAACTCCCTCCATCTGAGCAAAAGTCGCCAGCCGGAGGGAAGCCTTGCTCCCCCCAGCTTGCGAGGGCCAATTGATGAGGGTCGGCAGCCTGCTCTAGGCCGCCTGCTAAGCAGGCCCCCAGAAGACCCAACCCAAGGAGCTCGGGAACCAACCCGGCAGACAATCGGAGTAAAATCACTAAAAAGAGAACCCACTGAGGACAAATTCGGACGACCGCTTGCCCGGCAGGGCGATGCGGCCTGCTCAACCCAGCCTTCACATAACCCCTATCCGCCTGTCCTCTGGGGGAAATCCCCGCAGGCAGGGCAGGGACCACCAAGAGGCCCCCTCGTCATTTCGCCTAAGGTAAATGAGAATGGGTGGATGAGGTGAAGCCACTTGTCACACCCTCATCCACCCATCCTCCTTCTACTTCCCTCTCTTGTGGGAAGGTATAAATACTCTTCCATTCCCCACAAGAAAGGGGTTGGATTTTCTCTCTCTAGACTCTCACTCTAAAAACGCCATCTAGCTCCTCACGAGCTAGGTTCATTAAGGCATTCACGGACTGACTTAGGCATCGGAGAAGGTTTCCTCGGACAATCTCCGAGGCCCTGTGAGTTCTGTGTGCAGGGAGCAGGCCCATTCCGCCGGGAAGGTTCGATTAGTGGAGTAAGAGGAAGGAGAGGTTGGCAAGATTGTCCGATCATCATTCAAAGCAACATTGAATATCATAGACCCGAATTCCAAGTCGGGTTAATTGATTCCAATGTAGGAACAATAGCATTATATCAAAATAGTGAAAATATTAGTTCATACTAATACCACATTTTTATTAAACGATATAGATTTATAAAACTAATACTTTCGGCATTAACGATATTAATTATTAAAGTAAGAACATTTGAGTTTATGAAATTATTGAAATATCGTACAAGTGTATAAAATGATTAAAAATGTCTTAAACATTTTAATAATACTAATCAGGGTGTTTTCAAAATTTACAAAGCAAAAATTCCCTAATTATTATTAGTTACGACAATACGATTACAAAAAGGATTTTACGGCAAATGTCAAATTAAATCTTTTAACGTCTTTTATTTAATTAAACCATTGAATACATTAAGAGTATGTTAAGGGATGATTTAACTCACAAAGTTTCAGATTTAAATACTTTCAAAATGGCTGGAAAAATAATTCTTTTGGGTAAGATGAAGAATTTTAACGATAAATCATAATTTGTCCAAAAATCAATACTTATTAATTAAAGACTTTAATAAATAGTACAAAAATTACGTAAAATAGTTAAAATATATTTATGGACATTCTGTCCAGAAAAGAAAGTTTTCCAGAATCCTAAAACTCGGTTTTTAAAGCGTTTTCTCATTAATCGTCCAATCTCGACAATAACGATTAACAAAAATAGTAATTACAAAACGATTTAAGTATTAATATCCAAAAATTATTATTAAACCCAAAAATCATGATTTTCCAGAATCTACCATTTTTCCAGATTTCCAAAAAAAATCCAGATTTAATAAATCCCGTCAAAACCGTCTTTAAAACCCGTTTTCACAATTAACGATTCCACTAATAAAACTTATCGTTCCGAACATTTATTAAGGCACTAAAAATCATAAAATTACATTTTAATATGAAATCATCAGAATCACATTTTTTTT
Organism: Agrostemma githago; assembly: GCA_958450325.1. Lineage (NCBI taxonomy): Eukaryota > Viridiplantae > Streptophyta > Magnoliopsida > Caryophyllales > Caryophyllaceae > Agrostemma > Agrostemma githago. Next base: position 57,748,494 of record OY288241.1, read on the forward strand.
CCAGATTTAATCATAGGACCAGAAATTGAGAATTTAAACGACAAACACGGTTTTAACGATAAACGATGATTTAAAGTGATTAATTAATTCATCCACTTAACAATTCCGAAAAATTATGAAAAACTTCAGAAAATTCTATTTCATCAGAAAGTTTCACCATGTCAAAAATCAGATTAAAATAAAATGTTTAAGTACTAGAACTAAAAATCGGCTTTTAATCATTTTTGTCCGTAAACGGTAATAATTCAATAATTGATAACTAAAATATCAGAAAAATACTAAATTATTAGAAATCATCAAAAACAACATTTTTCCAGAATATAACCATATATTACATGTTTAGGCCGAATATTACGATTTTACAAATTAATATGATGATTTAATCGTTAATCATGTAAAAGCGATGAAAATACCGAAACATGCAAATTTTCAAATTTTAAAAATTTTCCAGATTTTATGACATACATATATTGCCAAAATAAAACATAAAAATATATACATGCAAATACTCAATTAAAATCAAGAAATACCGAGTAACATCGACGTTACCTCAGTCCAAATACAAATCAATAATATATTCGTCGGCCTCGGGATCGACCACAAATCCTACAATATATAAAAATCATGGCAGAAAAATACCATGAGAAAACTAATAAAAACAAGGTAAATAATGATCGAAAACAACATCGATTATTACCTTAACGAAGAGATCAGAAAGAGGATTATTTTGACGATAAAAATGATGCGATCAAGCCTCAAATTAAACAAAAGTCAGCCTAGGAGAGGAGAGGAGAGGAGTGTCACGGCCAGAAATGAAGAGGAAAAGAATTTTTTTTCTTATGTTAAAAGTGAATAAAAGATGTAAGAAAATGGATGCTTTTGTTAAGAATGAATAACATTAAAATTTAGATGAAAACTAGGTGAAATGTGTGAGGAAACCAGCCAAAAGAATGAATGTGAGGGAGAATGAAAAGTTTGAGTAATAAAGCATGGAATAAATGGAAGAAAATAATCTTACGTTTACGGTTTAACGTGATAAAATGAAACGTATAAATAATATGTAGTAAAATTGTGACAAGAAGCTTTTTCGGTCCAAAATGTGAGGAAATGGTCTCAAATAATTTATAAGTTGATAAAAAGAAGAATCGTAAAATAGTTAACGACATTTCAAAGCAATTCGAGTAAACCTCGCGTTGGAAAATAATTATTTACGAAACTTCGTAACAAAATCATTAAAGGCTAAATTTTCGTAAATAAAAATATTTATTAGTCTAAAATATTATATAAATGTATTTAAACATTTTTAGGAAAAGGAATAACTTAAATCCGAGCTTAAAAACGTTAATTCGTAGAGAAATAGAATTCCTCGCGGAAAATAAATAGTTTACGAGGAAAATCAAATAAATGGATTTAAAAGAATTAATTTTTTTTTAAAATATAAATAAATATCATTAAACTCAAAAATGAAAATAGAGCTTGGAAAAAGATGAAATGCAAGGCCGAAATGTGACAGAGTTATGACAAAGTCATAACGGTAAAGACAAAAACGCTAAGAAAAAAAATAGCGGGTGTTACAGTAATCCTCGATTGGCCTGGTAGCTACTCTGACTTTCGCCTTGTCCAAGCCTCAGTCTGAGTGAAGGCTCTGTAGACACCAGCATTTTGTCTGCTAGTGTCTATGGCAGTTCCCGACAAAACACCCGATGATGATAAGACGTGAACGTGACTTAATACGCTCGAATACGGACTCGGAATTAAAAGTATCTGACGTGGGCATTTAGCGGAGTGCAAATCTCTCAAAACCGACATCAAATCCAAGCCCAGTGGATCGTTTCCAATAAAATGAGACTAATTTGGGCCAAAACCGACACCGAAAATAAAACCGTCTGTTAGTGACCGGGTCAAAACCCGGTCAAAGACGAATCCGACGCAAAAATCAGCTACGTTCGCTTCTAGAAGCTAGCCTCAACTACCAAATCTAATTTAAAAAAGTCAACAAATCTTTCCTAAAAAGCCTCCAACCGGTTTAACCCACTCGATCGAGTGGTTCAGGCCCACTCGATCGAGTAAGCCTATGAACCGGGCAAACCGTTCCTGAACCGGGCACTCGGTCGAGTGCACTTACACCACTAAGTCGAGTAACCCTAAACCGGGGCATTCTCTATATATACTCCCCCATACTCATTCATTTACCATCTTCTAACTTTATCATTAAATTTTACACAACACTTACACACAACCCTAAGCAACATCTTTTTCACCCATTCAACATTATACATTTCACACAACATTCATCGTTCTACACATCTTCAACCTTCAAACCTTCATCACCCTTGAGTTCTAGGCACTCATACACATACACACACACATATAATCAAATTCGAGATCAAAACTCGTCAAAGACCCGAGAGCAACCTTTCCCTAACCAATCACACCATAACTCCTCCTACATTCTAGACACTCCCGCGCACACGCCGCTACTTTACAAGTTCGTTTCCGAGATTAAGCATGTAGGTTGAGGGTGTAATTCAAATCCCGACATCTCTTTCTCCTTTATCTCTTCTTTTCGATTATATATATATATATGTATATACTATTATTATTATTATTATTATTATTATTATTATTATTGTAACACCCCGTATTTTATAATAATATTTATTCGGAAAGTTATTTATTTAAAATAATTATTTTCGAGTTTTATAATAATATGCATTTTGTATTTTATTACCTCCATTGTCCGTTTTAAATAAATGTCTCGTTTTGACTCACTTTTAATGGGTTAAAATGTCCGTACACAATTTGACTATTTTACTATAATATGTACTTAACCTATATTGCTTCTTCAAGCGTTTTATTATGATCCAACCCAATATTTAGTTGGATGATCCATTGTAAGAGATAATGGACCCAAAGCCCATTTGTTAAGTCTCTTATAAAAAGAAGTTAACCTAGCAGGCAACTACGTCATTTTCATTTTTTTTTGTGCTTTTGTTTTGCCGCGCGCCTTCCTCCTCCCTTCTTCTCTTTTATTTTTCATTTTCTCCATTTAACTCCATTGTTATGCATCTATCTTTCTTTCAAATGCATACATAAATTATATTTTCATAATCTTGGCTCTTTCCTCTACAATATATTCATCTCCAATTATTTTATGGGACTCATTTTTATGAACATTTAGACCTACCTTTAGGGTCCCTAATTAAAGAAAAAAATATCATTCTTTTGGTCATTTTGGAAGGGGATTTGTGTCATACGATTTTTATCACATGGGTTTTGGTTTGTTTCATCAAAGTTGATTTATGGGGATGATGACACGTGTTGAAGACGAGGTTTTGTTTGTCGCGTTCTTCATGGTGCTTCTTATTAATGTTTATCATTAATCCCCAAAAGGTATCTAGATGTGATTTTTTTCGTGTTTATGCATCTTGAATGTGTTGTGTGATTTTAATGATTTGTAACATGATTTAATTGATTTGTGTCGTGTCTTTATTCCTGATTCAAAGAGTCTAATTAATTAGTATGTTAATTGAATGATTTATTATCATCGGTAGATCTATAATTGTCGTTTGCGCTTATATTAGAACTGTTAGATCTAATCCGTTGTAACATGTAAAATTTGTACGTGAGCCGCTTAGCCTCTCTGTTTGGATATGTTAGGGTTGTTTCATCGATGCTTTTAGGGTTTCAAATCCTAGGTTCAATGATGACTCAACCTACCATCACCCGATGTTGAGGTTAGGGTTGAGGTTAATCAAACCTTGATTGAAGATCATGTAACTTTATTGGAAAGTTACTATACAACATCACTTAAGGTTAAGGTAACTTCAATGCGGGGTTATAGTCTCGTTGAGGTTCAATTTATGTGACTCCACGAGGTTATGATCAAGTTTAATATAACCTTAGTTGAGGTTTACGTAACTTTATTGTAAAGTTACTGTACAACTTCACATGAGGATAATGTAACCTTCTTGCGTGTTATAATCCCACGGAGGTTAGTGTAACCTCACGAGGTTGTAACAAGGTTAATGTAACCTTACTTGAAGTCAAGTAACATCAATGGGAAGTTACGATACCCTTCACTTGAGGAATACGTAACACCGTTACGAAGCTATAATCTCACTGAGGTTAAGGTAACCTCACAAGGTTATAGTCGAGGTTAATGTAATTTTAACTTGAAGTTGACGTTATAGTGGTTATACTATGACACCACCTTCGAGTTGACGTTATATACATAACTTCACTTTAGTAGACAAGGTTAATGTGGCCTTACCTTGACCTTGAATACTAATACACGTTAGATGTTCAGGGTTATAGTCCGTTAGACCTTAACCCTATCACAATTTGAAGGTTATAGGCGGTTGTGCTATAACTTCATTATGTTATCGTTGTTTGATTAATTCTATAATCGTTCCTTTAGAACAATCAGTTACATTGTTCTATGTTTGAGTAGTGATGTTTATCGCGAACGATTAATACTTGGTATAGTCAGTTACACTATCTAGGGCTTGATTTTCCCTGGTATAGTTAGTGACACTTTATTCAGTCTGATTACTACATAGTGCAGTCAGTTACACTGTACTACGTAGGAGTCGTGAGGTTGCTCACGGAGTTGGCAGTCAGTTACACTGTGCAACGTACATGATGGTTAGTGATATAGATGACGGTAGTATCAGTTACATATTATTGGAATGAACCAATACTGCTCGTAAGAGGTTTAATTGGTCTATGTTTGGTGGGTCCAGATTCGTCAGTTACACGTTCTGGATTCCCGTGTGTCGTTCGACGTACAGTTACTGCGTCGAGAGTTCTGGCCAGGTCTTAGACATATAGTCGTCAGTTACACGCTATACATAGTACCGTGGAGTATCAGTTACATACTTCACAAAACGGAGGGTCAGTTACACGCTCCGTGTCAGAGGGTCAGTTACACACTCTGACTAGTTAGAGTATCAGTTACATACTCTAGCCGGTGTTCATTCTATATCTTATACGTCTTTGTATGAAGTTTGTGGTTACTTACTCCGACGTGTATGGATGGATGCGTAGTATCTATCTCGATCGTAATGATTAATTATGGGTTGCAATAATTATGTGATCGTGTCTAACAACATGTTGGTCATGTGTATTGATATCTTCACATGTCGTTTAAATATGTTATCTTTCATTATTATTGCTATTCATGTTCAACATGTTATAAACTTGACTGGGAGAACATCTAGTTGCTCCCCACTGACTTTGGACCCCCCTTTCAGGTCTTTCGAGATGCTGTTGAATGTGATGATGTTGGGGAAGACCTGTGGAGAGAGACCTTTATTTAAGTTTATTTTGATTTTCATTTTGAACACTTTTGACAAATGTATTAGTTGAATGTCGAGATAGTGGCGATCCGGATTCGGTCAGGTGTTTCCGCCACCTTTGACCCTATATTTCATACTATTTATATTATTATATGTTTTTAAAAATCCGGGTTGTTACAGTTGGTATCAGAGCGAACACGCTCCCAACTCTCGCTTAGTAATAAAGAATAACTTGACTTAGTAATTGACTGAGAGTAAATGGGGTAGAAACAATTAAGGATTTATCTATTTATGCCTTAGTGTTTCATATCGTTATTAATTGTATTACAAGTATTGATCATGTACTTGCTTCTGTATGTTTTAATGTTTCGTCTCGTTATTAATTGTGTTACATGTGTTGTTCATGTTTTAATTGTTTATGCCTGAATGGTTATCTTTAATAATTGTATTAAGTGCATGGTTCGCGTAAAGACTTTTTCAAGCATGCTTTGTTGATTTAAATCACGGTTATTTTTGGAAAAATCTCTCTTTATGTTACATACACATCGTACTTTTGGTTATATGTTTGTCAAAACTCATAATCCTTGATAACTCGAACTTTACTCTTCTCGTACTATTATTCTTTTGGATCACTTGGTGGTGTTGTCTCTTCTTAAGGTAACTTTGAGAGTTTTCCTGTTGTGATTCAGTCTTGGGTTAATAAGTTAGAATTGATTGTATTTGGAGATTCAAGTATGAAAGAAAAGAGCAATTATTATCAAGAGTTTGATCGCGAAGAAGTCTAATTTGGGATTAAAGGTTGTGAGATGATGTTTCCTTTGGGATTTGATTGAGATGAAGTTTACTTTGGGAATAGAGGTTGTTAGACGATGTTTATTTTGGGATTATGAGTGTTATGTCCTTTTATTTTTGAGGAAATCCGTATTGATGATATTGGGTGTTTGTGTATGGTGTAAGATGTAAGATGTACGACTATGGTTTCTGGATTTTTCAAGGAGTGAGACACATGATGAATAGATATATTTTATGGTATATTATTCGGGTGTATCGCGACTGTAATCCCCTAGAAATTCTAATGCAATACAGTGGCGGAAACAATTTAGAAATGAGATTATAACACACTGTAACTATGTCTTGATTAAATAAAAACGGTAAGTCAATACATAAGCCATAAAATAAAAAATGGCTACAAAATAAAAATATAATAAAATCCATAAAATGGGTTTTAACAATCCATAATACAGTGATCTTATTAAAACAAGCAGGATCCACAACTGTTCGCTAGCCCACCTGAAGGGAAACACATATACTTGCCATGTTAAAAAAACATAACAGCCACAATCAGTGGGGAGCAACGTCAACGTTCTCCCAGCCGTATAACAGGATTTTAAAACTATAATTACTATTATAGAAATATAGTAAAAACGGAAAATAGTCAAAAGTATAATAAAAATAAGCTTTCAGTGAAGAATTTCACGTATCGAAACAATATAAGAAAAAAATGAGTTTTTCGGAGAAAACAGAAAACATTTGCCAACCTGCGAACCAAATTATACCGATAATTATAAAATATTCAAAATGGTGTTATGGATAGGATTAGTGTAGACGGCTAGACTTTCACTAGGAGAATACTAAAACTAGTTTCGAGAACTTAGTTCAAACAAATCAAACCTCGATCTCTAACTAGGCTACTCAACCATAATAGGACGGCGACTTATAAATGCGTGGCCCTAGTTTAAGATGATATGTACACCCCTCCCGAGCACCATAAATACTCAGTTCAACCCGACGGCGTCTTACACTCGAGGCACGAGTCTAAGAAAATATACACACACACTTCCGAACACCATATATGATCGGTTCAACAACCAGCGTGCCCCATAAAGACACACCAGCCTTATAGTTGATGGCAAAAACGTAAACTCCATAATATATTACTCCAACCTCACACTTGTCCTTATTCCATAACTCCAAAACAAAGACATTATCGATATTGAAAAGATATAATCATTAAAATAATAAGAGAACAAAAGGAGTAAAGGATCACTTTCTAAAAGAGGAAACTTTCTATTTTAGGAAACTTCTATTTTTCGAAACTTTACTAAAAATAGCATCATATCAAAATATCGAAAATATTAATTTATACTAATACAACATTTTTAGTAAACAATATAGATTTATAAAACTAATACATTCGGCCGTAACGATATTAATTATCAAAGTGAGAGCATTTAGGTTTATGAAATTATTAAAATATCTTCCAAGTGTTTATAAAGTGAATAAAAATGTCTTAAACATTTTAATACTACTAATCAGGGTATTTTCAAAGTTTATAAAATTAAAATTCCCTAATTATTAATAGTTTCGACAAAACGAACATAAATAGGATTTTCCGGCAAATGCCAAATTAAATACTTTAACGTCTTTTATTTAATTAAACCAATGAACATATTTAGAGTATGTTAAAGGATGATTTAATTCTTAAAGTTTCAGATTTAAATATTTTCAAAATTGCTGGAAAAAATAATTCTTTTAGATAAGACGAGGCATTTTAACGACAAATCGTAATTTTGTCCAAAAACCATTACTGTTAATTAAAGACTTTAATAAATAGTAAAAAAATTACGTAAAATAGCAAAAATATATTTTTGGACATTCTGTCCAGAAAAGAAAATTTTCCAGAATTCTTAAACTCGGTTTTTAAAGGGGTTTTCTCGTTAATCGTCTAATCTCGACAATAACGTTTAATAAAAATAGTAATTACAAAACGATTTAAGTATTAATATCCAAAAATTATTATTAAACTTAAAAATCACGATTTTCCAGAATCTACCATTTTTTCAGATTTCCAAAAACTCCAGATTTTATAAATCCCGTTAAAACCGTCTTTAAAACCCGTTTTCACAATTAACGATTTCATTAATAAAACTTATCGTTCCTAACATTTTCTTAAAGCACTAAAAATCATAAAATTACATTTTATTATGAAATCATCAGGATCACATTTTTTTTCCAGATTTAAACAACAGACCAGAAATCGAGAATTTAAACGACAAACACGGTTTTAACGATAAACAATGATTTAAAGTGATTAATTAATTAATCAACTTAACAATTCCGAAATATTATGAAAAAATTCAGGAAATTATATTTCATCAGAAAGTTTCACCATGTCAAAAATAAAATTAAAATAAAATGTTTAAGTGTTAGAACTAAAAATAGGCTTTTAATCGGTTTTGTCCGTAAACGGTAATAATTCAATAATCGATAACTAAAATATCAGTAAAATACTAAATTATTAAAAATCGTCAAAAACATCATTTTTACAGAATATAAACATATATTAAATGTTTAGGTCGAATATTACGATTTTACAAATTAATATGACGATTTAATCGTTAATCTCGTAAAAGTGATAAAAATACCGAAACATACAAATTTTCAACTTTTAAAAATTTTCCAGATTATATGACATATATATATCATCAAAAACAAAAATATAAAAATATACATCCAGTTACACAAATAAAATCATGCAATACCGAGTAACATCGACGTTACCTCTAACCCAAATCCGAGTTGATTATAAATTCGTCGGCTTCGGGATCCACCAAGAATCCTAATTCACATGACATACATGGTACAAAAATACCATGAGAAAACTAAAAGAATCAAGGTAAATAACGATCGGAAATAACATCGATTATTACCTTAACGAAGGGAAAAGAAAATCGATAATTTAGAAGATGAAAATACGACGATCAAAGCTTGATTATGGATGACAATGGCTGCTGAAAATGGGCAGGAACACCAGCCAAAAAGAGGGAGAAAGAAGAGGTTTTTTGTTAAAATAAAATTGATGTAAAAATGAGTAAGAAATATATGAAAGAATGGTGGATGAATGAAGCATTAAAATTGATAAAAACAATGTGAATGTAGTCTTAAAATTTCAGCCAAAATGAATGTGATGGTAGCATGAAAAGTTTGTAATTTAAGCATGTAAATCAATTAAAGAGAAAAATATCTTTTTACTTAAAGTTTAAACATAAAGTGTTATGTAAATAAAAGTTGTAATCAAATGTTTTACTACATGGTGTCATGGTCCAAAAAGGTCTCTTTTTAGTTGTAGGTTGATAAAAATAAGGATCATAAAATTATTAAAAGCATTTCAAAGCAATTCGAGTAAACCGCGCGTTCGAAAATAATTATTTACGAAATTTCGTAGTAAAATCATTAAAGGCTAAATTTTCGTAAATAAAATATTTCTTAGCTGAAAATATTATATAAATATGTCTAGACATTTGTAGGAAAAGGAATAGCTTAAATCAGAGTTTAAAAACGTTAATTCGTAGAGAAGTAGAATTCCTCGCAGAAAGATAATTAGTTTACGAAGAAAATCAAATAAATAGATTTAAAAGAATTAAACTCTTTAAAATTAAAATTAAAATCATCAAACTCAAAAATTATTATAGAGCTTATTAAAATGATGAAATATGAGGCCGAAAAAATGACAGAGTTAAGACGGAGTACTAACGGAAAGAATAAAAATGCTTAGAAAAAATAGCGGGTGTTACAGCGACTTATGCCTGTAATTAATAGAATTATTGAATTCTGTCTTAAGGAAATAAGTTATTTAAGGATTAAGAATACTGGATGATACAAAATTGAATGTTATTGTGGATTTAAGATTAAAAGATGTGAACTTTGGGAACTATGCTTGTCTTTAATGATAATATCATATTCGAGGAGTAAGAGACGTTAATGGCGATCGGAGTGTGATGAAGGGAATTTATGATTTATCTATTGAGAAGTTATTTAATGATCATACCTTTTAAGGACCGAGTGAAAGAGAGTAATATGAGTTATGAACTTATGACGTATTAATGTTTAGATCTTGATTTCGTAAACTACCATATTGAAGATGGAGATAATGAATCGTGGTATTTGTCTTTTTAAGGATGTAGAGGATTCTATGGTTTTATTCATTATATAAAGATTAGATGAAGGTATTGGGATTTTGATAAGTGTAGTTTGTAGTGCCTAATTTGCTGTGTTTTGGTCTCATTTCCTTGCGGAATCGCTCCTTGGGAGCGGTTCATGGGCTACTTATGCTTCCTCTAGCTCGTTTCAGGTTCCCGAGACCATTCGTGAAGAGTTGGAGCGATTCCGGCTCAATACATACACTTTTCGGAGCCAACGAAGCGGAGGAACGATCACTCGATGCCTTGGATTCGACCCCGAGACCCTGGGACCCGATCCCGATCCTCCGAGACCCGATCCCGAGTCCCAAGAATCGATGAGAAGTCCATGTGAAGCAAGAGGGAACCTTAAAGATCATATTGGAGGCATACAAGACTCATCCCCGACGGGTATGGCCTCATCCCGTCCGGGATGAAGTGCACAAAAGACACCTCTCCTGTTTTAAGTCCGTCCCGGTCGGGACCAGACCTTCCCGGTCGGGACCGGTGTGCTGTAGCCGGAACTCCTCTTTTCTTCCTCCTTCATTCTTGTAACCCTATAAATACTTCCCTCTTGTATTGTTTATGCATCTTATCATACCCTAGACTCTTTTAAGCCTCTCTACAAGATATAAACCCTAGATTTAGTTCTCCTCTCATTAGTTTTAATCTTCCTTTAATCTTTAGTTAATCTTAGTTAATTAGTCTTGTAATTAAGAAGATTCTTGAAGACTCATCCAAGATTGACAACCTTGTGGGTTTTATTTGGGTTTCTTATTAATTCAAGTTCTCATCTTTTTCATCCTATTGTAGTGGGTATAATTTCTCTTCCCTTAATCTTTGTTTTATCATCAAGTTTTAATCATTGATTATTGTTTATTGTTCTTGATTGTTCATAATGAATGTTTTGATGTTTATGATGTTGTTTTCTCTTTTCATTGTTGTAGTTAGTTTGAATATGTGTGAGTAATCTTCTTGTGGGTTAGTAGAGGGATTAAGGGTAGATTATGGGTGATTAGGGTTTGATTAGGGGTAAAGAGTGAATCTTTGTTGTTAGTCACATATTGGGCACTCTATGTGTTTGTTGATATGCTTGTGTGAGTAGTAGTGGTCATGCTTCCCATGCTTGTACTCATCTTATCATTGTTTGTCTAGTATGTGATCATGTTGAGGATAGTCGTAGTCACGAGAGTGCGGACTAGGGTCTACGTAGCGAGAGCCCGGACCCACCTTGACATCGGTCTACGTAGCGAGAACCCGGACCGACTCTAGCACTAGGAGACACCCATACCCACGATCAACCCGATTACCCTACTATTCTTATGAACCCGACCTAACCCACTTCCTTCCATATTTGATTTCAACTTCTTGTTTAGTCATCGTTTATTCTAGTTTACTTGTTATTTCAATCATTAGCATTGTTTAGCATTGTTTTAGCCTAGTTCATCATTAATCTAGTCCTTACCTCTTCTCCATCATAGTTTTCCATTTATCGCTTCTTTGTGTTTGTTTGTGTGACCTAGTCTTGTTTGTGAGTGGACTTAGTCTAGACTCTACCAAACCGTCTCCGTGGACACGACCCGACTTACCCTAACTACCGTTAGGTTAGTTGGTTATATTATTTGATCGGTAGGATAGACGGCGAATCCCACCATCAATTTGGCGCCGTTGCCGGGGACGGTGCATTGTTTAGACTTAGTTTGCTTATAACTAGACTTAGTTACCCTTCTTTGTGCTCTTCTATCTTCTCTTGTGAATATTCTCTAGATTTTTCTTGTTTCATTAGTTTTATTTCTCCCTCTTTTCTCTTTGTCTTTCGATTGTGCTTGTTTATTGTCGTTACCTAGTGCCCATAAAGCACTAGGTGTTCTCACGTTTGTTCTAGTGTGTAATGTATGCCTAGGCGGGGAGGTGACTTCTTTCTCTTTAATCCAGAGCCGGAAAGACTTTTTCGAGCCTTTCGCCAACGGACGATTAACCGGGTTAGGATCTCTCAACCAAGCGCAAGCAATACTCATCAAGAGCAAGCTCAAGGAAACGATTTTGAGGAAGCATCTCGAGAGACGGCCGAAGGGAATTTCACCAATCCCTTTGGATATTCTAGTCCTAGTTCCCCCTCTACATTTACTTCAACTCTGTCTTCACCACCATCTCCCTTACATCCAATAATGCCGAACTTTTCGTCTCACTCCACATTTACGAAAGATGTCTTGCCGGGACCGAATGCTCTACCGGCCGCTTATGCCGGAAATTTTATGGCCAAGACTCACTTTATCCAACTTGTGGAAAGGAATCAATTTAGTGGTATGCCCACCGAAGACCCGCACCAACACATGGAGACATTCTCCGATTATTGCGACGCTATCTCTCAACCCGGGGTTACACAAGATCAAATCCGATGGGTATTATTTCCATTCTCATTAATTGGAAAAGCGAAGCAATGGATCAAGAGTCTCGATAGGGCAACCATGGGCATCGACACTTGGAAGAAGCTTGCATTGGCGTTCTACCAAACATTCTACCCTCCGGAAAAGACTAATTTGCTTAGGGCCTCCATCACCGGTTTCCAACAACGGGATGAAGAGAGCCTTTATGAAGCTTGGGAGAGGTTTAAATCTTTGGTGAGATCGTGCCCCCACCATGGACTTTCACAATGGTTCTTAGTCCAACAATTTTGGAACGGTCTTTATGAGGACTCAAGAACTATACTCAACGACATGGGCTTCAATGGTAGGTTCACCGAGGTCGATGATGACCAAACATGGGCAAGAATCGAGGAAATGGCGGTTCATAATTCTCAATACTCAAGGCCTAGAAAGGCAATTCGAGGAGGTAGGCACGAGGTTGATGCTATTACTCAATTAAGCATTGACCTTGGAGCTCAATTGAAGACCCATATGGAGACCACTGACAAGAAGCTCCAAGGCCACGTCACTGAAGTTCAAAGCTTTAGTTCCTCCCATCAACACGCAATTCAAGAAGTGAATGCTTTGGGATTTGCACCTCCTTTGCCTTATTATGGGATGTGTGACACTTGTGGAGTCGTTGGTCATGGTCCTATGTATTGTCAAGGGAGTATTGAGCAAGTGAATGCCTTTCAAGAGTTCAAGCAAGGTGCTTCCTATTCCAATCAATACCAAGCTTCCAATCAAGTCCCTCAACAACAAGTTATGCAACCTCGTCCCTATGTTCCACCTCCCTTAAGGAACAACAATCAAGGTTATCAAGGTTATGTGGGTAATCCAAGACCCTTCAACAATTTCAAGCAAAATAACCAAGGTACCTTCCACAACAACAATCAAGGGTTCCAACATGGGAACTTCAATCAAGGGGGTTTCCAAGGAAACCAAAACCTCCATGGACAACAAAATTACAACCATGGCAATAATTAAGGCAATTCTCATGGGTTCCAAGGGAACCGTCAAAAACAAGCAACTCAAAGTCAACAACAACAAAGCAAGCCTAGGAGCCGATCTCCTACTCATGACTATGGCATTCCTCTAGCCATCACCGACACTCCGCATAATCCACAATCTCCACCTCGAGATTTCAACGTTCAAAAGACTATGGTGGATTTGCATAAAAATCAAATGGAGATGTCAAAAAACCAACAAGAGTTCTATGCTTTTATTCAAAGGGACAACATGGCGAGAGATGCTCATACGAAGATGTTTGAGACCCAAATAGCTCAACTTGCTTGGGTAGCTCTTCAAGGCAAAAGGGGCAATTACCTCCTCAAGGTGAAACATCGAAACTTGAGCATGTAAATGCTATTACCACGAGGAGAGGTACATCTTATAATCCTCCCCCACACCCTAATGAGCAAGAACCAACAAGAGAAGTTGTGCCTCCAATTCAAGAAGACCAAAGCTTGGGAACTCCTATAGAGGAGCAAGTCTTATGGGAGATTGAGAAACCCCAAGAAGACAAGCTTCTCCCACTTCAAGGAAAAGACAAGGGTAAAAGAAAAGTGTCATTTGAAGAGTCCACCCCTATTGAGCAAAACAAGATCCAAATCAAGTTGCCTTTCCCTACAAGGCAAATGAAGACCAAGATAGATTCTCAATATGAAAAGTTCCTTAACATTGTGAAGAAATTGGATGTTAGTGTCCCATGCACCGAGCTACTTACCCAAATCCCGACATATGGAAAATTTATGAAAGAAATCTTGGCTAGGAAGAGATCCATCGACAAGGAAGAGACCATTGCGTTCACAAGGGTGGTGAGCGAGCTCATTCAAGGTTCTACGCTTCCAAAGTTGAAGGATCCTGGTAGATTCTCGATCCCTTGCACCATAGGCCACTACAAGATCGAAAGAGCATTATGTGATTTGGGTGCGAGTGTGAGCATCATTCCTTATTCTATTTGTTGCCGACTTGGGATGAAGGAGCTTAAAACTACTTCCATTACACTCCAAATGGCCGATAGTTCATTCAACCGACCATTGGGGATGCTAGAGGATGTGCCGGTGAGAATCGGAAAGTTCTTCATTCTGGTCGATTTCATCGTGCTCAATATGCCGGAAGATGCTATCACTCCCATTATCCTTGGGCGCCCATTTCTACACACCGCCGATGCTATGATCGATGTGAAGAATGGTAGGATCACCTTCGAGCTAGGCGAAGAGAAGCTAGTGTTTGACCTTCAAGGCAACACTTCGCCTACAAATGATGAGTCTTGCAAAATGATCAAAGCCACAAAAGACATTGATCTAGGGGTTGAGTCGGGGCAAAGCTTGAAGAAGAATTTTTGTGAACTTGAGGATGATGACTCCGAGATTAAAGAGGATGAACGCCCATATCATGAGTTTGATGACAAGCTGAAAGGCAAGAAGGAAAATGAGCCTCCCTTGGGGCCACATGACGACCGGTGGACGTTTGGGTATATCCCGAAAGATCAAAAGTATAAGTTCAAGCCTTTGAACTTACAAGATCGGGACGCCCCGGGAACGTCAAGACAAGGTCATGAAGAGCCTTGGTATTTGGATGCTTATATTACTAGCTTGATTGAAGACTTTTCTAGGGCCTTCGACTTGTTTCTTCGTGCCCTTGATGGAGACGGAACTATTCATTGTTGTTGTTGAAAAAGATTGAAGAATGCACCATCCTTGGTTTGACGGAGTTCCACAAGAACCGTCTCCTTGTATATATCTCTTTCCCTTGTAGTTTGTTTGGGTTTGCAAATTTCTTGATTATTTGGATTATTGATGAGCGATGTGAGGGAGGGAATTTGATGTGCATTCGAGTTTATTGTGATAGGTGTGAAGTGAAAGTGTCTCCTAGGAAGGAAGGGTCAATGTTGGAGCTTGGATCGTGTGAAGGGGAGTCGGTTTTTGAAGCTTGGAACGAGCTTTTGGGAGCTATAGAGGGTTAGGAGACTCTTCCCGGCCAAGAAGAGGTCATCCCGCCCGGGATGGAAGGCCCATCTCGACCGGGAAGGATGTCATCTCGTCTGGGATG
This sequence comes from Agrostemma githago, assembly GCA_958450325.1. NCBI lineage: Eukaryota > Viridiplantae > Streptophyta > Magnoliopsida > Caryophyllales > Caryophyllaceae > Agrostemma > Agrostemma githago. The sequence continues at coordinate 57,764,211 of OY288241.1, forward strand.
AGTGTGACAAAAGATGGGTCTACTGACAGGTCATCCCGACCGGGACGAAGCCTTCCCGACCGGGACGAGCCGGTCATCCCGACCGGGATGGACCCCCTGTCCTCCTTTGGCCTTTTCCTCGTTGTTTGAGCCCACCCAACCACTTTATACCCCCTCCCAACCTCCCTACATGCCCTTACTCTCATTATATGACCCCTACACCTTGCATAAACATTTTCACCTCACTTTCACTTCACTTTAAACCGACTTTCACATCAAAACCCACCTCATTATACCTTTGTGCTCCAACCATGGTTCTGTATCGCGATTGGAGAGGAATAGCAACGACGACGACTAGCTACGTGCCGATTTGACTTGTGAGACGATGGAGCGAGTGAGTTGCTAACCGTATGGTACGGCAACTATCCTCTCTTTTCCGTTTTATTATAGCTTGTCTTCGTTTGTTTATTCCCTTTCCCTTATATCATTTGTGCCATGGTGGCCATCGGGGCCTTGGTATTGGTTGCTCCCGACTCTCGATGACGTGACTACATCGAGAGTCATTTCAAAATCCAAATTTTTCAAGATTTTCACACTTTAGGATTTAGTCGGATTCGGGCGAAATCCGGGCTAGGTGACTTGATTACACCTAGTCCTCCCCTCCCATTTCCTTTTATTTCTTTCTTTTTATTTCTTCCCCCATCCATATCTTTTCTTGTCTCGGCCCATGGTGACTTGACTACACCCCGGTCGGACACATTCTACCATTTTCTCCACTTTATTTTTGATTTTTAGCTTTATTTTCGTAGTTTCTTTTCTTTTCTTTTGTGCTCCCATGCACTACGGTCGAGCATGAGGACATTGCTCGACTTAAGTGTGGGGGAGCGATATTCTATCGTAGTTAGTTTTATTTTCGTAGTTTTTCGAAAAATCTTTAAAAAACCTAAAAATTTGAAATTTTTTCATAAAAATCAAAAAAATTTTCTTTTGTGTGTTTTGCTTTTATGTCGTTGTATCGTGTATTTGTTGTGTTGTGCGTTTTTTGCCTCCCTTTTTCCTTATAGGTTACTTGAATCACCGATAGCTTTGGAGAGCTTTCAAGACTTCCGGTAACATCTTTATCCTTTTTTCTTCTTTATCTCTTGTGAAGTTTGAAGGAGATTGTGATGTTGTGTGCTCGGGAGGAGCTTTGTAATGCTTGTGGTTGATTTGGTGACTTGTTTGGAAGCTCGGGGTGGTGTTTGTGTTGTTTGTTTTGTTTGTTTTTGTTTTGTGGCCTTTTATCTCTTTTTCTTTCGTTTTTCGTCGTGTCTTCGTTTTGTGTTGTGTTAGTGTGTCTTGTGTGTTTAAAAAGGTTTTCGAAAACCCGGTTTAGAGGCTAGTGTGCGAGTGTTTACTTTCCCTTCCTAGTAGTATAAATCATGTCTTGGACTTTACTCTAGTAGAATGACCCTAAATCAATGATTTCGTTGGTTTCTTACCTTGAGTCCACCTAGTCTACTAGGGATTTACTACGGGATTTGCATTTTGACCATTTTGACCACCCACGGTGTGAAAAGGCCTTGATTGCCGAGTCCCGTCCCTTAGGTGACCGTGTTTGAAATTGTTTGATTAGTCCAAGTTCTCCACCTTTTTGTGGGTTTGAAAGGGGATGCGCAACCCCGACATATCCATTACCCTACCTCCTACACATATCCACACAATAATTTGCAACTTGTTGATTTCTCTCTTTCTAAATTGTCAAGAAATGCCAAAAAGCCAAATCAAGCCAAAAGGGCAAAGAAAGGAAAAAGAAAGAAAAAGAAAGAAAGAAAAGAATGAAGAAAAAGAAAAGGCACAAAAGCTAAAAAGAAAATAGAAAAGAAGAAAAAGAAATGGCATGGCAAAACAAAGCAAAAATGCAAAAGAAGAAGAAAATGCCAAAAGAAAATTGTCTCACAAAAATAGAAACCTCACACCTCACAAAATAAGCCTTTTACCGACTATTACCGTGAAGAGCCTACCAAAGGACCGAGTCCCTAGGGAGGATGATAGCGGTAATGGTCGGTCTTCCCTCATTTTGCATATTTCCACCTTTTTACTTGGACTAGTTAGGCGGTTTTGGACATGGGACGACCCTCTTGGCTCATTGCTAAAGGGGGCGGGGTCTCACTTACCTACAGTGTCGACTAACACCGTGTTTCATCCTTTTTCCATCTCCCCGATCGTCCCGTAGTACGTTCTTAGAAGGTTTGGAGGAACCGAGGTAAGTTACCAACGTTTTTATTGCTTTGTCGTCATACTGTTAGGGTTTTGTCCATTTTTGGTTTGTATCGCTAGCTTGGGAACGTTGTCACTTGCCTTGAGTCCTAAACCGGTGATTCTTTCACCGCTTGTTTGAGGGAAGCGGTATTTCTTTTCTTTTGGGTGCAACCTTTTGTGTGTTTGTTTGTATGTTCGTTTGTTTATGTGTGTTTGTGTCCGGTTGCATCCACAGTTTTGTCACAAGACCCCACTTGCCTTGCGGAGTGCACTTTTCCTTCTAAGTGTACTCGCGTGAGTTGAAAGGGCGTAGGGTGCGCTAATACCCGCTCGGCTAGTTTAGTAGTTAGTTTGTGCTTACTCGAGGGCGAGTAAGGGTTAAGTGTGGGGGAGTTGATAAGTGTAGTTTGTAGTGCCTAATTTGCTGTGTTTTGGTCCCATTTCCTTGCGGAATCGCTCCTTGGGAGCGGTTCATGGGCTACTTATGCTTCCTTTAGCTCGTTTCAGGTTCCCGAGACCATTCGTGAAGATTTGGAGCGATTCCGGCTCAATACATACACTTTTCGGAGCCAACGAAGCGGAGGAACGATCACTCGATGCCTTGGATTCGACCCTGAGACCCTGGGACCCGATCCCGAGCCTTCGAGACCCGATCCCGAGTCCCGGGAATCGATGAGAAGTCCATGTGAAGCAAGAGGGAACCTTAAAGATCATATTGGAGGCCTACAAGACTCATCCCCGACGGGTATGGCCTCATCCCGTCCAGGATGAAGTGCACAAAAGACACCTCACCTGTTTTGGGTCCGTCCCGGTCGGGACCAGACCTTCCCGGTCGGGACCACTCCCTTCCCGGTCGGGACCGGTGTGCTGTAGCCGGAACTCCTCTTTTTTTCCTCCTTCATTCTTGTAACCCTATAAATACTTCCCTCTTGTATTGTTTATGCATCTTATCATACCCTAGACTCTTTTAAGCCTCTCTACAAGATATAAACCCTAGATTTAGTTCCCCTCTCATTAGTTTTAATCTTCCTTTAATATTTAGTTAATCTTAGTTAATTAGTCTTGTAATTAAGAAGATTCTTGAAGACTCATCCAAGATTGACAACCTTGGGGTTTTATTTGGGTTTCTTATTAATTCAAGTTCTCATCTTTTTCATCCTATTGTAGTGGGTATAATTTCTCTTCCCTTAATCTTTGTTTTATCATCATGTTTTAGTCATTGATTATTGTTTATTGTTCTTGATTGTTCATAATGAATGTTTTGATGTTTATGATGTTGTTTTCTCTTTTCATTGTTGTAGTTAGTTTGAATATGTGTGAGTAATCTTCTTGTGGGTTAGTAGGGGGATTAAGGGTAGATTATGGGTGATTAGGGTTTGATTAGGGGTAAAGAGTGAATCTTTGTTGTTAGTCACATATTGGGCACTCTATGTGTTTGTTGATATGCTTGTGTGAGTAGTAGTGGCCATGCTTCCCATGCTTGTACTCATCTTATCATTGTTTGTCTAGTATGTGATCATGTTGAGGATAGTCGTAGTCACGAGAGTGCGGACTAGGGTCTACGTAGCGAGAGCCCGGACCCACCTTGACATCGGTCTACGTAGCGAGAGCCCGGACCGACTCTAGCACTAGGAGACACCCATACCCACGATCAACCCGATTACCCTACTATTCTTATGAACCCGACCTAACCCACTTCCTTCCATATTTTGATTTCAACTTCTTGTTTAGTCATCGTTTATTCTAGTTTACTTGTTATTTCAATCATTAGCATTGTTTAGCATTGTTTAGCATTGTTTTAGCCTAGTTCATCATTAATCTAGCCCTTACCTCTTCTCCATCATAGCTTTCCATTTATCGCTTCTTTGTGTTTGTTTGTGTGACCTAGTCTTGTTTGTGAGTGGACTTAGTCTAGACTCTACCAAACCGTCTCCGTGGACACGACCCGACATACCCTAACTACCGTTAGGTTAGTTGGTTATATTATTTGATCGGTAGAATAGACGGCCAATCCCACCATCAGATTTAATAGTCTAAAGAATGATTATTTGAGGAACATAGTGACTGTAAAGGGACAATTACATAGAGATTTGTCTGTCTTGACGTAGTATGGTAATATGATTAAAGGTTGTTACAAGACGAAGATACCTTGAGCGATGATTGTACGAGAATTGTAAGACCCTGGTTTTTCGTGCTTTACTTATATTATTAAGGTGTCGTCTTTGGGTAGATAAAACTGTTTTGAGTCGTCTATCCTTGTCTTCTTGATCGTATCAACCGTACCTCTCTTATTTTCATACCAACCAAAAGTTTTCTTTTATATTTGTCCTTTTTTTTATGTTTGATCTTTCGATACCCTCTATTTGATCATTATTTTAACACCAACTTTCTCTTCCTCCAACTTTTTGTAATTTCTCTTTCGCCTTGATGTCACCTTGTGCTGCAACTTCTCAAACTTTTTACCTTGCGGTATATCACAAAATATTTTCTTTTTTTTGTTTGCGTGCTAATTGTTCTTTCATGGTAATATGAAAACTTTTGATTCCTTCTTCAGAACTACTTGTGATCATCTCATAGTGGAAGTTTGGATCCTTTGGCGAAATGTTTATACATCGAGGTTGAGGTTGGGTTAATTGATGTTGATAGCATAGAACATGGTATATGAGTATGAATTGGGGTAATATATGGTGTTTTGGAAGTGTTGTATTTAAGGTCTTATATCGAGCTTAAAAAGTTTGAGGATGTTATCACATGAAGGGCACGTGGATGTTAATTTGTTTCTTCAAAAGCTATATAGAAAACTTTGGAGATAAGGTGTTTCATTTAAGTGCATGAGTCATTTATTGAAGGACATAGATTTAAGCATTCCTTTGATGGATTTTTAAGGTTAAAATATTTATTGATGAATAGCAAATTGTAATTAAAAATTGAGGGTATAAGCTTGGTCGTTATATTGATGATTAGATTTGTACGGTGATATTATGATTCAATGCTTTTGTGGAATTGCATTATCAATGGACTAGTATATTGTGGTACATTGAGTACTAGCTTAACTAAAGGTGTATGATTCTTTGGGTGCCTAGGAATAGCGTGATCAGATGTGTTCAAAGGAAGTTATTGGATCTTGTGCGTGTGACTAATAATTATGTCATGAGATTGAGGTTGCATTGAGTTTGTGATAGTTATAATCAGATTTAAGGTCTTAAATTTGTGGATTTGGACAGTAATACATATATCGAGAAGATTTATGATATTATATTAAAGGATTTTGAGCATTAGAGTTGTGGATGATAGTAAGCACTACTTGCTTTAAGGATATTAAAGTAGTGATAGTTCTAATGGATCTAGTGGATGTCAGACTTTTCTAATTCGGAAGATACAATTTGTTTAGAGACTATCTATATGGAGTTTTGTCGATTTCATATCTTGTGGTGAATAGTGAACTAGAATGATTGAATCATTAGTAATGAGTTTGCACAAATGATGAGAGAGCATATATTTTGGAATGATGGCTGATATTTGTGGATAATGTTTAAAATAAATGGAGTAGAAGTTGGTAATTCATGAGATAAGATGTTGTACATCCATGAGTATTACTTAAGGGTATTGAGAATACTTGGTGAACGTAAGGCAATAATCAATATTATGAGATCTGAGATGTAATGGTATTTATGAGAGTTAATCACATGCTTAAGGTGATGCTGGTGTGGAAATGTTGACCTATTTTACTCGATAAGGTCATATCGCGATAAAGTAGACGACTATTTGGAAGATGGTATTGATTTAGCGATTATTTTGGGTTGTGATTATTTGGGATTAATCTGATTGAGATTTTAGAATGGATAATGATTATTTAACATTGAGGACTTAAGATACACTTTGGTGGTTTGAGTGTTTATAAGGATCAGAGTGCGCAGCGGTTTGGATTCCGAGACGACTTGTGGTGATGATCACTTGTAATTCTTATCTTCTTTTGATCTTGTCTTTGAACATAAAGTTTCGAGGACGAAACTTCTTTTTAGGAGGTTGGATTGTAACACCCCGTATTTTATAATAATATTTATTCGGAAAGTTATTTATTTAAAATAATTATTTTCGAGTTTTATAATAATATGCATTCTGTATTTTATTACCTCCATTGTCCGTTTTAAATAAATGTCTCGTTTTGACTCACTTTTAATGGGTTAAAATGTCCGTACACGATTTGACTATTTTACTATAATATGTACTTCACCTATATTGCTTCTTCAAGCGTTTTATTATGGTCCAACCCAATTTTTAGTTGGATGATCCATTGTATGAGATAATGGACCCAAAGCCCATTTGTTAATTCTTTTATAAAAAGAAGTTAACCTAGCAAGCAACTAGGTCATTTTCATTTTTTTGTGCGGTATTTTTGCCGCACGCCTTCCTCCTCCCTTCTTCTCTTTTATTTTTCATTTTCTCCACTTAACTCCATTGTTATGCATCTATCTTTCTTTCAAATGCATACATAAATTATATTTTCATAATCTTGGCTCTTTCCTCTACAATATGTTCATCTCCAATTATTTTTTGGTCATTTTTTTGTGCGGTCCCTAATTAAAGAAAAAGATATCATTCTTTTGGTCATTTTGGAAGGGGATTTGTGTCATATGATTTTTATCACATGGGTTTCGGTTTGTTTCATCAAAGTTGATTTATGGGGATGATGACACGTGTTGGAGACGAGGTTTTGTTTGTCGCGTTCTTCATGGTGCTTCTTATTAATGTTTATCATTAATCCCCAAAAGGTAACTAGATGTGATTTTTTTCGTGTTTATGCATCTTGAATGTGTTGTCTGATTTTAATGATTTGTAACATGATTTAATTGATTTATGTCGTGTCTTTATTCCTGATTCAAAGAGTCTAGTTAATTAGTATGTTAATTGAATGATTTATTATCATCGTTAGATCTATAATTGTCGTTTGCGCTTATATTAGAACTGTTAGATCTAATCCGTTGTAACATGTAAAATTCGTACGTGAGCCGCTTGGCCTCTCCGTTTGGAGATGTTAGGGTTGTTTCATCGATGCTTTTAGGGTTTCAAACCCTAGGTTCAATGATGACTCAACCTACCATCACCCGATGTTGAGGTTAGGGTTGAGGTTAATCTAACCTTGATTGAAGATCATGTAACTTTTTTGGAAAGTTACTATACAACTTCACTTAAGGTTAAGGTAACGTCAATGCGGGGTTATAGTCTCGTTGAGGTTCAAATTAAGTGACTCCACGAGGTTATGATCAAGGTTAATATACCCTTAGTTGAGGTGTACTTAACTTTATTGTAAAGTTACTGTACGACTTCACATGAGGATAATGTAACCTTATTGCGTGTTATAATCCCACGGAGGTTAGTGTAACCTCACGAGGTTGTAACAAGGTTAATGTAACCTTACTAGAAGTCAAGTAACTTAAATGGGAAGTTACGATACCCTTCACTTGAGGATTACGTAACACCGTTACGAAGCTATAATCTCACTGAGGTTAAGGTAACCTCACAAGGTTATAGTCGAGGTTAATGTAATCCTAACTTGAAGTTGACGTTATAGTGGTTATACTATGACACCACCTTCGAGTTGACGTTATATACATAACTTCACTTTAGTAGACAAGGTTAATGTGGCCTTACCTTGACCTTGAATACTAATACACGTTAGATGTTCAGGGTTATAGTCTGTTAGACCTTAACCCTATCACTATTTGAAGGTTATAGGCGGTTGTGCTATTACTTCATTATGTTATCGTTGTTTGATTAATTCTATAATCGTTCCTTTAGAACAATCAGTTACATTGTTCTATGTTTGAGTCGTGATGTTTATCGCGAACGATTAATACTTGGTATAGTCAGTTACACTATCTAGGGCTTGATTTTCCCTGGTATAGTTAGTGACACTATATTCAGTCTGATTACTACATAGTGCAGTCAGTTACACTGTACTACGTAGGAGTCGTGAGGTTGCTCACGTAGTTGGTAGTCAGTTACACTGTGCAACGTACATGATGGTTAGTGATATAGATGAAGGTAGTATCAGTTACATACTATCGGAATGAACCAATACTGCTCGTAAGAGGTTTAATTGGTCTATGTTCGGTGGGTCCAGATTCGTCAGTTACACGTTCTAGATTCCCGTGTGTCATTCAACGTACAGTTACTGCGTCGAGAGTTCTGGCCAGGTCTTAGACATATAGTCGTCAGTTACACGCTATACATAGTACCGTGGAGTATCAGTTACATACTTCACAAAACGGAGGGTCAGTTACACGCTCCGTGTCAGAGGGTCAGTTACACGTTCTGACTAGTTAGAGTATCAGTTACATACTCTAGCCGGTGTTTATTCTATATCCTATACGTCTTTGTATGAAGTTTGTGGTTACTTACTCCGGCGTACCCCAATTAATAATAATAATGCCTTGATTTTGTTTAGAATTTAGAGTTTAGAGTATGTATGGTATATATGTGTAGATATGGGAGTTTTTTCAAGTCGCACATCCTGGGGTGCCCGACGGTGGTGTCGATGGATTCAGAGGTGAACAGATATATACTAGTGAGCGAAGGGATGGGGTTGGTGCCGGGATATCCGCAGTCGATGCTTGACAAACTGGGGAAATCCAACATAGCCGCGGTTCACGGGTCGACCCAAAGGTACATGAGGGCTGCTCTCCTCTCCCTCATCGGCCCCTCCATGATCCGCCTCCACATTCTTCCAAAGATTGATGTCTTCATCAGATTCCACCTAGCCAACTGGCACCATTCCACTCTCATCGACATCCAACTTAAAACCAAGCAGGTTCATTTCCAATAATCAATACTTATATACTATAAGATGGAGGAGATCCTGACAAGGTCCCTATTCTCAATCTACTCAAACTTCGTATTTTTGAACTTGGGTTATGAATTAACTAGAATTTTTAAAACGATCAACTAGAAATTAAATTTGAACTCGGGTTATGAATTATTTCATTCTCAATAACTTCAACTGATAATCTGTGAGTAATACTTTTTTTTCTTCCTTACGCTTTCTCTGGATAGAAGGGTTTAAAATTGAAGGACGGGAATGATAATTCATTTTCCTTACAAATCGGCAACAGTTTGTTAGGCATTAATAGTAATTGTTGGTAGATTCATGACACTAAGGAAGATGGGACAGTAAAGTTTGAGGACGGGTCATCAGTTCAGGCCTTTGTTATCATGCATTGTATATGGTAAGGTCATCTATCCCTGTATGAACCAAAGTTGAATACATCATACATCTAATCCCCTTAGGTCGCCTTAGGCAAGACGACTCATTAAAGAAGGTATGTAGTTAATAATGTTGTTCAGGATTTGCTCTGAGAAGTAGTCCTTTGTTGAACTTCTTCACAGGTACAACTATCAATATCCTTTTCTTAACACAAATGGCACCGTAAGCATCGATGATAATCGAGTTGGACCTCTATACAAGCACGTGTTCCCACCAGAACTTGCTCCATGGCTTTTTTTGTGAGTGTACCCCAAAAGGTTAGCAATACTTCTTTTGTACGACAAGAAAATTTGAAAGTACTCCATTATTTACTACTCTAAAATGTGAGAACGAAGACAACCCTTATAAAATGATCGATCTCAGATTTAGAATTCCTACATTGATATATTTGTGTCTAATAGAAATTAACTCTCAATGATCAGATTCTAAATTTTGCCACTGCGAAACTGCAAGCGAAGTGGATAACAAGAGTATTATTAAGTCAAGTGCATCTTCCAAAGACTGAGAAGATGATGGCAGACGTACTACTCTTCTCCTTTATCAATATATTAGATTACTAATCCCGATTTTAGCACCTGATTATTTTATAATTGCATGAAATTTACAGTACAGAAGTGACATAATCCTTCAATTTTAGTGCCTGATTATTTTTTAATTGTGATGATGTTGACTCCTGATTACACTAATTTTAAAATCAAATTGATGAAATACAAATCATTAAATGTTAACTTCAGCCTTGGAAACTCTTTAATGTTGTTAACCCTTAGTTGATTGACAGGAGATAGTTCGAAGAAAGGTTAAGAGAAACATCATGAGCAGCGATGTCTTGATTTTAGTTGCTTTATTAGCATGTTTAATAGGTTTCCTAATCGAGTATCAAATTTAGATTTGTAGTTAAGTATCTTAGTGTGGAAGAAAGATAGATAATGTCTTTTTGCTGTAATTAATTGTTTTGTTATTAATAAAATTTAATTACTATTTATGTGAAAAGGGCGCGCCTATTTCGTTTTTTTTTTGTAATTTAGTAGTTTAATAGACATAGGGCGTACAAAATAACCCATGTCTATACTATGACAATAAACATAGGGCAAACAAATAACCCATGTCTATATTGATAAATAGACATACGGCGTACAAAAAGCCCATGTCTATTGTTTTTATAGACATGGGTTAATTCTGGAAACCTATGTCTAATATAAAAATAGGCATGGGTTATTAGAAAAATCTATGTCTATGTTTTAGATAGATATAGGTCGTACGATTTATGTCTAAGTATTTGACAATAGATGTCACTCAACTTAACATGGGTCGCAAAACCCATGTCTATTAGTGAAAATGACCCATGTCTATTTGATGTTTTGTAGTAGTGGTGTCAGAGGGTCAGTTACACTGTAACACTCGCTATTTTTCTAGCATTTTTATCATTTCCGTTATGACTTCGTCATAACTCTGTCACATTTCGGCCTTATGTTTCATCATTATTCCAAGCTCTATTTTCATTTTTGAGTCTAATGGTATTTATTTTTATATTGAAAGATTTTAATTCTTTTAAATCTATTTATTTAATTTTCTTCGTAAACTAATTATTTTTCTGCGAGGAATTCTACTTCTCTACGAATTAAAGTTTTTAAACTCTGATTTAAGCTATTCCTTATCCTAAAAATGTCTAGATATATTTATATAATATTTTCAACTAAGAAATATTTTATTTACAAAAATTTAGCCATTAATGATTTTATTACGAAGTTTCGTAAATAATTATTTTCGAACGCGCGATTTACTCGAATTGCTTTGAAATGCTTTTAATAATTTTATGATCCTTATTTTTATCAACCGACAACTAAAAAGAGACCTTTTTGGACCGTGACACCATGTAGTAAAACATTTGATTACAACTTTTATTTACATAACACTTTATGTTTAAACTTTAAGTAAAAAGATATTTTTCTCTTTAATTGATTTACATGCTTAAATTACAAACTTTCCATGCGACCATCACATTCATTTTGGCTGAAATTTTAAGACTACATTCACATTGTTCTTATCAATTTTAATTCTTCATTCATCCACCATCCTTTCATATTTTTCTTATTCATTTTTACATCAATTTTATTTTAACAAAAACCTCTTCTTTCTCCCTCTTTTTGGCTGGTGTTCCTGCCCATTTTCAGCAGCCATTTTCATCCGTAATCAAGCTTTGATCGTCGTATTTTCATCTTCTAAATTATTGATTTTCTTTTTCCTTCGTTAAGGTAATAATCGATGTTATTTCCGATCGTTATTTACCTTGATTCTTTTAGTTTTCTCATGGTATTTTTGTACCATGTATGTCATGTGAATTAGGATTCTTGGTTGATCCCGAAGTCGACGGATTTATAATCTACTCGGATTTGGGTTATAGGTAACGTCGATGTTACTCGGTATTGCATGATTTTATTTGTGTAATTGGATGTATATTTTTATATTTTTGTTTTTGATGATATATATATGTCATATAATCTGGAAAATTTTTAAAAGTTGAAAATTTGTATGTTTCGGTATTTTTATCGCTTTTACGAGATTAACGATTAAATCGCCATATTAATTTGTAAAACCGTAATATTCGGCCTAAACATGTAATATATGTTTATATTCTGGAAAAATGTTTTTTTTGATGATTTTTAATAATTTAGTATTTTTCTGATATTTTTGATATCGATTATTGAATTATTACTGTTATCGGACAAAAACGATTAAAAGCCAATTTTTAGTTCTAGTACTTCAACACTTTATTTTAATCTGATTTTTGACGTGGTGAAACTTTATGATGAAATAGAATTTTATGAATTCTTTCATAATTTTTCGGAATTGTTAAGTGGTTGAATTAATTAATCACTTTAAATCATCGTTTATCGTTAAAACCGTGTTTGTCGTTTAAATTCTCGATTTCTGGTCTTTGGTTTAAATCTGGAAAAAATATGATTCTGACAATTTCATAATAAAATTTAATTTTATGATTTTTAGTGTTTTAATAAAATGTTAGGAACGATAAGTTTTATTAATGGAATCGTTAATTGTGAAAACGGGTTTTAAAGACGATTTTGACGGGATTTATTAAATCTGGAATTTTTGGAAATCTGGAAAAATGGTAGATTCTTAAAAATCATGATTTTTAAGTTTAATAATAATTTTTGCATATTAATAATTTAATCGTTTTGTAATTACTATTTTTGTTAATCGTTATTGTCGAGATTAGACGATTAATGAGAAAACCCTTTAAAAATCGAGTTTTAAGATTCTAGAAAATTTTCTTTTCTAGAAAGAATATCCATAAATATATTTTAACTATTTTACGTAATTTTTGTACTATTTATTAAACTCTTTAATTAATAAGTATTGATTTTTGGAAAAATTGAGATTTATCGTTAAAATGCTTCGTCTTACCTAAAAGAATTATTTTTCCAGCAATTTTGAAAGTATTTAAAACTGAAAATTTAAGAGTTAAATCATCTCTTAACATATTCTAAATATATCCAATAGTTTAATTAAATAAAAGACGTTAAAAGATTTAATTTGACATTTGCCGTAAAATCCTATTTATAATCGTATTGTCAAAACTAATAATAATTAGGGAATTTTAGCTTTGTAAATTTTGGAAACACCCTAATTAGTAGTATTTAAAATGTTTAAAATATTTCTAAATAATTTTATAAACACTTGTATGACGTTTCAATAATTTCATTAACTCAAATGTTCTCGTTTTAAGAATTAATAACGTAAAGGCCGAAAGTACTAGTTTTATAAATCTATATCGTTTACTAAAAATGTATTATTAGTATGAACTAATATTTTTGCTATTTTGATATGATGATATTTAGGGTAAAGTTTCTAAAAATAGAAGTTTCCTAAAATAGAAAAGTTTCCTCTTTTGGAAAGTGATCCTTTTCTTTTTCTTCTCTTACTATTTATAATGATTTTTTTTAATATCGATAATGGCTTTGTTTTGGAGTTATGGAATAAGGACAAGTGTGAGGTTAGAGTAATATATTCTGGGGTTTACGTTTTTGCCATCAACTATAAGGCTGGTGTGTCTTTATGGGGCACACTGGTTGTCGAACCGAGCATATATGGTGTTCGGGAGTGTGTGAACATTTAGACCTTAAACTCGTGCCTCGCAGTGTAAGACGCCGTCGGGTTGAACTGAGTATTTATGGTGCTCGGGAGGGGTGTACATATCATCTTAAACTAGGGCCACGCATTTATAAGTCGCCGTCCTATTATGGTTGAGTAGCCTAGTTAGAGACCGAAGTTTGATTTGTTTGACCTAAGTTCTCGTAGCTAGTTTTAGTATCCTCCTAGTGAAAGTCTAGCCGTCTACACTAATCCAATCCATAACAGTACACCATTTTGAATATTTTATTATTATCGGTATAATTTGGTTCGCAGGTTGGCAAATGTTTTCTGTTTTCTCCGGAAAACTCATTTTTTTATTATATTGTTTCAATACGTGAAATTCTTCACTGAAAGCTTATTTTTATTATACTTTTTTTACTATTTTCCGTTTTTACTATATTTCTATAATAGCAATTATAGTTTTAAAATCCTGTTGTACGGCTGGGAGAACGTTGGCGTTGCTCCCCACTGATTGTGGCTGTTATGTTTTTAACATGGCAGGTGTATGTGTTTTTCTTCGGGTGGGCTAGCGAGCAGTTATGGATCCTGCTTGTTTTAATAAGATCACTGTATTATGGATTGTTAAAAACCCTTATATGGATTTTATTTTATTTACTTTATTTTGTAGCCATTTTTATTTTATGGCTTATGTATTGACTTACCATTTTTATTTAATCAAGACATAGCTACAGTGTGTTATAATCCCATTTCTATAGTGTTTCCGCCACTGTATTGTGTTAGAATTCCTAGGGGATTACAGTTGGCATCAGAGCATCACTGCTCCCAACGCTTACACCTGAAATTTGGGAAAATACCAGTAAATTATTTAAACAGTAAATAAAAATATTATTAGAGATGGGTAGAAACAAGTAAGGACTTATTTGTTTAGCTTTCATGTTCCTGAAACTCAATGATTAGCATTGAATATTTGTTTTATATGTCAAAGAAGATGATGAGTGGACAAGATGTTGACGTGATGCTGCTCCAAATTGGAACAAGACCTACCTAACACTCTCAACGCCTGCTGACTCGAGTGGACAACTTGGTGCTCTAAGAAAGATACAAATGGTGACTTTCCAGCCCCAATTCAGTTTTCTCAAGCTACAGGCCAGATGGTCAAGAGTAGATCCCAGTTCCATCATGGTGCAGTAGACTCAGATGTGAAATCACTTTGGATCCAGATGGAGCGACTAAATACTAGTGTGCTTGTTCCTCTACTCGAAATTGAAGAAATCCAGCGAGTTCCCCAATGAACTCTGCAGGCCCGAAGATTCTTCTCTGGTTCGTGATCTGAAGTATCTAGGATCATTGATTCTTTTCTTTCATCTTCCACCCTCTGATTCTTTCAATTCTTCTCTTATATTCTCATTTTCATTCTTATAGTGAGTCCTTCTTCTATTATTCTACTTTACCATCTTTCTCTTGAGATTCTTTGCTTAGACCGTATTCTGTCTTAGTGAACCCTTTTTAGAAGTTAAATATTTTGGAGGTTTAGTTAACTCCTTATTACCAACGGTTTGAGGATTGAGAGTTGTGCTCTGTTATCTAATCTAGTGAGCTTTTGAGGAATTGATTTGAATGGTATTAGTTGATTAACAGAATTAGGATTGTACCATAGAGATTGATCAAGCATGGGTTATGAATTACTTGATCGTATAGAGGACTTAGAGTTGAGTAAATTTCTGGATAGTGAGAATTATATCATATTTTGATGGATACCTAATACCCAACATAGAACCTAGTCAAGTGTAAATAATAGTATTACTTGGGATTCCTACCTAGTGTTGACTTAATGGACTAATTGGGGAATTTTGGGATCATAAATCACTGTTTAAGATGTTAGCCTGAGTGTTGTGGTTCCATTTCAGGTTCTCATTAATGCTTAGTAAATTTTGGTTGACATAGATTACCTGTATTTCTTAAGGATTAGATCGTTGATCGTTGTTTAAGGTTGTAACCTATGAACTTTGGAGTTGAGTGATCTAACTTGGATAAATTGTTGTTGTCCTAGGAGAAGAGAACTATCTTGCACAATCACAGTTTGGTTTTATTGTTCTGTTTTGAGGAATACTATTATACGAATCATCTTATTGGGACTGTTATAACCCTAGACCAACGAAATTGTGGCTTCGTTAAGTTAATAAATATTTTGGTGGTTTCACTGATACAATGTGAAATTTGGTGGAATTTTTAGAAACCTTAGCCCAATGACGTGTTTGAAGATGTGAGTGGTTGCACCATTACCAATAGGTTTGAGCGTGTTTGAGGACTTGTTATACTTTCCCCAACTTCTTTACTTGTGGCATTATAACATGTTGGTAATCTGAGGATTCTATGCCCGAACATTGTTAATAGGTGGAATTTATTTAGTGTTCCTTACTCGAGAAATTTGAAGTATACCTCGAGTTCAGACCTTATGAGCTTTGAATTACGAGCCTTAGTGATTACAAGTTTGGGTATGTTTTGATGACTGTTGGAATCTTAATTAATGGATTAGTCTAAATCATTTGTGGATTCTTACCATACTAATTGAAAGATTATATAAGAATGTAAGACTTAATTTTGAAGGCTATAGCAATTGATGATTTTGGAGGTTTTAGATTGAGTAGGACCACCCTGTACCGATATTGGATTTAACGTTATTTGATGGGCCAATTAGGAACCCGTGTTTTTGAGAGTCGTGCTAGGAATCTCGAGATGGTTAATTTCTTCTATAATCCTTGAGAGCTCTTTTCGACTCTCAACTCCGTCTTCCTTTCTACTTCTCTTGAATTCTGTTACCGGATCTGCTGCTAATCCCTTCGACCTTTGTTGATTTTGAAATCTCTTATTTTAATTTATTTATTTATCCTTGTTCTATTTACCCGTTAACCATTTTTTGAACTCCCTATTTTTATAAAAAGTTTGACTAGCGTAAAATATTAACATTTTGAGTTATTAATTTCTAATTGTGAAATTGCCTGTTTTGTAAAAAGTTTGACTAACTTAAACTTTTCGGATATCGTTAAATTTAACATTTTTGAATTATAATTTCAGAACTTTATACTTCACTTTTATTTTATCTTTGGTTGATATTTATTTGTAGATATGTTTAAAAATGCCCTAATAATTTATTTTAAATTATTTCGAAATTAATTCAATTTTTGATTTTTAAGCAATCGAAATTTAATGAAGACTTTCATATTTCCAAATATTTCAATTTCTATAGGATTATTATGTAAAACATTTTAACATTGTCGAAATTATTTTGTATGTTCAAGTTTGATAATATTTTTGAAAACTTTAATAATTACGATTGTGGCTGGGAGAACGTTGGCGTTGCTCCCCACTGATTGTGGCTGTTATGTTTTTAACATGGCAGGTGTATGTGTTTCCCTTCGGGTGGGCTAGCGAGCAGTTATGGATCCTGCTTGTTTTAATAAGATCACTGTATTATGGATTGTTAAAAACCCTTTTATGGATTTTATTTTATTTACTTTATTTTGTAGCCATTTTTATTTTATGGCTTATGTATTGACTTACCTTTTTTATTTACTCAAGACATAGCTGCAGTGTGTTATAATCCCACTTCTACAGTGTTTCCGCCACTGTATTGCGTTAGAATTCCTAGGGGATTACATACACGCTCTGACTAGTTATAGTATCAGTTACATACTCTAGCCGGTGTTCATTCTATATCCTATATGTCTTTGTATGAAGTTTGTGGTTACTTACTCCGACGTGTATGGATGGATGCGTAGTATCTATCTCGATCGCAATGATTAATTATGGATTGCAATAATTATGTGATCGTGTCTAACAACATGTTGGTCATGTGTATTGATATCTTCACATGTCGTTTAAATATGTTATCTTTCATTATTATTGCTATTCATGTTCAACATGTTATAAACATGACTAGGAGAACATCTAGTTGCTCCCCACTTACTGTGGACCCCCCTTACAGGTCTTTCGAGATGCTGTTGAATGTGATGATGTTGGGGAAGACCTGTGGAGAGAGACCTTTATTTAAGTTTCTTTTGATATTCATTTTGAACACTTTTGAATAATGTATTAGTTGAATGTCGAGATAGTGGCGATCCGGATTCGGTCAGGTGTTTCCGCCACCTTTGACCCTATATTTCAAACTATTTATATTGTTATAAGTTTTTAAAAATCCGGGTTGTTACAATTATTAATATTATTATTATTATTTTTATTATTAATTTTCTTTTATAAAAACGGATCTTGCATTAACACCAGAACAAATTACAAGAAGTTAGAGGGGAGCCTAGATACTATCTGGGCCCCCACTCCCTTAGCAATCGCGAAACTTATTATTATTATTATTATTATTATTATTATTATTATTATTATTATTATTATTATTATTATTATAATTCAGGCCCAGTGGATCGTTTCCAATAAAATGAGACTAATTTAGGCCAAAACCGACACTGGAAATAAAACCGTCTGTTAGTGACTGGGTCAAAACCCGGTCAAAGACGAATCCGACGCAAAAATCAGCTACTTTTGCTACTAGAAGCTAGCCTCAACTACCAAATCTAATTTAAAAAAGTCAACAAATCTTTCCTAAAATGCCTCCTACCGGTTTGACCCACTCGATCGAGTGGTTAAGGCCCACTCGATCGAGTAAGCCTATGAACCGGGCAAATCGTTCCTGAACCGGGCACTCGATCGAGTGCACTTACACCACTAGGTCGAGTAACCCTAAACCGGGACATTCTCAATATATACTCCCCCATACTCATTCATTTACCATATTCTAACTTTACCATCAACTTTTACACAACACTTACACACAACCCTAAGCAACATCTTTTTCACCCATTCAACCCTATACATTTCACACAACATTCATCGTCCTACACATCTTCAACCTTCAAACATTCATCACCCTTGAGTTCTAGGCACTCATACACATACACACACACATATAATCAAATTCGAGATCAAAACTCGTCAAAGACCCGAGAGCAACCTCTCCCTAACCAATCACACCATAACTCCTCATACTTTCTCGACACTCCCGCGCACACGCCGCTACTTTACGAGTTCGTTTCCGAGATTAAGCATGTAGGTTGAGGGTGTAATTCAAATCCCGACATCTCTTTCTCCTATCTCTCTTCTTTTCGATTATATATATATATATATGTATATACTATTATTATTATTATTATTATTATTATTATTATTATTATTATTATTATTATTATTATTATTATTAACTACTAACTACTAACACTAACATTTATTTTTATCGTTAACTAACATTTTAATTTTTTGTTACTAACTTTTTATCCTTTCGCATTCTAACATTTTATTTATGTACACTAACATTTAACATTTTAATACCGTGTATATATATAATTAAATGAAAACCATTTTTGGATTGAACGCGTTTAACTATGACTACCGCTCCAAGTCCGTTTAATCCCTTTACAAGTCGCGACAGTGGTGGCGCCCTTTCGAGGAGCACCGCCCTAAGCACTTAAGGGCGTAACGCGATCGTGGTCGTACGTAGTTGAACGCGTCCGATTCCATTTCCGAGATTAGTACGGAACCCGTTGACGCAAAAATCGACACCATATAATCCGTAAGGATTAGTATTCTTGTCGTGACGCGGAGAGAGACAGTTTCGTCCTAAATTAAATTTTTATCGATCCTATAATACTTTTTATAAAATTATGATGCCGGTCTTATAATTGTATAACGCACAATTGTAGGCACCGTAATCCGAGTTGAGTTTAATTATGCAATGTTTTTACGTGACTCGGTTGATCATCGATTTCGAATTAATAAAATACGAAACAGTCACCTTTTTAGAAGCGAGCTGTAACTCGCACAGTGGGCACTCGACTGAGTGCCATGGGCTACTCGATCGAGTAGCACCCCAAAAAATGGGCAGAATGCCTTTTCGGAGCTCACTCGATCGAGTTCATGTCATGACTCGGTCGAGTGGACTTCTTTGTCCA
The DNA here is from genome assembly GCA_958450325.1 of Agrostemma githago. Classification (NCBI taxonomy): domain Eukaryota; kingdom Viridiplantae; phylum Streptophyta; class Magnoliopsida; order Caryophyllales; family Caryophyllaceae; genus Agrostemma; species Agrostemma githago. The sequence continues at coordinate 57,783,822 of OY288241.1, forward strand.
AACAAAATGAGTGCTTCTTGCATCATCAGAGCCTTGTCATTTTTTTTATGACTTTTGTCGTCGCGTGTAAAGTCCATCACGTGCTTATCTTTCAAAATCATGCATTGCATTTTTATTCTAATCATTTTTTAATTCGATTATTCGATTTTTTCGCTTGTTGTATTGTAAATTCTGGGTTGTATTCTGCCCGTGTAATTTGTAATTTATTTACGAGTTTTCTATTTTCGATGTTTGCCATTTATTGCTTTAAATGAACATCGTATGCTAAATCACTTCGACAAGAACTAAATGCATTAAATGACGTAATTCACATGCTTAGTCAAAATGTCGTTTGCATAACATTTCATCGTCAAACTAACGCGCGTACACAAAAATTGAACATTATCTTAGTAGAGGCCGCTAAGAGCGGGCGGGGTTGGGTGTCCTTCGTGGGCTTCCCAACAGGTACCCTCACCCCTTACTCAGAATCATGGTTTCCGGATGTCCGAAATCGTTGGCACACGAGAGTCATTCGATGCACGATATCCGATAACTCGGCGTCGGTATCGTAATGCAAAGGGACGAACTCATAAGCTCTAGCACTAAAAGTGGGCCGTGGTTTGTGCACGAAATGCCTAAGTGTAGAGTGAGTTCGAACGAGTCCGAATTCCCATAAAATTTGGTGGCGACTCCTATTTCGATTTAAATTTCGACCCGAGATCAATCTTACCACGAGATTCATTCGCCTCCCCAAACCCGGTGTGGCCGCGTCGGGGTGGACCTACGTCATGTCCACAACCATATTTACTTAAATCTATATTAAAGTTACATATGACATATAATAAAGTTGCATTTTTTCAGAATTGATATGTAACTATAACATTCAGCTCTTTTATCATTACAAGTGATAAAGTGCAACTTTATCACCCATCTCGTGTAACTTTAACACTGGAACTTATGAACATATAAGAGTTCTTGTCCTTATGTGATCCTCTATCTATCTATCTCTCTCTCTCTCTCTCTCTCCCTCTCTCTCTCTCTCTCTCTCTCTCTCTATATATATATATATATATATATATATATATATAACCAATCTCGCGCATTCTCCTTTAATGAGAAAGGAAAAACTCTCAACTCCAATTGCTCATCAGGTATACCGGTGGGCTTCATACTTGACCACACGATATGAAAATCAGAAAGATGCTTATTCGCACTTGATGGGGGTCGGTTGCCTGCCTTTGGCCGCCTGCCAATCAGGCCCCAAGGCGACCAGTCCCAGAAGGAGGAAAGGTCTGTCCAGCAGCTTTTCCATCAGTCACTGGAATCTCCAAGTGTGGCCCCAATCCCTTGGGCCGTCCGCCAAATGGAGTAAACCAGGCCTGCCGCCTGCTTCCAGGGCGTTCCCGCCTGAATGGAGCCGAAGGAGAACCGAGGACCCATCCGTCATTTTGCCTAAGGTAAGGGGAAATGGGTGGACAAGGTAAGTCCACGTGTCGCGCCAACATCCACCCATTTCCCTCCTCTTCTTTCTCTTTTCCTCTCTCTTGTGGGAAGGTATAAATACTTACCCATCTCCCACATAAGAGGGGTTGGATTTTCTCTCTCTAGACTCTTACTCCTAAAAAACGCCGCCTAGTTCCTCACGAGCTAGGTTCGTAAAGGCATTTCACGGACAGACTTAGGCATCGGAGAGGGTTTCCTCGGACAACCTCCGAGGCCCTGTGCGTTCTTTGTGCAGGGAGCAGGCCATTTCCGCCGGGAAAGTCCGATCCAGGGAGTGAGAGAAAGGGGAGACCAAGGGAATCAAACGATCAATTGTTCACCGTTAACTCAATTATACTGCCCGGATCCTAGGCCGGGTGAATTGTTTCCGTGACCGGAACAATTTGGCGCCGTCTGTGGGGAGCTTACGGTTGTGCTCACGAGTTACCCACTAAAATCAACCACTCATAATCACAAAACTAAAACAATCATGCCAGAAATCGTTGATGCCAATGCAGGAGCGGGTCCGACGGTCCCACCGGTGACCCCCCTGTATGGTATGCCGCAGTCGGAGAGGGTCCCTCCTGCCACGATCCTAGGGGTGGGGGGAACCAATCCCCTCGGTGGATCTAACACTGCTGTGACACCTGAGTTGGGAACACGCCCAGGACGTGCTCTCAATCTGACCCCAGCTCAGATGGCACAGGCAGCCGCGTTCTTCTCTGCGATGCTGAATCAGGAATTCACACCTGAGGACTTGGTAGGCAGGGTCGCATCGGCTCCCAGGCAACCGTCCCCAGTCAGCAGGGACGAGGCCGAGGGCACGAGGCGGACCGCCGCCAGGAATGCTCAGAGAAAAGCGAGAAGAACAGCTCAAGTGTATACGCATATGCAAAGGCGCATTACTACTGGCAATCCAGAGCCACCTGTCCAGCAGGCATTCTCCATTCACACAACAGAATCGGCGTCTGGAGGACAGGGAGGCTTATCTCAAGGATTACAGGAGCGCATGAGGACCAGGGAGCCTGTGTCAAAACGCTTGGGAGAGAGGCCAGGCGGAGTTTTCTCCAGGCTAACACCTGCGGCCAAGGAGCAGTCGGCCCCCGGCTTATCCCAGAGCCTGCAATCCAGACTCAACCGGGGACAACCGCTCGAGTCCAGGTACCATCAGGGTGAGAACCTCTGCCACTCTCAGAGGAAGAGGCCCAGGCAGGCCTCCTCGGGAACAGAAGATGAGGCAGCTAGCAGACCGCCACCAAGGCACCGCTCCCCCAGTGCGAGGAAACCGACCCATAAACAATGGGAATCTCACGGTAACCAGTCTGGGGAAAGCAGGTCACGACTGGTAGGCAGGCCCACGAAAACCCCGTTGCACCCTGAGGTACAAGAGTACCCCATTCCAAAAATCAAAATGCCCACCATCAAATTTGACGGGACGACAGACCCTGAAGACCACCTGGCAGCCTTTGAGAGCCACATGGGCATGTATGACGTAGATGATGCCATCTGGTGCAAAGTTTTCCCTACCACCCTGGTGGGGCTCGCGCAGGGGTGGTTCAGAGACCTCCGCCAGGGGTCAGTCAGGTTCTTCATAGAGTTGGCTGAAATTTTCCTCGAACAGTATGCCGGAAATAAGAGAAGACGCCTTACCCGTTTTGATCTCATGACCCTGAAACAGAAAAAGGGTGAGAGTGTGAGAGAATACATGAGAAGGTTTGATCTATCCTACCAGCAGGTTAGGGAGATCGATGATTCCACTGCCGCCTACGCCCTGACAATCTCCCTACTTCCAGGGGAAATGAAAAACCAGATGATCAGGGCCCAGCCAGAAACCTTGGCCATGGCCAGAAAGATTGCTGAAGGGTTCATTCTGCAGGAGGAGTTCCACGGCCTGACGGACACCCCTGTAGGCCAAACAAAGCCTCAAGGGGGACTGCAGGGTGGAAGGGGCAGAAGTGAGCCAGGCAAGCAAAGGGAAGAGGGAGACACTCCCAAGAAGGAGCGCCCAGTCTACCAACCCAGATTCGACAGTTACACTGCTCTGAACAAATCCAGGGCGGAAATCTTCGAACTGGAAAAAGAAACTGCTAAATGGAACCGCCCGAACAAACCTCGCAGCCCAAAAGGAGACCCCAAGAAATTCTGCACTTTCCACGACTGTATAGGCCATACCACCGAAGAATGCCGTCACCTGAAGGACGAAATTGAGAAATTAATCAGGAACGGATGGTTGGCCAACTACGCAGCTAAGAATAAGTCTCAGAAGGAAGTGTCTGAAAAACCCGAAGGGTCAGTGCAAAACCGCATGGTGATCCATGTAATTTCAGGGGGCACTGAAGGCCAGCTCAGTCGAAGAGGCCAAAAAAGACAAATGCGCGAACTAAGGAACCAGATCTGCTATGCTGAGAAAGCAGGGAGTCCAAGGGGAGTGACATTAAGCATCACCCCTGATGATGCAGGACGCGTGGTATATCCGCACAGTGATCCTTTGGTGCTGTCCCTAGAGATCAGCAACCATATCGTGCGAAGGTGTATGGTGGACACAGGCGCGTACACAAATCTATTGTACAAGGACGCCTTCGAAAAAATGGGCCTGGAAAAAAGGCACCTGCGACCTGCTCCCGGATCGCTGTATGGGTTCAGTGGGGCAGGCGTGCTGCCCATGGGAGTCATCGACTTGCCTGTAACCTTTGGGGAAGGCTCTACAGCCAGGAATGTCAGAGCAACCTTTGTTGTTGTGGACGCGAGATCTGCCTACAACGCCCTGATTGGCAGGGCCACTCTGGACGAAATCGAGGCGGCCATCTCCATCAGGGCTCTCACCATCGCGTATGTCACCGACTTCGGGCTGGAAGGAAAGGTACGTGGGGACCAGGAGTCAGCCAGACAATGCTACTCCGTGGCCCTGCAAGAGCACGAGAGAGACAAAAGGGAAAAGAAAAGCTGACAGTTCCCCCTGCAGAGAAGGCGAAGTCCCAGTCGAGCACCCGGCGCCTGACCGCCTGGAACCAGGGGGCGAAAGTATGTTGGTGGACTTGGAGCCAGGAAGACAGGTCCTAGTAGGAGCAGGCCTAGAGGAATCCTACCAGGCCGAACTGGTCAAACTACTCAAGGAGAACAAAGACGTATTTGCCTATTCTGCAGACGAGATGCCCGGCGTTGATCCATCATGCATCGTTCACAAGCTGAATGTAAGCATGGATGCTCGCCCTGTAAAACAGAAGAAACGAAACATGTCTGCGGAAAAAGACGCAGCAATCAAAGAAGAAATTGACAAACTCTTGAAAGCAGACTTTATTGAAGTCTGCGACTACCCAGAATGGCTGGCAAATGTTGTCATGGTCAAAAAATCGTCAGGCGCATGGAGAATGTGCGTCGACTTTACAAACCTGAACAAGGCCTGCCCGAAAGACTGCTATCCGCTCCCTCGAATCGATCAACTGGTGGACGCCACCAGTGGCTACACCATGCTGAGCTTCCTAGACGCCTTTTCAGGGTATCATCAAGTATACTTGTGGCAGCCGGACAGGGTGAAGTGTGCGTTCATCACTAGTTCGGGTACTTACATGTACAAGATGATGCCCTTCGGGCTCAAAAATGCAGGGGCTACGTACCAGCGGTTGGTTGATAAAGTGTTTGAGAAACAAAAAGGCAGAAACATCGAGGCTTACGTTGATGACGCCATCGTGAAAAGCAGGGAAGACAGAGAACACCTGATAGACTTGCAGGAAACCTTCAGCTCCCTGCGCGCCTACAAAATGAAACTTAATCCGAAAAAGTGTACATTTGGAGTCCGCTCCGGCAAATTCCTGGGGTTCTTGGTCAGTTCTCGGGGGATAGACGCCAACCCTGAAAAAATTCAGGCAGTTCTAGATCTTCCTGAGCCCAAAACCATTAGAGACATCCAGCGCCTGACGGGTCGAATGGCCGCCTTAGCACGATTCGTCGCCCGATCAGCAGACAAGGCCACTCCTTTTTTCAAGATACTGAAAGGGAACAAACAGTTCAAGTGGGAGAACGAGCAGAAAGAGGCCTTCGAGCAACTGAAGGACCATCTTAAGAGGCTCCCTACCCTGGCAAGACCAGTAGCAGGAGAAAAACTTTTTCTCTACATTGCAGTAACCAATATAACTGTCAGCGCAGTCATCCTACGAGAAGAGGCAGGCGCCCAGCAACCTATATACTTTGTAAGTCATGCGCTGGGGGCAGCTGAGAAGAATTATCCGATGGTTGAAAAAGCCGCCTACGCGGTCATAGTTGCTGCCAGGAAGCTCAGACCTTACTTTGACGCGCATCCAGTCGTAGTCCTCACCGACCAACCCCTGGAAAAGGTGTTGGAAAAATTTGAAAAATCAGGGAGATTGTTGAAGTGGGCAATTGAGCTGAGTGGGCTAGGTATATCTTACCAGCCGAGAACAGCCATCAAGGCCCAAGCTTTGGCAGACTTTTTGGCTGAGTGCTCCCATTCAGGGGAGGAAGAAGCCCCTGCCCAGGAATGGATCGTGTATACTGACGGATCCTCGACAGCCAATGGCGCAGGCGCAGGCGTCGTATTGACCAGCCCAGAAGGGACTGACTTTGAGCATGCTCTCAGATTTGTTTTCCCAGCATCAAACAATGAAGCAGAGTACGAAGCAGTACTCGCAGGCGTCAGGCTAGCTAAAGCCGCAGGAGCAGAGCGAATTGTCCTGGCGACAGACTCCCAGCTCATCGCCAACCAAATCAATGGAGAATACGAAGCAAGAGACCAAGCAATGGCCACATACCTGGAGATGGTGAAGGGAGAGTTGTCCGGCCTAAAATCATATGAGGTCAAACAAATCCCCCGATCCCAGAGCAACAGAGCAGATGCCCTGTCAAAACTGGCAAGCTCCAGTCTGCAGGACATCCGGAGATCAGTATGGGTCGACGTTTTACACGAGAAGTCTACTAACCCCTGTCAAACGATTAATACCGTGGAAGAACTGGAAAGCTGGATGACTCCCTTCATCCAGTACAAGAGGAATGGTATCTTACCATCAGACTCGTTACAAAAGAGGAAGATACAGGCTAAAGCAGCCTGGTTCATACTCATTAATGAAGAACTTTACAAGAAATCTTTTACTTATCCCCTGCTTAAATGTTTACGGGCGAATCAGGCCGCTAAGGTATTGGATGATATCCGCTCAGGGATTTGTGGACATCACATTGGTGGGAGATCGCTGGCCCACAAGGCCCTCAGGGCAGGCTACTACTGGCCTACCATGCTGGCAGACGCCAAGAGCCTGACCCAGAAATGCAGAAAATGCCAACTCTTTGCCCCATCGATCCATGCCCCGGCCCAGGAGCTCAGGCCAATCCTATCTCCCATCTCCTTTGCTCAATGGGGGATGGACATCCTAGGACCCTTCACGATGGCCACAGGGGGCAGAAAATTCTTGATTGTCGCCATAGACTACTTTACCAAGTGGGTGGAGGCCGAAGCAGTGCCCAACATCACTGAGCCGGCGGTCAGGAAGGTGATCTGGCGAAATATCATCACCAGGTTCGGTCTACCAAAGATGTTGGTATTTGACCACGGCAGGCAGTTCGATAATGATCCGCTAAGAATCTGGCTGGAAAGCCACAACGTCTCAGTCGCCTACTCAGCTGTCTGTCATCCTCAAACCAATGGATAGGCAGAAGCAGCCAACAAACAAATCCTGAACGGCCTGAAGAAAATGGTGGATGACTGCAAAGGTAGGTGGGCTGACGAACTCCCCAGTATACTCTGGTCCATCCGAACTACCAGAAAGGAGTCTACAGGCCAGACCCCATTTGGCCTGGTATATGGAGCAGAGGTATTATTGCCAATTGAGACAAGAATCCCCTCTCTGCGCTCCCTGCAGTACGACCAGGCTGAAAACGAAGCTGCAATGGTCGAAGCCTTGGACCTGGTGAGCGAATTAAGGGAAGAGGCCAGTACCAACATCGCTGCCTACCAGCAGCGAATGAGGAAAGCTTTCAACAGCAAGGTACGACAGAGGAACTTCCAGACGGGCGAGCTGGTTCTGAGAAAGACGCAGGCGGTTGGGAAGTCAAGAGAACATGGAAAGCTGAGTGCCAATTGGGAGGGCCCATACCAAGTAACTCAGGTTCTGGGACCAGGCACGTATAAAATAGCCAACCTTGAGGGACAAGAGCTACATGCTCACTGGAATGCAGACACACTAAAGAAATATTACGTCTGAACAAGAACACAGGCAGTTTTTACTTTTACTAAAAAAGGCGGAGGACGGTCAAAAATGTCGACGGCTCCGACCACCCCAATGTCAAAAAGAAAATTTTAAGAGAAATGAGAAGATACAGATTTATACTCGTTGCCTGTTCACACTCGCGTCTTTCACACACAAACGAGCAGGGGGCAATAGGGGGAGGCCCCCCTGTTGCCAAAATTGGGAAAAGTGAACCCCCCAACGCAAACCAAAAAGCCACCCTGCTTACCTCTGGGCAGGCAGGGGGCAGGCCCCCTGGACTTTGAACGAAAAGCCAGGAGCAGGCCGTACCAACAAGGTCTGGGGGCAGGCCCCCCCAACCTTGTATAAAAAACGCAAAAGCTACCCTGCTTACCTCTGGGCAGGCAGGGGACAGGCCTCCTGGACTTTGGGCGGAAGCCAGGAGCGGGCCGTACCAACAAGGACTGGGGGCAAGCCCCCCAACCTTGTATAAAAACACAAAAAACCACCCTGCTTACCCCTGGGCAGGCAGGGGGCAGGCTCCCTGGATTTTAAACAAATGCCAGGGGCAGGCCAAGCAAACAAGAACCCTCCTACCTACAGGCAGGCTGCGAATCAAATTCATGAAGAATCAAAATATACAAAAGCAAACAGAAAATTCACATATAAAAGAAAAAGTAGCGTCAAGGAAATACAAGACAAAAGTTTTCAAGTTTTCAAGACAAATAGTTACAACCAAGAGTACGGCAGCCGGCCACCAAAGGGCTCGGCGCGCAAAGAAGTAAGGAAATTAAAGCGTTGGCACAGGCGCAGCAGGGGACGAGCAAGAGCCCTCTGAGGAAGACTGCCCTCCATGTTAAGCAGGGGGAGCGTCTGGACCGGAAGCATCTCCCTCAGACAGCCTACGCATTTGAGCTTCATCCTTAGCAGTGTAGGGGGCCCGGAAGGCATCTTCGTCAAAACCCGGGAACATCTCCCTGACAGCTTCCATGACAACCTTCAGGCAGGAGTTAGCACCATTAACGAAGCCCGCCGACACAGCCATTTCCACCTCCTGAAGAATCTCACCCCTCTCTTTCTCCCAATCCTCGGTCTTCGCCGCCAGATCCTCGGTCTTCGCCGCCAGATCGCCGAGGGCCGTCTGCAGATCAGAGTTTGCCTTGGAAAGGCGCTCCCCGAGGTCAATAACGCTCTTCTTAGCATGGTCGAGTTCAGCCAAAGCCTTTCTGGCCTGCTCCAGTTCAGCAAAGGCCTGCTGTGCTCTCTTAGACTCCTCCCCCAGGCGAGACACTTCCCGTGTAGCTTTCTCACTCTCAGACTTCCAGTGGATAGCCCGACCCCTGGCCTCTTCTAGCTCAGTCTCCTTTTTCGCCAGCTGATCCTTCAGGCTGGCAATGAGAGCAACATCCCTCTCAACTGCAGAAAGGCGGTCGGGGTTGGCTAGTTCCTCATCACTCAGGCGACCAAGGGCAGCCAGCTCCGCGGAAGCCTGCATAATTCGGAAGGTGCGCTTAATATACTGGGTCACTTGACTGGCAGCAGACTTGACGGTCTTGAGAAGATGGTCAGTTAAAACCGCCCCTGAGTCGGAGAGTAGGGCAGAAACATCCTGGCTGTCACCTGCATTATAGTGGAACTCAACGTTCTCCTCAGAGAAAAGGGTGGCGGGAATCTCCGGAGCAAGACGCTTGGGTTCAGGCGTGGAAGTCTCCAAATCCACCACCTGGTCAGCGTTAGGGGCCTCCCGACTTCTCTTTCTGGTTAGTGCCCGGGGGGTATTCTCCCCAGTCTCCTCGGAACCTACGGCCCGCGACCGCGGGGGAATCTGAATCCCTGCTGAAAGGCCCTCTTGCCTGCCAACAGGCGAAGGAGTAGCCTCGAAAGCAATCGCCCTCGCAGCTGGCGAAGGGGTAGCCTCAGAAACCGCCGTCTTGGCGGGCGTAACTCGAGGAGGAGGGGGAAGCCTTGGCCTACTGAATGACAGGCCCTTCAAATGCTTCATCAGATTCTTCTCGCCTCTCTTAAAACCAGGGGGAAGAGAAGGGCGACTTTGGATAACAGTGAGGTTCTCGTCCAGGCCCAGGCGTCTCACCTCCCCCTTTCTCCAGATAAAAGTGGCAAGAGCTGCAAAACAAACAAACAGGCTGTCAAGGCATTTCCGAAATATACAAAAGAGTAAGAAGGAATCACCAGCACTCCTGAACTACCTTTATCCAGACCAGGATTCATGCCCAGCCGGGTCAAATAATTGTCAGTCGCTAAAAGCTCCGCATGAGGGAGCCATAAGGTAGGGCCATACACCCCGTACTTGTTAGTATGGCCTGCAAAGTAGGCCGTCAACTCCTTCTCCTTCTCACTTAGCTTAACCTCCAAGGCCTTCCCACCCACGCCAGGGTGGTACTCCTCAGGGGTCTCCATCCTGGTGTGGACGTGATTCCTGAAGTGACGAGGAATCCTCCACCCATGGGTGCTGTGTATGTAAATGAAGTTGTTCTTCCAATCCCTCAAGCTGTCCATACCAGGCCACACCAAACAATGTCCCTTCTGCCTCAAGAGGGACCAATAACCAGGGGAGCCCGTACTCCCAGATGAAACCATTTGCAAGCCCACCATGAACCGCAGGGCGTCGATGGAAGGCTCCATGCGGTGGAAAAGGCAAGTCCAGACATATGAAATCAGCGCCCTGACAGCTGTGGCTGTCAGCTGGGCGACGGCGACGTTCATGCGCCTGAAGATCTCCTCTAAAACAGGATGGAGGGGAAAGCGAAGGCCAAACTCTAAACATTTATGGTAAACCGCTATACACCCATCCGGGGGGTTGCATACGTTATCCTTTTCGCCGGGGACAACAACTGTATACCCCTCCCCGAAGTTATAGAGCCGCTCAATCACGACGGCGGCGTTCTTGGCGAGGATCACCTCCCGATTTTTCGGGTCAGGGAAGGTACTCAAAGGGATGCGGTATTTAGCCCTGTCTAAATAATAAACCCTACCCTTTTCCCGACGAACGAGGGGACCGGAAGTTCGGGAAGAGTTAACTTCCAACGCCTCGTCGTCCGAGTCGATAGCATCGAACGAAGGGGGTTCAGGAGAATTACCGCCCCCACTGTCCGCCGAGTGTTCCTCCTCAAAATCAACCTCCCTAGAGGAGGAGGCAAAGTCCATCCCTTCTCCCCTCTTTGATGGGTCGATAAAGGGCAAAATCCTTTCACGGGTTCCGGACATGATTACTCTAAAAAAGATGCGGAAAAAAGGAAATCGAAGAGAGAAAAAGAGTGGAGGATGAAAATCTGACCTAAGATCGCCTGACAGCACGCCGCAAGCCCGAAGAAAGAAGTCTCAGGGAAATGGGGGTGCAAGGTAGGTTACGATTCGTCAATACTCCAGGGTTTTTGACAAGAAAAAGAATGAGAGAATGTCGAAAGAAAAGAAAGATTGGAAAAAAATGAAAGAATGAATAACCGAGCGCTTTTATAGAGAGGAAGGCATGCCAAGAGTCGCCCAACCCTCAGAAATTCACCCAAGGGCTGCGGCCCACGTGTCGCCCCTAGGGGGATTTGCTCTAGGCAGCTTCCCAAGAAAAACCTCGGGAAGACCAGAGGATGTCAGAAGATTGGTCACCCTATGACGTCCCCCCTGTAAAAAAAAAAAAAAAAAAAAAAAAAAATCGCAACACATAAACGCACCGCCTGATCCTCATTTCATTAAAATCTTACAAAAGAAAGTTACATCTTAGGACAGATACAGGAAGAAAAATACATTAAGGCCCAAAGTTCCGGCCTGGCAGAAATCAAACGCCCCGCAGGCCTAGTCATCGCCCAAATCTGGGGAACAATCTCCTGGGCTGCCTGGACTCCCGAGAGCCGAGCCCCAGTCCCAGTCTGGGGAGCCCTGGAAGGGGTCATCAGAAGCTCTATCTTCATCCCTGTCGCTCAGGCAGCCCAGACCCTCGCTGTCATTAGAGTCATGGCTGCTATCTTCCCAGTCCCTCCCAAAGGGGACGGCCCGGGACTCGTCGCAGGTGCGACAGCCTGTCTTCTTCACAGGCGAAGAGGGACCTGACGCCAAGGAGGAATCAGTGTCAGAGTTGGGGCCAAATTGCTCAGGGTGCAGCCATGGAAAGCACTCATGGCATCCCCTGTCATAACAGCCTCCCCCCTGGGAGCAACGCCTAAACCTAGGCGCTGCAGGAGGCGAGGACCTCCTAGGGCGTTTGCCCATCCTAACAGAAGCCTTCTGACTTCTCCGGCGAAAGGGAAGTTGTGAACGGCGACTCCGGCGAACAGCTAGGTAAGCGGCACGAGCATATCGGAGCCTCCAAAAACCTCTGAAGATGAAAGTAACATGCCTAACTCCACGACGAATCACACTTTTCTTGACCCAAGCCATGATTAAAGACAAAACAAAGATTGGAAATGGTCATAAGGACAGTGAAGGAGGAAGCAATTTATACGGGAAACGGAAGCAGGGCATTAATGGTGCCCCAACCACCTCTGCAAGGAAGAAAGCCAATCATCGAGCTGGCACACTGCCCAAAAATTCTCTACACAAAGGAGGGTAATCATAACGAAAGACGTTTGAACTCCCTGCGTGCCCAGAGAAATTAAAGCATGTTCCCTCGGGAACATGCGACGCATTAAATGCAAGTGTCCAAAGAGGCAACCTCCCGCTGTCCCTGAGCAAGACATCGCCTGCCGAGCTGGAACCCCGTTCCTCCTCAGCCGGCGAGGGCCAATTGATGGGGGTCGGTTGCCTGCCTTTGGCCGCCTGCCAATCAGGCCCCAAGGCGACCAGTCCCAGAAGGAGGAAAGGTCTGTCCAGCAGCTTTTCCATCAGTCACTGGAATCTCCAAGTGTGGCCCCAATCCCTTGGGCCGTCCGCCAAATGGAGTAAACCAGGCCTGCCGCCTGCTTCCAGGGCGTTCCCACCTGAATGGAGCCGAAGGAGAACCGAGGACCCATCCGTCATTTTGCCTAAGGTAAGGGGAAATGGGTGGACAAGGTAAGTCCACGTGTCGCGCCAACATCCACCCATTTCCCTCCTCTTCTTTCTCTTTTCCTCTCTCTTGTGGGAAGGTATAAATACTTACCCATCTCCCACATAAGAGGGGTTGGATTTTCTCTCTCTAGACTCTTACTCCTAAAAAACGCCGCCTAGTTCCTCACGAGCTAGGTTCGTAAAGGCATTTCACGGACTGACTTAGGCATCGGAGAGGGTTTCCTCGGACAACCTCCGAGGCCCTGTGCGTTCTTTGTGCAGGGAGCAGGCCATTTCCGCCGGGAAAGTCCGATCCAGGGAGTGAGAGAAAGGGGAGACCAAGGGAATCAAACGATCAATTGTTCACCGTTAACTCAATTATACTGCCCGGATCCTAGGCCGGGTGAATTGTTTCCGCGACTGGAACAGCACTACTACAAAATTAGTCATAGACATGATCTAATAGACATAGGTTAAAAGAAAAACCCACATCTATTTTTAATAGACATAGGTTATTTAAAAAACCTATGTATATAAAAGAGAATATACATATGTCAAAATTAAAACCCATGTCTATAAATTATACACATAGGTCAAAGTAAAACCTATGTCTGTAATATATGAATAGATGTAGGGCATATAGGAAACCATGTATATTGATATAATACTAATAAAGTAGTGACACATGTCTATTCCATTAGTCCTAATAAACTAATAATATTTTATTACTCTTACTAAACTCAAACTTAAATCCTACGCAGCCTTCTTTCCCTTTTTCATTTCAATAATCGAAACAAAGCTCAGCCATACATAGAACTCGAAGCTCAGCCATGAAACGAAAACTAAGCTCCGACATACCTAATCCCTAATCCTCCGACATACTCAATAATCTTCAATCCTTATCCTTCAATCAACCTTCAATAAGCTTCAATTCTGATTCTCCGTCACGTGTAGGCTTCTTCAATCCGCCACTCCTAATCCGGCAGTCGCTAGCTTCTTCAATCCGTCATTCCTCCAGCAGTTTCTTCTTCAATTCCTTCAGTAATCCATCGCATCCTCTATTATTGTTCGTTTATATTCGATTTTGGGGTTTTAGGGTTTTCGATTTGTGAAATTGTGATGAGTCAGTTTGATTTTCGTTTGTTGATTCGTCAATTAAATTACGTTAAGCTCAGTTTGTTTTTTTAAATTCATGTGCTAAGGTCTGTGAGTTCCTGATCAATTGTTTGAATGAAACACCTGTTGGTTTTTGTTCATGAATTTTTGATTTCCTTTGCATTTGGAATGTGTATGAAGCTTGTTTTGATTTTCTTGCCGCTTCGCTTGTTTTTAGGTGCAAATGTTAGGTTGCAGGATGCTGTCATTTGAACTGATGTTTTGAACTTTCAGTAGGGGACTGATGCTGGTAGTCTTCTAGTTTGTGTTGCCGTCTTTGGTGTCGTAATTTTATCGTAGAGTACTTATGTTGATAGGACATATGACTATATATAGGAGTGCATTGTAGATTTGTAGTGCATTTCTTCGGAGATGTAAATTGTTTCGAGATGTGAATGTTAGGTTGCAGGATGCTGTCAATTGAACTGATGTTTTGGACTTTCAGTAGCTGACTGACGATGGTAGTCTATTGGTTCATGTTGCTGTCTTTGGTGTCATAATTTATTTATGGTGCATTGCAGTTCATTTCTACCAGGATGTTTGAGGATATTAATGGATGTAAATAGGTGTTTGTGATTGGATTGTCGAAATCTGTCTGTCATTACGATTTTTTATGCATTTTTCTGCTGGTATTATCTTTATCGTCGTGTATCTCTCATTTCTCAGCTCTTTCTATGATCAAAACTTTGATTACGTACCCACCTACTCGAGGCCTAATGATTCATTCATTTTGCTGGTTTTGCAGAGGTTAAGGATGCAATTAGTGTTCGTAATTGGGTTTTTGAAAAGCTCTCTATCACGAAGAATTTGCTAGTGTGTACTGTACAGTACTTCTGCAGGTATGATCTACTGTATTTCTCTGCATGTCTTCTTTCTCACCTCTTTCTTGATCCAATAACCAAGAGGAGCAATAACCAAGTGGCCACTAAACACCAATAAATTCCACATGCTTGTTTCATATTTCACTTCTTGGGTAATGGGTGAAAGGGAGGGAGTGAGTCACTGAGACTGAGTGCAGCGTTGATAGTTGTAGTAGGGGGATTGAATACTGTGTTAGTGATGGGGTTGGGGGAAGGTGGAAATTGTGGGGAGCAGCTGGATTCAGGGGCAAACTGCTAACACTTACACTCAACAGGGGTTTTGGAAGGATGCGTCAATATGTATGGGTGACTTGTGAGAGACTTTGTCACGTGCATGCCCAGACTTTTAACACACTTTTCGTCTTGAACAACTCCACTTCATTTCCCTCTCCCTACTACTCCCACCTTTCATTCTTTCAATTTCACTCCTCATTTTCATAACACAAACGTCATGGTATACTTGTATATAGATTTATCAAACGGATCAATCGGATCAGATTAATTTTGGGTTATAGAAATTGGGTTCATTTTGGGTTGGGTCGGCTCATTTCAGATTTGGATCATTTTCGGGTTTGTTATTTTTAATTTTTTTTAGGGATATTGGTTCGTTTTTTATAATAATAGTCGGGTCATTTTCGAGTTAGCCCGAGTCAATTCGGTTTACGGATCAACCTCAGATCTTCAGTTTGGGTTGACTTATTCGGGTTGGATCAATTTTGAAAGATCTTCTCGTATGGATAACAAATTACTCCTATTTATTTAGAATTTTGATTCCAACCTTATTTACGGAGTATAATACGAGTATTTGATCAACTAAGTTTTATTGGATCAACTAAGAGGAGTAATAATGCACCTTAATTCATTTTAGTTCATAATTATTCTTGTGTGAAATAGATTAATACGGTGTTGTTTGAACCGAATGATCCATCAATAGGGAAATGATACATTCATAATTTTATTTTATTGGGTGTTCTATATCTTGTAGTAGTTGGTTGATTATCCATCTTTCATATATTGCTTTTCATATCATGTTAGGCAAGACGACTTTTATTTAAAAAAATTTACGGCCATTTTATTTAAAGAGTAAGTGATATGATCATAGGTGATTAAAGCAGATTTCCAATGGGTCGTGAATGGATGATTATTGATACGCTAAAGACTTCAACGACTTATGACATGACCCGACACTGCTAAATACGGGAAGTCCTAAGAAGAGAAAGGTTTTGAAAATTGATTGATTTGAAAATTCCGAGATAACTCGGTGGAGAGGCCCGATTTTTCGAAAAAAATCGGAAAGTGCATCGGGCCTCGGTTTTGAAAGTTCGAAAGTATTTTTTGAGTTTTGAATTGGGCACCGTACCGTCTAGAAAATAGGCTATTTTGAGTAAAATCATAAGTCCTAAATTCGGTATGTGTCCCGGGTTTTGAAATTGAATAGTTTGAAAAAGATGCAATTTTTGAAAAAAAAAAGATGGTTTTTGAAAAACGACTCGGAAACCAAGTAGCACGTAGTCACACAAGCATTATAACGACGCCATGTATGCTCTACACTAAGTCTCGGTCGGTCTATAAGGGGTCTATACCAGTGTACATAGTCTAGACGTTGATCGGGACGGACTTCCTAAGTCGAGTTGAGCTTAGAAAATGCCGCGAAACCCACTCGAATCGACTATGGACACCTTTTGACATATCCATATTGGAGTACATCAACGATATAGTGGGACGTCGGTCGCGAGTACCGGCCCGGGAAAATATGGGTTATGCATGAACCGTAAAACTAAAACGCGTATTGTACTAGTAAAACGATTTCTATTCGAGTCTCACCCTGAGGATGCCGATGGTAAGTCACGGATCAATTAATCCCCAGCGGAGTCGCCAAATTGTGGACATGACATAGGTCCACCCCGACGCGGCCACGCGCGGGTTTGGGTAGGCGAATGATTCTCCATATGAGAATGGATCGAATTGAAATTTAGGTCGAAGTGGAGTCGCCACCGAATTTTGTGGTTATTCGGAACCATTCGAGCCCACTCTATGTCGTAGTGGGTCGTATACAAAATACGGCCCATTTCTGATGTTAGAGTTTATTGGGCTCATTCCTTTGCATTGCGATACCGATACCGTCACTACCGGTTATCGTGTATTGAATGACTCTCGTGCACCAACGGTTTCGGGCATCCGGAAACCGAGGTTCTGAGTAAGGGGTGAGGGTACGTGTTGGGATGCCCACAAAGGACACCCAACCCCGCCCGCACTTAGCGGCCTCTACTAAGATCTCGAATGACTTTCTAATACGCGCGTTAGTAATTCGGTGAAAAATGCTTATGCAAACGTTGTTTTCCCTAAGCATGTGAATGAAATTGAAAAGGGTTTCTATGTCAATTTAATGCAATTAATTCTAACGTCGAAGTTGAATTTTAGCATGTGGGTTCATTTTAGTAAAATAAAACAAACGATAAATAAACAAGAATAACAAACGGTTAGTAACGGTATAACGAATAATAGCGGTTTGCAAATTAATGAATGAAATAGAATGATGTAAAATTGGACGATGCATGGTTTGAAAAGATAGTAGTACACGTGATTAATTAGGCACGTGTTGACCGAAGTCATAAAAAGAATTGACGAGACTCGAATGATGTTGTAGGACTCACGACATTGATCGTGATGATGGGCTACTCGATCGAGTGGGCTAGGCACTCGGTCGAGTGCCCCCTGTACGAATTATAATTCGCTTTACAATTTATTATTGACTTTCGAAATTGCTTTTTGATTTTTGATAATTCGAGATTCTACCGAATCGGACATAAATATTGTACAATTTATGCTCGACTCGGATTTTATAAATTATTGATTTTGTTGAATCAGATATAAATATTATGGGATTTATGCTCGATTCTAAATTTGAATACTCGTTGTATCCCATATTCGATTACTGAATCGATATGGAATACTAGAGTGAAAATAAAATAAAATAAAATAAAAATTGATTTAAGTCGTCTTAAATTAACTATCGCGATATGAGTAGATTTCCTCCGCGTTTAATAATGTCGTAATTCTAACGAATTGTATGACAATTATTTTAGCATCAACGAAAAAATCGCATTAGTTAATTTATTTGACTAGATCGTTAGATTCGACATCCAATTACTGAATTGGTATCGAATCCAAAAGATCGACGCTTTGCTTGAATTGAAAGACTTGATTCCCTCGGCTTTTCCGACATCGAAATAAATCCCTAGGGATTGTGATGTCGGATCCGCGTCAACGGGTTTCGACCCTTATTAAATAGAATGCATGTTTTTTAAATCGATATAAATATGTGACTTGAATGAGGATGCAAACGAAAATAAACAAATTATTGTTTAGGTTAACTCGTCTCAATAATCAAGTGATCATGGTGATGGGATAAGCGACCGGCAACGCTGTGTGCAGTACACTTGTATATTCGGGTTTTCTTATCCCACCATCATTCACACTCGACACAAATCGACAAGTATTTTAATGTTTTAATGCTAACAGTATTATTGATATTATTATGCGATAAACAAAATAAAAAAACGTGGAAAAGGAGAAAGATAACGAGAAGAGAAGAAGAAGGAAAGAAAGAGGTTTTGGCACCCTCAACCTACATGTTCTTGTCTCGGATAAGGCTCGTAGTCGTGGCTTTAACACAAGAGCTTCGAGGCTTATGGAGTAATGCTTAGAGTTGTGTAGAGATGTGTAAAAGATGTATGAGGGTTGCTAAAAATTTGTATTGTGAAAAAATTGTGTAAAAAGGTTGTGTGTAGTTGTGATTAGGGTTGTAAAGTTGTGAAATTGAGTGTGCATGGGGTTGCTTATATAGGTATTGCCTATGTATTTTGGTGTCTAGGGTTTTGTGCCCTGACGGACTTGACCTGATGGCCCGTCTGAAGGTGGACTGTTGGTTTTGCTTCTTGAGTTGGACTTTTTGTATTTGAGTGGCTGCTTTGATGTGTCTCGAAAACGACTTTGACCAGGGTTGACCCAATCACAAAAAGTCGGTTTTAATTCCGGTGTCGGTTTTGGCCCAAATTAGTCTTGTTTGACTCGGAACGGTCCGCTGGGCCTGATTTTGAGGTCGATTTTGTGAGATTTGTACTCTGTAAGTGTGTTAGCCAACAATTAATGGATTTGAGCCCGTATCCGAGCGTATAGAAACACGTTAGCGTCCGATCATCATCGGGTGTTTTTTGGAAACTGCCATAGACACCTGGCAGTCAAAATGCGGGTGTCTACAATTCAACTACGGAGTCGATATTGCATCTTAAGAATAAACATTTTATTTATTTGTTTAGATCGAAAGTCGATTCCCTCTGCGTCACGACATCGTTATTAATCCTTGCGGATTATATGATGTTCGATTTGCATCAAGATGTTTTGTTCTAACCTTAAAAACGAGATCTAGTACATCTAACGATAAATATCCGCGATCGCACTGGGCCCTTGAGTGTTTAGGGCGGCGCTCTTCGAAAGGGTGCCACCTCTGTTACGACTCGTAAAGGGATTAAGAGGATCTTAGAACGTGATTTATCTTTAGGTATACTCGATATGAAATTGCTTTTATAGATCGATGTATGCGTGATGTGTTATTGTTAATAATAATAATAATAATAATAATAATAATAATAATAATAATAATAATAATAATAATAATAATAATAATAATAATAACGATATTAGAAATGAAAAAATAAAAGAAAAATAAAAAAGCGAAAAAAAATAAAGTAGAACACGGACGAAAAAGACGAGAGAAGAGAAGGAAGAAAAAGGAGAAAATGGGATTGAGTTTTACACCCTCAACCTACATGCTTTGTATTCTCGGAATAGGGCTCGTCTAGTTGTGGCGTAGGCACGGGAGCGTCGAGATGTATATAGGAGAGTTATGGTGTGTATAATTGGGAAAGGGGATTTGACGAGTTTTGCTCTCGGGTCTTTGACGAGTTTCGATCTCAGGTTTCCTAAAGGCTTTCTATAGGAAAGGTCGTGGTTGTGAAAGTATAGGATTGCTGAAATTTGTATGTGAAAAGTTGTATGGAAAAGTTGTATGGAAAAAAAGTTGTGAATTATGTTGAGGGGAGTGGGATATTTATAAGAAAATACATGTTGGTGATTTAATTACCTCGCAAGCGCATGATTTTATCGTTCACTAGAAAGGGTCGGTCCACAAGGAGTGTAGTGATTCCCAATCACTTCAATCCTAATTGTTTATCTAAGTCGATAGAAATGAATGATGATAGACTAAAACTAGATGAATAAATGTTCACTAAGGAAAGAAATGACAAAAGGGAAAATAAAACTAAAATAAACTAAGATAACTAAAGTAGTAACGATTGATCAAGAATAAAAAGGACTAGGGAACGATGTCGGTTCAATTAACCTAAATCGCACCAAGGTATATCAAGTATCGAAGGATTCGGGATCAAGGGCGAAGTTGTATGCGTCTAGGTCGGCCACCTCCCTCCCGGGTTCGTGTCCGGCTTAATTTCCCGTTTACCTCTCTCCCGGGTTCGTAAGACGGAATCCCTAAGTCAAATCCGAGGGTCACTCCCGTGATAAACCCAAAACCGACTCAAGTCAAAAAGGTACGTATATTAGTGTGAAGGATACCATGCTAGACACCACTCCCGTGTTCGATCTAGTACGGTAAGGCAAGATAGAGGGGTCAAACCGGTTACCCATCCTAATCGCCTCCCATCGATGACCAAGGGATTAGGACCGTCTCAAACCCCTAAACCAAGATAATCCAAAATCCTCAACACCACTTCACCCAATTCAATCAATACAATACATACAAGAGGCACAATTTAGGCAAATTTAGGCTTCATCGACCCCTAGTGGGCGACTACTCACTAATCATGGCTAAACTAGTAGAATTAAGAGTAAAGGTGGAATCTTTAACTATGAACATACTTAATAATTGAATTTTACTACTAGTCATGCAAAAGTGGCTAACTTGGGGAATTCTAATTGGGGACTAATGCTAACATGAAATTCACAAACATGAACAAAGGGAGAGAAAACTAAATTAATTGGAAATTAAGGTAACAAACAAAGGAAGATGATAACTAAGGTGAATTAACAAAAACTAACAAGAACTAACAAGTAAAGGCTTAGAATTTGAGGAAACACAAAGAAAAACAAAATCAAACTAAAGATTAGAGATTACCAAAGATGGAGAGACAAGGAGGATAATAATAAAAGAAAATAATATATAAAGCTTGAATCTTGAATGAAGAAGATGAAGATTTTCAATGGAAAATTACACTTCTCTCTAAAAAAACCGAGAATTCAAAATGTGAAACTAGTGAATAATGAAAAGCTTTGAGGCAAAATAAGAAAGTAGAGTATTTATATGGTCTAATTAGGTTACATAGAGAACCGGTCAAAAACGGAGAAAATAACAAAACCGGAGCTACGCACAAAACGTGCGTTACGCACAGTGAGAATCGCACGGTCACACCGTGCCTGAAGGAGTTACGCACGGTGGACCGTGCTATTCTCTTCCTATGCCTATTTTCCCGTTTCTTGATCTTCTATGCTCTTGTCTAGGCTCAAACTCGGTCCACGTGCTTCCTTTTACTCGGGCATGCTCGGGTTTCATCGTTTTTGACACGGAAATGTCTAAAAACAGGCAACAAACACACAAACCCGAGTAATACAAAAGATAGGTGAAATGAGTCAAAATGCCTAAGTAAACACGATTAATCGAGGCTAAATAAACGTAAAAATGGTGTAGAAATACGGTCAATAACGAAGTTATCAACCTCCCCACAGTAGACATTTACTCGTCCTCGAGTAAGCGCGACAAAGGCAAAGACAAGCACCTAGGATAAAAGGAGTGAATGCACAATATAAGCATCCCTCGACCACTAAACTATTACTAACCGCATGAGTATTAGCGCACTCAACGCCCCTTCAACTCACAACGACATACCATGAGGATAGGTATCCCGTTGCAAGGTAAGTTGGGTCTTGCACAAAACTTTTGACACAAACAATTAATTAAGCACGCAAATACAAGACATGTTTGCATCACAAAAGGAAAACACCGTCACCCTCATCAAGACGGCGGGGAAAAGCACTAATCATCCACCTATTATGGAAACTAACATTCTCAAATTAGTTAACCTACAAGACATGGACAAAAATCTAATACTATAGCTATAAATTACTATGAATATCGATAATCTAGCACATTTCCTCCCAACCTTCCAAATAAACTACAAAGAGGGCGTAAGATGGTGTCGAAAGGTAGAACCGTGGCGTTATAAAACACTGTAGGTAATTGTGCCTCGACCTCTTTATAAAATAAAGAGAAGGGTCGTCCCAAAATTCAGTATGACCAAATAATCTAAGTAGAAAGGAAATAGAAAAGTAATAGTTTCAATGACCAGTTCACCACCGCTATCTTCCTTCCTTAGGAACTCGGTCCCTCGGTAGGCCCTTCACGATGGCTCCCCAAATCAAAGGAAATCTTATTTATTTTGATGTGTGGTGATCTTTCTTCGATTTTCATAGTTTTTCTTTTCTTTCTTTCTCCCCTTGTTTTCTTTTCAATTTCTTCTTTTTCTTTGTTTCTTTTTCGATTTTTCTTTTTCTATTTTTTTTTCCGAAGACGTGGGGAGAACATCACAAAATAGAATCACCAAAAGCAAAAAGAAAAAATTATTGTGGAAAGTATTAGTGATATTTAATGGATAAACTTGGATTATAAAAAGCTCTTTCTCCGTGGTGGTGTAGTTTGCTTGAGCGGAGTCGAGGGTCTTGATGATCACCTCCCAATCGGTTCGGTCGTTAACGAAGGACGGGGGATCAAACGATATTTATAAGACTCAAGTTTACCCAAAAACAAGCAAGCAAGTATTCGTGGTAAGTCAAGGTAGGTCCACAGGGAACGGATATGTTGACGAGTTTAAACCGATGTGTTTGATGTCTAGAGGGGGGGTTCTAAGGGTCGAGTCTACGCTAGAGGAATCACTACGAGAATGGCTAGGGGTAATTAATCTAGGGAAAGGCGTTGGGGAGAAGTCGGGATTCGAAACATGGAATCTAAGAAGGTCGGGATCGAGTTTTTGTGGCAACATTGATAAAGGGAGAATGCCACCTTTCGGTTTCTTCACCCAACCCACCTAAAAACCCGCTTTCGCGGCGAAGAAGGGTAAGTCTCTTGTTATGGTAATTTCTACCCCGAGTTTCCCCATATTGATAGAAACGAGTCAAGGTCGATCTAGTTGGCTGGACTAAAACAACAATGACACAACAACCACAAGCAAGGTAAACCAACATGCAAGCAACCCACCAATACCCCTAAATTCAAATAAACCAAGTCTTCATCCCTAAACCCCCCAACAAGAAATCTACTCACTAATCATAATGAAAGACAATAAAACATTAACTATGGAGAAACTAACTACAACATGCATAGTGATTAGATCTAAGGAAACTAACAACAATATGGTGAGAAAACTACGATCTAACAATTACCCACTAAATTATGGAAATACCAAATTAATCTAGAGAATAATCTAGAATAACATGAATAAGATCTAGAGAAACTAACTACACTAAGATGATCTAAACAAGATAATAACGAGGAAATAACATTAAATCTAAACTAGAGATAAGAGAGTGGAAAGAAATGTACCAACTATGAAGATCTAGAGGAAATAAGAAGATTGAATAAATAAAGGTTGAATCTTTGATGGAGAGAATGAAGAACTTGTCACTAATCCTTCAATAAACCCAACAAATCTTTAATAAAACTTGAATAATCTTCTTACAAACTTGTAATGTAAAGAAATGTTTATGTAAACTAGGTAGATCTACTACTAATTATTATGTAAACTACTAGATTTTTAGATAATTACTACTAGAATATTACTAGATTGTTCTACTAATGGGATGTTGTAATGTGATGGATGACTACCCTAATGGAGGCCTACTACTACTTACTTAGGCAACAATTTATGGTAACATATATATAGTAATCTCTTAATGGGTATTTAACCTAAAGCCCAAATCCACTTCATGCTCCATTACTGAGACAATCACCCTTAGCATCTTCATGGGGTGAAACTTTGCCCTGCGGTCTTGACGATAATTCCCACCGGGTGAAATTTCACCCGGTCAGATTTTCTTCCCTTTTTTTTGCGTTTTTGGCACTTCTTTCCATCGGGCGAAATTTCACCCGGTGGGCGAAATTTCGCCCGGTCAGTTTCGCCCGGTGGGAAGTCTCGGAAAATCTTCGGGGAGGCATTTTTACCGTCGGGTGAAATTTCGCCCGGTGGTGTCTCACCGGGTGAAATTTCGCCCAGTCATTCCGCTGGCCTCTTTTCTTGTCTCATTCTTCGTTAATTGATTGGATGGCTTTAAACTTTAAGTTGTGTGCTTTACTCTTAGGACGGTATTCCCTTCTCTTGTGCTCGTGGAAGCTCGATTATGATTTCGGTGCCAAATACAATCAAAAATGATATAAAAACTACCATAAACACGTAATACGCACAGGAGGGACGCTAACGCGAGAAGTACACAAAATATGGCGATAATCACACTCTAAACTCGCAAAACGAAGGAAAAACGGGTCTAAATGAGGGGAAAAACGGTCTAAATTTATCTCACAACAATTCCCCCACACTAAATCGTTGCTCGTCCTCGAGCAAAGACCCAAAAAGAAATTACATACTACTACTACTAGCTAGACTATGCTAAGCCGATACGGGGCAATTAACGGGCCCACTCCGTCCCTTCAACTCACATCGAAATACCCATGAGGTAGAGTACTCCCATGCAAGGCAATTTGGGGCTTGCTCAAAATGGTGGATGCGACTAAACACACAAAAACATATAACATGAATGAATAGACGCATCCAAAGCAAAAATAAAACACTGAATCCCTCATCGAGACGGTGGGGAAGACACCTATTACTTACCTAGAACAACAATAGACTTCCAAGATAAATTACCAATATAAATAAGGACCAAAGCCTAATACTATGACAATTAAGCAATATAAATGTTGATAACTTAGCATGGGTCCTCCTAGTCTTCTAAAGGGGTACGACGGGGCGTATAACGGAGTGGAAAAAGTGAACCATGGATTCGTTCGGCACTGTAGGTAGGCAGTCCCGCTCTCTTTGGCTAAGCCAAGAGGGTCGTTCCAAACTTGAATTTCCTAAGTTAGCCCAAACAAAAAGTGGAGTGTTTATAGTTATTGGGGTGGATCGACTAATCACCGCTATCTTCCTACCTCGGGACTCGGTCCTCTAGTTGGCACTTCACGGCGATGAATCGATCAAAGGGCTTTTTTTTTGGAGATGTTTTTGATTATATGATTTCATTTGAAGTTCCTTTTCTCTCCTGGTTTTTCATATTTTTGTGCCTTTTTCTCTTGCTTTGGTTTGCCCTTTTTGGCCTTTTGATTTTGACGTGGTTCATAACCAAGCTTGGAGGTTATTTTTGTGTAAACTTATTGTGGTGATGTATAGGTGGAGGAAAATAGGTAAACGAGAACACGCGTCATTCCCGGATAACCCACAAAAAGGCGGAAAGAATTTGGACTAAAGGTGCAATGGTCGTTCGAGCAAGGTCACCTAGAAAACAGGATGCGGAAACCAAGGCCTAACTCCTCCATGGGTGGTCAAGGTGGTCAAATGCAAACCCCGAAGTAAACCTCTAGTAGAAAAGGTGGACTCAAGCTAAAGGATTAACAAATTCATTGATTAAGAGTCATTCTACTAGATTAAGGTCCAAAATATACAATGGGTTATCTACAATGGAATGTAAACTCTTGTAATAAGCTTGTAATCGGGTTTTCGAAAACATTTAATCCTAGACACGCTATACAAAAGCAAAAAGAACACACGAAAAAGAAAAAGGCAATAAAAGAAAACACAAGTAAAGCCATGTACTCTATACTCCATCGACATTAAGCACACAATTAACCACAACACTCAAAATGCTCAACTTCGAGAGCCTCCAATAGCAACTCTACAAAATTAAAGAAAGAAGGAAGGAAGTTACCAAGCGGATGCTTTCATAATCTCTTCAATTCGCGCTTCAAGGTGGTGATTACCTGTAAGAGTGGAGAACAAGACCGTACACGGAACACGAAAACATAACGAGAAACAAGAAAAGAAAAGGGAAAGAAAGGAGAAAAATGTTTTTGATTTTTCCAATTTCTCAAATTTTTATGGATTTTGAAAAGATTTAGAAAAACAAAAGGATAGTAGACTCCTCCCCCACACTAAAACTGTACATTGTCCTTAATGGACAAGTAGGGGAAGAACGAAAAAGACGGAAAAGAAAAATGAGAAAAATCTTTTTGGATTTTATAATTTTTCAAATGTTTTTGGATTTTTCAAAATTTAGAGAACGGAAAAAGAAAATGATAAAATAGTGGCGGGCCTAGGTGTAATCACATCACCTAGACCCTAGCCAAGTGGCTAAGAAGTTGAAAAAGAAGTAAAAGAGAAGAAAATAATTTAAAACGAAGGAGTAAAAATTTGGGCATAGGTGTAGTCACGTCACCTAGCCCGGATTAAGAAAAATTGAGAATAGTTGATTAAAATTTGGATTTTTCAAAAGGGTCAATGGCGTAATCACATCGCCAAAAGACCGGGAGCAAAACCAAGGCCGCGACGGCCGCAAAAATCGACGGGACAGTGGGGCAATGGGACAATGGGACAACTTGCAATTTTGGTTCGAAATAAAACAATCACAATGATTATAATGTTGGGAAAAGGAACAAGGAACAATATTAATTCAAAGACATCAATTGTAGATGATTAGAGACTCACCGACACAATCCACACAAATACCCACAACACAAACAAACCATATTGTCAACCGACTCTAATAGGGGTGTCTAGTTTGAATAGTCATTAGACGCAAAAGAAGTTGTCGGAGTTCCCTCACCGGCATACTCCCAAACTCCTATACCCCCCGATTCGGTCAGTCGGAATTCATTGGTGCCTAGAGGTAGGTCCCAATTGTGACAGTTATAAATATTGGTTCGGTTTCTGTTGGGGACTATTAAAGCACGGTCATGACCAATGGAGACGAGGCGATGGTCAGGTACTTTAAAGATCCAGGTGGGGAAGTGGGCCTCGTCAAGCTAGACACGATTGTCATGTGGGATAAGATGGTCAGTAGCGTCACCCAAATTTCTTGCTATTAAAGTTACAAGATCACCACAGTCGACAAAGAGGCGTTGGGAAACTATGATTTGATGAAAGTGTAACGCCACGACAATAGGTAGGTCAAGGGGGTTAGGGTTACCGAGCAAAGAGTCACTAATTAATTGTAGGACACACACATTGAGGTTAATAATATTGTCGGTAGATGGCAAAAGACAGTGGGAAAGAATTTCAGCGAAATAACGGATGGCAGGGTTACGGATTTCGGCGGTAGAGCTAGAATTGGGTTCGAAATCATGTTGAACCGGCGCTATGCGCTTCCACAAGTCTCTCCTAGTCGCACTACTTTGCGAATCACTTAGGGGTTTACTTAGTCTGGTACCCGATGAGGGTAAACCTAGAGCTAAGCTAAAGTCGGAAATTTTTAAACAGTGATTTCTACCGAACAGTCTAAATTTGAACTCTCTTGGTGTGGTCGGGTTATCGATGGTAAAGGTACCTAAGAATTCACAAGTCAAGTCTTTATTTGTGCAAGGCACAAAATTAAGTAGCTTACTAGTACGAATCCTAGACGATAACTCTCTAATATCGTTCTCAATTCCTAAAAGTTCCATTGTGAATGGACAAGGCCACCTTGTACTCTGAAAAGCCTTTTCAGAGAAGGTTTGAGCCAATGGTGTATTAGGACAAGGTGAGAGTTTAGGCTTCGAAGGCTTACTAGAAGATGAACATTTAGGAGGTTTAGAAGTCGAAGCCATACCTTGTTTTCGCGCGGCTCGTTGGGCTCTTGTCTCCATAATAATAATTGCAAGAAAAACCCCGAAACTTTAGCTTTTCCCTCTTCAAAATCCTAAGAATATAATCACCAAGTGGAAATGGAGTAGGGGTTTGGATTTAAATGGGTATGGAAGGTGGTTTGATGTGTTTAAGATGGGTGAAAATGTGGAGTGAATTGTGAGGTAAAAAGAGTGATATAAATAAGGGTGGTTGGGAGGGAAAGTGAAAGTTTTAAAGTTGGTGATAAAAATTTGGTGTAAAAATTTTTGGAGGGAAAGTTATGTGTTGTAAATATGAAGGAAGGAATTGAAATTGCAGTGAGGATGTGTGCTTTAGGTGATTGAGCAAGTCCATGCCGCCGGGTGAAATTTCACCCGGTCAAGCACCACCGGGTGAAATTTCACCCGACGGACTTTTCGTCGTGAAAATCGTTTTCTGCCATTTTTCCCACCGGGTGAAATTTCACCCGGTCAAAATCTCACCGGGCGAAATATCGCCCTGTGGTATCTTCTTCAATTTCGGCAATTCTGGCAACTTTCTGTAGGGCGAAGTTTCGCCCGGTCAGGTCTCACCGGGCGAAATTTCGCCCGGCGGTCTTGTTTTCTTCGTTTTTCGCCTTGCCATTTCATGGCTCTTCCAATAGTCACCTAAAGATTCGAATATTGACTCGACTCACATTACATAATAAATATCTCCCACAAACATGCTTGTGGTCTTCAATTTGGCTCCATAACTTCTCCAAAAAGCATGATCTTCATCCATAATAAGTGCTCCATGGCGAAATCCAAGTTCAATCATTCTTCTCAAGCTAACAAACTAACAACACAAAGAAATATAATACATATGTACAAGGTGGTTGTTGAGGATACCACCAAACCTACTTCAATTTCGAGAAGGGGTTAGACATCGCTCCCCAATGGGAGCTCACCAAGCTTCATGGTAGCGAAGGTCTCACGAACGTGACCGGGGTGATAAATCTTCAAACGTTGTCCATTAACCATAAACTTCCCGGTTTCCGGGCTAGATATCTCTATTGATCCATATGGTTGCACCTTGGTCACTTCGAATGGACCCGACCATTTTGATTTCAACTTACCGGGGAAAAGCTTAAAGCGAGAGTTGAAGAGTAATACCTTATCACCAACGGAGAAGTCCTTACGAAGTATCCGAGAATCGTGCCATTGGCGAGTTCGTTCCTTGTAAATCTTCGAGTTTTCGTAGGCTTCAAGTCTTAGTTCTTCCAATTCTTGTAGTTGGAGAAGGCAGTTATCTCCTTCAACACTCTCATCGAAGTTTAGCTCTTTGATTGCCCATTCGGCTTTGTGTTCTAATTCCACCGGTAAATGACAAGCTTTACCATACACAAGACGATAAGGAGTGGTTCCAATCTGTGCTTTGTAAGCCATTCTCAATGCCCAAAGGGCGTCATTTAATTTCAATGACCAATCCTTTCGGTGTGTATTTACAACTTTCTCTAAAATTCCCTTGATTTGACGGTTGGAGATCTCGGCTTGCCCATTTGATTGAGGGTGGTAGGCTAGGGACATCTTGTGAATGATACCATATTTTCTAAGAAGGTCCTCGAAGGTATCTTTTCCAAAATGAGAGCCTCCATCACTAATTATGGCTCTAGGCATACCGAATCTCGGGAAAATTACATTCTTGAAAAGCTTAATTACAACCTTGGAGTCATTGGTGGGGGAAGCTACGGCCTCGATCCATTATGATACATAATCAACAGCTACTAGGATATATTTGTTACCAAAATAGGATGTGAACGGACCCATGAAATCAATGCCCCAAACATCGAACAATTCAATCTCTAAGATGGGTTGAAGGGGCATCTCATTTCTTCTTGTAATATTCCCACTTCTTTGACAAGCATCGCACATGAGAATGAAAGCTCGAATGTCCTTAAACATAGAAGGCCACCAAAACCCGCTTTGGAGAACCTTGGCAATTGTCTTTTGGTTGGCCAAGTGTCCACCATAAGATGTCGAGTGAAGGTGCTTCACAATATTATAACCTTCATCGGCCGTAACACATCGTCAGTAAATTCCATCTACACAACGGCGGAATAAGTATGGCTCGTCCCAATAATAGCGTTGGGCTTCATAACGTAGTTTCTTCCTCTCTTGCTTGGAATAATCGTCCGAAATAAAATGGGATACTAGGAAATTGACGATATCGGCATACCAAGGTGTAATAGTTACGACGGCCATCAAGGCCTCATCTCTCATAGCTTCATTGATGGGTATACCATTTTCTTCATTTTTCTCTTTACTAACCATTAGTCTACTAAGATGATCCGCTACCAAGTTCTCCGATCCGGCTTTGTCTTTAATCTCAATGTCGAATTCTTGTAAAAGGAGGACCCACCGAAAGAGTCGGGACTTGGTCTCCTTCTTAGACATGATGTATCGAATCGCCGCATGATCGGTATGAATTATGACTTTGGAACCGGTAACATAATTTTGGAATTTCTCCATGGCATAGACAACGGCAAGCATTTCTTTCTCGGTTGTTGTATACCTCGATTGGACTTCATCTAGGGTTTTGCTTGTGTAATAAATCACATGTAGCTTCTTGTCAACCCGTTGACCTAGGACGGCACCAACGTCAAAATCGGAAGCATCGCATATGATCTCAAATTGAAGATTCCAATCGGGAGCTTTGATAATCGAAGTGGTGGTGAGAGCGGTCTTTATTCTGCAAAAGGCCTCAAGACACGAGTCATCAAAAACAAAAGGTATATCTTTCATAAGCAAAGAAGTCAAAGGCTTAGCAATCTTGGAAAAGTCTTTAATGAATCGTCTATAAAAACCGGCGTGACCTAGAAAACTCCTCACCTCTTTGACATTTGTAGGTGGTGGCAAGTTTTCGATCACGGAGACTCTCGTTTTATCAACTTCGACTCCTCTATTAGAAACAATATGACCTAGGACAACACCTTGTTCGACCATAAAATGACACTTTTCCCAATTTAAAACTAGTCTATACTCTTCACATCGAGCTAACACTTGATCAAGATTTTCAAGACAAGAATCAAAAGATGTACCATGGACACTAAAATCATCCATAAAAACTTCCGTAGATTTTTCAATAAAATCGGAGGTAATAGCCATCATACATCTTTGAAACGTTCCCGGCGCATTGCATAGTCCAAATGGCATCCTTCTATAAGCGTAGGTGCCATAGGGACATGTGAAAGTGGTTTTCTCTTGGTCATAGGGATGAATGGGAATTTGAAGAAATCGGGAATGACCATCAAGGAAACAAAAAATAAGAATGATGCGCCAATCTTTCAAGCATTTGATCAATAAAGGGAAGAGGGAAATGGTCTTTTATGGTGGCCGTGTTCAATTTTCAATAGTCTATACACATACGCCAACCAGTAATAGTCCTAGTAGAAATTGACTCACCCTTTTCTCCTTTTACAACCGTCATTCCTCCTTTTTTCGGCACAACTTGGACGGGGCTAACCCATTTACTTCCGGTTATTGGGTATATAATGTTAGCCTCATACAACTTTAGGACTTCCTTCATGACAACCTCTTTCATGGCGGGGTTTAACCTACGTTGACCCTCAACCGAAGGACGGTGGTCATCATCAAGGATGATCCTATGCATACAAACGTTTGGAGATATGCCTTGGAGGTCGGCAATTCTATACCCAATGGCCTTTGTGTGTTTTCTCAAAACAATCAAAAGTTTTTCCAATTGAGGTCCATCAAGGGTAGCATTGACGATAACGAGATAATTAGTTCCTTCAAGAAAAGCATATTTGAGGGAAGAGGGGAGTGGTTTAAGTTCAAGATTAGGAGGAGAAGATACCATACTCTTACCCACCGGTAGTGGTTCTACCTTTTCATCATGCAAACATTCATCTTCAAGGGGTGGAGAGTCAAATGGCTCATCTTCTTGCTTATCATCATCAATCAAGCTATACTCAACCAAACTGTCAATAACTTCAATGGAATTCATTTGTTCAATCATTGGCTGTTTAAGAGCTTGAGAAAGGGAAAACTCTACCGACTCGTTCCCTATGTTAAAAGACAACTTACCATTCTTGACATCAACTATAGTACCTCCGGTAGCCATAAAAGGTCGACCTAGAATAATGGGGGGAATAGTGTCTTCGGGCATATCCATGACAACAAAGTCGGAGGGGATGAAAAACTTACCAACTTGAACGGGTACATCCTCAAGTATCCCAAGTGGGTACTTGACGGACCTATCCACAAGTTGAATCGACATACTAGTGGGTCTCATCTCCCCCACACTAAGTCTCTTGGCAATAGAATAAGGTAACAAACTAACACTAGCCCCTAGGTCACATAAAGCTTGACTAACAACAACATTTCCAACCCGACAATGGATGGAAAAACTAACGGGATCCTCAAGTTTCTTTGGTATTTGATTCATAAGAATGGCACTACATTGTTCCGTGAGAGAAATACATTCTTTATCCTCTATCGTTCTCTTTTTAGTCAAGACATCTTTCAAAAACTTAGAATAGAGGGGCATTTGAGAAATTACTTCGGTGAAAGGTAAAGCTACCTCCACCTTCTTCAACATATCAATGAAACGGCTAAATTGAACATTCTCCTTGCGTGGCTTAGCTCGTTCGGGAAAAGGCAATGGTGGGACAAAAGTGGGAGGCGGTGGAACATTGGGTTCTTCTTCTTCTTCGGCTTATCGCTCCGCCTCTTTTCTTTTTGCTTCTTCCGCTTCCATTTGCTCTTTCTTCTTTTTTTGTTCTCTTTGTTCTTTCTCCGCATTTTGAAGGATATCGAACTCCGCTTGTATTCCCCGGTTTTGTTTGGGGGAAGTGGGAGATGATTCTTGTGATGCACTTGGTTGGTTGACTTTGGATGGAGGGCTTTTGGTGTTCAAGTTCAAATTCTTGTATAGGTCGCCAAGTTCTTTGCCACCTCTCAAAATAACGGCATTTGCTTGGTGCGAAGGGTCTCTTGGGTTTTGGGGTTGCCCGGGCAAACCATGGGGTGGATGAATTGGGGCGGCTAAGGCTTTTGTTACTTCTTGTGATTCCCAAACTTTTAGCCTTGCCTTGGTATCTTGGTGTTCATTCCATAGATGCCCAACGGTTCTTTGCAAATCATTATAGCTCTCCCATGAAGGTCCCCCTTGACCAATTTGAGAATTGTTTGGTTGGCCATAAGATTGAGAGAGTTGATTAAATGGTGGTTGATTGTAACCTTGGTTTCCATGGAAATTTCCTTGGGATCCTTGATTGTATCCGTGATTGAAATGATTACTATGTTGATTTTGGTAATTGTTGTAGTTGTTAGGAACATGCAAGTTGCTAGCTTGTTGATTGAAGTTACTCCTTTGATGAGGAGGCATATATGGGGGCATCCTTGGAGGACCTTGGTTAAAGGGCCTTCGTTGACTTTGATTGAATGGCCTCAATTGACTCCCTTAGGCACGTGGCATCGGATTTTGGACATTTTGATTGCCATAGGAAAAATTAGAATGAAATCTTGTGCCGGCATTGTAAGTATTGGAAAAGGGATCAAATTGGGGTCTTTGCCCATACACTTGTATAGCTTGGACTTCATTTAGCTCTTCAATATAAACTTCTTCATTAGGAATGAAAGAGCTAGAATCATGGCCATAATTGCCACAATGATCACATTGAACTTCCCATGTTAATTGCTTTGGAGGAGATGGTTGCCTTGGTGGAACACTCCCTTGAATTTGGTACATACCTCTAGGAGTAGGCCTTGAACTCATGGCATCCATTCTCTTTTTTAAGTCTTCAACTTCCGCTTGAAGCTTCAATTCATTAGAACTTATAGATGAGTTCACTTCAACTTTCTTTCTAGAATCCCTCGATTGACCCATTCAAGAGTCACTCCTTGCCATCTTCTCAATAAGACTCTTAGATGCCTCATCGGTGAGAGAAGAAAAGTCTCCTCCGGTGGCTGAATTGAGGTTTTCTTTGGTTCTCGATGAAAGGGTGTTGTAAAATGTTTGGTAGTTAGCCAATCGGGTATTCCATGGTGTGGACATTTGCGCAATAGATCTCTAAATCTTTCCCAAGCCTCACTTAGGCTTTCGAATTCATCTTGCTTGAATGTTTGTATCTCCATGCGATATTGGTTAGTTTTTGACGGCGGGAAATATTTCTCCAAGAAGGCATTGGATAGTTGATCCCATGTTGTAAATGTATTAGCAGGATGGCCTTGAAGCCATCTACGAGCTCCATCTCTCAAGGTTTTTTGGAAATAATAAACGGTGCAATTGGCATGAAGTTAATCCATTGAGACGGGCTCCTACCCATTTCTCTTTAAATGAAGCAATGTGCTCTTGAGCATCTTCTTGAGAAAAACCGTGAAAAGTGTCTTGTTGAACCGCATTTGTCAAAGAGGCTTTTAATTCATAGTTCTCGGGAATCTCTCTGAAATCGACGGGAGAAGGTGTTTCTTCATGTGTGAGTTGGGAATGAGAGCCTAAAGTTGTCATTTGTTGGATTGGTGGTGATGGTGGATTTGAATTTGGATGGTTTGGAGGGGATGGATTTTGATTTTGTGGTGGAGTTTTTGGTGATGGTGGTGAATTTTGTGAAGTGGATGGTATAGAAGGGTTATTGGAAGTGGGATTATGTGATGTAGGAGGTGTAGAGGGTGTACGTGGTAGGATGGGATTAAAGTTAGGAGGTGATAATGAAGGATGCGGAATGATAGAGGTTGAGTTATTTTCCTGAAAACGTAATGCTCTAAAAGTCCTTTCCGGCTCCGGATCGAACCACAAGGGCGATGACGTGTTCCTGGGCATAAAACTCAATTAAACCGTAAGACTCCTAGCACCTTACGGCACTAGAGAAAAGAGAGAAGAGAAAA
Organism: Agrostemma githago; assembly: GCA_958450325.1. NCBI lineage: Eukaryota > Viridiplantae > Streptophyta > Magnoliopsida > Caryophyllales > Caryophyllaceae > Agrostemma > Agrostemma githago. Next base: position 57,818,270 of record OY288241.1, read on the forward strand.
GAATCAAACACAACAACTAAAAACACAACAATTACTCACCGTCCCCGGCAACGGCGCCACTTTGATCACCTCCCAATCGGTTCGGTCGTTAACGAAGGACTGGGGATCAAACGATATTTATAAGACTCGAGATTACCCAAAAACAAGCAAGCAAGTATTCGTGGTAAGTCGAGGTCGGTCCACAGGTAAAGGACATGTTGACGAAATTAAAGCGATGTGTTTGATGTCCGGAGGGGGGTTTCTAAGGGTCGAGTCTACGCTAGAGGAATCACTACGAGAATGGCTATGGGTAATTAATCTAGGGAAAGGCGTTGGGGAGAAGTCGGGATTTGGGACATGGAATCTAAGAAGGTCGGGATCGAGTTTTTGTTGCAATATTGATAAAGGGAGAATGCCACTTTTCGGTTTCTTCACCCAACCCACCTAAAAACCTGCTTTCGCGACGAAGAAGGGTAAGTCTCTTGTTATGTTAATTTCTACCCCGAGTTTCCCCATATTGATTGAAACGAGTCAAGGTCGGTCTAGTTGGCCGGACTAAAATAACAATGACACAACAACCACAAGCAAGGTAAACCAACATGCAAGCAACCCACCAATACCCCTAAATTCAAATAATCCAAGTCTTCATCCCTAAACCCCCCCCCCCCCCCCCCCCCCCCCCCATCAAGAAATCAACTCACTAATCATAATGAAAGGCAATAAAACATTAAGTATGGAGAAACTAACTACAACATGCATAGTGATTAGATCTAAGGAAACTAACAACAATATGCTGAGAAAACTACGATCTAACAATTACCCACTAAATTATGGAAATACCAAATTAATCTAGAGAATAATCTAGAATAACATGAATAAGATCTAGAGAAACTAACTACACTAAGATGATCTAAACAAGATAATAACGAGGAAATAACATTAAATCTAAACTAGAGATAAGAGAGTGGAAAGAAATGTACCAACTATGAAGATCTAGAAGAATTAAGAAGATTGAATAAATAAAGGTTGAATCTTTGATGGAGAGAATGAAGAACTTGTCACTAATCCTTCAATAAACCCAACAAATCTTCAATAAAACTTGAATAATCTTCATACAAACTTGTAATCTAGAGAATTGTTGATGTAAACTAGGTAGATCTACTACTAATTACTATGTAAACTACTAGATTTTTAGAGAATTACTACTAGAATATTACTAGATTGTTCTACTAATGGGATGTTGTAATGTGACGGATGACTACCCTAATGGAGGCCTACTACTACTTACTTAGGCAACAATTTAGGGTAACATATATATAGTAATCTCTTAATGGATATTTAACCTAAAGCCCAAATCCACTTCATGCTCCATTAGTGAGACAATCACCTTTAGCATCTTCATGGGGTGAAACTTTGCGCTGCGGTCTTGACGATAATTCCCACCGGGTGAAATTTCACCCGGTCCGATTTTCTTCCTTTTTTTGCGTTTTTGGCACTTCTTTCCATCGGGCAAAATTTCACCCGGTGGGTGAAATTTTGCCCGGTCAGTTTCGCCCGGTGGAAAGTCTCGGAAAATCTTCGGGGAAGCATTTTTACCGTCGGGTGAAATTTCGCCCGGTGGTGTCTCACCGGGTGAAATTTTGCCCGGTCATTCTGCTAGCCTCTTTTCTTGTCTCATTTTTCTTTAATTGATTGGATGGCTTTAAACTTTAAGTTGTATGCTTTACTCTTAGGACGGTATTCCCTTCTCTTGTGCTCGTGGAAGCTCGATCGTGATTTCGGTGGCAAACCCTATCAAAATCGATAGAAAAACTACCAAAAACACGTAAAACGCACAAGAGGGACGCTAATGCGAGAAGTCACAAAATATGGCGATAATCGCACTCGAAACTCGCAAAACGAGGAAAAAACGGGTCTAAATGAGGGGAAAAATGGTCAAAATTTAGCACACAACACTTGCTTGCATAATAGATCGCATGGAGTTTTCCTTCTTTTCTTTGACCTAAAACCGCCCCAATGGCAAAATCACTCGCATCACACATGAGCTCGAAGGGGATATTCCAATCTGGCGCTTGGATAGTGGGAGCCGAAATGAGAGCATTCTTCAACCTATTGAAGGCATCAAGACAAACATTAGACATAATAAAGGGAACATCGTTGGCGAGAAGTTCCATCAAGGGTCCAGCTACCTTGGAAAAGTCTTTAATGAAACGGCGGTGAAATCCCGCGTGACCAAGAAGCTACGTACCCCTTTGACATTACTTGGTGGAGGCAATTTTTCAATTTCCTCAACCTTCGCCCTATCAACTTCTATTCCCCGGTTAGACACTACATGTCCTAGAACTACTCCCTCCGTAACCATGAAGTGACATTTTTCCCAATTTAATGTTAGACCGGTCTCCTTACACCGTTGTAGGATCTTGTCAAGGTTTTCTAAGCAATTTTAGAATGAAAACCCTACAACGGAGAAATCGTCCATGAACACTTCAAGGGTCTTTTCTACAAATTCGGAAAAAATAGACATCATGCAACGTTGGAACGTACTTGGCGCATTACATAACTCAAAGGGCATACGACGGTAGGCGTATACCCCATAGGTACAAGTGAATGTTGTCTTCTCTTGATCATTGGGATGGATCGGGATTTGGAAAAATCCCGAAAATCCATCCAAATAACAAAAGTAAGAATGTTTGGCCAAGCGGTCCAACATTTGGTCTATGAAAGGGAGAGGGAAATGGTCTTTCCGGGTGGCTTTGTTAAGTTGACGATAGTCTATGACCATGCGCCACCCGGTAACCAGTCTAGTAGACACTAACTCACCTTTATCATTTTTGAGAACTGTCGTCCCACCTTTCTTAGGGACGACATGAACGGGACTAACCCACTTACTATCCGAAATTGGATAAATGATATTAGCATCAAGGAGTTTTAGCACCTCCTTCCTCACCACCTCGGCCATGGCCGGATTGAGACGTCTTTGACACTCAATGGATGAGGTGCTCTCATCTTCCAAGAGTATACGATGAGAGCATAAGGCGGGACTAATACCACGAATATCATCAATAGTGTACCCGATGACTTCTCTATATTTTCTCAAAACTTCCAACAAGTCATGTACTTGATGGTCATTAAGTGCACTATTGACAATAACGGGATATGACTCATTAGGACCTAAGAAAGCATATTTAAGAAATGAGGGAAGAGGTTTCAACTCCACTTGAGGAGGCGTAGATCTCTCCTCATATAACCCTTCCTCGGCCAAGCTTTCTAGTGACCTTGTGGTGCATTGCTTCAAGATTGAGTCCATAGCTAGAGCATATTCCATTGCATCCATTTCCGAATTCCCGACAATGGACTCCTCAAGGGCATAATGAGCATCTTGCTCCATGATAGACTCTTCAAGTCTTTGTACTTGGTGGCATGACCCAACATTTAAAGGCTCCTTCATGGCCTTCTCAAGTGAAAATTCATCTTGTCATCTCCGACTTGAAGTGAGAGCTTACCATTCTTGACATCAATAAGAGCTCCCCCGGTGGCTAGGCATGGACGACAAAGTATAATGGGAATCTTGGTGTCTTCGGGGATGTCCATAATATAGAAGTCACACGGGATGATTAAGTTCCCGACCTTGATTGGCACATCCTCGGCTACCTCCATCGGATATTTAACGGAACGATCCGCTAATTGAAGAGATACTCTAGTGGGAGCTAGCTCAAAGCCTTCAAGCTTATTAAAGATGGAAAGGGGCATAAGGCTTACACTTGCCCCTAGATCACAAAAGGCCTTCTTAATATTGATAGAACCAATCGAGCAAGGAATAGTAAAGCTCCAGGGATTTTCCAATTTTTGTGGTAGCTTCTTTAAGAGAACGGCACTACACTCCTTTGAAAGACTTACCGACAATTGCTCACCATATGACTTCTTGGAAATGATATCCTTCAAGAACTTGCCATAGGAGGGGATGTCTCTAATAACTTCAAGAAAAGGGAGTGTGATATGCATACTCTTCATCATCTACAAGAACTTACCATACTTTTGCTCAACCTTGACTCTAGCTAATCTTTGAGGAAATGGTATTGGTGGCACATATGCCTTAACTTCACTAGTCGCCTTTGGGGTTTCTTTTTCAATATGATCTTCAACAATAGGTGGTTTGTCAACAACCACTTCACTTGAACTCTCTTTTTCACCATTTGCTTCCTCACTTACTTCATCTTCAACATTAGCCTTTCTCTTCTTGCTAACCACAACTTCATCCAATATGCGCCCATTCCTTAATTGAATAGCATTCAATTCGCCTTTACCCTTAGGATTTGCCTTAATGCCACCCGGAAATGTCCCACTTGACATGGTCAACTCGTTGACTTGATTTCCGAGTTGTTGGATTTGATGATCGGTGATTCTTTGGGCATTTTGGACTTGACTCTTCAATTGAGAAATAGAAGATGTAGTCTCCTCATGGCGTTGGTCTTGGCGTTGAATGAAACTATTTTGGGTGCTCATCATTTGCTCCATAAGTATCTCTAAATTGGACTTTGGTGGTGGAGCTTGTTGTTGTACAACTTGTTGTTGTGGGACTTGTGCAAGTTGTTGTTGGGCTTGTGGTATAAGAGTAGTGAAGGGTGTAGGAGTTTGAAATGGAACTTGGAAATGATTTTGGAGAGGAGTTTGAAATGGAGTGGTGTTGAATGTTGGTCTTGTTTGGAAGTTTCATGCTTGAAAACCCGATGTATCTTCTGCTTGGAAGTTAAACCCTTGATTAAAGCCTTGATTTGGTCTTTGGAAGTTTTGATTGAATGTAGTCTTTTGTTGATTGAGTAGAGTTTGGAAGTTCTTGTTCCCATAAGATAGGAACGCTCTTTGCCCGGGATGATATTGATTATTGTTGAAAGCTTGTCTTGCATTTGTTTCCCATATACCATTGGCTTTCTCCATGGTAGTGATAACACAACACTCCGTGGCATCATGACTTGGACTTCCACATAACTCACAAGAGAACTCATTGGTCTCCTTAGAAGAACTTGATCCCCCTTGCTTGAACTGAGAAAGTTGCTTTGTCAAATTATCGATCTTTGCATTAAGAGCATTCAAGGTCTCACTATTGTCTTGCTTCTTTAACTTTCTTCTATCCCCACCCCAATGATGATTGTTGGAGGTCATCTTCTCAATGATACCCATAGCCGCGGTGTGGTGTACTAGATCAATATCACCACCGACCGCCGCATCCAATCCCACTTGGTACTCGGGATGCACACCATTATAAAAGGTAAGGATAACCACATGAGGAGCTATGCCATGATGAGGGCATTGTCTTAGCAATTCCTTGAACCTCTCCCATGCATCATAGAGGGATTCATGGTCTTCTTGGGAAAAGTTGGTTATATCATTTCGGTACTTCGCCCTCTTGCCCGGTGGAAAGAACTTCAATAAGAAAGCCTTGGATAATTTGTCCCAACTATCAAAAGAACCGGCCGGTTGACTTCTTAGCCACTCCTTAGCTCTCCCATTCAGTGAATAAGGGAAAAGTCTCAAGCGAATAGCTTCATCCGAGGCTCCATTGATCTTGACATTATCGCAAGCTTCCAAGAATACATTAATATGCTCATTGGGATTATCAAGAGGTAACCCGGAAAATTGATTTTGTTGCACGAATTGAATAAGAGTGGTCTTGATCTCGAAATTATTTGCTCCAATTGCGGGGCTCGTAATACTTGATTGCGATACCACTTGGGGTGTCGATTCCTCTCGTATAGAAGCCATAATAGGAGGTGAAGGGGGTCTCGGAGAATTAACTTCTTCTTCGAACTCAATTGTTTCTTCGGATCTAATTTCTTCTTCGGATTCGGAAATAATGGGAGGTGAAGGTGGTTGCACTTGATTTCTTCATCTCTCGGCGTTGTATCGCCTTACCGTAGCTTCCATCTCGGGATTCAACAAATGGATTGGTGAGAGCCCAAGAATCCGCCTACTCATGCAAAACAATACAAAAACTAGAAAGTAGAAGTAAGATCACGAGCAAGGGCACACCGAAGTGCGCAAAATAAATAATGACTTAGTCTAAACGCAAGAATAAAAACTACTAGTACCGCTAACACTCCCCGGCAACGGCGCCAAAAACTTGTTGGTGTTTTAATTACCTCGCAAGCGCACGATTTTGTCGTTCACTAGAAAGGGTCGGTCCACAAGGAGTGTAGTGATTCCTAATCACTTCAATCCTAATTGTTTATCTAAGTCGTTAGCAATGAATGATGGTAGACTAAAACTAGATGAATAAATGTTGACTAAGGTAAGAAATGACAAAAGGGAAAAAATAACTAAAATAAACTAAGATAACTAAAGTAGTAACGATTGATCAAGAATAAAAAGGACTAAGGAACGATGTCGCTTCAATTCACCTAAATCGCACCAAGGTATATCAAGTATCGAAGGAATCGGGATCAAGGGCGAAGTTGTATGCGTCTAGGTCGGCCACCTCCCTCCCGGGTTCGTGTCCGGCTTAATTTCCTGTTTACCACCCTCCCGGGTTCGTAAGACGGAATCCCTAAGTCAAATCCGAGGGTCACTTCCGTGATAAACCCAAAACCGACTCAAGTCAAAAAGGTACGTATATTAGTGTGAAAGATACCACGCTAGACACCACTCCCGTGTTCGATCTAGTACGGTAAGGCAAGATAGAGGAGTCAAACCGGTTCCCCATCCTAATCGACTCCCATCGATGACCAAGGGATTAGGACCGTCTCAAACCCCTAAACCAAGATAATCGAAAATCCTCAACACCACTTCACCCAATCACCCAATTCAATCAATACAATACATACAAGAGGCACAATTTAGGCGAATTTAGGCTTCATCGACCCCTAGTGGGTGACTACTCACTAATCATAGCTAAACTAGTATAATTAAGAGTAAAGGTGAAATCTTTAACTATGAACATACTTAATAATTGAATTTTACTACTAATAATGCAAAAGTGGCTAACTTGGGGATTTCTAATACTAACATGAAATTCACAAACATGAACAGAGGGAGAGAAAACTAAATTAATTGGAAAACTACAAACAAGGAAGAGGATAACTAAGGTGAATTAATAAAAACTAACAAGAACTAACAAGTAAAGGCTTAGAATTTGAGGAAACACAAAGAAAAACAAAATTAAACTAAAGTTTAGAGATTACCAAAGATGGAGAGACAAGGAGGATAATAATAAGAGAAAATAATATATAAAGCTTGAATCTTGAATGAAGAAGATGAAGATCTTCAAAGGAAAATTACACTTCTCTCTAAAAAAACCCAAGAATTCAAAATGTGAAACAAGTGAATAATGAAAAGCTTAGAGGCAAAATAAGAAATTAGAGTATTTATATGGTCTAATTAGGTTACATAGAGAACCGGTCGAAAACGGAGAAAATAACAAAATCGGAGCTGCGCACGAAACGTGCGTTACGCACGGTGAGAATCGCACGGTCACACCGTGCCTGAAGGAGTTACGCACGGTGGACCGTGCTATTCTCTTCCTATGCCTATTTTCCCGTTTCTTGATCTTCTATTCGCTTGTCTAGGCTCGAACTCGGTCCACGTGCTTTCTTTTACTCGGGCATGCTCGGGTTTCATCGTTTTTGACACGGAAATGCCTAAAAACAAGCAACAAACGCACAAACCCGAGTAATACAAAAGATAGGTGAAATGAGTCAAAATGCCTAAGTAAACACGATTAATCGAGACTAAATAAACGACAAAATGGTGTGGAAATACGGCAATAACGAAGTTATCAATACCCCGGTTTTTGATAGAAAAAGGGCCACTCGATCGAGTGGTGCGCTGCACTCGATCGAGTTCCCGGTCTGACGCTGGTTCAGCGAGCTTTGCGAGCCTACTCAACCGAGTGGGCTAAATCCACTCGATCGAGTGGGTCTGGACGGATGATAGGTTTCTTGGAGATAAAGTTTTAACTCTAATGAAGAGGTTTAATAGCTTGGGTTCTCTTCTAGAAGCGACGCAGCAGATATTTTTGTGTCGGTTTCGCCTTTGACCGGGTTTTGACCCGGTCGCCAAAAGACGGTTTTACCCTCGGTGTCGGTTTTGACCCAAATTAGTCTTATTTGATTGAAAACGACCCACTGGGACTGAATTTGAGGTTGATTTTGTGAGATTTGTACTCCGTAAAAAGTCCAAGCCAAATACTAACGATTTTGAGCCCATATTCGAGTACGCTAAAGCACGTTCGCGTCCGATCATCATCGGGTGTTTGTCGGAAACTGCTAGAGACATTTAGCAGCTAAATATGGGTGTCTACAGTAATCATTCGGTTTTAAATATTGACCAAGAAATTTTTTTAAATTATCCCACATCAAAAAATTATGATTGGGTGATTCTATAATATAAATATTAGTAATCATTCGGTTATATATATTGACCAAAAAACTTTTGATTCTTAAAAAAACTTTTAATATATAGGACTGCACATTTAAAATTATCCCACATTGTAAAAGTATAGTGAGGTAGTGATAAATTCAATATTATAAATAAGAGTAAAGATGTATTTTTTTAGTCTTAAAAAGAGCTGATGGTTGATTAATGACAATAAACTTAAATAAATTATGCCACTGACAAACTAAAGTCGTATGCCTCAAATTAGAATTTATAAGCACTTAAATCTAAATACTAAAAACTTAGTAAAGTAGAAATAAGGGTCGAACCCAAAGGAATCAGATTAATCTAATTACGCTAACTTTAGTGTAGATAAAATCGACCTATAACGTAATTAAAGACCGTAGTAAACAAAGGGGGAGGGGGTTATGAATGAAATTCTATTAAAGTAAAAAGCTAATGATTTGAGATATCAAGTGATGAAAAAGAACTTAGACACAAGCAAAAATCCACACTCAATAGCGATTGATCATCGTAAGACAGTTTCAATTAATAACCTTGACCACTCTATCGTGAACATGAAATTCCAATTCTCTTAAGAATAGTTAACTAAAACGAATTCCGTTCTTAATTAACCCGAAACATAAAACAGCCTAAACAATCCAGTTCTAGGTTCAATTAGACGGAAGCAATATAGATCTGAGAATTCGATAGAGAATAAATAGCACGTACAATCCAGTCGCGCCTTAGATATTTATATGAATCGCTTCTAAGTACTAAGATCAACGTATCCCGTTCAATATTAATTCCTAGTTGTTACTAATGTAAAGTTAATTAGTAAATCCTACTCAATTAACGATACTAACGATAGAACGATGCAATTAAATACTAGTTGTACACCTAGCAATCAACAACAACATTCATGAAATTAATAACAAAGCAATTCATAATAATCAAGGTTAATAATCAAAACATTCAAACTCACAAACGTTTCTTGAGCGTTTCAAAGGCTTGAATCTAAGTAAAAAAAGATTAGTTACACATACTTCGAGGAGGAAAATTAGTGTTCTTCAAAAGTTCACCCTTTTCTTCTCTAATTACGTTCGACTAGTAGATGTGATGAATGATGTGAATAATAATCTAAAACTAAGCTTAACCTAATAATAGATTACTAATAATAATAATAAGATAATAAAATATCCTAGTGATACTAGTAATACTACTAATAATAATAATAACTAGTAATAAAGTTTCTTAAATAAAACCAAAGTCTTAAAACATAGTAAAATATCACAAAATAAGACGGAACGCGTTAGACGTTTCAGGCTTCCGGGCGACTCGCCTGGATGTCGCGCGACTCGCCAGATCGCGCGACTCGCGTGATATCTATGCGACTCGCCTGGCCGGCTGTAGCTGCTTCTTACGATCCTTCGATTCTATCGTTCCGGGTCTTCAAGTGGGCTTTCTTTTTCTTCATGTTTCATTCGTTCTTGCCCAAATCGACGGTCCAATGATTAGTATCCTCAAAATAGCCTATATTACATTTATACCAAACTGACACAAATGCGATACAAGACAACCGATTTAGCTCACAAAATACACCAAAACCGTCGCAATAAATACGACTAAATACGGCCCATCAAATATCCCCACGCTTGAACCTTTACTCGTCCTCGAGTAAAACTCGAAGAACACCATAAACACAACCGTCACTGATCCAAAATGCGTGAGAACAACATTACACACACCGGCCCTCACTCGTCTTCCACCAAACTCCCTCATTATGAGTTAATGCACCTGCTAATCCAATATCCTCATGAAACTCAACTCAAATGCTCAATTGAATTAACATATCCAATATCAAACTATTATCATCGACCCAATTCATCAAAACAAGGCACATTAGCAAATAAATATAAGCTAAAATTCACATCTAACGCCTCTTATTTCTCCAATCCTAGAACAGATCACATGTGCTACAAATGTCACCGGTGGTACAAGTGAATACCACAATATTCCACAACCCACACATGTGATCAATCCTAAACGCCTCTAATAGTTCAATATACCAAACAAACATCCCCAATCGCATAGAATATAGTGCTATGACTACACCGCACCGCGATTCTTCTCACCTTAGCCAACTAATCCTACTCTTTCGACCTTCTTTGTCACCCTTCTTATGACGCCAACACCAAAAATGGAGAAAATAGTAGTGATTTTTTTTCCTAATTCCATCATTTTGCCTAGAGTGTCCGCCCTTGCGGATTTTCACTCTAGCTTTTTTTTTCCTCACACTACTCTCGCGGCACGCAACTCGATTTTTCTTTTTACCCGGAGAGCCCTTTCGGGTTTTCACTCCGTCCTTGGCCACTTTCCCATTCTTGCCTAGGCGCCCTTTCCGGGTTTTCACCTAGCCGGGTTTATTTATTTCTTTATGTTTTTTTTTCCAATTTTTATTTTTTTCTTTTCTTTTTTTTTGATTTTTTTTTTTGAAATTGAAATAAACGATGTAATACGAAATAACTACTATATACAACGAGATAATTTCCCTCCCCATGCTTTAATAACACATCGTCCTCGAATGTGTGAATTAACGACAATAACAGAAATGGGAAGAGAAATACCTCGGGGGCTTAAGAGTGAGAAGAGGAGCCGACGTCACGTGACTTAGCCTCACATGCCGCCCTCCTAGATGATCTCGCTTGTTCACGGGCTGCAAGCTCTCCATAAAACTCGGGAGATGGTTCCGAGTAGTCATAAGGATGTAACTTCAAGTGTAACCGATTCATACATCGACCAAATTCAGCGGCCAACCTACTGGTCAACAGATTCTTCCACTCGATCTTTTATTGCTTCACGCCAATCGCTCCAACGATCAAAATCAGACGTACCCTCGGGCTCCTCCACAACCGGGGCACTAAGCTCGGTAGTTGGCCTAGGAAATTCCTCATCATGAGGAAGGTAAAACGCAGCCGTAGTAGGCCCCAAAGGTAACGGTTTCCCATCCAGGACGAGGCAAAATCATGAAATGACGGTGGGACGTGCCGAGCGTCCAGATTAGGTGGTGTTTAGCCATCGGTCGCAAAATCATAGAACAACTCTCCATGAACTTCAAACTAATAGTAGTATCACCTACAACAGGAGAATCCGTCATCTTGGGTAGGCCAAGATACTGAGCTATAAGAGTAACCATACCCCCCCCCCCCATCGAAATGTTCCCCGAGACCGCCTTCTGGTGCTTCTCACAACAATTCAAGAATATATCGATCCAATCCGGGGTTCCCAAACATTCGGGCATCATGGCCCACAAATACATCAAATCCGCCCTAGGTAGATGTGTCGGTTCAACTTTGCAAAGAAATGTGGAGTTCAAAAGTCAGTGAACAATACAAAGGGCAGGATGACGAATATCAGCATTCTTAGCCCCCTCATAAGCACTCCCAGCTATTTTCAACCAAAACTCATCCATCATACGAGTAGTCGGGGTCAGAAACTCCGTCCCCCCTCTCGGTGCTATACCCAACGCCTCCCTCAATTCTGTGAAGTCTACATCTTGTTCTGAATCTCCGAGATGAAAATTAATGTGAGGGGGGTCGTCATCACGATGTACTTCTAAGGTGGACAAAATTTCAAGTGTGTAACACTTATACGTGTTCGCGTGCATATCGTAAAAGTTTGCTAACCCAATACGAGTCAATAATGTCAAAACCTCATCCCTAATTCCGAGTAACTCTAATGCCAAATTATCGACAAACTTAGTCGACGTAATAACTCGATCAAATAGTTGTCGCCATACCGCTTTCTGTTTCACACTCAAATTCTTACACCCCATATAGTCAACCGCGGTCGTCTTTTGCTTCTTTGGGGCCATGACTCAAGTTACTATGAAAATTGAAACTTACTCATGACACACTAACAGCTCGGAACTAACCTTACGGAATCACAGCACACAACCAAGACAACCCCACACAGACTCTAAACAAATTGACAGGGATAATGAAAGGAGGGAGTTGGGTGACTTACTATCAGCACACAAAGGGGGGATTGAACTGAACCACAGATGCGAACTCGACAGAAATCAGAAATATACCCACTCAACACCGACGAAACCCGACTCACGCACGCAGACCGACGACGAAGACGTACACGCCTGACCAATCACCGGACGAACAGAAATGAAAATAGCACCGGAGCTCTATCACCGGCGACCAAAGACAGATGAGGTGACAGACCCACACGCGAGTCGCCTGGATCCTACACGACTCGCCCGAACACAGACCGACGACAACGACGACGCACAAGCACCGGCGACCACGACCACTAGCCACAACGACGCGGACACCCGACTGACGCACGAACTAGGATTGTGATTAGGGTTAGGAATTTTGGGGAAAATTGAAAGAGTATGAAGTTTGGAGTTTGGATTAATTTGATTAGGATAAGAAGAGATTAGGGTTTTAGAATTTGGGGAAGAAGTAATTTGGGAAATTGATTGATTGAGGGTGAGGAAATGAAAGGGAGAGGGAATGGAAGAGAGGGAGTCGGGTAAGGTTATTGATTTTTTTTTTTTTTTTTTGTGTGTAATAAAAAACTGACCTGTGTGAGTAGGGTCCGCGCGAGTCGCATAGGGTCTGGTCCACGCGACTCGCACGGATGCCTGTAAATCCGCTCTTTTTTTCTTCAACTTTGCTCAGATTTTGAGGGATCTCCACGGTAGTCGCCCAGGACCCATGCTAGTCCCCCAGTTTTCTGGAAAATCAACCTCTTCTCCTATTAAAACATCAAAAATTAGTAATAAAAACTAAGTTAAGAAAAACAACGAAATTAATACTACGACCTATGACCCGTAAAATAAAATTTTACAATAAAAATCTACAAAGCGGGTTGCCTCCCGGAAGCGCTTTTGTTTAAAGTCGTTCGCTCGACTGAGACGGAGGTTAGGTGGAAAACGTCATGTCCGAGAGCTTGCTTATCTCGACACCCGATTCATTACTCCTTTCACGAGTCCGCTTAAGTCTTATGCCGACTACATCTTTTACTTTTCCATTTTGAAATTATAAGACCGTTGGACGCTTGCTGGAGCTCTTTCGAACCATCCATTAATCAAACCATGACCTCGTTTTACCTTTGTTCAACTCTGCGTCCCTACGCAACTCCAAAAGAATGACACACTTGGGTCTCTTAGAAGGAGATTCTTGCACATCTTTAAACAAAAACTCCTTGCTAGAAGTGGTAGACGAAATCGGTTTAGGAACCGATTTCACCACTTCTTCTTGTGAGTTAGGAGATAATTGGTTAAAAACATCAACACGATACAAGGTATTGTCTTTCGGGGAGTGAGAACTAGGCTTATTTATGTCGAATTTAACGACTCTACCCTCAAATGGTTAAAAACATCGATTTTTGTTCCCGGGGTCTTTAAGAAAGGTCGTCCTAAAATGATAGGAGTTGCGCTATAATCATGTTCCATGTCTAAAACATAAAAATCGGTCGGGAAGACCAATTTATTTACTTTAACTAGGACATTCTCTACAACTCCCTTAGGATAGACACTAGATCGATCTGCTAATTGCGCTACTTTCCCGGTTCCCTTCATAGGACCAAGTCTAAGAGATTCGTAGATAGAAAGAGGGATGGCATTAATGGAAGCTCCCAAATCTAACATAGACTTTTCAAACAACGTATCCCCTATGGTGCAAGGTATAGTGAACATGCCCGGGTCGCCACATATAGGGGGTAATTTCTTTTGATAAATAGCCGACACATATTCACTAACCTCCCCTTTCTTAGCTCCCTTCAATTTGTTATTCCTTTTAATAGTACATAATTCTTTCAAGAATTTAGCATATTTAGGAATACTGATTAAGAAGGGGAATGTTTACCTCACACTTTTCAAATACCTCGTAGATATCCTTGTCGTGCTCATAACGACGGGTGCGCTTGAGTGCCTCGTGAAAAGGAACATTCGGTTCCGACACCGGTGTAGTAAGAGCAATCAACTCCTTCTCTTGCCCATTCGGAGTTTCCTCACCTTCCTCGATCACTAGCTCCTCTTCTTGAACCATAGCTTCCTTGGCCTTCCTTTTCGGCTTGTCGGCCTCCACAAATTGTCTCTCATTCCTTAGAGATACCGCACTTACGTTTTCCTTTGAAAGAATGGTTTGACTAGGTAGTTTCCCCAAGTCTCGAGCCTCCAACCTACCAATGGCGGTCGCCATTTGGCCCATTAGAACTTCCAAATTTTGAATGCTAGCTTTGTTCTCCGTGTGATGTTGAAGAACCGTAGCTTGGAGATCGGACATTTGACTCGTAACTGTAGCTTGATTAGCAACTAAGGCACGTATCATGTCCTCGGTAGACATTTGACTACTAGGTGGAGGTTGAGTGGGAACCGTGTTTGCAGCTTGTTGCTTAGCAAAGAATTGTTGCTTCGATTGACCAAATTGATTACCTTGATTAATTTCTTGGTCGCCTTCCCGATTCCTCCACCTCATGTTGAGGTGATGTCTCCATCCGGGATTGAAGGTATTAGAGTAAGGATCCCACACTCCGTTCACCTCCTCTTGACCTTCTTCATACATTTGAGGGCAACGCTCACTCGGGTGTCCCTCGGTAGAACAAATACCGCACATCATAACTTGATTCGTTTTCCCCAACAACATATTTTGGACAAGAGACGTTAAGCTATCAACTTTATGTTCAAGACTCGAGGATGATGAATTACCTATGGCATGCACTCCCCGTTTAGGGAACTTCCGAGAGAAATCCCGAAAGCTTTAAGCTAACTCCTGGATAACCTCTATAGCAGCATCTGGGCTCTTATTCACGATCGACCCCCCACATGCCGCATTCACCATGCGGACATCTTCCACACAAAGATGTCCACGAAAGTACATCACAAGGTCTTGAGGATTGTAGCCATGATAGGGGCATGTAGCACACAGCTTCTTAAAACGTTCCCAATATTCGTACATAGTCTCACCATCTCGTTGCTCCGCATTACTAATCTGTTTATTCAATTGGGAAGCTCGAGACGTAGGAAAATACTTTTCGAGGAACGCCTTCTTCATCTTCACCCATGTATCAATACTTGTCGATGGCAAGTAATATAACCAATCTCTCGCAGAATCCTTCAATGAGAAGGGAAAAGCCCTCAGCTTAAGTTGCTCATCAGTGACGGAAGACGGTTTCATACTCAAGCAAACAATATGAAAATCCGACAAGTGCTTGTTAGGGTCCTCGTCGCTTAAGCCATGGAATATGGGTAATTAATGGATCAAACCCGACTTCAATTCGAAAGTGGCATTCGCACCCAATGGTGGGTACGTGATGCACAAAGGTTGTTGTGCAAGGTCGGGTGCTGTCAGCTGCTTAATTGTGTTGGCCATGATATTCGACTCGTCTTCGGATTCGGAAGAAACTTCAGTATTCACGGGAATAATAGGAATATCGTTGTTAAACTCTAGATCCTCGAATTCCTGTGTTCTGATAATTATTGCTCCCTCTCCGATTCTCCGTGACCTGTGAAAGGTGTGTTCAATCTATGAATCGAATGCCTCGAGGTTCAAGTTAGCAGAACGAGTATTATACATAAACTACACAAAATAAAATAAATAAAATTAGCTATAATAACAAGAAAATTAAAAACTACACTAGAAAACACAAAAATAATTAATACCGAGTCCCCGGCAACGGCGCCAAAATTTGACAGGCTAAAGTCGTATGCCTCAAATTAGAATTTATAAGCACTTAAATCTAAATACTAAAAACGTAGTAAAGTAGAAATAAAGGTCGAACCCAAAGGAATCAGATTAATGTAATTATGCTAACTTAAGTGTAGATAAAATCGACCTCTAACGTAAATAAAGACCGTAGTAACCAAAGGGGGGGTTATGATTGAAATTCTATTAAAGTAGAAAGCTAATAAATTGAGATATCAAGTGATGAAAAAGAACTTAGACACAAGCACAAATCCACACTCAATAGCGATTGATCATCGTAAGACGGTTTCAATTAATAACCTTGACCACTCTATCATGAATATAAAATTCCAATTCTCTTAAGAATAGTTAACTAAACCAAATCCCGTTCTTAATTAACCCTAACCGTAAAACAACCTAAACAATCCAGTTCTAGGTTCAATTAGACGGAAGCAATATAGATCTGAGAATTCGATAGAGAATAAATAGCACGTACAATCCAGTCGCGCCTTAGATATTTATATGAATCACTTCTAAGTACTAATACAACGTATCTCGTTCAATATTAATTCCTAGTTGTCACTAATGTAAAGTTAATCAGTAAATCCTACTCAATTAACGATACTAACGATAGAACGATGCAATTAACTACTAGTTGTACACCTAGCAATCAACAACAACATTCATGAAATTAATAACAAAGCAATTCATAATAATCAAGGTTAATAATCAAAACATTCAAACTCACAAACGTTTCTTGAGCGTTTCAAAGGCTTGAATCTAAGTAGAGAAGATTAGTTAAACATACTTCGAGGAGGAAAATTAGGGTTCTTCAAAAGTTCTCCCTTTTCTTCTCTAATTACGTTCAACTAGTAGATGAGATGAATGATGTGAATAATAATCTAAAACTAAGCTTAACCTAATAATAGATTACTAATAATAATAAAATAATAAAATATCCTAGTGATACTAGTAAAACTAATAATAATAAAAACTAGTAATAAAGTTTCCTAAATAAAACCAAAGTCTTAAAACATAGTAAAATATCACAAAATAAGACGGAATGTGTTAGACGTTCAGGCTTCCGGGCAACTCCCCTAGATGTCGCGAGACTCGCCTGATCGCGCGATTCGCGTGATATCTATGCGACTCGCCTGGCCGGCTGTAGCTGCTTCTTACGATCCTTCGATTCTATCGTTCCGGGTCTTCAAGTGGGCTTTCTTTTTCTTCATGTTTCATTCGTTCTTGGCCCAATTCGACGGTCCAATAATTAGCATCCTCAAAATAGCTTATATTACATTTATACCAAACTGACACAAATGCGATACAAGACAACCGATTTAGCTCACAAAATACACCAAAACCGTCACAATAAATACGACTAAATATGGCTCATCACCCACATCAAAAAATTATCCTTCATTCTTAAATATGAATCAAAAAAAACTTTTATGTCTTAAAAAGTCTCTTCATAAGACTACAAACTTAAGTAAAATAATCTCACATCGAAAAATTATAATAAGATGATGAAACTTTATATCATAAATAATACTCCGTAGTAATCATGTGCTCTTATTAGATTTTAACCAAAAATCTTTTGAGTCTTAAAATATATATTAAGACTATATGTTGTGCGGAAGCTAACAAACACGGCAATAATAAAAGAAAGAGACCAAGATTTAACGTTGTTCACTAACAACTTGTTAGCTACGTCCACAGGCGAAGGGAAAAACTTTTACTATGTCGAGAATGCAAATTACAGACTCGTATGAGCTCTCTCTAAGTAATGACTTAAGAGACTCAAATATTTTTGGATGGATTCTAAGGTGGAGGGGAGACTCCTATTTATATGAATAGAATCCCATCACCTTTTCAAATCTTCCGATGTTGGACAAGAATACAATATATATATGTTGTACATGAACCACACTTTCTTATTTTCTTAGATGTGGGACAACCACCAAAACTAGGAAATATCAACATCAAGTCACATATTCTAACACTATAAATTAACTTAAGTAAAACTATCCCACATTCAAAAAATTATAAACTTTCATCGAACATAAATCTTTTGAATCTTAATAAATTTGTTAAGATTATACACTTAAATAAAAATTAAAATAAGGTCATGAAATTCTATATTACTCGCTCCGATCATTATTTATCGCCTCACTCACTTTTGCACATAAAATAAGAAATTAATATAAAATGGTAAATAAATGATGGTGGGGTAGTGAAAAATGAATATAAAATGGTAAGAAAATGAATGGTGGGCCTTAAAGTGTAAAATTCAATGATATTTCTTGTAAATAAAGGATAGAAAGAAGGATAATATGGAAAAAGGGTAATATATATAAATGAGAAGTGGGGCAAAAAATAAAAACCTACCAAATAAGAAAAGTGGGGCGAAAAATACTGACCGGAGTGAGTATAAATTAAATTAATAAAAAAAATTCCTTAGACATTTGTAGTTCCCCTACATCGAAAAACTATGATGAGGTTACGAATTTCTACTAGATTAAAGCCCGTGCGTTGCACGGGTTAGTTGGCTTAATTACATTGATGATGTACATTCGTTGATATTAGTAATCAAACTTAATTTCAGCTGAGTTTATAGTCTTAAGAGCTCATTTTAGAACTCAAAAGAATACATTATTGCTCTTATTTATAATATAAAGTTTCATCACCTTATTATAATTTTTCAATGTGAGATTATTTTTACTTAAGTTTGTAGTCTTATTAAGAGACTTTTTAAGACTCAAAAGTTTTTTTGATTGATATCTAAGAACGAATGAATTTTTTTATTGATATCTAAGAACGAAAGATTAATTTTATTTATAATACAAGATTCTATTGACTCATCTTGATTTTTTGATATAGGATAATTGACTCAAGTTTATAGTTTTAAGCTAGGTTGCACGGACACTCCTCCAAACCATCGTGTCGGACACCGACACACGTCGGACACACGACAATAAGTCTCGGACACCCGAAAAACCGTGTCCGGTTTTTTTAATTTATTTAGAGACGTGTCGGACACGTTTCATGTTATTTCGAGACGTGTCGGACACGTTTCATGTTATTTCGAGACGTGTCGGCCATGATTCATACTATTTGGAGACTCATCGGACACACTTTGCGTTGTTTAAGAATTCGTGGACTTTAATTAAACAACAATATTATATGTTTATAGGGTTACTTGATACTATAAATGTTAATTATTTAATCTTTAGGAGTATATTACAGTAGTATAACTGTTTGAGCTTTTTAAGATTTGATTTTAACTTTGAGTTTATAAGACTTTAATATTTATTTTGTTATTTTACGATAATTGCGATAGTTTAAGTTACTAAATCTATATTTTAGGTATAAAAATCTTCAAATTTTCTTTGTTTAAATATGTATATTGATTTTTTTTTCTACCGTGTCCGTGTCCTATAAATTTTCGAACGCCGTGTCCCGTGTGCCGATACGTGTCCGTGTCCGTGTCTGTGCAACCTAGGTTTTAAGATCTGCTTTTAAGACCCAAAAAAATGCACGATTACTCTTATTTATAATATAGAATCATCACCTTATTTAAATTTTTTCGATGTGGGATAATTTTAGGTTTGTAGTCTTTTTAAAAAAACTTTTTAAGACTCAAAAGATTGCTGGTTGATATTTAAAACCGAAAGATTACTCATTTTTGATATAAAATTTCATCACCTCATCATAATTTTTTTATGAGGTAATTTACTTAATTAAGTTTATAGTTTTAAGAGCTATTTTTAAGATTAAAAGAATTTGTTTTTATATTTAAGTTAAAGGATAGACGATTACTCTTTATTTATATAATCGAATTTGATCATCTTATTGGAGTATATATTTTTGATGAATGATTACTCTTATTTATATAATAAAAAAACTTCATAAGTTTTTATGCATACCCTTGATTAATTAAGGGCATAATAGTCATTGTAATCAAAATCACGGGAATTAGGTCGAGTCAATCAAACAAGATGCAGTAATTCAATTCCCGGGAAGTGTGAATTCCAGGATGTCAACCAAACAAATATTACAAATTAAATTCCCGAGAAGTTGATGTGGGAAGTAACTTCCTGGGAATTGCAACTTCCTCCACGAAATAAGTTCCCGGATGAACCAAACAAGACCTAAATAAGAGTAATTATTTTTTTTAAATATCAACCAACAATATTTTGAGTTAAAAAAAGGTCTTAATAAGACTTAAAATTTAAAATTATCCCACATCGAAACAATTAAAATAAGGTACGGTGATGATTCTATATTATAAATTTGGGATTTTCTACGCGGTACCCCTATACTTTTCACTTTTCTACATGGTACCCCTACCTTTTCTTTGTCTATACATGGTATCCTTGAATTTTATTATTAATTTAACTAGCGCCCCAATTTTTTTCCATCAAGTTTTGTCGTTAGATTATGTTTTTAACTTAGGATTAAGACTTCAATATCATTTAACTTAGATAATTAACGAGTAATTGAGCTTAATTTAAGTGTTATCATTTGATTTGACAATAAAACGTCAAAAATATAATCCGTTTAGATTCGGAGTATAACTGTAAACACGTACAAAATTGTTAGTTTAAGTTCAATTCTCGGTTAATTAGGTATGTTAAATGACGTTTAACTTTTAATTTTGAACATAAAAATGTAATTTGTTGCCAAAATTTGACGGAAAAAAAAGTTTAGGGGTACCAATAAAGATAATAATAAAGTTTAGGGGTACCAAAGAAACTTTTAGTAAAGTACAAGGGTACCATGTATGCATGTAAAAAGTGTAGGGGTACAAGGTAGAAAAGTAAAAAGTTCAGAGGTACCACGTAGAAACTCCCTATAAATTTTAGTTAAATTATCCCACATCGACAAATTATAATAAGATGATGTATTTCTATATTATAAATAAGACTAATTATTGGTTCTTAGATATGATAGCAATCAAAATCTTTTGAGTCTAAAAAAATCTTAAGACTATATACTTAAGTAAACTATCGCACATCGAAAAATTATACTCCCTCTCTTTTAAGTCTTAAAAAACTTTTGAGACTATAATAAGACGGTGGAATTCTATTATAAATAAAAGTAATCATTTCTTCAAATTATGATGAGATGATGAAATTCTAAATTATAAACAAGACTAATCATTCATTTTTAGATGTCAACTAAAAAACTTTTAGTCTTAAAAAAAGTTCTTAATAAGACTACAGATAAAGTTAAATTAAAAATATCACATATCGAAAAATTATAATGAGGTGATAGAATTCTACATAACTAACAATCTTTTGAGACTTAAAAAAAAGTTCTTAAGACTAAGACTAAAACTAAATAGTTAAAGTGTAATTATCTCGCATCGAAAAATTAAGATGGGGTGATGGAATTCTGTATATTATAAATAAGAGTAATTATTCGTCTATAAATAAAAGTTCTTAATTAGAGTATATCTAAACTTAAATAAACTTAAGTAAATTATCCCACATCAAAAAAATATAATAAGGTAAATTTTTTTATTATATAAATAAGACTAATCATTCATCAAAAATATATACTCCAATAAGATGATCAAATTTGATTATATGAATAAAGAGTATCGTCTATCCTTTAATTTAGATATCTTAAAAATAGCTCTTAAAACTATAACCTTAATTAAGTAAATTATACCACATCGAAAAATTATGATGAGGTGATGAAATTTTATATCATAAATGAGTAATCTTTCGGTTTTAAATATCAACCAATAATCTTTTGAGTCTAAAAGGCTTTTTAAAAAACTACAAACCTAAAATTATCTCATATCAAAAAAATTAAAATAAGGTGATGATTTTATATTATAAATAAGAGTAATAGTGTGTTTTTCTAGGTCTTAAAAGCAGATCTTAAGACTATAAACCTTGAATAAATTATCCTATATCGAAAATTTACGATGAGGCGATAAAATCTTATGTTATACAGTAAATAAGATTAATCTTTCGTTCTTAGATATCAACCAAAAAAATCATTCGTTCTTAGATATCAATCAAAAAACTTTTGGCTCTTAAAAAATCGCTTAATAAGACTACAAACGTAAAATTATTTCCACATCGAAAAATTATAATAAGGTGATGAAATTTTATATTATAAATAAGAGTAGTCATGTATTCTTTTGAGTTTTAAAATGAGTTTTTAAGACTATGAACTTAGGTGAAATTAAGTTTGATTGTTAATATCATGTGATCATCTTATTTATTATAACGATATAGATTGATTAAGCTTCTTATTTAACGAAGGTACATCATGAATGTAATTAAGTCAATTAACTCATGCAACGCACGGGCTTTAATCTAGTATAATAGTATGTAATAAGCTGACATGGAACCCATAGTAGTTCCGTCTTCAATTCCTGAGTTGCGCTTTTATTTTTCACTCGGGTTAGGCTCGTTCCTCCATGTCTTCGTCCTGGGCGACGCAAATCACACATCAAAGAATTAGGAGTTCTAAAAACCGTCTTTTCTTCATTAAAACAAAATTTCCTTCCTACGGGTAAATAGACGATTTCCCCTCTAAATCCGCACATTTTATCACCAAATCTAGCTTAAATCTCCGTCATAAATGCATACAAAAACACGCTAGATCATCTCTCCACGTGTCACCCATTATTTGGAAATATCCCTCCTCCTTGATCTTCGTGACAAAAGTAAAGACAAGCAAATGATCTTGACGGAGGAAGTACTCCCTTCCCTTCACTAAGATGTTCTACATTTCCTTTTTAGGAAAATTCACTAAGATGTTCCACTTTTCTTTTTAGTACTATATTTTGTGGTTCTTATTGTTTGTGACCCCACTTTCTTTTCTTCCTATTCATTTTCCTCCACATATTCCCTCCTTAAAAACTTCCCAAAACCAATTGTGAAATATCATAGAGAAGGGGAGGGAGTATTAATTTATGGAATTAGGGAAGAGACTATGCCCCTACCTAGTAGTGTCGTCATGGACTCAACTTTTTATGTGTACACTGTGACTTGTTTTTTACGAGTATAATTTATTAAATCGATTGTCTAATAGCCATAAAGATTTTCAAGCATATTATTGTGAGAAATTGAAATGTTAACTTTTATGGAGTATTTGACATACTTAAGATAATAGGCTTGAGAGTCCTTGATTAAATAAGTTATTAACATGCGTCTAGTGGCTGGACAAATATTAAAAAATAGTTAATTAAAATATTATTTTAATAGATAAAAAAATAACTCCGTAAATTTTCATGGGTTTTAATACACTATCGTTACATACATTGAATAATCCAATCACACATGTTGTGTATAAATCATAAGAACACACATTACATTACACATCGAGTTAACTCTCAAACAACAAAACTTTGTCATCATAAAGCATCAAAGTTTCAGTTGGAATGAATTGAAGGTGTAATACCCTATTTAACAACATTCCGGGGATGTTGGTGTTTGATGATGAACTTGTGTAAAATTGGGCTTTGGTGGAGGCGGATACAATGGTTGTGTTGATCTTAATGATCTCCTTTTTTCTCTTTCAGTATCATCATCGCCAAGCATCTTCCTTATTCCATCACCCGACTTGTATGTCTTCAATGCATCATCATCATCCTGCACATTAACTTTTCACCCCACAATTTTAATCACAAGATCCGTACTTCATATTTCACTCTGGTGGTCAACATACATGACAAAGTTTATATGTTTGTATATATTAATGAACAAACTCGATGTTGGCACTATATATCTGAACTAGTTTAATTGATAAAGTCATAGGAAGTGGTATTCATGATTTCAGTAATCAGCATCATAGTTCCCTTTAAAACCCCATTTCAACCAAAAAAAATGACGCTGACTAACAACTACATACAGTCAAATGAGAAAAGTACAATATAAATATACTAAAGGAGAATTGTACTCGTATAATTTATGGATAAGGTGAGTGTAGGAAATGTACCATTTGGAGCTGATAAAAGTTCTAATGTCATGAAAGCAAGAAGGAAGAAAATAAGCAAGGCAAAAGCCATTGAAGTTGCGACTAATTTATGCATCTTTGAATAGCCAAGGATCACCCAATTAACAATGCAACATTTTCTATATTAGTGCATGATTTTCTCTTGTTATATCAATAATGTACTCCGTACTCAGTAAACTATAGTCTAAGCTACTGAGAATTAGGTGTTAAAATTATTGGTAACTGCTGGAGGCTTGGAGTTGTTCTGTCAGCCCACATTCTATAATACATTTTTTTTGTCATGTTTATTTCAATGGTATATGTTGACCTACGAAGTTTTAGAAGTTAAAAAAATCAGGATACTTACTTTGTGGTGTGATAAAATGATCATCGTCTTAATGAACTTACAAATAATAACTACTCCCTCCTATCCAATCCATTGTATCCATGTATTATTTTTAGTCAAACTTGTTAAATTTTGACATTGACAATAAAAATTCAAATAAAAATAATTTAAATAAAACACAAACATATTTATATTTATTATAAGTGAAGTTTCAAAAAAGAGTGTTGTCAACAAAAAATATATTCTGCAAATGGAGAAAAATACGGTCAAACTTCAAAATATCGCCTCGTAGACCGCAAAAAGTCAAATGGGTACAATGAATTGGTTAGGAGAGAGTATTAGGGAATTTGTACATTGTACCCCGTAGTTTTAACTGTTTTTCTATATGGTATACTTGCACTTTTATAATCATAATCATAAATGATACCCCTCACTTTTGGTTTTGGTGTATTAGATCTTCATATCCTCAATGATGTTGTCCTTCTTCTTTAACTTTCTCTTGCAGTGCACCGTGCGCACAATACAAATTAAATGGTTGAGCTGGTGCGAGTCGGGCCGGACTATGACCTAGTTGGACTTGTGGAATTGGCACTAGACCCGAGGAAAGGTTGGTCCAAGCTAGGCTAAGTTTGACTCTCTGATTTGGCTCAGGCTAGCCAATATAGCATTTTATCTGAAAATCATTTTAGGGAGATCGGTCGAGCTAGACCGGTATATTCCAGCCTGGCTAGTCTAGGCTTTGACCCCGGCCGACAAAAACTGACCCAAAAATACAAACTTGGAAGGGTTGGGTTGGGCCAACTTATTGGTCTGCACTTTTAGCCAACTCAATTTGCGAGTATGAGACTATGTTTTTGGAGCATTTTTTTCAGACGAAACACATATCACTGTTTATTGCGGTTGTTGTATGTACTAGGAGACTAGGGGTGAGACCATACGTAAAATTGGTAAAAAGTTACTATTTATGTATCGATATATTGTTATCCTTTCATTAAAATACTCCTTAAAAATAATATAAAAAAATAACAAATAACCGAGACGGAAGAAGATTATTAAAATCCCATAATCAAAGGGCAGGTAGGAGGGCCCAAATTAAACCTGTGAAACCTTCTACGTTGTCATAATTTCAATTACTCTTTACTCTTTTGTGCAAATGGACCAATGATGTTTAATTGTTTAGTATGTTACGTACCACGTTTTCCAGGAAGCAGTACTCCCTCCATACCACCCTTTCCATTTTTTTTCTATTGGGAAGGATTTAATAATGAAATGAATGATTATTTCGGAACAGAGGGACTACTCGATTTTGAAGACGGCAGGAGAAAAAGTAGTGTAGAGAACCGAATATTAAAAAGACATTACAAAAAAGGGTTCATATAAATAAACATCTTTATTTCTGATTTGTTGTTTTGTTTGCCAATTTATCATCATCACTTCAAAAAAAAGCTATATTGTTGGTTGATTTATTGATTAGACACTTACGAAAAGGAACGTTACTTTGTAGCATTAGGATACAGGTTCGTTTGATTTATGCGGGAAGTGCAAATTCATGGAAAGTAGAATATCATTTGAAATTGTAGCGTATGTGCGTCATCGGATATTCACTCCAAGTCGAATGTGAAAGTAATTTTATACGAAGTAATATAGTACTGCGCAGTAAAAGTAATAATTAGTTAAGTTATTGAAATGCCTTATCGATATAGAATCAGGTTCCCGTGAGAACCTAAACTTTAATGAGAACGGCTGTGAAACGAACTAGTTACACTTCTATATATATACTCAAGTTACACTTTTAGATAAGGACCAAATAACCAAATGAGTAAAAAAAGTGGCTCAAAGGTGATGGATTGGTAAAAAAGTATCGTCGGCGCGAAATAGGTAAAAAAAAAGTGGCACCAAGTGACGAATTGGTAAAAAATGTCGCCGGTGCCAAATAGGTAAAAAATGTGGTAACGAAGTGACGAATTGGTAAAAAAAGTATAATCGTGTTATGGATTAAAAAAATTAACCGATGCAAGAAATTGGTAAAAATGCAATTGGTGCCACATTTTTACGGATTAAAAAAAATTAATCGATGCGATACTATTTAGAAACTAATTTTCGTAAAATAAATTACCTAGCATTTTGGGTCGGTTTTTATATGACAAATCTCATGTAATAGAATTCTATACATTGAAATATGGAGTAGACGAATTTTTTTTTTTTACTCTATGGAATTTTTTTGATTAGAAGTAGATCCGTTAAATTGGTCGGGTTACAATAAGAGTCGAGTAGGATTTTGATCCTAGATTAATGGGTCTTTTCGGGTTCGGGTCAAATGGATCGTGGATTGAGCTTCGACATGTCTAGATTTTTTACACCGTATCGTAAAAATCGTAAACACGGACCTATGTGACAATATTGGCCCACTTTGAAAAAGAAAATCTAAACCGACCCGAAACGCTCGGTAATTTATTTTACGAACATTAGTTTCTAAATAGTATCGCATCGATAAATTTTCTTTAATCCGTAACAATTTGGAACCGATTACGTTTTTTTACCAATTTGTTCCATCGATTAATTTTTTTTAATCCGTGATACGATTACATTTTTTTTACTAATTCGTCGCTTGGGTGACACTTTTTTTACCTATTTGTTGCCGACAATACTTTTTTTACCAATCTTTCACCTTTGAGTCACTTTTTTATTCATTTGGTTATTTGGCCTCTATGTAAGTCGAAAATACACAGGGTTGGCCGGCCGATATGTGACATGGGGAGTATTAAAATTACATATATAAAAAGAAAAAAAACGAGTTCAAACGATCTTCCGTAGCCTAGCATTATTATTGAGCTCAGGACCAGCTTACATTTTAACGATCTCCTGACATCGTTGACCGAGCTCATTTGGGGTTTGACCAAATCGATTTTGTAGCTCTACGAGCTAGCTCTTATCGTTACATAAATACACACCTCTTCGTATGTTACGAATAAATGCAATTCATTATTTTGTCCAAACAATTTACTTATGCTAGTTGTTACCTACCATTAGTAATTCTAATTTTCATATATGCAGTACGATTAATGTAAGACCGTCATTTATATTCACGAGCTTGAAGTAGACGTCCTCAAATAATTTAAAATTTTAAAATTAATTTGTCACACAATCAAAATGAGGTCCCGAAAATTGACCATAAATATATATTGTAGTATATAATAATAAAATATCAAAGTAACCTATAATTTAGAATTATTAGAATTTATCATGATGGAGTACTAAAACTACATGTGTAAAAAACTAAAAACAAGTCCAAATGATCTAATAATTAAAAAAATTAAATTAAGTTGCCACATAATCAAATTACGGTACCGTAACCTGGGACAGTAGGTCTCCGGTTCGAATCCCCTTCTCCAAAATTGTAATTCGACTAAGTGCACGCTTTGTTCGACCAAAAAAAATAGAGGTCCTGTAAATCGACCATAAAAATCGATGACACATCATCAATTCAAAAGGTCGATCCGTTCGAGTTGGATTTCAACTCTAAATTAACCACTCATTTCGTGTTTGGGGCAAACAAATCACAGGTCAAATTTTCATATCCTCAAATAATCCGTTCGGATTTATAGGTCTGGTAGAAATTTAACGGTTTACAAATTATACTCGTAATACTTGAGGAAGCATCTCGGATGATTATGGCGCAAAAATACAAGTCATTTGGCGCCAAAATAGAAGATAAGCCTACGCGTGAATCTAGGAAGATCACATAGTTGTTATGTGTGTCACAGAGTTGAAAAATTCTTCGTAAGGGGTTTTGAACCCACGCCATCACGCCAATATTACAAACTGTCAACCATTACACCACTATCGCTTAATGATTACAATAAATGCTAGTAAAGTATTTATGAGATGAAATTTATGGAACGAAAATTCAAAAAAAAAGTTTTTTTTTTCGATCTATAACATCATATAAATTAAAGGTTATACTAATATTAAGAAAAAAATAGGTCAAAATTTAAATAATCGAGACGAAAAAATTTGTGCCCTCCCTACAACGAAATGCTGCATCCGCCCCTGAAAAATAATGATAATCAGTGATACGTAAAGTAATGATGAAGAATCAATTAAAAGGCTTCGTAAACATTATTTTATTTAAAATATTCTTAATTAAATAATTTATAATAAATAATAAATGGTAAAATTACATGTATGTCCTTTTGAATTTTACCCAAAATCAAAATGAAGATTCTCAAGATTTTTTTTTTTTTTATTATTTTATTCCGGTGGCGTCAAGATTCGGCGCCACCCGGTGGCGCCCTATCATTGTCGAATAATGAGATAACGCCACCGGGTGGCGCCGAATTTGTGCGCCACCGAGGGTATTTTAGTCATTTACTATACTTATTTTATTTATTTCCATTAAAATATGATTTTAAATTAAGTTTGTTGTAAAGGGCAAATTCGGTAGTTCACATATTTAAAATAACTTATAATATATAATTTAAAAAAAGAAAAAATCAAATAAAATAACAAAAGAATCTAAAGATTTGAGTTATGAAGATTTGTGAAAAAAAAAAAAGCTTAATTGTAGGATTGAAAAAAAAAGTTACCATCACTCTTACGTTTATATGTAAAAAAAATATGCAGAAAGTATATAAATTGATTACCCAAACAATTAAACATTTTACATTTTAATAGTCTAAACCACACTTTTATCTTATTGTTTTATTGTTATGACAAACCTGACTAATTCTTATTGTGAAAGTTAATTCTTTTATTTATTAATATTAATTTTTATTACAACAATCTATCATTTATTATATCAAATTTTTACTTTATAATATCAATTATTACATTTGTGTTGATGATTATCATAAAACGAAATGGACGACGGAAGTCCGTTTGATAGCGAGTTTAATAGAGACGCCTAGTATCAGGCGTTTCAGTTTGGTCGCACATATCAAAACGTTCATTCTAGCTTGATATGAGCTTTCAAGAATTGTCTCGTCTCGGCATATCCTTGTGATTGTTAGATCCTTTTTGTGTATCGTCATTGTTATACTATAGAAGTCCTTGATACTCGAATGTGCGTCATCGGATATTCACTCAAAGTCGAATGTGAAAATAGTTTTATACGAAGTAATATAGTACTGGGCAGTAAAAGTAATAATTAGTTAGGTTATTGAAATGCCTTATCTATATAGAATCAGGTTCCCGTGAGAACCTAAACTTTAATGAGAACGGCTGTGAAAACGAACTAGTTACACTTCTATATATACTCAAGTTACACTTTTAGATAAGGACCAAATAACCAAATGAGTAAAAAAAGTGGCTCAAAGGTGATGGATTGGTAAGAAAGTATCGTCGGCGCGAAATAGGTAAAAAAAAGTGGCACCAAGTGACGAATTGGTAAAAAATGTCGCCGGTGCCAAATAGGTAAAAAATGTGGTAACGAAGTGACGAATTGGTAAAAAAAGTATAATCGTGTTATGGATTAAAAAAATTAACCGATGCAAGAAATTGGTAAAAATGCAATTGGTGCCACATTTTTACGGATTAAAAAAAATTAATCGATGCGATACTATTTAGAAACTAATTTTCGTAAAATAAATTACCTAGCATTTTGGGTCGGTTTTTATATGACAAATCTCATGTAATAGAATTCTATACATTGAAATATGGAGTAGACGAATTTTTTTTTTTTACTCTATGGAATTTTTTTGATTAGAAGTAGATCCGTTAAATTGATCGGGTTACAATAAGGGTCGAGTAGGATTTTGATCCTAGATTAATGGGTCTTTTCGGGTTCGGGTCAAATGGATCGTGGATTGAGCTTCGACATGTCTAGATTTTTTACACCGTATCGTAAAAATCGTAAACACGGACCTATGTGACAATATTGGCCCACTTTGAAAAAGAAAATCTAAACCGACCCGAAACGCTCGGTAATTTATTTTACGAACATTAGTTTCTAAATAGTATCGCATCGATAAATTTTCTTTAATCCGTAACAATTTGGAACCGATTACGTTTTTTTACCAATTTGTTCCATCGATTAATTTTTTTTAATCCGTGATACGATTACATTTTTTTTACTAATTCGTCGCTTGGGTGACACTTTTTTTACCTATTTGTTGCCGACAATACTTTTTTTACCAATCTTTCACCTTTGAGTCACTTTTTTATTCATTTGGTTATTTGGCCTCTATGTAAGTCGAAAATACACAGGGTTGGCCGGCCGATATGTGACATGGGGAGTATTAAAATTACATATATAAAAAGAAAAAAAACGAGTTCAAACGATCTTCCGTAGCCTAGCATTATTATTGAGCTCAGGACCAGCTTACATTTTAACGATCTCCTGACATCGTTGACCGAGCTCATTTGGGGTTTGACCAAATCGATTTTGTAGCTCTACGAGCTAGCTCTTATCGTTACATAAATACACACCTCTTCGTATGTTACGAATAAATGCAATTCATTATTTTGTCCAAACAATTTACTTATGCTAGTTGTTACCTACCATTAGTAATTCTAATTTTCATATATGCAGTACGATTAATGTAAGACCGTCATTTATATTCACGAGCTTGAAGTAGACGTCCTCAAATAATTTAAAATTTTAAAATTAATTTGTCACACAATCAAAATGAGGTCCCGAAAATTGACCATAAATATATATTGTAGTATATAATAATAAAATATCAAAGTAACCTATAATTTAGAATTATTAGAATTTATCATTATGGAGTACTAAAACTACATGTGTAAAAAACTAAAAACAAGTCCAAATGATCTAATAATTAAAAAAATTAAATTAAGTTGCCACATAATCAAATTACGGTACCGTACCCTGGGACAGTAGGTCTCCGGTTCGAATCCACTTCTCCAAAATTGTAATTCGAATAAGTGCACGCTTTGTTCGACCAAAAAAAATAGAGGTCCTGTAAATCGACCATAAAAATCGATGACACGTCATCAATTCAAAAGGTCGATCCGTTCGAGTTGGATTTCATCTCTAAATTAACCACTCATTTCGTGTTTGGGGCAAACAAATCACAGGTCAAATTTTCATATCCTCAAATAATCCGTTCGGATTTATAGGTCTGGTAGAAATTTAACGGTTTACAAATTATAATCGTAATACTTGAGGAAGCATCTCGGATGATTATGGCGCAAAAATACAAGTCATTTGGCGCCAAAATAGAAGATAAGCCTACGCATGAATCTAGGAAGATCACATAGTTGTTATGCGTGTCACAGAGTTGAAAAATTCTTCGTAAGGGGTTTTGAACCCACACCATCACGCCAATATTACAAACTGTTAACCATCACACCACTATCACTTAATGATTACAATAAATGCTAGTAAAGTATTTATGAGATGAAATTTATGGAACGAAAATTCAAAAAAAAAGTTTTTTTTTTTCCGATCTATAACATCATATAAATTAAAGGTTATACTAATATTAAGAAAAAAATAGGTCAAAATTTAAATAATCGAGACGAAAAAATTTGTGCCCTCCCTACAACGAAATGCTGCATCCGCCCCTGAAAAATAATACTCCCTCCGAGTTCCTATTATTGTCCCATAAGGTTTTTGGGTGAAAAATAAGGAAGGGAAAATGAGTGGTTGAAAAAAGGAGGAGGAAGAGAGAGAAATGGGGGAGTAATTGTGAACCAAACATTGATGGCCTAAAAAGGAAAGTGGGACAAAAATCAAACTCAGCCCAAAAAGAAAAGTGGGACAATAATAGGAACTCGGAGGGAGTAATAATCAGTGATACGTAAAGTAATGATGAAGAATCAATTAAAAGGCATCGTAAACATCATTTTATTTAAAATATTCTTAATTAAATAATTTATAATAAATAATAAATGGTAAAATTACATGTATGTCCTTTTGAATTTTACCCAAAATCAAAATGAAGATTCTCAAGATTTTTTTTTTTTTATTATTTTATTCCGGTGGCGTCAAGATTCGGCGCCACCCGGTGGCGCCCTATCAGTGTCGAATAATGAGATAGCGCCACCGGGTGGCGCCGAATTTGTGCGCCACCGAGGGTATTTTAGTCATTTACTATACTTATTTTATTTATTTCCATTAAAATATGATTTTAAATTAAGTTTGTTGTAAAGGGCAAATTCGGTAGTTCACATATTTAAAATAACTTATAATATATAATTTAAAAAAAGAAAAAATCAAATAAAATAACAAAAGAATCTAAAGATTTGAGTTATGAAGATTTGTGAAAAAAAAGAGCTTAATTGTAGGATTGAAAAAAAAAGTTACCATCACTCTTACGTTTATATGTAAAAAAAAATATGCAGAAAATATATAAATTGATTACCCAAACAATTAAACATTATACATTTTAATAGTCTAAACCACACTTTTATCTTATTGTTTTATTGTTATGACAAACCTGACTAATTCTTATTGTGAAAGTTAATTCTTTTATTTATTAATATTAATTTTTATTATTACAACAATCTATCATTTATTATATCAAATTTTTACTTTATAATATCAATTATTACATTTGTCTTGATGATTATCATAAAACGAAATGGACGACGGAAGTCCGTTTGATAGCGAGTTTAATAGAGACGCCTAGTATCCGGCGTTTCAGTACGGTCGCACATATCAAAACGTTCATTCTAGCTTGATATGAGCTTTCAAGAATTGTCTCGTCTCGGCATATCCTTGTGATTGTTAGATCCTTTTTGTGTATCGTCATTGTTATACTATAGAAGTCCTTGATACTCGAATGTGCGTCATCGGATATTCACTCAAAGTCGAATGTGAAAATAGTTTTATACGAAGTAATATAGTACTGGGCAGTAAAAGTAATAATTAGTTAGGTTATTGAAATGCCTTATCGATATAGAATCTGGTTCCGTGAGAACCTAAACTTTAATGAGAACGGCTGTGAAAACGAACTAGTTACACTTCTATATATACTCAAGTTACACTTTTAGATAAGGACCAAATAACCAAATGAGTAAAAAAAGTGGCTCAAAGGTGATGGATTGGTAAAAAAGTATCGTCGGCGCGAAATAGGTAAAAAAAAGTGGCACCAAGTGACGAATTGGTAAAAAATGTCGCCGGTGCCAAATAGGTAAAAAATGTGGTAACGAAGTGACGAATTGGTACAAAATGTATAATCGTGTTATGGATTAAAAAAATTAACCGATGCAAGAAATTGGTAAAAATGCAATTGGTGCCACATTTTTACGGATTAAAAAAAATTAATCGATGCGATACTATTTAGAAACTAATTTTCGTAAAATAAATTACCTAGCATTTTGGGTCGGTTTTTATATGACAAATCTCATGTAATAGAATTCTATACATTGAAATATGGAGTAGACGAAATTTTTTTTTTACTCTATGGAATTTTTTTGATTAGAAGTAGATCCGTTAAATTGGTCGGGTTACAGTAAGGGTCGAGTCGGATTTTGATCCTAGATTAATTGGTCTTTTCGGGTTCATTCGGGTCAAATGGATCGTGGATTGAGCTTCAACATGTCTAGATTTTTTACACCGTATCGTAAAAATCGTAAACACGGACCTATGTGACAATATTGGCCCACTTTGAAAAAGAAAATCTAAACCGACCCGAAACGCTCGGTAATTTATTTTACGAACATTAGTTTCTAAATAGTATCGCATCGATTAATTTTTTTTGATCCGTAACAATTTGGAACCGATTACGTTTTTTTACCAATTTGTTCCATCGATTAATTTTTTTTAATCCGTGATACGATTACATCTTTTTTACTAATTCGTCGCTTGGGTGACACTTTTTTTACCTATTTGGTGCCGACAATACTTTTTTTTTACCAATCTTTCACCTTTGAGTCACTTTTTTATTCATTTGATTATTTGGCCTCTATGTAAGTCGAAAATACACAGGGTTGGCCGGCCGATATGTGACATGGGGAGTATTAAAATTACATATATAAAAAGAAAAAAAACGAGTTCAAACGATCTTCCGTAGCCTAGCATTATTATTGAGCTCAGGACCAGCTTACATTTTAACGATCTTCTGACTTCGTTGACCGAGCTCATTTGGGGTTTGACCAAATCGATTTTGTAGCTCTACGAGCTAGCTCTACGAGCTAGCTCTACGAGCTAGCTCTTATCGTTACATAAATACACACCTCCTCGTATGTTACGAATAAATGCAATTCATTATTTTGTCCAAACAATTTACTTATGCTAGTTGTTACCTACCATTAGTAATTCTAATTTTCATATATGCAGTACGATTAATGTAAGACCGTCATTTATATTCACGAGCTTGAAGTAGACGTCCTCAAATAATTTAAAATTTTAAAATTAATTTGTCACACAATCAAAATGAGGTCCCGAAAATTGACCATAAATATATATTGTAGTATATAATAATAAAATATCAAAGTAACCTATAATTTAGAATTATTAGAATTTATCATTATGGAGTACTAAAACTACATGTGTAAAAAAATAAAAACAAGTCCAAATGATCTAATAATTAAAAAAATTAAATTACGTTGCCACATAATCAAATTACGGTACCGTACCCTGGGACAGTAGGTCTCCGGTTCGAATCCCCTTCTCCAAAATTGTAATTCGACTAAGTGCACGCTTTGTTCGACCAAAAAAAAATAGAGGTCCTGTAAATCGACCATAAAAATCGATGACACGTCATCAATTCAAAAGGTCGATCCGTTCGAGTTGGATTTCAACTCTAAATTAACCACTCATTTCTTGTTTGGGGCAAACAAATCACAGGTCAAATTTTCATATCCTCAAATAATCCGTTCGGATTTATATGTCTGGTAGAAATTTAACGGTTTACAAATTATACTCGTTATAGTTGAGGAAGCATCTCGGATGATTATGGCGCAAAAATACAAGTCATTTGGCGCCAAAATAGAAGATAAGCCTACGCATGAATCTAGGAAGATCACATAGTTGTTATGTGTGTCACAGAGTTGAAAAATTCTTCGTAAGGGGTTTTGTACCCACACCATCAAGCCAATATTACAAACTGTCAACCATCACACCACTATCACTTAATGATTACAATAAATGCTAGTAAAGTATTTATGGAACGAAAATTCAAAAAAAAGTTTTTTTTTTTTCGATCTATAACATCATATAAATTAATGGTTATACTAATATTAAGAAAAAAATAGGTCAAAATTTAAATAATCGAGACGAAAAAATTTGTGCCCTCCCTACAACGAAATGCTGCATCCGCCCCTGAAAAATAATGATAATCAGTGATACGTAAAGTAATGATGAAGAATCAATTAAAAGGCATCTTAAACATTATTTTATTTAAAATATTCTTAATTAAATAATTTATAATAAATAATAAATGGTAAAATTACATGTATGTCCTTTTGAATTTTACCCAAAATCAAAATGAAGATTCTCAAGATTTTTTTTTTATTATTTTATTCCGGTGGCGTCAAGATTCGGCGCCACCCGGTGGCGCCCTATCATTGTCCTTATGTTCATACCCAAAATTAACTCATTCTATGTAACTATAAATACTTGTGAATATTGAATGAGAAAAGTATCCTCTTCTACAATCTCTTCTTTATGGTATCAAAGCTTTGATCTATTACATCACTCTTATCAACAATTTCATCTCGCATGGCTCAACCAAACAACATCCCTCACCAAATTCCAAATGTCAATGACCCCTCAAGACCCTTCACTACCCTTAACACTCACAATACCATCAAATTGACTTCCACCAACTACCTTTCCTGGAAAATGCAACTAGAGGCCATCCTTGTTGGCAATGACCTATTTCAATTCATTGATGGATCACTCCCTTGTCCTACTCCTGTTGTGATCAACAATGGTCAGGAAGAAATCAACCCTGATTTCTCTTTCTGGACTCGTCAAGACAAGCTTCTTTTCGGTCCTTTAATTGGCACACTCTCACAAAATTTGATTCCTCTAATCTCACAGGCTCGTAGCTCCAAAGAGATATCGGACATTCTTGCAAAAATCTATGCAACCCCGAGTCGTGGCCATATCAAACAACTGAAAGATCAATTGACCCGCATCACAAAAGGAGGTCGCACCATCACTGAATTCATGCAGGAAATCAAGACTTGTGCTGACCAACTTGCTGCTTTAGGCAAGAAAGTTGAGCATGAGGACTTGATTGATCGAGTACTCTTTGGACTTGATGAATCATACAACTCTGTGATTGAATCAGTCAATGCAAGGGACTCTCCCATATCCTTTGAGGAATTACATGAGAAACTGATCAACAAGGAGCTCTCTATTCAACAAACTCGGGTTGAGCCTTCCTTACCCGCTACTGCCTTTGCCCTCTCCACTCGGAACGCAGCCCGCGATAACGGAAATAATACCAGGTCAAATCACACAGGTATTCTTCCTAACCCGAACAACAATAATAATAAGCAATCACGTCCCTTTCTCGGCAAATGTCAGTGGTGCCGCGACCAAGGTCATGTGGTGGCTTATTGCCCTATCTTCACTCGAGAATTTCCAAATATCACTCCGCCGCGCAATCCTCGTCCTCATGTGACTCCTCAAGCCAATACAGTAAACCTTGGTGGCTCTTCCTCAAATTCCACATGGCTCCTCGACAGTAGAGCTTCCCACCATGTCACGGCTGACCTCAATAACCTATCTTTACATGCTCCGTATGATGGAACTGAGGAGCTGATCGTTGGTGATGGTATGGGTCTTAGAATTACTCACTTTGGTTCTCTCTCATTTTCTTCTCTAAAACTTAATAACATCCTAGTTGTCCCTGCCATGTCAAAAAATATTATCTCTATTTCACAATTATGTCAAGATAATAATGTTTCTGTCACCTTCACATCAAACACTTTTATTGTGAAGGATCTCAACTCTGGGGAACTTCTCTTCCAGGGGCCAGTTAATTCCGGCATCTATGAAGTCAAATCCAACATACCTAAAGTCTACACAAGCACCAAAACTACCTCCCTTGACTGGCATCATCGTCTAGGGCATCCGTCTCAAAGTATATTTCGGCATCTTATTTCACAAAATAAACTTAATGTTTCAAGTATTTCTACTTTAGACTGTAATTCATGTGCTTGCAATAAAAGTCACCGACTACCGTTCTCTGTCTCAACTATCGTGTCTACTGCTCCCCTTCAATATGTTTACACTGATTTATGGACTTCTCCACTACACTCTCATGATGGATTTAAATACTACATTATCTTTGTTGACCATTATACTAAATATATATGGTTATACAATCTTAAACAAAAATCCGACACTAATAATGTCTTTATCCGCTACAAAGCTCTTGTTGAAAAATATTTCCAACTCCCTCTCAAAACTCTATACTCTGATAATGGTGGTGAATATGAGGCTCTCAAAACCTATTTATCCATTGATGGTATCTCTCATCTCACAACCCCTTTATACACTCCGCAAAACAACGGTTACTCCAAACGTCGACATCGACATATCGTCGAAACAACCTTATCTCTCTTATCTCATGCGCACATGCCCTTAAAATACTGGATAAATGCTTGTTCTACGGCGGTTTACTTAATAAACCGTCTTCCTACTCCGACCCTGAATAATGAGTCACCCTATTCAAAATTGTTCGGTATTAAACCAAATTACTCCAAACTAAGAAGTTTAGGATGTTTATGCTATCCATGGTTGAAGCCTTCCACTACTCATAAACAAGACCCAAAATCCAAACCTTGTATTTTTATCGGCTATTCACCTAC
Source organism: Agrostemma githago (assembly GCA_958450325.1). NCBI lineage: Eukaryota > Viridiplantae > Streptophyta > Magnoliopsida > Caryophyllales > Caryophyllaceae > Agrostemma > Agrostemma githago. The sequence continues at coordinate 57,856,358 of OY288241.1, forward strand.
TCAAAGCGGGTACTATTGTCTAGAACCTGATTCACACCGTATCTACACATCTCGGCATGTCCACTTTATTAAAAATACCTTCCCATTCAAAGATAAAAATCCTAACTCCACTCCCCTGCTTCCTTTAATTGATGAATGGGCCCCATTAACATTGGCCATTATCTCTCCTGTGTCTCCTCCACATCCTGCCACAACACCATCTACAAACTCACCAACACCAACACCACCTCCTCCAAATACAACACTCACTAACCCCTCTCTCCCAGCAACAAATCCCTCAATGTCCACTCGTCTCCAACACGGTATCCGAAAACCAATCAACCGACTGAACTTAAATGTTGAGGTCCATGAAGTTGAGGTCCCTAAAAACATTACCCAAGCTTTAAAGAGTCATGTTTGGCGTAAAGCTATGGATGAGGAAATAACCGCATTAATAAAAAATAAAACTTGGGATCTTGTACCTTCGTCTCCTTCACAAAATGTAGTGGGTTGCAAATGGATTTTCCGTATAAAGAAGGATAAAGAAGGTAACATCACTAAATACAAGGCACGCTATGTTGCCAGGGGTTCAATCAAAGAGCGGGTGTCGATTACGGTGAAACTTTCAGCCCGGTAGTCAAGCCCGACACAGTCCGTCTTGTTCTGTCTCTTGCGGTGAGCCAGGGTTGGCCTTTGCGTCAACTCGACATTAATAATGCTTTCCTTCAGGGCACTCTTACAGACGATGTTTACACAATTCAACCTCCTGGCTATACCGATAGTAAGTATCCTACTCATGTGTGCAAATTAAATAAGGCTCTCTACGGGTTAAAACAAGCACCACGGGCGTGGTATAATGAGCTCCGACAACATTTACTTCAATTGGGGTTCAAAAACACCATTTACGACTCATCCTTGTTCACACTCCACACCAATGGTAATACCATTTACTTATTAGTTTATGTTGATGATATAATTATTACAAGCAATGCAACTTTATTCCTTGAGGCTTTTATCAAGAAACTTACAGCTCGATTCTCCCTTAAAGATCTTGGAGATTTATCCTATTTTTTAGGGGTGGAGGTCATGCCTCATCCAAAGGGAATTTTCCTTAGCCATACAAGATATATTACTGAAATTCTAAGCAAGGCAAACATGGATGAAGCACACCCAGTTGCAACTCCTCTCGCAACTCATCCTCCTTTGACTATACATGGCTCATATCTAAAAGATCCCACTGAATATCGAGCTTTAGTTGGAAGTCTTCAATACCTTAGTCTCACAAGACCGGATATCGCCTTTGCGGTTAATAAATTAGCACAATATATGCAACGCCCTACTGAAGATCATATGCAATCACTACATCGGCTCCTCCGTCATTTACGTGGTACTATGGATGTGTGTCTCACAATACATCGAAACTCTCCACTCACCTTACATGCCTATTCCAATGCAGATTGGGCTCGAGACAGAGACGACTACATATCTACAACTGCATACATAGTGTACTTAGGTAAGAATCCAATATCTTGGACATCCAAGAAGCAACAAACTATTGCTTGTTCATCAACTGAGGCTGAATATCGGGCGGTTGCAAATGGAAGTGCTGAAATTCTTTGGATTGAAAATTTTCTTAAAGAGCTTGGATGTAATCTTTCACCTGCACCTGTAATATACTGTGACAATGCAGGTGCCACATATGTTAGTGCTAATCCCGTGTTCCACTCCAGAATGAAACACCTTGCCTTGGATTATCACTTTGTGAGGGAAAACGTAAAAAGTGGAAAGTTATGTGTTGCCTACATCTCCACAAACGACCAACTGGCTGACGCCCTCACGAAGCCACTATCACGAGCTATCTTTACCGAATTGATTAACAAAATCGGTCTCTCATCTTCGACGACCGTTTTGAGGGGGCGTGATAAGGATTGATTTTATCATAATCAATCAGTATCAATCATTTCCTTGATTGTGTAAATACATTAACTCTACTTTAGTATACATATCTCTTAATTATAGTATCATATCAATTATGATATGATTTCTGTAACCTCCTGTAATATTATGTTCATACCCAAAATTAACTCATTCTATGTAACTATAAATACTTGTGAATATTGAATGAGAAAAGTATCCTCTTCTACAATCTCTTCTTTACAACTTTCCACATTTGTGTATGTAAGGAAGTCACTTTCATTGAAAGTTCCATTTTCTCCATTTGTGCGATTTGAAGCAACCAAACAACTCCATTTTTTTTTCACATATCATGGAAATTTCTACTTTACATGTTTTATCAAGGGCAACCAAACGACTCCTATATATAAAAATGACATCAAGAGAGTCCCGTGAAGATTGGGAAGTCCGGAAGTCTCAATCCTAGTCCTTGATTCATCTTCAATGGATGGCTATATCTAAGATTGGTTTGATTATTTAAAAAAAAAATTAGAGGAGGGAGCAGACTGACACTGCCGTCAAACTCCGCCTCTTACATAACCATCTTCCCAACTCTCCACTCACACTCTAATTTTCCCCTTTTTTCCCACTTGAGTTGCACCCCATTTCTCTTTCCAAATGAGTTTTTTTGTCAAAAGGCACTTAACATTCAGAGCATCTGTAAAAAAAAGTACATGTAGTTTTTCTTTCCGCCAAAAACACCTAACTTTTGTAATTCTATGTCTTAAGGCACCAAATTAGTAATTCCGTCGAAAATAGTCAAACTTTTGTCTTGACTTAACGGAGCTTGGTATATACTTTGCCTTCATCTTCCCAACCTTGTTTTCCATTTATTTTGTGCAGTTAATTCATAATCCCACTTGACTAATGTCAATCTTTAGTAACTTATTTTCCCTTAACAAGTCCTTTATCAAAGTTCTTTGCCGATATTTCGTTTCGGCATCAATCCACTTGAAAAAGAAACATCCACGCAAACCTGTCTCGCATTATAAAATTTGAATGCCAAGAATCTCCTACCCGGATTTTAATATGTCATGATGTCTTCTTAGTCATGGGAATGTCGCAACGACATCTTATTATTGTTTGATGCAATTGGAAGATGAACTTGAAGATGACATGTTGGTCAAGGTTCTATAATTGTTGTAAGCTCATTCGATATTATTTTGTCAAAAAAACACAAAATTAAGCAAATTGGACAACAAATACTGAATAGTAAGAAACAAAATTAGGGTTTTTAAATCAAACAACTGACTCATATTTAAGTAAATCCCATGGAAACTACAAATAAAATTAGGTATTTTAGAAAGGTTAACTTATAAACGAAATCAATGTTAATAACATCAAACATCACCAATTTAACAAAGAGTTTTGACTTTGCAAAATCAATCTATAAGATAATTACTTTAATTAAAAGATACAGAGTATAGAGTTTTAATACTTAGTCGAATGGTATATGATAGAGGATACCGTAGTATTACGGTATCACGATATAGTTTAGGGAAGAATATGAATATTACGATATATTGTAATATACCAATATATCGTAATATCGATATTATAGAATACTTATATTAGCTACCGATATTAGAATATTGCGATCATATCTTCGTATTCCTATAAATAGGACGCCGTTGTAATTGTTTGCAACAAGAGTTCAATATCACAAAATCTTTATTTTAGCATGGTATCAGAGTCTGTTTCTTGAGGACACAAATTGCTTCCGCTTTCTTGCCGGTGAGCGAAAAATTATGGCGCTCAACGGCAGGATATGATAAAAAAAACTTGTTTACATTGTTTTATTGAAAAAAAAACAAAATAAAAACTCAACGTCCCCTTTGAATTTATATTCCACAACACCTCGTTCTCCCGCAGATGTGAAGCTGATGGTTCCAGGCGTTTCTAAATTTGCTATGAGTTCGATTAGGGTTCTCAAGCAATTTAAATTGACGGATAATTTGCCGTTTTAAATTTATCAAGTCCGAAAAACTTTGCGTTGTTGATAATTATTCTAAACGAGTTCGAAAAACTAAGCGTTCTCGTTTGAAAATTGCCGGAAGAATCTATATGCCACTGTGGAGAAAAAGGCGATGAAAAATGAAGATCGAAGATATCAGATTTTTTTTTGTGCAAACTCATCGAATTTTTTACGAATTACCATGAGTTTGAGGGAGGATGATAGAGGATACCGTAGTATTACGGTATCATGATATAGTTTAGGAAATAATAGGAATATTACGGTATATTATAATATATCAATATATCGTAATATCGATATTATAGAATATTTATATTAGCTACCGATATTAGAATATTGCGATCTTCGTATTTCTATAAATAGGACGTCGTTGTAATTGTTTACAATAAGAATTCAATATCACAAAACCTTTGTTTTAGCACGCAGTATAGCAATACATAGATTACATAACATTATTGATTGAGTGAAATCAGGATGGAATTGATGTTGATCAAGTAGCAATCTCGTGATGATGTTCATGAAATCTTTCCTTTGAATGATGATTAATACTCTTATTTGTTTTTTTTGGGTTTGAAGAGTGTGTAGGTAATGCAGGTAATTACCTTCACAAACACATAGATTTAGGGAAAAACATATACAATACACAATGCTCTGTCAAGTCAAGACGAAAGTTTGACTATTTTTGATGAATTTACTAATTTGGTGCTTTAAAATAAACAAATTCAAAAGTTAGGTGGTTTTGGCAAAAAAAAACTATAGGTGCCTTTTTTATAGAAGCCCTAAATGTTAGGTGCCTTCTGACAAAAAAACTCTTACCAAATCTGTATTTATTTGTTCATATCGTCATTCAATCATTTTATGTTATTTATTATTTGTTGGATTTAAGAATTTGTTACTCAATCAATTTATATGTTACGTTTTACGGTGTATAAGATTTTGAAGATTGACTGTGTGACTTTTGCTTCTCTGCTCTGTGACTTTGAATGTATTTTGTGTGACTTTGAATGTAATCATAATTAAGAAGTAGATTAGAATGACCCAAAGAGATCACCAAGCCAAGAAGAGGTCACTTGGTTACCTTGTTTGCTCACCTTGACCTAGCCTTGTTGGCGACCGATAGGTGGCAACCTCTTATTGGTTGAAAATGACCGGAAAAGTGGAAAAGTTGAATAAAATTGTTGAGTTGGTGACCTTGGTGACAACCTTGGGAGAAATAAGTGGATCGATAATTAAAATGGGATTAAGAAATAAAATATTGGTGACCCAGTTAACTGCTTGACCTTGTGGGGGATATCTTAGACCCTGTTCTTTTGGAATGAAACTGACTGAACATAACTTAACTGAATTGAAAGTGTCTAAACTGAACTGAATGAGTCTGAACAGAAGAGAACTGAACTGAATAGGTCTGACGTGAACTTAACTTAACTGAAAAAATAAAAAATAATACTCCCACCATTGAAGTCCAATTTACCCATTTCTTTATGCACATTTACCGAGACCTATTTTAAATTGTTGATATCTTTCATTAGGTATTAGTAATAAATATAATTTTTTGATATACTTATTCTACTCGTCAAGACGAATCAAATAAAATCTCACATGATAGTATTTTGTCTTATTGATTGTGTATAATTTTGAAGATCCTTTTGATTTTTGAATAGTGTCGAAAATCCTAAGAGATAAATTGGAGTTTAATGGAGGAATTAATAAGAATAATAATGATACGTAATATTTTTAATAATAACAACAACAACAATAATAATATTTGATGGGGGTCGGCAATTCTGCCGGTCACCGGCAACCCTATCACCAAGGCGGCTGAAACACCCCATATTAATTGAAAATCTCTTATTTACGAGCTTAAAGGACTAGTGCTTAAAAGGATTGAAATTACTACTCCTATCAACAAAGTGCACTTTCTTTTATGATCATCCATGCAAAAGAACCCCACAGTTAAGTGTGCTTGGCTGGGAGTAGTTTAAGGATGGGTGACCTTCTGGGATGGTTCCATGATACGCATAAGTGAGAAGAAAAAGATCTAGAAAGGGCTCGTGTTGGCCTGTGGGACCAGTACAAAGTCTGGCGAGCTACCGCAGGATTGGGTCGGGGTGTTACAGCGGCCCTCCTCCCCCCTTTAGGGGAGACGCCGGCCGCTCGAAGTCCAACCGGCGACTATTAGGCGAGGCCCAAGGGGTAATTTTGTACGAGTAGTTCCCCTATAAATTGGAGGACTAATTCTACTTGAAAAGAGGTCAGAAAATACTACAACTTATCTCTCTAAAAAGTTAAGTAAATCTTATACTAAGTCTATTATCACCCTTCTACTCCCGTTCACTAACTTGAACATCGGATAAGCAACCTCAGACACCATCTGAGGCCCTTGCGTGTTCCTTGCGTAGTGACAAGGCGAAGCAGACCTCAATCATGGGAAAGGATAAACACTGCGGCCACTACCCGTCGGAGAATACTGGTTGTTTGTATCCCAAACAATTTGGCGCCGTCTGTGGGGAACCTAACTAAAAGCCCATACCATGAAACCAACAATAAGAAAAATGGTCGACCATGAAACGCCTGTACGCCACGAGGAGACAACGCCGGCCCCTGGCGAGCTAACCCAAAACCCGGATCACGGCAAGGCTCCGGCAGAAGAAACCCCTTCCTCAGGCGGGAACGCTCCAGTTCAACCACCAGCGGCCGACGTCGTCTCGCTCTAAGGTTGCCTCACTCATCTAAGGAAAGTGAGGACAAGAACACTTAGTGTTAAAAAAGAGAAAGTAACACGGAGATACAAGAAGATAAAAAGTAGGACTACATAAAATGAAGGGCGTCAGAAGCGCCAAAGTTCGATACAAGACGCGGTCGAATAGGAAAACGAAGGTACGTCTATTAGAAATCGGCAGCCGTCCTCTAAGGATCAAGCGCCACCTACGACAAAACAAAAATGAAAAGTGGTAAAGCATGAAGGGCAAGCCTATGCCAATGCCCCAAGGGTAGGTGTTAGGAGATCCTCAAAAAAACCTCAAAGGGGGGCAGAGGAGTGAGCGGTGTCGGCTCGTTCCCTCCTCTCCTTCCCCGAGGGTACAGAAGGCACAAGAGGAGGACGACCCAACTTCCTATTTAAGAGGTGAGTGAGGCGTCACCTCAACCTCTTCCTGATCTTCCGTTCTCATACACTCATCATTAAGGCGGTGGTAGATGGCGTTGTACCTCATGTAGCCAAAGCAGAGATCATACTTCGCTAAGGCGGCAGCAGTCAAGCGAGTCATTGTGTCCATGCCAGCACAATAGGACTCGGCGACCTCTCGTTACATCTCAACCAGTTCGCCGGACTTACCCGATAGGGCCGTCTCCGCCGCCAAAAGTTTCTGCTTCAGCGCCTCTACGTCAGTTAAGGCGACGTCCAACTGGTCGTTGGTGGACTTTACCTCACCAAGTGCAGTGGTAATTTTGTCCTCGGCTGCCCACCACTGTCCTCCACAACCTTCACTTTCGGACCACACAAGGAGTATACACCAGACAGGGCCGCTAGGTCCCGCTCTGTTGCAGACCGGCGCTCCTCGGCTACCATCTTCCGCTCTGCCTCTTGTAGGCTGGCCCTCAGAGAATCCACGATGGCCGGGTCTAGAGAATTCATGATGGACGTGTGGACGCTCATCCACAACGCCGCCCGTGCGCACCCGCACAGGACCGGTCGCGACGGCCGCCCACATGACCCGTCGTCGGCACGCTCGTCGCATCCCGGGGCTGATCCGATCTCGCATTCGGGGTGATGTGTCGGACCTCAATTTGGTTGACGATTTGATTTGTACTAGACGGATATGGGGACATCCGTGTTTCCGTTGGATAAATCAAGACGAGTTTGTAAATGTTTAAAAGCCGATATGTTTGGTCTGATGACCTTTTTAGTGAACTAAATTCGTTGTTGATTTGTGGAGTCGCTACCGAGTAATTATAGGATACTCGGAAACTATTCAAGTCAACTTTAATCCTTAACCGGCTCAAAGCTGAGGGACATGAGGACCTAAAGATAACGACTTGTACCCTTAGGAATTCCATGTCTAGAATGACTTTCAATTGCAATGGTTTCGGCCATTCGGAAACCATAGATTCTAAGTAAGTGGTGAGGGTACGAATTGGGAAGCCAACGTCCGATAGACGTCAACACCCATTCCCTCTCGCACGTAGCGACCTCTACTAATCAATTGATGGGCGGATAACTTCGTTCCTTAACTGTGGTGGAAGTACGATAACATCCGCTGTTTTGTCCCTATGCCTTTGCTACGTTGGTTGTTTAAGGACAAGTAAGCCTTTGTGGTCGAAGTAGTTGTATTTACATTCTTTGCATGCAATTTCACGCGACAAGCAGACCATGAAAAGATGCACGTAGGAGAGTAGAGAGTACTAAATATTATACGTATTAGCAAAGCAGTTTTAACGTGATAATACAAATATTATTCGTTCTCGTGGTAACCTTACCTGGTATATATTCTGCTTTAGGTGTGTCGGTTCGATATTAATACGGATGCATCGAACCACGTCTGAGGAGTGAGCAACGGGACTAATATGAAACCCGACCACCACCTGTTCAGTTATAGTTTGTTTAAGTTTTAAATTCCGTGTTAGGTTATTTAACATGCGATTATGGTCATAAAAGCAATAAATCATACGAAAGCGATAAATGCAAAATTTAAGTAAATCACATTGTGAGGAATTGCACCCTCAGAGTGTACACTAAACGAGATGCGTAGATGGTTGAGAACAAATATCATGACTACTTGAGTTTAGTTAAGGTATTTTAGTGCTTGTGGTTGAAGTTGTGAACGTTACGTATGTTTACGACGTGTCGTGGACTTAGTATCTACATGAGACAGACTTGACGTTATCAAAGTGCATACTTAAAAATATGGTATGTAAAGTTGTGTTTAGATGACAACCTTGTGACGATACGACTTCTAGCGGTGGATCGTCCTAGCTTTCCTGCGGCAATTCCGACAGAGCTTCGCTACGGTAGGCTTCGTCGACTAGTCAACACAGGTGCCCTTTTTCGTTAAAATCGGGTTAATAACTTGAGAAACTATGAAGAGTACTGTTGATTCGTGCGAATCAAAAAGAAAACGATCGAGTGGATCGTGCCTAATGTCATAGTTCGACGCTAAAGAAAAGCAGGGAGCTCGTAGAGAGGAGGGAAGATTTGAGTTGTGAGTTGTGTGTCGAAATAAGCGGATAAGCGGGTATTTATAGTTTTTCTCCTAGTTCAAATCCAGGTCTCAGGTACCTGGTGGTGTGCGACCCAGGATTGGGGCGCCTGAGATGAGGCGGTGCAATTCTAAGGCGCCTGCAAGGAAGCAGTCAAAATATTGAAGATCCGATTTGAAAACTTTCCAAAGCGGAGATTACACGTAATCTTGGTGTTTCTTGGGCGTTAAGAGTTCTTCCTTTGACCTAGCGCGCGTGCACCGATGGGCCTCGGGCACGCGTCTTGAGGTTCGCACGTCCTGACGCGCTGACTCGTTTGACTTTATGTGTTTCGGGACTGATTCGGAGCCCCGGTGTCAGAATTGACTCTATTTAGTGTCGACGGGACTGTAATGACACGACTAAGACCGTCTTGATGTTCAATTAATTTTTCCGAGTAATTATTTGATTCGTTCTATAGAAAACCATCTAAAACATCGTAAAATTGCGTCGTATTGCAGTCCGGTCATCATCGGGTGTTTGTTGGGCACTTCTGTAGCCACGAGGTCCAAATTTGGGTGTCTACAGAAGCCCCCACTTTGACTGAGGCTTGGACAAGGCGAAAGTCAAAGTATAGCCACCCAACTCAATTGAGAATTACGACCTAATGGCTGTCCGCTCGGGTCGTTTTAAGCCTGTTAGACTACGTACTAGGGCTCGCCAGCCAAGGTTTAGAAATCATACCTGACCTCTTTGCCTGCAATCGTTTACTGAGGCTTTGATTTAGGTTTGCTTGTCTTGCTTTGGGTTTGTGGGGCTATTGTAATTGACTAGTGTTTCGCTCTTTGACATGGACCTTTTGCTTGAGTCTTTCACGGGTGACTTAGTTTTGATTTAATCTCTTACGGGTGGTTGTATTAAGTTAGATTTATCCCTCTCGGGTGGCTGCGTTGATTTAGATTTAATTTTCTTTGGAACAGAATCCTGCCTATCCCTGGACTTTCTTCAAGATAGTTTCTGACTATCTCTGGACTATTCTTTGGGACAGATCTTTGTCCCTGGAATTTCTTCGAGATAGTTTCTGACTATCTCTGGACTATTCTTTGGGATAGATCTTTGTCCCTGAACTTTCGTCGAGATAGTTTCTAAATATCTCTGGACTATTCTTTGGGACAGATGTTTGTCCCTAGACTTTGTGTATTGATGAATGATTGTTTAGATTTGGTGATAGTTTTTGCTTTTGATTTTTGCTGGGGTTGTTGTATAAACTCTTAACGAGTGCATGACTGTGTTTGCATTGATTCTTGCATTTGTATTTGATTTGGGGGCTCATGGTTTCCCGCTAGGGATACAATTTGGTTGATTTAGATTGAGGATTTGCTAGGGTAATTTATTTGTACTTGAGTTTTGACATTTTGAGTTCATGAGTACCACTGGGGATTTTAACGGGTTGACATAACAGGCTGTACCGGCTTGTGATATTCTCTGCTGGGATAGTATATTCACTTGCCATGGGTATTAGTACGGGCTGTCGTACTAGTTGGGGATTTCATATGTCTTGCTTATTCCGCTGGGGAAAGATAGCAGAATGATTTTAATTATCTTGTTAGAGGAAGTAGTAAGGCTTGCATAGTCTGCTGAGGAGAAGTGAGTTGCCCCGTCATTGTTTATTTTGTTAGCATGTGAATGTACGTCTCGCGGGTATTGAGAATTGTGTCTGGATTATCCCGGTTTTCATTTTGAACTGAAAGTTCAGGCGTCGGTTACAGGGCGACCTGAAAGTGAGGCGCCTTGCCCCCAGCATCTTAATTCCCGATCGCATGCCCTGCTGCGCTTTGGAAATCGAACGCCCGCGTTGAGGCGGTCTTGGTTTTGTTTCCTGATTTTGTTTAAAGGTCGCGATTAAAGGGGAAGGGTTTATTCGATCCAAAATTCAGACGCGTGGCCTTCTTCGCCTCAAGCTCGTACTCTTGACTCGATCAACCGATTTCCGACTCGATTTCCACCATACTCGACTATGCTGACTCCGGATAAGTGTTCCTTACTCACCTATTGTCAATTTGTACTCGATTGGTGTGATTGTGGGTTGATTTTGCTTAAACCCTAGAAATCGATTTGGGTATTTTTTTTGGTAAAGGGTAAGTATATATATGTATGAGACGTAACCAATTTACAGAGGTATGACTACATCAGTTTATGTAGCCATCTAGCGTCTTTAGCAAGGATTGGATATTTAATCTTACACATTATTCTATTTTTAACATCCATCTTAATCATCTTAGCTGCATAAAGTGGCTGCTGGACTACTCCCTCTATTCTGCACAAATTCCGCTGTCTCCAAACATGATAAATTATGGCATTTATTATAGCTCGGAGAATGTTGCATTGAAGCTTCGTTCCTCTCATGCGGGTCCCCCAGAACAATCCTCTATTTCCCGGTATACGCTTCCTCACCCCACACTCAACAATTCAACAACTCGTGTACTCCAGTAACACCCAAAAAGTAAATGTTCCAGAGTCTCCTCATGCGCTTCACACAGATAACAAAGGTCTGAGTCTGCCACCCCAAACCTCTATAATTTTTTCCTCGTGTTTAAAGTCCCCCTAAACACCAGCCATACAATAAAGCTATGTTTAGGGACGCTCCAACCACTCCAGAAGAGCCGCGCCCACGAGACTCTCGGTCTATGACTCCGGAGTACCTCATAGGCCCTCGAGATCAAGTAGCAAGACAGTGAGCCATGCCACAATCCAATCACATACATATTTTTGATCTTCTCTTTTGCCTGACAAATCTTCTTCCACGCCCAGATGACATCAGTATTAGGCTGATAATCACTCCACACGGCCCCCTTCAAATATATGCTATTGACCCATCTAACCTACAAGCGATCAGGCTGATCAAAGACCCACGAAGCCAGTTTAGCCACAACTGCCTTATTTCAAATAGCCAAATCCCTAAGACCGAACCCTCCTTCATCCTTAGCGTGGACATGACATAGGTCCACCCCAACGCGGCCACGCGCGGGTTTGGGGAGACAAATGAATCTCATGTGAGATGGATCAAATTGAAATTTAAATCGAAGTAGAGTCACCGCCGAACTTTGTGGGAGTTCAGGCCCTTTCGAACCCACTCTATATCTTAGTGGGCCGTGCACAAAGTACGGCCCATTCGGATGTCAAAGTTTATTGGGTTTGTCCCTTTGCATTTTGATACCGATACTGACATTATCGGATACCGTGTATTGAATGACTCTCGTGTGCCAATGGATTCGGATATCCGGAAACCATGGTTCTGAGTAAGGGGTGAGGGTACGTGTTGGGAAGTTCACAAAGAACACCCAACCTCGCCCGCACTTAGCGGCCTCTACTAAGATATCGTTTGACATTTGAATACGCACGTTAGTAATACGATGAGATAATATGCAAACAATATTTTGACTAAACATGCGAAAATTAGAATAAGTTGCTAAGTCGATTTAATGCATCTAAATTAACGTCAAAGTTTTATTTAGCATGCGAGGTTCATTTTAGTACAATAAAATAAACAACGGAAATAAATCGTCAAAACATGAACAAACAAGTTAGCAACGGTAGTAACGGTTTGCAAATAATATAGAATGATGTAAACGACATGATGCATGGTTTTGAAAAATAGTACGACACGTGATTGACTTAACACGTGTTGACCGAAGTCATAAAAAAATTATCGAGACTCGAAAGACGTTATGGGACTCACGGATTTGACGTGATAAAGGGCCACTCGATCGAGTCATTGAGGGACTCGTTGAGTTGACCTCAGAAAAAGTTTCTGTCCCAGAATTTGAGGTATCACTCGACTGAGTCATTGAGAGACTCGACCGAGTCATTGAGAGACTCGACCGAGTCATTGAGAGACTCGACCGATTCATTGAGAGACTCGACCGAGTCATTGAGAGACTCGACCGAGTGAGTCGCCACTCGATCGAGTCATTGAGGGACTCGACCGAGTGGTCCTCAAAAGGACCTTCTGCCTCGGTTTTTGGGGTGCTACTCGATCGAATGGGCTAGACACTCAATCGAGTGCCCCCTGTACGAACTAGGGTTCGTTTCCCTATTTGTTATAGATTTCGAAATTGCTTTTTGATTTTGGGAAATTGCTAATTTCGTCAAGTCGGGCAGAAATATTACATGATTTGTGCTTGACTCGAATTTTGTATACTCGTCACGCCCGATATTTGATTATGGAATCAATATCGGATACTTAGAGTGAAAATTGGAAAAGATGCTATAAGTCGTTTAAATTAAACTAAAACGAAATAAATTATCTTCGCGTTTATGATGTCGTAATTAGTTCTCTCGAACTATATGACAATTATTTTAGCATCAACGAATTTGTATTAGTTAAATTCGTTGACTAGTTCGTTTAGATACGACATTCTATTATAGAGTCGCTATTGTTGATGTTGACTCGCTTCAACAATCAAATACTCGGGGTGTCGGGATAAGCGACCGGCCACATCGGGTGAAGCACCCTTGTAATTTAATGTTTTGATACTAGTAATATTAACGATATTAGATACGAAAAGAAAAATAAAAAAACGAAAAAAAAAACAAAAGAAGAAAAGAGGACGACGCGAGGGAGAGGAGAAGAGAAAAGAAATTGGGATGTTTGCACCCTCAACCTACATGTTTCTTATTCTCGGACGAGACTCGTTTAATTGTGGCTTGAGCACGGGAGTATCGATATTTATGTAGATCGATTTATAATGGTTTAGGGTTTCATGGTTTGCTAAACACTAGGGTTTTAGGTTGTAGAGATGAGAAGACTAAGGTTCTAAAAAGTGTGTTTAAGTTGCATGCAAAGAGTGGTATTTATAAGAATTCTCCCCCATCCCCGTCTAGAGTTACTCGATCGAGTGCCCCTGTTGACTCGATCGAGTGGCCCAAAGCAGATGTAAAACGGGCCTGTTGAAGGCCCATTCCATCGAGTGGGCTGACACTCGATCGAGTGGGTCAGTTGGAGCTAAGAGATCCGGAGTTTTTGACTCCGGGTTGGATATCTTTGTAGATCTTGTGTTTGGGTTGGACTCTTGATATTTGCATGGCTATTTTGTATATCGGAAACGACTTTGACCGGGGTTTGACCCGGTGTGGACATGACATAGGTCCACCCCGACGCGGCCACGCGCGGGTTTGGGGAGACGAATGAATCTCATGTGAGATGGATCTCGAGTTGAAATTTAAATCGAAGTAGGAGTCGCGACCGAACTTTGTGGGAGTTCGGGCCCATTCGAACCCACTCTATGTCGTAGTGGGCCGTGCACAAAGTACGGCCTATTTCCGATGTCAGATTTATTGGGTTCGTCCCTTTGCATTTGATACCGATACCGACGTTATCGGATACCGTGTTCTGAATGACTCTCCTTGCCAATGGATTCGGACATCCGGAAACCACGGTTCTGAGTAAGGGGTGAGGGTACGTGTTGGGAAGCCCACAAAGGACACCCAACCCCGCCCGCACTTAGCGGCCTTTACTAAGATATCGTTCGTTTTTGGTGTACGCGCGTTAGTTTGACGGTTGAATGATATGCAAAGAGCGTTTTGACTAAGCATGTGAATTATGTTTGATCTATGTCGTTTAAATGCATCTAAGCTAATAACGTCAAAGTTGTTTTAGCATGTGATGTTCATTTTAGTACAATAAAACAAACAACAAAAAACGATAACAGATTACAATATACGAGCGGCATACCACCCGGAATTACAATGCAACCAACGATACAATACAACAATCGCGATAATAAAGGAGCAAACGAGTAAACGAGTTAGAAGATGTAAATATGATATGATGAAAAAATTGTATTTGGTTTTGGAAATCGATGATTTGGTTAAGTCGTGTAAAAATATGGGTGCAATTTATACTCGACTTAAATATTGATACTCATAATATTCGATGCTTGATTATAGAATCAATATCGAATATTTAGAGTGAATTTTAAAAAAGTTGCTGAAAGATTGTGTAAAAATTGTGACTAAAAAAAAAGTGACGAAAAATTGTGACAAAAAAAAAAATCGTGACAAAAAAAATCGTGACAAAAAATTGTGAAAGGGAGAAAAACGGGATTTGAAACACCCTCAACCTACATGCTTAATTCGGTCTCGATTAGGAACTCGTAGTAACGGCACTTGCGTAGGAGTAACGAGAATATAGGAGGAGTTAAGGTGTTGTAGGGTTGTATTTGTCTGAGAATTTCTATGGAAAATCGGGACGGTATTTCAGTATAATTTTCCTAAGGTTTGCTAGAGATTCGGGTTGAAGGTTGTGTATGATTGAAGCCGGGAATTGTATGTTGGATGTTGTAATTTGTTGTCTTAGATGAATAATTGATGTGTGAATCGTTGGAGGATTGGTGTCAATGATTGATGTGTTTTATTGATGTTGCGAGGGTGGGGTATTTATAGGATGGGATACCCCGCTCTGGATAGGAGATTCCTAGTGTTTGTATAGGAAAGCGGTTTCTTGCCAAGGAAGAAAGCAACGGTTGGGTGGAAGTATGATTCCGTCTTTGGGTAGGAAAAAGGTTACTTGTACGGGAAGAAACACCCGGTTTAGATGGAGTAGGATTCTGACTTTGGAGCTGATATTTGTGTAGTATTTGACTTTGAGTCAGATTTTTGAAGTGGTATGACAGATTTTTCCGCCTCGAAAACGCCTTTGGCCGGGGTTTGACCCGGTTGCTAAAAGACGGTTTTGCCCTTGGTGTCGGTTTTGACCCAAATTAGTCTTATTTGACTAGAAACGACCCAGTGGGCCTGAATTTGAGGTCTGTTTTGTGAGATTTTTACTCCGCTAAATGCTCGTGCCAACTACTATTGATTCCGAGTCCGAAAATCGAGTGTATTAAGTCATGTTTGCGTCCGATCATCATCGGGTGTTTGGCGGGAACTACTATAGACACCTGGCGGTCAAAATGTGGGTGTCTACAGAGCCCCCACTCCGACTGAGGCTTGGACAAGGCAAAATTCAGAGTAGCTACTAGGCCAATCGAGGATTAAGACCTAGCAGACTTCCGGTCGGGTCGTTTATAGTCCATTAGACTTGCGTAAAACGGCTCGCCAGCCATAAGATAGAGATCATACCTGGATAGATGCTGATAATTCCGTGGAGACTTTGCCTAAAAAGTCTTGGGTGCGTCTGTTTGCAGACGCATCCCATCTTGGAGTTGCGCGGGAGCTTGCCTTGGAAGCTATGGGTGTATCTGTTTACAGATACATCCCATCTTGGAGTTGCGCGGGAGCTTGCCTTGGAAGCTATGGGTGTATCTGTTTACAGATACATCCCGTCTTGGAGTTGCGCGGGAGCTTGCCTTGGAAGCTATGGGTGTATCTGTTTACAGACACATCCCGTCTTGGAGTTGCGCGGGAGCTTGCCTTGGAAGCCATGGGTGTATCTGTTTACAGACACATCCCGATTCTTCAGTAGAAAATGTCGCCTGAGCTTTTCCACTGGGGAATTTTTGCTAGGAGTCTTCCTCTCGAGTCTGGGTGTACCTGTATAATGCCGACACATAGCAATTCGCATGTAACATTTTAGGCGAAACACCGACTCACGCTGGGGAAGTAAAAACTTGATGTTCCTTTGGGAAGCACAAGTGATACCTGAAATATTAGATATATAGGCAGAAATAGCACATATAGCAGACAGTAAGATAGCAGACAGTAAGATAGCATACAGGAAATGCAGTTAGCATCTATAGACTGACTTGCGCCGGGGAAAATGATTTTTGCTTCATTTTGAAATTGAAGTCCTGAAAGCAACTCACGTGCTAGGAGATAGATTTTCAAAATTGAAAGGGGTAGAAAAGAAATTTGTAGTTTAAATGGACTAAAATTTGACCTTGTTGAAAAGGATTTTCTCAAATGGCTAAGTTTTACAAGTTTTTGAAATGAGAATTTGAAAAGAGAGGCCTACATACCGACTAACTCGACTCTGGACGCGACAGGACGAGTTGACAGACACGACTGGACTATCGAGGGGTTGAACCGTGACTCGGTGAAAGGGTGTGGGCCACCTAACAAGACTCTGAAGTTGCGCTATTCCGTAGCCTAGGCGAGTGGCAACATGGTCAAATCCTCGGAATGGGAAGGATGTGCTATGGGGGGATTGCAATAGTCTGTAATGAGACTGTTTTGGCGACTTTTAGTAGTAGCAACGCCGTAGTCTAGTGCTCTTCTGGATTTTTGATTTTTAGGTACATTTCCAAAGTGGGTATTGCCTCGAGTCCAGACAGATTCTTGTCTTCGGCTGAGCCGAGTACTAGGACACACTACAGAAAGGAGGCTAGATTTTTTTGAATTTATCTGGATTTTGTGAGTGGATGGAGGTTTCCTGCCTAAGAGAAGCCCCCAGGACGACAAAGCTAGTTGTTGAGAACATGATGGTGTCGTGACCGGAATGATGGCGCTTTTTGAATGTGTGTCAATGTGGGTGGTTGTGCCCTTGTTGAAAGGCTGCCTACGTATTCACGTGTAGTGAAATCAAACCAAGCCGTAGTTCAGTGGATTGAAAGATATATAATGGTGCTTAGTTTACTAGGGCTTTGTGTGTAACTAGCCACAGCGATGGTGTAGGCTAGGTGCATTCCCAGTGATGTCTTGATCAAAGGGCTAGAATAGTTAGAATGTTGATCTTGTGACTGTGAGCGTTCTCCGGGGTAGCCCCCAGAGGTGGTGTGAACTTATTTGGGCATGTTCTATGTCGACTGCAAGTTGAGTTCCCGTGTTTGGGGCTGGTAACTGGTTTAGATGTTTTTGGAAATGTGGAGCTAGGTCATAAGTGGCTTTGATGATTCGAAATCTGGAGCTCGATTTTGTGGAGCTAAGGCTTCGAGGGTAAGGTATTGTAATGTGGTAGGAAAGGGGGAAGTCGAGTAAAAATGACTCGGACTTCGATTGGGCAGGTTTGATAGTGCGGGATCTGATTTTCATGTTTGGCCCTAATGGTTAGGGTATCCTATGGAGCTTGAATCCTCAAAATTCTGGGCTGTCTCTTAGCCTAGGTCTCGAGAAGGTCTTGAGGGTTGTAATGTGGGAAGGCTAAGTGTGGTGTTAGCTGACCAGCTTGATTGTTTCTCCTCTATTGGATGGTATGAGTATTGATAATTTTGAATTGACCATTTTCACTACGGTCATGGGTTTTTGAATATTTTTTGGTTGACCTCTTTAGCCCCGATCATGGGATTCTTCATTTGAGTTGACCGTGCCTGGTCGAGGGCTTGACCGTATCTGGTCGAGGGATGTTGATAAATCTTTTTGACTATGGCCAGCTCTATTGTTTTGGCCTTTTGCTTTTTCCTTGGACTTTTGATTTTTTCTTTTTTGTCCAGCTTTTCTTTTTTGTCCAGCTTTTCTTTTTTTCCTTTTTTGTTGGTCTGACTAACATCTAAGGTAAGGATTGGTCAAGTTGGTCAAGTCTTATTGGAAGGGT
Organism: Agrostemma githago; assembly: GCA_958450325.1. Taxonomy (NCBI): domain Eukaryota; kingdom Viridiplantae; phylum Streptophyta; class Magnoliopsida; order Caryophyllales; family Caryophyllaceae; genus Agrostemma; species Agrostemma githago. The sequence goes on from OY288241.1 coordinate 57,874,909, forward strand.
GTTTATTGTGGGAAGTGGGCTTGCCTCCCGTCTTGAACCCAAACTAGAAGACTACCTAGATTTGTCATAGGATTCGATACCGCTCCTGCTAAGGGTAGTTATGTGGATTTTCTATACCAGACATGGAACAGGTAAGAGGAAAACACGGGCTCGGTTTCCTGCAGTCATTATAGATGCGCCTATAATAGTCACGTGCATGTGCTCACAGTGTACGATGGTGCTCATCATGTTCTCGAAAACATATAAGGAAAGCATATAGTGGAGATAGAATATTGAAAGCTGATTTTATTGAATTTTTGAAAAGAAGACAGAATACAAATGACTCTGACGCTGATTTGGAAATGAGGATGTAGGATATCCTAGACTCAAACTCAGACTTAGACTCAAATCAAATCCGGACTCGGATGCTCGGTTGGTTGTTTTTTTTTGTAAGGTCTTTGATTGGAGAGAACGACGGGTGTCACGACTCGCCTAAACTCGGCTTTGCGCAAGTGCAAGTGAGGGAGTCAAACTAGACACGGCCCGGGGTGACGGGTCGACAAAGACTCTTGGACCGGGATACTCGAACGTTGATCTAGACGAGGTAACAACCCTGGCTTGGACTCGACCATGAGACTCGGACGGTGTATGAGGGCGAGTCCGAAAATGGGGCAACCGTGTTTGACCGCGTCGCGTGCTCGGACCAACCGTGGTGACCTAACCCTAGATGACTCGAGTATTTGTAGCATAGGTACGACTCGAAGAAGGCATCATAATAAAACCAGTGTATGATGAACGTGGGGTGCCCTTAGGATGACCGTGGTTGACTGCTCGGTTGGGGGATAGCCCCCGAGTGAGGCTAAAGAATCTGATAGGACTCAGATGGTGTGACACCTAAGTGACTCGAAAGTGGGATACGTGAGACAACACGTGTAAGCCATGACCCTTAGAGCAACCGTGGTTGATCTCTCTGCTGAAGGGTGGCCCCCGAGTGAGGAAAAGCCTGAAAAGAAAATGACTCGGAAAAGACACCTAGACGGGTGACTCGTGAAAGGTGGGCCTCCCTTAGGATTCGGCTATGTGGACCGAGTCCCGCTCGAAGGAAGGTCCACGTGAGATACTCCCTAGACTTTGGACTTGAATGTGTAAACGGGCTTCCCTTTGTAGGAGTTCGTCCTACGCAGGTGGGCCGTGCCTCGACAAATAAGGCGGACTGGGATGGGGAAGAAACTCGTGATGTAGGATCGACGGAGTTTCGACGCTATAGACACTAACAACTTATGACAAGACCCGACACTACTAAATACGGGAAGTCCTAAGAAGAGGAAGGTTTTGAAAAGGGAAATTTGGATTTAGAAAAACCCGAAAAATTCGGATCGGATGGCCCGATTTTTTTGAAAACCGAAAAGTCTTATCGGGCCGAATTTTTGGAAATTTTGATAAAGTTTGGGCAGCATACCGGCCAAAAATAGGCTATTTTGAGTCAAAATCATAAGTTCTAAATTCGGTAGCTTTTCGGGCTTTGAAAAATGGATAGGTTTGAAAAGATGCAAGCTTTTGAAATAACGGTTTTTGAAAAAGAAGGCAAGTAAATCAAGTAGCACGTAGTCATGGAAACAGTATAATGACATCATGTATGCTCTTAATTTAAGTCTCGGTCGGTCGAAATAAGGTCTATACCAACGACGATAGCTTTCTCGCGAATCAGGACGGTTTTCCTAAGCCGAGTTGGTCTTAGAACCTGCCATAAAACCCATGCGAGTTCCGCCATCGAAGTCTTTAGTGCACCCATTTAGGAATGCACCGTGGTATAGTGGGACGTCGGTCACAAGTAACCGGCCCGGGAAAATTTTTGGTTATGCATGAACCATTGAACCAAAACGTGTACATTACTAATCGAACGATTTCTTTTCGAGTCTCACCCTGAGGATGCCGATGGTAAGTGACTCATCAGTTGATCCCCAGCGGAGTCGCCAAATTGTGGACATGACATAGGTCCACCCCGACGTGGCCACGCGCGGGTTTGGGGAGGCGAATGAATCTCATGTGAGATGGATCTCGAGTTGAAATTTAAATCGAAGTAGGAGTCGCCACCGAACTTTGTGGGAGTTCGGGCCCATTCGAACCCACTCTATGTCGTAGTGGGCCGTGCACAAAGTACGGCCCATTTCCGATGTCAGAGTTTATTGGGTTCGTCCCTTTGCATTTGATACCGATACCGATACCGACGTTATCGGATACCGTGTTCTGAATGACTCTCGTTGCCAATGGATTCGGACATCCGGAAACCACAGTTCTGAGTAAGGGGTGAGGGTATGTGTTGGGAAGCCCACAAAGGACACCCAACCCCGCACGCACTTAGCGGCCTTTACTAAGATATCGTTCGTTTTTGGTGTACGCGCGTTAGTTTGACGGTTGAATGATATGCAAAGAGCGTTTTGACTAAGCATGTGAATTATGTTTGATCTATGTCGTTTAAATGCATCTAAGCTAATAACGTCAAAGTTGTTTTAGCATGTGATGTTCATTTTAGTACAATAAAACAAACAACAAAAAACGATAACAGATTACAATATACGAGCGGCATACCACCCGGAATTACAATGCAACCAACGATACAATACAACAATCGCGATAATAAAGGAGCAAACGAGTAAACGAGTTAGAAGATGTAAATATGATATGATGAAAAAATTGTATTTGGTTTTGGAAATCGATGATTTGGTTAAGTCGTGTAAAAATATGGTGCAATTTATACTCGACTTAAATATTGATACTCATAATATTTGATGCTTGATTATAGAATAAATATCGAATATTTAGAGTGAATTTTGAAATAGTTGCTGAAAGATTGTGTAAATTCTGAAAAATTGTGTAAAAATTGTGACTAAAAAAAAAGTGACAAAAATTTGTAACAAAAAAAAATCGTGACAAAAAATTGTGAAAGGGATAAAAACGGGATTTGAAAGACCCTCAACCTACATGCTTAATTCGGTCTCGATTAGGAACTCGTAGTAACGGCACTTGCGTAGGAGTAACGAGAATATAGGAGGAGTTAAGGTGTTGTAGGGTTGTATTTGTCTGAGAATTTCTATGGAAAATCGGGACGGTATTTCAGTATAATTTTCCTAAGGTTTGCTAGAGATTCGGGTTGAAGGTTGTGTATGATTGAAGCCGGGAATTGTATGTTGGATGTTGTAATTTGTTGTCTTAGATGAATAATTGATGTGTGAATCGTTGGAGGATTGGTGTCAATGATTGATGTGTTTGATTGATGTTGCGAGGGTGGGCTATTTATAGGATGGGATACCCCGCTCGGATAGGAGATTCCTAGTGTTTGGATAGGAAAGCGGTTTCTTGCCAAGGAAGAAAGCAACGGTTGGGTGGAAGTATGATTCCGTCTTTGGGTAGGAAAAGGTTACTTGTAGGGGAAGAAACACCCGGTTTAGATGGAGTAGGATTCTGACTTTGGAGCTGATATTTGTGTAGTATTTGACTTTGAGTCAGATTTTTGAAGTGGTGTGACAAATTTTTCCGCCTCGAAATCGCCTTTGACCGGGGTCTGACCCGGTTGTTAAAAGACGGTTTTGCCCTTGGTGTCGGTTTTGACCCAAATAAGTCTTATTTGACTAGAAACGACCCAGTGAGCCTGAATTTGAGGTCTGTTTTGTGAGATTTTTACTCCACTAAATGCTCGTGCCAACTACTATTGATTCCGAGTCCGAAAATCGAGTGTATTAAGTCATGTTTGCGTCCGATCATCATCGGGTGTTTGGCGGGAACTACTATAGACACCTGGCGGTCAAAATGTGGGTGTCTACACCCGGTCGCTAAAAGACGATTTTATTTCCGGTGTCAGTTTTGACCCAAATTAGTCTTATTTTATAGGAAACGACCCGCTGGGCCTGAATTTGAGGTTGATTTTGTGAGATTTGTACTCCGTAAAAAGCCCAAGCCAGAAACTAACGGTTTTAAGCCGATATCAGAGCGCGTAGAAGCATATTTGCGTCCGATCATCATCGGGTGTTTTTTGGAAACTGCTATAGACACCTAGCAGCCAAATGTGGGTGTCTTAGAGCCCCCACTCTGACTGAGGCTTGGACAGGGCGAAAGTCAGAGTAACTACCAGGCCAATCGAGGATTAAGACCTAGCAGGCTTCTGATTGGGTCGTTTATAGTCCATTAGACTTGTGTGAAGGGCTCGCCAACCATAAGATAGAAATCATACCTGAGTTGATGATAACTCCGCGGGGAATCGGACTTGTCGTATAAGTCCTGGGTGCGCCTATATATATTATATGGGCCCATCCCGTGCTATTCCGGGAAAAATGCCGTCCCGGGCTTTCTGCTGGGGAGATATGCGAACTGTGCGGGCTTGCTTTCGAAGCCTTGAGTCGTACCTGTGTAAATTACATAAAGTTTTGCATGCAATATGTAGGTAAAAATATGACCCGCGCTAGGGAATAAAAATTTGAATTTTTCGAATTTTGGATTTTTTTAAAATTATTTTCATTTTGAAAATTTTGACTCTTTCAAAAATTAGGAATGCTCGGGATGACTAATTCCTGTGCTAACATTGAGGAATCTGAGACTAAGCCTGTGAGCTTAAGCCCACTAGAATTAGGAAGCTTCTATGGAAGGAGGATATGGAAAGAGGGTTGTAGGGCTTAATGCTATAAATACCTCTCCCCTGTTTTAGTTTTCTTCACAACTTCTGCACAATTTACTTCTCCTCAAAAAGAAAACTCCTTATTTTTTCAAGAAATTTGGTCATGGGAATTGAACGTTTGACCGGGATGTTGCAAGAATGGTCCCAATGCTTTAGGGACACGGATAAGGTAGCTTTGAACCAGACGGGCATTAATCAGCTGTACACGTTCCGTCAGATGCAGGTGGATCGTCATTTCCTTGATGCTTGTTTGTCCTATTGGGACGACACATATCATGTCTTTGCCTTTCCTCGGGGAGAAATTTGTCCTTTACCCGAGAAAATTGCTACTGTTGGAGGATGGAACCCTATTCTTCGTCCTGCTGTCCGTTTTCCGTTCATGACTCGAGGAGGAAATTGCGGGAATTTTTAGGACTTTCCCATAATGAAGTATCTCGAATGGCTGAAGATGATACTATTTCCTTGATTGACCTGACCGAGAAATTTATGAACCCGCATGACGTCCGGGTCAGACCGGCCCACAGCCGTAGGGCTTTTGCTTTCTGTATGCTCCCTGTTTACGCTTTCGAATGTCATATGGATTTGTTGTCGTGCATGGGTGATGTCCGTCTTTTCACCGTGGTTGACCTGATGGAGACGGAGCACAGTCCGGCTTGGCTGATTATGAGGGAAATTATCCAAGGTTTGTATAATCGTAAGAGGGATTCGTCGTTTTGCCAGATTGGGAGCACCCGTTTATTGCAGGTATATCGCTTCGGATTTTTCGATTGCTCAATTTCTTGAATTTTTGATTTTTTCTCGCGATTTTCTGCTACAGTGGGCACTCGATCGAGTCACCCTGGCACTCGATCGAGTGTCCTCACAAAAAACCTCTTGTTCGATTTCAGGGGTGTCACTCGATCGAGTGCCCCTAGGCGGATGTCGATTTTGCTTGGAAACTTATATTTTTGTTTCTTTTTTCAGCTTTGGCTGTTTGAGAGGCTATCGCTCATAGATCCTCCCCTTGACCCAAGTCGATACCGACCTAATCAGGTGATGACAAGAAGACGGGCTATTGATTTTTCGCGCCATATTACTCAGAAATACTGGGATGAAGTGTTGTCTTTCCATGGCGGTCCGCTGATCAGGTGGTAGTGCCATGGTGGCTCATATATGTTTGGACGAGCTTGGCTCCGAGGGACAAGGCTCGCTAACAGGTAATCTCATCATTCAGGCAGACGATTCATCTCTATCCCGACCGCATACTAAGGCAGTATGGTTGGTCCCAACGAATCCCTGAGGTTGAAGCAGTTGTGAGTGAATCTACCCAAATGACTGATGTGATGTGTGATACTTGGATGCAACGATGGTACACCCGGCCCACTTGGCCCATTCCCAAATCTCTTCATGCAATTTGGGTGTCAGATTCTTATGTGAAGTGGACGAAAGCAGATTCTGCTAAGACTCGAGCTGCTTTGAAGGTTGATGAAACTTTTGACCTGTTACGGAGGGAGCATGTTAAAGACAATAGGGGCTTCTTCGACGAAGGTGACACTCCGGCTACTCTGGTCCGTCTAATGTCAGGTCAGAGAGGGAGAACCAGGACTCAAGCTGAAGGGTCCAGTGCTAGAGGTGCGCGGGGGAGAGTGAGCCCCCAGACCGACTTAGAAAGGAGACTTGGTCCGAAGCTGGTAGTTCAGGACCGACATGGTCCTCGGGAGAGGCTACCCGAGCACGTACGGGCTCGACTTGGACCAGTTACAATGGCAGAAGACCCGCTGTCGAAGAAACGGGTTCGAGCAAAGGAGGTTCCCTTGGTGATTCGGGAACGCTCGCCCCCGCCCCGGCGACATCGGGCTCCACGCGACCCGAAGGATAAGGGAAAGGGCAAAATGCCCAAAACACTAGTCTCCTTAATTTTATTATTTAAGTATTATTATTATTTTTGTGGTGTGCTTTTTTTTATGTGTTTGCCTTTTTTTTTGTAATTTTTGAATTCCCGAGTTTGTCAGTTTTTTAATAAAAGACATATTAGTGAATATCGTTTCCGTCGTTTTGTTATTGCAGTGGTTGTACCCTTTTGAGGGGTTGCCTACGTATCCACAATTAGCGGAATCAAACCAAACGTAGGTCAAACATAGATTTTTTGCAATTTTCGAAATACACCAAGACTATTAGTTCGATATGTGCGACACTAGGATAAATAATCCTAAGTTATTGACTTGCTTATAATTTTGAAAAATTATAAAAAGACAAATTTTTATAAACTTTTTGCAAATGACATTGAGATAAGGTTTAAGGGTAGTAACGCTTCAGCTGGTCCAAGTTGGTTGGGTTGACGAATTCATTCCCGTCCAACTTTGTTAGCATCACTGCTCCTCCTAATAGAACCTTCTTTACCAAGTATGGTCCAGCCCAATTGGGTTTAAATTTTCCTCTTGGGTCAACCGGTAGTAATGAACCGACCGATTTTAGAATTAGATCTCCTTCTTTGATATTTCTGGGCCTAACTCTTTTGTTGAAAGCCCGTTGTATCCTCTTTTGGTATATTTGGATGTTGTTGAGGGCTTGGGACCGTCGTTCGTCTAAAAGAACTAGCGAGTCGTATCGGGCTTACACCCAATCTGCTTCAGGCACTTGGCTCTCAAGTAAAATCCTAAGGGATGGTACTTCCAGTTCGACTGGTTGGACCGCTTCCATTCCGTATGTCAAGTAATAGGGAGTTGCTCCGGTTGCGGTGCAAATTGACGTTCGGTACCCCCACAGAGCAAAAGGTATTTTGTCGGGCCAGTCCCGATAATTCTCAGCCATCTTTTTAAGTATGGTGACAATCGTTTTATTAGCTACCTCTACCGCTCCATTTGTTTGAGGACGGTAAGGCGAAGATGTATGCCTTTGGATTTTATACTTTGCTAGCAAAGTAGCGGTTTCAGCTAGGGATGGCAACGGGTCAGGTCTGGGTCGGGTCCACCTGGACCCGGACCCGACGTTTCAACCCTTGACCCAGACCCGACCCGGACCCAAACGGGTCCAAAATTGTCAGACCCATACCCGAACCGGCCGGGTCTGAACCGGGTCCTGGTCTACCGGCGGGTCTGCCTTATTTATTACGTTGTTGTATTATTCATTGTTTCGATGGAAATTTCATAGAAAAACACAAACTTAATTTCCGAAAAAAAACTACGTAATGTCTTGAGCCTTCCTTACGCATAAGATCTTAAAAAAGTGTTTACAAACCACGCATAAAAATGATAAAAAAAAAAAAAGTGTCTGCAAGTCTCACAATACAACCGGAACGTCTCACAAAATATAACACAAAGGTCGTCTTAAAAACATTCGTCACAAAGTAATTCATTAAAAAACATACTAAGTGATACATGAGTCACTGCTCGGTATGTTTAATGAATTATTTTTTTTTTAACGGGTTCACGGGTCTACGGGTCGGGTCCGGGTCCCTAAATTCAGACCCGTACCCGTACCCGAATTTTTTGGGGAGGACCCAGACCCGACCCATGCCCATCGGGTCTGGAAAATTTAGACCCAGACCCGACCCATTCGGGTCCGACCCGCCGGGTCTGGGTCGGGTCTTAGACCCACTGTCATCCCTAGTTTCAGCTTGGAAATGGGTCCCGTGATCACTGATGAACTCGTGCTGGATCCCGTATCGGCATATAATCTTATTTTGGATAAATTTGGCAACATGTTTGGAGTTCAAAGTTCGGTATGACTCGGCTTCGACCCATTTGGTGAAATAGTCGATAGCCACTAAAATGAAGCAATGACCTCCCGTCCCGGAAGGGTTTACATTTCCAATTATATCAATTCCCCATGTCAAAAACGGCCATGGTGATGTCATGGTGTATAGTAGGGATGATGGCATATGTTGCACATTGGCGAAAATCTGACAGTTATGACAGTGTTTGACATATAACTGGCAGTCGGTTTCCATGTTGTTCCAATAATATCCGAGCCTCATGATTTTGTGGGCTAGCATATGGGCGTTCATATGCGGACCATTTTCACCATCGTGTACCTCGGTCATAACCTTCTCGGCCAGTATTTTGTCGATACATAGGAGGAGAGCCCCTTGTGCCGTCTTTTTGTATAACTGTCTATCATCCTTACGAATGAATTGGGTGGCCAACCTTCGCAGGGCTTTCTTGGCCCGGTTTTCAGTTCTCGGAGGATAATCTTTCGTTGTTAAGTAGATTAGAACAGCCTGATACCAAGGTTCTGGATCAGTTATTTCGATATCTCGAATGGCGTGAATATACGCCGGCTCGGATCGTCTTTCGACGCAAATTGGCATGCTGGTTAGATGCTCCGGGATATTTAGTAAGGATGCTAATTTGGAAAGTGCATCCGCGAACTGGTTTTCTTCCCGGGGTAGATAAATGTATTCTACCTTTTGGAATTGTATTTCGAGAACCCTTACTCTCGCTTGGTAGACCACGAGATTGGCGTTCCGAGTTTTCCATTTTTGGAGAGCTTGGTTGATGACCAGAGATGAGTCACCGTGGACCCGGAGGTTTGTTACTCCTAAATCAGCGGCGACTTGCAACCCGTGAATGCATGCTTCATATTCAGCTGCGTTGTTAGTCACATCGAAATCCAGTTTAATGGATAGCGGTGTTTGCTCTCCTTTTGGTGATATTAAGAGAATCCCGACTCCAAATCCTCGGAAATTGGACGCCTTGTCAAAATAAAGATCCCATGTTTCTGTGTGTCTTCATCTGGAAAAGCCCAAGTATCTCTGTGTCCTTCTTCTAATACGGGACTGTCGGCGAGAAACTCGACTAATACCCGGGCCTTGATGGCTTTTAGTGGCACAAATTTGAGGTCGAACTCTGCCAACATTAAAGTCCATCTGGACATCCCACCGTTAAGGATGGGCTTCTTGAACAGGTACTTAATAGGATCCATTTTGGATAATACATGTACCTCGTGACTGAGCATATAGTGTCGGAGCTTTTTAGTGGCCTAGACTAAGGCTAGGCACGTTTTCTCGAGCATTGTATACTTGCACTCATATTCTAAGAACTTCTTGCTGATGTAGTAAATGGCCCGTTCCTCTTAGTCGACTGTCTGGGCCAGCATAGCCCCCATGGCTGTCTCGGTCGTTGTTAGGTATAACGACAAAGGCAAACCGGGTTGAGGTGGCATTAATGCCGGCGGTGCAGACAGAATCTCCTTGATTTTGTCAAAAGCCGCTTGACATTTTTCATCCCACAGTGTTCGTTCTCCTATCTTCAATTTCTTGAAAATGGGTTCACATACCATGGTTAACTTTGAAATAAACTGGCTGATGGACTGGACTTTCCCGAGAAACCCCCTTATTTCTTTTTCGGTTTTAGGTGGCTGCATCTCGGTGATTGCTTTGATTTAAGCTGGGTCGATCTCGATGCCGCGTTGGCTAACGATATGGCCCAGTAATTTGCCTGATGTTACCCCGAAACTGCATTTTTGAGGGTTTAGCCTCATGTTGTATTTGCGTAGTCGGGTAAAGAATTTTCTTAGGGCCGCAATGTGCCCGCTCCGGTCTTTGGACTTGACGATCATGTCGTCCACATAAACCTCCACTTTCTTATGCATCATGTCGTGTAGTAAAGTTGTGGCGGTTCGTTGATAAGTGGCCCTGGCATTGATTAGCCAAATGGCATAACGGTGTAGCAGTAAGTACCCCAAGGTGTAATGAAGGTGGTCTTACTCATGTCTTCTTCTGCCATTTTGATTTGATTGTATCCGGCATACCCGTCCATAAATGATAGGAGGGCATGATCGGCCGTGTTGTCCACCAGTATATCGATGTGTGGCAACGGAAAATCGTCTTTTGGGCTAGCCTTATTAAGGTCCCGGAAGTCTACACATACCTGCACCTTACCGTCCTTTTTAGGTACTGGCACGATGTTTGCAACCCAGTCTGGATATTCAGACACTTGTATGAAGCCTGCTTTGAATTGTTAGTCGACCTCCTCTTTGACTTTAAGAGACCATTCGGGCCTCATTCTTCGGAGCTTCTGTTTTACCGGTTTACACCCATCTTTGATGGGTATACGGTGTTCAGCTATATCCCGATCTATCCCCGGCGTGTCCTTGTAGGACAATGCGAAGACATCCTTGAATTCTTAGAGGAGGTTTTGTGAATGGTTGTCTCTCCTCGGGATCTAAGGATAAACCTAACTTAAGCATCTGTGGTTCTAATGTAGTTCCCACATTGATGGACTCGGTTTCTTCAATTACCGAATCTCGGGATTCCCTTTGTTCGAGCTGCTCGATCAGATGTGGAGGTAGAGGTACCTGTTTGTCGGGCTTCTCACTGTCATTGCATATAAAATTTTTGAAAGCATTTTGAAAATAAGACAACTCATAAGCGAAACGGTTTTCGTTATTATTAATAGTAAATTTGGAAAATAGCTCAAAGAGAGCTTCTATCTGATCGTTGGTCAGAGGTGGGATAGGGAGTGCCCTCGGGACAGGCTCCGAGGCTCCAGTGGAAGTGGCTAAAGAGATAGGGGTTACAGACTGGACTCTAGCACCAGACTCCTTAGACTCGGACTCGGACTCTGACTCTGACTCATACTCAGACTCGGTATCCGGCATGTCTCCCTCGCCGGTGATCATCTTGTAGACTCGTCCATCGCTGTCGGTCCACTTGATGGTCTTCCTCCATGCCCTTTTCCCGGTGTCCGAACCAACTTCAGAAATCAGCTTTGTTGGATCGAACCTGCTGCTGTGGAGGATCAGGTTCACCAAGTCTTCTTTTGGGGTCGGTATAGCTTTATCTTCCCCAAATAGGAGCCCCAACACGAGCTCGGAATCGTCAGCACCCTCCTTGGATTTTGTCTGGACAAGGGCAAATATGTCGTCTGGAATATAGTTGCATTCCCGAGCCAATTTGGTCTCGGGATATGTGGTGGTGGGCTGATAGAGGCCCACTTGAACATCCCCGAATACTCGAGTGACAAATTTGATTATATTTGCCCGGTCCGCATTTCCCGGGATCATAGTGTACCCTAAACCGAATCGAGACCCCCCGCCATTTAGGACCTCGATGATCTTCCCAGCTGGAAGATATGGCATTGAAGTAGCTCCCGGTAGGCAACCCAAGATTTGTAGCATCGTGTCGATGCTAGTAGTGAAATAGGGCCTGAAAAGATATTCCTCTTCAATCATTCCCACGAAATCAAATCCCCGTGGGTCGGCCTGGCCCGTAGCGTTACAGCTTGCCACGGTCATGGGGGTTGCTTCCAGGGTGATGATGCCTTCTTGCAGAGGCATCTTGACCTTCTGGTGGAAGGTGGAGGATACGGCTTTGACCGCGTGGATCCAGGGCCTCCCGAGAAGCAGGTTGAAGGAGGAGGTGACATCAATCACCTGGAACTCCAGTTCTTTTTCAATTGGGCCCGTTATGATTGCTAACTTAACGGCCCCTACAACCGGCTTTGGGCTCCCATCGAAAGCCTGGATAGTCTGTGCCGTAGGAAGTTAGTTGGCCTCGGTGATGCCGAGGGCTTTGGCGGTCCTTAAAGGCAGGACATTCACAGCGAATCCATCATCGATTAGGGTCATTGGGAGGAATTTCCCTCGACAAATGACCGTGATGTATAGGGCCAAGTTATGGGCGGCCCCGAACGGTGGAAGGTTAGACTCGGAGAAGGTGATAAGCAGGCCTCCTTCTTTGGACTTGCCCTTGAGATAAGGCATAATAGTGGCTACCATTTCAGTAAGGGTAACCTGTAGGTCGACCTTGATCTGATCGAGAGCCTTAGTCAGTGCTTCCCGATGTTCTTGCGAGCTAACCAGAAGTTGCCATATGGTTATATCGGCTCGAACCCTCTTCAATTGCTTGACCAAGGCCGTGTCGTTGCTTGGTTCCTCAAGGATAGATTCCGTCCTGGCAGGTTCAGTGACGGTTGTGGGGGTAGGATGGCCGGTGGTGGCGAGGTGGTTGGTGGCTAAGGCTTTAGACTTAGCTTTTCGAACCTCTTCAATGGTGATGGGGATAGCTTCCCCTTTGGCTAGGTAGACATCTTATTCATCATCGAACCATATCCCGTTAATTTGTGGGATAAACAGGGAAATGAGATGAGAACAGTCGATTACCTCTCCGGTGAATATAACATGAGCACTGAACGGGTTTTCTTTGTTGCTCGGCTTGTCCCCGGGCAACGGTATTTTCCCGCTCTCGATCAAGTCTTGGATTAGATGCTTCAATTTCCAACACTTTTCAGTATTGTGCCCATTACCTCGGTGATATTGACAATAGGCCTGGACATTGTAGCTCTTTGATCGCTTTTCTACCGGGACCTCTGGAGTTGGCCTATCGGTTGGATCAGGCCCTTTGAAGATAGCCTTTGTAAGGCGTATGTATAGTTGGTCTATATCAGTGAATACCCGAGCTGGAGTATTCTTTTTGGATGAGGAATCCTGTAAATTAACCTCGTCAAAGATGCTGCGGGTTGCAGCTGCAGGTGTAGGCTTGTTGATGAATGAACTAGCCCCTTGATATCCCTTGGTAGAGGCCTTAGTAAGGCTCTCTAACCTCAATTCATCCTCGATCCTTGTCCCCATTTCAGTTAGAGTGGCAAAGTTGGGTATGACGGCGTACCGGAGATGGACCCTGTAGGAAGGGAGGAGGTTCTTGACAAAGGCCTCCACTAGCACTTTTTCGTTGGGCTTATCGACCAACTTCACACTCTCGACCCTCCACCTTTGAAGGTATTTGGTGAAACCTTCTTTGGGCTGTTGGACCATAACCTCCAGGGTACGAATGGTAGTCCGGATCTCGGTATTATCCGCGTAATTCCGAGCGAACTCTGTTGCCACATCATCCCAAGTCTTGTACTTCTTGGAATCGAGCCTGTAGTACCAGGCTTTCGGGTGCTTCTCGAGGGAAGAAGCAAACAAGTGCTTGACGGACGGGGATTTGTCGCGAATCCCGATCGATCAAAGTAAAAACCAACTAATCCGAAACTTGGGTAGTTGAGGGTAAGTCGGGTCGAATTCCACAGGAACGGTCTAGCTAAATAAGAGTCTCGGTCTAGTAAGGTATTAGTCGGAAGAAAGAAGATATGTTTTGGTAGGAAATAGGGTTCCAAACGAGCGAGCTAAACGAGTCAAACGAACAAATGAAATAAATATGATAAAAAGGACTAGGGTCAAGGTCAACGAGGTAGTCTCAAGGGAGTTATCGGGGTTCACAAACTAGTCGATTACGGACGGTAATTGGGAAGATAAAGGGAGCCTCTCGAGTCTCCATCTACCCGGGACGGACCTAATAATGGGCTCTCGCACTTATTACTAGGTCGACCCACCCCAAATAAAGCTCGACGAAATACGATTCACTCATCATGGCCAAGACAAGCAAACCATACAAAAATTGCGATCAAAGAAGAATACCAACAATAATAGACAAGAACGTAAACCCACAACAAAACCCACAAAACGAGACAAACCGAGCCTTTCTCAACCCTAGAAATTAACTAATTAAACATGATTAAAAGTAAACTAATTAACTTATCCACTACTCTAATTAAACTATTAAACATGAAAAACTAATAAAGATGCAAACTTTAATAAAATAAAGCGTAAAAGAATTTAAAACTCATAAACATAAAAGAAGAACAATAAAGAGAAGGGAGGAGAAATTGTACCAAACTTGAGATGAAAAATTGTATAAATGGAGGAGGAGAATAGAATGTAGATTGATCCAAACTAATTAATAGTCTACTTATTCTAAACTAATAAAGACACAAAACTGATTAATAGTCTACTAATTAATAGTATCATTGGTATAAACTAATAAACTCCTTAATAAAATGAAGTGAGAAGAAAAAATAAAAGACCCCCAAAAACTACTGCTACTCTACGTCCTCTTGTCTACTTGTGCAGCTGCCACTGCTCTCTCTTGAGTCTCTTCTACTACTCTACGTGTTTTTTTCAATTTCAAACCCCCTCCTCCCTTTCTTCCTTGTCATGCTGCTCTCTCTCTGGACCCCTCCTCTACTCTCACCTCCTTTTTTTTTCTTTTCTTTCATTAATGGGCTGAATCCACTATTTTTGGTACTTTGGCCCCATGTTCACCTTCATTCAATAGCTGCTGCCTCGTACCTTGATTTTGAGTCCTGATATGACGGAATTGAGTCTTGCTTCCTTCTACAAACTTGTAGGTCTCAAACTTAGCTTTCCAATGCATGTTCAATCATGTAATTCCAACGTCGTATGAGTGAGATATCGTCAACTCAAGACAGTCCGATCGAGTAAGCCTTAGACTTAAATTTGCTTGACCCGCTTTGTTCATTGACCAAGTTTTTCTCGTCTTTACTCGATCATTCTCCAGATGGTACCTACAAAAATACAAACGAGACAAAGCAGTACCAAATTCTTGGAAAATAACAATTATTACTATAATTATAACTAAAACGACTAATTAACACTTATTATCATATAATAACCTATATTGAGCTAAAATATCAATTAAGCACACAAAATCGACCCGAATAAGTAAATAAATGTGAGTACAATAATGACTAAAATGACGTTTATCAACTCCCCCACACATAAACCTTACTCGTCCTCGAGTAAGCTCAAATAGTCTACGACAAAAGCAATTTATTCACAAAATAAATAAATAAAACATAATAGCCGATACGAGACAATAAACGGGCTCGCTCCGTCCCTTCAACTCACAACGAGATACTATGAGGAAAGTATCCTCTTGCAAGGCAAGTGGGGTCTTGCCAAAATTGCGAGACGACCAACAATAAAGTACGAAACTCAATAATAATATGGTCGACTCTAACCAAAATGAGTTACCTCCCTCAACAAGGCAACTAAGCAAATCCCCAATCGATAATCAAAGTTCTAAAACCCAACTAAAACATAAAAGATGACCAAGAAATACTTCACAAGTTGCATATTTTTATTGTACATCTACTAATCTATAACTTCGGTAAGCAAATTAGGGTGTATGGCGGAGATGGAGTGAACTAACATGGCGTTATAACCGAAAATGAAACACAAAGTCCCTCTTCTCACATAGTAAGAAGTTCGGATCGTCCCGGTACCAACTTGGTAACTAGAAAGGAGGATTAAATTATTTATGAGATGAATAAGGAAATAATAATTATGCATAAGCTCACTTATTTGAACAACTTTCTTTTCTTTTGATTTTCTTCTTTTTTTCATTTTTCTTTCTTTTCATTTTTTTTTCATTTTTTTTCATTTTTTTCTTTTCGAAACACTTCGAAAATTATTGATAAGTGACTTTTTTTCTTCTTTTGATTTTTGATTTTTGTCACTTTGAATTAAAATGTGAGCTATTATTAAACACTTTGTTTTTGTGTTTTTCTTGGATTTTCTCATTTTTGTGGGATTTTTGTGATTTTTATATGGATATAATGTCACCAAGTCGGGATCCGGTCACCATAGGACAAAATGAACAAATGGATATATCACACCATGAGATGAATATGTGAACAATAATGATGGTATACACCCTAAGTCACTAATTAAAGCAAAGATTAGTCGATTCACAATATAAATATGCAACACTAAGTATTTCCAAATCATTATTTTCACCAAAGTTGAAATCTAGAAAATCGACTAAACTCTTAGGAAAATGCAAAACTTCTTTTTGGATTTTTCAATTTTTCAAATTTTTAGGAGTTTTTGAAACTTTTTTGACAAAACAAGAAACAAAACACACACATAAAAGGGAAATAAAGGAAATCCACAACACATATTCACAAATCACAAGGACTAACATCACCGAATTACTTCCAACATCCCAACACAATCCATATTTACAACAAAATCACACCAGCAAAACCAAAACTTCCACCAAAATCAATCCAACCATGATCCAACAAGCAACAGTCTCCCCCACACTTAAACCAAACATTATCCTCAATGTTTAACACAAGGGAGGGAGAAAAGAGAGGGTGGGTGAAGAATTTACCATTTTAAGCTCGATCTTTCATCACTTGGTGAATGATTCTTGATCTTTTCTCTTTTATCCACCATCTTGTTGTTACTTCTTCACGATCATAAATGGACACCTACACGCAAGGAGAAAACTACACAAAAACACACACACAAAAAGAATAGAATATATACACTAAACACAAATAAAACAAGTAATTCATCTAAATATCCTACCAAAGATCTCATTAGCTTGTCATATGCATTTGAACGATCCTCACCAACATGATCATAGTGAGGCAAGCTAGAAAATCCACAAAACCAAGATATAAAAGTGGTAGTGTAAGGTTTGTGGATATGGTAGGCATTATCAATCCCAAATTTCCAACATTTATCACTCGACTCCAAATTCACAA
This sequence comes from Agrostemma githago, assembly GCA_958450325.1. Lineage (NCBI taxonomy): Eukaryota > Viridiplantae > Streptophyta > Magnoliopsida > Caryophyllales > Caryophyllaceae > Agrostemma > Agrostemma githago. The sequence goes on from OY288241.1 coordinate 57,891,874, forward strand.
GAGGAGAGGCACTCACACAATCATGCTCCTCATTTTCACTCATATTGGGGGTCTTAATCATCTCTCCATCATCAAGTGTCTCAATCAAAGAACCATCAAGTGACAAATCACGATCCAACACAAACTCCTCTAAAAGAGGTTCACAATCTTCATCTATAACCATAGGCTCAAGTAAAGGAGTAAGAGAAATAAGATCCAAATCATCAATGGGTGAAAGAGACTCAAAATCCATACAAGGGAAAGGCTCAAATTTCTCAAAAATTGGTTCCTCAAAGAAATCAACCTCACAATCCCAAGTATCTTCGATCTCAACACTCTCATCACTCAAAGCATCATCAAATATCTCATCATTATCTTCTCTTTGCTCCTTCCTCTCAACCTCAAGAGTTTCTCCTTTATTCAAATCCCTTTCCAAACTCTCATAATCAACCTCAAATGATATGCCCTCCAACTCACACAAGCTAAGATCTTCGTGGTTTTCCTCTCTACAAAGATCAATAAACTTATCCAAGCACACATTTTCCTCAAAAAGCATACATTCCAACTCACAATCATTAACACTCACAACAAGAGGTATAAGTTGGACAAGGTAATATTGAAATTGTGTTGAAGGAAGGCAAGTAGGTTTACAAGAGTCAATAGCATGCAAATCATCATTAACATCATTCAAAGGGGTTTGGGGAACATATGAAACAACATGCAAATCATCATCATCCTCCTCATCATCAATAAGAGGTGGGAAAGAACAAGAAGGAAGAGCATGAAAAGTAGATCCCAAAACACCACAAGAATCATAAGTAGATGAAATAGCATTCATAGCATTCACGGTCACAAGGGGAGAAGAAGCTTGACAAATAGGAGAATCATGCACAATATCAAGAGAATAAGAGTCTACCCTAGCACTTAACTTATGTTGCAAATAAAGCATAAGTGGGTTAACTCTAGGTTCTCCAATTTGAGGTCTCACTCTCCTAAATCCCCATTGATCATTGACACTAGCCACTCTTTCAATTAAATCGGAAACTTCATCATCATTTAACTCGTTGAATTTTCTATCGGATGAAAAGATGATTAAGTTTCGATGGTGAGGAAGCAAACCTTGAAGAAAGGTCGAAGTGGTTAGCCAAAGTGGGATTCCATGGATTGGACAAGCTCTCAATAAACCCTTAAACCTATCCCAAGACTCACTCAAACTCTCCAACTCGCCTTGTTCAAAGTTAAGAATCTCATCTATAAACTTGGTGTAGACACCCGCATTTTGCCTGCTAGTGTCTATAGCAGTTCCCGACAAAACACCCGATGATGATCGGACGTAAACGTGACTTAATACGCTCGAATACATACTCAGAATCAATAGTATCCGACGTGGGCATTTAGCGGAGTGCGAATCTCTCAAAACCGACCTCAAATCCAGGCCCAGTGGGTCGTTTCCAATAAAATGAGACTAATTTGGGCCAAAACCGGCACCGAAAATAAAACCGTCTTTTGGCGACCTGGTCAAAACCCGGTCAAAGACGAATCCGACACAAAAAACAGCCAAGTTCGCTTCTAGAAGCTAGTCGTCCAACAACCAAGATCCATTCAAAAATGGTCAACAATCATTCCCTATTTACACCCCCTCCTTCCCGACCCACTCGGTCGAGTAAGGCCATGAACCTGCCGAACCGGACTCGAACCGGGCACTCGATCGAGTGCACACGCTCCACTCGATCGAGTGGCCCTAAACCGGGGTATTTCTTTTATAAATACCCCGTCACCTTAAACCATTTCACAACTTTTTTTACACTACAACCATTTACATAACCTTTGCAAACTCTTTTCACTCCCCATTCAACCTTACACATTTCAACCTTAACCTTTTGCAACCCTCATCATTCAACACATACAAACCCATTGAACTAGGCTTCAAACTCACAACATTCATATCCTTTCTACACACACATACACACCCTCGAGATCAAAACTCGTCAAAGACCCGAGAGCATCCTCTCCCTAAAGACACACACCATACCTCACCCTACATATCTCGACACTCCCGCGCTCCCGTCGCTATTACGAGTCCGTTTCTGAGGCCAATTAAGCATGTAGGTTGAGGGTGTAATTCAAATCCCGACATTCTTTTCTTCCTTCTTCTTTTTCGTTCCTTATATATATATATATGTACTATTATTATTAGTCGATATTAACGATACTAACTTTTAATTTCATGTATACTAATTCTCTAATCTAACATTTTTTTTATTTATTGTATCTAACACCTAACATTTTAATTATCGCTCATTTACATTTTGTTATATTAAATACCGTGTATGTATATATGTATATAATAATAAAACTTCAGATCGAACACGTTTGACTACGACCACCGCTCCAAGTCCGTTTAATCCCTTTACGAGTCACGATGGAGGTGACACCCTTCCGAGGAGCGCCGCCCCAAATACTCAAGGGCGTAACGTGATCGTGGTCGTTCATAGTTGAATGCGTTCGATGCCATTTCCGAGATTAGTACGAAACCCATTGACGCGAAAACCGACATCACATAATCCGTAAGGATTAGTATCGATGTCGTGACGCGGAGGGAGACAATTTCGTCACTAATCAAATTTTCGATCCAATAACAACATTTTCTATAAAATTCCGATAACGGTATTATAATCGTATAATACGCGATTATTGCACCGGAAGCCGAGTTAAATTTAAATCATACAATATTTTCCTTTAACTCGGTCAACCATCGATTTTAAATAAATAAAAAAAGAAACCATCACGTTTCGAAGTGAGCAGCAGCTCATACAAGGGCACTCGATCGAGTGCCATAGGCTACTCGATCGAGTAGCACTACAAAAATCAGGCAGTAGCTCCTCTAAGGGTTCACTCGATCGAGCCCTTGCCATGACTCGATCGAGTGGGTCCCTTTGTTCAAAATAAACCGAGAGCTTCAAGCATCATCAGAGCCTCGTCTTTTTTACGACTTAGTCGTCGCGTGCAAGGACAATCACGTGATCCTATTTTCCAAAATTCATGCATTTTAATTCACTTCTACGACTTTGATCGATGTCTTTCACAATTAGTTTTGTGTCGACGACTCTTTAGTCGTATCCGATACATGACTAATTTAGACGCCAATTTTTTGATGTGATAAGTTGGGACAAGGCATCTAGATTCGGGATCGGGCTATCACCACGTCTAGGTCCCATATCTCCGTCCTTCGTTTAATACACAACATAATGTATATTTAATCGGAGTTCGTCCATTTATTTAACTTACGGTCTAGTTCACATTTTCTATTTACGGGTCCGTTTATAGTTAATGTTTACCGTTGTCTAATTCGATTATTTTATTTTATCGCTCGTTGTATTGTGAATTCCGGGTTGTATTCCGCCCGTGTAATTTGTAATTTATTTACGAGTTTTCTTTTTTCGATGTTTGCCATTTATTGCCTTAAACGAACATCGCATGCTAAATCACTTTGACGTGAATCAAGATGCATTAAAATGACGTAGTTCACATATAACTCGCATGCTTAGCCGAAAACGCTGTTTGCATATCATTTAGTCATTTTACTAGCGCGCGTACACGAATACGAACGATGTCTTAGTAGAGGCCGCTAAGTGCGGGCGGGGTTGGGTGTCCTTAGTGGGCTTCCCAACACGTACCCTCACCCCTTACACAGAACCTCGGTTTCCGGATGTCCGAAACCGTTGGCGCACGAGAGTCATTCTATACACGATAACCGGTAGTGACGGTATCGGTATCGCAATGCAAAGGGACGAGCCTCATAAACTCTGAAATCGAAATGGGCCGCACTTTGTGTATGGTCCACGACGACATAGAGTGGGCTCGAATGGGTCCGAATTCCCATAAAATTCGGTGGCGACTCCAACTTTGACTTAAATTTCAACCCGAGATCAATCTCACCACGAGATTCATTCGCCTACCAAAACCCACGCGTGGCCGCGTCAGGGTGGACCTACATCATGTCCACACTTGGCGATTTTTGAGGGAGGGAAAAATTTCCTAAGAAATGCAAGGGCTAGTGGGTTCCAAGAGGTGAAGGTGTTAGGAGGGTGTGAGCGAAACCACCTCTTAGCTCCATCCTTAAGAAAAAAATGGAAGCAATATAAGCTTAATGGTATCAAGGGGCACTCCATCCCTTTTAAACATACAACACAAGTCCACAAAATTTTCAAGAAGACCATATACATCCTCACTCTCAAGCCCATGAAAGGCATCCCGCTCCACCAAATCAATATAATAAGGCTCAATATCAAAGCAAAGACCCTCAAAAACCCCAATATTAATGGGTGAGGCAAACAAGTCGGGATCCAGTCTACTATGATCGGCAAGAGAAGACATTATAGATAAGAAGAAGAGAGAATAGATTCCAGAAAAGAGATAAGAGAATGGACAAGGAAAAACACAAATAACACAAGAAACCACAAAAACACACAAGTATATACAAAACAAGTAGCAACTAATAAATAAAAGACTAATTCCAAAACTATACAAGACAAATATATAACTAAGCACCGTCCCCGGCAATGGCGCCAATTTGACGGACGGGGATTTGTCGCGAATCCCGATCGATCAAAGTAAAAACCAACTAATCCTAAACTTGGGTAGTTGAGGGTAAGTCGGGTCGAATTCCACAGGGACGGTCTAGCTAAATAAGAGTCTCGGTCTAGTAATGTATTAGTCGGAAGAAAGAAGATATGTTTTGGTAGAAAATAGAGTTCTAAACGATCGAGCTAAACGAGTCAAACGAACAAATGAAATAAATACGATAAAAAGGACTAGGGTCAAGGTCAACGAGGTAGTCTCAAGGGAGTTATCGGGGTTCACAAACTAGTCGATTACGGTCGGTAATTGGGAAGATAAAGGGTGTCTCTCGAGTCTCCCATCTACCCGGGACGGACCTAATAACGGGCTCTCGCACTTATTACTAGGTCGACCTACCCCAAGGAAAGCTCGACGAAATACGATTCACCCATCGCGGCCAAGACAAGCAAACCATACAAAAATCGCGATCAAAGGAGAATACCAACAATAATAGACAAGAACGTAAACCCACAACAAAACCCACAAAACGAGACAAACCGAGCCTTCCTCAACCCTAGAAATTAACTAATTAAACATGATTAAAAGTAAACTAATTAACATACCCACTACTCTAATTAAACTATTAAACATGAAAAACTAATAAAGATGAAAAATTTAATAAAGTTAAGCATAAAAGAATTTTAAACTCATAAACTAAAAAAAAAGAACAAAAGGAGAAGGGAGAAGAAATTGTACCAAACTTGAGATGAAGAATTGTATAAATGGAGGAGGAGAATAGAATGTAGATTGATCCAAACTAATTAATAGTCTACTTAATCTAAACTAATAAAGACACAAAACTGATTAATTGTCTACTAATTAATACTCCCTCCGTCCCACTAAGATTGTCACGTTTCATTAAAATACTCCTCACATATAATAAGAAAATGGGACAATCTTTTAAGGACCGAGGGAGTAGTATCATTGGTGTAAACTACTAAACTCCTTAATAAAATGAAGTGAGAAGAAAAAATAAAAGACCCCCAAAAACTACTGCTACTCTACGTCCTCTTGTCTACTTGTGCAGCTGCCACTGCTCTCTCTTCTGCTACTCTACGTGTTTTTTTCAATTTCAAACACCCTCCTCCCTTTCTTTCTTGTCATGCTGCTCTCTTTCTGGACCCCTCCTCTACTCTCACCTCCTTTTTTTTCTTTTCTTTCATTAATGGGCTGAATCCACTATTTTTGGTACTTTGGCCCGATGTTCACCTTCATTCAATAACTGCTGCCTCGTACCTTGATTTCGAGTCTTGATATGACGGAATTGAGTCTCGCTTTCTTCTACAAACTTGTAGGTCTCGAATTTAGCTTTCCAACGTATCTTCAATCACTTAATTCCGACGTCGTATGAGTGAGATATCGTCAACTCAAGACAGTCCGATCGAGTAAGCCTTTGACTTAAATTTGCTTGACCTGCTTTGTTCATTGACCAAGTTTTTCTCGTCTTTACTCGATCATTCTCCAGATGGTACCTACAAAAATACAAACGAGACAAAGCAGTACCAAATTCTTGGAAAATAACAATTATTACGATAATTATAACTAAAATGACTAATTAACACTTATTATCATATAATAACCTATATTGAGCTAAAATATCAATTAAGCACACAAAATTGACCCGAATAAGTAAATAAATGTGGGTACAATAATGAATAAAATGACGTTTATCAGTGCTTGAACATGGTGGATTTCACCCTCTTTACAGCCATGAACTCCTTGAAAGCCCGAATGTGATGAACCAGGTCTTCAGTACCCTCAAACATCGGTATGCCTGTATGGTTGAGGTAGGCGGGTAGCTTGTCATTCAGAGGCGAATAGGAGCGAGCATTTTCCGTATGGATCGAGTTGTTTGTTGACTAATGGACCTGTTCTTCCAGTTTGCGAACGGCGCTGATCAGTTCAGCTATGGGCCCAGTGGTTTTAGTCTCACCCTTAGGGGTTCCCAGCTCCACGGCATTCAAACGGGTGGCAATGGTTGTTTGTTCGGATCTGATAGTCATCAATTAGGTCTCCATCTTAGCCAGCGCGGCTTTCAGTTGGTCCAAGGTTTCTTGCATTTTCTGGCGTCTGGTTAACGGTGGCCTTTCTGTAAGAATATCGCGCAATCAGAAACTAGCCCAAATCCTGGAATAAAAGGTACATCCCGAGCAAAAAATTGAAAAGGTAATGACTCGGAAAACACATCTAGACAAGTGACTCGTGAAAGGTGGGCCTCCCTTAGGATCCGGCTATGTGGGCCAGGTCTTGTTCGAAGGAAGGTCCACGTGAGACATCCCCAGACTTTGGACTCTATTGTGTAAATGGGCCTTCCCTTGTAAGAGTATGTCCTACGTAGGTGGGTCATGCCTTAGTCAAAAAAGGCGGACTGGGATAGGGAGGAAACCCGTGATGTAGGATCGACGAAGTTTCGACGCTAGAGACTTTCGACGACTTACGACAAGACCCGACACTACTAAATATGGGAGGTCCTAAGATGAGGAAAGTTTTGAAAAGGAATTTTGGAGAAAATCCCGAAAAAAGTGGAGGACGGCCCGATTTTTCAAAAAATCGGAAAAGTGCCATCGGGCCGCGATTTTGAAGGTTTGGAAATATTTTTGAATTTTGAAATGGGCAGCATACCGGCTAAAAATAGGCTATTTTGAGGAAAATCATAAGTCCTAAATTCGGTAGCTTCCCGAGTTTTGAAATTGGATACTTTTGAAAAAGATGCAATTTTTGAAAATGACGGTTTTTGAAAACGACATAGAAACCAAGCAGCATATAGTCACGCAAGCATTATAACGATGCCATGTATGCTCTACACTAAGTCTCGGTCGGTCTAGATAGGGTCTATACCAGTGTACATAGCCTTTCCAAGAATCGGAACGGACTTCCTAAGTGGAGTTGAGCTTAGAACATGCCGCGAAACCCATACGAATCGGCTATGGACACCTTTGACATATCCATATTGGAGTATATCACGGTATAGTGGGACGTCGGTCACCAGTACCGGCCCGGGTAAAAATAGGGTTATGCATGAACCGTAAAACTAAAACGCGTATTGTACTAGTCAAACGATTTCTATTCGAGTCTCACCCTGAGGATGCCGATGGTAAGTCACGCATCAGTTAATCCCCAGCGGAGTCGCCAAATTGTGTACATGACATAGGTCCACCCCGACGCGGCCACACGCGGGTTTGGGGAGGCGACTGAATCTTATGTGAGATGGATCGAATTGAAATTTACATCGAAGTGGAGTCGCCACCGAACTTTGTGGGAGATCGGGCCCATTCGAACCCACTCTATATCTTAGTGGGCCGTGCACAAAGTACGGCCCATTCGGATGTCAAAGTTTATTGGGTTCGTTCCTTTGCATTTTGATACCGATACTGACATTATCGGATACCGTGTATTGAATGACTCTCGTGTGCCAATGGATTCGGATATCCGGAAACCATGGTTCTAAGGGGTGAGGGTACGTGTTGGGAAGTTCACAAAGAACACCCAACCCCGCCCGCACTTAGCGGCCTCTACTAAGATATCGTTTGACTTTTGAATCGCGCGTTAGTAATTCGATGAGATGATATGCAAACAATATTTTGACTAAACATGCAAAAATTAGAATAAGTTTCTAAGTCGATTTAATGCATCTAAATTAACGTCAAAATTTTATTTAGCATGCGAGGTTCATTTTAGTACAATAAAATAAACAACGGAAATAAATCGCTAAAACATGAACAAACAAGTTTGCAACGGTAGTAACAGTTTGCAAATAATATAGAATGATGTAAACGACATGATGCATGGTTTTGAAAAATAGTACGACACGTGATTGACTTAACACCTGTTGACCGAAGTCTTAAAAAAATTATCATGACTCGAAAGACGTTATGGGACTCACGGATTTGACGTGATAAAGGGTCACTCAATCGAGTCATTGAGGGACTCGACCGAGTTGACCTCGGAAAAGGTTTCTGTCCTGGAATTTGAGGTATCACTCGACCGAGTCATTGAGAGACTCGACCGAGTGAGTCGCCACTCGGTCGAGTCCCTCAATGACTCGAGTCCCTCAAAAGGACCTTCTGCCTCGGTTTTTGGGGTGCCACTCGATCGAGTGGGCTAGGCACTCGATCGAGTGCCTCCTGTACGAACTAGGGTTCGTTTCGCTATTTGTTATAGATTTCGAAATTGCTTTTTGATTTTGGGAAATTGCTAATTTTTTCAAGTCGAGCAAAAATATTACATGATTTGTGCTCGACTCGAATTTTGTATACTCGTCACACCCGATATTTGATTATGGAATCAATATCGGATACTTAGAGTGAAAATTGGAAAAGATGCTATAAGTCGTTTAAATTAAACTAAAACGAAATAAATTATCTCTGCGTTTATAATGTCGTAATTAGTTCTCTCAAAACATATGACAATTATTTTAGCATCAACGAATTTGTATTAGTTAAATTTGTTGACTAGTTCGTTTAGATACGACATTCTATTATAGAGTCGATATCGCATCTAAAGAACGATGCTTTATACTCTATTGAATTAAAAAGGAATTGATTCCCTCCGCATCCCGACATCATAAAAAATCCTTGCGGATTGTGATGTCAGATCCGCATCAACGGGTTTCGACCCAACTTAAATAAAAGTGTTCGATTTGAAACAGTTTTTAGAAATCGATGCATGCGATGTTAAAGATGATGACGAATAATAAAACGTGACCAACGACGCGACAAAATAAAAAAAAACGCTATTGTTGATGTTGACTCGCTTCAACAATCAAATACTCGGGGTGTCGGGATAAGCGACCGGCCACATCGGGTGAAGCACCCTTGTATTCGGATTTTCTTATTCCGTCATCCTTTGTATTTGACACGAATTAGCGAGTAATTTAATGTTTTGATACTAGTAATATTAACGATATTAGATACGAAAAGAAAAATTAAAAAACGAAAAAAAACGAGAAGAAGAGAAGAGGACGACGCGAGGGAGAGGAGAAGAGAAGAGAAATCAGGATTTTTGCACCCTCAACCTACATGTTTCGTATTCTCGGACGGTGATGGGAGGACTTGCCGTGGGTCCCACCAACAAGTAAAGCCAACTAAACCTAACAAGTAGATAGGGTAAGTCGGGTCGATATCCACGGAGATGGTAATGGGTGTCTAGACTAGGGTCTACCTAAAAACAAGACTAGGTCACAAACAACACAAATGGGAGAAAAATTGACAAGAATTGACTAACTAGAATGATGGAAAGGGATGAGACTAGACTATCAATGAACTAGATATAACATGGACTAATTGAAACAACTAAAGCTAAATGGAACAACGAACTAGATAAACAATGACTAAGAAGATTGAGAAATCAAATTGGGAAGGAGTGGGGTTAGGTGGGGTTCATAAGTGTAGTAGGATAGTTGGGAAATCGAGGGTGTAGGTTTCACCTAGTCACTAAGGTCGGTCCGCGCTCTCGCGCCAAAGAAAAACCCGAATACTCGTGCAAGATGCTACTCAATACAAAAGGATTCAACCACAAATCAACCATACAATGGGAAGGAGGAAACTAGCATGAATAGCACTGGCCACTACTACTCTAACAATCATTTCAACAAACACATAGCATGCATGATAAGTGACTAGTAACAAAGAATCCACCTTTACCCACAATCAATCCCTAATCACCCATAATCTACACTTAATCCCCCTACTAACCCCACAATAAGTTTACTCACACATAATCAAACTAACACTAACAATAACAAGAGAAAACACCAACATAACCATAGCATTCATAATGAAGAATAAACTAGCAAGAACACGCAATGAACAATGAATAAAGATTAAAACTTGAATAACAAAGAAAGATTAAGAGAAAAGAGAAGAAGAAGATTATACGAAACTAGAGAGGAGGAAAGATTTGCAATAATAAGAAAACCCAAATACATCAACCGAGGTTGTCAATCTTGGTTGGATTCTTCAAGAATTCCCTTAATACAAGACTAATTACTAAGATTATGCTAAGATTAACTAAAGATTAAGGAAAGATTAAGCTAATGAGAGGAGGAACTCTATCTAGGGTTTAGTCTAATGTAAGATAATGTAAGGTGATTAAACAATACAAAGGGGGGGTATATATAGGGTTTCACGAGCAAAGGAATTGAAAAGAAGAACACGGGGCTGTGCTGGCACCTTCTCGGCCGGGAAGGGTGGTGATCCCGACCGGGATGGGTGGTCCCGATCAGGAAGACTCGTGGTCCCGGCCGGGATGGCTGTCCAGTGGCTCGTCTTTGCTTTGCACTTCATCCCGGTCGTGATGGATGTGTTCCCGACCGGATGGGTCTTGTAGGCTTCAAATATGATCTCAATGGTCCCTACTTGCTCTTCATAGGCTTCTCATCGATTCTCGGTGCTCGGGATCGAGTCTAAAGGGCTCGAGAATGGGTCTCAAGGGCTCGGGATCGAGTCTAAGCTACCGAGTGATCGTCACTTCTCTTCGTTGGCTCCAAATGTGTCGGAAACAAGTCGGAATCATTTCACTTCAACTAGATTGGTCTTAGGAACCTAAAACAAACTAGAAGAAGCGTAAGTAGCCTCGAAACCGCTCCAAAGAGCGATTCCACAAGAGAAACCGGGACCAAACACAACAAATAAGCACTACAAAACATACTTATCAGATGAGACTCGTTTAATTGTGGCTTGAGCACGGGAGTATCGAGATTTATGTAGATTGAGTTATGGTGGTTTAGGGTTTGATGGTTTGCTAAACACTAGGGTTTTGGGTTGTAGAGATGAGAAGACTAGGGTTCTAAAAAGTGTGTTTAAGTTGCATGCAAAGGGAGGTATTTATAAGAATTCTCCCCTACCCCCGTCTAGAATTACTCGATCGAGTGCCCCTATTGACTCGATCGAGTGGCCCAAAGCAGATGTAAAACGGGCCTGTTGAAGGCTCACTCGATCGAGTGGGCTGACACTCGATCGAGTGGGTCAGCTGGAGCGAAGAGATCCGGAGTTTTGACTCCAGGTTGGATATCTTTGTAGATCTTGTGTTTGGGTTGGATTCTTGATATTTGCATGGCTATTTTGTATCTCGGAAACAACTTTGACCGGGGTTTAACTCGGTTGCTACAAGACGGTTTTATTTCTGGTGTCGGTTTTGACCCAAATTAGTCTTATTTTATTGGAAATGACCCGCTGTGCCTGAATTTGAGGTTGGTTTTGTGAAATTTGTACTCCGTAAAAAGCCCAAGCCAGAAACTAACGGTTTTGAGCCCATATCCGAGCGCGTAGAAGCACGTTTTGTCCGATCATCATCGGGTATTTTTTGGAAACTGCTATAGACACCTAGCAGCTAAATGTGGGTGTCTACACTTAGGACAACAAATTTTCTCCCAACTCACTAAAGCTCGATTAGTACCTTATACACCACCATCCCAAAGGAAATTGCGACATAAAGAACCAATTTGAGCCATAACATATTTTGGGATAATAAAAACCATAGCCTAGTAATTATGCAGCTGAGATAGAACAACCTGCACTAAAGTCAGCCTACCTGCATACGAAAGTTTCCTGGCTCCAATACTAGAGATTCTCGATATAATACTATGGACGTCGGTCCGCACCGCCCGGCGCCCCGCGCGCGCCTGCGCGGGACCGACCCGGTTTTCATCGTGTGGCAGTGGCCACCCACGCGACCCCCTCCTGTCGGGGGCCGGTCCGATCTCGCGAACGGGGCGAAGTGTTGGACCTCGATTCGGATGACAATCCGGACTTGTACTAAACGGGTAAGGGCACCCGTGTTTCCGTTTGGGAATCGATCGAGTCGTGGTTGTAAATGTTTAAAGGCCGATTCATTTGGTAAGGCGACCTCTTTAGTTAACTGAGTTCGTTGCCGATTTTTGGATTCGCCACCGAGTCAATTATGGGGACTCGGAAACCGTTCAAATCAAATTTGATCCCTAGCCGGCCCAAAGTTGAGTGGCACGGGACTTAAAGATAAAGACTTGTACCCTTAAGCACTCCATGCCTGGAATGACTCTCATTGCCAATGGTTTCGGTCATCCGGAAACACTCGATTCTGAGTAAGGGGTGAGGGTACGTATTGGGAAGCCAACGGCCGTTAGACATCGACACCCAATCCCGCCCGCACTATAGCGGCCTCTACTAATCAATCGGTGGGCTGATAACCTAGTTCTTTTGTTGTGGCGGAAATGTTGTAACATCCGTTGTTTTAAACCCTATGTCTTTTACTATGTCGGTTGTTTAAGTATAAGTAAGTATTGTCGTCAAAGTAGTTGTGTTTACATTCTTTGCATGTGATTTCACGTGACAAGTATGCCATGGAAAGATGCACGTAGGAGAGAAGAGAGTACTAATATTATATGTATTAGCAAGTCAGTTTTAACGCGATAATACGGGTATTAGTCATTCTCGTGGTATACCTTACCTGGTATTCTGCTTAAGATGCGTCGGTTCGGTATTAATTGAGATGCGTCGAACCTAATAAGGCGAGCATTTGGTCTAATACGGAACCCGACCATCACTTTGTTCAGTTTTAGTTGTTTTACGTTTTGAGTTCTGTGTTAGGTGATTTAGCAAGCGATTATAAGGTCATAAAAGCAATAAATCATACGAAAAACTGTAAATGCGAATGTAAGTAAATCACATTGTGAGGAGTTGCACCCTCGGAGTGTACACTAAACGGGACTCGATGCATAGATAGTTGAGAACGGATCTCGGAATTACTCGGGTCTATTTAGTGTGTTTTAGTATTTGCGGTTGAAGTTGGGACGTTACGTGTTTTAGTAGATGTTCGTGGACCTAGTGTCCACATCTAGTGTTATCGTTGTGCATAATAAAAGAAAGTGCGAATATGGAAAGTTCTGTTTAGATGACAACCTAGTGACGACTCGGTTTCAACAGGCGGATCCTCCTAGCTTGACCAGTGACTCCGGCAGAGCTCCGTTACCGTTTACCCTTCCTGCGGCTACTCCGGCAGAGCTTCGTTACTAAGGACTAGTTCTGCGGCTAATCCGGCAAAGCTTCGCTACATGATTTGGGCTAGTCGATCACAGCCACCTCGGTATTGAGTGGGGTGCTCGCAGGTGAGGAGTAGCATCGATGTCGATTTTATCGCAACTACGATCGAGTGGATCGTTTGCCTCGGGTTTCGGAGTGTGAGCCCTTAGCGAGAGTTTAGAGGGAGAAGAGAAGAATGAAAATTGTGTGTCGAATGAACGAGGTGGAGGGGGGTATTTATAGGTGTTTTCGGCCCTCGTCGCCCATATGGACGCCTGAGCTGGGGCGCACCATGACTCAGGCGTCTGGGCTAAGGCGCGGGGATACTAAGGCGCGTGAGGTGGAGTGATCGGGATTTTGAAGATACGATTTTGATACTTTCCAAAACCGAGAGGGAGGAGGATAATTCAATACTTGGGCGTTAAGGTTCCCGCGGTTTGACCTAGCGTCGTGCACGTTAGTGGGCCTCGGGTGTGGATCCCGAGGTTTGCTCGGCGCGGTGCTGACTTGGCTTGAGTTTCGGGACCGACTTGGGGGCCCCGGTGTCAAAATTGACTCTAATTAGTGTTTATGTGACCGTAATGACACGACTAAGGCTGCCATCATGTTAGTTTTAATTTTTCCGAGTAATTATTTGATCCGTTCTATAGAAAACTACCTAAAACATTGCGAACCCGCGTCGTGTTGCAGTCCTATCGTCATTGGGTGTTTGCTGGGCACTTCCGCAGCCACCAGGTCCAAATCTGGGTGTCTACAGAAGCCTCCACTTTGGCTGAGGCTTGGACAAGGCGAAAGTCAAAGTATAGCCGCCCAAGTCAATAAAAAATTATGACCTGGTGGCTGTCCGGTCGGGTCATTTTACATCCAGTGGACTACGTGCTGAGGCTCGCCAGCCATAGCTTAGAAATCATACCTGACGTCTTTGCTTGCGGTTGCTTGCTTGGGCCCGGGCCGTTGCTTGATATCTCGTTCTTGGTTCTTTGTGCGCGCGCTTGACCTCTTGGATCGTTTAAAAGTTCTTTTAATTTTGAAAGTTTTTGTGTGTATGTGACGCGTTAAGCGCAAGTGCAAAGAACGTTCTTATGTGTTGTCTTTTATTTAAACGAATGTTTTTTTTGGGATGCTTGTGAACCCTTAGGCAAAACGAAGTGAAAGGATAAAAAAAAAGTTCAAGGGCGTTAGTCTCCACGAACACCTGTCTTTGGGATGCCCCTGACCCCTAGGACAAAACAAGATGATATAAACTATTCGAGGGCGTTAGTCTCCACTCGAATAGCTGTTCTCGGGGATGCTCTGACCCTTAGGACCAAACAAAATGAGATAAAAGAACCATTCGAGGGCGTTAGTCTCCACTCGAACGACTGTCTTTCGGGATGCTTCTGACCCCTAGGACGAAAATGCTGTTGTAAACTACTCGAAGGCGTCAGTCTCCACTCCAGCAGCTGTCTTCGGAGATGCTCTGACTCCCAGGACAAAGTTGTTGTTGCTAACTACTCGAGGGCGTCAGTCTCCACTCGAGCAGCTGTCTTCGGGGATACTTTGACCCCTGGGACAAAGTACACCATTCGAGGGCGTCGGTCTCCTCTCGAATGAAAAATGTTGTGGAGGTATCAGATTCGTTCGAGGGCGTTGGTATCCACTCAAAAATTGTTGTGGAGGTATCAGACTCCTTCGAGGGCGTTGGTATCCACTCGAAAATTGCTGTTGCCGTGACTTCGGGATACTAAAGTCCCTCGGGCAAAATTGTTGTGCCTCTGGGAAACTAACGTCCCTCGGGCAAAATGCCATTTGTTGTGCCTCTGGGATACTAACGTCCCTCGGGCCAAAATGATGTGCCTCCGGGATACTAACGTCCCTCGGGAAAAATGCTGCGCCTCCGAGATACTAACGTCCCTCGGGCAAAATTGTTGTTTGTTTATTTGTTTTAGTTAAAAGTTTTTGTTTAGTGAGTTTGTCTTATCTTGTTTGGGTTTGCTCTTGCTTTGTTTTAGTTTGTTATGCATTTGAGATTTGTTTTAGGGTTAGCTCGGTTCAGATTACTTTGTTACGCGTTCGGGTGCAGTGTTCAGGTTAAGTGTGGTTCTATTGCTTGTCTTATTATCGATCGTGTTTTGTCGACGTTGATTAGTAATTGTTTCATTATTTGTTATTTTGTTTGTCTTAAAAGGTGCGTGTTTTATGCGTATCGAATTTAGAGTTTCGTTTGATTTGTTTTGATTTGTACCGGGCAGCTCAGACGCGCATTTGTCTACGCTCCAGCCGTCAGGCACCTAGCCCCCAGCTTGCCAGGACTCGGACGCGTCGCCTGAAGCGGTCGGGTTTCTGGGTATCGGGTCTGTTTAAGTAATCGAAAGTTGGGCCGATCGTTCATTTGTTCTACACTCAAGCGCGTCGCCCTCTTCGCCCCAAAGCCGATTTCTCGACTTTTCTTGCCAAATTCGTCTCGATTTTCCGTCGTACGCGACAATGTCGACAAAAGTATCCTAATTCTAACGGAAACAACATACAGGCCTCGTCTCGAGATTCCCTAATCTTAGCCCAAGAATTAGTCATCCCGAGTTTTCATAATTTCAAAAAAGTTCAAAATTTCAAAAAATTTCAAAATTTCAAAATTCAAAAAATTCAAATTTTTATTCCCCAGCGCGAGTCATATTTTCACCTACGTGTTGCATGCAAAATTTATCTGACTGCTACAGGTACAACTCAAGGCTTCAGAGGCAAGCCCGCACAATTCACATATCTCCCCAGCGGAAAGCCCAAGGCGGCATTTTACACGGAATGGGCCCATATATAGGCGCACGCAGGACTTATACGACAAGTCCGATTCCCCACGGAGTTATCATCATCTGCTCAGGTATGATTTCTAACTTGTGGCTGGCGAGCCCTTCACGCAAGTCTAATGGACTATAAACGACCCGATCGGAAGTCTGCCAGGTCTTAATCCTCGATTGGCTTGGTAGCTACTCTGACTTTTGCCATGTCCAAGCCTCAATCGGAGTGGGGGCTATGTAGACACCCACATTTTGACCGCCAGGTGTCTACGGCAGTTTCCAAAAAACACCCGATGATGATCGGACGCAAACGTGTTTCTACGCGCTCGGATATGGGCTCGAAACCATTAGTTTATGGCTTGGGCCTTTTACGGAGCACAAATCTCACAAAACTGACCTCAAATTCAGGCCCAGTGGGTCATTTCCAATCAAATAAGACTAATTTGGGTCAAAACGGACACCGGAAGTAAAACCGACTTTTAGCGACCGGGTCAAAACCCGGTCAAAGCCGTTTCCGAGAAGCAAACCCGCGATCCTCCCTCAGGCGGGCCATCGGATCAAGTTCTTCAAGGCACTAAACCCTAGACAGCAATGGGGAGCAATTGCCTATATATACTACCCTTTGCAACACATCTAGACAACTTTACAACCCTAATTCTGACACACACACGATACATCCTTTGCAAACCCTAATTACTCATCATCTTCAACCTTATAACCCTAGAAACTACAAACCCTAAAACCACCATAACTCGACTTACATCAACCTCGATACTCCGGTGCTCAAGCCACAATTAACGAGTTCTTTCCGAGACTAAGAAACATGTAGGTTGAGGGTGCAAAATCCTGCTCTTCTCTCTTCTCTTCCGTTTTCTCGTGTCGTCCGTCCGTCCCGTCTTCTTCTTCTTTTTAATTTTGTTGTGTCGTATCTATAATATCGATAATAATTACTAATATAAAACATTAAAATACTTGCTAATTCGTGTCGAATACGAGGGATGACGGGATAAGAAAACATGAATATACAAGGATGTTTCATCCGATGTTGCCGGTCGCTTATCCCGACACCCCAAATGTTTGATTGTTGAAGCAAGTCAACGTAAACAATAATTTTCTTATTTTTGTTTGCATCATCATTAATCGCATATTTTATCGATTTCAAATACTATCTTCGAAACAAACACCTTTTTTTATTTTACTAGAGTCGAAACCCGTTGATGCGGATCCGACATCACACAATCCGTTGGGATTTTTCGTGATGTCGGGATGCGGAGGGAATCAAGATTTTAATTAAAGTAAATACAAAGCGTCAATCTTTTAGATTCGATACCAACTCAATAGTTGGATGTCGAATTTAAATAATCTAGTCAAACAATCCAACTAATACGATGTTCGTTGATGCCAAAGTAGTTGTCATCTAACTCAATCGAGTTAATACGACACTATAAAAGCGGAGATCATTCATATCGTGTTAGTCCGATTTAATTCGACTTACAAAATCATATTTTCAAAAATCACTCTAAATATCCGGTATTGGTCCTATAACTGAGCACCGGATACAACGAGTAGCACGAAATCGGGACCGAGGACAGTCCACCACGCGAGTCGCACGGGCCTTGTGCGAGTCGCGTGGTGGCGCGAGTCGCGCCCTTCTCACGCGGGTCGCATGGATCCCTGAAAATCGTGACATAAAATCGATTATTTTGCCTTAACTCGTTTAGCAATAATTCTTCAAACCTTTTTCTTATTCTGAATATTTGATATCGATTCCATAATCGAACATTGAATATAAGGAATATCGCATTTTTAAGTCGAGTATAAATTATGTCATATTTGTACCCGATTTTATAAAAGTGTCGATTTTCTAAGAAACGCCTCGATAACAGTCCGTCATGCGAGTCGCACGTGCCCTGTGCGAGTCGCATGGCCACGCGAGTCGCGCACCCTTCGCGCGGGTCACGTGATACCCTGAAAACCGCAACATAAAAAGCTATTTTCGCCCTATTCTTTAACGAAACAGCGCGTTTTTTAGCATATTCTAAATCTCGATAAATATTTCCTTGACCTCGATCAACACGTGTAAAGTCCATCACGTGACCTACCTTTTTTCAAAACCATGCATCACGTTTACATTATTCTATAGCATCCTATACTTTTGCAAACCGTTATTATCGTTATACCGTTACTAACCGTTTGTTCTTTTGTCGATTTATTTTCCGTTGTTTATTTTATTGTACTAAAATGAACCCGCATGCTAAATATGACTTCGACGTTAATATTAGATGCATTAAATCGACGTTGCAACCCATTCATTCTTTTTCGAATGTTTAGGGAAAATAATGTTTGCATATCATTTTCATCGTTCTACTAACACGCGTATTAGAGAGTCAAACGATATCTTAGTAGATGTAATCCCCTAGAAAATCTAACGCGATACAGTGGCGGAAACACTGTAGAGTCGGGATTAAAACACACTGACAAACACTACATCTTATTAAAAGAAATGGTAAGTCAATAAAGACCTCTTTTTACAAAAGGGCTAAAAGGAAATTCTCCAAATAGGGTTATACAAATCCATAAATAAACACGAATGAAGAAAGAGTAGGATCCACGCTACTCGCTAGCTCACACCCAAAACCCAGCAGCAAATACCTGTCATGTTATAAACATAACAGCCACGTCAGTGGGGAGTAACTCGGACGTTCTCCCAGCCATATTATATCATATGGAAAAATAATAGTATTATTATATCAAAGTAGTTAAAATGAAAAACATTGAAAGATATAATAAAAATAAGCTTTCGGAGAAAACTTAAAATATTGGAACAATAAAATCAGAACAAGTTTTCAGAGGAAAACTTCAAATATTTGCCAACCTGCAAACCAAAATGTATCGATAACAATAAAAATATTCAAAATGGCGTTATGGATATATTCAGTGTAGAAGGTCAGACTTTCACCGGGAGAATACTAAAAACTAGCATCGAGAACCTAGTTCAAACAAATTAAACTTCGGTCTCTAACTAGGCTACTCAACCATAATAGGACGGCGACTTATAAATGCGTGGCCCTAGTTTAAGACAATGCACACCCCGCCTGGGATTACCTGTCACCCAGTTCAACTTATGACGGCGACTTACTGCGAGGCCTAAGCTTAAGGTCAAAATGTACACAACTCCCGGGATACCTGTCACCCGGTTCAACAACTAATGTACCGATTCCTGATACACTAGCCTTATAGTTGATGGCAAAACCGTAAACCCCAGGCTATATTACTCTAACCCCACACTTGACTTTATTCCATAACTCCAAAATTGCCATTATCGATATTCAAGAGATATAATCATTATAAATAATAAGGAGATGAACGGAATAAACATTTATATTAAAAAGGAAACTTTCTATAAATAGAAACTTACTATTTTTAGAAACTTACTTAAAATAGAAATATTGTTATAGAAAATTCGTAAGTTATTAAAATGAGTGAAATGTGTTAAAAATAGCATTTCTAACGAAATGAACCTTTTATTATTATTATCGTCGTTATCGTAACTTTAATATATTTCTAAATTCGATACTCAAAATATAAATAAAATATAATAAGTCAATGTATAATATTTTATAAATAATTAGGAAATCGATTTAAACTATACATTTTAGAAAAGAAATATTTTAAGAAAAACGATATCAAAATTAATTGAGTCAACGAGTTTTATAAATGAAATGAGATTTACAAAGTTTCAAATTAGTTTTAATAAATAGCTTTTACTAATAAATAATACGAATTTTAATAAAAATAGTCAATCGGAAATTATTAGTGAAAATAGTTTCGACTAAAATTATATTTAAAACTAAAACGACTAATTTCTCATTGATTAGTATAAATCGTAAAATGAAAATTAATTTATTGAACGAGTATACAAATCTCGATTATAATATAAAAATACGATTTTGAGTTAAAATTATAATTTAACAAAATATGACGAAAATATGAAATCGATATTATTTAATTACTAGTGTCACGATAACCAACAAAATATTATAACGATCGTAAATAATTAAATTACTAACGATTTATAAAACGATATCGAAAACTTGTAAAATATTTAAGGCACACGATTTTAAAAGAATAATATTTAGCAAATAATAAATAGCTAAAATTAGAAAATCGAAGTTAAAATATTTACTACATACTACTACTCAAACATACGATATAAAATCGAGTAACGTCCTAAAGTTACCTTCGGTCGATAACCTAAACGAACACGTACTCGTCCTTGGTCAGTCCCAGCTCCAAATCGCTAGTCTTCTAGGCAGGCTTCACGAAAAACGAGTTGGCAAAACGTAAGAATAAGACAGGGGTTGGATACGGGTAAACAAGACACACCCAAATAACGAGGGAAGATAAAAGTTATACGAATGGGTCGGACATATGACAATCAAACTCAAGATAAGGGAAAAACGAAGGGATGAGTATTTGACACAAGATGGAAAAAGGAATTAAGTGTCAGATAGAAATTAGAAGTTTAAAGTTAATCAAGTCGAACATGATGAACACAACAATAGCCAGCAGTAACAGAACAACGATAGCGGTAGCAACGACGACGAAAAGCACAACCAGACATGACAGAAGGTTAACAACGATGACCAAAAGGTTAAGGAAGACGATGGGACGGAAAACATCGTGTTTGATAACGGCAACCATACATGCTACACAAGTCAGAAACCGACACAAATAGCAGCTACAAACACACCAGAACACCAAGTGATAACGTACAGCAGCAGGAGTGAGCAGATCAGACCGCAGTAGCAGACTCGACAAATGAAGAAGAGGAAGAGAATCGTGATACAATAAACAGCAACAAAACCAGAACGATGAAGAAAAGAAAAGAAGACTAAGAAAAGAATAAGGGAGGAGAAGAAGAAGAAGGCGAAACAAACAGCAGCAGCAACAGCACGTGTACAGAACAGCAGAGAGGAACGAAGGATAACAACATCGATCGGTAACGCAACAACGACGAACACATCGCAGCACACATAGGGTAATATCGATACTGCAGATGCAGACACAAATTAGGACAGAAATCGGAAACTAGCAGCAAACAGGCTAAGAAGAAAAAGAAAAGAAGAAGAATGACGAAGAAGAAAGGAGAAGAAGAAAGACAGAACAGAAGTATTGCAGCGGCAGCATCAGATTAAACAGAGTAGCAGAAATAATAACAGGAATGAGATGGGAAAACAAGGAGAAAAATAGGAGGGTCATACATACCAAAGCAACCAACACAATAGCAGAGGCAGTAGCCGCAACGATCAGGAGAAGAAGGACGAAAAAAATGGTAGGGAAGAAAGGGGAGGTATGAGGAGTAATAGTGAAGCGGTGGAAACAAAATGGGGAAAGGAATCACGTTACTAAGTGGGAAGAACAAGGGAAGGGGGAAAGAACGTGAGTGGAGGATGAGTCATTCAATTAATATGAGTTAAATACGACTTACAATAAAAGTGTATCGATTCCGAGACAATAGTATACGGTGTATACTGATTTAGTTAAATGAATCGGGTTAGGAATACGAATTACACGAATTCTGTAACGATAAGTTGAGTGACCCACGAATCGGGTTAAAACGAATTAATAAATAAAATTAATAAGTAATCGGACCGTCAAACCAAATGAGTAAATAAAGTACTCGAGACGAAAATGAAGCTGATAGAAATAAATAATTAGACGATCAAATAGTATTTCCCGATAAATAATAAATTTTCGATAAAGTGAATTAAATTGATTTCTCGAGGAAAGAAAATAAATATTTTGACGAAACTTAAAATAAATGAGCTTCGAGCTTAATGTATATAAATAAAAAGAATTTAGAATTTAAATCGTCGAAATAGACTTTCGATAAAAATTAAATTAACTATAAAATGAATCGAAACATACATAAAAATATGTTTTAAATATAAGGAGAGTTTCCGAGACAAATAGAATTTTAAGAGTTTGAAACGATTAAACGATAAATTCTTTTATAATAATTTTAAGAATTACGAGTTAAATCGTAAAAATAAAAATACGGACAAAATTTTATTTTAATTTAATTTATAAAAATCGGGGGTGTTACAGTAGAGGCCGCTAATGTGCGGGCGGGGTTGGGTGTTCTTTGTGAACTTCCCAACACGTACCCTCACCCCTTACTCAGAACCTCGGTTTCCGGATGCCCGAAACCGTTGGCGCGCGAGAGTCATTCAATACACGATATCCGATAATGTCGGCATCGGTATCAAATGCGAAGGAACGAGCCCAATAAACTCTGACATCCGAATGGGCCGTATTTTGTACACGACCCACTAAGATATAGAGTGGGTTCGAATGGGCCCAAACTCCCACAAAGTTCGGTGGCGACTCCACTTCGATTTAAATTTCAATTCGACCCATCTCATATGGAGATTCAGTCGCCTGCCCAAACCCGCGCGTGGCCGCGTCGGGGTGGACCTATGTCATGTCCACACGCATCTAACATTTTATTATTCGTTTAATGACAATCTAACATTTAATTACCGCTCTTTTTTATTTCGTCATATATATAATACCGCGTACTTTAACATAATAAAACTATTTTCAAAACGATCCGAGCAACATCCTGTGACGCTAAATTGATAGTCGTAGGATTTTAAAGCCAAATTACGACATCGAAAAGCGGAGGATCTAAGTTTATGACGACGATCGAATTTTCGAATCAAGTATGTTCGATAACGAATTCCGTCCAAAGTCCATTATAACCTTTAATTTCGAAAAGTCGTACTGGAGGTGGCGCCCTTCGAGCCGCACCGCCTTAGACACTTAAGGGTATAATGTGATCGCGGTAATTATTATCGACCATATTTGACGACATTTTCAAAATGCTACTCTAAAAGGTGCGATATTGACTCCGTAGTCAAAGGTCATGCCTAAAAGTGTTATCGACATTCGAGTTAGCACGGAACTCGTTGACGCAGAATCGAACATCACATGATCCGTAAGAATTAAAAATGATGTCGTGACACGGAGGGGATCGAGAAAGCAAGTTAGTGTGAATTATTTAATATTTACATTTGACTTAATTATTTAACATTTAATATTTACAAAATGGGTCATTTTGAAAGTAAATCTCGCCTGTTACAGAGGGCACTCGATCGAGTGCCTAAGGGCCACTCGATCAAGTGACCCCCTCAAAAATGGGCAGGGGGTCTCCACGAAGGACAGACTCGATCGAGTGACCCCTATAGGTCACCAACGTGAGCCTAAAAGTGATACAAGTCCCGTCAATACATTTTTACGCCTTTAAGTTATCACGTGCTAATACAATCACGTGATTCCTCTTTCAAAACTCATACATCGCATTCTATTCTATTTCATCGTTTTTACGACTTTGAGTGGCGTCTCGTGTAACTAGTCTAATATTGATGACTCTTCAGTCGTGGCCGATATATGATTAGTTGAATCATCTTTATTCTGCTATGATCAGTCGGAACAAGACTACGAGACCCCGGATCAAGCTAGCACTACGCTTCGGTCCCGTACGCTAAACGTGTATTAAAGTCTCCGTCCTCCGATCGATACACAATATAATGTGTATCTGATCGAAGTTCGTCCGTTTATTCAATTTACGGTCTAGCTTAGATTTTCTATTTACGGGTCCGTTTATAGTCAATGTTTACCGTTTCTAATCCTTTATTTTTAATATCGCTTGTTGTATTGTAATTTTGGGTTGTATTTCCGCACGCGTAATTTGTTGCAAATGTAAGTATATATATTCCAAATGTCAAAGCCATCATTACATCCTTCCAAACTGATCAGCCTAGTAATATGTCTACACTAATGTGATATTTACTAGGAATGCTGTGTCGGATTAGCTTAATTCTAGTACAAATCTCTTTCTTGGCTATCTCTACCAGTTTCGCAGGATGTTCTAGTATCTGATACATGCGCACATGATTACGATTCCTCCACACATGATACCAGATTGCTGTAATTCCTGCTGTGTAAACATGCTTCATCAACAAGGATTTGGCTCTATAACTTGTCCACCATTTTTCTGTATCATGGTGAGGTATAGATTGCTGCAGCCAGTAGGATAGAAGACTGAAACATTGTTGCACATACACACAGTGAGTGAATAAGTGGTCATGTGTTTCAGCTACTACACCACAGATAAAACAAGTAGGATCCCCCACAATACTCATCTTCGCAAGCCTATCTTTAGTAAGTAGCCTATTGTGACAGATTAGCCAGGCAATGAATCCATGCTTTGGAAGGCTAATTTTGTTCCACGCTAGCTTATCCCAAGCCACCTTTTGTCTTTGTACCCGTAGCCATTCATAACCTTCATGCACTTCATACGATCGACGTTGAGCAATTAGGGACGGGAACAAATTGTTGGAAAAGAATTTGTCCTTAACCCAGCAGATCTTTCTCCAAGACCAGTTGGAATTAAGAGGAGGCTTATAAGACATCCAATCTTTATCCTTCAAAAAAATTGAGTGAACCCACTTAACCCACATATGATCAGCCTTACATGTCACCCACCACGCATATTTCCCTATAGCAGCAATGTTCCAAGTATGAATATCCGTTAGACCCGAGCCCCCTTCAATTTTAGGACAGCATACTCTATCCCACGCTACCAAAGGTGAGGATTGATAATGCTCGCTACCCTTCCATAAGTAATTTCTGCATATAGCGTTAATCTGGGCAATAGCTGAGGAAGGGATAATGAAGATACGAGACCAATATAAATGCAAGTTACTTAATACCGCCTGTACCATCACTAATCTTCCGTTGTATGATAATTTGCGTGCTCCCATTCCTCTAATTCTGCCTACTATCCTTTCAGTGAGGACATGAAATTCCAAGACAGAGATCTTCTTGGGAGACATAGAGATCCCTAAATACTTAAAGGGTAAGGATGCCTTGGCCAACCCTGTTATTTCCTCAATCTGCGTGAGATCAGAAGCTTGGATTCCATTAGAATAGTAATTAGACTTACTTTGATTCATGATGAGGCCAGTAGTTGCAGAGAAGATGCCAAACGCTCGCATTAGCCAGGTGACTGAAGCTACATTACCTTTACAAAATTAGCCAGATGACTGAGCTTAGCCTGTTTGCATAAGGGATGAAATCGGAAGTCTGCTTTCTCCTGAACCACCCTGATGATTCCACTAAGATACTCCATAGAAATTATGAAGAGCTGTGAAGAGCAATGGAGATAAAGGATCTCCTTGCCTCAGGCCTCGCTCAGCCTTAAAGAAGCCAAAATTCTCCCCATTAAGTGTCAATGTATAGCTAGGAGAAGTGAGGCATTCCATGATAATAGTGATAAACTCAGTAGGAAACTCAAGAGCCTCTAGCATTCCTTGAACAAATGGCCATTCAACGGTGTCATAAGCCTTTTGCAT
Source organism: Agrostemma githago (assembly GCA_958450325.1). Taxonomy (NCBI): domain Eukaryota; kingdom Viridiplantae; phylum Streptophyta; class Magnoliopsida; order Caryophyllales; family Caryophyllaceae; genus Agrostemma; species Agrostemma githago. The sequence goes on from OY288241.1 coordinate 57,917,662, forward strand.
ATCTATTTTCAATATAGCTCGAGGGGAGCATTGTTTCCTATTGTACAGACGTACAAGCTCCTGACAGATATGTATATTTTCCACAATATCCCTACCCTTCACAAAAGCGCTTTGACTTGGACAAATAATCTCTGGCAAAATCGCACCCAAACGACCACATATAACCTTGGATAAACATTTATAGACCGTGTTGCAACATGCGATGGGGCGAAATTGACTCACACTTTCAGGATTACTAACCTTAGGGATAAAAGTGAGCAGCGTATTACTCATTTGTTTCAATAGTTTCCCCTGAGTAAATGCATCATTTACTGCATCATAAACACTTTGTCCTGTGATACTCCAAGTGTCCTTGAAAAATTGGCTTGTAAAACCATCGGGGTCTGGAGCTTTATTACCTTTTATGTTGAACATCGTTTGTTTCACCCCTGCAAAAGTAACAAGTACCATCAGTGCATTCCTCTGCTGCTCAGAAAAGACTGCTCCCTTTCTCACAGTGGGTCTGTGCACTTCAGTAACATTCCGGCTCTCCCCAAGAATACCATTAAAATAAGTGAGAAAAGCATTCTGAATCTCATCAGGGGAGGAGAGACTTTCCCCTTGCAAATTCTTAATTTGAATAACCTTATTTATAGCTTGACGTTGCTTGATGGAAGCATGGAAGTATGCCGTGTTCATATCCTCCTCTTCCATCCAAGTAGTCTTAGCTTTCTGCTGCAAGAACTTATAACATGCTTTATCCAGAATTGCAAACTGTTTGGAGATAGCCTTCCGCCTGCGTAATTTGTATCTTATTTACGAGCTTATTTTCGATGTTAGCCATTTATAGCACTTAAATGAACATCGCATGCTAAACCACTTTGACATAAACCGAGATGCATTAAATGACTAGGGATGTCAACGGGTCGGTTTCGAGTCAGGTGGAGCCTCACCCGAATCCGCATACTCCACCCGATCCATCTGTCACCCGATTAACCCACCACCCGGATCCAATCCATCCGTCATCCGCGGGTGATTCGGGTGGATCGGGTGCTTAGCGATGAAAAATATTTTTTAAAAATACAATAATAAATATACAAATTATAAGATGCGTAAAGTTTTTTGGGATTTTTTGGTGGTCGGAAATTAAGACGGGGAAGAAAATCTAAAATGGTGGTTGCCAAAGTGATTACGGAAAATATTTTCTTTAGGGTTTTAAGAAAAAAAAAAGGATAATGAGTATAAAAATAGAGTGAAATTAATTTTTTTTTATATATTCTTATAATTTTTTTTTTAAATCTATAAACGGGCGAACGGATCGGGTGGACGGATCGGGTGACGGGTGAAAAATCTCCACCCGAATCCGACCCGATTCATCCGTCATCCGCTTAAAATCCATTTAGTTCGGGTTTTCGTCCATTAATTTTATTCGGGTGGATGGATTTTGAACGGGTTCGGGTGAAATTGACATCCCTATAAATGACGTAGTAACACGTATTATATGTATCGTAAAATAATGTTTGCATATCATTTTACCGAATTACTAGCGCGCGTATTAAAAACCGATCGATATCTTAGTAGAGGCCGTTATGCACAGGCGGGGTTGAGTGTCCTTTGTGGGCTTCCCAACATGAACTCTCACCCCTTACTCAGAACCTCGATTTCCGGATGCCCGAAACCATTAGCGCACGAGAGTCATTCGATACACGGTATCCGATAACTCGGCATCGGTATTGTCATGCAAAGGGACGAACCAAACAAGCTCTAGTATCAAAGTAGGCCATATTTTGTGCATGGTCCGCCCAAGTATAGAGTGGGTTCGAACGAGTCCGAACTCTCACAAAGTTCAACTTCGATTTAAATTTCGACCCGAGAATTATCTCACACGGGAAACATCTCGCTACCCAAACCCGTGCGTTGCTTCGTCGGGGTGGACCTATGTCATGTCCACATATCCCCATTAACCTTCAATGAAAATCTCACTGTCTGAACACATTCCATCACCAAATCGATGAACTGCGTTGGAAAATTGAGAGCCACCAGCATCTATTCAATAAAGGTCCGCTCAACATTATCATATGCTTTATGAATATCTATCTTCATCAAGCATCATGGAGAAGTAGACTTCCTGTTATATAGCCTCATGATCACCGGATCCTGACATGTAAGCACATTCTCGATAATATTATGGCCTTCTAAGAACCCTCCTTGATTGCGACTAATGATATCCGGAAGGACTAATCTTAGTCGATTACAAAGTAGGTTAGAGATGCATTTACACACAACGTTATAGCAAGCAGTGGGACGGAACTGGGTAACACTTTGCGGCTTGTCCACTTTAGGAATGAGGGATAAGGTCGTAGCATTGATTTGTTTCAGCAATTTACCAGAGACAAAAAATCTTTCACTGCCACCATTAAATCTTCTCCAACGACTTCCCACGCGTCCTTGAAAAATTGACTTGAGTAACAATCTGGACCCAGTGCTTTTTCACTTGGGATGCTAAACAAAACCTCTTTAATTTCTTGATCCGTAACAAGTTTAAGTAGCGTGTTCCAGTGCTCCTGGTTGCAAATCTTTCCCCTCTGAACCAACGTCTGCTGCACTGGCTCCATAGGAACAGAATCTTCTAATAAAGAGGAGTAAAATTCCAAAAATGCATGTTGAATAGAATCAGGCGTATTGCATTCCTCCCCTCTCACATTCTTTATAACCAATACTCGATTCTAAGCTCTTCTCTTCCTGATAGTCGAGTGGAACATATCAAAATTCTTATCCCTTTCAAGTACCCAAGTCACTTTCGATTTTTGCAACAAAAAGGATTTACATGCCTATTGCAAACCCATAACTACTTGATGATATTCCCATTCTCGCTCCAGCAACACCTCATTGTGAGGATCTCTCTGAACATCAGACTGAATACCAGCAAGTTTCAGCTCAGCTTACTGGCAGCGAGACACAATGTCTCCAAACTCTTCTGAGCTTAACCTCTTCAGCTCTCTCTTCAATCCTTTGAGTTTATTAACAACCTGGAACATCTTGGTACCCCTAATAATCACCTCTCATCCTCGCTTGACAAGAGGTAGAAATTGAGCATTTGAACTCTACATGTTCTGATATTGGAAAGATCGCCTCTTCACAGTAGTACTTCTATCTGTATGAATGATACACGGGCAATGATCAAAAGTTCCTTCGGGAAGGAAATGAGCGTATCCTTCAGTAAATTCCTCCAACTAATGCCTATTAACCAAACACCAATCCAAACGGCTAAAAACTCTATCTTCAATTCTCTGTTTATTGGTCCACGTATACCAAGCCCCAGCGGAAGGACTATCTTCAATCTGACAATCCTTAATGCACTCCCGGAAGGCCTTCATTTTTGCTTCTATGTTGTTCCCTCCCAATCTTTCTGTAGCGCTAAGGACCGTGTTGAAATTCCTAGCCACCACCCATGCTCCTGCGACTCCATTAGCATACTCCCTTAACCTCTGCCAAAGATTCTTCCTACCCTTCACCGAATTGAAAGCATATAAGAAGTAAAAAACAACAACAAAATTAAAAAGAAAAATATTCTTGAAAATATAAGAGTAAAAAATAAAAGAAGTATATTGAAAAAATAAAAAGTTAATGAAAGTAATTTTTTTTTAAGAGGGTGAAATATTATTGTTTTAGGAAAGATCAAGTTTCAATAAGAAATATAAAGTTTTAAGTTAATTTGTATGAAAATCGAAATAGAAGAGTATTAATGTTGATAGAATTTGATGAAAATGGGAAAAGAATTAAAAAAGAAAATATGCTCCTATTAGGATTTGAACTCAAGAAGTCCAAGACATGGGAACGTGAGTCTACCACTATAGCAACTGCACTTCCATGTTATACTACTGTAAAACCCGTGCCTCTGCACGGTTTTTTTAATTAAGTTTTGTTCATAAAAAAAATTTAGTGACTTGTGAGTTGTGACTAAAATTATATCCTCTTCTCAATGATTTACGGTTTTCTGTTTCAGTGTTTCCGTCAACAGTTTACGTTTCGTTTTGGGGAAATTTTAATCTCTACTTTTTATTTTTAAGCATAATAAAAGCAATTTTATTTCATTACCATGTCCTTCTATATAAATAAAATGTACTCTCTCCGGTTCTTTGAAATTGCAACATATTCCTTTTAGGGTAGTTTCACTAGAATTCTACATTTCTATAATGGATATGTTTTTTTTTTGAAAAGCGTAGCCCATTATATTAAATCAACTTCCGACAACTCAATGACAGTTGTCGGAAAGGAAGACTCCATTACAACCTCGCTATCATGAAAATGACAGAATCTAGCGAGCCAATGAGAACCAGTATTACCACTTCGCTTAATATGCATGATACAACTCGAAGGGAAAGACTCAAGAAAACAATTGATATCGTCCAAACAACCGCCGAGAGGTGACCTCCACCAAACCCGATTGCGTACATTGGACACCACATTGACCGAGTCGCTCTCTACCACAATATTCCGAAACCCTGCCAACCGAGCGTTTTCAAGCCCAAAACACACCGTCTTGGACTCAGCAACTTCCGGCGACCACCGTTCATGCAGTCTTCGACTACCAATCAGCAAATTTTTTCCCAACTCATCCCTGGCCACAAACCCCAACCCCAAGCCCACCTCCATATCATAAAGAATCGCTTCATCAACGTTAATTTTAACCTCACCGCTCTCCGGGCGCTGCCAGCAGTTCGCCCCAATCATACTGGTGTGACAGACGCCCCTCGCCACCGTCGATTGATAGGCTGTATAATGGATATGTTTTTGTTAGTAGAGATGTTTTACTTTATTAATGAGGCCCACCATCCACACTCACAACCTTATTCCATGTGCAAAAGGCAAATATTGCGATTCCGAAGAACCGGAGGGAGTAACATTCTATTACGGAGTATGATGAAGAGCGTATAAGATTAGTAATATGTTGATTCATATATAAAATACAACATGTTATTAACGTTTTTATCTTTTTTTTTTGTGTCATCCATAAAATGATATTTTATAAAAAGTATACCTAACAAATGGATCAGATCGCGTCAAATTTGTGACACAAAACAGTGTCAGAATATAAGTAGAAAATAGTATTGGATGCCTTACATTTTACCTATTTTAAGTTAGAAAAATATTTTTAATATTGGATCATATCTGTCATTACTTTTGTTATCATATATTTAATTATCGTACCTATCTTTGAAAAGATTACACATAATTTTTTAAATTTAGAGTTTAGTAGAGTATTTTTCAATTAATTCAATTCTAAATGTTAGAGGATTTGGATTAGATTGAGGATTTTTAAATTAAAAAATAGTTATGTTAATTTTCGACCCGACTCGTAAAATTTGCCCATTTTTTAGAGTCAACACCCTAAAGTTTTGATCCGCGAGGCCGTGGTCCATTTGAATTAACCCCGAAATGATCCGTGAATTTAGGATCAAAATTCGGGTTGACCCGTTGGTTCAATAACGTGTCATGAAAAATAATTATTAAAAATTTATTTACTTTATTGTTGTGAATTAAAAATAAAATAAAGAATAATAGTTTTAAATATTTTTATACGGAGTAGAATTTTTAATGAAAATATTTGTAAAATAATACAGTGTTACAAATTTTTAATTGTAAATTCACTAACTAATGAATTGAATACGGAGTAACATTAGTGATATTAAATATGATTAATATTTTATAAATAATTGAATTTAAATATCATACGGAGTATGTATTAAGGGTCTCTTGTTAATTGTTATAGAAATTTGGGCCAACTGATATGAATGTTTATATGAACTTTATTAGAATAAGAATCTTTTGATATGTTTTGGCCCAAACTCAATTTTCCTTATTTATAGGTAGCATTTAGGCGGGAAAGTGGAAAAGACACTATTGTCATTTGGTTTTTGTTTTAGTGAATAGGGAATTGTTATAGAAATTTGAGCCTACTGATATGAATGTTTAGATGAACTTTATTAGAATAAGAATCTTTTGATATGTTTTGGCCCAAACTCAATTTTCCTTATTTATAGGTAGCATTTAGGCGGGAAAGTGGAAAAGACAATATTGTCCTTTGGTTTTTGTTTTAGTGAATAGGGGATATGACATCTTTAATTATAGAACTCTTCACAAAAGAATCATCTGGATTGAGGCCCTTAAAATTAGGAGGCCCGGTTCAAATGCGCCTACTGCGCTGCCCTGTAGACGGGCCTGGAACCAGGACTTGAATTATTTAACAAACACTACTGTACAATTCTATCTTCTTAGCTAGCATTAAATTTACTCCAACATCAGTCAAATGTTTATCTTCTCGTCATCCACAAAGAGCTCCATACCCTAAATCTCATAATATCAATAATCGAAGCCACAACCAAAAAGTAAGTGACTATTTTAGCTCTTGGAGTTCATTACCATAATAATCACAAAACTGATAGAAGAATTACTAAAAAAATACCCTCCACCAACCTCCAGAGCACACACAAACAAACAACAGTCCAAAATAAATAAATTATGTGGTACTAAGCCTACAATGCTAAATACGGAGTAGAATTATATGATAATTTGATATTCGTATGCAAACTGAAGACTCGATTATGCAGCTGAGCAATAGAGAGGAGACTCAATATCAGTTAAAATACATCTAACCCAGATTATCGTATAAACAAGAACAGATTAAACATCCTTAATCATGAATGTAATTTTTATTGTTTAACAAAAACAGAATAAACATATATAGGCATACATATAACAGTGATACTAGCAAATTTAAAAGAAATTTATTCTTTTCCTTTCCACTTTGCAAGATCTGAACTTAAGCATCGAAAAATCGAACCATACAAGTGAAAAAGCAAAAATACTCTGAGACACTGATTATACAAATGAAAAATAAAAAATACCCTAAAAATAAAAAATATAAGTGAAAGAAGAGATAAATACAAATATACATGACTAATTAGTAAGAAAAGAATGTAAAAACTTACCCTTTAACTGTAAGAAACCATAGGAGGGAGATAATAGGAGATTAGGACTAGGGATGTCAATTTCACCCGAACCCGTTCAAAATCCATCCACCCGAATAAAATTAATGGACGAAAATCCGAACTAAATGGATTTTAAGCGGATGACGGATGAATCGGGTGATGGATCGGGTCGGATTCGGGTGGAGACTTTTCACCCGTCACCCGATCCGTCCACCCGATCGATTCACCCGTTTATAGATTTTTTTTAAAAATTATATGAATATATAAAAAAAATAATTAATTTCACTCTATTTGTATACTCATTATCCTTTTTTTCCTTAAAACCCTAAGAAAATATTTTCCGTAATCACTTTGGCGGCCACCATTTTAGATTTTCTTTCCCGTCTTAATTTCCGACCACCAAAAAATCCCAAAAAACTTTACGCATCTTATAATTTGTAAATTTGTTATTGTATTTTAAAAAAATATTTTTCATCCGCTAAGCACCCGATCCACCCGAATCACCCGCGGATGACGGATGGATTGGATCCGGGTGGTGGGTTAATCGAGTGACGGATGGATCGGGTGGAGTATGCGGATTCAGGTGATGGATTCGGGTGAGGCTCCACCCGACCCGAAACCGACCCATTGACATCCCTAATTAGGACTAGGATTGAAGAAGAGGATTGAAGTCTTGAGGAGTTGAGATTGAAGAGGTTGGGGGCGTTTCGCCTTCCTAATCTAGGGTTTGATTGTTTGAATGTTAGTGTGTGAGAGTATGTTTTTTTAGATATATTTTTGGTTTTTTTTTAAAACGTAATATGTGGATCGGGTGATGGGTCAGATTATAGACCACCCGAACCCAAACCCGACTCATCCATCATCCACTTTAATTCCGTTTATTACGGGTTTTCATCCGTTTATTTATATCGGGTGGATCGGTTTTTATTCGGTTTCGGGTGAAATTGACATCCCTAGATGATCCTCTCTGTTCTGTTCCGCCCGGTGTGATATTTGCGCGAGAGGTTGGTGCGCCAGTGTCTATATGATGAGTTCAGGGTGCCGGTTGATCCTCTTCGAACCATGTTTAGGCCTTCGACTACTGCTGAGACGCGCGAGGATAGGGACAGTGAGAGAGGCGAGGCGTTACTGGTGTCGAGTGCCTCCTACGTGTCTCACGTCTGCCAGCGGCTAGCTTGCCACCGCATTGTGGTAATTATTCAGTTTTTCTTTGCTTTTGTCTTATGGTTTTAGGTCTGTTTGTATTTTGAACGGTTTGTTTTCTTCCAGCTGGCCGACCCGACTGATGTTGTCCAGCCCCCAGACTTTCCTCAGACACTGCTTAGGGTGGATGCGGCCAGGGTGGCCTTTACTGAGCCTCTTCCTCTTTGCTCTACGGAGGAGATGGAGGCCGGGATGGAATGGCGCGGCCAGGTGTACAGGGTAAGTTTCGAGATTTTGCTTTGAGTTCGGTTTACAACACTAGCAAATCCCGAGACCTAGCCTCCTGACAACCGAGAACCGTCTCTTCAACCATATACACCCTAACTCACCCTACATTTCTCGACGCTCCCGCGTCTTTGCCGCTACTAGACGAGCCCGTGTTCCGAGACTAAAGCACGTAGGTTGAGGGTGTAAATCAAATCCCGTCATTCTCTTTTCTCCTTCCTCCTCTCCGTTTATATATATATATATATATATGGGGATCAAGGGAGTTAGCAACTCTCCAAGAGTTGCTTAGTGTTGATCCCCTTCATCCATTCATCTTAATATGGACGGTGGATGGATGGGGTTCTATTATATATATAAAAAAAAGGAGCTGCGGGACTGACAAGCTGCGGAGAGCCATCAACCATCACTAAGCAGCCATCAAACTCATCACTAATCAATAGCCTCCTCACCCTACCCCCATTAATTTTCCTCCTCTCTATACTCCCGCCCAAACCCCTTTACACTTCCCCATTCACCTCTTTTGAATTCATTTCACCGGCTAATCACTCACCGCTCTCTTCCTCTCTCTAAAAAAAACCATCTCCATCTCCATCTCCGCGGCTTCTCCATCTCCGATAATGCCTAAGATTCCGGTGGTGCTACAAAGGTATGTTGAATGTTCCATTTTTGACCTCCGATTTTCCTTTTGTTCGACCCTTTTGTATCCCTTTTGCATGAACCCTAAAAATTGGTCATGAACTCCGGTCATCCATGAACCATAAAAAGTGCTAAAAGAACATTTTTCCAACCCGATAACCGTAATTTTGAGTTGAAGTTGTTGTAGTTGTACAGTGGTTGTAGTTATAGAGTCAAAGATGAAGTTTTTTTTCTTTGTTGAAGTTCATGTTGAAGTTCAAGAAGTTTTTATTTCTTTGTTGAAGTTCATGTTGAAGTTCCCATAATCGTCATTGTAAGTATGCATGTGCCATCGATTAGGCAGTTTTTTGTTGTTGTTCTGTACATCTGCTGTAGTTGTATAGTCATACGTACTATGTTCTATAGCCACAAAGTTGTAGTTGTATTGTCATACAATTTACATGCTTCCTTCTTGAAGTTTATGTTAAATTAGTCTTATTTTCTCATGTTCAAATCCCCATAATCATCTTTCCAATGATGCATGTGACATAACTGATGCGGGTTTTGTTGTAAAGTCACATTTGAGGTTGTATAATCATACAGAGTTGCATAGGCTGTTTGAGGAGATAAATATTTTAAATTTGAATAGTCATACAGAGTTGGTTATACAGTCATCCGTTTAAAGCTACATAGTCGCACTCGTTATATTTTATTGTGAAGTCACATAATGATGTATAGTCGCAGTAGTTATGATGCAAAGTCAGACGCTTTATGTTGTATAGTCATACAGTGTTGGTTATATAGTCACCCGTTTGAAGCTGTATAGTCACACTCGTTATGTTGCAGAGTCACTGTCATTTTACTGTAGAATCGCGCAGTTGAAGCTGTATACTCAGTTGTACAATCACACTCATTATGCATGTTGTTATTGCAGCAGAAAGTCTGGTGCGAAGAAGAAAGTTCGAACGAAGGCCGTGGCAGAGACATCGGTTCGCGACCATGTAGTTGATGATAGCGTGGTTGTGGACCAAACATTGGGAAAAAAGAAGAAGAAGACTGTTGAAGATACACCGGGGGACCACATCGTTGCCGAAACGGATGTGGGGGGAACAGAAATTGATGACGAAAACAGACGAAAGAAAAAAAAGAGGGTCACATTTGATACACCGGTCGCCGAGTTGGATGTGGGGGGGACAGAACATGTTGAGGAGAGCAGGCCAAAGAAAAAGAAGAGGGTCACATCTGATATACCGGCCGACCCCACTATTGTGCACGTGTCTCGAGGGAAGAGGAGACGGGACCGACAGGGTCAGCTAGCAGTAAAAGGAGAGGTTAGAGGTCAGCCGGATATTCACTGTAGGCTCAAGCGGTTGCACCAGCTGATTGTGCAATTATCAAATGATCAGATTGAGAGGGTGCGTGGTGTTGGCTTCGGCGGTCTATTGGAGCTGAGGATCGAATCGGTCCCCATTGACCACGCGCTTATGTTCCTCCGTGCGTTTTCTGACGGGTCCCATATTTTTCGCGCCTCACGCCGGGAGGCATTCATGATGTCAAAGTACGACGTCCACGATTGCCTCCAGCTACCTTTAGGACCTCATCTGGTGAAGGTGATCCCAACAAAAAACAAGAAAGGGGTAGACTCACCTAACGTGATCAGATTAAAGAGTGCTTGGAGGAAGGGGTTCGATGTGGTGGACAGCAGCAGGCCAATAACATTAGGGAGGGTGCCCGCAAAGTTAATGGCAACCAAGGCCGGTGACGACGACTTTGTCCGTAGGTTCGTGTTGTTCGCAGTGTCATCATTCCTCGCGCCTACTACGAACAACTCACTGGACATGTGCCTACTGGCCGCAGTGGATGATGTGGACTTGATTCGGGAACAAGACTGGTGTACCTTTGTTCTGCAGGATCTGGTGCGGGCGAGTAAGGCGACGCGTGACTCAAACAAAGTCCTCAACTACCTCCGGGGGTGAATCCCCATTCTGATGATTGTGTACTTGCAGCGCTACGATTTCTGTAGCGAGACTTGCAGATACGACATACCATTTACCGGACATTGGGATGCACGGAGAATATGCGATCGTCTTGCTGGTGAACTGGAGACAGGATCACTGGGAAATCAGCTACGTTCGAAGGTGTCGTACCCACGTACATGTGCGGAAATGGGCAGCGAGAGCACCCCCGCTATAACGATGCCCTCTGACAACCAGCACTCTAGTCTCAAAAGAATAACGACAGGGGTGGAGAGATACGATCAATCGGAAGACAGCACCGTTAACGTAAGTGATCTCGCAGCCACTCTATAAATCATCAATTAATTGTTTGTGAGACGATTTAATCTGACAGCCCTACCTATGTTTATAAAAGCATATATGATTCACTAGTCACGGTCATTATGATCACACTCATCCTGATGTATAGTCACACACTAGTAGTTGTGTAGTCACACACTATTACCTGTGTAGTAAACACATTATGTTGTCCAGTCACCACTATAACCTGCATAGTCACTCGCTATAAGATGTATAGTCACACACTATTACCTGTATAATCACACACATTGTGTTGTCCAGTCACCACTATAACCTGCATAGTCACTCGCTATAAGCTGTATAGTCACACACTTTATGTTGTATAGTCGCACACTTTATTCCGTATAGTCACACACTTAGATGCTTGGTCAAACTCACACTGCCAGCTTCAACACAACTGAGCTTCACACTAATGGTTTGACTTCAACTGAATTATAGGATGACCGGCAGTTTTTCATGAATTTTCGAAGGTGTGCACTAGCCTTTTGCGGTTTCTGTGAGTAGGCTGCCTCCAAAATAAGAGAAATATCGACGAGGAACACCGCGGTTCCAAGTCAAGACCCGTCCTTCCCAACAATTCTGGGAAGATCCATCTATCCTCCAGTATATCGATGAGGTCGTTTCGTTGGCCGGCCAGTTGAAGAGGACTACCCAGAACGCCCCCATCGTTGAGGGTGAGGAGCAGCGCGATGCTGAAGCCTGCGCTCTGGTACGCCGAATTGTGCAAGACATGCGTGAATGTGGATACGTGGATGAGGAAATTGAGAAATCAGGTTTCTGTGTTGGAGATGGTGATGGAACAGACGGTTACAATGATGAGGGTACTTTTGATGGTGGCATCGTGACACCAGGTTTCTGTGAGGGAGAAGTTCAAGAGGGTGATGCCGCTGAAGAAATAAACCAAGACTCCGATGTGGAGGGTTCGGTCGACATGAGTCCGACCGTAGTGGTGGCTCTACGTCAAGCAGGGTGAGGGACAACAGACGCACGGTCGGCTTTAGATGTAACACCGGCTCCGCCCGATGCGACAGTCAGTTCTAGTCTTGAGAGGGAGTTGCACAAAGGAGGCTGGGTTGTAGCGGACGTTGTTGCCACCACGCCTGCGACGGCAGAAAACGTCACGAACGATAATCAGCAGACAGACGAGGGTTCACTGACCAGGACGCACCCGGAGGCTAAACATCATCGGTATATCTTCCACTCCGACGTGGCATTTGAGTGCATGGACACGATTCCAGACAATTTGGGCTGCACGTTGGACTGTGGGAGAATATTGAGGGGGCAGGTTGTAATCTCTGGATTCATGTGCTCCAATATCGTCATCTTTTGGGATATCCTCAGCGTACGTAAAGATGTAATTGACTACGTGTTCGACCGGGCAACGCCATGTCCGTCAGGGTATGTACTTATTGTGCTGCTCATGTCGTTTTTTAAAATGCATGTGCTAATCGGGACTTCGTTTGGTCTACAGCGAAATGTTGGTCGAGTTCACAGATTACAACTGTATAGCGAGGGACGACATGCAGACGCTCGAGCCTGGCCTACAAGTGATGAATAACGTCATTGACTGTTGGTGTAGGCTGCTGAACCAGATGGTGCACGACAAAAAAGCATCAAGAGTAACCAGTAGATGTTACTTCTCTCTTAGACATACGGTACGTTCAACCCCCAAATTAGCTGTATAGTCGCACACAATTGGCTGTATAGTCACACACTATAACCTGTATAGTCACACACATTATGTTGTCCAGTCACCACTGTAAACTGCACAGTCACACGCTATAAGCTGTATATTCACCCACTTTATGTTGTACAGTCGCACACTACAAGTTGTATAGTCACACACTTTACGTTGTACAGTCACACAATTGCAACTGCACAGTCACACTCATGTCAAACACACACTAACTACAGGTATTACCATCAATGCATGTGAGTAGGGCTCAGTGTTGGAATTGTGGAAGAAAGGAGGCAAGGGCAATAATTATGACAAAGAAATATTTTACGTGTGGGACGAGTGGATAAAAAATAGTTTCTCCGACTTTGCTTTGGACTCGGACATGGTATTATCCTGGACATACTGTCTATTCGTAGTTGTTATCAGGCCATAATCCTGACGCATAGTTTGCAGGTGTTCGTCCCGACCTTGACGGGTGACGAGGGTCATTATAGTTGCGCCTGCATCAACTTCAATTATGAGCAAATAGAGTACCTCGACAACCGGTTGTACGATAAAGATTTTACAAAGTTGCCATACTATGGCATTGCTCGGACAGCGGTCAGGCCCTATTAATTTAATATTAAATCAATTATGTGACCGCGAATGTGTTCAACAACAGATCCTGTTTGAACTTGTTTTGCAGGCTGATAAGATGGGGGAGTTCATGGTACAACGAGGGGTGGAGAAAGGTGAGAAGGTCAATGCGTTTAAATTGGTAAACGTTCCCTTATCATGGCAGGGAGTGGGCTACTCCGCCAATGACTGTGGAGTGTACCTGATGATGCACATGATGTTGTACACTGGGTCCCCGTTCAACTGCTCCTTGGGGACAATGGCGGCCATGAATATGTGCAGGGCGGAGATCACGGTGACCCTTATACTGAGCGACGCGAACAAGATGAGGAACGCTGTTTTGGAGAAAGTGGATGCATTCGGGACATACAAGGAATCGTTGGAATCTGCCCGTACGTTTCAGACCACTCATGTGAAGGCAACCACCAAGAAGCGTTAGAGCAAATCACCGAAAACACCTGAACCCACCACCAGATCAGTCCCAGAAGAAAGACAGTCGGCAATTTGTGGAGATGGGTTGGGTTGTTCTTTGAACCAAGGTGAACCTGACCCGGAAGCCATTGTCATGTCGGTCTTGTTTCGCCTGCACCGACCGCTGACAAGTGGGATGCTCAGCCTACGTAAACACACCGACGACTACTGCTTCCTCGACGATAATTGGTACGATGAAAAGTAAGTAACCGTCTTTTATTACTGATACGTGTTGCATATTACACCTACTAACCGGTGTCAACGAATCCGCAGTAAACGATTGGGGTCCTACGGCCCTCATGCGCAGCTGGAGAGGCGTGACATTCAAACGCTCTTGTCTGGCGGTGGCATGAGCGCCGCTGTGCTGGAGTGTTGGTCGCACCTCATGAACTGGTTGGAATCAGACGACAACCGGCGTGGGTTATCCTCCCCCACTGACCCAACGATGGCCTGGTTCGGAATTCAACACATGGTATGCCCCCATAATCTCCCACGTATCGCATTAAATAGTACAAATGATCCTCATTCACATTTACTGAAAAGATGTAAAGTCCGTGTAATAGTTAGAAATAATCACAAGGTTCACTTAGCACAGTCACACATGTTGACGCGTACAATCACATACTATGAGTTGCAAAGTCACAGATGGTGGGATTTGTCGTGGATCCCGCCGATCAAATAATATAACCAACTAATCCTAGTGGGTAGCTAGGGCAAGTCGGGTCGAATCCACGGGGACGGTAAGAGGCGTCTAGACTAAGGTCACCCAAATACGAGACTAAGTCAACGAGCTAAACTAAACTAGAGTAATAGGAAGGGAGAGAAGGCTAAGGCTAAGACTACGGTAACGGAGAGAACAACTAAGGAAAACGGGCTAGGATTAGGTCGGGTTCAAAGGGGCAATGGAATGGTCAAGGAAGAGTAAAGGTGAAGGGGGTAGTCGGGTAATCTAGGTGTGGTCCGGGCTCTCGCTGCTTAGACCAACCTAGAGGTTCCACCTAAAACCCATCTTGGCGACACACATGACAAACGGGGCTACTAGCGTGTTATTGTGGCCTAGATCACATCCGGGCTCTCGCAACTTAGACCGACCTAGGGGTCGCCCTCACCGGGCTCTCGCAACTTAGTGAGGGAACCAAACCCACAAGCAAACTATTACCCACAAGACAAAGGCAAGAAAAAACAAGCATATGCATACAAGTCATTCAAGCATTTCAACAAACATGTACCATGCATCAAACCAAGAGGAAACCCCAAATCTTCCACCAACATCTCCAACAAACCCTTAATCATCCATCGATACCCAAATCACCTTACTAACCCTAGCAACAATCTACTCAAACATATCTAATACTAAAACCAACATAAACAAGAAGAATCAAAACAAGAATCAAAACAAGCATAAACAAACTAGTGAAAAAGATGAACTAAGAACAATAAGATGAACGAAGATTAAAACTTGGATGAATAAACAAGATAAAGAGTAAAAAGGAAGAGATGATTATACCATACTAACAAGAGAATGAAAAGGAGAACACTTGTATAGAAGATAACTCAAATTCATCCACCAAGGTTGTCAATCTTGGATGGATTCTTCAAGAGATCCAATAATACAAGAGTAACTAAGATTAACTACTAATTACCGACTAATCTACACTAATCTAATCTAATCTAACCTAAAGTAGTCTAGGGTTTAGTGGAAAGTGAAGAACATAAGCTAGGAATACAAGAGGAGGGGTATTTATAGGGTTACAATGCAAAGGGAGATGAAACAAGCAATCACGGGCTGTAACTGGGCCATCCCGTCCGGGATGAGTTGGTCCCGGTCGGGATGGACCCCTTCCCGGTCGGGAAGGCCTCAAAACAGCAGCTCCTCTTTTGTGCACTTCATCCCAGACGGGTTGAGGTCATACCTGTCGGGGATGAGTCTTGTAGACCTCCAATATGATCCTTTTGGTCCCTCCTTGCCTCACATGGACTTCTCATCGATTCTCGGGACTCAGGATCGGGTCTCGGAGGCTCGGGATTGGGTCTCAAGGTCTCGGGGTCGAATCCAAGGCATCGAGTGATCGTTCCTTCACTTAGTTGGCTCCGAAAAGTGTATGTATTGAGTCGGAATCGCTCCAACTCTTCACGAATGGTCTCGGAAACCTGAAATGAACTAGAGGAAGCATAAGTAGCCCATAAATCGCTCCCAAGGAGTGATTCCACAAGGAAAATGGGACCAAAACACTACGAAATAGGCACTACAAACTACACTTATCAACTCCCCCACACTTAACCCTTACTCGCCCTCGAGTAAGCACAAACTAACTACTAAACTAGCCGAGCGGGTATTAGCGCACCCTACGCCCTTTCAACTCACGCGAGTGCACTTAGAGGAAAAGTGCACTCCGCAAGGCAAGTGGGGTCTTGCGACAAAACCGTGGATGCAACCGGACACAAAACACATAAACAAACAAACACACAAACAAACAAACGAAAGGTTGCACCCAAAAGAAAGGAAATACCGCTTCCCTCAAACAAGCGGTGAAAGAAGCACCGGTTTGGGACTCGAGGCAAGTGACAACGTTCCCGAGCTAGCAATACAAACCAAAATGGACTAAACCCTAATAGTATGACGACAAAGCAACAAAAACGTTGGTAACTTACCTGGGTTCCTCCTAACCTTCTAAGAACGTACTACGGGACGATCGGCGGGATGGAAAAAGGATGAACCACGGTGTTAGTCGACACTGTAGGTAAGTGAGACCCCGCCCCCTTTAGCAAAGAGCCAAGAGGGTCGTCCCATGCCCAAAACCGCCTAACTAGTCCAAGTAAAAAGGTGGAAATAATTGCAAAATGAGGGAAGACCGACCATTACCGCTATCATCCTTCCTAGGGACTCGGTCCTTTGGTAGGCTCTTCACGGTAATAGTCGGTAAAAGGCTTATTGTGTGAGGTGTGAGGTTTCTATTTTTGTGAGACGATTTTCTTTTGGCATTTTCTTTTTCTTTTGCATTTTTGCTTTGTTTTGCCATGCCATTTCTTTTTCTTCTTTTCTATTTTCTTTTTGGCTTTTGTGCCTTTTCTTTTTCTTCAACCTTTTCTTTCTTTCATTTTCTTTCATTTTCTTTTCTTTGTCCTTTTTGGCTTGATTTGGCTTTTTGGCATTTCTTTGTGTGACAAGAAAGAGAGAACTTAACAAATTGCAATTTATTGTGTGGATATGTGTAGGAGGTAAGTAAATGGGAGAGTCGGGGAGCGTCCTTCCCTTCAAACCCACAAAAAGTGGAAAACTTGGACTAATCAAACAATCCTAGACATGGTCACCTAAGGGACGGGACTCGGCAACCAAGGCCTTTTCACACCGTGGGTGGTCATAATGGTCAAATGCAAATCCCGTAGTAAATCCCTAGTAAGCTAGGTGGACTCAAGGTAAAGGACCAACGAATTCATTGATTTAGGGTCATTCTACTAGACTAAAGTCCAAGACTCGATTTATACTACTAGGAAGGGAAAGTAGACACTCGCACATTAGCCTCTAAACCGGGTTTTTGAAAACCTTTTTAAACACACAAGACACAAAACGAAGACACGACAAAAACGAAAGAAAAGGAGATAAAAGGCCACAAAACAAACAAACAAACAAAACAAACAAACAAACAACACAAACACCACCCCGAGCTTCCAAACAAGCCACCAAATCAACCAAACTTTACAAAGCTCCTCCCGAGCACACAACATCACTATTTCCTCCAAACTCCACAAGAGATAAAGAAGAAAGAGGGATAAAGATGTTACCGGAAGTCTTGAAAGCTCTCCAAAGCTATTGGTGATTCAAGTAACCTATAAGGAAAAAGGGAGGCAAAACACGCACAACAAAACACATATACGATACAACGACATAAAAGGAAAACACACAAAAAGGAAAATCTTTTTGATTTTTATGAAAAAATTTCAAATTTTTAGGATTTTTAAAGATTTTTAGAAAAACTACAAAAATAAAACTAACTACGATAGAATATCGCTCCCCTACACTTAAGCCGAGCAATGTCCTCATGCTCGACAGTAGTGCATGGGAGCACAAAAGAAAAGAAAAGAAACTACGAAAATAAAGCTAAAAATCAAAAATAAAAGTGGAGAAAATGGTAGAATGTGTCCGGCCGGGGTGTAGTCAAGTCACCATGGGCTGAGACGAGAAAAGATATGGATGGGGGAAGAAATAAAAAGAAAGAAATAAAAAGAAATGGGAGGGGAGGACTAGGTGTAATCAAGTCACCTAGCCCGGATTCCGCCCAAATCCGACTAAGTCCTACAAAAAGGGTGAAAAACTTGTAAAATTGGATTTTGAAATGACTCTCGATGTAGTCACATCATCGAGAGTCGGGAGCAACCATATACCAAGGCCTCGAAGGCCACCATGACAAAGGGGAAGGGGATAAACAAGGGGAAAACAAGCAATAAAAAACGGAAAAGAAAGGATAGTTGCCATACCGACCGGTTAGCAACTCACTCGCTTCATCGTCTCAATGATCAATATAGGCACTTTCTTGTTGTCGTCATTGTCATCCTTCTTCAAGCTTGAGAAAACCGCATGGCTAAGGTAGTGGGTTTATAATGGTGTGAGGGGGTGGAAATTGGTGTGTATACCGGTCTAAAGTAGATAGAAGATGAAGTGAGGATATGAAGATGAAGTATGTGGGTGGTATGATATGAGCAAGGAAGGTAGGGAGCTTGGGTGGGGGTATATAATGGTTGGGTGGGCTTGAATGTCGAAGAAGAGACACCAAAAAGGAGTAGGGGACCATCCCGGTCGGGATGGATGATCCCGGTCGGGATGACACACCCGTCCCAATCGGGAAGCTCCCATCCCGGTCGGGATGGCACTCCAGTGGACTCGATTTTTGGCACCCTCATCCCGATCGGGACGACCCCATCCCGGTCGGGACGACACACCCTTCCCGGTCGGGAAGGGTCTTCATGACTCCCAGGACCCCAAAAACCGACTTCCTTACTCACGACCCAAGCTCTATCACCAACCACTCCTTTCTAGGAGTCACTTTCACTTCACCTATCACAATAAACTCAAACAAAACATCAAATTCTGTCCCTCACAACGCTCATCAACAATCCAATATTACAAGAATATCACAAAACTAACAAAATCCAAGAAACAAAACACACAAATACAAGCACAAGTACTCTAAAGAAGAGGAAGGGGGAATATACAACATGACGGTTCTTTAGGAACTCCGTCAAACCTAGGATGGTGGACTCTTCTTCAACCATAGCCCTCAAGGGCATGGAGGAGCAAGTCGAACGCACTACCGACATCATAATGAAGGCCCAAGAAGCGCTCGAGCCTAGCTAACCTCCACGGGCTCCAAGGAGGAGGCAAGAAGTAGTCCTCAAAAGACCCAACGTCATCTTTCGTTTTGTCTCCGGGGTCTATCCATCCTACGAGCTTCACCGACCTCTTCCTCCCTAGGCATCGCCTCCAATCACTAGCAAGCTTCATTTCCAAGAAACGAGGCACAAAAAACGGCTTTGGCCCCATTTCCTTGTTGCACACCCCCACACTTTCCTCAAGTTGTATTTCCCCATCTTCATCGCTTGTCCCTACCTCATCTTGGAGGAGAGGATTGAAACTTCTACCGGCGGTTTCAACCTCTTCCAAACCATTGCTCGGTTTACATACAAGGGACTCTTGATGCTTATCCACATTATCGGACATGGGCAACTTGGGCTTGTCAATTTCACCCAAAAACTTCACAAATTCCACCAAATCCTCCAACTCACCATCCTCCTCCAATTCCTCACCAATGTTGCCTTCACCAAGGGTCATCTCCTCATTCATCTCTTTTTGGGTAGACGATTGAGGTTCTTCAAAGCAAATCTCTCTATCAAAGGGAACTACGTTGGCGGCTTCGTGATTAGGTTGCTCCTCTTTCTCAAGTCGGCACCCTTCATCTAATTGCGATGTTCGGGATAAAAACATTACGGTTTGAACCGATAATGCATTTAATCGAGCATCCCTCGCCTCGTTTGCCCTTTGAATTTGGACCCATAATTCATTTTGTTGTTTTTGAATTTGAACGGCCATTTCTTGGTTGCTCTTTTGCAATTGAAGAAGCGATTGAAACACCTCCATGTCGGGCAATTGGTGATCATTGGGATCTTGTAAAGCTCCTTGAAAATCTTGATGATGCCCAAAGGGTGGGGCATCATATTGTTGGTAGCAAGGTTGAGGTGATTGATAGTATTGTGGGTCATGGGGTTCATATTGTGGTTGGGGTGGAGGGTAATATGGTGGGTTTTGGGGGTATTGGCTTCCATAAGGTGAATCTTGATTGAACATGGTGGGTTCACATTGATAACTCGAGTAATAGTCACCATGATCGTAGGATTGGTAATCGTTCACTTGTTGGTAGCCGTTTTCATAACCTTGAAGTCCATACCCACTAGAGTCTTGATCCCCCCAAGAAGCTTGATAGTAATTAGGAGTCATCATGTCATAGCTTTGGTTCATAGAAGAAGAGGAGTAGCTTAAATCGGCTTCCATGTGTGGGGAGTTTAGATCAAACCCCATGCTCGCTCGAAAATCGTAGCTCATACCCGGTTGAGGACTTCTCAATCTAGCAACCGTCCGTTAAAGCGGCTCTGAGTTGCAAGAAGAAGATGGTCACCACCTCTAAGCACAAACTGTAGACTAAGAGCAAACGTGAGAAGCCTAGTGCTTTTTGGGCACTAGACAAGAGAGAAATAAACTTCACACACACAAGAAGCAAGGTAACAAAAAAGAAAAAAGAAAAACACAAACACAAAGACAAAGTCAAGTAACTAGGAAAACAAAGTCTAAACTAGCACCGTCCCCGGCAACGGCGCCAAATTGATGGTGGGATTTGTCGTAGATCCCACCGCCAAATAATAACCGGCTAAGACCTAACGGTAGTTAGGGTAAGTCGGGATCGTATCCACGGAGACGGTGTTGCAAGGTTTAGACTAGGTCGGCCTAAAACGAGACTACGCTACCAAACAAACACAAAGGAAGCGATAATTGGTAAACTATGGTAATGGAAGAGGTAAAACTAGGCTAACAATGAACTAGACTAACATAATGCTAAGACGGAATAACTAAAGATCAAACTAACTAGCAAACTAAAGAAATGATGACTAACTAATAAGATGAAATAAAATATGGAAAGAAATGGGTTAGGTCGGGTTCATAAGTGTAGTTGGGTGACTTGGGTAATCAAGGGTGTAAGTGTCTCCTAGTTGCTAGAGTCGGTCCGGGCTCTCGCTACTTAGACCGATGTCAAGGTGGGTTCGCGTTTGATGGCGTCTAAACCCTAGTCCACATTGTATGTATAATGACTATTCTCAACATGACCACATACAAGACAAACAATGAGTAGAGGAAGACTAGCATGAGAAGCATGGCCACTACAACTCAAACAAGCATTTCAACAAACACATGGTGTGCCAAGTATGTGACTAACAACAAAGATTCACCCTTTACCCCTAATCAAACCCTAATCACCCATATTCTACCCTTAATCCCCCTACTAACCCACAAGGAATCTACTCACTCATAATCAATGATAAACTAACAACAATAAGAGAAAACAACATCACAAACCAAACATCCATTATCAAGTACAAGAACAATAACAACAACCACTAAGTAAATATTCAAACTTGAAATAAATAACAATAAACAAGAGAAAGGAAGATTATACCAACAACCAAACGATGAAAAGGAGAACACTTGCATAGAAGATAACCCAAATTCATCCACCAAGGTTGTCAATCTTGGATGGATTCTTCAAGAGATCCAATAATACAAGAGTAACTAAGATTAACTACTAATTACCGACTAATCTACACTAATCTAATATAATCTAACCTAAAGTAGTCTAGGGTTTAGTGGGAAGTGAAGAACATAAGCTAGGAATACAAGAGGAGGGGTATTTATAGGGTTACAATGCAAAGGGAGATGAAACAAGCAATCACGGGCTGTAACTGGGCCATCCCGTCCGGGATGAGTTGGTCCCGGTCGGGATGAGGTGGTCTCGATCGGGATGGACCCCTTCTCGGTCGGGAAGGCCTCAAAACAGCAGCTCCTCTTTTGTGCACTTCATCCCGGACGGGTTAAGGTCATACCCGTCGGGGATGAGTCTTGTAGGCCTCCAATATGATCCTTTTGGTCCCTCCTTGCCTGACATGGACTTCTCATCGATTCTCGGGACTCGAGATCGGGTCTCGGAGGCTTGGGATTGGGTCCCAAGGTCTCGGGGTCGAATCCAAGGCATCGAGTGATCGTTCCTTCACTTCGTTGGCTCCGAAAAGTGTGTGTATTGAGTCGGAATCGCTCCAACTCTTCACGAATGGTCTCGGAAACCTGAAACGAACTAGAGGAAGCATAAGTAGCCCATAAATCGCTCCCAAGGAGCGATTCCACAAGGAAAATGGGACCAAAACACTACGAAATAGGCACTACAAACTGCACTTATCAGTCACACATATTGAGGTGTACAATCACGTGATATAAGTTGCACAGTCACACATGTTGATGTGTACAATCACATGCTATAAGTTGCATAGTCACATAATATAGGTTGCATAATCAGGCATCCTAGAATTTACAATCACACTGTATAGTCACACTCTGCATGCTACAAAGTCACGCAGCTTAGTCTGTACAATCACATGCTATAAGTTTCATAGTCAGGCATTAAATAGTACAAATGACCCCCATTCACATTAACTGAAAGGGTGTAAAGTTTGTGTAATAGTCAGAAATCACTTTGCAGAGTCACTCTTGTTGAGGTGCACAATCACGTGATATAAGTTGTACAGCCACGCACATGATATAGTCAGACATCCTAGAATTTGCAATCACACTGTCATGTATAGTCACACTCTGCACGCTGCAAAGTCACACAGCTTAGTCTGTACAATCACACACTTTGCGATGTGCAGCCACACACATGATATAGTCCATTCTCGCATCCTGTCACTGATGACAACTAATATTCGCCATCCGTTAGGACTCACTTACCCGTATACTGGATCGACCTGACTCAGGTACCCCTGCGGATGAAGACACAGACAGTGTGTACGAAGCGTGGGACAGATTCATACAAGACTGCACCGGGACATTCGACTTGAACGCCGAACTGTTGTTTTTCCCGGTGCATACTATGGGGCACTACGCGTGCGTGTGCGTCAACTGTAGAGAAAGAACAGTTGATATCCTCGATCACCAGACACACGCCCCAGGGTCACATATATTCCGGGTGTCCAACAAGATAGTAAGTTGCACGCATATGCTTTATTTCACCACGTCAAAAATATTCTATTGCTTAAGTGCTGATGTTTACTATTACCTAATACTGCAACAGATGCAAGCATTGTCCGTCCACATGGACAAGAAGGGGCTGATTAAGAGCAGTCACCTGGCGAATTTTGAGCATCGCCAAGTAAAATTGGAATGGCAGAGCGCCCGGAAGAACGATCCGGAGTCCGGCATTTTCTGCTTGATGCACATGTCTGTACGACGGTGCGCCGTTCACCCACACTGATATTGGGTCAAAGGTCGGGAGGCATTACTTGTCATTCGAGGTGGCAGCAACTCTCGTACTTGCTGACATGAATGAAGCTCGTGGGGACGTATTGCCGAAAATTCGCGCTTTCATAGCAGACGGGCCAAGCATATGGAAAGCACTCGATGACAAACGTAAGATAGGGAGAATCGTGGAACGAAAGACCTCAGCGAACCATAAGGCATGAATGTGAATATAAAAACACTTTTTTGTGAATATAGAAAAAATCATATGTTGGAGTATCTTCTGAGTATCATGGTCGCGTGTGCGATGTGATACAATCACGCAACTTCTGACTCACAGTCACAGTCAAACTCCTGCAGAGTCATGACAGACAACCACAAATTCACTAATTAATTATACTAACTAACCCTGCATATATGTCCATCCATTTACTTTCGGTTTATTTCACCTTTTCACCTTTAAAAAAAACCGATGGGTTCCGTATTTACAGAAGACACCAAAAAAACAATACACACACCGTAAAATCATATTATTTCCCCAATCAGAAAACGATGGTTCGAAAACGATGTCGACAAAATATAAATTGTACAGAACAAATGAACTGGGACTGGGAAGTGATGTTTGTGAGTCTCAATACACATTGAGAACACAAACAATCACCTCACTCTCCTAACCCTAATTACTTTAGAAAGATAGGACCCCCACCTAACTCAATTAATATTTACTGCCCCCTTTACTGCTTCTCTCCTTCAAATACCAACGCCATTTTTACCCCAACTACTTCCAACTTCACCTCTTTAACCCTAAAAAAAATGGCAAGCAAAATAGAAGAAATCAGAAAATTGATCGAGGAGTACGATGATTTGTTGAATACCACTAGATCCAATGAATTATCAGCCATGCAGCTAGTCGCCCCTGCCATAGACGCGAGGACCTATATGGCATCCATTGGCAATACAGAAAAGGAGACCGAACTGGACGACTACATCGAATTCTTGATGAAAAAGTGTATTGGATGTTTCCGCACTATGAAAGCATTGCAGCGTGATTTGGCCAACTTGAAGAAGATGCTTCAAAAAAAACGGGGGTTAATTATGCATGTAGCGTAAATGTAGCGTGTTTTAATGGTATGTAATGGATGTTTTAATGTGTTTTAGGATTTAAAATGTAGCATGTTTCCCGCATTATGTCATGGAATATTTTTATGTTTCAAGTAATGTGTTCATAGAATGTTTTTACATTTCAAGAATATTGTTATGTTTCAGGATGTGACTTTTCTGATGTACAAATATTTCCATCGTTGTTTCTCTATTTCTCTATTTTTATGGACACACGGTATACAGTCACACTCGACAAGTTTTATAGTCACACTCAACATGGTGCATAATCACAGTCATCATGTCATAAAACCAATTTAGGTTTCTACACTTCATTTTGTAGAATCACAGTCAGTGTGTTGTAGAATCTGTAGACACCCACATTTTGACCGCCAGGTGTCAATAGTAGTTCCCGCCAAACACCCGATGATGATCGGACGCAAACATGCTTTGATGGACTCGGATATGGGCTCGAAATCATGGACATTTGGCTTGGGCTTATTACGGAGTACAAATATTACAAAACCAACCTCAAATCCAGGCCCATGGGTTGTTTCGAGTCAAATGAGACTAATTCGGGTCGATTCCGACACCAGGGGTAAAACAGTCTTTTAGCGACCGAGTCAAAACCGGTCAAAAATATTCTCGAGACACACGAGTCAACCGTGACACCTCACGTGGCTGATTCGGTCTCAAACACCATAAAAAATCAGCTTCAAAAAATATTAAACAAATCCGTTTAAGGATAGAATTCGATCTCAAGTAGGAATTCTATCCGAAAACCGAATCAATTACCGACCGAGCATCAAAATACTCGGCCAACTCCCCCCAACCAGCCGAGATTCCTTGCTTCCTCCCCAAGCAACGAACTTCTCGTTCCTTTCGAACTCTCGTGTTTCCTATCCAAATCGGTATTTCTTGTTGTCTAAGCAAGATACCTCTCCTAAACCTCTGCGCCTATAAATAGGACCCTCTGTTCAACACAATTGATTCAGAAACTATCTATCAATAGGCGATCAATTATTCCCATACCTGAAATATACATCTAACATCCATAATCATTCATCAAAGAGACAGACATTGACATAGAAATTTTCACAGACCATTCTCACATTCCACCTCGTTATACTAAGCAATTCCCGACGAATCCAACCCGATGGAAACCGGCCAAAACCCGTCACGCTACGCGACCAAAACCGACCCCCTCTCGCACCACCTTACACGTCCAAAATAACACCTTAACTCATCCCGCATCATCTCGACGCTCCCAAGTTTAAGCCACTTTCCGACGAGCCTTATCCCGAGAAGACAAAGCATGTAGGTTGAGGGTGTAAATCAAACCCGACTCTTCTCTTTTCTCTCTCTCTTTCTCGTTTTTTCTTCTTCTTTTTGTGTCGAGTCGTCGGTCCTCGTTTAATATGGGTCATTTTCGCATCTTTTTCATTATTTCTAATAATCGATACTACAAAAACTATTTTTTTCTTATAACGTTCTTAAAATACGATATCGATTATCTAATCGAATATCGTATCTAACAAGAACAAAATTAATCAATTCTCGTTGATGCTAATAAAATCGTTACATCTTTTTTAAACAAAATTCGATGATTTTATACGCGGAGAGAATTGACATTTTTTTCGTTCAAAATTCTTTTTTTTACTTTTCGTTCAAAACAAACGTTTTTCAAAACCTTTTCTAAAATCATTCCGACTATTCGATATCGATTTCATAATCGAATATCAAATACGACGAATATCGAAAATATGAATCGGGTATAAATTAATCCATATTTGTACGCGATTTATAAAAATTGACGGTTTTCGACAAATAATAAAAAGCGGACAGACCGCCACACGAGTCGCGCGCCTGTCAGGCGACTCGTGCGGTGGCTTGTTTAGCCAGGTCTTTTTTTTTTCGTTTCCTCGCTTTTCTATTTTTTTATTCTTTTCGAATCTTACATAAAAAACGACTATCGTGACATATTTCGATAAATATTTTTTTTTTCGACCTCGGTCAACACGTGCTAATCCATCACGTGACATAAATCTTTTCCAAAATCATGCATATTATTTATTTACGTCTTTATTCGATTTTTTCAATCGTTACTAACTCGTTTTCTCGTGTTTGTAGCAATTTATTTTTATCGTTTGTTTTATTAGACTAAAACGAACTTCACATGCTAAAATAACTTTGACGTTATTAGTTTAGTATGCATTAAATGACTTAGCAACCCATTTATTTTTCTCTCACATGTCTAGGGAAAATAATCTTTGCATATCATTCAACCGTCGAACTAACGCGTGTACACCAAAAACGAACGATATCTTAGTAAAGGCCACTATGTGCGGGCGGGGTTGGGTGTTCTTAGGGAACTTCCCAACACGTACCCTCACCCCTTACTCAGAACCATGGTTTCCGGATGTCCGAATCCATTGGGAACGAGAGTCATTCAATACACGGTATCCGATAATGTCGGTATCGGTATCAAATGCTAAGGGACGAGCCCAATAAACTCTGACATCGGAAATGGGCCGTATTTTGTATACGGCCCACTACGACATAGAGTGGGCTCGAATGGTTCCGAATAACCACAAAATTCGGTGGCGACTCCTACTTCGATTTAAATTTCAATTCGACCCATCTCATATGGAGATTCATTCGCCTCCCCAAACCCGCGCGTGGCCGCGTCGGGGTGGACTGATAAGTGTGGTTTGTAGTGCCTATTTTGTAGTGTTTTGGTCCCATTTTCCTTGTAGAATCGCTCCTTGGGAGCGGTTTAGGGGCTTTTTATGCTTCCTTTAGTTCGTTTCAGGTTCCCGAGACCGATTTGGAAGAGTTGGAGCGATTCCGACTCTATACATACACAATTTGGAGCCAACGGAGTAAAGGAACGATGACTCGATGCTTTGGAATCGACCCCGAGACCTTGGGACCCAATCCCGAGCCTCCGAGACCCGATCCCGAGTCCCGAGAATCGATGAGAAGTCCATGTGAGGCAAGAAGGAACCAAAAGGATCATATTGGAGGCCTACTAGTCTCATCCCCGACGGGTATGCACCTCATCCCGTCGGGGATGAAGTGCGCTTTTAAAGGAGCCACTGCTGGGCCGTCCCGGTCGGGACCACCGGCCGTCCCCGTCGGGATGACCCCGTCCCGGTCGGGACCGGCGAGCTGTAGCCGGACTTCTTTTCTTTCCTCTCCTTTCCACTTGTAACCCTATATATACTCTTCCCTTGTTTTGTAAAGCTTATGGACTTGATTAGACATTAAACCCTAGAATATTTTTAGGTTGGATTAGTTTAGATTAGTGTAGATTAGTCGGTAATTAGTAGTTAATCTTAGTTTAGTACTTGTATTAAGGGAATTCTTCAAGATCCATCCAAGCTTGACAACCTTGGTGGTTTGTTTTGGGTTTTCTTCATTAATGCAAGTTTCAATCTTTCCCTTGGTAGTATGGTATAATCTTCTCTTCCTTTTTACTCTTTATCTTGTTTATTCATCCAAGTTTTAATCTTTGTTCATCTTATTGTTCTTAGTTCATCTTTTTCACTAGTTTCATTATGGATGTTTTGATTCTTGTGTTGTTTCTTCTTGTTCTTGTTAGTTGTAGTTTGATTATGTTAGAGTAGTGTTCTTGCTAGGGTTAGTAGGGTGATTAGGGTGTTAATTGGGTGATTAAGGGTTTGTTGGAGATGTTGGTGGAAGATTTGGGTTTCCTCTTAGATTGATGCATATCACATGTTTGTTGGAATGCTTGAATGACTAAGTAGGTTAGAATGCTTGTTTTTCTTGCCTTCCTTTGTCATGTGTGTCGCCGGATGGGTTCCATGAGGAACCTCTAGGTGAGTCTAAGTTAGATTACCTAGATTACCCTACTACCTCCTTCACTCTAACTCCTCCTTGACCGTTCCGTTACCCCTTTGACCCCGACCTAATCCTAGCCCGTTTTCCTTAGTTGTTCTTCTAAGTCATAGTCTAGCCTCTCTCCCTCTTATCATTCTCTAGCTTCGCTCGTTGAATTAATCTAGTATTTGGGCCGACCTAGTCTAGGCTATACATTACCGTCCCCGTGGATTCGACCCGACTTGCCCTATCTACCGTAGGAATAGCCGGTTAATTATTTGGTGGCGGGATCCGCGACAAATCTCTCCCATCAATTTGGCGCCGTTTCCGGGGACGGTGCTAGTTTAGACTTTGTTTTCCTAGTTACTTGACTTTGTCTTTGTGTTTGTGTTTTTCTTTTTTCTTTTTGTTACCTTGCTTCTTGTGTGTGTGTGGTTTATTTCTCTCTTGTCTAGTGCCCAAAAAGCACTAGACTTCTCACGTTTGTTCCTAGTCTACAGTTTGTGCTTAGAGTTGGTGACTATCTTCTTCTTGCGACTTAGAGCCGCTTAAACAGACGGTTGCTAGGGTAGGAGGTTTCCAACCGGGTATGGACTACGATTTTCGAGCAAGCATGGGGTTTGATCTAAACTCCACATGCTCGGGAGCCGATATAAGCTACTCCTCTCCTTCCATGAACCAAAGCTATGACATGATGACCCCTAATTACTATCAAGCTTCTTGGGGGGATCAAGACTCTAGTGAGTATGAACTTCAAGGTTATGAAAATGGCTACCAACAAGTGAACGATTACCAATCCTACGATCATGGTGACTATTACTCGAGTTATCAATGTGAACCCACCATGTTCAATCAAGATTCACCTTATGGAAGCCAATACCCCCAAAACCCACCATATTACCCTCCACCCCAACCACAATATGAACCCCATGACCCACAATACTACCAATCACCTCAACCTCACTACCAACAATATGATGCCCCACCTATTGGGCATCATCAAGACACCATGTTTAATCAAGATTATCAAGATTATCATCAAGATTATCAAGATTATCAAGGAGCTTTACAAGACCCCAATGATCACCAATTACCCGACACAGAGGTGGTTCATTCTATGCTTCAAATGCAAAAGAGCATCCAAGAAATGGCCATTCAATTGCAAAAAGAACAAGAGGAATTAATGGCCCAAATTCGAAGGGGAAACGAGGCGAGAGAGGCTCGATTAAATGCATTATCGGTTCAAACCGTAATGTATTTATCCCGAACATCGCAATTAGATGAAGGGTGCCCACTTGAGAGAGAGGAGCAACCTAATCACGAAGCCGCTAACGTTGTTCCCTTTGATAGAGAGATTTGCTTTGAAGAACTTCAATCGTCTACCCAAAAAGTGACGAATGAGGAGATGACCCTCGGTGAAGACAACATTGGTAAGGAATTGGAGGAGGATAGTGAGTTGGATGGTTTGGTAGAGTTTGTGAAGTTGTTGGGTGAGATCGATAGCCTCGAGTTGCCCTTGTCCGAGAACGTGGATAAGCATCAAGAGCCCCTTGCTAGTGAACCAAGCAATGACTTGGAAGATATTGAAACCGCCGGTAGAAGTTTCGATTCTCTCCTCCAAGATGATGTGGGGCCGAGTGATGAGGATGGGGAACCACAACTTGAGGAAAGTGTGGGGGTGTGCATTGAGGAGATGAGGCCAAAACCGCTTTTTGTGCCTTATTTCTTGGAGATGAAGCTTGCTTGTGATTGGAGGCGATGCCTAGGGAGGAAGAGGTCGGTGAAGCTCATAGGATGGATAGACCCCGGAGAAAACATGAATGATGACGTTGAGTCTTGGGATTCCTACTTCTTGCCTCCTCCTTGAGGCCGTGGAGGTTGGCTAGGCTCGAGCGCTTCTTGGGCCATCATTATGATGTCGGTAGCGCGTTCGACTTGCTCCTCCATGCCCTTGAGGGCTACGGTTGAAGAAGAGTCCACCATCCTAGGTTTAACGGAGTTCCTAAAGAACCGTCATGTTGTATATTCCCCCTTCCTCTTCTTTAGAGTACTTGTGCTTGTATTTGTGTGTTTTGTTCCTTGGATTTGTTTGTTTTTGTGGAATTCTTGTAATTGTTTTGGTATTTTGATGAGCGATGTGAGGGAGTGAATTTGATGTGTACTTTGAGTTTATTGTGATAGGTGAAGTGAAGGTGACTCCTAGAAAGGAGTGGTTAGTGATAGAGCTTGGATCGTGAGTAAGGGAGTCGGTTTTTGGGGTCATGGGAGTCATGAAGACCCTTCCCGACCGGGAAGGGTGTGTCATCCCGACCGGGATGGGGCCGTCCCGATCGGGATGAGGGTGCCAAAAATCGAGTCCACTGGAGTGTCATCCCGATCGGGAAGGAGGCTTCCCGACCGAGACGGGTATGTCATCCCGACCGGGACCACCCATCCCGACCGGGATGATCCCCTACTCTTTTTTTGGTGCCTCTTCTTCGACATTTAAGCCCACCCAACCATTGTATACCCCCACCCAACCTCCCTACCTTCCTTGCCCATATCATACCACCCACATACTTCATTTTCATAACCTCACTTCATCTTCTATCTACTTTAGACCGATATTCGCATCAAATCCCACCCTCTCGCACCATTACTACCTCTACCATGCGGTTCTATCAAGCTTGAAGCGGAATAGCAATGACGACAACAAGCAAGTGCCTATATTGATCATCGAGACGATGGAGAGAGTGAGTTGCTAGCCGGTCGGTATGGCAACTATCCTTTCTTTTCCGTTTTTTATTGCTTGTTTTCCCCTTGTTTCTCCCCTTCCCCTTTGTCATGGTGGCCTTCGAGGCCTTGGTTGTGGTTGCTCCCGATTCTCGATGATGTGACTACATCGAGAGTCATTTTTTCAAGATCCAAATTTTACAAGTTTTTCACTCTTTCTTTTTGAGGATTTAATCGGATTTAGGCGGAATCCGGGCTAGGTGACTTGATTACACCTAGTCCTCCCCTCCCATTTCCTTTTATTTCCTTCTTTTTATATTTCTTCCCCCTTCCATATCTTTTCTTGTCTCGGCCCATGGTGACTTGACTACACCCCGGCCGGACACTTTCTACCCTTTTCTTCACTTTATTTTTGATTTTTAGCTTTATTTTTGTAGTTTCTTTTCTTTTTCTTTTGTCTCTCCGCACACTACGATCGAGCATGAGGACATGGCTCGGTTTAAGTGTGGGGGGAGTGTTATTCTAGCATAGTTAGCTTTATTTTTGTAGTTTTTCGAAAAAGCTTTAAAATCCATAAAAATTTGAAAAATTTTCACAAAAATCAAAAAGATTTTTCTTTTATGTGTTTTCCTCTTGTGTCATTGTGTCGTATATTTGTTTTGTGTGCGTGTTTTGCCTCCCATTTCCTTATAGGTTGTTTTAATCGCCGTTAACTTTGGAAGGCTTTCAAGACTCCCGGTAACATCTTATCTCTTTTTCTTCTTTACCTCTTGCGGAGTTTGGAGGAGATTGTGATGTTGTGTGCTCGGGTGGAGCTTTGTAAAGTGTGGATGATTTGGGGGCTTGTTTGGATGATCGGGGTGGTGTTTATGTTGTGTATGTGTTCGTTTTGTGTTGTTTTTGTTTTGTCGCTTTTGTTTCTTTTTCTTTCGTTTTCGTTGAGTCTTTGTTTTGTGTTTTGTTGAGTGTCTTGTGTGTAAATGGTTTTCGAAAACCCGGTTTAGAGGCTAGTGTGCGAGTGCTTACTTTCCCTTCCTAGCTGTATAAATCGAGTCTTGGACTTTAGTCTAGTAGAATGACCCTAAATCAATGATTTCGTTGGTCCTTTACCTTGAGTCCACCTAGCTTACTAAGGATTTACTGCGGGATTTGCACTTTTGACCATTATGACCACCCACGGTGTGAAAAGGCCTTGGTTACCGAGTCCCGTCCCCTAAGTGACCGTGTTTGGGATCGTTTAATTAGTCCAAGTTCTCCACTTTTTGTGGGTTTGAAGGGAAGGACGCTCCCCAACTCTCCCATTTACCTACCTCCTACACATATCCACACAATAAAATTGCAATATGTTGAGTTCTCTCTTTCTTGTTACCCAATAAGGAATGCCAAAAAGCCAAATCAAGCCAAAAGGGCAAAGAAAAGAAAATGAAAGAAAATGAAAGAAAGAAAAGAATGAAGAAAAAGAAAAGGCACAAAAGCCAAAAAGAAAATAGAAAAGAAGAAAAAGGAATGGCATGGCAACAAACAAAGTAAAAATGCAAAAGAAAAGAGAAAATGCCGAAAGAAAACCCGATTCACAAAAATAACCCCTACCTCTCAAAATAAGCCTTTTTCCGACTTTTGCCGTGAAGAGCCTACCGAAGGACCGAGTCCCTAGGAAGGATGATAGCGGCATTAGTCGGTCTTCCCTCATTTTGCATATTTCCATCTTTTTACTTGGACTAGTTAGGCGGTTTTGGACACGGGACGACCCTCTTGGCTCACGCTAAAGGGGGCGGGGTCTCACTTACCTACAGTGTCGACTAACACCGTGGATCATCACTTCCCACTCCGCCGATCGTCCTGTGGTACGTTCTTAGAAGGTTAGGAGGAACCGAGGTAAGTTACCAACGTTTTTGTTGCTTTGTTGTCATACTATTAGGGTTTAGTCCATTTTGGTTTGTATTGCTAGCTTGGGAACGTTGTCACTTGCCTTGAGTCCTAAACCGGTGCTTCTTTCACCGCTTGTTCGAGGGAAGCGGTATTTGTTTTCTTTTGGGTGCAACCTTTTGTGTGTTTGTTGTTTATATGTTTTGTGTCCGGTTGCATCCACAGTTTTGTCGCAAGACCCGACTTGCCTTGCGGAGTGCACTTTTCCTCTAAGTGCACTCGCGTGAGTTGAAAGGGCGTAGGGTGCGCTAATACCCATTCGGCTAGTATAGTAGTTAGTATGTGCTTACTCGAGGGCGAGTAAGGGTTAAGTGTGGGGGAGTTGATAAGTGTGGTTTGTAGTGCCTATTTTGTAGTGTTTTGGTCCCATTTTCCTTGTAGAATCGCTCCTTGGGAGCGGTTTAGGGGCTTCTTATGCTTCCTTTAGTTCGTTTCAGGTTCCCGAGACCGATTTGGAAGAGTTGGAGCGATTCCGACTCTATACATACACAATTTGGAGCCAACGGAGTAAAGGAACGATGACTCGATGCTTTGGAATCGACCCCGAGACCTTGGGACCCAATCCCGAGCCTCCGAGACCCGATCCCGAGTCCTGAGAATCGATGAGAAGTCCATGTGAGGCAAGAAGGAACCAAAAGGATCATATTGGAGGCCTACAAGACTCATCCCCGACGGGTATGCACCTCATCCCGTCGGGGATGAAGTGCGCTTTTAGAGGAGCCACTGCAGGGCCGTCCCGGTCGGGACCAACCCGTCCCGGTCGGGACCACCGGCCGTCCCGATCGGGATGACCCCGTCCCGGTCGGGACCGGCGAGCTGTAGCCGGACTTCTTTTCTTTCCTCTCCTTTCCACTTGTAACCCTATATATACTCTTCCCTTGTTTTGTAAAGCTTATGGACTTGATTAGACATTAAACCCTAGACTATTTTTAGGTTAGATTAGTTTAGATTAGTGTAGATTAGTCGGTAATTAGTAGTTAATCTTAGTTTAGTACTTGTATTAAGGGAATTCTTCAAGATCCATCCAAACTTGACAACCTTGGTGGTTTGTTTTGGGTTTTCTTCATTAATGCAAGTTTCAATCTTTCCCTTGGTAGTATGGTATAATCTTCTCTTCCTTTTTACTCTTTATCTTGTTTATTCATCCAAGTTTTAATCTTTGTTCATCTTATTGTTCTTAGTTCATCTTTTTCACTAGTTTCATTATGGATGTTTTGATTCTTGTGTTGTTTCTTCTTGTTCTTGTTAGTTGTAGTTTGATTATGTTAGAGTAGTGTTCTTGCTAGGGTTAGTAGGGTGATTAGGGTGTTAATTGGGTGATTAAGGGTTTGTTGGAGATGTTGGTGGAAGATTTGGGTTTCCTCTTAGGTTGATGCATATCACATGTTTGTTGGAATGCTTGAATGACTAAGTAGGTTAGAATGCTTGTTTTTCTTGCCTTCCTTTGTCATGTGTGTCGCCGGATGGGTTCCATGAGGAACCTCTAGGTGAGTCTAAGTTAGATTATCTAGATTACCCTACTACCTCCTTCACTCTAACTCCTCCTTGACCGTTCTGTTACCCCTTTGACCCCGACCTAATCCTAGCCCGTTTTCCTTAGTAGTTCTTCTTAGTCATAGTCTAGCCTCTCTCCCTCTTATCATTCTCTAGCTTAGGTCGTTGACTTAGTCTCGTATTTGGGCCGACCTAGTCAAGGCTATACATTACCGTCCCCGTGGATTCGATCCGACTTGCCCTATCTACCGTAGGAATAGCCGGTTAATTATTTGGTGGCGGGATCCGCGACAAATCCCTCCCATCATGGACCTATGTCATGTCCACAATTTGGCGACTCCGCTGGGGATTAACTGATGTGTCACTTACCATCGGCATCCTCAGGGTGAGACTCGAAAAGAAATCGTTCGATTAGTAATGTACACGTTTTAGTTCAATGGTTCATGCATAACCCAATTCTTTCCCGGGCCGGTTACTTGTGACCGACGTCCCACTATACCACGGTGCATTCCTAAATGGGTGCACTAAATACTTCGATGGCAGAACTCGCATGGGTTTTACGGCAGGTTCTAAAACCAACTCGGCTTAGGAAGACCGTCCTGATTTGCGAGAAAGCTATCGTCGTTGGTATAGACCCTATTCGACCGACCGAGACTTAGACTAAGAGCATACATGGTGTCATTATACTGTTTCCGTGACTACATGCTACTTGATCTTCTTTGGTCTTTTTCAAAAACCGTCATTTCAAAAATTGCATCTTTTCAAAACTATCCATTTTCAAAGCCCGGAAAGCTACCGAATTTAGGACTTACGATTTTGACTCAAAATAGCCTATTTTTAGCCGGTATGCTGCCCAAACTTCATCAAAATTTTCGAAAATTCGGCCCGATAAGATTTTTCGGTTTTAAAAAAAAAATCGGGCCATTCTATTCGACTTTGTTCGGTTTTCAAATCCAAATTTCCCTTTTCAAAACCTTCCTCTTCTTAGGACTTCCCGTATTTAGTAGTGTCGGGTCTTGTCATAAGTTATTAGAATCTCTAGCGTCGAAACTCCGTCGATCTTACATCACGAGTTTCTACCCCATCCCAGTCCGCCTTATTTGTCAAGGCACGGCCCACCTGTGTAGAACAAACTCCTACAAAGGGAAGCCCGTTTACACACTCGAGTCCAAAGTCTGGGGAATTCTCACATGGATCTTCCTTCAAACGGGACTAGGCCCACTTTGCCAAATCCTAGGGAGAGTCCACCATCCACGAGTCACCCGTCTGGAAGTCGGTTTTCACGAGTCACCCGTCTAGGTGTCCTTTCCGACTCATTTTCTTTTCGGGCTTTTCCTCACTTGGGGGCTACCCTTCAGCGGAGTGATCAATCACGGGTGCTCTAAGGGTCATGTATTACACGTGTTGTCACACTACGCCACTTTTAAATCACTTAGATGTCGCACCATTTGAGTCCTACCAGAGTCTTTAGTCTCACTCGGGGGTTGTCCTCCACCCGAGCAGTCAACCACGGTCACCTTAAGGGGTACACTACGTTCATCCTGCACCGGCGTCCTTATGATGCCTTCTTCGTGTCGTACCTATGCTACGAATACTCGAGTCACCTAGAGTAAAGTCACCACGGTTGGTCCGAGCACGTGATACGGTCAAACACGATCGCCCCCATTTTCGAATTCACCCTCACTACTACAAATATTGGAAAAGAAACCATTAATAAGAAACCATGTAAATACAAAAATGATTTCTTCAATCAAAGAAACCTTTAATAGAAATTAGATGGTTTCTTAAGTATAACAAAGAAATCATTTTAATAAACAAAGGTTTGTTAGATAGAACAAAGAAATCATTTTAATAAAAAAAGGTTTCTCAGATAAGTATAGACCAAAGAAACCATTCTAATAAGAAAGGTTCCTTAGATAGAACATGAAACAAAACTTTCTTTATAAAATTTACATTTATTACTTGTTTACTTATCCCCAAATCAACCCACCCCTAACCCTATTTTGCCGTCAACCCACTATACAGCCTTCCCCTACCGGCATTCCATCCTCCACGAGCGGCGCCTCCCACTTCACCGGAGCTTCCTCGCTTCACTGGCGCCTCCTCGCTCTCCCTTTTCTTTCTTTTTCTGTGTTGATGTTGCGGGGTTTGTTGTTGAACGCAGGAAATGGTGCCGTCGACGGAGCCGGTTCCGTCATTGTTGTCAGAGCCGCCATTGTGAACAAGAATGCCAAGTTTCACCCTCATTTAAATTTCCCATCTGCGCTTTTCATCAGATGCGATGTCACCGATTCCGGTTCTCTTCTCTTCTTAACTTTAACTTTGATCTTCGCAATTCAATCTCCATCTCCACCTGGATTCTTGATTTGTTTGTTTTTGCAGGTGACCTATCTTCCGCTTTCGGCAAGCACCTCCAAACATATGGCGGCTTGGACATTTGCATTAATAATGCTGGAATTGTTTCTACCTTGCCATTACACCAGGAGGACGCAACTACTGATGGCTCTGCTACATGGAAGCGTACAATTAATGTCAACCTACTTGCTCTCATCCACTCTACCATTTTAGCAGTACGCCTATCCTTGTCTTCTTCTTCTTTGGATTGCCTGTAGGCTGTAGCGCTACTATTTACTCCTTTACATTTTGCTCTCCATTGTCCTGCATCGTCCGTCACTAATGACAAAGAAACAAGATTCAAGTTGTTGTCAATCACATATAATTCTTTAGTCTATCATCTCAATTTCTGGAGACAATAGAACCAAATATACAATACTTTAATCTCATTGTATACACTTTTGTTATTATCATCTGATGGTTGTCACTGAATGATTGTATCCGTCTTTGCCCTGGATCATGTATTGTGATTGTATGGGTTGCAGTCATATTTACTGAAGAACAGGAGGCTTTAGTAGTTAACTCATGGAATGCGATGAAAAAGAACTTTTTATGTGAGCAAATTAGGCATTGTTAGCTTTGTATGTGTGCTTGGCCTGTAAGTATAACTTTTTTTATTCTGAGATGTAACTAACTCATACACTTTCCCATTATTTGGGTCTTTGGAATGATAGCATTTGATAATAATGACACAAATTTGAGAGTAAGTTTCCCTTGTGACAGATATATTCGTGATAAACTCGTAACAAATGGTTTGTCTTTATTATGGAACCAACTCAAGCTACTCGACCAAAATCTTAAGGTGATGATTGAAGATCCAGATGTTTATATATATACTCTAACACGTCTCCTCACATGTTTGAATGTTTACTTTTGGGCACGCTAGCTGTAAACCCAGTGGGAGTGGGAGTGGGAGTGTGAACCACAAAATTAGAGAAGGAGATAAGGAGGAAGAATAAACGTGCATGGTGGTGAAACATGACACGCCATATTATATTGATGGAGCACACAAGTAGATGACCAGAGCATGGCACATATTCACGCTGCTCCTTTACCTGCTGCTTGTATGCCATCATCATCATCATCATATTCTCCTTCTCCTTCTCACTTGCATGTAATTCCGGTATATCATGGAATGCTGAATAGGGACTAAAGTTTTTCCTCAAGTAATGTAACAAATGCATGTTCGAAAGTACTGTACTTTCTTGCCATTATTATTCACATTTTCTAAATATGATTACAGAATCTTTGAAATAGCACCAGCTGCGAAGAAGATATTCTCTTTCGCTCGAGACACTGACGTTCCTCTCGAGCAAAACCCCAAGCTCAAAGCTTATGCAACCTCTGTCTTTGTCATGGTTAGCTCTCTGATTCAGTCTACGAATATTTGTGATCACTGTGAACGTCACAATGATTAATGATCATCCAAATTCAAGCATTGATTATTGATCATTAAGAATTTGTATAATTTATAATCAGCATTAGATTGATGATCATTGATGAGCCCAAATCTACCTTGTTTCATTTTTAAGATTGATTGAATTTTCTTGACGTAAACTGTAAAGTGATTATATATGCTCAAGGAAAAGGTCGGTTATATGGTAGTGAACTAATGCCATTTTTTTGTCCACAGCGATGCAAATCACTATTTGGTGTCCGACGCAGCTGATAGCATCACAGATATGTGGAGTAACATCAATTAGGATGTCGTTTCATCGATGAAGTTGGATATTTAGATTCTTTTATATTTATTTTTTGGAAAATATTTACTTTTTTGGGATATTGATGTTATACAATATTATTGTGTGTTTCCAATGTAATTTTCCTCCCAATGTAAATTTTTATACACGTTGGCATCAATATATATATATATATTTATGATATTTTCTTGAATATGGTGTACACGTATTTAGTTTTGAGTTATTGAAAATATTAAAAGAAAAAAGGAAAAAAAAAAAGGATCTCGAAAATTCATTTTATTAAGAAGCAAAGAAACCATTTAAGTGTGTTACATGGTTTATTAAGGATAAGCAAAGAAACCATTTAATTACTTTAAATGTTTTATTAAGTTTAGATAAGAAATCATTTATCTTTCCCAAAAGGTGTCTTTTTCATGGATCAAATAAACCATTTATCTCTTAAAATTGGTTTCTAAAACATAAGCAAAGAAATCATTTTTCTCACATGGTGTCTTACCCTAAGACACCTTTGACCTGGAGATCATCTCCAAAATGGTGTCTTAGAGCATTTTAAGATGGTTTCTTTGCCATATTTTCTAGTAGTGCCTTATGCAGCTCGAGTCCAATTCGCAGTCGTTACCTCGTCTAGATCAACGTTCGAGTATTCCGGTCCAAGAGTCTTTGTCGACCCGTCACCCTGGGCCGTGTCTAGTTTGACTCCCTCTCTTGCACTTGCGCAAAGCCGAGTTTAGGCGAGTCATGGCACCCGTCTTTCTCTCCAATCAAAGACCTTACCAAAAAAAAAAAACAACCAACCGAGCGTCCGAGTCCGGATTTGATTCGAGTCTAAGTCTGAGTTCGAGTCTAGGATACCCTACATCCTCATTTCCAAATCAAAGTCAGAGTCAAAGTCAGTTGTATTCTGTCCTCTTTTTTCAAAATTCAATAAAATCAGCTTTTCTATTTCTCATACATACTTTCCTTATGTGTTTCCGAGAACATGATGAACATCATCATACACTGTGAGCACACACACGTGACTATTATAGGCACATCTATAATGACTGCAGGAAACCGAGCCCGTGTTTTCCTTTTGCCTATTCCATGTCTGGTATAGAAAGCCACATAACTACCCGTAGCAGGAGCATATCGAATCCTATGACAAATCTGGGTAGTCTTCTAGTTTGGGTTCAAGACGGGAGGCAAGCCCACTTCCCACAATAAGCACCCATCCAATAAGACTAGCCAGTCCCTACCTTAGGTGTTAGTCTGACCGACAAAAAAAAAGCTGGACAAAAAAAAATCAAAAGTCCAAGAGAAAAAAAAGCA
Organism: Agrostemma githago; assembly: GCA_958450325.1. NCBI lineage: Eukaryota > Viridiplantae > Streptophyta > Magnoliopsida > Caryophyllales > Caryophyllaceae > Agrostemma > Agrostemma githago. Next base: position 57,957,783 of record OY288241.1, read on the forward strand.
AAAGGTCAAAACAAAAAAGCTGGCCATGATCAAAAAAGAATTATCAACATCTCTCGACCAGACACGGTCAACTCAAATGAAGAATCCCATGACTGGGGCTAAGAGGTCAACCCAAAGAATTCAAAAACCCATGACCGTGAAACGGTCAATTCAAAAATTATCAATACCCATACCATCCAATAGGGGAGAGACAGTCAAGCCGGTCAGCTAACACCACATCTAGCCTTCCCACATTACAACCCTCAAGACCTTCTCGAGACCAAGGCTAGAGACAGCCCAGAATTTTGAGGATTCAAGCTCCATAGGATACACCCTAACCTTTAGGGCCAGACATGGAAACCAGATCCCGCATTATCAACCTGCCCGATCGAAGTCCGATTCATTTTTACTCGACTTCCCCCTTTCCTACCACATTACAATACCTTACCCTCGAAGTCTTAGCTCCACAAAATCGAGCTCCAGATTTCAAAACATCAAAGCCACTTGCGACCTAGCTCCACATTTCCAAAAACATCTAAACCAGTTACCAGCCCCAAACACCTTGCAGTCGGTATAGAACATGCCCAAATAGTTCACACCACCTCTGGGGGCTATCCCGGAGAATGCTCACAGTCACAGAATCAACATCTTAACTATTCCAGCCCTTTGGTCAAGACATCATTGGGAATGCACCTAGCCTACACCATTGTTATGGCTAGTTACACACAAAGCCATAATAAGCTAGGCATCATAATACATCTTTCAACACTGAACTACGGCTTGGTTTGATTTCACTACACGTGAATACGTAGGCAGCCTTTCAACAAGGGCACAACCACCCACATTGACACACATTCAAAAAGCACCATCATTCCGGTCACGACACCATCATGTTCTCAACAGCTAGCTTTGTCGTCCTGGGGGCTTCTCTTAGGCAGGAAACCTCCATCCACTCACAAAATCCAGATAAATTCAAAAAATCTAGCCTCCTTTCTGTAGTGTGTCCTAGTACTCGACTCAGCCGAAGACGAGAATCTGTCAGGACTCGGAGTAATACCCACTTTGGAGATGTACCCCAAAACTAAAAATTCAAAAGGAGCACTAGACTACAACATTGTTACGGCTAAAACAGTCTCATTACAGACTACTGTAATTACCCCATAACAGGTCGTTCCCATTTTGACTTCGACCATGTTGCCACTCGCCTAGGCTACGGGATAACGCAACTTAATAGTCTTCTCATATTAGGTGGCCCATCCCCTACCGAGTCACGGTCCAACCCTTAGAGAGTCCAGTCGTGTCTGTGAACTCATCTTGTCGCGTCCAGAGTCGAGTCGGTCGGTATATCTCTCTCTTCAAATTCTCATTTTAAAATTCGCAAAACTTAGCCATTTGAGAAAATCCCTTTCCTAGTCACCACGGGAATAGGAATTTTTATCACACTTCATCTAGGCATACAGGCCTAACCAGAGACTTTAGGAGTCCATGTCAGAATCGGATTAGAAATCAAGTCATCCCAAGCATTCTAATTTCCAAAAAAAATCATTTTCTTTCCAAAAAATCAATCAAAAATCATTTCTTCCCCAGCATGAGTCAGTGTTTTCCCTAAATGTTACATGCAATTTGTTATGTATCAACAGACAGGTACCCCAAGACTCCCCAAAGAATTCTCAAAGACTCCCCAGTGGAAGGATCATGCAACATTTCTATTAAGGAATCGGGATATATCTGTAAGCAGATACACCCAGAGCTTCCAAGGCAAGCTTCCACGCAATTCCAAGATGGGATGTGTCTGTAAACAAACATACCCAAGACTTTTTAGGAGAAAGTCCCCGCGCTATTCCAAGATGGGATGTGTCTGTAAACAGACACACCCAAGACTTTTTAGGAGAAGTCCCCGCGCTATTCCAAGATGGGATGTGTCCGTGAACAGACACACCCAAGACTTTTTAGGAAAAGTCCCCGCGACATTGTTAACATCTACCCAGGTATGATTTCTATCTTATGGCTGGCGAGCCCTTCACGCAAGTCTAATGGACTCTAAACGACCCGATCGAAAGTCTGCCAGGTCTTAATCCTCGGTTGGCCTGATAGCTACTCTGACTTTCGCCTTGTCCAAGCCTCAGTCAGAGTGGGGGCTCTGTAGACACCCACATTTTGACCGCCAGGTGTCTATAGTAGTTCCCACCAAACACCCGATGATGATCAGACGCAAACATGCTTTGATGGACTCGGATATGGGCTCGAAATCATGGACATTTGGCTTGGGCTTATTACGGAGTACAAATCTTACAAAACCAACCTCAAATCCAGGCCCAGTGGGTCGTTTCGAGTCAAATGAGACTAATTTGGGTCGATTCCGACACCAGGGGTAAAACCGTCTTTTAGCGACCGAGTCAAAACCCGGTCAAAAATATTCTCGAGACACACGAGTCAGCCGTGACACCTCACGTGGCTGATTCGGTCTCAAACACCACAAAAAATCAGCTTCAAAAAATATTAAACAAATCCGTTTAAGGATAGAATTCGAGCTCAAGTAGGAATTCTATCCGAAAACCGAATCAATTACCGACCGAGCATCAAAATACTCGGCCAACTCCCCCCAACCAGCCGAGATTCCTTGCTTCCTCCCCAAGCAACAGACTTCTCGTTCCTTTCGAACTCTCGCGTTTCCTATCCAAATCGGTATTTCTTGTTGTTTAAGCAAGATACCTCTCCTAAACCTCTTCGCCTATAAATGGGACCCTCTGTTCAACACAATTGATTCAGAAACTATCCATCAATAGGCGATCAATTATTCCCATACATGAAATATACATCTAACATCCATGCATAATCATTCATCAAAGAGACAGACATTGACACAGAAATTTTCACAAACCATTCTCACATTCCACCTCGTTATACTAAGCAATTCCCGACGAATCCAACCCGACGGAAACCGGCCAAAACCCGTCACGCTACGCGACCAAAACCGACCCCCTCTCGCATCACCTTACACGTCCAAAATAACACCTTAACTCATCCCGCATCATCTCGACGCTCCCAAGTTTAAGCCACATTCCGACGAGCCTTATCCCGAGAAAACAAAGCATGTAGGTTGAGGGTGTAAATCGAACCCGACTCTTCTCTTTTCTCTCTCTATTTCTTGTTTTTTTTTTCTTCTTTTTATGTCGAGTCATCGGTCCTCGTCTAATATGTGTCGTTTTCGCATCTTTTTCATTATTTCTAGTAATCGATACTACAAAAACTTTTTTTTTCTTATAACGTTCTTAAAATACGATATCGATTCTCGAATCAAATATCGTATCTAACAAGAACAAAATTAATCAATTCTCGTTGATGCTAATAAAATCGTTACATCTTTTTTAAACAAAATTCGACGATTTTATACGCGGAGAGAATTAACATTTTTTTCGTTCAAAATTCTTTTTTTTACTTTTCGTTCAAAACAAACGTTTTTCAAAACCTTTTCTAAAATCATTCCGACTATTCGATATCGATTTCATAATCGAATATCGAATACGACGAATATCGAAAATATGAATCGGGTATAAATTAATCCATATTGTACGCGATTTATAAAAAATGACGGTTTTCGACAAATAATAAAAAGCGGACAGACCGCCACGCGAGTCGCGCGCCTGTCAGGCGACTCGTGCGGTGGCCTGTTTAGCCGGGTCTTTTTTTTTCGTTTCCTCGCTTTTCTATTTTTTTATTCTTTTCGAATCTTACATAAAAAGCGACTTTCGCGACATATTTCGATAAATATTTTTTTTTTTTCGACCTCGGTCAACACGTGCTAATCCATCACGTGACATAAATCTTTTCCAAAATCATGCATATTATTTATTTACGTCTTTATTCGATTTATTCAATCGTTACTAACTCGTTTTCTCGTGTTTGTAGCAATTTATTTTTATCGTTTGTTTTATTAGACTAAAACGAACTTCACATGCTAAAATAACTTTGACGTTATTAGTTTAGTATGCATTAAACGACTTAGCAACCCATTTATTTTTCTCTCACATGTCTAGGGAAAATAATCTTTGCATATCATTCAACCGTCGAACTAACGCGTGTACACCAAAAACGAACGATATCTTAGTAAAGGCCGCTAAGTGCGGGCGGGGTTGGGTGTTCTTTGTGAACTTCCCAACACGTACCCTCACCCCTTACTCAGAACCATGGTTTCCGGATGTCCGAATCCATTGGCAACGAGAGTCATTCAATACACGGTATCCGATAATGTCGGTATCGGTATCAAATGCTAAGGGACGAGCCCAATAAACTATGACATCGGAAATGGGCCGTATTTTGTATACGGCCCACTACGACATAGAGTGGGCTCGAATGGTTTCGAATAACCACAAAATTCGGTGGCGACTCCTACTTCGATTTAAATTTCAATTCGACCCATCTCATATGGAGATTCATTCGCCTCCCCAAACCCGTGTGTGGCCGCGTCGGGGTGGACCTATGTCATGTCCACAGAATCACAGTCATTATTTTGTACAATCACACTCCTACAATTAGTGTAATCACACTCCACCTCTTGTTGTAGAGTCACACCCTGCCTACTGTAATGTCACATTCATTGCATTGCACAATCACACTCACTTGTTTTGTGTCAACCAAATATTAAGTTAATAATTTTTGTAGCGTTTAAAGATGATGCATTTCAGATTAAAAACGACTGCTATTTCAATGTATTTTTACAGCCAAACAACAAAAACCAATTTTACGGACCCCCATGTTTTACGACTATGCCATATTAGAAATAATTAAGATCAGCAATAAACGTAAGCAATATCACGGACCTTGACCATTTCAAACGTCAACAATCTTTATGTTTCAAAAAAAATCGATGTGACTGTGAAGGGATGCTTGTGAGTCTCAATGAAACATTGAGAAACACAAACACCCACCTCAATCTCCTAACCCTAATTTATTTATGAGGATAAGCCCCTCACCTAACCCATTAAATTTTCACCCCCCCCCCCCTTTACTGCCTAACCCATGAATTTTCAACCCCCTATTTACTGTCTCCCCCTCTTTAAATATCAACGCCATTTTTTACACCTTAACCACTTCAACTTCACCACTTTTATCAGCCCCTACTTACAACTCCACCACTTCAACCTTAGAAAAAAATGGCCAGCAAAATAGAAGAGATCAGAAGTTTGATCGAGGAGTACGATGGTTTATTGGATACCACTATGGCCAATGAATTAAAAGCCATGCAGCTAGTCGCAACTGCAATTGACGCGAGGAACTTCGTGGCGTCCATTGGCGATACACATACAGAGGCCGAACTGGACAACTACATCCAGTTCTTGATGAAGAGGTCTATGGACTGTTTCCGCACAAGGAAAGGGTTCCAGCGTGACTTGGCCAACTTGAAGAAGATGCTTAAAAAGTACGAAGGTTAAGTATGTATGGGTTAAGATGTAGCATTTAGTAATGGACGTTTTTATGTGTTTAAAGTTTTAATGAATGTTAAAATGTAGCGTTTAATGGTATGCAATGGATGTTTTCTGCATTATGTCGTAGAATGTTTTCCGCGTTTAATGGTATGCAAGTATTATATGTTGTGTAAGAGATGGACTTTTTCTAATGTACAAATATGTCCATCGCTATTGCGCTATTTCTCTATTTCCATCTCTATTTTTCTAATGTACAGACACATGGTGTATAGTCACACTCAACAAGTTTTATAGTCACACTAAACATGGTGTATAATCACAGTCATCATGTCATAAAACCGGTTTAGGTTTCTACACTTCATTTTGTAGAATCACAGTCAGTGTATTGTAGAATCACAGTCATTATCTTGTACAATCACACTCCCACAATTAGTGTAACCACACTCCACCTCTTGTTATACAATCACACACTGCCTACTGTAAAGTTGCACTCATTGCCTTGCACAATCACACTCACTTGTTTTGTGTCAATCAAATATTAAGGGCATAATGTTCCTATACAACTGTATTTGTTGCCAAAGATGATGCATTCCAGCATAAAAATGACTGATATTTCAATGTATTCTTACAGTAAAAAAAAACAAAAACAATTTTACGGACCCCCATGCTTTACGACTACGCCATATTAGAAATAATTAAGGTCCGCAATAGACATAAACAATATCACGAACCTTGACCATTTCAAATGTCGACGAGTCTTTACGAAAAAAAATGGCCCCCATGATCTACGACTTACACCATATTAGAAATGATTGAGGTCCGCAATATACGAAAACAATGTCACGGACCTTGACCATTTCAAACGTCGACAACCTTTGTGTTTCCAAAAAGAATGTTCCTAAGTAACAGATGATATTCATGAACAATCCTCCTCGGCAATCCCTGCCGGGTCCTCCCCCTTCTTGTCCTCCTCCTCCTCAACATCAACAGACAAGTCAGCAATAGGTGGGTGCTCAGCAAATGGGTTGCGGCAGTTCCTCTTGTCATGGTGCCCCATCCTCTTGCAGTTCTTACACAGCCGTTTAGGCTTGGCGGCAATTGCAGCAGCCTTCGCCTTAGAAGAGAGCATCCGCTTCCCACTGCCCTTGTTCTTGGCTTTCTTCGGGGGCAATATGGTTATTTCAATTGCGCTCGTACAACCGAGAATCTCCTCTAATTCTTGCATCTTGCTACAAGGGCCAGCAGAGACAATATCGGACCTGAAATCGCGAATGACGTCAGCTAGATTACGAACGTCTTCCATACCCATTTTGATGATATGACTGACGGTCTCATAGAACTCCGAAAATAGCCTCGTGACTGTAACAGCCTTCTCATCGCTTAGGCGGCTCTCTAACAGGGGACACGCATTAACATTACGTTGAGCATCCTTTGTCCATCTACATGCCACGTACCGTTCAGGGATCGTCTCCCGTCCTTTCGAAGAGTATATCCAAATGGCGTGCCTGCAAAGAATTCCATATCGACGAAACTTCCTGCAAGTACTGCTGACCTCACAGGTACCTGCGAGTGCATTAAAAAACACATAAAGAGTGAGACTCTTGACCGTACGGACAGTGGCTATGCAACGTACAGGATGTGACTTTCTAAAGGTATAATCACAACCTTGACAGGGTATAGTCACACCCATTATGCTGCATAGTCACAGTCCTTGCATCGTAGAATCAAACGAATTGCGTTGTACAATCACACGCACCGCATTCCAGAGTCGCACCCTTTATTGTGTATAGTCACATTCAATGAATTATGGAATAAAACTCGTTACGTTGTGCATTCACACTCACCACGTTGTGCATACTCACACTCACCGCAGTTTAGAATCACAACGTTTAAGGCATATAGTCAGGCTATGTGACTGTGGCTACACAACATACACAGTGACTTCCTATGCCAATACCTGGATTGTATTCAACAATGTAGTTGCGGTCCTGGATGGAGTCCAGAACTGTTGTCGCTTCGATCCCGTCCTTCTCCTGATACCCACGAACGCTGCACGTGTATAGCGAAAACTTGACCCCTTCCTGAAAGTGTGCAAAAGCCACGTGCGTGTACACCATTGCCGCGTGGGTCTCCATCGGATTCATCGTTCCAAGTTTGGGGAATGTCTGCCGGTTATCGTTATCTAGCCTCTTCTACATGTGCCTCTGTTGGTCCATCGCACTTTCAAAACGCATCCAGAATTGGACCAACGTACCTCTGTTGTCTTCAAACTTTTTGAAGAAACTATTCTCACTCTCTGATCTCTGCGTTGTCCTCATAATTCCGGACATCCTCACCTCCCTGCAATGCGCGGCGACCCATTTGCTCCTCTCTTCTAACATATTTTCGAACCATTCGATCCCAACAGCATCATAATCTGCCCCCACCTGTCGTCGAACTCCGATGCCTCGATGTCATCATCTCATATAATTGCATTGAGGGCTTTTACGATTTCCGAGGCCTCCTCTCTTGATCTGCCGTACTTTGTTGGAACCTTGTTCATAATGTGCCACGTGCAGCACCGTTGGTGCGCTGCTTTGAATATTTCTGGGACGGCTTTTAAAATACCGGGATCCTGGTCTGTAATGATATAACAAGGTTCCTTCCCGCTCAAGGCTTCCAGAAACCGGGAGAGAACCCATATAAAGACTCGTAGTCCTCCTTTAATAGCAACGCCCCACAGAACGTGACAGACCGTTTGTGGTTGTCTGATGGTTCGGATTGTCGCGGGTCCTACCGATCAATATATAACCAACTAATCCTAACGGTAGCTAGGGTAAGTCGGGTCGTGTCCACGGAGACGGTATTGTAGTGTCTAGACTAGGTCCACTCACAAACAAGGCTAAGTCACACAAACAAACACAAAGAAGACAATAATTGACAACCTATGATGGTTGAGAGGTATGGAAATGGACTAACAATGAACTAGCTATAACAAGAACTAATGAACAACTAAAGACTAAGGAGACTACAATGGACTAGGTAGAGAAATCAAATATTAGGAAGGAGTAGGGTTAGGTCGGGTTCATAAGCATAGTAGGATGATTGGGTAATCAAGGGTGTAAGTGCCACTTAGTCACTAAGGTCGGTTTGCACTCTCGCGCCAAAGCCAAAGTCCGCACTCTCGTGTCTAAGACTAGACCCGAACATTCATGCAAGATGCTACTCAAAACACAAACATTCAACCCCAAGTCGAATACACAATGAGAAGGAGAGAACAAGCATGAGAAGCATTGGCCACTACTACCCATACAAGCAATACAACAAACACATAGTGTGCCCAATAAGTGACTAGCAACAAATGAATCACCTTTACCCACAATCAAGCCCTAATCACCCATAATCCACACTTAATCCCCCTACTAACCCCACAAGGAAACTACTCACTCATTATCAAACTAACAATAGCAAGGATAAGAGAAATCAACATAAATAATCCAACATTCATCATGAACAAACAAGAATAGATAAACAATATGTAAAGATTAAAACTTGAAAGATTAACAAAGATTAAGAGAAAAGAAATTATACCCACTACAATAGGATGAAAAAGATGAGAGCTTGAATTAATAAGAAACCCAAATAAAACTCCAAGGTTGTCAATCTTGGAATAATCTTCAAGAATCTCCTTAATACAAGACTAATTGCTTGATTAAACTAAGATTAACTAAAGATTAACTAGAGATGAAAAGAGGTTAATTAGGGTTTTGAATGCTTAAGAGAGGCCTAAAATAATATAGGGTAAAGTATAGTGTTTAAACAATACAAAGGAGGAGTATTTATAGGGTTACAAGAATGAAGGAGGAAGATAAAAGAGTCACATGCTGCAGCTCGCTCATCCCGCCCGGGACGGTCTGATCCCGACCGGGATGGATTGGTCCCGACCGGGACGGGCTCAAAACAGAACCACTACAATATGCGCACCTCATCCCGGACGGGATGAGTTCCTTCCCGTCGAAGATGGATCTTGTAGGCCTCCGATATGATATTTAAGGTCCCTCCTTGCTTCTCATGGGCTTCTCATCAACTCTCGGGTCTCGGAATCGAGTCTAAGGGGCTCGAGATTGGGTCCCGAGGTCTCGGGGTCGAATCCAAGGCACCGAGTGATCGTTCCTTCACTTCGTTGGCTCCGAAAAGTGTATGTATTGAGTCGGAATCGCTCCAACTCTTCATGAATGGTCTCGGGAACCTGAAACGAACTAGAGGAAGCATAAGTAGCCCATGAACCGCTCCCAAGGAGCGATTCCGCAAGGAAAAAGGGACCAAAACACGACAAACTAGGCACTACAAACTACACTTATCAACTTCCCCACACTTAACCCTTACTCGCCCTCGAGTAAGCACATGCTAACTACTAAACTAGCCGAGCGGGTATTAGCGCACCCTATGCCCATTCAACTCACGCGAGAACACCTAGAGGATAAGTGCTCTCCGCAAGGCAAGTGAGGTCTTGTGACAAAACCGTGGATGCAACCGGACACAAAAACACATAAACAAACATCCAAACAAACACACAAAAGGTTGCACCCAAAAAGAAACAAATACCGCTTCCCTCTAAAAAGCGGTGAAAGAAGCACTGATTTAGGACTCAAGGCAAGTGACAATGATGGTGGGATTTGTCGTGGATCCCGCCGATCAAATAAATAACCAACTAATCCTAGTGGGTAGCTAGGGTAAGTCGGGTCGAATCCACGGGGACGGTAAGAAGCGTCTAGACTAAGGTCACCTAAAAACGAGACTAAGTCAACGAGCTAAACTAAACTAGAGTAGTAGGGAGGGGAAGAAGGCTAAGGCTATGACTACGGTAACGGAGAGAACTAATAAGGAAACGGGCTAGGATTAGGTCGGGGTCAAAGGGGTAATGGAATGGTCAAGGGAGAACTAGAGTGAAGGAAGTAGTAGGGTAATCTAGGTGTGGTCCGGGCTCTCGCTACGTAGACCAACCTAGAGGTTCCACCTAGAACCCATCAAGGCGACACACATGACAAACGGGGTTACTAGCGTGATATCGTGGCCTAGGTCGCATCCGGGCTCTCGCTACTTAGACCAACCTAGGGGTCGTCCTCACCGGGCTCTCGCTACTTAGTGAGGGAACCAAACCCACAAACAAACTATCACCCACAAGAGAAAGGCAAGAAAAACAAGCATTTGCAACTACATTTCATTCAAGCATTTCAACAAACATGTGATATGCATCAACCAAGAGAAAACCCAAATCTTCAACCAACATCTCCAACAATCCCTTAATCGTCCAATTAACACCCAAATCACCTTACTAACCCTAGCAAGAGCACTGCTCTAACATTATCAAACTAATTCTAACATAAACAAGAGGAAACAACACAAACATCAAAACATACATAATGTAACTACCAAGTATGATGAACAAAACAATAAACAATAACTAAAGATTGAAACTTGAATTAAACAAACAAGATAAAGAGTAAAAGGAAGAAAGGATTATACCATACTAGTGAAGGATGAAAAGATGAACACTTGTATATAAAGAAAACCCAAATTCATCCACCAATGTTGTCAAGATTGAATGGATTCTTCAAGAGATCTCTTAATACTAGATTAAACTAAGATTAACTACTAATTACCGACTAATCTACTCTAATCTAAGCTAATCTAATCTAAAATAGTCTAGGGTTTAGTGGGTAGTGAAGAACATAAGCTAGAAATACAAGAGGAGGGGTATTTATAGGGATACAATGCAAAGGGAGATGAAACAAGCAATCACGGGCTGTAACTGGGCCATCCCGTCCGGGATGAGTTGGTCCCGGTCGGAATGAGGTGATCCCGGTTGGGATGGACCCCTTCCCGGTCGGGAAGGCCTCAAAACAGCAGCTCCTCTTTTGTGCACTTCATCCCGGACGGGTTGAGGTCATACCCGTCGGAGATGAGTCTTGTAGGCCTCCAATATGATACTTTTGGTCCCTCCTTGCTTCACATGGACTTCTCATCGATTCTCAGGACTCGGGATCGGGTCTCGGAGGCTCGGGTCTCAAGGTCTCGGGGGCGAATCTAAGGCATCGAGTGATCGTTCCTTCACTTCGTTGGCTCCGAAAAGTGTATGTATTGAGTCGGAATCGCTCCAACTCTTCACGAATGGTCTCGGGAACCTGAAACGACCTAGAGGAAGCATAAGTAGCCCATAAATCGCTCCCAAGGAGCGATTCCACAAGGAAAATGGGACCAAAACACTACGAAATAGGCACTACAAACTACACTTATCAACTCCCCCACACTTAACCCTTACTCGCCCTCGAGTAAGCACAAACTAACTACTAAACTAGCCGAGCGGGTATTAGCGCACCCTACGCCCTTTCAACTCACGCGAGTGCACTTAGAGGAAAAGTGCACTCCGCAAGGCAAGTGGGGTCTTGCGACAAAACCGTGGATGCAACCGGACACAAAACACATAAACAAACAAACACACAAAAGGTTGCACCCAAAAGAAAAGAAATACCGCTTCCCTCAAACAAGCGGTGAAAGAAGCACCGGTTTAGGACTCAAGGCAAGTGACAACGTTCCCAAGCTAGCATTACAAACCAAAATGGACAAAACCCTAATAGTATGACGACAAAGCAATGGAAACGTTGGTAACTTACCTAGGTTACTCCTAACCTTCTAAGAACGTACTACGGGACGATCGGCGGGATGGAAAAATGATGAATCACGGTATTAGTCAACACTGTAGGTATGTGAGACCCCGCCCCCTTTAGCAATGAGCCAAGAGGGTCGTCCCGTGTCCGAAACCGCCTAACTAGTCCAAGTAAAAAGTGGAAATGATTGCAAAATGAGGGAAGACCGACCCTTGCCGCTATCCTCCTTCCTAGGGACTCGGTCCTTTGGTAGGCTCTTCACGGCAAAAGTCGGAAAAAGGCTTATTTTTGTGGGGTTAGAATATTTTTGTGAGACGATTTTCTTTTGGCATTTTCTCTTTTCTTTTGCATTTTTACTTTGTTTGTTGCCATGCCATTCCTTTTTCTTCTTTTCTATTTTCTTTTTGGCTTTTGCGCCTTTTCTTTTTCTTCATTCTTTTCTTTCTTTCTTTTTCCTTCTTTTTCTTTTCTTTGCCCTTTAGGCTTGATTTGGCTTTTTGGCATCTCTTTGTGATTTAGAAAGAGAGAAATCAACAAGTTGCAAATTATTGTGTGGATATGTGTAGGAGGTAGGGTAATGGGTATGTCGGGGTTGCGCATCCCCTTTCAAACCCACAAAAAGGTGGAGAACTTGGACTAATCAAACGATTCTAGACACGGTCACCTAAGGGACGAGACTCGGTAACCAAGGCCTTTTCACACCGTGGGTGGTCATAATGGTCAGGTGCAAATCCCGTAGTAAATCCCTAGTAAGCTAGGTGGACTCAAGGTAAGAAACCAACGAAATCATTGATTTAGGGTCATTCTACTAAACTAAAGTCCAAGACTCGATCTATACTACTAGAAAGGGAAAGTAAACACTTGCACACTAGCCTCTAAACCGGGTTTTCAAAAACCTTTTTAAACACACAAGACACACTAACACAACACAAAACGAAGACACGGCGAAAACGAAAGAAAAAGAGATAAAGGGCCACAAAACAAAAACAAGCAAAACAACACAAACACCACCCCGAGCTTCCAAATAAGCCACTAAATCAACCAAACTTTACAAAGCTCCTCCCGAGCACACAACATCACAATCTCCTCCAAACTCTACAAGAGATAAAGAAGAAAAAGGGATAAAGATGTTACCGGATGTCTTGAAAGCTCTCCAAAGCTATTGGTGATTCAAGTAACCTATAAGGAAAAAGGGAGGCAAAACACGCACAACACAACAAATACACGATACAACAACATAAAAGGAAAACACACAAAAGGAAAATCTTTTTGATTTTTATGAAAAAATTTCAAACTTTTAGGGTTTTTAAAGATTTTTAGAAAAACTACAAAAATAAAACAAACTACGATAGAATATCGCTCCCCCCACACTTAAACCGAGCCATGTCCTCATGCTCGATCGTAGTGTGCGGAGAGACAAAAGAAAAAGAAAAGAAACTACGAAAATAAAGCTAAAAATCAAAAATAAAGTGGAGAAATGGTAGAATGTGTCCGGCCGGGGTGTAGCCAAGTCACCATGGGCCGAGACAAGAAAAGATATGGATAGGGGAAGAAATAAAAAGAAATAAATAAAAGGGAATGGGAGGGGAGGACTAGGTGTGATCAAGTCACCTAGCCCGGATTCCGCCCAAATCCGACTAAATCCTACAAAAAGAAAGAGAAATCAAAGAAAAAGTGAAAATACTTGTAAATTTGGATTTTGAAATGACTCTCGATGTAGTCACGTCATCGAGAATCGGGAGCAACCATACTAAGGCCTCGAAGGCCACCATGACACAAATGATAAGGGAAGGGGGGTGTGCAAAGGGAGACAAGCTATAAAAGACGGAAAAGAAAGGATAGCGGCCATACCGATCGGTTAGCAACTTACTCACTCCATCGTCTCAATAATCAATGTAAGCACATAGATAGTCTTCATCATTGCTATTCCTCTTCATTCTCGATAATACCGCATGGTTGAGGTAGTAATGGTGTGAGGGGGTAGAAATTGATGTGAAAGTCGGTGTCAAGTAGATGGAAGATGAAGTGAGGTAAGGGTATGTAAATGAAGTGTAAGGGTCATATGACATGAGCAAGGATGGGTAGGGAGGTTGGGAGGGGGTATACAATGGTTGGGTGGGCTTAACTGTCGAAGAAGAGGCCAAAAGAGGAGTAGGGGACCATCCCGGTCGGGATGGGTGGTCCCGGTCGGGATGTCACATCCGTCCCGGTCGGGAAGCTCCCTTCCCGGTCGGGATGGCACTCCAGTAGACTCGATTTTTGGCACCCTCATCCCGATCGGGACGGCCCCATCCCGGTCGGGAAGGGTCTTCATTACTCCCATGACCCCAAAAACCGATTCCCTTACTCACATTCCAAGCTCTATCGACAACCAATCCTTTCAAGGAGTCATCTTCACTTCACCTACCACAATAAACTCAAAATACACATCAAATTCACTCCCTCACATCGCTCATCAAAATACCAAAACAATTACAAGAATCCCACAAAAACAAACAAATCCAAGAAACAAAACACACAAATACAAGCACACAACTAAAGAGAAGAGAGGTAGGGAAATGTACAACATGACGGTTCTTTAGGAACTCCGTCAAACCTAGGATGGTGGACTCCATTCTTCAACCATAGCCCTCAAGGGCATGGAGGAGCAAGTCGAACGCACTACCGACATCATAATGAAGGCCCAAGGAGCGCTCGAGCCTAGCTAACCTCCACGGCCTCCAAGGTGGAGGCAAGAAGTAGGAATCAAAAGACCCGACATCATCTTTCACGTTGTCTCCGGGGTCTATCCATCCTACGAGCTTCACCGACCTCTTCCTCCCTAGGCACCGTCTCCAATCACAAGCAAGCTTCAAGTCTTCATCATGAGGCAGAAAAAACGACTTTGGCCTCGTTTCCTTGTTGCATACCCCCACACTTTCCTCAAGTTGTGGTTCCCCATCTTCATCGCTTGTCCCCACGTCATCTTGGAGAGGAGAATTGAAACTTCTACCGGCGGTTTCAATCTCTTCCAAATCATTGCTTGGTTCACTTACAAGGGGCTCTTGATGCTTATCTACATTCTCGGACATGGGCAACTTGGGCTTGTCAATTTCACCCAAAAACTTCACAAATTCTACCAACTCATCCAACTCACTAACCTCTTCCAATTCCTCACCAACGATGCCTTCACCAAGAGTCATATCCTCACTCGTCTCTTTTTGGGTAGACGATTGAGGTTCTTCAAAGCAAAGTTCGCTCCTCATAGGGAATTCACTAACGGCTTCTTCATTGGGTTGTTCCCCTTCCCCAAATGAACATCCCTCATCAAGTTGTGAAGATCGAGTTAAGAACATTCGGGTTTGAGCCTTTAAAGCATTCAATCTAGCTTTAAGTTCCTTTCTTTCCCTTTGGAGCTCGGCCAAGAGTTCATAAGTCTTTTGCGATTGGATGGCCATTTCTTGTTGGTTGCTCATTTGCACTTGAAGAATCGATTGATACAACTCCAAGTTTGACGATTGGTGGTCATTGGGGTCTTGTAAAGCTCCTTGAAAATCTTGATGATACCCAAGGGGTGGGGCATCATATTGTTGGTAGTGAGGTTGAGGTGATTGGTAGTATTGTGGGTCATGGGGTTCATATTGTGGTTGGGGTGGAGGGTAATGTGATGGGTTTTGGGGAAATTGGCTTCCATAAGGTGAATCATGATGAAACATGGTGGATTCACATTGATAACTTGAGTAATATTCACCATGATTATAGGAGTGATAAGCATTCACTTGTTGGCAGCCGTTTCCGTATCCTTGAAGCTCATACCCACTAAAGTCTTGATTACCCCAAGAAGCTTGATTATGGTAGGGGGACGTCTTGTCATACCCTTGATTCATAGAGGGAGAGGAGTAGCTCATATCGGCTCCCGAGTGTGGGGAGTTTAGATCAAACCTCATGCTTGCTCGAAAATCGCGGCTCGTACCCGGTTGAGGACTTCTCAATCTAGCAACCGTCCGTTAAAGCGGCTCTAAGTTGCAAGAAGAAGAAGGTCACCACCTCTAAGCACAAACTGTAGACTAAGAGCAAACGTGAGAAGCCTAGTGCTTTTTGGGCACTAGACAAGAGAGAAATAAACCTCACACACACAAGAAGCAAAGAAACAAAAAGAAAAAAGAAAAACACAAACACAAAGACAAACTCAAGTAACTAGGCAAACAAGGTCTAAACTAGCACCGTCCCCGGCAACGGCGCCAAATTGATGGTGGGATTTGTCGTGGATCCCGCCGATCAAATAAATAACCAACTAATCCTAGTGGGTAGCTAGGGTACGTCGGGTCGAATCCACGGGTACGGTAAGAAGCGTCTAGACTAAGGTCACCTAAAAACGAGACTAAGTCAACGAGCTAAACTAAACTAGAGTAGTAGGGAGGGGAAGAAGGCTAAGGCTATGACTACGGTAACGGAGAGAACTAATAAGGAAACGGGCTAGGATTAGGTCAGGGTCAAAGGGGTAATGGAATGGTCAAGGGAGAACTAGAGTGAAGGAAGTAGTAGGGTAATCTAGGTGTGGTCCGGGCTCTCGCTACGTAGACCAACCTAGAGGTTCCACCTAGAACCCATCAAGGCGACACACATGACAAACGGGGTTACTAGCGTGATATCGTGGCCTAGGTCGCATCCGGGCTCTCGCTACTTAGACCAACCTAGGGGTCGTCCTCACCGGGCTCTCGCTACTTAGTGAGGGAACCAAACCCACAAACAAACTATCACCCACAAGAGAAAGGCAAGAAAAACAAGCATTTGCAACTACATTTCATTCAAGCATTTCAACAAACATGTGATATGCATCAACCAAGAGGAAACCCAAATCTTCAACCAACATCTCCAACAATCCTTTAATCGTCCAATTAACACCCAAATCACCTTACTAACCCTAGCAAGAGCACTGCTCTAACATTATCAAACTAATTCTAACATAAACAAGAGGAAACAACACAAACATCAAAACATACATAATGTAACTACCAAGTATGATGAACAAAACAATAAACAATAACTAAAGATTGAAACTTGAATTAAACAAACAAGATAAGGAGTAAAAGGAAGAAAGGATTATACCGTACTAGTCAAGGATGAAACGAGGAACACTTGTATATAAATAAAACCCAAATTCATCCACCAATGTTGTCAAGATTGAATGGATTCTTCAAGAGATCTCTTAATACAAGATTAAACTAAGATTAACTACTAATTACCGACTAATCTACTCTAATCTAAGCTAATCTAATCTAAAATAGTCTAGGGTTTAGTGGGTAGTGAAGAACATAAGCTAGGAATACAAGAGGAGGGGTATTTATAGGGTTACAATGCAAAGGGAGATGAAACAAGCAATCACGGGCTGTAACTGGGCCATCCCGTCCGGGATGAGTTGGTCCCGGTCGGGATGAGGTGGTCCCGGTCGGGATGGACCCCTTCCCGGTCGGGAAGGCCTCAAAACAGCAGCTCCTCTTTTGTGCACTTCATCCCGGACGGGTTGAGGTCATACCCGTCGGGGATGAGTCTTGTAGGCCTCCAATATGATCCTTTTGGTCCCTCCTTGCTTCACATGGACTTCTCATCGATTCTCGGGACTTTGGATCGGGTCTCGGAGGCTCGGGATTGGGTCCCAAGGTCTCGGGGTCGAATCCAAGGCATCGAGTGATCGTTCCTTCACTTCGTTGGCTCCGAAAAGTGTATGTATTGAGTCGGAATCGCTCCAACTCTTCACGAATGGTCTCGGGAACCTGAAACGAACTAGAGGAAGCATAAGTAGCCCATAAATCGCTCCCAAGGAGCGATTCCACAAGGAAAATGGGACCAAAACACTACGAAATAGGCACTACAAATTACACTTATCAGACAACGTTCCCAAGCTAGCAATACAAACCAAAATGGACAAAACCCTAATAGTATGACGACAAAGCAACAAAAACGTTGGTAACTTACCTAGGTTCCTCCTAACCTTATAAGAACGTACTACGGGACGATCGGCGGGATGGAAAAAGGATGAACCACGGTGTTAGTCGACACTGTAGGTAAGTGAGACCCCGCCTCCTTTAGCAATGAGCCAAGAGGGTCGTCCCATGCTCAAAATCGCCCAACTAGTCCAAGTAAAAAAGGTGGATATGATTGAAAAATGAGGGAAGACCGACCACTACCGCTATCATCCTTCATAGGGACTCGGTCCTTTGGTAGGCTCTTCACGGTAATGATCGGAAAAAGGCTTATTTTAGAGATGTCAGGATTATTTTTTTGTGAGACGGTTTTCTTTTGCCATTTTTCTTTCTTTTGCATTTTTGCTTCTTGTGTTGCTATGACATTCCTTTTTCATCTTTTGTATTTTATTTTTGGCTTTTTGTGCCTTTTCTTTTTCTTCAATCTTTTCCTTCTTTTTCTTTTTCTTTCTTTTTCATTGTTTGCCCTTTTGGCTAGATTTGAGTTGTAGGCATTTCTTCTTGCAACTAAGAAAGAGATTTCAACAATTTGCATCTTATTTTGTGGATATGTGTATGAGGTAGGGGAATGGGTGAGTCGGGAGTCGCGATCTCCCTTCAAACCCACAAAAAATGGAGAAACTTGGACTAATCAAACAATTCCGAACACGGTCACCTAGGGCACGGGACTCGGCAACCAAGGCCTTTTCACACCATGGGTGGTCATAATGGTCAAAATGCAAATCCCGTAGTAAATCCCTAGTAAGCTAGGTGGACTCAAGGTAAGGAACGAACGAAATCATTGATTTAGGGTCATTCTACTAGACTAAAGTCCAAGACTCGATTTATACTACTAGAGAGGGAAAGTAAACACTTGCACACTAGTCACTAAACCGGGTTTTCGAAAACCGTTTACACACTAGACACAAGTACACACCACAAAACAAAGACACGACAAGAACGAAAGAAAAAGAGGCAAAAGCAACAAAACAAAAACAAAACAAAACGAACACATAAACAACAGAAACACCACCCCGAGCTTCCAAACAATTCACCAAGTCAATCAACCACAAGTATGCACAAAGCTCCACCCGAGCACACCACATCACAATCTCCTCCAAACTCCTCAAGAGACAAAGGGGAAAAAGGGAAAAAAGATGTTACCGGATGTCTTGAAAGCTCTCCAAAGCTATCGGTGATTCAAGCAACCTATAAGGAAAAAGGGAGGCAAAACACGCACAACACAACAAATATACGACATAACGACACAAAAGGAAAACACACAAAAGAAAATCTTTTTGATTTTTATGAAAAAATTTCAAATTTTTAGGGTTTTTAAGGATTTTTCGAGAAAACTACTAAAATAAAACTAACTATGATAGAATATGGCTCCCCCACACTTAAGCCGAGCAATGTCCTCATGCTCAACCGTAGTGTATGGAGACGAAAAAGAAGAAAAGAAATTACGAAAATAAAGCTAAAAATCAAAAAGAAAAGTGGAGAAAAGGGTAGAGTGTGTCCGGCCGGGGTGTAGTCAAGTCACCATGGGCCGAGACAAGAAAAGCTATGGTAAGGGGGAAGAAATAAAAAGAAATAAATAAAAGGAAATGGGAGGGGAGGACTAGGTGTAATCAAGTCACCTAGCCCGGATTCCGCCCAAATCCGACTAAATCCTACAAAAAGGGTGAAAATCTTGTAAAATTGGATTTTGAAATGACTCTCGATGTAGTCACGTCATCAAGAGTCGGGAGCAACAAATACCAAGGCCCCGAGGGCCACCATGACACAAAAGTGTATAAGGGGAAGGGAATAAACAAATGAAGACAAGCTATAAAAGACGGAAAAGAAAGGATAGTTGTCGTACCATGCGGTTAGCAACTCACTCGCTCCATCGTCTCATAAGTCAATATCGGCACGTAGCTAGTCGTTGTCATTGTTATTCCTCTCCAATCACGATATAGTTCCATGGTTGGAGCACAACGGTATAGGGAGGTGTGTTTTGATGTGAAAGTCGGTGTAAAGTGAATACAAAATGAAGCGAATATGTGCATATGAAGTGTAGGGGTCATATGATAAGGGCAAGGATAGGTAGGGAGGTTGGGAGGGGTATAAAGTGGTAGGGTGGGCTCAAATGACAAAGAAGAGGCCAAAGGAGGACCAAGGCCTCATCCCGGTCGGGATGACATGCCCGTCCCGGTCGGGAAGCCCTCGTCCCGGTCGGGATGACACTCCAGTAGACCCGATTTTTGGCACATTCATCCCGGACGGGATGACATCCTTCCCGGTCGGGATGGTTCATCCTTCCCGGTCGGGATGCACTCTTCTCGGCCGGGAAGAGTCTTATAACCCTTTAAAGCTCCAAAAGCTCATTCCAAGCTTCAAAAACCGACTCCCCTTCGCACGATCCAAGCTCTAACAATAACCACTCCTCATAGGATTCATCTTCACTTTGCACCTACCAAATAAGCTCAAACACAATCATTAAAGTCCCTCCCTCACAAGAATTTCACAAAACCTAAAAATATTACAAGGAAAAGATATATACAATAAGACGGTTCTTTTCGAACTCCGTCAAACCAAAGGTGGTGCATTCTTCACTTCTTTTTCATCAACACTAATACCAATTCCATCGCCATCAAGGGCACGAAGAAACAAATCGAAGGCTCTTGCAAAGTCTTCAACCAAGCTAGTGGAATACCAACCTCCACTCCAAGGATCATCACATCCTAACCTCGACGTTCCCGGGGCATCCCGATCTACTAAGTTCAATGGCTTGAACTTGTACTTTCGATCCTTCGGTATATACCCAAACGTCCATCTATCCTCGTGTGGCCCCAAGGGAGGCTCATCTTTCTTCTTGTCATGGCATTTGTCTTCAAAATCATGATGCGGGCATTCATCCGCCCCAATCTCGAAATCATCATCCTCAATTCCATAGAAGTCGCTCTTCAAGCTTTTACTCGTCCCATTCCCTAGACCGATGTCCTTCTTGGCGGTGATCATTTTACAAGACTCATCATTAGTAGGCGAAGTGTTGCCTTGGAGATCAAACACGAGCTTCTCATCGCCTAGCTCAAATGTGATCCTACCATTCTTTACATCGATCATAGCACCGGCGGTGTGTAGAAATGGGCGCCCAAGGATAATGGGAGTGATAGCATCTTCCGGCATGTGAAGTACAAGGAAGTCGACCGGAATGAAGAACTTCCCGATTCTAATTGGCACATCTTCCAACATCCCCAAAGGTCGGTTGAGGGAACTATTGGTCATTTGGAGTGTAATGGAAGTACTCTTGAGCTCCTTCATCCCGAGTTGCTCACAAATGGAATAGGGAATGATGCTTACACTCGCACCCAAATCACATAGTGCTCTCTCAATCTTGAAATTGCCTATGGTGCAAGGGATCGAGAAACTACCCGGATCCTTCAACTTGGGAAGCGTAGAACCTTGAATAAGCTCGCTCACCACTCTTGTGAACGCTATAGTCTCTTCCTTGTCGGCGGATCTCTTCCTAGCCAATATTTCTTTCATGAATCTTCCATATGCCGGGATTTTGGTAAATAGCTCGGTAAATGGGACACTCACATCCAATTTCTTCACAATATTAAGGAACTTGTCATATTGGATATCCACCTTGGTCTTCATTTGCCTTGTTGGGAAAGGCAACTTGATTTGAACCTTGTTTTGCTCAATAGGGGTGGACTTCTCAAATGACACTTTCCTTTTACCCTTGTCTTTTCCTTGAATTGGGGAAAGCTTGTCTTCTTGGGGTTTCTCAATCTCCCATAAGACTTGCTCCTCTATTGGATTTCCCAAGCTTGAACCTTCTTGAATTGGAGACACAACTTCTTTCATTGGTATATGCTCATTAGGGGGTGGGGGAGAGTTATATGATGAACCACTCCTCAAGGTAATAGCATTCACATGCTCGAATTTCGCTATTTCACCTTGAGGAGGTAACTGCCCCTTTTGCCTTGAAGAGCTACCCGAAGCAAGTTGAGCTATTTGGGTCTCGAGCATCTTCACATGAGCATCTCTTGCCAAGTTATCCCTTTGAAGTTGAGTGATGATTTCTTGTTGGGTTCTTTGTGTCTCCAATTGACTCCTTTGCATGTCCAACATTGACTTTTGCATGTCAAAATCCCGAGGAGGATATTGTTGGTTATGAGGAGTGTTTGTGATGGCTAGAGGAATGCCATAATCATGAGTAGGAGACCGACTCCTTGGCTTGCTTTCTTGTCGATTACCTTGAGTTGCTTGTTGTTGTTGATGGTTCCCTTGGAACCCATGAGAATTGCCTTGATTAAGGCCTTGATTGTTGCCATGGTTGTAATTTTGATGTCCTTGATTGAAATTCCCTTGTTGGAATCCTTGATTGTTGTTGAAGGTACCTTGGTTATTTTGCTTGAAGTTGTTGAATGGCCTTGGGTTGCCTTGATAACCTTGGTATCCTCGATTGTTGTCCCTTAAGGGAGGTGGAACATAGGGACGGTGTTGTAGAGCTTGTTGTTGAGAAGCTTGATGGGAAGCTTGGTACATATTAGGATAAGGGGCACCTTGCTTGAACGCTTGAAAGGCGTTCACTTGCTCAATACTTACTCGACAATGTATAGGCTCATGTCCAACTATCCCACAAGTATCGCACATCCCATAATAAGGTGTATGAGGCACAACTCCCAAAGCATTTACTTCATAAATCGAGTGTTGGTTGGAAGAACTAGCGCTTTGAACTTGATTGAGGTGGCTTTGGAGCTTCTTGTCAATGGTCTCAATGTGAGTTTTTAATTGAGCTCCAAGGTCAATGCTTAGTTGGGTGATAGCATCGACCTCGTGCCTACCTCCTCGATTCGCCTTCCTAGGTCTTGAGTATTGGGAATTGTGGACCGCCATCTCTTCAATTCGTGACCAAGTTTGGTCATCATCTACCTCGGTAAACCTTCCATTAGATCCCATATTGAGTATGGCCCTTGAGTCTTCATATAATCCGTTCCAAAATTGTTGAACAAGGAACCATTGTGATAGACCATGGTGAGGGTAAGAGCGGATCAAGGCTTTGAATCTTTCCCAAGCTTCATAGAGGCTTTCTTCATCACGTTGTTGGAATCCCGTGATAGAAGCTCTCAATAGATTTGTCTTCTCCGGGGGATAGAATTGTTGGTAAAAAGCCTATGCTAGCTTCTTCCAAGTATTAATACCAAGAGTCGCCTTGTCTAACCCCTTGAACCATTGCTTTGCTTTACCGATCAAGGAGAAAGGAAATAGTACCCACCGGATTTGGTCTTGGGTTATTCCCGGTTGTGAAATAGCATCGCAATAATCTGAAAAGGTTTCCATGTGTTGATGGGGATCTTCGGTTGGTAACCCATTAAATTCACTTCGCTCGACCAATTGGATGAATTGAGTCTTTGCCACAAAATTGCCGGTATATGCCTCCGGTAATGCGGTTGGACCGGGCAAGACATCCTCCTTAAACGTCGAGTGTGAAGAGAACTTAGGCATTATTGGTTATGCGGGAGAGGACGGTGTAGACGGAGTTGAAGAAGAAGTAGAGGGGGAACTAGGTTGAGAAGTACCAAAAGGATTTATGAAGATCCCTTCGGTATTGCCTTGAGGTTGCTCGATAAAGTCGGATCCTTGAGCTTGTTCTTCGGTGGTATTGCTAGCACTTGGTTGAGAGATTCTAACCCGGCCAATCGTCCGTTGGCGAAAGGCTCTAAAGAGTCTTTCCGGCTCTGGATTGAAGAGAAAGAATTCGCCTCCCTCCCTAGGCATACACTACACACTAGAGCAAATGTGAGAACACCTAGTGCTTTATGGGCACTAGGCAAAGACAAATAACAAGCACTTCCCAAGGCAAAGAGAAAAAGAAGCTAAAGAAAATAAGAAAAACTACACAATATGCACAAGAGATAGAAGAAGAGCACAAGAGGGGTAACTAAGTCTAGCTAATAAGCAAACTAAGTCTAAACATGCACCGTCCCCGGCAACGGCGCCAAATTGAAGGTTCGGATTGTTGCGGGTCCTACCGATCAATATATAACCAACTAATCCTAACGGTAGCTAGGGTAAGTCGGGTCGTGTCCACGGAGACGGTATTGTAGTGTCTAGACTAGGTCCACTCACAAACAAGGCTAAGTCACACAAACAAACACAAAGAAGACAATAATTGACAAACTATGATGGTTGAGAGGTATGGAAATGAACTAACAATGAACTAGCTATAACAAGAACTAATGAACAACTAAAGACTAAGGAGACTACAATGGACTAGGTAGAGAAATCAAATATTAGGAAGGAGTAGGGTTAGGTCGGGTTCATAAGCATAGTAGGATGATTGGGTAATCAAGGGTGTAAGTGCCACTTAGTCACTAAGGTCGGTTTGCCCTCTCGCGCCAAAGCCAAAGTCCGCACTCTCGTGTCTAAGACCAGACCGAACATTCATGCAAGATGCTACTCAAAACACAAACATTCAACCACAAGTCGAATACACAATGAGAAGGAGAGAACAAGCATGAGAAGCATTGGCCACTACTACCCATACAAGCAATACAACAAATGCATAGTGTGCCCAATAAGTGACTAGCAACAAATGAATCACCTTTACCCACAATCAAGCCCTAATCACCCATAATCCACACTTAATCCCCCTACTAACCCCACAAGGAAACTACTCACTCATTATCAAACTAACAATAGCAAGGATAAGAGAAATCAACATAAATAATCCAACATTCATCATGAACAAACAAGAATAGATAAACAATATGTAAAGATTAAAATTTGAAAGATTAACAAAGATTAAGAGAAAAGTAATTATACCCACTACAATAGGATGAAAAAAATGAGAACTTGAATTAATAAGAAACCCAAATAAAACTCCAAGGTTGTCAATCTTGGAATAATCTTCAAGAATCACCTTAATACAAGACTAATTGCTTGATTAAACTAAGATTAACTAAAGATTAACTAGAGATGAAAAGAGGTTAATTAGGGTTTTGAATTCTTAAGAGAGGCCTAAAATAATATAGGGTAAAGTATGGTGCTTAAACAATACAAAGGAGGAGTATTTATATGGTTACAAGAATGAAGGAGGAAGATAAAAGAGTCACGTGCTGCAGCTCGCTCATCCCGCCCGGGACGGTTCGATCCCGACCGGGACGGGTTCAAAACAGAACCACTGCAATATGCGCACCTCATCCCGGACGGGATGAGTTCCTTCCCGTCGGGGATGGGTCTTGTAGGCCTCCAATATGATATTTAAGGTCCCTCCTTGCTTCTCATGGGCTTCTCATCGACTCTCGGGTCTCGAGATCGAGTCTAAGGGGCTCGGGATTGGGTCCCGAGGTCTCGGGGTCGAATCCAAGGCATCGAGTGATCGTTCCTTCACTTCGTTGGCTTCGAAAAGTGTATGTATTGAGTCGGAATCGCTCCAACTCTTCATGAATGGTCTCGAGAACCTGAAACGAACTAGAGGAAGCATAAGTAGCCCTTGAACCGCTCCCAAGGAGCGATTCCGCAAGGAAAAAGGGACCAAAACACGAAAAACTAGGAACTTCCAACTACACTTATCATTGTCCATGCCAGTGAACGGTGTGAACACCATAGAATACACGTTGGATCCGTACGTTGGGTCGAACAAAACTGCATCCCCGAATGCCGCGTAGTTCCTTCGAGCTGCACCATCTGCTCAAATGACCCTGCGTAGACTTTCGTCTGCATCCACTTCGTAGTCAAAGTAAAAATCCGCCTGACTGTCCCTCAAACTCTTGAACCGGTCTATGAACAATTGACCATCCCGCTCGTGGACGAAGCACTTGACGTCCCTCCCTTAGTTCTTAAAATCAACCAACGATGCTCCGACGTTCTGATATCCGCCCGACAGCTCCTTGCACATCCTATATGTCCGAGTCGCCCCGATCTTCAGCTCCACGCACAAAATTGCAACTGCATTAGTCGCGCACAGTTTGCAGTCAACCATACACTAACAACATTGTTCACAGACGTTACGCACCCTCGAGTTGCAAACGATCATCTCCTTGTGATATCTTGATAGATTTTGAGATGACTTTTGAAACTCTCTGTCCTTAACCATCACAAGATCATGGTTGTGTTCCTCGATGAACTCTTCAATATAAAACCCCCCGATCATTGCACAGAGCCTAATTCTTGCTCCACATTGCGTCCTCGTCGCCTTCATATTCCTTTTGGGTTCGTACGATCCCACATACTCTTGCCCCTGCTTCTCTCCCGTGCTCGACAGCTTCACCATGCTCTAGCTGGCTGTTTTGCCCTCCTTGTTACAAGCCAACAATTTCTTCTTGATCGAACCATCAAATGATCTAGTTGTCGTGTACCTCTTCGCTTCAAAACCAAAATAAGATGCGTAAGATTGATAAAACATGAATGCTCCATCGATGTCCGCGAACTTCTGCCCTACGTAAGGCACAATCACTGTGTCTTCAACCGGCATATAGGTTGGAACAAAAAAGAATTATCAAAGGTTGGAACAAAAAAAACTATAATAAAAAACCTATATTATACAATAAAAAAGAGCCTAAATTACACACTATCAATCTTGCAACGCACACATTCATCTCTGACCTTATTGAAATGTGACTTTTCTCAACAACGACTGTGACTTTGCTCATATAACAGCATGATTGTTAGAGATTAACACCCACACCGCATAACAACAGCAAGTACAACTACAACCCAAGATGCAATACTCAACAACAATAATAAATATAAAAATGATAAAGAAACAAACATAAATATTTTGAATAATAAAACAACTTCAACGTAATACAACTACATCTACAGCAGAAAACTACAACTACATGCAACCAACACAATAATAATTTGCCTTGATTAATATCCACAACACATAAGAACTACAAGTACAACTACAAACCAATATGCAATGATAAATAAACAATGATAAAGAAACCAACATAAATATTTGGAATAATAAAGAACCTTCAACGTAATACAACATAATACAGCAGAACAACTGCAACAACAGTGAACGTGTGACTGTCTGTCATATTAAGTGTGACTATCACGTTATAACGGTGTGACTCTCCAAAATATCAAACCAAACAAAAAAATGAATACATCAAAGCCTGTACACAACGACGTGCGACTATCCGTCATATCGAGTATGACTATCACATTATAACTGTGTGACTCTTCTCATTAACAAACCAAGATCAAAAAAAGGAATGCAAGATGCAAGATACCAAATATATATGTATATATCCATCTTACCTCCTACATGTTGACCAGAAATTTTCGACTGCACATTTTCGAGCAAATGATCATCGCGTGATTCTTCGAGGAACAACACCATTAGAGCATAAAGACGTAGAGCAATTTACGAATTAGGGTTTGGTTATTGTGAATAATGGTATAGATAGAGAGATGATTTTTTATTTGGGATAAATTTTGAATTTTAGTGAGAGCTTGGTGAGAGATTTGGGATGAATTTCGAATTTTAGTGAGGGAGTGAATTTTGTTGATGGAAAGGGTGATAGATATGGTGACAGAAATGGTGATTGCTGCTCTGCTTTTGCCCTGCTGCTTATCAGTCGCACACATCCTCTCCCTTTTTTCTTTTTTTTTGATTAATCTAAGTCATCCATCCAAACCAAATCAAGAGCCAAAAACACAACTTCTCAATTTTCACCAAACTCTCTTGATCCCTTTTCTATATATATATAACTAACATTACTAACCTTTAATTTTTTCGCATACTAACATTTTAATTTTTTTTTTGTTTACTAACATTTATTTTATGTCTCCTAACACCTAACAATTTATTTATCGTACGCTAATACCTAACATCTTATTATCGTTTATTTACATAACATCGCGTATATTTATTTAGCATCAAAACTATTTCGAATCGAATATGTTTAATGACGAATTCCGTAAAAAGTCCGTTTAATCCCTTTACAAGTCGTACTGGAGGTGGCGTCCTTCGAGGCGCGCCGCCCTAGATGCTTAAGGGCGTAATGGATCGCGGTGATTCGTCGTTAAACATGTCTGACACCATTTTTCTCAAAATATTATTCTAAAGACGTGATATCGACTCCGTAGTCAAATATCATGTCTAAAAGAATCATCGATAAATTGAACTAGTACAAATCCCGTTGACGCTGAATCGATCGTCACACGGTCCGAAAGGATAAATTACGACTCCGTGACGCGGAGGGAATTGACATTCGTTCTAGTTCAATCAAATTCGATTTTGCAAGATTCGCTCTAAATGCTAGATGTCGGTTCTATAACTGAATGTCGAGTATGGTGAGCTCTCTAGATTTAAATTAATATAAATTGAAAAATATTTATACTCCCTCCGAGTTCCTATTATTCTCCCAAAAGGTTTTGGGGTGAAAAATAAGGAAGGAGAAATGAGTGGTTGAGAAAAGAAGAGGAAGAGAGAGAAATGAGAGAGTAATTGTGAACCACACATTGATGGCCTAAAAAGGAAAGTGGGACAAAAATCAAACTCAGCCCAAAAAGGAAAGTGGGACAATAATAAGAACTCGGAGGGAGTAGTTAATATAATTACATCTCGATTCAAAACATAAAAATCCAAAATAACCTCCTTTTCGAAACAAGCAGTCGCTCGTACAGAGGGTACTCGATCGAGTGCCATGACCCCACTCGATCAAGTGACTCCCAAAATATGGGCAAGAGGAATACGTAAAGGGCACTCGATCGAGTCCCCTCAACGACTCGATCGAGTGACCCTCGTAAGCTTTAAGCGTGAGCTTTTAAGTGACGTAGAGTGCCGACAATTCTTTTTTTTACGACATTCAAGTCGTCACGTGTTAATCCAATCACGTGCTTCCTCTTTCAACTCGAT
The DNA here is from genome assembly GCA_958450325.1 of Agrostemma githago. Lineage (NCBI taxonomy): Eukaryota > Viridiplantae > Streptophyta > Magnoliopsida > Caryophyllales > Caryophyllaceae > Agrostemma > Agrostemma githago. The sequence goes on from OY288241.1 coordinate 57,986,647, forward strand.
TTTTCTAATTTTGCTCATTGTATTGTAATTCGGGTCGTATTTCCGCCCGCATATTTTTTAATTTATTTACGAGCTTTCTATTTTGATGTTTGCATTTATCGCATTTAAACGAACATCACATGCTAAATTCAATTTCGACAATAATCTAAGATGCTTTAAAATGACGTAGTTCGAACATATTTCACATGTTTAGCTAAAACGTTGTTTGCATTTCATTTTATCGAATTACTAGCGCGGTATTAGAAAACCGATCGATATCTTAGTAGAGGTCACTATGTGCGGGCGGGTGGGTGTCCTTTGTGGGCTTCCCAACACATACCCTCACCTCGTACTCAAAACCTTGGTTTCCGGATGTCCGAAACCGTTGGTGCACGAGAGTCATTCGATATACGATACCCGATAACATCGGCATCGGTATCGTAATGCAAAGGGACGAACCCCACAAGCTCTAGTATCAATGTGGGCCGTACTTTGTGCACGGTCCACCGAAATATAGAGTGGGTTCGAACAGGCCCGAACTCCCATAAAGTTCGGTGGTGACTCCTATTTCGATTTAAATTTTGACTCGAGAACTATCTCACATGGGAAACATTTCGCCACCCAAACCCGCGCGTGGCCGCGTCGGGGTGGACATATGTCATCTCCACACCTTTCATTAAGGGGTAATGAATTGTCTCTCACTAAGTTTTTTCTCTAGAAAACGTCACCTTATTTCTCACGAATAAGGTCCATTAATTGCATTCAAAGACTGACTTAGGCGTCGAAGAGGGTCCCCTCGGACAACCCTGATGCCCTGTTTGCCTCTTGTGCAGGCAAGGCGACCCGCTCCTCCAGGGAGGTCAAAACACTAAAGGAAGGAAGTGAGCACTTGGACAAGGCCAAGGTTCAAGTCTAACCCAAAAAAGATCAAGACCCGATTTAGATCTAATTGTTTCTTACCGGAACAGCTCCCAAAAGAGAGTTCATCAACATCGATGATAAAGAATGTCCCACGAACGTGACATGTATGATATATCTTCAAGCGTTGTCCATTAACCATGAATTTCTCGGTTTCCGGGCTTGAGATTTCAATAGTTCCATATGGTTGTACCCTTGTCACTTCGAAAGGATCCAACCATTTTGGCTTCAACTTACCTGGGAAAAACTTAAATCGAGAGTTAAAGAGGAGTACCTTATCACCTATGGAAAAGTCTTTGCGAAAATCCTAGCATCATGCCATTTAACTTAATATAAGTCTGAACTGAAATGAACTGAATTGGCTGAATCGAGACTTAACTGAACTAAACTGAATGAATCTGAACTAAAATGAACTGAACTGAATGTGTTTGAACTTAACTTAACTTAATTTAACTAAACTGAAATGAACATGTCTGAACTTAGCTGAACTGAAAATGTATGAACATAAGTCCAAAAGAACTGGACCATAGAAATACTATACTACCTCATCCATTCAATTCTTGAGATAGGTTTTTCACCACTTTTAAGAAAAGTGATAAAAGTAATGTTATTATTATTGGTAAAACAAATGATTTTATGTATTCATCAAACTTAAAGCAGTGACATTTTGTGTAAATAGATTTAGAATATGATTTTATATAGTAAAGTCTTTTATAAAAAGAGCAACGTAAAAAATTGATTGTATTGTCCATTTATAATAAGCGTAAAGATTTGAATGGATAGGAAGGACTATCTTTGAAGCGGAACTACTTTTTACCGCCGGCGCTTTACTTCTTACCGTCGGCGTTAATCACGTAAAATGATAACTTTGCCCTTACTATTTATTCTCGAAATAGTATTACTTTTACATTTTATAGATTACCGGTTTATAAAACTCGATAATAAAACCGTCTTTTTCGATTATCGTAATAAACCAAAACCGACTAGCTATATAGTTACTATATGGAATTACGTAAAATGACGAGTTCTCCCTTGCAATTAATTCTCAAAATATTACCACATTTACATTTTATAAAGTATCGGTTTGTTAGAACTCGATAATAAAACCGTTTTTTTCGATTATCGTTACGCCTCCGATTTTAAACAGTTAATTAGATTAATTAACGACTTAATACAATTTAATAAACGTAACTTACAAATACAAGTAATATGCAAATTAAATCCTAATTAATCTACGACAAGTCGACATTCAAGTTTTATTATACAAATTGATGCAAATTTTTTAAAAAAAAAATTAAAAAAAATTTGGTCGAAGAATTTTTATCTCTGGCCCATGGGGCAGTCAAAAGAATTTTTATGTCTGGCCCATGAGGAAGTCGAAGAATTTTTATGTCTGGCCCATGGGGTAGTCATAAAATAAACTTTTATGTCTGCCCCATGAGGCAGTCAAAGAATTTTTATGTGTGGCTCATGGGGCAGTCGTAGAACTTTTATGTCTGCCCCATAAGGCAGTTGAAAAAGTTCTTCGACCTATTTTATTTTATTTTATTTTATTTTATTTAAATTTGCTTTTCGAAATAAGTAGTTTTGAACCATTTGAAATATCAGGTTGTTGATGTTGGTGTAGTGGTTTAGTCAGTTGCCCTATAGTCAACTGGCAGGCCCGTCTTTTAGCCTGTTGAGACTGTTCTGGGCACAGGGGCCCAGCCCATGAAAGGGCCTCAAGGCCCTCAACAGAAACACTAGAAATAGATATGTTTTGTCCACACAAATATTAGTTATTGTGTTGTTGGAGCATTGGTTGGAACTAGTTAGGTAAATTTGATTGTGTTGGGAGGTCAGGGGTTCGACCCTTGGGTTGTCTTTTTTTTCCTCTTTTTTAATTTCCTTTGTTTTTTTCCCTAAAAATTTGGGTATTAATTTCTTCAACCTAAGTGCAGTACATTCATTAATCCCGTCTTGTTAGTTTCTTTATTATTTTTTTATGTGTTTTATTTACTCCTTGAATAAAAATATTTATATGAACTTTCACATAGATATCTTTATTAATTTATGATGGTCGTTTTAATTACAAATATCATACGGGATACTTAATATACAAGTGATCTTATTTATATTATAAGTCTATCTTTACGAGACACTTTTTTATCAAAAAATTTACTTAATACTTCATAGGTAATAATGAAGTATCTACGTGTCGTAAATTTCAAGTAACTAAATAGTTGCCTAACTAATATAGCAGATAATACTATGAATAATATTCATGATATGGGTCATGACTCATGAGTACATGTATAATATTTAAATTTTTAAAAATCACTTTAAAATTGAATCTATTTACTAGTGTAATACTTTTCTGTCTCGGTCATTTGTTGTCCTTTGATTAAAACACTCTTCACAAATAATATAAAAAGACAATAAATGAATGAGACGGCGGATATTAAAATGACCTAAAAATATACGAGTCAATCCTTAATATAGGGCCTCCATATAATATATGGAACAGGACCTCCAAATATCATTGGACGGGCCTGTCAACTGGTTAGGGATTCGATTCTGAAATGTTATGTAACCAATTTTACAAAATAATAGCGTAAAATATAGAGTAACTTATAAAGAAAATAATAATGTAAACACGTTTTTTAAAATATGAAGCAAAAAAAAACAACGTAATAAGTGTCAATTAAAACACGGTTTCTAAAAAAATCGATTTGGTGGAGTTGGTTTTAAAATTAGAAATCGTAAATATTACCAACTTCGTGAATCGAAAATGTTAGAAATAAAAAATAAAATTTAATGAAGGACAAAGTCATCATTTTACGTAATTAACGCCGACGGTAAAAAGTAAAGCGTCGACTCTAAATAGTAGTAGAGAGACGACAGAACATTCTGCCTGTAAACTGTGCCAGTTATACTGTAGCAGTATATGATTAGACTTTAATTTAATTGATTGATTTGTGGTATTCAATTCTCTGCGTATTTCTCAAGACTTTGGCTTTTTCTCTGGATTTCAATCATATGTTTTCATGCATATACGTGTACTTGTCGGTTACCATGAACCCATGAACGCACGACCAGACCACCGAATACATACAGAGTTTAGTATGTATGCATATGGTATGCGTATGCGTATGCGTATGTATTTTTTCTTTTGTTTCAATTACACTTGAATGAAGTAAATAAGCGTAGGAGTCATTAAGACGATGAAATCACAATCACTAATCCATCAATAATCAATAATATGTGGTTAAAAAAGGTACTAATTTAAGCTTACGATCTTCTTATTATGAATATTTTCATTTTTATTCTAGTGCATTTTTGTATTCATATAGTTCTCTTTCCTCTTCAAGTAACATAAAGTATTAATTTTCTGCATTACATTATCCTCAATCATTATTCGATGGTTAAGGGCTCGTTTGGTTCACCATGGGAAGATGAAGTTACCGGGAACTTCAAATTCACGTAAATTTGTATTTCTTGGGAATTACAAAAAAATTGTTTGGTTGCCATGCGGAAAATGACTTCATGCGAGAAGTTCTACACACCAAGGGGACTTGGTGAGTAACTTCCCCATTATGGAAGAAGTGACAATTCATGGGAAGTGGCAATTCCAATGAAGTGGGCAACCAAACAACTCCCTGAAAATGTACTTCCCGGAATCTTGCACTTCCCAGTAATTAGATGGGTAACCAAACGAGCCCTAAGTATAGAGTATGATTCATGGATGTTCATTTTTCTATTTTACCGATATTATAATAATTCTATGTATACTTTAGGTCTCGATCTTGAGGAAATTCAATCCTTCATAGTTGCATGTACAGGTTGTATCTAAGAGGCGAAAAGAGAAAACAAATTTTCTTTATTTCTAAGTTTATACTCCCTCCGTTCCAACGAATTGTATACGTTTGCTTTATGCACGTACGTCGATGCTAGTGTTCTTTTGTCTATATCTTTAATTACGTATTACAAAAAATTATAAAAATTTGATATTTATAATGTATTCGACTAGACGATTTAAACAAGATCCCTCATGACTATCTTTTATCTTATATATTAAAAGTTATATTGAAAATTCTTCTTACTCATGAATAGTGTCAAAAAAACCAAACGTATACAATTCGTTGGAACGGAGGGAGTACCAACTTTGGAAGATATTATAGGAGAGTGGGGATTCGAATCTGAGACCTACTGTCCCAGAGCACCAGTGTTAACCACTGCGCCAAAACATATTTAGGGTCTGTTTGGATAACAAAATAGGAGGGAAAGGGAGGGGAGGGAAGGGGAGGGGGGGAGGAAGAAAGGAGGGTTGTTTGGATAACATGAATGAGGGAAGGGAGGAAGAGGATGATGGATAAAAGTGTCTTTTATTAGGGAGGAACGAATGTATTACGATTATTAATCATAACTTTGTAATTACAATTATTAATTTTTTACTCGTTTAAATATAACAAAAAAATGACTTTAAAATTGATAAAAAAAATTTAAAATTTTGTTTATTATATTTTTTAATCAAGTCAACTCAGTGACTCACTCGTAATTTTTTTTATTCGCTTTATTGTCCTAATCGACTTATTCGCAGTGAAAAAAAATATGACATAAAAAACTAAATTGAATGTGTCTGAACTGAATCCGTCTAACTGGAGTGAACTGAAAGTGTCTGAATATAAGTCTACAAGAACAGGGCGTTATCTTAATCCGACTCACCGTAAGGCCATAACGGAAAAAAACAATGCGTCATAATTTTTTTTATCCTAACCTGAGTCAACCGCAACGAAAAAAAGGCGTCGTAATTTTTTTATACGTTTTCTTATTCTAACCCAACTCACACGTATTAGTGGAAAAAAAAGTCGTCGTAATTTATCCTAACTCGACTCACCCGTAGCAGGAAAAAAAAAGTCGTCGTAATTTTTTTTATCCTAAGCTGACTCACAAGTATCGAAAAAAAGAACAAATTGTCATAATTTATCCTAACTCGACTCACTCGTAACGGAAAAAAAATTGTCGTAATTTTTTTATTCTAACCTGACTCACAAGTATCGGAAAAAAAATCGTCGTAATTTATCCTAGCCCGACTCACCCGTAACGGGAAAAAAAATGTCGTCGTAATTTTTTTATCATCACCTGACTCACCCATATCGGGAAAAAAAAGTAGTAACTTTTTTTATGCTAGCCCGATTTACACGTATTGGAAAAAAAACAAGTCGTCATAATTTTTTATCCTCACCCGTAACTGAAAAAATAAGGCATCGTAATTTTTTTATACGTTTTTTATCCTAACTCGACTCACCTGTAAGGCGTAACGGAAGAAAAAAGTCAAAAAAATAAGGAGATAAAATGAGTGTGAAAACATTTATTTAGTAAGTATAAATTTGTAATTCTATGATTAATGGAAAGACAATCCATTTTTCTTCCAAATCTTCCAACTTTGGCAAGATTTTATCTTACTCTAAAATAAATCATCTTATCCCTCCATTTCCTCACCCTCCATTTCCCTTCAACCTAAATGGTATCCAAACAAAGGATAGTCCATCCCTCCCCTCCCTTTCCCCTTATCCAAACGCACCATTCAGGGCCGGCCAATGACATTGTGAGGCCCTGTTCGAAATTTTGATTTGAGGCCCCCCTTATTTTAAAAAATCACATAAAACATGCTTCTTTTTAAAGAAAAAATAAATCGTTAATGAAGTTGATGTAATGATATTAGAGAAAAAAAATTAGGTTTTCTTTTTATAAACAAATAAAACCAAATCAAACATGATATTCCGTAGACAAGTAATAATGTATATTATTTTTTTGAGAAATGAATAATTTATGAATTAATTAAATATAAACTTTTAAATTTATATTCCATAATATTGAGTTAATGATAATTAAGTAAATATTGGAAAAAAAAATAAGAAATATGAAAAGTTTAGATATTTTCCATAATTACTTTGATACTCTCCCCTTCCCTCCCTCACTCCTTCTTTCCGCAACTACTTTTTACCATCGGCGCTTTACTTCTTACCGTCGGCGTTAATTACGTCAAATGACGACTTTGCCCTTACTATTTATTCTCAAAATAATATTACTTTTACATTTTATAGATTATCGATTTATTAAAACTCGATAACAAAACCGTCTTTTTTGATTATCGTAATAAACCAAAACTGACTTCCTATATAGTTAATTGCGCAAAATGACGAGTTCTCCTTTGCAATTAATTCTCGAAATATTATCACATTTACATTTTATATCGGTTTATTAGAACTCGATAATAAAACCGTTTTTTCGATTATTGTTACCGCCTCCGATTTTAAACAGTTAATTAGATTAATTAATGACTTAATACAATTTAATAAACGTAATTACCAAATACGAGTAATATGCAAATTAAATCCTAATCAATCTACGACAAGTCGACAATTAAGATTTATTATACAGATGGATGCAAATAAAAATAATAAAAATCCGGAAATGGGTCGGGTCGAGTGGGTTTTTCGACCCACCCAAGGGTCGTATTTTTTTCTCTATAATACTTGAAAGTTTGATATGAAATGTGAAGTATAAGGTGGTGAAATTGGTTACAGGGACAACCTTTCATTCAAGTGACCCGGGTTCGAATCCTCTTGTTCACACTTTAATTATTTTTGAAAATTTAAAAAATAATTCAAGAAAACAAAATGCTATTAACAAGATTCAAACCCCTGACCTACCGACTGAGGGCCAAATGACCAAACCACTGGACCACCATCAACATACTAATATTTTAAATTGTTGAAAACTACTTGTTTCGAAAAAAAAATCCTAGAATGAAAGATTGTCCATGTAACCAATTTCACCACCTTATACTTCACGTTCGATATCAAATTTTCAAGCATTATAGCAAAAATAATACGACCCTTTGGTGGGTCGAGAAACCCACTCGACCCGACCCATTTCCGGATTTTTTTCTTTTAATTTGCATCGATTTATATAATAAATCTTGATTGTCGTAGATTAATTAAGATTTAATTTGCATATTACTCGTATTTGTTAATTATGTTTATTAAATTGTATTAAGTCGTTAATTAATCTAATTAACGGTTTAAAATCAGAGGCGTAACAATAATCGAGAAAACGGTTTTATTATCGAGTTCTAATAAACCGATACTTTATAAAATGTAAATGTGATAATATTTCAATAATTAATTGCAAAGGAGAACTTGTCATTTTGCGTAATTCCATATATTAATTATATAGGGAGTCGGTTTTGGTTTATTACGATAATCGAAAAAGACAGTTTTATTATCGAGTTTTAATAAATCGATAATCAATAAAATGTTAAAGTAATATTATTTCGAAAATAAATATCAAGGACAAAGTCGTCATTTTACGTAATTAACGTCGACGGTAAGAAGTAAAGCGCCGACGGTAAAAAGTAGTCTCCTTCTATCCTTATAGCGTGTATTGTAGATTTGTAGGTTTTTTTTTTTTTTTTTCAAAACATGTAATATTGGGCCCTCCTCTACTTGGGCCCCGGTGCCGAGAACTGAACCGCTCAGCCCATGGGCCGGCCCTGACACCATTAGTAAATTTGGAAGATATTTAACACTTAAACACAAGTCTAAGGACTGTATTGTGAATATGGTGGTATTTTACCTATATTATAAGCATAGTTGAATCTAAGATTAATATTTTGAGTAGCGAGTTTTCTCATATGATTTTTTATTTAGGTGAAAGTCACGTATTTATGAATTTTTTGTAGCAAATTAAAAGTCAAAGAGCCACATATTTAATACTTACACCCAATCATCGAGCATTGACCTCAAGTTTTGATGTAAGTTAAAATTCTTTTTATTTTCATGATATTGAAGGCATGAAAGATTAATACGAGTACTTCTTAACTCCAAGCACAAATTCTATATAAAAATCGCAGATGCAGTTCATATGACTATGAGTTTATCCTCTCCTTCACATTTCCTCATTTTGACCCCTTAATATTTTCATTATTTTGACTTTTGTTCCCTATAAATTAAATAATCGAAATAAACCTTATGATAAGAAAATTAGACGTAGATTGTAAGTACATGTTGGAGTTTGAATAGTATTGTGATGAGTTCTTATTTAAGATGAGTATATACATCCTAATTTTAAAATTGATCAACTAATATATACGAAGTATAAGGTGAACAAAAGTAGAATTCATTGGTATTACTAAAAAAATTATCTCATCTAATTGCATAGGATGTCATTTGATTCGTATTATACTTTTTTAGTCACATGCATTTGTTGTCCTTCTATATTATTTAAAATAATCTTACTTAAAAAGTAGCACAATGGGGCTTGAAATCATGACCATACGTGCTACGTTTAAGTGTTTCATCCACTGCACTACTCATTGTTAAAATTGTATGAATATTATACATATTGAGGCCTTCACTGTTTGGATCCCGATTCCTAAAATCGAATTGAGCTCCATTTGGATCGGCCCTGTAAGTCGGAATATAATCATGACAAGTGAAAACAAACAATGAATAATTTATATAGTCCATATAATAATTATGTTGATTCAAAATTAGTAATCAAGATATATGTTGTCACTTCTTCTCATGCGAAAATACTACTCTCATAATAAGTTTGACTTTAATCATTAGTTATTAGGTGTACATTATCATGGATAGGTTCATGTACTTGTAAATAAAGACCATCCAAGCTAAGAGTTCTAAAGCAAATACAATTAAAAAAAGAATAGGTGTAAATAATAATACACTCGTATTGGAGACAGTTAAACTTCTAAAAAGATTTTGAGGGAATCAGCCGACACATATATAATTAACGTAGGGTCCATAGATTTTGACTACCATCAAAAATTCCAAGTGTACGAATTTGGATGGACGTGGAGGATAATCCTATCGTATCGTATTTACTACTCAAACTACTGTTCTTATACGAGTAGTATTTTTCACTTGTTACTTAAGAAAATAATTCTTCTTTTTTCTTATACGGGAAACACTCAAATGTGTGTACGTACCCTTACATTTTACTCACCACCTTATTTTCAAGAATTTGGTGACTAAAATATTTAATATATATATTTATAGAGGTGTATTTATACATTATATTCCGTATATTGTTATTGTGAAACGGTTATTCAAAGATATATAAATATCACAAAAATTTATAATTAACTTATTTATCACGATAAAATATACATTGATTGTTATTTACTTATTTATCAAATAATTAACAATAATATTCATAAAAGTTATGTCATGCCCGCCCTAAACTATCTCACAATTTTTTTGAAATAAACTTCCTATGTATCACGATTCACGAACGTATATATAGCGAAGTAAACACGATTTTTCTAATGTGATACGAAGTATGTTGTAATGATCACCTTCTCCAAATAAATTATTTCAGATGTGCTAGTTTGTATATATGAACTAAGGCCTATAAGGTTTTCGATAATGTTTTAACCAATTAAGTCAGTCAATGCGAACAACTATCTAACATGATCCATCACACGAACACGAGATTCAAGGTATATATTGCAATTAAATCAAGGAACGTCATGTATATGCAACTACGTACATTTATTGAACGAAAATGAGTTAGTGTCACCGGGTGACGCCCAATCTCGACATCACCCTCACACGCTTCCCTAATTATTAAGGTTTTCCCTTAATAATAATGGGTACATGTAAGAGACCTTATTAATAAGAGGTGCACACGCCGACAATAGACGCCACCGGGTTACCCCGTATCATCATCCTAAACCAACGATTAAACATGAAAAATGTGAGTGCGAAAAAATCTTCATGATATGGTAGTATCAACTACTAATAATAACTAAACCAATATATAATTAACAATATAAGCTAAACACCAATTTCAAACTATAATTTATTTTTCCATAAATGTGGACCAGATGGATGAGACAAGTAGACATCTAAGTTAACTGTATTCCTACTCCTAATTATTTTAGTTTATTGAACACGTTTAGAGAGGTGTTCTCAATGGTTCATTTTTCCTTCCATTTACCGTTCGGTTTCATCTGGATTCGGGTCATGTAGGAAGTTAAGGACGATAAAACTCACACTCATAAATTTCAACACTCTTATCCCGGTTTTTTTATGATTGAAAGAGACTGAAATGAATTTAAATAAAAGTGACTTGATGAAGATAAGTTAATTTAATGAATTGAGTTAAATTGAAATGGACTAAGTGAATTGAACCGTATAAGACAAATTAAAATTATTGAGGCTATGCTAAACTACTTCCTATATTGTATAAGGATGAACAAGTCTAAGATGAAAATAAGTTGAAAAAAAATTGAGTTTTAGTCTTCTCAACTTCTCAAGGCACGGACATGAAACCTATGGTTATGCTTGAACAACCTCTTATATATTACCGTCAATCTAAGTGTTCAGTGGTTGATGGGAGGGTGTTCTCATTTGTTTTTTTAAAACATCATTGTCTTCCCAAAATTAAACTCAATACTTCTGGTTAAATAACAATTGTTACCTGTTAGTTATCCGTTGATATAAGTATTCATGGCTATTTGTTATCATTTGTGTTCCAGGATAAAAACAACTCTATTTTTACTACTCCAACACTATGGGGTCGTTTGGTTACTCAACCAATTACGAGAAGTGCAAGTTCCCAGGAAGTGCATTTTCAGGGAGTTGTTTGGTTGCCCACTTCCCGGGAATTGCCACTTCCTCCACAATGGGGGAAGTTACTCACCAAGCCCCCTTGGTGTGTAGAACTTCCCGCATGAAGTCATTTTACACCTGGCAACCAAACAATATTTTTTAATTCCCATGTAATACAAATTCACGTGAATTTAAAGTTCCCGGTTCATCTTTCCATGGTGAACCAAACGAGCCCTATATGTGTACTCTCACATTAATTAGTACGAGTAAAATTGATTGATTAGTAAACAAGGGAAAGACCGAAAGAGATACCTTAGAACCCAATCCAGCAAGTTTCTATGAAATAATAGGGCAGCCACCTTTTGCGTAAAACTCACTTGATTACTTCATCTCCTTCCATTTCTCTATCTCTCTTTCCTTCATTTCCTTAACTTTAATTCTAAGTATGACTTAATTTCCTTTTCTTTTCTTCTTTCTTTTTCTGTCTTCACTAATGTACACGGGGCGAATTAAGGGATTCGAACAAGTTACATACCCTCACAAATATTAATGTCTTAATCACTAGACTATGTCCTACTCGGGTTGTACATAGGTTCTTGATAATTATATCTATATATATATATAAGTCTATGAAACTTGACATGTGTCTCTAGCCTTCCAACATTTTTACTCAAAAGATCCAAGCTCCTTCAATTCATTTTTTTTATTCTTTGTTTATTTATTTTATTGTTCCATATATATATATATCATCCAAATAAACAAATATATCAAAAAAAAATCATAGAATGGGGCACAATTCTTGCTGTCCAAAGCAAAAGTTGAGGAAAGGATTATGGTCTCCTGAAGAAGATGAGAAGCTTTTCAATTACATTACTCGATTCGGTGTCGGCTGCTGGAGTTCTGTGCCTAAACTTGCTGGTATATATGCTTACTTCCTTTTTACATTTGGTCTCATTTTTCACCTAAGAGTGCCATTTTAGCCTAGTGGGTTTTTTGGGTTCGAGCTGGGTTCTATCATTGCCGCGTTCCCGGAGCTCAGACTCGAGACCTATGAGTGTTGAATTTTGGGTTCAACGAAGTGCGCACTTAGTCATATTACAATATAGGAGAGAGGATTAGAACAGAGACCTATTGTCTATGATAGTAGCTTAGTTTTCACCATTAAGTTAAGACATCTTCGGTAGATTTTGTTGGATTTTAGTAACATGATTGCAAATGCAGGGCTACAAAGATGTGGGAAGAGTTGTAGGTTGAGATGGATTAATTACCTAAGGCCTGATCTCAAGAGAGGAATGTTCTCTCAGGAGGAAGAGAATCTTATCATTTATCTTCACCAAATTTTGGGAAATAGGTACTCTTCTTCTATCTCCTTGATATTTTAACCATCGGGCTTTAGACTTTATCCGTTTGTTAGTGAACAAAAATAACGTCATCTTTGAATGACTTTACCAGCTAAACTGCAGCAATATAATGTGTGGGATTTTGTGCAGGTGGGCGCAAATAGCGGCACAATTACCGGGAAGAACGGATAACGAGATCAAGAATTTATGGAACTCGTCCCTAAAGAAGAAGCTAATAAAGCAAGGAATTGACCCACAAACTCATGAACCACTTGACACCCAAATACAATCAAATAACTCATCTGAAGAACACAGCAATAGCATTCCTCAAGTAGAAAGCATGAAATCAGAGCATCATCCAGCATTTGCAGTACCTTACCCTGCAGACAACAACAGCAACAATGCATCAATATTCAGCAATGCACTGTCGTCATTCCTAAACACCCAATTCAGTGTTCTAGAACCTTCTCCTTCTTCTGCTGATCAGAGTTTCTAAAGTTTGATTCAAAGTGAATGTTTTTCAGACCCTCTGATATTCAGTGAAGGAAAAGAGTGTTCCAGTAGCAGTTCCATCAGCAGGAATGCAAGTTTTTCCTGGGATAATCCCGAGCAAAACAGGTTGGAATCAGAATTCTTCCAGTACCCATTTAATAATAGTGAGAGCACTAATAACTATGGGTTAATTAAACTGGAAGAATGTAATGATCAACAGCCAAGTTCATGGGAAGAAGATGAGTTTAAATCGTTTTCGCTGTCGGATGGTAGTCCTGCTACTGGTAATGCTACTTTTGAGATTTAACTCGATTATGCAGTTCGGAAATGGAGAGGATCAAAACTCAAGTCAAGTAAGATGTATAGAGAAGAAGAATAATTTTGAAATATTTTTATTTTATTTTATTTTGATTTGAATTATATATACATTATTATAATATCTTTTCCAGGTATGGTGGGTTTAAATTTTTCTTTTGGTTGATTTTGATGTGTGGGTGGGTCAGAAAGTGTTGTTCATTAGTCCAGGTATCTTTCTGAGTTGTGTGCAGTATTTGTTTCCATGAGGAAGAGATGATGAATAGAATAGTGTTGATTGTGTCTCATGTACAGTCATGGAACTGATATGAAAGGCAAACTGGTCTTGTGGGTCATTCTCTCCTTTGTTTTCCCATCCATTCATCCTATCACAAATCAATTCTTATTTTCTTACTTACACTAACTAGCTACCGTAATTTGTCCACTTATCTAAATTTAATTCTTCATATCTGAATGTGGAGTTATATAGGAGCAAAGGGTACCACTTGGCACCTTAAACTCCAACAAATTCTTAGTTGTAAACTTCCGAGACGAGGTTTTACTCCAATGCTTTCACGTTGGATGATACGCTAAGGTCTTTCTGCAGCAAGTACCTTTGGAAGATCAATCGACCGACAAAGTTGAAAACTTATCTTTGGAAGATTGCTAGTAATACCCTTTGTTGGAAAATAGGGGCTAAGTTTCTTTTTCTAATTGTCCCATATCAGTGGAATAGCAGTGCTTTTTTGTTGTTTATATACACTACTCTCACTATGGGTATCACTAGTGGTGAAAGGAGGTCATTTTATAGAGACCTACGAGGTGCTTAATTCAGCTTGAGCACATGTGGGATAGTAGTGTTTTTTTGTTGTTTATATACACTACTCTCACTATGGGTATCAGATTGAACACGTGCACGCGTGCCCGAGCCTGGCCCAGATCGGGATTTAGGATTCGGTATTTGGCGAAGCGCCTGCAGCGGGCCTTTTCACCGCTCCAGTAATTTTTCTTCTTCTTCCCGTCTTTTCACAAAAAAACCGATTTTCTGGGTATTGCTTTTCCGTTGCCCCGCAAGTGACAAATTTATAGGGACCTGCGAGGTGCTTAATTTAGCTTGCACGCGTGCACGAGCCCGGCCCAGATCGGGATTTAGGACTCGGTATTTGGCAAATCGCCTGAAGCGGGCCTTTTCGCCGCTCCTTTCAAGGAGTTAGTTTTCTCCAACCTTCCTCTTGCTCGTTGCCACACAACACAGTAATTCTTCTTCTTCCCGTCTTTTCACAAAAAACTGATTTTCTGGGTATCGCTTTTCCGTCGCCCCGCAAGTGGGTGAGTCTCGATGCTGCAGTGTCAAACCTTGGGAAACTACCGCTACTTGTTGATCGCCACCTCGGTCGAACCGAAATAGTTTTCAAGGCAGAGGCCTTTGTACCTCGTCGCTGCAAATTCTTGGTTACCTCTACTCCCTTTCGCTCGATTTCTGTTCAATTGTCACAACAATTTGAAAACTATTTTTGTTGTTGTAACAATGTCTGTTGTGTCGAAATTGGTTCCTGATTTGTCTAAAATCGAACAATTAGACGGTAACAATTACAAACGGTGGTCTCAGAAATTACTGATGTTTTTCGAACAACTCGATATTGATTATGTATTGTCTGAGGAATGTCCTATCACTGTTGCTGCGTCTGCTAGTATAGAGGTTACTCCTCCTGTCGTGTCTATTATCAAGTCTAACGCTGGTGCTGTTAAAAAATACGAAAAGGATAATAAGACTGCTCGTTGTCACATTCTAAACAACATGACTAACACCCTGTTTGATTGTTTGCTCCTAATAAGTCGGCTAAAATTATTTGGGAGACTTTAGAGTCAAAATATGGGTCTGATGATGCTGGGAAAAAGAAATATGTTGTCGGAAAATGGCTAGAATTTATTATGGAGGATGGTAAACCAATTATGGAGCAAGTGCACATTTATGAAAATTTATGTGTTGATGTTATAAATGAAGGGATGAAATTGTGTGACGTCTTTCTTGCTAATGTATTACTTGAAAAATTCCCTCCTTCCTGGTCTGATCATAGAAATCACCTTAAGCATAAGAAAAAAAAAATTTGTCCCTCCAAGAACTTGTAGGTCATATGAGGACCGAAGAGGTTAATCGCCTTAAAGATAAACCAATTGCTCTTCCTGTTAATGCTGCTAAAGTTAATATGGTTTTACTTGAGTCTGGTGGTCCGTCTAATGTTGACAAGTCTAAGGGAAATAATAAAGGGAATAATAAGAATGGTCATGGTCAGAGTCAGGGTAAGAAAAATGGTTCAGGGAAACACACCAAACCCGTTCCCAAAATCCAAAAACCTCAGGGTACTCTTGTATGCTATGTGTGTGGAAAAACCGGTCACAAGGCTTATCAGTGTACTCACAAGAAAACTGCTGAAGCAAATGTTGATGTTACTGATGATGAAGTCATTGCTGTTGTGGTTATTGTTGAGGCTAATTTGGTGGGAAATGCTGCTGAATGAGTGCTGGATACTGGTGCTTCAAGACACCTCTGTGCTAAAAAGGGGATGTTTGTTTAGTTCGAGGAAGTAGCTGACGGGGAATGTGTTTACATGGGCAATTATTCATCTGCACTGATCACCGGAAAAAGCAAAATCTTTCTCAAACTCTCTTCAGGGAAAACTCTTGCCCTGACAAATGTGTTGTATGTTCCTTCTTTACGTCGAAACCTCGTGTCTGGTGCTTTACTTAACAAGGCTGATTTGAAGCTTGTTTTTGAAGCTGATAAGGTCGTAATGTCGCGTAATGGAGATTTTGTCGGGAAGGGTTATCTGTCTGGGGGTTTATTTGTTTTGAACACTGTTTCTGCTTTTAATGATATTGCTTCCATTTCTGCTTATATCGCTGAATCTATTGATATTTGGCATGGTAGATTAGGTCACGTGAATGTTGATTATATTAAAAAGCTTAGAACGATGAGTCTAATTCCAAGCTTGACTAGTAAAGAATTCTCAAAATGTGCTAGCTGCATTGAGGCTAAATTCACTAAAAACCCTAGTAAACCGGTTTGTGCTAGGAGTATGAGTCTTCTTGAATTAAATCACACCGACCTAGATGATTTCAAGAATACTTCAAGTAAAGGCGATAAGCATTATTATGTCACCTTTATAGACGACTGTTCCAAATACACTAGAGTATATTTGCTTAGGACTAAAGACAAAGCAGAACAATCGTTTATAAGTTTTAAAAACGAAGTTGAAAATCAGCTCGACAGAAAAATCAAAAGGGTAAGGTCCAACAGAGGGGATGAACTGAGTATGGGTCTAATTATTTAGTCGACATCTGTGAGAAAAATGGATTAATTCATGAGTGTAGTCCACCTTACTTACCTCAGTCTAATGGTGTAGCTGAACGTAAAAACAGAACATTAAAGGAAACGATGAATGTCATGCTCTTGAGTTCTGGCCTTTCTGAGGATATGTGGGGGGAAGCGATTTTATCGGCTTGTTTGTTTATCGTATATGCTCAGAATATCTCTGCTTATAGATTCATATCTTTAAATGATCGTAGTATATCTGAAGCTAGGGACGCTGAATTTTTTGAGCATATTTTTCCATTAAAGAAGAATGTTGAATCACCTCCCGTTTTACCTGTTACATCTGTTGATATGTCTACACATGCTAGAACTTTTACCGATCATAATGTTGAACCTAAAAGGAGTAAAAGAACTAGATGTGCAAAGAACTTTGGTAATGATTTTGTCTCAACATTCTTATCTGAATATGGTTACTCTATCTGTGCTAGTGAAGATTTTGTTTTTGCTTTTTTAATAGAAGAGGATCCAAAAACGTATAATGAGGCAATGAAATCCATTGATGCTAATTTTTGGAAAAATGCTATTAAAAATGAACTTGATTCTATTACCTATAATCAGACTCGGGAGTTAACTGATTTACCCAAAGGTAGCAAACCCATTAGCAGTAAATGAGTGTTTAGAAAGAAAATAAGACCTGACGGTTCAATAGAAAGGATCAAAGCTAGACTTGTGATTAGAGGCTTTACACAAAAGAAAGACGTTGATTATTTCGATACTCATTCGCCTGTGACCAAAATCTCGACTATAAGAATTCTGATTGCGTTAGCTGCTATTCATAATCTAGTTATACATCAGATGAATGTTAAAAGTGCCTTTTTGAATGGTGAACAAAGAGAAGAAATCTACATGTCGCAACCTGAAGGATTTGTGGTTAAGGGTCAGGAGAATAAAATGTGTAAACTGAACAAATCACTATATGGTCTAAAACAAGCACCAAAATGGTGGTATGAGAAATTTAACAACACTTTGTGTAGACACCCGTATTTGACTGCTTGTGTCTATAACAGTCTCCGACAGACCACCCGATGATGATCGGACGTAAACATGCTTTAATACGCTCGAATAAGGACTTGAAATCAATAGTATCCAACATGGGCACTTAGCGGAGTACAAATCTCTCAAAACCGACCTCAAATTCAGGCCCAGCAGGTCGTTTCCAATAAAATAAGATAAATTTGAGCCAAAACCGTCACCGGAAATAAAACCGTCTTTTGCGACCGAGTCAAAACCCGGTCAAAGTCGAAACCCGAGACGAAACCAACCATGCATGCGTCCAAATTCAAAGTCAAAACCAACTAAGTCAACTAAATCAAAGTCAACAACAAATATCTCAACTTTCCTTATTTTGCCTCACTCGGTTGTACGCACTCGATCGAGTGCCATGAGCTCACTCGATCGAGTGTACCTACAAATACAACCAAACCGCCTTCAAACCGGGCACTCAATCGAGTATACATCGGGCCACTCGATCGAGTGACCATAAACCGGGGTATCCTCTATAAATACACCCCTCCTCCTCTTCACTTCACAACCTTTGGCAAACCCTACACATTGTTCACACAACATTCATTCACATCAACAGAATACATCATTCAACTTCACAACTTTCACATCCTTTTTGAACTTGGCTTCAAACTCACAACACAACCTTCAAACCTTCATCACCCTTGAGTTCTTGGAACTCATACACATATACAAGCCATCCCGAGATCAAAAATTGTCAAAGATCGAGAGCATCATCTCCCTAACCATACACACCCTAACTCATCCCGCATATCTCGACTCTTCTGCGCCTTTGCCGCTACTAAACGAGCCCGTGTTACGAGACTAAAGCATGTAGGTTGAGGGTGTGAATCAAACCCCATCTTTCTCTCCTTTCTCCTTCTTCCTCTCCGTTTTATATACATATATATATATACACACATACATACATACATACATACATACATACGTACATACATACATACATATATAGAAAGAGGTTCTCATAAGGTCAAGAACCTTTATAAGTTCATAAGTTCCAGTGTTAAAGTTACATAAAAAGTGCTTAAAGTTACAGGAGATGAGTGATAAAGTTGCACTTTATCACTTGAAGTGATAAAAGTACTGAATGTTATAGTTACATATCAATTTTGAACAAATGCAACTTTATCGTATGTCATCTGCAACTTTAATATAGACTTGATTACATAAGGTGAACTTACTTGATCTCTACTCTATATATATATACTAATTATTACTAACATTACTAACCTTTAATTTTTCCGTATGCTAACATACTAACATTTATTTTATGTCTATTAACTCCTAACATTTATATTATTGTTACTAACTTTCATTTTTCGCTATTTAACTCTGCTAACAATCTAACGTTTTATTATCACTTCTTTAAATTCCGTCATTAATATTAATACCGCGTATATTTAACAAAACCTATTTTCAAAACGATCCGAGCAACATCCGATGAGGCTAAATTAATGATCGTATGCTTTAAAGGCCAAATTACGATGTTAAAATGCCGAGGATCTAAGTTTGTGACGACGGTTGAATTTTCAAAATCGAATATGTTTAATGACGAATTTCGTCCAAAGTCCGTTTAATCCCTTTACAAGTCGTACTGGAGGTGGCGCCCTCCGAGGCGCGCCGCCCTAAACACTTAAGGGCGTAATGGATTGCGGTGATTCGTCGTTAAACATGTTCGACACCTTTTTTTCAAAATATTATTCTAAAAGAGTCATCGACAAATCGGGCTAGAACGAAACCCGTTGACGCCGAATTGATCGTCACACGATCCGAAAGGGTTGATTACGATCGTGACGCGGAGGGAATTAATATTCGTTCTAGTTTGATCAAATTCAATTTTGCAAAATTCGCTCTAAATACTAGAATGTCGGTTCTATAATTGAATGTCGAGTACGGTGAGCCCTCGAGATTTAAACTAATATAAATCGGACAATATTTATATTTAGCATAATTACATCTCGATTCAAAACATAAAAATTACGAAATGGGTCGTCCTAAAGACGAGATGACACCCGTACAGAGGGCACTCGATCGAGTGCCTAAGCCCACTCGATCGAATGACCCCCTCAAAAAGAGGCAGGGGGTCTTCACGAAGGGAGTCCCTTCCATGACTCGATCGAGTGACCTCCATAATGCTACTACGTGAGCCTCCTAAATAATACAAGCCTCATCAAATTCTTTTTACAACTTTTAGTCGTCACGTGTCAAGTCAATCACATGCTTACTCTTTCAAAATCATGCATCGCATTATTATTCTAACCTATTTACATTACCGTTACTAACTCGATTTTTCTAATTTTGCTCGTTGTATTGTAATTCCGAGTTGTATTTCCGACCGCGTATTTGTAATTTATTTACAACCTTTTTATCTTGATGTTTGCATTTATCACATTTAAACGAACATCACATGCTAAATTCAATTTCGATAATAATCTAAGATGCATTAGAATGACGTAGTTCGAACATATTTCACATGTTTAGCTAAAACGCTGTTTGCATTTCATTTTATCGAATTACTAGCACATGTATTAGAGTCGCCAAATTGAGGACATGACATAGATCCACCCCGATGTGGCCACGCGCGGGTTTGGGCGGTGAAATGTTTCCCATGTGAGATAGTTTTTGGGTTGAAATTTAAATCGAATTAGAAGTCGCCACCGAACTTTGTGGGAGTTGGGGCCCGTTCGAACCCACTCTATATTTTGGTGGGCCATGCACAAAGTACGGCCCACTTCGATACTAGAGCTTGTGGGGTTCATCCCTTTGCATTACGATACCGATGCCGAGTTTTCGGGTATCATATATCGAATGACTCTCGTGCGCCAACGGTTTCGGGCATCCGGAAACCGAGATTCTGAGTAAGGGGTGAAGGTACGTGTTGGGAAGCCCACAAAGGACACCCAACCCCGCCCGCACTTAGCGGCCTCTACTAAGATATCGTTGGAGTTTTTAATACGCGCGTTAGTGATTCGGTGGAATGTTATGCAAACAATGTTTTACGATATGCGAAAAACTGAATAAGTTTCTACGTCATTTTAATGTATTTAATTCACGTCAAAGTGGTTTAGCATGCGAGGTTCATTTGTAAAACGGTAAAACGCAAACAAATAAAGCAACATGAAACGAGAATAAGTTACAAGTTACACGAGCGGAAATACAACCCGGACAAAACAAAATAACGAGCATAGTCGAAATAATGATATAGTAATGGTAACGTAAACAGATTAAACGACTCAAAGATGATAGGATTATGCATGATTTTGAAAAGGGGAACACGTGATAGTCTTTACACGTGATGACCAGAGTCGTAAAATTATTTGATGATGCTAAAATGATGAAGGAGTCTCGCGCTTTAGCATAAAAGGGACCACTTGATTGAGTCATAGGCGGGACTCGATCGAGTGACCCTGTTACAGACCCCCTGCCTCTTTTTTGGGGTGCCACTCGATCGAGTGGGCTATAGCACTTGATCGAGATCCCCCTGTTCGAACTGTTGTTCGAAATTTGTGAGGAGGTAACTCCGAATTTATTGATTTTGAAATAGATAGCCAACCGAGCCAAATAAAAATATGGCATAATTTATATTCAACTCGGTTTTCGGTGCTCGTAACATGTATTTTCTGATTACGAGACCGGTATCGGGAATACTGAAAAAAGTATTATGAAATCGTTTTGAATTTAATTAGGATGAAATTAATTCCCTTCGCGTCATGACATCGTTACTAATCCTTACGGATTACGTGATGTTCGATTTCGTGTCAACGGGTTTCATACTAACCTTGAAAATGGCATCAAACGTATTTAACTACGTATTACCACGATCGCGTTACGCCCTTAAGTGTTTAGGGCAGCGCTCCTCGAAAGGGCGCCACCACTGTTACGACTTGTAAAGTGATTAAATGGACTTGAAGCGGTAACCGTAGTTAGACATGTTCGATCCGAAAATGGTTTATATATTTATATATACGCGGTATTAATTAATAACGACGATATGTAAATAAACGATAATAAAAATGTTAGAATGCAAAAATTAAAGCGGTTAGTAACTGTGGACATGACATAGGTCCACCCCGATGCGGCCACGCGCGGGTTTGGGGAGGCGAATGAATCTCATGTGAGATGGGTCGAATTGAAATTTAAATCGAAGTGGAGTCGTCACCGAACTTTGTGGGAGTTCGGGCCCATTCGAACCCACTCTATATCTTAGTGGGCCATGCACAAAGTATGACCCATTTGGATCTCAGAGTTATTGGGTTCGTCCCTTTGCATTGCGATACCGATACCGACATTATCGGATACCGTGTATTGAATGACTCTCGTGTGCCAATGGATTCGGATATCCGGAAACCATGGTTCTGAGTAAGGGGTGAGGGTACGTGTTGGGAAGTTCACAAAGAATACCCAACCCGCCCGCACATTAGCGGCCTCTACTAAGATATCGTTTGATGTTTTAATACACGCGTTAGTAATTCGATGAGATGTTATGCAAACAGTATTTTGCCTAAACATGCGAAGATTTGAATACGTTGCTATGTCGATTTAATACATCTAAAATAAACGTCAAAGTTGTATTTAGCATGCGAGATTCATTTTAGTACAATAAAACGAAAAACGGAAATAAAATTGAAAAGACATAAACAAACAAGTTAGTAACGGTAAATAATGGCTCGCAAATAATATAGAATGATGTAACGAGATACGATGCATGGTTTCGGAAAGTAGTATGACACTTTATTGACTTGACACGTGTTGACCGAAGTCATAAAAGAAATTTATTGAGACTCGAAAGACGTTGTGGGACTCACGGTTTTGTCGTGATACATGCCACTCGATCGAGTCATTGAGGGACTCGACCGAGTGGTCCTCAAAAAGACCTTCTGCCTCGGTTCTTGGGGTGCCACTCGATCGAGTGGGCTAAGCACTCGCTCGAGTGCCCCCTGTACGAACAAGGATTCGTATCGCAATTTGTTATAGATTTCGAGATTGCTTATTGATTTTGGCAAATCGCTAATTTTGTCAAATCGGGCAGAAATATTGTATGATTTATGCTCGATTCGGATTCTGATACTCGTTGTATCCGATATTTGATTATGGAATCAATATTGAATACTTAGAGCGAAATCTAGAAAAAGATGTTGTAAGTCGTTTAAATCGAACTAAAACGAAATAAATTATCTCCGCATTTATAGTGTCGTGATTCGTTCTTTTGAACTATGTGACAACTATTTTAGCATCAACGAATTCGCATTAGTTAGATTTATTGACTAATTCGTTTAGATACGATATCCGACTATCGAGTTGGTATCGCATCTAACGAACGACGCTTTATACTTTAGTGAATTAAAAAGGACTTGATTCCCTCCGCATCCCGACATCGTAACGAATCTTTGCGGATTATGTGATGTCGGATCCGCATCAACGGGTTTCGACTTAACTTAAATAAAAGTGTTTGATTCGAAATAGTTTTTTAAAATCGATGAATATGCGATATTAACGAT
Organism: Agrostemma githago; assembly: GCA_958450325.1. Classification (NCBI taxonomy): domain Eukaryota; kingdom Viridiplantae; phylum Streptophyta; class Magnoliopsida; order Caryophyllales; family Caryophyllaceae; genus Agrostemma; species Agrostemma githago. The sequence goes on from OY288241.1 coordinate 58,010,183, forward strand.
GATGATGATGACGGGAATAATAAAACGTGACTAACGACACGACAAAATAAAAACGCTATTGTTGATGTTGACTTGCTTCAACAATCAAATAGTCGGGGTGTCGGGATAAGCGACCGGCGACGTCGGGTGAAACACCCTTGTATTCGGATTTTCTTATTCCGTCATCCTTTGCATTCGACACGAATTAGCGAGTAATTTAATGTTTTGATACTAGCAATATTATCGATATTAGAAACAAAAAAAGAACGAAAAAAAAAGACGAGGAAGACGACGAATATGGACGAGAAAAGGGAAAAAATCGGGTTTGTATGCACCCTCAACCTACATGTTTCGTATTCTCGGTATGTAACTCGTCTGGTTGTGGCTTGAGCACGGGAGTATCGAGATTTATGTAGATGGAGTTATGGTGGTTTAGGGTTTGAGGTTTCCTAGATGCTACGATTTAGGTTGAAGAAGTATTATTGAAAAAAAGGTAAGAATTATGGTTTCGAAAAGTGTGTGAAAGTTGCATGCAAAGGGAGGTATTTATAAGAATTCTCCCCCACCCCCGTCTAGGGTTACTCGATCGAGTGCCCCTGTTGACTCGATCGAGTGGCCCAAAGCAGATGCAAAACGGGGTTGTTGATGGCCCACTCGATCGAGTGGGTCAGCTGGAGCGAAGAGATCCGAAGTTTTTGACTCCGGGTTGGATATTTTTGTAGATCTTGTGTTTGGGTTGGACTTTTGATATTTGCATGGCAATTTTGTGTTTCGGAAACGGCTTTGACCGGGATTTGACCCGGTCGCTAAAAAGACAGTTTTATTTCCGGTGTCGGTTTTGACCCAAATTAGTCTTATTTGATTGAAAACGACCTGCTGAGCCTGAATTTGAGGTCAGTTTTGTGAGATTTGTACTCCGTAAAAAGCCCAAGCCAGAAACTAACGGTTTTGAGCTTATATCCGAGCGCGTAGAAGCACGTTTGCGTCCGATCATCATCGGGTGTTTTTTGGAAACTGCTATAGACACCTAGCGGCCAAATGTGGGTGTCTACAGAGCCCCCACTCTGACTGAGGCTTGGACAAGGCGAAAGTCGGAGTAGCTACCAGGCCAATCGAGGATTAAGACTCGGTAGACTTCCGATCGGGTCATTTATAGTCCATTAGACTTGTGTGAAGGGCTCGCCAACCGTAAGATAGAAATCATACCTGAGTTGATGATAACTCCGCGGGGAATCGGACTTGTCGTATAAGTCCTGGATGCGCTTATATATATGGGCCCATCCCGTGCTATTCCGGGGAAAATGCCGCCTCGGGCTTTCCGCTGGGGAGATAAGCGAACTGTGCGGGCTTGCTTCTGAAGCCTTGAGTCGTACCTGTGTAAGTTACATAAAGTTTTTGCACGCAACAAGTAGGTAAAAATATGACTCGCGATTGGGAATAAAAATTTGAATTTTTGAACTTTGGATTTTTTGAAACTTCTGAATTTTTTTCTCTTGAAAATTTTGACTTTTTTCAAAAATTAGGAATGCTCGGGATGACTAATTCCTGTGCTAACATTGAGGAATCTGAGACTAGGCCTATATGGTTAAGCCCACTAGAATTAGGAAACTTCTATGGAAAGAGGATATGGAAAGAGGGTTGTAGGGTTTGGTGCTATAAATACCCCTCCTCTGTTTTAATTTTCCTCATAACTTCTTCACAATTCTCTTCTCCTCAAAAAGAAAGCTCCTTATTCTCTTCAAGAAATTTAGCCATGGGAATTGAACATTTGACTGCGATGTTGCAAGAATGATCCCGACACTTTAGGGATACGGATAAGGTAGCTTTGAACCAGACGAGCATTACTCAGCTGTACACGTTCCGTCAGATACAGGTGGACCGCCATATCCTTGATGCTTGTTTGTCCTATTGGGACGACACATATCATGTGTTTGCCTTTCCTCGGGGCGAAATTTGTTCTTTACCTGAGGAGATTGCTGCTGTGGGAGGATGGAACCCTATACTTCGTCTTGTTGTCCCGTTTTCCGTTCATGACTCGAGGAGGAAATTACGGGAGTGTTTAGGACTTTTCCATAATGAAGTATCTCGAATGGCTGAAGGTGATACTATTTTTTTGATTGACTTGGCCGAGAAATTTATGAACCCGCATGATGTCCGGGTCAGACAGGCCCACAGCCGTAGGGCTTTCTCTTTTTGCATGCTCCATGTTTACGCTTTTGAAGGTCACATAGATTTGTTGTCTTGCATGGGCGATGTCCGTCTTTTCACCGTGGTTGACCTGATGGAGACGGAGCACAGTCCGGCTTGGCTGATTACGGGGGAAATTATCCAAGGTTTGGATAATCGTAAGAGGGATTCGTCGGTTCGCCTGACCGGAAGCACCCGTTTATTGCAGGTATATTGCTTCAGTTTTTTCTGATTTTTCAATTTCTCAATTTCTCGAATTTTTGATTTTTTTCTCGCGATTTTCTGCTACAGTGGGCACTCGATCGAGTCGCCCTGGCACTTGATCGAGTCGCCCTGGCAATCGATCGAGTGCCCTCACAAAAGACCTCCTGTTTCGTTTTCAGAGGTGCCACTCGATCGAGTGACTTCTTGTTACTCGATCGAGTGCCCTTAGGCGGACGCCTATTTTGCTCGGAGACTCATACTTTTTTTTTCTTTTTCAGCTTTGGCTATTTGCGAGGCTATCGGTCATATATCCTCCCCTTGACCCAAGTCGATACCGACCTAACTAGGTGATGACAAGGAGACGGGCTATTGATTTTTCGTGCCATATTACTCAGAAATACTGGGATGAAGTGTTGTCTTTCCATGGCGGTCCGCTGATCCGTTGGGTAGTGCCATGGTGGCCCATTTATGTTTGGACGGGCTTGGCTCCGAGGGACAAGGCTCGCTATCAAGTAATCTTATCCTTTAGGCAGACGATTTATCTTTATCCCGATCGCATACTAAAGAAGTATGGTTGGTCCCAAAGACTCCCTGAGGTTGAAGCAGTTGTGAGTGAATCTACCCAACTGACTAATGTGATGTGTGATACTTGGATGCAACGATTGTACACCCGGCCCACTTGGCCCATTCCCAATCTCTCCATTCAATTTGGGTGTCAAATTCTTATGTGAAGTAGACGAAAGCAGACTCTGCCAAGGCCCGAGCTGCTTTGAAGGTTGATGAAGCTTTTGACCTGTTACGGAGGGAGCAAGTTAAAGACAATAGAGGGTTCTTCGACGAAGGTTACACTCTGGCTACTCTGGTCCGTCTAATATCAGGTCAGAGAGGGAGAACCAAGACTTAAGTTGAAGGGTCCAGTGCTAGAGGTGCGCGGGGGAGAGTGAGCCCCCAGACCGACTTAGAAAGAAGACTTGGTCCGAAGCTGGCAGTTCAGGATCGACTTGGTCCTCGGAACAGGCTACCCGAGCACGTATGGGCTCGACTTGGACCAATTACAATGGCACAAGACCCACTGTCGAAGAAAAGGGTTCGAGCAAAGGAGGTTCCCTTGGTGATTTGGGAATGCTCGCCCCCGCCCCGGCGACATCGGGCTTGTCGACATGACATAGGTCCACCCCGACACGGCCACGCGCAGGTTTGGGGAGGCGAATGAATCTCCATATGAGATGGGTCGAATTGAAATTTAAAACGAAGTGGAGTCGCCACCGAACTTTGTGGGTGTTCGGGCCCATTCGAACCCACTTTATATCTTAGTGGGCCGTGTACAAAATACGTCCCGTTTGGATGTCAGAGTTTATTGGGTTCGTCCCTTTGCATTTTGATACCAATACCGACATTATCGGATACCGTGTATTGAATGACTCCTGTGTGCCAATGGATTCGGATATCCGGAAACCATGGTTCTGAGTAAGGGGTGAGGGTACGTGATATTGATGGGAAGTTCACAAAGAACACCCAACCCCGCCCGCACATTAACGACCTCTACTAAGATATCGTTTGATATTTTAATACGCGCGTTAGTAATACGATGAGATGATATGCAAACATTGTTTTGACTAAACTTGCAAAAATTTGAATAAGTTGCTATGTTGATTTAACGCATCTAAAATTAACGTCAAAGTTGTATTTAGCATGCGAGATTCATTTTAGAACAATAAAAAGAATAACGGAAATAAACCGAAAGGACATAAACAAACAAGTTAGTAACGGTAATAACGATGATAACAGTTTTCAAATAATATGGAAATGATATAAAATGATGTAAACGACACGATGCACGATTTTGGAAAGTAATGTTACACGTGATAGACTTGACACGTGTTGACGGAAGTCATAAAAATATTTTACAAGGCTCGAAATATGTTTAGGGCTCACGTTTTGACGTGATAAAGGGGCACTCGATCAAGTCATTGAAGGACTCGACCGTGTGTGCCTCGGAAAAAGTGTTCTGCCCGAAATTTGAGGTGTTACTCGACCGAGTCATTAAGAGACTCGACCGATTAGGTCGCCACTCGACCGAGTCATTGAGAGACTCGACCAAGTGGTCCTCAAAAGTCATTATGCCTCGGTTTTGGGGTGCCACTCGATCGAGTGCCCCCTGTACGAACCAAGGTTTGTTTCGCAATTCATCGCAGATTTCGAAATTGCTTTTTGATTTTGATAAATCGCTATCTTATTCAAATCGGGCAGAAATATCGTATGATTTGTGCTCGATTCGAATCTTGATACTTGTCATATCCGATATTTGATTATGGAATCAATATCGAATTCTTAGAGCGAAATCTAGGAAAAAAGTTGAAGTCATTTAAATTGAACTAAAACAAAATGAATTATCTCCGCGTTTATAGTGCCGTAATTAATTCCTTCGAATTATGTGACAACTATTTTAGCATCAACGAATTTGGGTTAGTTAAATTCATTGACTACTCGATTAGATATGATATCCGACTATTGAGTTGGTATCGAATCTAAAGAGTGACGCTTTGTATTTGCTCAAAAAAAAAGAATGATTCCCTCCGCATCTCGACATCGTAATTAATCCTTGCGGATTATGGGATGTCGAATCCGCATCAACAGGTCTCGGTTCATAAAAAAGGAATCGGGCGCATTTAAAGGGAATATTGCGATCCCATCATGCCTTTGAGTGTTTAGGGCGGGGCTCCTCGAGAGGGCTCCACCACTGTTACACCTCGTAAAAGGGTTAGAAGGGTCTTATGCTAATATCGCCTTTAAACGTGTTCAATTCGAAATAGTTTTAGAAATCGATGTATATGCGATAATAATGATGATGACAAAATAAAAAAAACTATTGTTTATGTTAACTCGCTTCAACAATCAAGCGTTTGGGGTGTCGGGATAAGCGACCGCCAACATCGGGTGTAGCACCCTTTTATATTCGGATTTCCTTATCCCGTCATCCTTTACGCTCGACACGAATTAGGGAGTAAATTAATGTCTTAATATTAGTAATATTATCGATACTATAAATAAAAGACGAAACGAAAAAACGAAGAAGATGAGAGGAGACGAGGAAGAAGAAAGAGAAAAAAACGGGATTATCGCACCCTTAACCTACATGTTTCTTATCTCGGACGGAACTCGCTTAATTGTGGCTTGAGCACAGGAGTATCGAGGTTATGTAGATCGAGTTATGGTGGTTTAGGGTTTGCTAGATGCTAGGGTTGGAAAGTTGTATGTGTAAATTAAAGTTGTGTATGACAAGAGTTAGAGTTGTAAAAGTTTAGATTAGGGTTCTAGGGGAATTAACCCCCTAGAGAGAAGTTAGAGAGAGAAAACTCTCCTGGGTTCAGCAATGGCGAACTACAGGATGGTAAACAACTCTTCTTCTTCTTCTCGACGCGACAATCGGAACTCACAAAAAAAAAACTAAGCATTTGCATAGTAACATCAGCTAATACAAACACTTTTAATAAAACTAATAAGCATTTGCATAGTAACAAAAAATTGCAGGAGGAAGAAACTGACCAGTTCACAGATGACTGCTCATTTCCACATGAATTGGAAGTCATCCTGGAGAACGTCGTAGAAGAACAAGACAAGACGGAAGCAGGTCCAAGTATGCTCCAGCTATCTGTGGATGATGTGAGTGCTGAGACAGGGTTTTGGAGCATCGCCATTTACGGGTTCATTGTCGGGGCAAACCCGCCATGGAGTGTCATCTCAGGATACATCCATCGCATTTGGAAGAATCTTAAGATTGACAAGGTATCATTTATGTCTAATGGTATCTTGTTAGTACGGTTCATGGATAAGAAGTCACAAAAAAGCTGCTATGAATACAGAACAATTAATGTTTGACAATAAGCCAGTTGTTATTCATGAGTGGACTGAGGATGCAGAATTAGCTAAATATGATTCAAGAAACTCCCGATTTGGATTAAATTGATGGAACTTGATGTTAAGTTCTGGGGAGCTGAATGTTTGAAGAAGATTGGGGGTTTAGTAGGAAGGGTAATAAGGAATGCCCCTACTACTGATCAGAGACAGTTTCTAGGTTATGCGAAATTGTTGGTCGAAGTAGAGGTGAACCAGAAACTGCCAGCAGAAATCCAATTTCTTGATGAGAAAGGGAAAAAGTAGGTTATTCAGGTCAAATATGACTGGTTACCGATTCAATGCTCCCGTTGCCAAGGAATGGGGCACGATGAGATTCAATGTCGTACCAAAGCGGAGAAGAAGGTCAAGAAAGTGTGGCAGCCTATTGTTAAACCAGTCCAACCAACTGTAACCATGACACCTGAAACGGGCATACAACCCATCAGTAGCGCAGTTGCAGGAGCTGTTGTCAGACCACCAAAATCAGGCATACAATATACCCCGGATGGGTTGTCTTTTTTGGAGATACTCACATCATCACTTAAAAAAGCTGTCAACAAGGAGTCTGCACAAGCAGGCAGAAGAGAGGAGGATCTACCCCAAGGTACTCCTCATGGATAAGATTTGTGCTTGGAATATCCGCGGTATGAGTAAACCTAAGAAGCAGAATGAAATAAAATGGTTTCTAAATCATAATAATGTTCAGATTGTTGGGCTGCTAGAAACAAAAGTAGGTACTCAGCATTGGAATAATGTCAACATCAACTTTCAGAATTGGTCTATAGTTACGAACAATCATACCCACAAGGGTGGAAGAATTTGGTGTCTCTGGAATCCCAATTATATACAAATGGATGTCTTAGACATCCAATCACAGATAATACATCTTAAGGTGAGAACAATGGATAACAGAATTCAGTTTTGGTGCTCCTTTGTTTATGGTTTTAACAAGTTTTGGCTTTTTGTAGCTGTTTGAATATTTGTACTTCGGGGGTGGTAATAGGGACTTCGTTGGTGGTAGAGGTGTTTTCAGGAGTGTGATCGGTGATTGGTATGTCAACTGTGACATTTGGTAAGGTCGCCCAGTCTGGTGACGTGGCTTATGTCCTTGGTTTGGGTGGTAGTTGGGGGAATCGTGACTATCGACTCGTGGATATAAACATCGTCATCATCATCCGCCCATACCCCATGGATGGCGTGATCACGTTGGTATTGTTCGTAGTTGATTGTGCTGAATTGGATGTGTGGTTGGTTTTTGAGAGGGGGAAAGGCTCCTTCCTCGATCAGGTTTTGGATAGCATGTCTTAGCTTGGTGCAGAATTGGGTTTTATGACCAGGTCCTTGGTGAAAGGAGCAGAAGGCTTTGGGGTCCCATGATTTGCTTCTTTGTCCTAAAAGGGTCTCGGGTGTTGTATCTAGAGGGGACAGCAGACCATGACGGATGGCGAGGGTTAGAGCTTCGTTATATGGGATGTTTAAGTTGGCGAACTCTCGAGGGGTTTTCTTCTTTTGGGAGGCCCTATTCTTATTCAGATGGATTGATGGAGAGTTTCGGGTTTTGACCGTGAGGGAGTCCATCCACTCGTTAAGGTTATGTATAGAGGCCTCGATGGCGGTTACGGAGGTGATCAGGTTGCAAACCATATGAGTTAAATCTTTAATGCTAAAGTTTGGGACGGTAGTCATGATGGAGGATGATCTCTGCAAGATAATGTCGGAGGTCAGGAAGGATCTGTTGGACGACTTAGAGGTTCGAGGAATGCTCTTGACCGAGTGTCGCGGAAATGAGACCCTAACTCGCAAGTGTTTGCGGTCATCGGATTAGAGACTCGGGCGCTTTAGACTCCTGGTGTATTCGGTGGAACGATTAGTGGACTTATGTCTCTAGGACGAGACGATTTGACATAAATCTTGGAGGTGAGATTTAAGAGGACTTATCGAGATGAGACGACCCAAAATATAAGACCTCGAGTACAGGTGACCCTAGTAACTAACACAAATAGTTAATCACACAGTTGTACGACGTAAGAAGTTGATCGCGATCCCGGTTCAAGATCAAGGAATTTTGATTTTTTTTGAAAACGATCGAGCTTTTGAGAGGAAAATCTTTTTCTTTTGGAAAAAAGGGTTTGTAGATTCGGTATGACGATGTGACGTGAAAATGTGTTGCTATGTGTGCGTCGGGAGTCCGACGATGGCAAAAGTGTAAATGATGGTTTTTTTCAGAGGAAGCTCGGTTCTCAAGGGAACCGGTTTTGAAAGCGTGACATTGTGCTTTTATCGAGACTACTATTGATCAGGTAGTTCGATAATTGTGGTGTAGACTGTGCCCGTGACGGGCCGTGATGTCTCGTGATGGTGCTTTTGAAAATGTGACAAAATCTCTATTACCGAATTTAGGTAGTGAAAAAAAAAATTGGAAAGCTTTTAAAATGTGTGGCCACATTTGTCTATTCTATTGATTAGAACTTTGATGGTGGCAACGGCGTGTAAAAAATGTTTTTGTGAATGTAACCGTTTTGGATTCCTCGACTTCATTAATTGAAGCTTTGGTTGTGTCAACGGTGTGTGCAAAAATAAAATGTAACCGCTTCAGGTGCCTAGGTCTTATTAATTGAGAATTTGCCATTTATTAGCGGCTCTCGTTGTTGTTGTAAAATTACGAGTTTTGTTTTGGCCGAGGTGATGGCGCTAAAAAAAATTTTCTTTCAAAAATAATAATGATTTGACCGAAATATCGGTGTTCAAAAGGTCATTTTGAAAAGAAGAGATTTTTTTTCGAAAACGGAGTTGGGTGCGGTTGAATATGTTGTCGTGGTTGAATCCAGATTTTAGTGTTTTATTTGGGTTGTTCAAACACGCTACACATAACTAGGAATGCGTACATTCATGCAGGATGTAGACACGGGTAGGTTAGGGTAGGCTACCGCCCACGAATAGCCTTTGCTTAGGTGACGACAGGTCACCCGGGGAGGTGAGTGTCGTACCGTCTACTTAGACCATTCGCTTAGTATATCCGCGGGATGCGCGTTAGGCGGTCGGATCGTCAACCGAGGATCTCTCCGCGTGTCCATAAGGATCTTACCGCGAAGAGGTCGATTGGTCCTGATATTGGTTAGGATGGGCTTTTTAGGGCCAAAACTTGTAGTGACCACAACTAGGAAGTAGGAAATGAGTTTCACCGACCTCGTTCGAGTTACACCACTGCTGGAAACTTGTTTCCAAATCCCCCGCGGAGTCGCCAAACTGTGGACGTCCTCCGCACCGCCCGGCGCCCCGCACGCGCCCGCGCGGGACCGACCCAGTTTTCAATCGCACCGGCCACCCACGCGGTCCCCTCCCGATCTTAGGCGGTCCGATCTCGCGTTCGGGGCAATGTGTCGGACCTCGATTCGGATGACAATTCGGACTTGTACTAGACGGGCGCAGGCACCCGTGTTTCCATTGGGATCGATCGAGTCGTGGTTGTAAATGTTTAAAGGCCGATTTGTTTGGTAAGGCGACCTTTTTAGTGAACTGAAGTTGTTGCCGATTTGTGGAGTCGCCACCGAGTCAATTATGGGGACTTGGAAACCATTCAAGTCAACTTTGATCCCTTGCAGGCTCAAAGATGAGTGGCACGGGACCTAAAGATAAAGACTTGTACCCTTAAGCACTCCATGCCTGGAATGACTCTCATTGCCAATGGTTTCGGACATCCGGAAACTGTCGATTCTGAGTAAGGGGTGAGGGTACGTATTGGGAAGCCAACGTCCGCTAGACATTGACACCCAATCCCGCCCGCACGTAGCGGCCTCTATTAATCAATCAGTGGGCTGATAACTTCGTTCCTTTGTTGTGGCAGAAGTATTGTAACATCCATTGTTTTAACCCTATGCCTTTTGCTATGTCGGTTGTTTAAGGACAAGTAAGTTTTGTCGTCGAAGTAGTTGTGTTTACATTCTTTGCATGCGATTTCACGTGACAAGCAGGCCATGAAAAGATGCACATAGGAGAATAGAGAGTACTAGTATTATACGTATTAGCAAATCAGTTTTAACGTGATAATACGGATATTAGTCATTCTCGTGGTATACCTTACCCGGAATTCTGCTTAAGATGCGTTGGTTCGGTATTAATAGGGATGCGTTGAACCGTGTATGGCGAGCACCGGGACTAATATGGAACCTGACCATCGCTTTGTTCATTTTTAGCTTATTTACGTTTTGATTTCCGTGTTAGGTGATTTAGCATGCGATTATAAGGTCATAAAAGCAATAAATCATACGAAAACTGTAAATGTGAATGTAAGTAAATCACGTAGTGAGGAGTTGCACCCTCGGAGTATACGCTAAACGGGACATGATGCATAGATAGTTGAGAACGGTTCTCGGAACTACTCGGATCTATTTAGAGTGTTTTAGTGTTTAGGATTGAAGTTGGGACGTTACGTGTTTTAGTAAGTGTAATGGGCCTAGTGCCCACGTTTGACATTATCGTAGTGCATAATAAAAGTACAAGAACGTAAAGTTTGTTTAGACGACAACTTAGTGACGATTCGACTTCAAAGGCGGATCCTCCTAGCTCACCTGGTGATTTCGGCAGAGTTCTGTTACCATTGGCCCTTCCTGCGGTTAATCCGGCAGAGCTCCGCTACTACTTGCTAGTTCTGCGGCTAATCCGGCAGAACTCCGTTAGACTCGGAATAGCTAGTCGAACACGGGCACCTCAAGATCGAGTGGAGTGCTCGAAGGTGAGGAGTAGCGTCGTTTTTGATTTATCGAAACTACGATCGAGTGGATCGATTGCCTCGGGTGTCGGAGTGAGAGCCCTTAGCGAGAAACTCTTAACGAATGAAGAGGGAAGAGAGAATGTATTGTGTTGAATGAAGGGGGTGGAGGGGGGTATTTGTAGGTGTTTTCGGCTCTCGTCACCCGGATGGACGCCTGAGTCCAGGCGCACCAAAACTCAGGCTCCTGGGCTTAGGCGTGTGAAGCATGAGGCGCGCAAGGTGAGGCGCTCGGGATTTTGAAGATACAATTTTGATACTTTCCAAAACCGAAACTTGTACGTATTATACGAGACTTGGGGATTAAGCTTTCCCCCCTTTGACCTAGCGCTATTGCGCCGAGTGGGCCTCGGGTGCGCGTCCCGAGGTTCGCTTGGTGCGGTGCTGACTCGGTTCGTGTTTCGGAACCGACTCGGGGTCCCGGTGTCAGAATTGACTCTAATTAGTGTTTATGCGATCGTAATGACACGACTAAAACTGCCTTGATGTTAATTTAATTTTTTCCGAGTAGTTATTTGATCTATTCTATAGAAAAACTATCTAAAACATCGCGAGCTCGCGTCGCGTTGCAGTCCGATGGTCATCGGGTGTTTGTTGGGCACTCCTGGAGCCACCAGGTCCAAATCTGGGTGTCTACAAAAATGTTTGGGTTGTTAGCCAATCGGGTATTCCATGGTGAGGGCACTTGCGTAATAAATCTCTAAATCTCTCCCAAGTCTCACTTAGGCTTTCAAATTCATCTTGCTTGAAAGTTTGTATTTTCCTGCGATATTGATTGGTCTTTGAAGGTGGATAGTATTTCTCCAACAAGGCTTTGGATAATTGAGCCCATGTTGTGAATGTCTCAATGTCTTGGGGAATAATAATCGGTGTAATTGACATGATGTTAGCCCATTAAGACGGGCCCCGACTAATTTCTCTTTGAATGATGGAATATGCTCTTGGGCATCTTATTGGGAAAAAGCATGAAAGATGTCTTGTTGAACCGCATTTGTTAAAGAAGCTTTCAATTCATAATTCTCAGGAATTTCCCCAAAATCAACAGGTAAAGGTGTTTCTTCATGTGTAAGTTGAGAATGGAACCTAAGGTCGCCATTGGTTGGATTGGTGGTGGTGGTGGTGGTAAATTTGGAGAGATTTGATTTTGATTTTGTGGTGGAGTTCTTGGTGATGGTGGGATTGGTGGTGAACTTTGTGAAGTAGATGATGTGGAAGGGTTATTTGGTGTAAGTCGTAAATGTGGTAAAATGGGATTAAGGTTAGGAGGTGATAATGAATGATGTGGAATAATAGTGGTTGAGTTATTACCCCGAAACCGCAACGCTCTAAATGTCCTCTCCGGCTCCGGATCGAACCACAAGGGCGATGATGTATTCCTGGGCATAAACTCAATTAAACGGTAAGTCTCCTAGCACCTATTGGTACTAGGGAAAAGAGGGAAAAATAAAATTAAAGCAAATAACCAAAGACAATAACTAAAACTCAATTACTCCTCGTGTCCCCGGCAACGGCGCCATTTTAATCGTCGCCCAATCGGATCAGTCGTTTAGCGAAGGATGGGGGATCAAACAATACTTGTAAGACTCGTAATAACCCAGAAACAACTAAGTGTATTCGTGGTAAGTCGAGGTCGGTCCACAAGGAACGGTACAAAATTTAGTAAAAGCGATGTGCAAGGGATCTAAATTGGGGGTTTTAAGGGTTGAGTCTAGGCTAAAATGCAATCAATAACAAGAGATGATCAAATTGGAAAAAGGTGTTAGGGAGAAGTCGGGATTCGGAAATTGGGGTCTAGGAATCTCGGAATCGGGTCGGTCACAACATCGGTAGAGGGAGAATGCCACCTTTCGGTTTCTTCACCCAACTCACCTAAAATCCCGCTTTCGCGGCGTAGAAGGGTAAGTCTCAAGTCAAGATAATCTCTACCCCGAGTTTCCCCATATTGGTTGAAATGAGTCAAGGTCAGTCTAGTTGGTCGGACTAAAACGACAATGATACAACAATCTCAAGCGAGATAAACCAACAAGCAAGCAACCAAACCAAAATCCTTCAATTCAAATATCCCCCCCCCCCCAACAAGAAATCTACTCACACTTCATAATGGAAACTAATAACACAATAACATAGGAGAAAACAACAACGACATGCATAATGATTAAATCTAGAGAAAATAATAACAGTACAATAAAGAGAATTACAATCAACAAAATAAACTAGAAAACGATCTAAGAACAACACAAATGAAATCAACAAAATAACAAGACAATGAAGGAAATTGCAATCGATAAAATAGACTACAAGACGATCTAACAACGATAAAAGGAAAATCAATAAAAACGGCGCAATAATGAAAGAAATATATTAAATCTAGACTAGAGATTAGGGAGAGAAAGAGAAATATACCAACTATGGAGGAAAATCAACAATAAACAAGAATATTGCATAAAGAAATAAGATGAAGCTTGATGAAGATGACAAGGGATTTGTCATTAATCCTTTGATAATCTCCAAGAATTTTCAATAAAAACTTGAATCCTTACAAAGCTTGAATGTAAATCTAGAGGAATGATGAAGAAATTGATGAAAACTATGAAGAACTTTAACTTTCTATCTAAGCTAATGAAAAAGATCTAGAATTACTAATAGAGTGTTCTAGTGATAATGGATGGTATAATGAATGGTGATGTGCAACTAACTAGGGTATCTATATATATAGTAAAGCCTTAATGGATCCTTAAACTCAAGCCCAAATCCAACTTTTTGCTCCATTAGTGAGACTTTTGCCCTTTGAGTCTTCATATTGTGAAACTTCACCCTGCGAAATCAACCCATCACGAGCCAATACCGTCGGGTGAAACTTCACCCGGTGGTTTCACCCGGTGAACTTTCTTCCAAATTTGCATTTTTGGACATCTTTACCGTCGGGCAAGACTTCACCTAATGGGTGAAAGTTTCGCCCGGTCATTTCGCCCGGTGGAGAAAGCTCTCTGAAGATCTTCGGGGAGGTGAAATTACCGTCGAGCGAAACTTCGCCCGGTGGTATCTCATCGGGTGAAACTTCACCCGATGGTTTCCTTGCCTCTTTTCTTGTCTCGCTCTTCGTCGTATGATTGGATGACTTTGAACTTTAAGTTTTGTGCTTTGCTTTTTGGACGGTGTTCCCTTCTCTTGTGCTCGCGGAAGCTCGATCATGCTTTCGGCGTCAAATCCTATCAAAATAGATAGAAAAACTACCAAAAACACGTAAAACGCATAAGAGAGACGCTAATGCGAAAAAGACTTAAAATAGGGCGATAATCGCACTCTAATCTCGCAAAACGGGGGAAAAATGAATCTAAATGGGAGAAAAAACGGTCTAAATTTAGCATACATCAGTACTTGATAGTTGATACGGAGTAATTGTTATTACCCATCACTCCATCACCACCATGATACGGAGTGATTCAACACGTAATACGTGACTCGATACATACATACATACATACATACATACATACATACATACATACATACACATACACATACACATACACATACACATACACATACACATACATACATACACACACACATACACACATACACACACACATATACACACATACACACATACATACATACATATATATAGGGGTTCTTATGAGTCCCTCTCATATATTGAGTCCCTAAGTCCTTCTAATATCCATTGGATGAAATGAATTGACGAGATTAGAGCAGCTTCATTATTAAAAAAAATACAGTTTCCTATAATGATGGAACATGATTGCCATCAAAATAGGAAATAATATCAAAAAGTAACGTTTTCCATGCTCTCATTCATTTATCACTTTCATCCAAAACATTCATGCTCTCATTCATCAGTTTCATCCAAAACATTCATCAATCAAAGTATACGTGTTCAATCAACACAGTCAAATTGTTCATCGTCTTCCTCGCGCTGCTGCAACTTCTCCTTCGATGGCGAAAATGCAAATTGTCGAATACACGAACGGTGAGGTTTTGCTTTGTAATTTATACTGGAAACGCCATGGAACTCATTAAGATGCTCCATATTATTAGATTTTACGTTTATAAGATGGAAACTGCATATTATTAAAGGTCTTATCATTATATGATTTTTTCGCACAAACATATATATGGAGTTAATGTAATGCACATAATGTGTTACTTTAATATAGATCATCTATTATTTTAATGTCTAACCCCTGTGTATAGGCATCTTCGGTTCATTGAATCTCGTGTTACTTTAATGCACTTCATCTATTACTTTAGTTCTTGTCATATGTTACTGTAATGGAGTAACAAAGGATTTAGAATACCGCCATATTAAAAAAAAAGATATTGCTTCCTATAATGATGGAACGGGATTGCCATCAAAATAAGAAACAATATTAAAGTACAACGCTCTCATTCATACTCTTATTCATAGTAGTATACATGTTCATACTCTCATTCATGACGTTCAACCAAAACAACCTTCAATCAAAGTATGCACGTTCAATCAATACACTCTAATACACGTTCAATCATTCATCTTCTCCCTCGCACGGTTGTAATTTCTCCTTCAATGGCGGTTATGCAAATTGTCGAATACACCAACGGTGAGTTTTTGCTTTATACTTTATACGTGAAACGCCATGGAAGTCATTAAGATGCTCCATATTATCATATTTTACGTTTATAGTACAGAAACTTTATATTATTAAAGTTCTTATTGGAGTAACGAGTCATCATCATTAAAATAACATATCTAATGTATTACAGTAACACGTTTGAAGCATTGGAGTAACATGTCATCGGATTTAGTTATTAATGTTTTGGTTAGAATACCGTCATATTTCAAGTTCTGATTGTTTGTTTGTCGCCACGTTTATTGGCATTGTTCTTGTTTTTGTAGTAGATGCAAAAGCACATTAATGGTGCAGGGATGTGGGTGAGAGTTTCACTCCATACATAGGGTAGATCTTCAAAGATGTAGATGAGAAGAAGAAGAAGAAGAAGAAGAAGAAGAAGAATCATTAGGAAACGTCATGTAAGTCATCGTCTGACGATGAAGAAGAAGAATCAGGAGGAGGAGGAGAAGAATTCTAAGTAGGACAATATATTGTTAAAGTAACATACATTATTCGTTAGGGTAACATACTGAATAAGTTACAGTAACACAGTTTATGAGTTTGATTGATTTTCCAATATCTAGTCCTTAGAGTAACATTCTTTATTGGAGTAAAATGAGTTAGAATAACACACATTATGCGTTAGAGTAACATACTTAATGAGTTACAGTAACACAGTTTATGAGTATAATTTGATTTCCAATATCTAGTTCTTAGAGTAACAGGTGTGAAACATTGGAATTATAATGGAGTTTTATAATTTTTGTTTTGGAGTATCCTTAATAGAAACATACATTATTCTTTTGGTTGATTGGAAGTCCTGTTTTTGCAAAAGACTATTATGCAACGTAACAGATTTTATGAGTTAAAGTAACACAGTTCATGAATTAGAGTAACACATTGTATGAGTTAGAGTAACAGTTTTTGCAAGAGACTATTATACAATGTAACAGATTTTATGAGTTAAAGTAACACAGTTCATGAATTAAAGTAACACAGTGTATGAGTTAAAGTAACATAGTTTATGAGTTATGGCAGTAACATAGTAACATACGTACAATGGCAGTAGGAAAATGATGATTTTTTTGAGAAGATAAAAAACTTAATTTTGAAGAAACTTGTTGTGTGAGAGAAAGAGGCAGTTAAAAGATTGATAGGTGAGAGAGAAGATTTGCATTGAAATAGTTAAGGAGGAGAGAGAGAAATGATATATTAATCTATCTATAATCTAAGGGTTGAGGTGAGGACTTACGGACTCAATTATGATAAGTGGACTCACTTGATCCCTTCTCTCTCTATATATACATACATACATACATACATACATACATACATAATACATACATACATACATACCTACATACATACATACATACATACATACATACATACATATATACACACACACACACAAAAGGATATGTTGCTTGGTGAAGGGTGTATTGTTTGGGAGATGATAACAGCCATATCATAACAGGATGTGACTTGTGAGAGATGGATTATCATCCCTATCTATCATCCCTATCCCTATCTTGCCTTCCAAAAAAAAATTCCCTTCAAATAAAAAATAATCCTTAAAAAAACTTTGAATCTTCTGAGGCCTGAAGGTGGTACAACACAAAATAAAACCACTCCTTTGAATTTGAGTTCCACAACGAGGTCATTCTCAACTACATTGTACTCTCTCGCAGATGTGTAGCTAATGAAGTTATGGCTTATCTGAATTTGATATGAGTTCGATTAGGGTTCTCGATCAAGCAATTTAAATTTACGGATAATTTTGTTATTTGAAATTCGTCAAGTCCGAAATACTTAGCGCTCTTGACAACGTATACTCGACAAATCCGAAAAACTTAACGTTCTCGTACGAAAAACAGTCAGACGAGTCTAGGGATGGCAATGGGTTCATGACTTTGCCCAGACCCGAGTCTTACTCTAATGGATCAGGTATGGGTCCTATTTTTTGAGACCCTACGGATACGGGTCGGGTATTGGTCCTCCTAAAAATTCATAGGTCCGAATCTCAAACGTGAACTCATACCCTACCATAGACCCTTAAGACATCAAAAAGTTAAAAAGAAAAGTCACAAATACCAAATATTTAATGATTATTACTAGTTTGTAAGCCTTCAAACGTTTATTTTTTAAAATTTTGAATGTCAATTTTTATGTTTTTACGGCAATTAGTGACATTTTTGTTTCATAAAAGTACACTATACATTAAAATATCGAACTTGGTCTATGAGTCTAAAAATACTCATCGGATCGGGTAAGGGTTCATATATTTTAGACTGTGACGGGTCCGGGTCCAACCCATGAAACATCCGGGTCCGCGCACTATGGAGAAGAAGGTGATAAAGAGATAAAAGATGAATACCAAAGATATCGGTTTTTTTAATAAAGATTCGCAGATATTTGCTTTCTGTATTCGTATATTCGTAACTTTCGTGTTACTGTCGTTACGGTTGAGGGAGGGTATCATAAAATAAGGAGTATTAAGAGGAGGTAAGGAGAACAGCCACATGGTACTAAATTAGACTCGTTATGTTTTATTTGTAACAATAACCCCATAACTTTATGGAAAAGTGAAATTCAACCCTACTTTTATCTTTTAATTAAATTTCAGCGAGAAATCAAAGAAAGTAGTGATTGAACCCTTCTACTTTACTCAATTGTCAAAATCAAACCCCTTAACTTTTGATTGTGGCAATTAGACCCCTTAACTTTGCCAATACGTGAAATTAAACCTCTTTTATTTATTTTCCGATCAATTGCTCAACTTCTCATCAATTTCTCATACTAGAATACGAATACGTACATTACGGTAGAATAGGAATACATACATTACAATAGAATATGAATACGTACATTACAGGACAAAATATTTTATCAGACTACTTGGGATATACGAATACGTACATTATGAATACGAATAGTATTTTTTTTTACTACTTCGTACTTGGGAATTGTAGACACGCAGATTTGGACCTGGTGGCTGCAGGAGTGTCCGACAAACACCCGATGATGATCGGACTGCAACGCGACGCGAGTTCGGGATGTTTTAGATAGTTTTTCTATAGAAAGGATCAAATAATTACTCGGAAAGATTAAATTAACATCAAGGCAGGCTTAGTCGTGTCATTACGGTCGCGTCGACACTAATTAGAGTTAATTCCGACACTGGGGCCCCGAATCGGTCCCGTAATATGCAAAGTCAAACCCAAGTCAACGCGTCGGGCCAAGCGAACCTCGCGACGCGCACCCAAAGCCCACCCGGCGCTTGACACACTAGGGTTAGGGGGAGCCTTAACCTCCAAGATAACCTAAGATATGCGTCTTCTCCATTTTGGAAAGTTTTGATATCGGATCTTCAAAACTTCGACAGCCTCAGCTCAGGCGCCTGAAGACTGAACTGCCTCACACCAGGCGCCTGAAGACCGAGCCGCATGACCCCGGGCGTCCATATGGGTGACGAGGACCGAAAACACCTATAAATACCCCCCTCCCCCCCCCCCCCACCTCATTCGTTCGACACACAATCACGAGTTCGTGCCTACTTCTACACAACTCGTTCTTTCCTCCTCTCTTTTCTCACGCTAAGGGCTCGCACTCCGACACCCGAGGCAAACGATTCACTCGATCGTAGTTCCAATAAAGTGAAATCGACGCTACACCTCACCTTCGAGCACTCCACTCGATCCCGAGGTCCCTGTGTTCGACTAGCTCGAGTCTAGTAACGAATTTCTGCCGGATTAGCCGCAAAAATGGTCCATAGTAACGAATCTCTGCCGGAGTAACCGCAGGAAGAGTCAACGGTAATGAAGTTTTTCCGGAATCACTGGTCAAGCTAGGAGGATCCGCCTGTTTAAGTCGAATCGTCACTAGGTTGCCATCTAAACAAAACTTTACATTCTCGTACTTTCTTTTATTATGCACTACGACAACACTAAATGCGGACACTAGGTCCGCAAGCACCTACTAAAATACGTAACGTCCCAATTTCAACCGCAAACACTAAAGCACACTAAATAGACCCGAGTAATTCTGAGATCCGTTCTCAAACTATCTTTGCATCGTGTTCCGTTTAGTGTATACTCCGAGGGTGCAACTCCTCACAATGTGATTTACTTACATATGCATTTACAGTTTTTCGTATGATGTATTGCTTTTATGACCTTATAATCGCATGCTAAATCACCTAACACGGAATTCAAAACGTAAAACAACTAAAACTGAACAAAGTGGTGGTAGGGTTCCGTATTAATCTGGGTGCTCGCCTTATTAGGTTTGATGTATCTCTATTAATACCGAACCGACGCATCTTAAGCAGAATACCAGGTAAGGTATACCACGAGAATGACTAATATCCGTATTATCGCGTTAAAACTGACTTGCTAATACATATAATACTAGTACTCTCTTCTCTCCTACGTGCATCTTTCCATGGCCTACTTGTCACGTGAAATCGCATGCAAAGAATGTAAACACAACTACTTTGTCGACAAAACTTACTTGTCCTTAAACAACCGACGTAGCAAAAGGTTTAGGGTTAAAACAACGGATGTTACAGTATTTCCACCACAACAAAAGAACTAGGATATCAGCCCACCGATTGATTAGTAGAGGCCGCTATAGTGCGGGTGGGATTGGGTGTGACATCTATCGGATGTTGGCTTCCCAATACGTACCCTTACCCCTTACTCAGAATCGACGGTTTTCAGATGTCCGAAACCATTGGCAATGAGAGTCATTCCAGGCATGGAGTGCTTAAGGGTACAAGTCTTTATCTTTAGGTCCCGTGCCACTCATCTTTGAGCCTGCAAGGGATCAAAGTTGACTTGAATGGTTTCCGAGTCCCCATAATTGACTCGATGGCGACTCCACAAATCGGCAACAACTTCAATTCCCTAAAAAGGTCGCATTACCAAACAAATCGACCTTTAAACATTTACAACCACGACTCGATCGATTCCCAAACGGAAACACGGGTGTCCTCACCCGTCTAGTACAAGTCAGGATAATCATCCGAATCGAGGTCCGAAACATCGCCCGTACGCGAGATCGGACCGGCCCCCGACCGGGAGGAAGCCGCGTGGGTGGCCGCCGCCACACGATGAAAAACTGGGTCGGTCCCGCGCGGGGCGGTGCGGACGGACGTCCACAGGAATATGTATTTCTATGCGTATACGTATTATATTGATGTATTTTGGGATAAAATATTTATTAATAGTAATGAGATATTGACGTGAAATTGACGAGAAATTGATCAATTGATCGTAAAAAATAAAAAAGGGTTTGATTTCACATATTGACAAAGTTAAGGGGTCTAATTGCTACAATCAAGAGTTAAGGGGGTTGATTTCACAATGGAACAAAGTAAAGGGGCTCAATCCCTACTTTCCCGACAAATGTGTGAACAAGAGGATTCGAACTCGAACCTTTTGTATGAAATGTTATCAATGTAATCAATTTCATCACATTATACTTCATGTCTCATACCATTGGAAGATTTACATTATACTTAAACTATTACTCAAAACTTTCAAGTATTATAGAGAAAATAATACGACCCTTAGGTGGGTCAAAAAACCACTTGACCTAACCCATTTTCGGATTTTTTTTTATTTTAATTTGCATCGATCTATATAATAAATCTTGATTGTCGACTTGTCGTAGATTAATTAGGATTTAATTTGCATATTACTCGTATTTGTTAATTACGTTTATTAAATTGTATTAAGTCGTTAATTAATCTAATTAACTGTTTAAAATCGGAGGCGTAACAATAATCGAAAAAATGTTTTATTATCGAGTTCTAATAAACCGATATTCTATAAAATGTAAATGGGATAATATTTCGAGAATTAATTGCAAAGGAGAACTCGTCATTTTGCGTAATTAACTATATAGGAAGTCGGTTTTGATTTATTACGATAATCGAAAAAGACGGTTTTATTATCGAGTTTTAATAAATCGATAATCTATAAAATGTAAAAGTAATATTATTTTGAGAATAAATAGCATGGACAAAGTCGTCATTTCAAGTAATCAACGCCGACGGTAAGAAGTAAAGCGCCGACGGTAAAAAGTAGTCCGCGATAATAGTGATGTACAAGTAAGGTTGCTTTCTGTAGTAATGACCATTGAATCAATGATTACCGGACTTTTCAAGTCATTATACACTTAACTAAAAATACCAATAACTTCATTTAAATGGCACATATTGACAATTTTGGCGTTAAATCAAGAGACATCAATTCTCTCTTTTATCAGCACATTTCAATATGACATTAGCAACCTCCCTCCCCCCAGGCTAGTGATGTCTAGAAGAAAAACCTATACTTTTCTTGCTTGCGTGAACCTCGGATGCCACCATTGTCATTTTCAAGCTCTTAAAAGGCCGACATTTCTTATATTTGCTACTCCTAAATATATTTAATACGAGTAACAAGTTTTTCAAAATGCATTTCAAGTACGAGTAACAAGTCATTCAGTCTTCTAAGAGTGATCTTGTGAGAGTTGTACACGCCTAAGTACAACAACGAAAGATCCAAGTAAAATATATATATATATATATATATATATATATATATATATATATATATAAAATAATAATAACAATAATAATAATAATAATAATAAGGGAAAATTGACACTTTATACCTTCAATAACACCATTTTTCAAACTTTATACCTTGAATAATTTTATTTCAAATCTTATACCTATTTATGCTCTTTATTCCATAATCAATACCTAAATCAAATTTCAATCAAAAAATTAACGGAAACCGTTAATTTGATGTTAACCTTGCTTTCTTTCTTATTCTTATTCCAATAATACCCTTAATTCATCCAAACTTTCTTAATTAAATTCTCTATTTAGCCCAAATTAAGCCCTAAAATCAATTACCCAAATCAAACCCTAATTAAATCAATTACCCCCAAATCATGTTCATTCTACAGTTTATGATGATACCTCTGCTCAATTGAACTTAGTCATCAATTACATTATTGAATCGAATATCATGTTTTGTTATGTGGGTGATTAATTTGACGTGGTTTTCTCAATTCAGGAACACTAATTAGGGTTTAGCTTTTGTATTTCTTCATTAATTATTGATGATTTTTCTAGATTTGCCATAATCTCGAACCTTACTGCAGCTTCCATCTGAAAAAAATTAAACTTCAGTGGGTTTTTTTCTCTCCAGAATACAATGTGTGTGTTTTTGGTAAAACTAAATCATTGATTCTCAATGGTTTGTTCTTAATTACAAATTGGATAAACGGAAGCAAATTAGAAAATCACATACGGTGTATAATAGAAACATCATGATGATGGAGATTAATTTGAGTACTTCGTATTTGATTTGCACAATAAGAAAATGAATGGATAGAAGCATTTTTTTTTACGGAATTACTTTTTCATACTTGCGCGTTACTCCATCCTCCTTAAAGTTTTCTACACTTTCCAATATTACCCTTTCTTTATTTAAGGAACCTTCATTGTTTTTATCCTAATTCTAGATCAATTTTTTCTTCAAATTTTTTTACTTCAACCTCATCAATTCTATTTATCGATCAATCATTATTTACGAATTCATTATAGATCATAGTTTGGTAATTGATTTTTTATCATATACGGAGTAGTAATTTTAATTGAAATCAAAGTTAATTGATTGAAAATCGGGGTTAGTTAATCAATGTTAATTAATTATCTACGATTCTTGTCGTCATTCTCTGATCTAAATTTCTATTTGTGTAATCGACTAATCACAAATTAGGACTTTTTTGAATGACTCTAATTGCTGCAATTGATCTGAAATTCATCACAAGCTACGACTTTTCCGGGAACCCTAATTGGTATACATCGCAAATAGGACTTTCCGGAAGAACCCTAATTAGTGCAATTGATTTAAAATTCCTGAACTCAGTTTTTACTCGCTTCCTCACAAATTAGGACTTTTCGAAGAACCCTAATTAGTGCAATTGAATTTGAAATCTACGGCCTCAATTTGTACTTGAATCATCGCAAATTAGAACTTTTTGAAGAACCCTAATTAATGTAATTGAATTTTGTATTTTTTTTCTCTCTAAAAACTTAGGTGGGAAAGGGAAATGAGATGGGTATGATAGTAATTTGAGTTTTTTGTCAAAAGGCATCTAACATTTAGGCTTTCTGTAAATATGGCACATATAGTTTTTTTCGCCCAAAAGCACCTTAAATGTTCAATTTTTTGTTAAAAGGCACCAAATGTCAATTTCCATCAAAAAAAATAGAAAGAACCGTTAGAGTTGACGACTTTAATCATCTTAAACTGTTCCTCTCTTAATTAACCAAATCAGCTCATCCAAGTCCCCATTCTTCCTCTTCACTTACATGCTTCTCAAATTTTCAATCAAACCCTCAATTGATAAATTCTTTATTATGATTTTTCATCCTTTAAGTATATTACAAGTAAATTAATAGCCTAAATCATCAACAACAAATTTAATTACCCTAATTTTGATTTCAATTTCGTTTTTTATGTTAGATACTCTAATTTTCGAGTATAATTTTGAAGTATGTGTTAATTATTGTTAATATTTGAGTATCAACAACAAATCCTTCTTTCACTTGATTATTCTCATTCTTAAGCAACTTATTTTCCTTTATCAAGTTGTTAATCACACTCTTTTGCAAATAGGTCATATCGACATCAGCTCACTTAAAAAAATGAATATCCACGCAAACCCGTTTGTCCATTATAAAACTTGCAAGTCATAAATCTTCTACCCGGATTTTTTTATGTGCATGATGTTTTCATGGTCACTGGAATGCCGCAACAACATTTAATTGTTTGTTGAGAGGAAGAATTTGAAGTTGTTGATTGAGAAGATGCAAAAGTGAAAAAATCAATAAATGTGGGGTTTAAATAAGGAAAATAAATGGGGTATTTTTGGGGAATAATGTTTTTGGGAGGGAAAATAGAGTATTTTGGAGGAATAAAGAGGATGAGAAAGGAAGATAATTTGTGTAAAGGAGGAGGGATGAAAGAGTTGATTGGGTTTGACTAAGGGGAGGAGGGTTCATTAAGGATGAGTGAAGATGATTTAAGAGTAAAGCCGTCAACTCTAACGAGTATTTCTATTTTTTTGACGGGAATTGGTAATTGGTGCCTTTTAACAAAGAATTGAACATTTAAGGTGCTTTTGAGCAAAAAAAAAACTGTAGGTGTCTGTGGACATGACATAGGTCCACCCCGACGCGGCGAAGCGCGGGTTTTGGGAAGGCGATAGAATTTCCATATGAGATGGATCGAATAGAATTTTAAATCGAAGTAGGAGTCGCCACCGAATTTTATGGTTATTCGGAACCATTCGAACCCACTCTATGTCGTAGTGGGCCATACTTAAAGCCTGGCCCATTTCCGATGTCAGAGTTTATTGGGTTCGTCCCTTTGCATTACGATACCGATGCCGACTGGGCGGTTAATCGTATATTGAATGACTCTCGTTGCCAATGGATTCGGGCATCCGGAAACCATGGTTCTGAGTAAGGGGTGAGGGTACGTGTTAGGAAGTTCAGCGAGAACACCCAACCCCGCCCGCACTTAGCGGCCTTTACTAAGATATCGTTCGGTTTTGTGTACACGCGTTAGTTCGACGATGAAATGATATGCAGAGATTATTTTCCTAAGACATGTGAGGAAAAATAAATGGGTTGCTAAGTCGTTTAATGCATGTTAAACTACTAACGTCAAAGTTATTTTAGCATGTGAAGTTCGTTTTAGTCTAATAAAACGATAAAAAGAAAATATGAGAATAATTTGCTACAAACACGAGAAAACGAGTTAGTAACGATTGAAATAATAATATAGGCAATTGAAATCGAGAAAATAAGAATTAATCGAAATCTGAAAAATATAGTTTAAAACGTTGTTTTGTATAGAAAAACGATGTTCGAGAAAGAATAAAAAAAACGAAAAAAGATGCGTGTGGGCCGAGAGCCGCGCGACTCGCCCGAGACTCATGCGGGTCGCGTGGCGGCCTGATTTCGACACGGTTTTTTGGAAAATTTTTGATTAAATCGCGTACGAATATCGCATAACTCGTACTCGACTTAATATTCTCGATATTCGTTATATTCGATAGTTGATTATCAAATATTTAGAATAGTTTTGGAAAAGATGTAAATTTAGAAATCGTTTCGTAAAATAATAAAAATAAACAAACGAAAAACTAAAAAAAAAGAACCGGATCAGACTCGTGCACGAGTCGCCTAGACCGGGCGCGACTCGCGTACGGGTCTGTCCAATTTTATATTTTTTTGTCGAAAATTGTTATAAATCGCGTACAAATATGGATTAATTTATACTCGGTCTATATTTTCGATATTCGTCGTATTCGATATTCGATTATGAAATCGATATCGAATATTCGGAATGACTTTAGAAAAGGTTTTGAAAAAGTTTGTTTTTGAACGAAAAGTAAAAAAAGAATTTTGAACGAAAAGTTGTAAAAAGATGTAACGATTTCGTCGAAAACTTAATATAATTCTTTTTGATACGATATTTGATTATATAGAATCGATATCATATTTTAAGAATATTCGATATATGAAAATAGTTTTTTCAGTAGTATCGATATTAGAAAAATAAAAAAAGAAAATCGACGAGAGACCCATAAAAAAACGAGAGGAAAGAGAGAGAAAAGGGAAGAGACGGGTTTGATTTACACCCTCAACCTACATGCTTTGTGTTCTCGGTATAAGGCTCGTCGGACAGTGGCTTAGGCACGGGAGCGTCGAGATGATGCGGGTGAGTTAAGGTGTCGGTTTTTGGATTGTTTTTGTGTGTATGTGAGGCGTGGGTTCGACCGAGTGATGGGACGGACAAGGCTTCGGGATTTCGGATAACGTGTCGGAATTCTCTAACTTATTGGATTGGTGTATGAACCGTGTGAGTTGGCTGGAAAAATAGTTGTAATCGTTGTAATTGATGTAAGTAATTGGTGTTGGACGGGAGGTTCTATTTATAGGGAGTTTCCGACCTTGGTTTAGGAGAGTTTGAATACCGCTTAGGATAGGAAACGAGGGAATTTGAGGGAAATAAGAATTCCGCTTTCTTGGCCAAGAAGAAAGGGAAATCTCGGCTACTTTGGGCTGTTTTGGCCGAGTGTTTTGCACTCGGTCAAGTGTTCGAATCGGTTTTTGAATAGGATTCCTGTTCGAGCTAGAATTACCGCTTGAGTAAGAAGCTGAGGAGAACGAGGATTCCGTTTTCTTGTGAGGGAAGAAAGAGAGGAAAACCGGCTGGTTTGAGGGTGTATTGGCCGAGTATTTGGTGCTCGGTCAATGTCTGAATCGGTTTCCGGATAGAATTCCTACTTGAGATCGAATTCTACCTTAAACGGATTTGTTTATTATTTTCGTATGGCTGATTTTTGTGGAGTTATGGTCCGAGCTGGACACGTGAATTATCACGGTCGGTCCGCAAGTCTCGGGGAATAATTTTGACCGGGTTTTGACTCGGTCGCTAAAAGACGGTTTTACCCCTGGTGACGGTTTCGACCCAAATTAGTGTTATTTGACTCGAAATGACCCACTGGGCCTGAAATTGAGGTTGGTTTTATGAAATTTGTACTCCTTAAAATGTCTAAACCAAATGTCCATGATTACAAGCCCATATCCGAGTTTATCAAAGCACGTTTACGTCCTATCATCATCGGGTGTTTGGCGGGGACTACTATAGACACCTAGTGGTCAAAATGTGGGTGTCTACAGTGTCATATTTACAAAAGGCCTAAATGTTAGGTGTCTTTTGACAAAAAAAAACTCTAGTAATTTTGAGGTATGATTGAGTAATGTTAAAGTATAAAAAAGTACCACCTTTTTTTTCAAGATGAATGTAATGTCTTGGCAAGTGTTAATAATGATGATTAAGGTTAATATCAAAAATAAAACGGACGGTGCTCGTATAACAGGGTTAAAGACAAATATAACGGTTTCTGTTAGTTTTTTTCCAAAAATTTGGTTCAGGTATTGATTATGACATAATTAGGGTAAGTAGGTATAAAATTTGAAACAATATTATTTGAGGTATAAAATTTTAAAAATGACTTTAGTTGAGGTATAAAGTTTCAATTTTCCCTAACAACAACAACAACAATAATAATAATAAGAAGAACAACAATAAGAACAACAATAACAATAACAATAACAATAACAATAACAATAACAATAACAATAACGATAACAATAACAATAACAATAACAATAACAATAACAATAATAACAATAACAATAACAATAATAATAACAACAATAATAACAATAATAACAATAATAATAATAAATCAACTAGAGAATCTTTTAATTATTATATAATCTAATCTATTACTCTCTTTCGTTTCATTCATTTGTTTATCTTTGATTAAAATACTCCTCACAATGAATATAAAAGACAAACAATTGAATGGAACGGGGGAGTATATTAATGTGATATTTTATAATTTTTAGGTAAAAACCTTTAAAGTTCATTTTTTTAAAAATTATCGTAAAAATAATTATAAAAATTAAATAAGTAGATTCGTGGTAGAAAATGCTTTCATGGGAGTATAGATTTCATATTATCTGTTCGAAAAAAATGTGATGAATTTACTATACATAACAGTTGTAAAATTATCCCACATCGACAATTTATAATATGGTTATGAAATTCTATAGGGTTTTTCTCTATTGTACTCTCATGTTTTTCCGTTTTCTACCATGTACCTCTCTTATTTTCAAAAGTCCCACTAATACCCATTTAGTTGATTAACTTCATGAAACGTGACATAATCACAATTATACGTCTAATGCTTCGTTAATCAGATGACATGACAGTGATTCCAGGCTATAACATAACAAGTTGACAACCTTGATTTTTATTCCCTTCACTTTCCCCAACTTTTCCCTCTATTTCATTAATTTCTTCCATTTTCCCCATTTTATACATCAACTTCTTATTTTTTTGTACCTTATTGATTTAATTTTCCTCCACCTTCTCCCCATCTTATTCTTTTGCTTAAAATAATGATATTTTAATGATTTCTAACGAAATTAATTTAATCACATCAACAAACAAAACATTGATCTTGCACTTAAAATAAAAAATGAAAAAAAAAATCATAAATTATGCATGCAAAATTAGAATTGTAGAAAACATAAGAGACATATATGGAAATTAATTAGGGTTTTTAAGAAGAATATTTGTAATTAGGTCATGTTTAATGAAATTAATCAACTACAGGGGTATAGGTGGAGATTTGGAAAATATGAGGGGTGTATAGTCACAAATAATAAGAATCACAAAAGATGTACTCCGTACTAAAAAGAAAATTAGAAGATACTAGAGAAGTTGCCAAAATAGAAAATGTGGGAGATCATAGAGAAGAGGAGGGAGTGTGTGTGTGTGTGTGTGTGTGTGTATCAAGGAAGTTAGTAACTTCCTAGAAGTCCCTTAAGATGGATGGATGACCTTCAATTTAAAAAGAAGAAGAAGAAGAAGAAGAAGACTGTCATTAAGGCTGTCAAACATCCTCTCATCCAAATCAATCACTACATTACTTCCCTCCTCTACTCTCCCGCCTATTACCCTTCCCAATCTCCTACTTTTCAATTCATTTCCTCTATTCAATTCGTCTCTCTCTAACAAAACCCCATCAAATAAGCTCCATTAATAACTCCGACCATACTCCGTCAACAACTCCGATCATACTCCGTTTTTAACACAACATACTCCGTCAGTAACTTCGATCATCATACCAAGTTATGTTTATGCATAAACTTTGATCATCATCTTCTTTTTTTTAGCTTCTTCTTCAAGCTTCTTTTATTTTTCATACCTTCTTTTTTTTGGTATTTATTAAATTATTCATCTTCATTAGGTCATGTTTAATAAAATTAATCAACTACAGGGGTATAGGTGGAGATTTGGAAAATATGAGGGGTATATAGTCACAAATAATAAGAATCACAAAAGATGTACTCCGTACTAAAAAGAAAATTAGAAGATACTAGAGAAGTTGCCAAAATAGAAAATGTGGAAGATCATAGAGAAGAGGAGGGAGTGTGTGTGTGTGTGTGTGTGTGTGTGTGTGTATCAAGGAAGTTAGTAACTTTCTAGAAGTCCCTTAAGATGGATGGATGACCTTCAATTTAAAAAGAAGAAGAAGAAGAAGAAGAAGACTGTCATTAAGGCTGTCAAACATCCTCTCACCCAAATCAATCACTACATTACTTCCCTCCTCTACTCTCCCGCCTATTACCCTTCCCAATCTCCTACTTTTCAATTCATTTCCTCTATTCAATTCATCTCTCTCTAACAAAACCCCATCAAATAAGCTCCATTAATAACTCCGACCATACTCCGTCAACAACTCCGATCATACTCCGTTTTTAACACAACATATATACTCCGTCAGTAACTTCGATCATCATACCAAGTTATGTTTATGCATAAACTTTGATCATCATCTCCTTTTTTTTAGCTTCTTCTTCAAGCTTCTTTTATTTTTCATACCTTCTTTTTTTTGGTATTTATAAAATTATTCATCTTCATTATCCACAAAAAAAAAACTTCATCTTCAAGATGAAGTTATTCTTTCTTTTTGGGATGAATGAAACTTGAAGATGGAGATGTTGAAGATGAAGATGAAGATGAATGAAGATGAACAAGTCATTTAGTGCGTAATGTTCTTGCTGAATTGCAAGATCACACACTTTAAGTTGTATAGTCACACTCATTATGTTGTAGAATCACGCAGTTGTACACTCAGAGGTCGTTTGGTTGAGGGGCTAAGAAAGGGAAAGGGAATTAATCTCCTTGATTCCCTTTGTGGTTGTTTGTTTTAATTTTTTTGCATTCCCTTTTCCCCTTAGCATTCCCTCCCAAACCCCCATACTCCTCTAATTTCATTCCCCCACCCCCTAGGGGTTTGGATTTTGAATCCCTCACCCACCACCCCCTAACTCATCGCCCACAACCCTAACTCATCGCCCACCACTCCGGCACCACTACTAATGTCACCACCACCACCACCACCACCAATCTCGTCACTACCGCTACCCCAAGACCGTCACCACCTCGTCATTTCTATTCCCAATAATTTCTAAGCAAACAACAAGGAAAATTTAAGGTAATCTCTTTGATTTCCTTTTCTTTACCCTTGTTTCCCACGTTTATTCCCTTTCTCTTTCCCGTGTTTTAACCAAACGCCCCCTCATTGTAGTCACATATTCAGTTGTATAGTCACACTCATTATGCTGTATAGTCACACTCGCTATGTTGTAGAATCACGCAGCTGTAGAATACCTTAGGATTAAGGTATCACGCGTTTAATCATCTTCATCTTCATGTTTGTCTTCTTTTTTTTGGTATTTATAAAATTATTCATCTTCATTATACAAAAAAAATGAAGGTTGAATATGGATGAATGGAGGTTGAATATTTAATGAATGTTTAGATATTTTCGTTTTTTTAAAGTCACAATCGTTCATTCATCCATATTCAACCTTCATTTTTTTCATCTTCATCTTCATACTTGTTTTATTTTTCATCCCTTTTTTTTGGTATTTATAAAATTATTCATCTTCATTATCCACAAAGAAAAATGGTTGAATATGGATGAATGGATGTTGAATATTTAATGAATGTTTAAATAATTTGCTCTGATTTGTAGGTATAATCATCTTTCTAATTATGAATGTGACTTTGCTAATGATGATTGAAGTATAATGAACTGTATGGCTTTTATTTTCCATTTTACGGTTTCAATTTTGTAGTCACACACTTTAGGTTGTATAGTCAAACAATTGATGTTGTATAGTCACACTCATTATATTGTAGAATCACACAAATTCCCGTTATGTTGTAGGATCACGGTCATTATGTTGTAGGATCACACTGATTATGTTGTATAGTCACACAGTTAAGGTTGTACAGTCACACATTATATTGTACAATCACGCAGTTGTACAGTTATTATAGTCACATATTCAGTTGTATAGTCATATTCATTGTGTGATTTAGATTGATTGTGTGTTTTGTCGCAGCGAAATGGCTGGTGGAAAGATGAATGTTTGTAAAAGGGGCGATGGGAAGAAGAAGGTCGAGGAAGATATAGCGACCGACCACGTAATTGGACAACGTATTGTTGCGCACGTACCGGAGACAACTGTTAAGCTCTTGAGTGTTTGTATGGGATAAAATGTTTGCTTTAGAATGGACGTACTATATGTAAAGGATGGACTTTTTCTAATGTAAATATATTTCCATCGCTACTTTCTGATTTCATAATCACGTGAGGTCTATAGCAAAATCACTCATCCTTTCACCTTTAAAACCATGCAGCTGTGCACTAATTGGTTTGTAGCCAAAAGTGGTCGTATTTGTATAGTCACACTCGTCATGTTGTATAGTCACACTCCTAATGTTGTATAGTCACACTCCTTACAAACATGAAATCAACTGTAAAAGAAACCAACATGAATGGAAGTTGAATATTTAGTGAATGTTTAAATACTTTTGTATGTGATTAATACTTTCGTTTTTTTAGAATGTCATTATTGAGGAAAGTCACAGTCATCCATTCATCCATATTCAACCTTCATTTTTTTTTGGATAATGAAGATGAATAATTTTATAAATACCAAAAAAATAAGGTTTGAAAAATAGAACAAGCATGAAGATGAAGATGATTAAATGCATGATACCTTAATCCCAAGGTATTCTTCTACAACATAGCAAGTGTGACTATACAGCATAATGAGTGTGACTATACAACTGAAAGTGTGTGACCTTGCAATTCTGCAAGAACATTACGCACTAAATGAGTTGTTCTTTTTTTTTAATTAGAATGTTTTTACAGTCAATCAAAATAATACTTCCAACTAAATGTTTTTTTGTTGGATGAATGAAGTTGGAAGATGAAATTGTTCTTCTTTTTTGGATGAACGAAGCTTGAAGATGAAGAAATTTTTTTTATTTTGTTGGATGAATGAAACTTGAAGATGAAGTTGGTTTAAATACTTTTGTATGTGATTAATACTTTCGTTTTTTTAGAATGTCGTTACTGAGGAAAGTCATCGTCGTCCATTCATCCATATTCAACCTTCATTTTTTTTGGATAATGAAGATGAATAATTTTATAAATACCAAAAAAGAAGGTATGAAAAAACAAGCATGAAGATGAAGATGATTATACGCATGATACCTTAATCCCAAGGTATTATACAGCTGCGTGATTCTACAACATAGCGAGTGTGACTATATAGCATAATGAGTGTGACTATACAACTGAATATGTGACTACAATGAGTGTACAGCTGCGTGATTCTACAACATAATGAGTGTGACTATACAACTTAAAGTGTGTGACCTTGCAATTCTGCAAGAACATTACGCACTAAATGAGTTGTTCTTTTTTTAATTAGAATGTTTTTACAGTCAATCAAAATAATATTTCCAACTAGAACATATTAATTAGAATGTTTTTTTGTTGGATGAATGAAGTTGGAAGATGAAGTTGTTCTTTTTTTTTATGAACGAAGCTTGAAGATGAAGAAATTCTTCTTTCTTTGTTGGATGAATGAAGCTTGAAGATGAAGTTGTTCTTTTTTTGTGAGATGAATGAAGCTTGAAGATGGAGATGTTGAAGATGAATATGAATGAAGGTTGAAGAATTGAAAAAGTATGTCAAAGAAGAGTATTAATTGAATTTTAGAGAGGGAGTAGTTTGATTAAATTGTATAGAAAATAAATTGGGTGTTTAGTATGAATTAGAGGGAGTGGTTTGAATTGTAATTTGAGAGATTTGTGTGAATGATAGTGAGGGAGGGGGCAAATCATTACTGCTGCTGTCAGGCGACCTTTCCCTTCTTTTTTTTTAATCTAATCTTCATCCACTTCACCCCAAGATCAAGGGCCACAAACATAACTTCTCAATCCACCACCGACTTCCTTGATCCTACTTCTAC
Source organism: Agrostemma githago (assembly GCA_958450325.1). NCBI lineage: Eukaryota > Viridiplantae > Streptophyta > Magnoliopsida > Caryophyllales > Caryophyllaceae > Agrostemma > Agrostemma githago. The sequence continues at coordinate 58,043,826 of OY288241.1, forward strand.
TATATATATATATATATATATATGTATATATATATATATGTATATATATATATATGTGTATATATATATATGTGTATATATATATATGTATATATATATATATATGTATATATATATATATATGTATATATATATAGAAGTAGGATCTTTTACCTCCTCTATTTTTTTGTACAATTTACCTTCCATCCTAAGCCATTGGATTTTATCAGATCAATGTTTCAGATTAACTACTTACTCAATGTAAAACCCTAAATTTTTTCCAACTTCCTCTTTACGTTTATTTGATCCGTGTTTATTTGATAAGTTAATTTCAAAGTTGCCATCTTTCATAAACACACAATTTCTCAATTTTATTCTTCAATTTCTCAACCAAATCAGTTCTATTCAAGATTAAACTTTTAGGTTAATCTAATTTCACTCTCTAACGCTCAATTTTTTTTCTTCAATTTTTCATCAAAAATAGTTTCCACTTAAGGGTTAAACTTTCAGGTTAAGTTAATTTCACTCTTTAACAGTTTAATTTTGTTCCTTTTTTCTACTATGTTTGTTGATTTTGTTTTTAATTTGATCGAAATCAATATGGTAGTAATTTTGTTCGTTTTTTGCATATATCTTGTTATGTACTGCGTTTTTCAATTTTTTTTCAATGGTACTGTGTTTTTTAATTGAAATTATGAATATTGCATTTGAATATGAACAATGAAATAATTGAATATGCACATTGAAATAACTACATATTATTTCATAGCATGAATTTATGGATTATTTGACTCAATTTTGTTTGTTATTCTACATGGTTTGATACATTATTTGAGTAATTTCTGGATTTTTGATTACAAGATTAAAATTTGAAAATATGAATATTGCAATATTTGAATATGAATAATGAAATAATTGAACATGAACATTACAATACTTGAACTTGAACATTAAAATAACTACTCTACATGTTATTTCATAGTATGAATTTTTGGTTTTGATACATTATTATTACTATGAAATACCCAATTATTTTATTATGTTATTCCAGTTATTCTATACTATTGTGGCGGTTATTCTATATTATTCTTGAAGTTATTTCATTATATTAGTTACTATGGTTTATAACCAGGATTATTTTATAGGGTTTTATAGTTATTCTATCGCACATATGTGATTATTATACTTCAATTTTATTTATTTTTACCGTAACTAACTCTCTCTTTGTTTTTGCCTTTCAGTGAAATTCTTTTGCTGGGTGCATGCAAGATATTTCATCCCAATACAATAACACAAATTATTTATTACAATGACTGAGTTTCTATATTGGACTAACTACGTAAAATCATATAATATTATTCTAAAACTAATTATATTTGAGTGTCAGCCAAATATAATAACATGAGTTATTCATTACAATAATTGAGTTTCTACTTTAGAATAACTACGTAAAATCAGATAACATTATTATAAAGTTAATTATATTTGAATTCCATCTCAATACATAGAATAACATGATTTATTTATTATAATAACTGAGTTTCTACATTGGAATAACTACGTAACATCAGATAACATTATTCTAAAATTTACGGAGTATTATTTTTGAATTTCATCTCAATACAATAACACAAGTTATTCAATACAATAACTGACTTTCTACATTGAAATCACTACGTATCTACATTGAAATAACTATGTATAACCTGATAACATTATTCTCAGTAAACAATTTAGTAGTTAACTATAAAATAACTATGTTTCTTCATTAAAATAATCTTGTTTGTACATCGAAATAACTATAAAAATCTGAGAAAAAATAGCTTTGGGGATTTAAAGAGTTTTAATCTTAGCTCTAGATCATGTGAGATCCAATGGTCACAATTAAAAGGTAAATTGTACCAAATTTGACAAATGTACCAAATCCTGCCCCTCTCTCTCTCTCTATATATATATAGAGTGAATATTGAAAGCAAGGTTGATTGTGTTAAGCTGACAAGAATGAGAGTAGGAATGTTGCCCTTCAGATATCTTGGGGTCCCATCTCTCCCAAACAACTCTCAGTGTTGGATTGTGCTACTCTCATTGAGAGAATTGTGGAACGTATTCGGAACTTAAGGACAAAGCTAAGCATCTTTCATATGCAGGTAGACTTCCGCTAATACTATCTGTGTTGAGCAAGTTACATACATATTGGACCAGAATATTTATCCTGCCCTCAACAGTCTTGAGGAAAATTGACACAATATGTGGAACGTTCTTGTGGAGTGGAAATGCCATGAACAATAGCCCCGCGTTAGTATCATGGAAGGAGGTTTGTACTGCAAAAGATAAGGGAGGGTTGGGCCTCCTACACATCAAAATCTGGAACAGAGCAAGCTTAGGAAAATATTGTTGGTGGATTCATAGTAATGAAACATTGCGGGTCAAATGGGTCCATACAACTAATATAAAGGGCAAAGAATGGATGAATTATTTACCTAGTAGAAGTGCTAATTGGACGTGTCGTAAGATATGCCAAATTAAAGATGAGATGAAGACTGAATATATATGTTGAGAACTAGTGGAGGAATTCTGTGCTACCATATTCACTACAAGCAGGCTATGAATGGTATCTACCAGTACCGAATTCATTATGTTATAACGGAAGAGAAAGACAAACAAATAAGAACATAAAATCGAGAGACAGACAGATTTACGTGGTTCACTAACACCCAGTTAGCTACATCCACGGGCAGAAGGAGGGGATAGTTTTATTAACTTTGAGGAGAGGTTACAGATTTCAGACTGATATCATAATTCTTAGGGTAAGGGTATGAGAGTTTATATACTACCCTCAACCTAAACAGAAACCCTAAACAGATTAGTAAACTCTATACAATAGGAAATCCTAGGTCAGATACTCAGATATTGATTAGGAAACTCTAATCAATCAGATATTAATTTGGAAACTTCCTAATTAAACAGATTCAGGTCGGAAACCAATTCGAGATCCAAAAAGACAATTGCTAGGCACTTATTTCCTAACAATCTCCACCTTGACTTGAATTGTCTCACAATCAGATCAGACAGATGCACTCCAGCGAATGCCAGATCAGATTACCAGATGCACTCCAAAGAATGCCAGATCAGATGTATCAGAAATCTACTCAATCAGACAGATGTACCAGATGCACCCCAACGAATGTCAGATGTACCAGAAATAAAACTCTTCTCCCCCTCCTGCCTCAGATATTGCCCAACAAGGGGCAATCAGATACTTCCAAATTGTAGCAAGTCCAAACCGTGTTGGAACTTGCTATACGGAGTCAGATCAGACAGAGTTTGCATCTCTCTTTCACTATCAGAGGATGCACCAGCAACAGAACCAGACAGTGTAGATTCTTGAAGATGATATAAAGTACCGCTCTTGGTACCTTTCATAACCACGTTTGAACCTTTGCAGACTTTCAGAACTCCACCTTTACCTTGAAAGCTGAAACCTTTCTTGTCTAACCGACTCAAGGATATCAGATTCTTTGTCATCAGCGGAACATGTCTAACTCCATTCAACGTGCATAATTTACCATCATTTGTCCTAATCTTGATTGAGCCAATTCCAACTACTTTACAGACAGCATTACTGGCCAAAGAAATATTGCCTCCGTCTATCTGTTCATACGTTGAAAACCACTCCCTGCGCGGACATATATGGTAAGAAGCTCCCGAATCTAGGATCCACGAATCAGTGTGATCTGTGACCCTCTCAGCAACTAGAGCATAATCATCTTCCTCAGAGTCTACATTTGCTACACCAGCAGTACCAGATGTGTTCTGTTATTTCTTTTTCTTGGGACAATCGAATTTCCAATGTCCCTTCTCTTTACAGTAATTACAGATATCATTGGGTTGTGGACCTTTAGAAACATGAGTACAAGAACCAGATTTATTCTTCCTCGATTTTCCCTGTCCCTGACCCCCACTGGCTACTAACCCTGCAGCCTGATTATCTGTAATTGTATCAGCCGCCTTATGGCGCAGTTCTCTAGAATGGAGGGACGATCTGACCTCCTCTAAAGTAATTGTATCTTTACCAACAATAAAAGATTGCACAAAATTCTCATACGATAGCGATAAAGATACTAACAGAATTAATGCGACATCCTCGTCTTCTACTTTAACATCAATATTACGCAATTCTAATAATATTGTGTTTAACTGATCGAGATGATCTCGAAGAGGCATACCTTCCTGCATTCTCAGACTAAACAGACGTTGCTTCAAAAGCAACTTGTTGGTTAAAGACTTCGTCATGTATAGACTTTCAAGCCTTCCCCACAGACCCGCCGCGGTTTCTTCCTCCGCAATTTCAGTGATGATATCATCAGACAGACACAACAATATTGTTGAATGTGCCTTCTCCTCCAGAACGGTCATCTCAGCGGTGACTGTGTCGTCTTTCTTCTTCACGAGTGGCGCCCACAGTCCCTGTTGTTTTAACAACGCCCGCATCTTGATTTGCCACAGAATAAAACTATTTCTCCCATTAAATACCTCGATTTTAAAGCTCATCACAGAGCTCTTTCTCACAGATCAAATTAACCTGAAACTCTGATACCAGTTTGTTATAACGGAAGAGAAAGACAAACAAATAAGAACGTAAAATCGAAAGACAGACAGATTTACGTGGTTCACTAACACCCAGTTAGCTACATCCACGGGCAGAAGGAGGAGATAGTTTTATTAACTTTGAGGAGATGTTACAGATTTCAGACTGATATCATAGTTCTTAGGGTAAGGGTATGAGAGTTTATATACTACTCTCAACCTAAACAGAAACCCTAAACAGATTAGAAAACTCTATACAATAGGAAATCCTAGGTCAGATACTCAGATATGGATTAGGAAACTCTAATCAATCAGATACTAATTAGGAAACTTTCTACTTAAACAGATTCAGGTCGGAAACCAATTCGAGATCCAAAAAGACAATTGCTAGACACTTATTTCCTAACACATTACATGCTATTAGTCTACCTAAGCAGCGGTTCATCTGCAGGCTAGCCACCAAAGGCCGACTGTTAACTAGGGACAGAGTTCACAAGTGGATACCTAAAGGTGACACTCTTTGTGGGTTGTGTGCAGGGATGCCTGAGGCTGAGACTCATAACCATCTGTTTTTTTAGTGCGTTTACAGCAGAAAGTGTATGATATGTTGCAGCAATGGACGAATATAAGGATACTTGATGCAGATTATTTTAACTGGTGGATGCAGCTGGACCAACGTCAGCAAAGTAGGTAGTTGGTTGGGGTGCTAATTTGTGTACTCATGTACTCTGTATCACATATGGTGGGCTCGAAATAAGAGTCTTTATGATGGGACGTTAGTTACGCCTAGGCATTGATAACTAGGATGAGGAGAATGTACATGATCGTCTTCATTTTTGTTTAGTTAAAGGGGAACATCAAGATGAACCGGGAATGATTAGCAAGTTACTATAAGATGAGAAGTCATATGTAAGAAAAGCTGAGAAGCCAAGTTCGTAAGGTTTTTGGTGTGAATGTGTGATAATATAATTCTTACATTTCAACCCAAAAAAAAGATAACACGAACCCGGGGTTGTTGACCCCTTTGCCATATCAAACTACAAGGAGTTTCTTTCACTTCACATCAACGAATGAATTTGGCACCAGCATTTCAGCAGTATATGAAATGAACAAAAACTGCACTTCACCATTTACAATCAAGTTTTATGTTTAGAAAGAAGAGTTGGGTCCATATATACCCAAGCCTAGTGCTAAGCCTAGAGCAATGTCATTGCCTCTCAAAAATTGAATCATGCCAACACCCGGACATGCCACATCTGAACTAGTAATACTCTGAACTAGTAACATGGAGTATAACATCTGACCTAGTAACCAGCCGTGTGTAAACACAGGCCATTAACACATATCGGACCCTATTTACCATAACAAGAAATAAGCCAATCTACTCATCTCGGACCCTATCACATTAATACACTAACAAGAAACAATACAATCAACACTAAATAGTATCAAATTTTATAGAGGACATTGTATCAAAATTTACAATAGAGATCAAACCGAAAAGAAGATTGCAACAGCAAACACTAAGCCTGCCACGCAACATCACCAAAGAAGCAAATGCAAAGGCAATCATGCTCCGTAATTCACAATGAAGATCAAACCAAAGAGAAGATGGTAACAACAATAAGCCTACAGCACATATACATCACCAAGGAAGCAAATCAAAATCATTAACAAACATAATCATACCCCATAACGTACAAGTATATCATAACCAGAATAGGCACACCATCAACAATGAGCACAGAATGTAACTACGGAGTAACATATTCATATGTAATCAATCACTGTAAACTACAGCTAACACAGCCCTTCAACAAAAATGTAGCAAACTACAGATATTCTCAACAACGATATAAACAAATTATACTCATGAAGAGTTTAATACCACATAAAGAAAATGGTTCCCAGGATCCTAACAAAGAAATTTAGGTATAGAAACAATCTACCCAATAGTCATCCCAATTTAAAACACAAGTAACCATATTCAAGGGTAAAAAACAATTTGCACAAAGGTAAGCCAAACTCATCATCCTAGGATCAACATACTAACATGCCAAAATAGAAGTACTCCTAACACTAGGATACCCACTCGTACTCACGTCAGATACAAACAACAAAGGCCATAACATACAATAAAACAACAAAATAACGAGAACATAACAATTGCCTTACATTTTAGGCTAACATTAAATTCTTATGGGCAACACATATCAGTGTGAAACCATTTTACACAAGAAGTAGATAGGAGAAATAAGGATGAACTAAAGCATGCTAAACCTCACGAAATATGATGAGCATCTCAATGCCCACATATTCATCATCAAAACACAACACAAAACATATTTACATAAAACCACGACATATTTTCCTTAAACACAGAACTTCTAGTCTAGAAAGGGTTCATCAACAAAACAACAAAGCGAAGTATTGCAAAACAATTAAAGAAAATGTAGACCAGGGTCCCCATTCTCAGACCAACTACATACATCCCAAAATGGTTGTGGAATTCTAACACTTGGATAGGATACTTGTGCCAGATACATGAACAAAGGCCATCACACACACTTGGAAGAATAAAACCAAGAGATAAAAAATACCTTTACATTTTAGCACAACACAAATTTCCAGGGTAACAAATTACAACGGTACAAAACTGTTTTACACAAGCGAAATAGCTACAAGAAATAAGGACCAACTATAGCATGCTAAAGCCACCAATCAAACAATCAAAGCAAACATTAAACAGGATTCATCAACGAGCATTTTTACCATTACCATTCTTGAGGCATATTGCACCTACACACCGATTGAAGGACAGTACCGAAAAACACAGCATCAAAACACAAAAACAAACACCTAAACATGCAATTTTTAGCAACAACAACAAGATCACAACGCTACTACATATAAACAGAGAATCAAAACAACCATATAACAACGAAAAAATGGAAGAAGAAGAAAATCTGAAAAGACGATTAAATGGTTCAATAATCTCAACAGAGGATGATAACATTCCATCAGATCTACTACATAATACCCAAAACAAAAACATTCTTAGTAATTAATAAAACAAAAACACTTAAGCAGTGAGTAGAACAGCACCACCACCCTGCTTAATCTTCTTCTCAGCAATCTTACTAATCAACTTACTCTTGACAACAACGGCCTGACCCTCCGGCAAAACCCCCTTTCCAAGAACCTTGAAGTATCCAAACTGAGTGACGTCAACAACGGGCGCCTTTCCTTCCTTAGCAGCCTTCTCCCTGACGTCAGCAGGCACCATGGACCAGATCTTGTCGAGGTTGACAGTGGGGCAGTGGAACTTGTTGCGGAGGCGGTGGAAGTAACGCATACCCACCTTGCCGAAGTAACCGGGATGGTATTTGTCGAACAGGATGCGGTGGTGGTGCATTCCACCCGCGTTTCCGCGTCCTCCAGGATGCTTGCGATGCTTTCCGATACGACCGTGACCTGCGGACACGTGGCCTCGCTTCTTGCGATTCTTGCGGAGTCCGGTTGTCATTGTGGTTGCGGCGGTGTGGGAATGGAGGAGGTTAGGGTTTGGGGGAGAAGTAGGGCTTTTTAGCAGAGTCGGAGTTATATAAGGGTAGGGTTTGGTGGAGAATGGGGATTTGGGTTGCTTGTTATTGGGCTCAAGCCCAAACCTTTTCAGGGGGGAGTCGAGTGTCTTTCACTTGGAGTACTTCTTTTGTTTGTTGATTTTCTTAACCCATTCCCTCGCCACTGCACTCGTCCCTTGAAGTGACCTGACGTTAGTTTATTTGATTTGAATGTTACGAGTAGTATCGTATACGGATCATGTTTTGTAAAAAAACGTGATAAAGAGTAAAGACGGGCAGGGAGACTTGGAAAAAAAACTCGACTAAAACTAATCCGTTGTGGTGCAAATTCTTCTTTGGAGTTATTGACATAAGACGGGTTAGAAATGTAGATGAAATGAAAAGAATAATGCTTACAAAAAATAGAAGGAAAATTTTTTCTCATTTATCTATATGGATAGTGCTAAGTTAACGTGTAATTACTGGTGAGCAGTAACTTGTAAAATAAATTAAAATAAAAAAAGTACTCTAACTTGTAAAATAAATTAAGGATAAAATATATTGAAAATTGTTCGAAGGTTTTGAGTTTTGACCGTTTTACTTAGAACATGTTCAACGTTGCTGAACTCACTCAGCATAGGTATACTGATGTATTCAGCAATACCTCCAATCTTGTTGTTGCATCATCAACAAATTGCTGAGCGAGAACTTGATGAGTGTGTTGACCTGAGTGTGACACTTTGATTCATTGCTTCTTTTCGAAAGATACTCCCTCCGATATTGAGCTACGCTAAGCAGAATATACTTCCTCCGATTTCAAAAGATACTCCACCTATATATTAAACAAAGTTGACGAACATATAGATACGGAGTGAATATTAATTAAATGAGAAAAAGTGGATTGGAAAAGTATGAGAGATTATTATACTCCCTCTGTCCCAATGAATTGTTTGCCTATTCCATATTGGGAGTCTCAATGAATTGTTTGCCTTTCTATTTTAGGAATGTTTTTTATATGCAATTTGATCATTCTCATAAGTTTTGCTTTACATGTCACACCCTCATTGGTTCCCTTAACCTTGGTGCCAAAAGGAAAGACAAACAATTCATTGGAACGGGGGAGTATTAATTAAATTAAAAAAGTGGTGTAATATAAGGAAAATAGTGAGGGTAAAAGAGTAAAGTTGCAAAAAAAAGTAAATGATTCAAAATAGAAATAGGGAAGAAAAGATGTTTCAGCCCGATTAGGAAACAAGGAACATCATTCGAAATCGGAGGGAGTAATATTGAGTGGTATTGACACCACTTTCTTCTTCTCTCTATTTTATTTTGCTAATCACATTTAATACAAATCAAAATTAAATCTATCTATTTCTAATATTAGTTATGGATAACTATAATATTAATAATCCGAGTAATAAAAATTATAGTAACAGTAATTTTATGGCTCCTTAATCAAATCTGGCTAACTCTGAAAATTATCAAACCAACAACGAAGGTTATGACCAAAATAATTATGAAAGCCCACAATATAATTCTCAATCCCCGCAAAATTTTCATCCTTTCCAACAGTTTGACGATAAATACAATAATAATTATTCTGATACTTATCCTCGTTACAGTTTGCAAATCTCATCAAATAATAACTCGTTCAACTGCAACCTGTCCCAAACTTCAGAGTATGGTACGGATAACGTAGTTGAAGAAAACGATGAGGTTGAGGTATCTGTGAGGGTCACTGAACCGTGTGGTTCAAAATGTACAACCAGAAGGAAAAATATATGATCTATTCAGAAGGATGAAACTCTCATATGTTCGTTTATGAGGCACTCAACTGACAACATCATTGGAACCAATCAAAAGAGAAAAGGGTTTAGGGTTGGATTAGGCGGAGCCGCGATGCATTATGGGTGAAAGTCGAAGCGTTGTTTGGAAAAGCACGTGAAGCTAACCCTGAGAAGATTAGGCAACGTACTACAAGCATGTTGGGCACTCGACTTCGACAAATATCAACCTCTTTTATGAAATGGGTTGGATGTTACAAAGAAGCTGTTAGAAGGAAGGACGGGAGCGTGTACACGGAAGAAGATATCTGTAGGCACTAAAAATTTATTAAAGTGTCGAATAAATCAAATTAATTAAATATTTTGACTTAATAAAAATTTTTAGCTCAATTTAATTATTTTGCCCGGAGTAAATGAAATACGGGTCGATCCGAATTACAAGTCGGCCAATTTGGATCATTAAACCCGAAAAGAAGACAAATTGGGTCAATGTCACTAATGAGCCTCTAAATGGACCTGTGACTACAAAACTCCACCAAGAAGAACCAAAATTCTATAAATAGAGTCATTCTCATTCATTTGAGAGGATTGAAAATTTTTTGAAGCAAAGGATTAAGAGAAAACAGGATCCAACTCGCTACAAGTCTCTCCATCAAATCCATCGCAAGCAGTCAACAAGCACGATAAATAGTGCCGCCTGCTCAGAAGATCCAAGTCTAATTCAAACATTCAAGAGAGATTCAAATCACAATGACCCTCTCAAGAACATCAAGCAACACCGCACATGGAGGAGTACAAGTCAGCTACGCACGTGTCCCTCACGTGTACCGCGTACACGTGTCCTTTACGGCTCATTAGAATTAGAGGATACATTAGAGATTGTACATATACTATTGAATTATTGATAATAATTAATAAAATTTATTTGTTTCCTTGTTTTGTATTTCAATTAGCTACGATACAAAATTTGTCTTTACAATACCATTCAAGAAACTCATGCAATTTATAGTGAGTCTCATTATGGAAAATTTCAAGAAGAGCGTGCATGAATTATGCTAAGAAAATATCATAAATGGCATGAAGTTGTTGGAGGCTATGTTAATAAGAATATTAGTAGGAACCAAAGTATTAAAAGTAGAAACAATATGTATATGGGTGAGAAGAGCACAGATCCGGATACCCCTGTCTTTGGAAGCGACCCAGACTCCACCAGAAGTAGTAAAAGAGTTCGTCTAAATGACGGTGGTTTTTCTACACCAACTGGCACTGAAGAAGGTGGGAGATGCGGGAGTCCACGTCCGCAAGGTATAAAGGCCGCAAAGAAAACGAAAGGGGAGATCAAAGTAGGAGAGGTTGCATATTTGGCAGAAAGTATAGATTGTCCTGGGAATAGAAATGAGGCTGATGCGGAATTGCAGTGGGAGAGGCTAAATTTTGCCAAAAAGAAATTGGAAGCGAAGAATAAACAGGGTGTTGTTATTGAACAAAAGGTCAAGAACGACGAGAAGGTGTGGAAATGGCAGGCGTTTCAAGATTTATCATCAAAGGAAGAATTGAAGCCCGGAAGAGGCATGGAAGCTGAAGCTTCTCAAGGAGTTACAAACTTAGAAGGGTTATGAAGTATTTGTCAGTGTCTCTTATTTAAAATTACGTTTATATTTTAGTCTGAAGTTATGTTTGTGTTTAGGGCTAAAACTAAATATGTTTATGTTTTAGTTTAAGTATTTCTTTATGTTTATGTTTATGTTTACGGTTAACATTTATGTTTAGTCTTGGTGACTGTATTTTGTGTGCTAGTGTACTTTTTACTCGTATTGTGTGAAAATAGTTTTGATAAAGTTAATATGTATTGTCTTATCAACTCATGTGTAATACTTTTTTTTCAAAAGTGAGCTACTTTTATTGCATGATATGACTTCACTTCCACAGTAAATGCAAGTTGTGTGGTATAGGTTGTTGTGCAAGTTGTGTGGTACAGCTAGCTTTCGAAGTTGTGTGGTATAGGTTGTTTTGCAAGTTGTGTGGTACAACTAGATGTCCAACTTGTGTGGTATACGATCTTTTACAAGTGTGTGATACAACTTTTTATGCATTGTCTATTTATTGTGGGTATTGGATTCGTAATAGGGAAGTAATAAGTCATGTTTATTTGTTGAGCAATTTTAAATTATTCAACAACAAATATCACCACTTAATAATAAAATATTGGATGCTCTTTATGATTTTTCATCATCTTCATCTTCTAGTGAGGATGATATGGAGTGGGAAGCGATAGAGCGGAACATTGATGCATGTATCAGTCGTATCTCGCAAATGGTTGCGCAACAGAGTTGTAGGCAAATAGGTTTGAGAAGGTACATCGAGAGGAACCGCGAAGTTGGTCATCAAAATCTATACAATTACTACTTCGCTCCAAATCCCACTTATCCACCAAACATGTTTCGTCGTCGTTTTCGGATGAAACGACATGTTTTTCTAAGATTAGTGGAGGTTTGCGAATCATATGATTCATTTTTCAACCCGGGTCTGGATGAGACTGACAGAGGTGGTCTGTCGTCTTTACAAAGTGCACTGCATCCTTACGTATGCTAGCTTACGGGGAAACCTAGCCTCTCAAGATCTGTGGATATGACATTCATTCTTTGGAATTCCGAGGTCTTGTAATGACTTAATTGTGCTCCAGTGTTCTCCTATTTTTGATGATATGATGAATGGAAGAGCTCTGCGAGTTAACTATACAATTAATGGTCATCGGACAACACTGAGTATTACTTGACCGATGATATCTACCCACAATGGTCAACGTTTATACAATCAATTCCACTACCGCAAACACCGAAGGACAAATTATTTGTTGAACGTTAAGAAGTAGCTAGAAAGGACGTAGAGAGGGCATTAGGGGTCCTAAACGCTAGGTTTGTCACAGTACGTAAAGAGGCGCTAACATGAAGCGTTGAATGAATGGGAAAAATCATAGTCACTTGTATAATACTCCATAACATGATAGTTGAGGACGAAGGAAAGAACTATACCAACTACGATCCAAATGAGTTTACCGATAATGGTAATGAGGTAGGTGATGCAACCGTGGAAGAATCAGGATATAAAGTTGGATACACTACTTCTATAAGTACGTACATTCAGAACAGAAGTCGTATAAGAAATGCAAGGGGCCATCAAGAACTCCGGGCGGACTTAATTGAAAATATTTGGCAGAAATTTGGAGAATCTTATGTTTTACGTTTGTGAGTATTGAACTTTATGTCGTTTTCTTTTTGATCATGTACTTTTAATTTTAAATGAATGGTAATATTGTGCTTCATACTTTTATTTTTAAATGAATGGTAAAATGATTACACACTACTCCACTTCTACATAAAGTTTGTTAATAAGAAATACATATTCAAAAATAAGATATAACAACTCAACTTTTTTGACAAATAATTTATTAAATAAGATATCAGAATCGATATGACTACACACTACTTCAATCCGACATAAAGTTTGCTAATAAAATTTGAAAACAAAAATATTTAATTTAATGATTACATATTAACGGCTCGATTTGAACGACTATACTTTAACAACTCTATTTTAACGGCTCTATCATTTACATAGCTCTATATAAGTTACAATTTCCTTTTACATCTCTTCACACCTCTTTCCTTCCTACAAAAAATTTACTAAAATATATAACATGGCTGCCTCTTATGATGGAGAAATTGGAGGCACTCATCATTGGAAAATCAATAAGATTAGGGATGAAACTCAAAATTTTTTATTACTTGTATTAATTTAGTCGTAACAGAAAGCATGTATATGTTACTATTAAATAGTCCACCGGCTCTAACCAAACTTCATGGTATAATTACTGGAAATGCTGAAGTTGTACTTAGTCCTCCAATGACTGTCAACAATACTTTTGATATGTTTTTTACTATTACTACTTCCTCCCATTCATTCAATTCTTTACATAGGTCCATCATTTCTCCTCACAAAAACGGTCACCACGTAAAGAATTGAATAGGTGGGAGGGGTATATTACCACTCGTACTATATATGAAACTCTATGAAATATGCATAATTTGATTACTTTATATTTAATATTTCAGAAACATGGATGGCTAAAAACGAAGAGCTTACATCCTTACAAAGTGAAGTAGTTACGATGATTCGTAGACTGTTAAAAGTGATTGATAAAGATGTTTTAAGTGATCTTTTGTCTGGGTGGAGATGAACATTTGTTCAACGTGAAGAGGTTTACTACTGGACTATCTATGACAAAATTACGATGAAGGAGGATTGGCTCCGAAAATTGAACTTCAAGAAGACGAAAACGCATACGGCTGGATGGAGAATTCAGATTACGATTATGATGGGGATCATGAGCTTATTAGAAAGTGATGAATTCTGTCCAATATTAACCGTTGAGCCTTTCGGTTTGTAAGAGTCTTTAGATACTGTCATTGATGTTCTAATCTATTTTATTTCTGTTATACTTGTTTAAGTTTATTATGTCTTAATTCTTAAATGAATGGTAATATTGTGCTTCATAATTTTATTTTAAAGTTATTTTAATATTGTGTTTCGTATTTCTATTTTTAAATAAATTGTTAATTTTGTGTTGTACTTTATTTGAATTTCTTTTGTTACTTTATAATGTAAAATGTTACTGTCTCCGGACACTATTTTTTTTGTCCCGTTTCATTAAAATATTCCTCACAAATATTGAGGTAATGAGGCAAAAAATAGTGTCCGGAAGAAGTATTTTATAGTGATGTGTTTTCATTAGTTGTCATTGTCTATATATAAATATAAGGATATGCAATTAAAAAAAAGTCTGAAACAATAGTCGAGTATCAAATTTGAAAACCGAGTTGAATTATCAAATTAAATTATACGTACTCGATTTTTAATTAAATTAGTTAACAATTTTTTTTAATTAAATTATACGTACTCGATTTTTAATTAAATTAGTTAACAATTTTTTTTCATAATTAATAAAAAAAGTGGAATGATGGAGTATTAAAAAGCAATAGAGATAAATGATGATAGAGAATAAGATGATAAAGAAGAGATGAAAGAGTGTTTTTTTGGTTGTAAGGTGAATGACGGAAAAATAAGAGAAATGGAAGGATGATGAAAAGTATCTGAGTATTGTTGGAGATGGTCTTAAGATATGCTTTACAAAATTTAGAACTATTAAAATAATAGTCTCACATGATGAGAATGGTTTACCTTCTGCATTTTCGATAGACCCGACAAAAGTGAGCCAACCCGACACCTAAACTGAAGGCCCGAGTTTTAACCCAATTTGATCAAGATTGACCCGACACTGACCCGAATGTTATCATAGAAAACAAGTTAATATCCCTAAAAGGTTGAAAATAGCAAACCCGAAATGAACTAACCCGACCCAAAGTCAACCCGAATTTAATAACCCAAAGATGACCCAACCCAAACTCGACCCAGTTGACTCGTTTACCAGGTCTTCTTCCGATCTCTACCCTCCGGTATGCCTCCCTATCCTTCCTATTTTGTTATAGGAGCACACCTGTCACTGAATGTAGCAAAAATTGTAAGCAAGTAGTACAAATATTGAGTTCACATCGGGAAGTTTAAGTCATCTAGCTACGAGCCTACGATATAACTTATCGATAAAACTTCATGTCTTACAGATTAACATCGTAGTTGCCACCAAACCTCAGTAAAATGCTTTCGAAGTTTGAAACACGTCCAAAATCAAGACAAATAATACGTAGCATAAAACTCCTAGTCCTACCAGAGAACTAAAGTTTTAAATCTACCCTATATAGCTCTAAAAGACTAAAAAACAAGGCCCTCAAATATGACCAACAAATCAGCATCACACAAATTACACACCAAAATGGAACTATCCAAGTCAACTACTACGACCCACAAGAGAATGTGTGATTCCAACCAATGTAGGAAATGAATTCGGATCTTCAGAAAGGATTGATCACGTTTCAGTTGTGGATCTACCAAGGCTTTCGCCCAACAGGAACAGCATTTGATCCCGAATACTGAGACCTGTTACCAAAGCCTCCCCTCCCTCTTGACCGAAAATTGCCTCCTGACCCTGACAACATCAGGCTGGTTAGTCACTTAGTTAAAGTGTTATACTAAAATGTGATCACTTGGAGTATATATTCCATCAACTCATTCCACCAACAAATGAGCAACCTAGGGAGCGGTCTTACAAAAGATTTATGCAATGCTTTCATGTTTAAAAATTCACAAGGAACTAGAAATGAAGATGGGCACATGGCCGGTGGGTTAACACAGCATGCTTAGGCACAAACAACATGCTGCAAAAGTACAGAAATAGCTTAGGCACGACAAGGATAATGCCTTGCCCACCATTTCCGTTTCACTGTCACGGCATGGCACGGCACGAAGCTCACCTTTCCGTGCTGTAGCCGTGCCATTTTTTCAACCCTGCATGAAGCAAAAACCTCGGTACAACCCACTTCAATCTCTACGAGGAACCAACAATCAGCGATTTATATGCAACTATCCATTGATTCATGTTCCGATTTTTCTTGAAAAGAGAAAAAAAATGCAGAACAAGGTAAGAAAGCAGAAAAAACAAGAAATTTACCTCCAAAACTGGACTGGGCCATTGCAGACAAAGCTGGTGGTACCATCTGAGCTGCTTCTCTCAAAATTTTAACGAGTTCTCGAGCATACTTTGAATTGGACTGAGTGAAAAAAGAGTAAGCAGTTCCTGTGGCCCCTGCACGACCAGTTCTCCCTATCCTATGAATGTAATCTTCAAGACTTGACGGGAAATCATAATTGACCACACATTTGATGTCCTTCACATCTACAAAACGCCAGAAAAGACACACGAGTCAGAATAACTCACCGGACGAATCTAGCATATTGCCCCTTATCCCTTAGTCTAAACCGATCACATGGATCAAAATAAAGACAACACATTCATCACAGAAATGTGCCCACCTTTACCTAACAGGGATAAGGAGCAGCAGCGGTCTAATATCTCCCTCAAAGGAATAAGCTTGTCTCAATGAACCGGGCTGCCATGATTTCCAGCTCCTTACGCGTGAATGGGGGGCGGTGCCTTCTATTAGACACTTGGTAAGTAAGACTACTGAGTACTAATGGGAGTTCAGACACATCTATCAGATTAAGCTTTCAGAAATGTCCCCTCTCAAGGAGGTCATCTCCTTTTACTTAGCAATCAGAAGACATCCTTAACTCACATATGCCCTACAAAACACAATGTCCATGCTTCTCAGTGTCACCCAGAGACCGGCAAACCAGACTGACTCGGACCGTCAAACCAGACTGGACCTCATCCGATCTCCGGGTCCACAAAAATAGTGGAAGGTCTCCGATCAGGTCAAGGTCCCCTCCTAATCGGTCTTTGAGACTGGTGTTTTAGTTCATCCGGTCCATTGAGTCCGGAACGGTGAACACCCCTAGTTTGAGCAGCTTAGTAGGGTGCCTGCTAAAATCTGCTAGACCAGCCTTTTGGCAGTGATAAACCTGAGCACCAAGACAAGGGGAACCAACATGAACAGCCAGGCAGACACACCCCCATGCAGGTTTCAACAGTGTTATATGGTTTAGTGTCTGATTCGGTTCGGGAAGCGGGTTCGGCTCCGCAGTTCGCTAGTGGATTCAAATGCTTAGAACGTTGGGAAACTAGTAGGGTAACAATATACTTCGATGTATGGACTATTTGGATAAAGGATTGCGCAACCGAACCCCGAACCATGCATCAGCAGTTTTGATGGTGTACCTCTCCCACCCATATCACATAAGTATGATAAGAACTGGACAGCAGCCCGCGAACAAGCAATTTCGAATGATAGGTGAGACCTAATCTAAAGCTATGGAGGACTCCTAACACACAGTAATCCTACCAAGACCACGAGCGGCAACATCAGTGGCAGTCATTATAGGACTTCTGCCACTTTTAAACTCAGCCAGGACCCAATCTCTTTCAGACTGGTCTTTGTCACCATGAATGGCCAGAGCTGGCCATCCATCCATTCTCAACTGTCTTGTGACCTGATCACATCCCTTTTTTGTTTCTACAAAGATAAGGATTCGGCTCCCATCCATTACATCTTTAAGCAGTTTAATCAGCCTGAACCATCGAGCTCATGTCAGATAACTCGGCAAAAATTACAGTTAATTCATAGTACAAGGTTATGGCCTAGGAAAGCAGATATTAAACCTGTTATACTTCTCCATGTCAGTCATAACTTCAATAACTTGACAGATAGAATGATTAGCTTTTAATTCCGCAGACCCAATAGTGACCTACATATCAGATCATGACATGTATGCAAATTCAGAATGGAAAGACTACGTAAAAAAAAAGACAAAAAAACATGGAAACAGATTTAAGGCTGACCTTGTAAGGATTACGTAAAAATTTCCTAGCCAGAGACTCCACCTCCTTTGGCCATGTAGCGCTCCAGTATAAAGTCTGTCTATCTGGTCGAATCTACATATCACCAAAAGCACAAGGCTAAGAACAAACTGAGCATCATTGAAAAAATAGAAAGTTTTGGAGGACCTACAAACCATAATTGCTGTGAGAATTAGATCAGGTGAGTTGCACATTCAGAACATAAAATATGCATATAAATTTGCAAAAACAGTTAGCAATAGAGGCAAGCCTTCATCTCACTGCACCTTGTTGTTAACAGGAAACTCATCACCTCGGTGGGCCTAGCAACATTTATAACTAATACAAAACTGAGGCACCAGTTAACCCCAAACTACCATAGTGTCATCCCACACTCTAACAGAACAATTCAACCAATCAAACCATGACTGTAAGACCATAATGGCCTACCTAAGATATGATTTCCACAGTATTTCAATTAAGAATAGAGGGGAAAAGTTTGTGAAGCTAGAGAAATAAATAGCTAACCCTTAAAGGGACGCTTATACTCAATGATATATTCTTTTTCTCACATAAAGTTAGCCAATAAACACACCACTTGATCACAGCCTTTCACATACATGGCCAGGCATTCATCAGACATTCAAATCAGCATGCATGACAAGAACTGTTAGTTGGAAAGGCAGCAATCGATTTACCTGGGAGACAATTTTTTTAATCTGAGGTTCAAAACCCATGTCTAACATCCTGTCTGCCTCGTCCAGCACAAGATATGTAACTCTTTTCAAATTCGTATGCTGAGCTTCCAACATATCTATCAATCGACCTGGTGTAGCAATTACAATCTCAACACCTAACAAATCAAATCAAACCAAATGTCAGCACCACAACCATTGGGGCCATCACAATCAAACAATGCCAAGAAGTATGACAACATTGATCAGAAAAGGCTTCCACCTCGCTTGAGATCACGGATTTGAGGTCCTTTAGGGGCACCTCCATAAACACAAGTGCTCCTAACATTAGCATGTGACCCAAATTTAAGGGCTTCCTGTTGTATTTGCACTGCAAGTTCTCGAGTTGGAGCTAATATCAACACAATTGGGCCATCACCATATTCTACACAATGACACGAAGCTCAGTAACTCCCGAAAGACAAAAAGAATACATATAAAAGTCATGTACTCAAAAGTAAATGATAACTGACCCAATTTTGGCTGAGCAGTGACGTGCACAAGAGCAGGTAGCAAATATGCCAAAGTCTTCCCAGAGCCGGTTTCAGCAATGCCAATCAGATCCCTACCTTTTAAGGCCATTGGCCATCCCTGAGACTGAATTGGTGTCGGCTCAACAAAACCCAACTTAGCAACAACATCAAGACAATACCCTGCACAAGCAACAAAAAAAAAACAAAAAAATCACATTTCAAATCCCACAATCCAAAGGAACAAAATTCACATCAAACCATATTAATATTGAATTAATACCAGGGAACCCCGCTTCATGAAACATTCGAATAGGCCTAGGAACATCATGCCCTTCAACGGTAATGTCACGCATCCCTCGATACGACACCACCTCTTGATCCGACATAGCTTGAACCGAAGGACACTCGATATAAAAATCCTTCTCGAAAGGCACCAAATTCCCAAAATTTTGTCTAGGAAGCGAAATGCTATCCAGATCATCACCCCCTCCTCTACCTCTACCTCCACCTCCACCTCTACCACCACCACCACCACCCCTCCCTCCACTGAACCCTCCCCGACCAAACCCTCCACCACCACCACTACTAAACCCTCTTCCACCGCCACCTCCTCGCCTAGAATCGAACCCTCTACCACCACCATCGGTTCGACCCCCATTTCTAAACCCTCCCTCGGTCCTACCACCCCTAACATAACTACCGCCGCCGCCGCCGCGACCCATATCAAAGTTCCGGGTCGGCGGAGGCTCAAATGGCGGGTATCCATTATAGGATCCGGATCCGGGAAAAGTGGGTGGAGCGCTGTATGGAGCGTAAGCGGGTGGTGGGGCGGGTCCGGTCATCGGACGAGCGCCCATCGGTGGGCCCATGAGGTCACTGCAATTCAATTTACGATTAAATAACTTAAATAGAACAAAATTAACATGAAGAAATTTATAAATTAATCAGAATTATAGATCGTAAAAGGAATATGAAATGTTACCTGCGACGTTCGCGGTAAGAGGAAACGTCGGTGTAGCGATTGTCGTAGTGGTTGTAACTCATAGTACTTCACTACTACTACTCGGAGATTATAGTACGACTTTTAGTTAGGGTTTATGTATGAAATACGATAAGACAAATAGTTAAATTCAATCTGAATTGAGGATGAATTGGGGAAGGTAGGATGAAGAAGATGGTCAGATGGAGGTTAATAGAGGTGAGAGGGGGAAATATCTTAGCACAGGTACTGATATACGGAGTATCGCGGTTAAATTATGCTTGTGATTCGCATACAATGCGTCGTCGTTTGGTCTTAGGTCCGCTTCTTTTAAACTGAAATTGACTTAACTTAATTTAAAGCGCATTATGTTGTAATTTGGTCTCATGACCTTGAGTAAAAGTGAAATTTCATTCAATTTTTATTTTTAACGTAAATTATATCTTTAAATCATGTTATATATATATATATAGAGGTGGGATCAGGTGAGTCCACTTATATATGTTGAGTCCGTGAGTCCCCATCTTAGCCCTTGATTCAATGTTAGATTAATGGACAAGATTTAATCTCATAATTAAGGAAATAACTAACAAATTTGGTAAATATATCATTTCTCTCTCCTCCTTAATTATCTCAATGCAAATCTTTTATCTCTATTATCAATCTTTTTAAATGTTTTTTCTCTCACACAACAAGTTTTTTCAAAAGTATGTTTTTTTTCATTTTCACCAAAAAAATCATTATTTTCTTACTGGTACGTATGTTACTATGTTGCTGCCATAATCAACTATGTTACTTTAACTCATATAACGTGTTACTTTAATTCATGAACTGCGTTACTTTAACTCATAAAATCTGTTACGTTGTTTAATATATTCTCCTGCAAAAACTATTACTCTAACTCATACAATGTGTTACTCTAATTCATGAACTGTGTTACTTTAACTCATAAAATCTGTTACGGTGCATATTCTCTTGCAAAAACTGTTACTCTAACTCATACAATGTGTTACTTTAATTCATGAACTGTGTTACTTTAACTCATAAAATCAATTACGTTGCAAAGTAGTCTCTTGCAAAAACAGGAGTTCCAATTAAAAAAAAGAACAATGTTTGTTTTTATTAAGATACTCCAAAACAAAAAGTGGTACAAGATTCCAACTAAATCAACTCCATTACAATTCCAATGTTTCACACTTGTTACTCATAATGTCCTACTTATAATTCTTCTTCTTCTTCATCCTTCTCGTTCTCTCCGTCTTCTTCTTTTTCATCTTTTTCATCTTTTTCATCATCTCAGAAACTTTGATTTAATCTCACCACCGCACAATGGAGGAAACTCTCACCCACATCCCTACATCATTCATGTGGATTAAAGTAACAGATAACAAGAGTTAAAGTAACAGATGAAGTGCATTGAAGTAACATTGAATTAAATTAACAGAGTATGCTTATACACCAGATATAAAGTAACAGAGGTCAGACATTAAAATAACAGAAAGTATGAATTAAAGTAACAGATAATGTTCATTAAAATAACACCAGATATAAGTTAGTGCAAAAAATTCATATAATGATAAAAATGAGAGTATGACGCAATATCTTACTATTTGATATTGTTTCCTATTTTGAAGTCATCACGTCCCATAATTATAGGAAGTAGTATTTTTTTTCTTTTTTTTATATGGCGTTACTCTTTGATATTGTTTCCTATTTTGGTGGCAATCACGTCCTATTATTATAGGAAACAATATCTTTTTCTTTTATTATTTTTTTAATATGACAGTTTCCAAAATTCTTAGGACACTAAGATGCACTACAATAACAGATGAAAAACACTAAAGTAACAACTGGAGTGTATTAAAGTAACACGACATATAAAGTAACAGATGGTAGACATTAAAGTAACAAATGCTCTACACTAAAGTAACGCAGTATATGAACTACAATAACTCAATATATTGTAAACGTAAAAACTAATAATTGAGTAGCATCTTAATGACTTCCATGGCGATTCCAGTATAAATTACAAAACATATATACTCACCGTTTGTGTGTTCTACGATTTGCATATGAATCTATGATGAATAACACGACCATGAAAACAATATCAACATGAAAATTAGCGCAAAACATGAATGACACGACCATGAAAACAATATCAACATGAAAATTGACGCAAAACATGAACACAAATTGACGCAAATTAATCAAGATAATGAATAAAAATTGACGCAAAACATGAAAGCAATATCGAAACTCACCATTGTTATACTCGATGAATTGTTTATCAACCGTTAATGAAGGTGTCGCGATCATTGAATTCATAGTAACAGAATTTCGAGCACATATTTGATTGAATGAATGAACGTGATGATCGATGGGAGTTTTTTTTTTTTTAGGTTTTGATGAACCTGTGAATGAACGTGAATGAATGAGGAATGATTGTGATTATGGGAGTTATTGTTTCCTATAATATGAGAGTTATTTTAGGATACTAAATCTTCCTCTTTTTTTTTTTTCTTTTTTTTTAAATACAAAATATTAGGATGGATCTTGTCCATCCATCCTCATCCCATCCAACGGATGGGATGAGGACTTAGGGACTCAACACTTATATAGGGACTCATTAGAACCTATCTCTCTCTCTCTCTCTCTCTCTCTATATATATATATATATATATATATATATATATATATATAGATTTAGGTTCATGTGAGAACCACTACTCAATGAGAACTGTGAGAACTCTTCTCAGCCATCAGATTATTATTATGTGAATGGATGGATGAGATTAACTTTCCCTAATTAATTTTATTCCCACGATTAATTTTATTTCCCGATTAACCAAAAAACGAAAACACGCACTCTAATTTTAGCGTATCCTTTTTCAATTTTAGCGTACCTTTTTCAATTTTAGCGTACCCATTTTCAATTTCAATTTTAGCGTACCCTTTTTCAATTTCAATTTTAGCGTATCCTTTTTCAATTTTAGCGTACCCTTTTTCTATTTTAGCGTATCCTTTTTCAATTTTAGCGTACTCTTTTTCAATTTTAGCGTACCCATTTTCAATTTTAGCGTACCCATTTTCAATTTCAATTTTAGCGTACCTTTTTCAATTTTAGCATACCCTTTTTCAATTTCAATTTTAGCGTTCCCTTTTTCAATTTCAATTTTAGCGTACCCTTTTTTCAATTTTAGCGTACCCTTTTTCAATTTTAGCGTACCCTTTTTCTATTTCAGCGTACCCTTTTTCTATTTCAACGTACCCTTTTCTATTTCAGCGTAACCTTTTTCTATTTCAGTGTACTCTTTGACAATTCACACTAATGTTGCATATTCTACCAGGCAATCAAACAACAAAAAAAAACTAAGGTTCCATCGATAACTCGACTTTAGATCAAGAAGAAAATTCGGATTGAAATAAAGAAAATCACTGGACCGTAGCATGACATCAAGTAAAACAGCAAACAGACAACATTCAGATCAAAATTGACAGTGCAAACTGAAGTAGTAAACGATACCTGCAATGTGAAAAGCAAAGAACAAACTAGGACAATCAAAGAAATAGTAGAAAGAGGCGTAAAACAAGATGAATTTGAGAATGCAGGATAGTAGTACTACAAATTGGGGAAGATGAATTTGTTAACTAATTTGATTAGATAACAAACCTAATTCTACAAAATGGGGAAGAACAGTAATCAAAACCCTAACCCTAATTTATTCAGATTAGATAACAAACCTCGTTGGTGAATTTTGTTGAAATTGTTCTTCAATTTTTGGTGAATTGATGAAAAAAAAAATAACAGAGTAAACAAGAAGGAGGCGAAGGAATGAATAGAGGGAAACAAGAGAGCCTGACAACTTAAATTTAGCTTTCACGTAAAAAAAATAAAGGCTGAAACAAGGAGTTCTCACGGTTCTCACCATGGTATGAGTTCTCACCCGATCTCGACTCATATATATATATATATATATATATATAGAGAGAGTAAAGATCAAGTGAGTCCTTTTATTTTTTTTGAGTCCATGAGTCCTAATCTTGGCCATTGATCTAAACAAGATGGATGGGTGAGATTGTATAGGGTAATTAAGGTAGTAACTACCAAATTTTGGAAAAAAAATAAAAAAATCCTCCTCCTCCCTAGATTAGCGCCAACTGCAATCTTCTCTCTCATCTCATTTATTTTTTTGCTTTCAAACGTCCGCTTAAGAAAATCCTTCATCTTCATCTCTTCTCTCATCTCGCTCAATTTTTTTCGCTCAACTCAATCACAGCCTTACACTCAAACGCTCAACTCAAACTCAATCGCTCCACTTCAACTTCAACTTTTGCGCTCAACTCAGGCATACCCGAGCACTCAATCCTTCAACTCGCACTCAATCCTTCAACTCAACTCAATCGCTCGCTCAACTCTAGGATTCTCGAGCACTCGCTCAACTGAACTATGTCGCTCAACTCAATTCAATCGCTGTCCTCAACTCGAGCAAGATTATTATTTTACTGAAGATCTAGGTTTTGTTTACATCTGTGTTATATTTCATTACCTCTTTCGCTAATTATTGATTCATTAATTTTGCTGCGTCTGTGCCTTATAATTAATTTTTTTCACTGAAGACTGTTTTGCTATCTGGGTTTTCATCTGTTTCGTGTAATTGAATTCAACTACAGACGAACATATATCGAATGTTACTTTAATGCACATACGCTGTTACTGTAATAAACTTGATGTGTTACTGTAAGGGGTGCTTCGTTACTGTGTTTGATGTACGGTGTTATTTCAAAGACAACCATGTGTTACTGTAATGCATAAGAGTTGTTACTTTAACTCTCATCTTCGTGATACTTTGAATCCTTGTAAACCCTCAATTGTGTACATTTGTTACTCTAATCTGCTTCTTATGTTACTCCACACTTCTATTGGCAGACAGGAACACTGTACGATCGCAATTGTTGGAAAACGTAGCCAAGTATGAGAACACTAGACAAAAAATCATCGACGGTCCCATGAGCAAGCCAACAAAGGGCCGAAAAAAATAGCGTGTTTACTGAATCATGTCATCTCTTTTGTAACTACGATTTAATGGTCTCTATTCTTTAGTTACCTGTCTAATTACATTGGTATTTTGACTATCACCAGTACATTGAAGCTGTGAAACTCTGTTACAATGACCAGCTGCACCTGTTACTCTAATTCACTGTTGGTGTTACTATGGGGATTATTGAAATTAACACAATTTTCGTTGGTCTCACAATCTGTGTGTTACACCGAAGCACTGTGTGTGTTACTTTAATGAACAAATTATGTTACTTTAAGTGATTAATGCCGTTAGTACAATGATATTGCAATCACCAATATTGGTACTCTTTCAATGAATGAACAACACTGCTGTCCTCAGTGACTACAATGCATTTTTTCTGTTACTGTAACAAATTAATAGTGTTACTTCAACGCACATGAGATGTTACTCTAACCAAAAACACATTTATTAAATAAATATAGTGTTAATTGCACAAATGTGTACAACATTAGTTTTTCGTGTAAACCAGGAAAAAAGAAAAAATTCTTGTAATATTCAAAGAACACGAGTATTATCAAAACATTTGTTCATCCTCGTCTTCCTCTGTGTCTTTTTCAGTACGGAGTGAAAATCTCACCCACATCTCTGCACCATTCCTGTGCATTCGGCTCTTTACCATTGCTTCCTGCCAAAAATTAAGAAAAGTCAGGCCCATGGGCATAAGTGTTACTGTAACTCCTAAGTTGCGTTACTTTAACTCTAAAAAGATGTTACTCCAACGTCAGCGCCAAAAACCCTTTTTTAGTGTTACATTTTTGTGTTACTCTAATTAAAAGTAGGTATTACTGTAATTCATTACTTGTGTTACTTCAATGCCATGCATGCTTCAACATAAAGCAAAACAATAATATTGGTGAAACAATAATATCAATGAACCATAATATTAATCCATAATTAATCAAACGAATTAAATTCCACATTTTCCAGTGTTGTCTTGTGCGTTCGCATCTCTGGCGCAACTACCTGCACAAAATCAAACAGCGTTACATCAATGTAAATAATGTGTTACTGTAATTCATAAGTGGTGTTACCCTAACGTGTACAATACGTTACTCTAGCATATCATAAAAATTCTTTTCCTGAACGTTCATTTGTGTTACTGTAATTGCAATTAAGTGTTACTTTAACTCAGAAGGCATGTTACTTCAACGACGAATCTGCTTTAACTGAAATAAAAAAAATAGAATCAATGGATATCAGGGAAAATCTTAATAAAAAGCATAAAGACCTGTAATCTATAGAGATCAAGATATCAAAATACCATTGATACGAAACTGTGATATCAAAACGCAATGACATCAAAAAAGCGCAAATTGATACGAAACTGTGATACGAAATGACAATGAAAGCACTATAAACATGAAGATCGACGTAAAAAAAACGCAATTCGACGCGATAAAACATTGATATGAAAACGCAAATTGAAAGCAATATGACTATTGAAATCCATGAAGAAAAAACAATTGTTATACTCACCATGAAAATCGACAATGAAAGTAATAGCAACAATGAAAATCGACGTCAAATTATTATTGAAACTCACCATTGTTATACTCAGATGATTGCTTATCAATTGTTGAAGAAGATGATACTGATTCTGGATCCATTGTAACGCGTTTTCGTGCACAATTTTGATTGAATGAAAGGATGAACGTGATGAAGATAGGGTTTTTTTTCTCACGGTTGAATTAATGAATGAATGTGATGAATGATGAATGAACGTGATGGAGTGGTTATTGTTTCCTAAATTCTTGGGATCTATTTTAGGAACGTAAATCTTTCCCTTTTTTTTTTTTTTTTTTTTTTTAATGCAATGAATCTTGTCCATCCATCCTCATCTCATCCAACGGATGGGATGAGGACTCATGGACTCATATAGAGTAAGGGACTCATAAGAGCCTTACTCTATATATATATATATATATATATATATATTTTAAAAAAATCATGTTATATATAAACTAATTGTACACTTAATTATTATTAATATTTTAAAAGCAATAAAATAACAGAATTACGTTTTCTAAGGGTTTGTTACTCAATTACACCTAACATTTTCTTATTATTCCGATATTACCCTTCTCATATTTTTTTCATGTTTTTTCAAGCCTACTGTTTTCCTCTTCTCATATTTCTTTCTAAACCACTTTTAATCCAAATTCGTTCCTAAACCCCGTCAAATTTGAAAATCGATCGATCGTTATTTTGGAATTCGCCATGGATCATAGTTCGGTAATCGATATTTTAATTTTAGTTGCAAATTATTGTTTAATTGATAATTATGTTTAATTATTTTTAGAAAGTTAGGGTTTAAGGTTGTTGGGATGTCGAGGTTGTCGAAAGAGATGGCGGCGGCCAGAGGAGGTGGTGGGGCAATGATGGCGGCAGGAGGAGGACGGGGCCGACGCCGGCGCCGGCGGTCGGAGTAGAGAGGCGGGTGTTAGAGGTCGGTGGTGGTGAGGGTGGTAGCCATGGGGTGGGGTGGTGAGGGTGGGTGGGTGGTTGTAGGTTTGTTTTTTTTTGTTCTTTTTTGCCGTCACGCGCCTTCACGTCGTAGGCAGACTGTTTTTTTTTTTTTTTTTTTTAATTTTAAATTTGAATTTTATTTTATTATATTGTAATTAGATTTTTGTGTTAATTATCGATTTAATTTCGTTTTGTACGGTTATAAATTTCGTATTTTACTTATTATTAATTTTAATTTGTACAGTTGTAATTTCGTTTATCAAATTTTATTTTGTTGTTGTAATTTTGTTATTTTATTTTTAAATTTGATTTGTCCTATTGTAATTTTTATTAATTTTGATCTATGTTATTTTTCGAATTAATTTTGTTATTATAATTATAATTTTGTTGTTAAAAAAAAAGTGGCGGCGGAGTAGGGAGGTGCTGAAGGAGAATTTGGAACTTTGAAAATTTTGAGAGAAAAAGTTCTCTCTAATGCATGATGAGGGAAAGGGGAAATGGAAAGGATAATTGTGTATTTCTCAAGTACAAATGAGTAACACATGAAAAAGTATCACCCAAATAATTTGTTAACATAATTTTTAGAATTTTTTTAATAATTTTAATATACTTTGTAATTCATATAATCTATGAGATTACTTTTAAGAAATTTCAATTTTATGTAGTAATTCATTTAATTTTTTTCCAAAATATGTAAAAAAATTGCATATATTTTATAAATACTCGTATATAATTAGTTTTATCGTATACTAAGAAAATGTATAAATAAATGGAGTTTTTGTTTTTAAGGTGCAATTTTAATTGAAAAATAAAAAACTTGGATTGAATTTCATTTTTACCCAAAGTTATAGGGCTTAATTACTATCATTGAAACTTAAGAGGGTTAATCTCACAATTGATGAAAGTTAAGGGGGATCACCGCTTTCACGGAATTTAAAGTGTCTGAATTGAATTGAATTGAATAAGTTTGAACTGAACTTAACTTAACGAGTCTGAACTGAACTAAACTGAATGAGTCTGAACTCTACTAAACTTAATTTAAGTGGAAAAGTAAATAATAATAATATATCATATATAAATATATATTTTAAATTTTTTTCGAGCATAATCCAACTTTTTTTTAGAACACTTCATAGAAAAAGTAAACAACTCTTGAATCTTAAAAGGAATAGAAAAAGTATATTAAATCAAGTGATATTAACACTTTTAATATATATTTTTAATTTTTAATTTAAATCAATAATACAAAACTTTGTATAGGAAAAAAACAATTCATCTACACCTAAAAATCAAGCGATATTAGATTTGTAAAAAAAATTATTCTACTACATCTTTGACTCAAAAAATTAACACTATATAAATAGTCAATTATCACCTTAAAACACCACGAAAATTGAACTAAGACAGCGTGAAATACGTAGTCTATTCTGTTTGATAACGAGTTAATTTCTCTTTACATTGCACGGTGTTAGAACTTCTTGCATCTAAGTTGAACAATAATAAATTCTATTGTATTTATTATTATTATTATTATTATTATTATTATTATTATTATTAGAGTTATTGGAGATTTTTTTTTTAAAAATAATTAATAATAAAAATAAAATAAAAATAATAAGAATGTTAGAACTCTTATTCATCCATCTTTGTTAGAAAAAGAGAACAAGCTTACAAGAAAAACCAGGACTTGCAACAACAATAGAACAGTAAACAAAACATCTAAACTCCTCTAGCTACTGAATTGATACATATGGGGATATTTAAAATGCATTCTAGTGCACACAGTAGCCGCAAGAGAGCAAAACATTGTGCAGCAGGCTACTTAGTACCTGCAAAAAGTCTAGTATTCCTTTCTTTCCAGAGAATATAAACAAGGCCTGACAGTATGGATTTCCACCAATCAGTGGATTTCCACCAATCAGTAAGCCATTTGATGAGTTGAGCGGGCGTAAAATGGAGGCGTCTAGCTGTGGCTTGTAAGCTAGTGATTTTCCAAGGTCTATCCAGTGGCGAATCTAGGAATTTCGGGATGGGGGTAATAAAAATTTATAATGTAAAAAATAGCACACAAAAAATTGAGTTCAGTTCAGTTCCAATTAGTTCAGTTCAATTCTTCCGATCAGTTCAGTTCAGTTCATATCTATTTAGTTTAATTTAATTCATTTCAAATCACTTAAATAGAGTCCGTCTTAAGTGACTACTAACTCCAAAAAGTAACTAAACGTAATAAAAAACTAAAAAACTAAAAAACTAACCGCAAACTTTATTCTCGGCAAATCAAATTACTACGGAAGCTCGAAGGAGAATTAAGGTGACTTCAAAAGATGACCTTACTAGCGAAGACATCATACATCTTCGTAGTATAGGCTATAATTGTTAATTGTTTGTTTTGATACAACCTGATGTACAAAATATGTGCCTTATTGTAACTTTTTGATGAATGCAATTACTTACACTTCACCAAAAAAAACTTTACTCTCGGCTAAAATTAAAAGTGTCAATACAGCTTTTTTTCACAGCTTTTTTTCATGCGTTCATCAGACAAAGGCAAAATAGCAATCACATCGTGCAAATTCAGGATTTAAATGGGCAGAATTGTAATACACCAGTTCAAATTCAGTCTGCATTCCTTGAGTATTATCAGTTTCTGCTTGGAACTTCTAAGATCACCCAACCGGTCAGAAGATGCATCATTGCCATGAGAAACTAATGCATTCCTGACTATTGGGACATCCTATTGTCACCTGTCACAAATGACGAGATTAAAAGAATCGTTTTCTCTATTCCTCGAGATAAGGCACCTGGACCGGATGGATACTCTAGTGGTTTCTTCCTGGATGCTTGGGACATAGTGGGCAACGATGTATATGGTGCTATTAAAGATTTCTTTCAAACAGGGAGATTGTTGCGACAAATAAATGCTACCACCATTTCCCTAATCCCTAAAACTGAAAGACCTTCTTCAGTTACTCAGTTTCGGCCTATTGCATGTTGCAATACAATATACAAGATTATATCTAAAGCAATATACAGCAGGCTTGCTTTGATCCTTCCCGACTTAGTGACGAATACTCAAGGAGGATTTATAAAAAGTCGTTCAATCATTGAAAACATCCTTATCTGCCAAGATCTTGTGAGGTTGTATGAGAGAAAATCTACCACTGCTAGGTGTATGTTCAAAATCGATCTCCAGAAAGCATATGATTCGGTGGAGTGGGATTTTATTCACCAAATGCTAGGGGTGAGCAAAAATATACGATACGGTTTTATTATACGTATACGATACGGTATACGCTTTCAATTATACGAATTTTCGGATATCCGATACGAATAACCGGATATACGATACGGTTTTCCTTAAAACTGTAGCGGATACGTATCGGGAAAAATAGAAACCGGATATCCGATTTCCGATCCGATTTTTTAAAAACAATAAAAAATATGAAAAATATAATCCTAATATGAATTATACAATAAAGAATTCAAAACCCACCAATTATTTTCAAAGGTAAAAAACAAAACTATTAGTAAATTTATGATATTTTGTATTGAAACGTAATATTTTGTTAGAATAATTGTACCGTAAGACATATATACCATTTTTTTGAGGTTTTTTTAATATATTTTATTATATCAATTTATATAAAACGTAACGTTGCTTAAAAATCAATTAATTACTCTTAATTAAAATCAAAAAAATTGTTTTAAAAAAAAGAAAAATAGAAGAAAAATATAAAACCGGATACCGGATCGGAATTTTTTTGATTTTTAAAACCGGATATCCGATACGGTTTACAAAACCGGATCGGATATCCGGTTTTGCTCACCCCTACCAAATGCTACACGCTCTCAAATTCCCCACAAAATTCATCGAGCTGATTATGAATTGTGTCACCTCTACCACGTTTACCCTTTCCCTGAACGGTGCAAGCTTTGGATATTTCAAAGGTAAACGTGGACTAAGACAAGGCGACCCTATATCCCCTCTACTCTTCACTTTGTGTATGGAGTACCTCTCGAGGACACTCAATTATGCTACTGAGAAGCATGATTTCAATTATCACCCTATGTGTAAAGAATTGAAATTAACGCACCTCATGTTCGCTGATGACCTTTTAATGTTCTGCAAGGGTGATGCAAAGTCGATTATTCTCCTGATGAAGGCGTTTAATACATTCTCTGAGACCATTGGTCTGAAGAAAAATAGTAGTAAGCCTGAGGTGTATTTTAACGGGATGACAGCTGAACTGCAGCGAGACATAATTGCTGTTACGGGTTTTGTGAGGGGAGCTATGCCATTTAGGTATTTAGAAGTTCCCATAAAGCCTGGCAAATTAGTTAAGGAGGATTGCAAAAAGATTACTGAAAAAATAGTAGCCAGAATAAGGGGCATTGGGGCCCGTAAACTGTCCTACGCAGGTAGAATAACGATGATTAATGTTGTTCTTAACACATTACATTGCTATTGGGCATCTATTTTCATCCTTCATGCTAGCATCACGAAGAAAATTGAAGCTATATGCAGAAATTATTTGTGGGCAGATCAATCAGACTACCAACGTGTCCCATTAATTGCATGGGACAAAGTACGCTTACAAAGGAAGAAGGTGGCTTGGGAATTAAGAGTGTCAGAGTATGGAATGAGGCAGCCATTGGGAAGCTTGTCGATTGGATCTACACCCAACCCGATACATTTTGGATTAGGTGGATAAACCAGATTTACTTAAAGAGTCAAGACTGGGATGATTATGTCCCCAAAGCTGGGGATAATTGGGCTTGGAAGAACATATGCAAAGTTAAAGAGAAAATGAAGAATGACTATGTGCAAGGATGTTGGTCAGGCACTCAATCTCTCTATTCTGTTAAAGATGGATACAATTGGCTTAGACAAAGAGGCACTCCTAAAACATGGGCTCCCATAATTTGGAATTCTCAGAATATCCCCAAACATTCTATAATCGCATGGATGACAATGATGAATGGTATGAATACAAAGGGAAATTAGCAAAAATCGGATGCATTGCTGATGATCTATGTTGTCTTTGTAGCGCAGCAGCTGAAACAATACCGCACCTGTTTTTCGACTGTCAGTACAGAAGGACTATCAACTGTGTGGAACAATGGTTCGGACCTGTCAAAGATGCAGACACTCTTGTTTCGCAGCTCGCAGCATCAAAATGATAAATGGGCACAAAACGCTATGATCCTTGTCGCCTGCTATTACTACATATGGTATCAACGAAACAAGGCAAGAACCGAGTTCACTTTGAGTAGACCGGAGAAAATTGCTGAACAAATCAAGAATAAGACTAAAATTAACGAGCAGATGGGAAGGAAGAAGTAGTATGACAACCAGTTTTCATCAGTTTTAAATTGCAATGTTAGATACTAGTTGTTTTTTGTGAATGTTGATGCTTAAATGCACCAACGTACTTGGTGAGCATGTTCTCCGAGTGCACCATTTCTGATGTATTGCTTGAAACACGTTTTTGTGTGAATATAATTAGAATCACATTTTACCAAAATAAAATAAAAGTGTCAATACATACTAACCACATGTCCCCACTATTAATTTATCAATTTCACATAATCACATACTCCTACATTAATTTCAAGTATACAATATTGGAGTAATACATTATCAGAATATCAATATGTGCATCATCCCAAATGTTCATATTTTCATTTTTTTTTTACAATTTTTAATTTCTCATTTTCCCTAATTCCCTACACAAGTACGGATCTCAAAGGTTCAATAAAATCAAGAACATCTCTAATTATCTAGTTTTTTTTTATAAAATAATGTTCAATAAACAAATAATTATTGAAATAGGCTAAGGTTTGTGTCAAAATAATTATAAAATGGGTCCACGTAGGATCAGGTATGACTAACTTGTAGTTCAGTATATAAAAAAATTAAAGGGGAGGGAAAACAAGTTAAAAGGTTCAATTGATGATTCGAATCACTAACCTTTTGAACAAAGAAACTTAATAAGTTGAACTCTACCACCCCACCCAAACAATTATTCTAATGTAATTGCACATTTATTTATATGTATATATTGTTTTTAACTTAATTTTTTCCTAAAATAATGGAGGTGAGGGGTTACCCCCCATCACCCCCTATAAAATCGCCATTGGGTATATCCATCCATGCACTTGATAGTGCATCAACTTTCGTAGAGTAAGGACAGTCGGAAAAGAGGTGTTTATGAGTTTCACAAGCACATCTATTAGGTAGGTAGTAGCCCCGTCCCTGAAGTGTATCAACTGTAGGAAGCCTTCCTTGCAAAGATATGGAAGTAATGATTTTGTGTTTAGGCAAAGTAACAGTACTAGCAATTGCCTTATGCTCTGGCAAGATAGGATATTTGTTCCTGAACCGAGAATAAGCCTTCTTGGTGTCGAATTTACCATTGCAGCTCCAGCTCAATATTACTTTTAAGCCAAGATCAAATCTACCCTCCTGCATAAGAATTTCATTTTTTACATGGATGATGCCCCTAATAGTATCAGAGAAAGCATCTCTCGTTTGCAATTCCCAATTGTTCTTTGTTTTCAAAACATAAGTTCTGAACCAATTGATCCATAGGCTAGGGTGGTGATGAATGATCTGAATCCATTTAGTAATAAGAGTTTTATTCGAAGCCAATAACTCCTTAATATTAAACCCTTCTTCAGGCCAAGGAGAGCAGATACTTGTCCAACTCTTGTAAACCATCTTCTGGTTAGACCAAAAGAAATCTTTACAGATTCTTCTGATGGCTTTAAGGACTGCCTGCGGGAGTAAAGCAGTAGCATACCAATAATTTGCTACCCCAAAAATAATGGAGTTAATAAGTTGTGCTCTTCCCGCAAAAGAGAGAAATTGGTTAGACCAATGCAACACAGAATTATTATTATTAGGTGATGTTTGTATGTTTATATTTACATATATTTATAATTTTATTATATATTTGAGGTTTTTTTTGAGTGATATGATTGGTCCGTTTCATCAAAACTCGATTTAAGAAAGTATCATAAATAATTAAAAAAATTAAGTACAAAATCTTTTAATTATTATGTAAGGATATATATTTATTTTATTACGGAGTATATTAATGTGATGTTTTATAATTTACATCTAAAAATTTTTAAATTTCTTTTAACAAAAAAATATAACATAAAAGAAATTATAAAATGAAATAATTAGAATCGTGCTAGAAAATGTTTTCATTAGAATATAATTTTCATATTATTTTTTCGAAAAAAAGTGATGAATTTATTACGTATAAAAGTAGTAAAGTTATCTCATATCGAAAAATTATAATAACCTCATGAAATTCTATGTTATCTATGACTCTTATAAATGCATGAAGTTGCAAAACTACCAAACAAATGCTACAGTAGAGCAGTAGTTTGTGTGCTTCTCACGTGCTGCACAGTAGTCCTCTGCTTCTTCTACTTCCTCTGCTTTTCCTTCTTCCTCATCGCCCTTCTCTCATTCTTCTTCTCCTTCTCCTGTTCTTCCACCGCCATCAATCTTAGGTTTGTTTTTTTAGCATTCTTCTCCTTTTTTCTGTGTGTTCTGTGCCTTTGGTTCTAGCCACCATTTCATTAGGTTTTCCAATCTTGGGTTTGTAAACCGAGTTAGGGTTTACCGATCTTCGATGGTTTTCGATTTCTAGTGAGTTTAGGGGGATTTTTTTGGGTTTGGT
This sequence comes from Agrostemma githago, assembly GCA_958450325.1. Taxonomy (NCBI): domain Eukaryota; kingdom Viridiplantae; phylum Streptophyta; class Magnoliopsida; order Caryophyllales; family Caryophyllaceae; genus Agrostemma; species Agrostemma githago. Next base: position 58,079,579 of record OY288241.1, read on the forward strand.
TCTTTGTAATCTTCAACGGTTTTCGATTTTCGGTGAATTTTTTGATTTCTGGTGAGTTTGGAATCTGAATTCGCAGTTAGTTAGGGGGATTTCTAGTGGATTTGGAGGATGTTTTACACCAGTTTTTTCGGTTTTACACCCGTGGTTGTCAATGTTCATAATGTTTTTTAGTTGGATGATTCTTCTTTAAGGTACGTCTCAAATAGGAAGGTGGTTTTGGATGAGTTTGGATCACTAGGTTGTGTTTGCCAGCTGTTTGGCGTATTAGTGTCGTGTTCACGAACGGACTTCTTCGATGACTTTGAACGGCCAGTTGCTTGTCGTTGCCAACTGTTTGGCGTATTAGTGTCGTGTTTATGAACGAACTTCTTCGGTGGTTTTGTATGGCCAGCTGTTTGTGGTTGCCAGCTGTTTGGTGTATTAGTGCCGCGTTTACGAACGGACTTCTTCGGTGGTTTTTATACAATCCCAGCTGTTTGGCATCTTAATAATTTTCCATCTCCATCCTCAACGAATTTCTGCGTAACTCCTAATTGTTTGTAATCTGAGTTTGGATCACTAGGTTGTGGTTGCCAGCTGTTTGGCGTATTAGTGTCGCGTTTACGAACGGACTTCTTCAGTGGTATTGAACGGCCAACTGTTTGTGGTTGCCAGTTGTTTTGTGGTTTTCAATGAGTTTTGGGTCGCAAAGTCGTGTTTAATTGCTGTTTGGGCTTTTAGTGTCACGTTTATGAACGAGCTGTTTTTCTATAATTTTGTTTAATGATGAAAAGTTGGTTTTTGTTCATGGTTTAATTTTAATACATCAACTCGATGCTGGTTGTCGTTGTGATAATTTTGTTTTTTTATGTCTTCCTGCTAATTTTTTTGAATGTACAGTTTTGAATTAAAGCTATAATACTTCAGTAGCACTGGTGGACCATTGTGGTATGTATAATTAGCATAATATTTGCTATTTATAATTAATTTTGAATGTTGTGTGAACTGTGTGATTAGATCCGTGGTACCTCCAAGTGGGTCAATCAATAGTGAAATCCCTAAATTTGTATACGAAAGTTGAAGGAGGTTTTGCAAGCGCTCGAGATGTAAAAACTATGGTATTGGAAGACCATCAACACAGTTTCTTCCCCTCTAAAATGTATGTTTATCTTAGCCTTTTCATTCCAACTCGGGAAAAAATAATAATCGCTGATGTAACGTATCGTGGACTGTCTGCAGATGCAAATACTTGTATCTTCTTTTCGATGACTCCTTTTTACATGGTGAGAATTACATCTTCACAACCGAAGGCCACCTACTTCCCGTGCTTAATTCATGGCAGGATTGATACGTGTCGTTACCCCACTCAAATTAATAATTTATAACCTTACTCTTATCACACTAACGGTATTAAAAATTACGTAGTATAGTACAAGTAAGGGTCGATCCCACGGAGAGACGATTTATTCATTTATCAGCCCACTTCATATTTACGATTATGAATAACGTATTAACAATATTAACAAGAATATATACGGAATGTGGGGTTCAATTAATTGTCTCGAATAATCTAAACTAATGAACTACTCCATAATAAACTATAACTATTATTCTAATATATACAAGTGAAACAAGCATAACAATTCGGCTCATATATTTCTTAGATTCTATTACTCATTCAGTTACTAAATCGACTCATCGTACCCATATTATTTTATTACTAGATTAATTGTAGAGAATTTAACCGCTAAATCTCCCTATCTTTCCTTACTTATAACCGGTGTTGAGCCGCTCGATCACCAATTCTAACTAATTAATTATTACGTTAAGTTTCGACGCTCCGTAAGTTAACTAGTCGCATTAAGGACAAGAAAGACATCATTAATCTTAGTCAATTGAAATTGACTAGATCAAATTATACTCCTAGATTAATCTAGTGACAATTCGCAGTCCTAAATTAATATAGTTGCTACTCAGTTTGTATAATTTAACGCCGCGCCAAATAATACAACTAGCTATTGAACAATAAGACGAGTATAAAATTGAATACTAACAAAATAATATTGGTAAAACTAATTGATTCCGTAACTGAACGATTAATGTCATATACGATTCGGGACAAAATTACTAACTGAAATTAACAAGTAGTAAGGAGTAGAGAACTTAATATCTAGGACCAAAAGACTCCTCCTTGATTCGGTTTCGACACCTCCACAAGCAGTGCTTCCGTCTTCCCTCGAGTTGAAGCCGCTTCACCCGACGGACTGCTCCGAGCTCCCGAAAACCGTTAAGTTCAATTACTAATAACCTTAGGTATTTTTGTGTTTGTTTGCTTGCTTGATTCATAATTGATGAGAATTGGGTATTTATAGTTGTCTCGGGTCAAAATTAGGAAAGATTTGGGGTATAATTCTGGACAAATTATGGTTCGATTTTTGTGAGCAAATAACACACCGAGTATATTCTGAATTCTTGAAATATGGTAAGAGATTGAAATTTAGGGAAGATTTGCTTTCCATCCTCTTCTCTCGCTCAACTTTGCACTGTTGATGGTATCTTCCTTCAGTATTTCTTTCCATAGTGTTGCCTTGCTGTTTAATTTGGTTCCCTTTCTTTCCTGAGTGTTCTCGAGACCTTGGTCTCCTCACAATTGCAACTTGCAAGTGGGCTTTAATTTAAGAGTGGACTTATTCTTCTTGCTTCCGATCCTCAATCAACGATAACTATTCTTTATATTGTTTCGCTCCGCTTCTTATTGATCCGCTCAATTCGTATCTATATCATAATTAGTGCAATTTAGCCAATATTATACTAAAATAATATTCACTTGAGTGAATATCCAAATTAACGGAAAGTATACTATATAGCTCAAAGAATATTGTAAATTATATTAACGACACATAAAAACGGGGTGAAAATATGAATAATTAGCAAGTTATCAAATTCCCCCACACTTAGCTTGTTGTCGTCCTCGACAATGACAATACCTTAGATACAGTTAGATAGATCAACCTTGACGATTTCGGACAAACCAAAACAAGATTACCGATGACAAACTAAAATAATTTCTGTTAGATAAATTAGTTCACTAAGTTAGAGAAGTCAATAAAAATATTTGAGTTAGATTAGGAAGCATATACACTAAATTTTTCCTCCACATGGAACTATTCAACTAACTAATTTAACAATATATAATATTTTAGAGCGCTTCTAAATATAAATTATAAATGAACTCATTATTTTTCACACTCATTAATCTACCTTAAAAAAATTGTATAAAAATTGACTCAAAAAACGAGTTTCGGCAATTTAAGGTCTTGGGGGAAGGCGATTTACTTTCCGTACATTCTTATTACCAGTTCAGTACGAGGATCGTTCTCCCGACCACATAGGCAAACTAAACACCTCATCTCACTTTTTCCATAATTATTTTTTCTTTTTCTCTTTTTCATTTTTCATTTTTTTTATGTATATTTTTTCTGTTTTTTCTTTTGATTTTTTTTTTCCGATCAAGTGACCCATGTAACGAGCTTTCAATCAATGACTCCCGCCCTTCCGGACAAGGCATTAGGCATTCTCCCAATCCCATTAGGACTAGGTTCTCCTCGGATTTACTAACTCAAGTCACAAGAACGACTCACTCACTCTTGAGGTGTCTAATCTTCCTTAGCCCTAATTAGGAGTCACCTAGGAAAATAAATTAATTGAACAAGACCGGCTTACTTTTTGTACCTCTAGAGTCAATAAAAAAATAAGTAGTGAAGGTAGCAAAAATAAGTGCTATTTTTTTATAATTCACTATTAACTCAAATTTAAAAGAGACTTAAAATATCATCTACTATCAAATTAATTAATCCAAGTTCGATCGGGAGGAAAAATAATTGCATACATAACTTCAAAACATTTTTTTTATTAATAATAGAAATTATAAAAGTTAGTAATTTTTGAAAAATTGTTAGATTCGAGCTTGTCGTCGACTCTCTTATTTTAGTTAGCCTAAAAACACCTAGGTTGTAATTTTAACGCACACTTATTGAAAATTTTAAAATAGACTCATTTTATTAAGATTTTAATTAACTCCCCCCCGCACTTAAGATCGACATTGTCCTCAATGACAAATGAAATATATTCGAAAAATAAAAGAGAGAGATAAGAGCATTTAACGGATTTAATATGTGAGTGATCCTGGTTGTATGTCCTTGTATTAGTTTCAGTCCCATAATATCAACCTCCACAACCTCCAAAAGTGCACAATAACAGTATTCTTGCAAAATAGAAGCACTAGACCCAAACACGTGTAACACGAAATACCCAAAAAGTTCCCAGCAATGAAACGTCTTATGAAGTTTAAATTATCTAATACTAAATATTTTTTGTGCAACCGACACTATTAACATCCCCTTACAAAGGTTGCGAAACTCAGGGAGGCACTTAAGCCGACTCGACTAAATAAAAAAATAATTAAAATAATACAATACAATTAAGCTTGGGTTGCCTCCCAAGAAGCGCCTAATTTAACGTCTTTGGCTTGACGTAGTTAAGATATTCTTAAGAGTCTGACAATTCCGCAACCGCCATCTTAAACATACCTTCTAATCCAACCATCCGTGTCGTTTCATCCAATAATATTTCAATAACGTCTAATCCCAATATTTCTATGCAATACTCCTCTAAATTATAAAAATTATAATCCAAAATGTAAGGGTAATGAATAATATCATAAAGATTAATATTTAATTCCTTTCCAGCACATCTCAATACCACTTCTCCCCTAGCAACATCAATACGCGCTCTAGACTTCCTCAAGAATGGTTTTCCTAAAAGAATAGGAAAAGAAGAATTAGACTCGGTTATATAAAAGTCGCTCACAAATTCAAAATTGCCAACTCGTACTATAATATTTTCCAAAACTCCAAGCGGATGCATTATGCTCCCATCTCCTAACTCAAGAGTGGATGTGGTGCTCGCTAACGGACCAAATTCATAAGATTCATAAACATGCAATGGCATTGTATTAACATCGGCACCCAAATCCAATAAGCAATAATCATAATGGAATGCACCAATACCGCAAGGAATACTAAAAGAGCACAAGGGGACATCACCAAATTCCCCCACACTTACTTTGTTGGCATTTACAAAGCCCTCAAAAAGTTCAGCATATCTCGAAACCAATTTAATTCCTATGATCAAGGGAATCCTATTCTCGTTGGGTATACTATTAGTTAGGTGGTCACTACCCTTCTTAACTGGACTGGACTTCAGATAATCTCCCTCTCTTATTCTAATAGCTAAACATCTATCTTTTGGATTAGGGATTATTTGTGCCGGAAGCTTACCTGAGAGAGTGGTTTCAATCATACTCAAGGTCGTACATATTTGCCCTATTTATGAATTTAATTGTTGAAGATGATCATCTTTTTTCTGTTGGTACGACGCACCTTGGTTTTGAACTTGACCCACCGTATTTGCTAGTTGCTTTATCATGTCTTCTAGTGATACGGAACAGGGTTGAGATGCATGAGGTCTAAAATTATTTTAATTAGAGGGTCTAGATCCTGAACCGTATCTAAGATTATGGTGATCTTTCCATCCCTCATTATATGTGTCCGAATACGAGTCATATTTCCTAATTTGGTTACCATTAAAACCACCCATAACATTCACATTTTCAGACATACCAAGCTGACCAGCGTCATTAACTCGCAAATTATCAGAACTTACAGCAAAAACGGTCTTTTTCGAATGATCAGTAACAAGTTTGGAGACAAGAGTTCTCAAAGTCGCAATTTGTTGTCCATTTTCTTGAATTTGATCCCTTAAATCAGTCATATCAGCACTACTAATTCCATTTATTACACCTATATCCTTCCGAGAACTAAATTGTTGAGTATTTAAGGCCATGTTGTTTAGTAGTTTCCTAGCCTCGGTCGGTGTTTTATCAGCCAATATCCCCCCACTTGCGGCATCAATATACTGTCTATCCTTACTTAAAAGACCCTCATAAAAATAAAACAATAATAGTTGCTCAGTTATTTGATGTTGAGAACATGATGCACATAGCCTATTAAATCTTTCCCAATATTCACATAAAGACTGATCATAGCCCTGTTTAATACCACTTATTTCCTTCCTAATAGAAGCGACTCTACTAGCGGGTTGGAATTTTTCTAGAAAAGCAATTTTTAAGGTATCCCAACTGTAGACACCCACATTTTGACCGCCAGGTGTCTATAGCAGTTTCCGACAAACACTCGATGATGATTGGACGCAAACATGCTTTAACATACTAGAAAACGGGCTCAAAATCATTGGCATTTGGCTTGGGCTTTTTACGGAGTACAAATCTCATAAAACAGACCTCAAATTCAGGTCCACTGGGTCATTTCGAGTCAAATAGGGCTAATTTGGGTCAAATCCGACACCAGGGGCAAAACCGTCTTTTTACGACCGAGTCGAAACCCGGTCGGAGATATTTTTCGGAACACACGGACCAGCCGTGATACCTCACGAGTCTGGCCTGGACTCGAATTGTAATCCCCTAGAAATTCTAACGCGATACAGTGGCGGAAACACTGTAGAGTCGGGATTATAACACGCTGTAACTATGTTTTTATAAAAATATAAATGGTAAAGTCAAACATTAGGCCCTAAATAAAATGGCCAAAATTAAATAAATCCACAAAGGGGTTTAACAATCCACAAAACATAATTATTAAAATTAATCGAGCAAGGATCATGTCTGCCCGCTAGCCCACACCCGGAAACATGCATACATGTCATGTTAAAAACATAACAGCTACAATCAGTGAGGAGCAACGTCAACGTTCTCCCAGCCGTATAACAGGATTTTAAAACAGTAATTACTATTATAGGAAAAATAATCAAAATGGAAAACAGTAAAACAACATATTAAAATAAGCTTTCAACGCGAAATGAAATAATTAAATGGGTTTCCGAAGAAACATAAAAATATTTGCCAACCTGCGAACCAAATTATATCGATAACAAAAAAATATTCAAAATGGCGTTGTGGATAGGATTAATGTAGAATCTAGACTTTCACTAGGACAATACTAAAAACTAGCTTCGAGAACTTAGTCAAAACAAATCAGACTTCAGTCTCTAACTAGACAACTCAACCATAACAGGACTGCGTGCAGCGAGGTCCTGGTTTAAGTAGTGCACACCCCTCTTGGATACAAACCATATCCAGTTCAACCCGACGCGACTTACACGATGCGATATCTAAGTTTAAGGTAAACATACACTCTCCTGAACACAAACCATGCTCAGTTCAACAACCAATGTGCCCCACAATGACACACCAGCCTTACAGTTGATGACAAAAACGTACATCCCAGACTATATTACTCTAAACCCACTCTTTTCCTTATTCCATAACTCCAAAACAACCCATTATCGATATTTAAAAGATGTATTCAATACAAACAATAGGAGAACAAAAGAAAAAGGAATCACTTTCCAAAAGAGGAAACTTTCTATTTTAGGAAACTTCTATTTTTAGAAACTTTACCAAAAATAGCATCATATCAAAATAGCGAAAATATTAGTTTATACTAACATCACATTTTTAGTAAACGATATAGATTTATAAAACTAGTACTTTCGGCCTTAACGATATTAATTACCAAAGTGAACATTTAATTTTGAAATTATTAAAATATCTGTTCCGGTATTGGAATCAATTAACCCGACTCGGAATTCGGGCTTGTGGTGTACGGTCCTGCTTTGAATTAGCAATTGGTCAATCTTGCCAACCTCTCCTTCTTCCTACTCCACTGGTCGGACCTTCCCGGTGGAATGGGCTGGCTCCCTGCACACAGAACGCACAGGGCCTCGGAGGTTGTCCGAGGAAACCCTCTCCGATGCCTAAGTCAGTCCGTGAATGCCTTAAAGAACCTAGCTCGTGTAGAGTACGAGTTCTAGAGAGAGAAAATCCAACCCCTTTCTTGTGGGAAATGGGAGAGTATTTATACCTTCCCACAAGAGAGGGAAGTATAAGGAGGATGGGTGGATGAGGAGGTGACAAGTGGCTTCACCTCATCCACTCATTCTCGTTTACCTTAGGCGAAATGACGAGGGGGTCCCTTGGCGATCCCTGCCCTGCCTGCGGAGAATGGCCTGAAGGCAAGCAGACTGGGTCTATGCGAAGACAGGGTTTGGCAGACCACCCCTCCCTGTCGGGCAGGCGGTCGTCTGAAGTTCCTCGTGGATTCTTTAGTGACTTTGCTCTGATCGCCTGCCAAGTCGGTTCTCGGACTCCTTGAGTAGTCCTCTGATAGCCTGCTTTGCAGGCGGTCCGGAGCAGGCTGCCGACCCTCATCAATTGGCCCTCGCAAGCTGGGAGGGAGCAAGGCTTCCTTCCGGCTGGCGACTTTTGCTTAGATGGAGGGAGGTTAACTTATTTTCGGCTTTACTACTGCATTTAATGCGTTTGTACTTTCCCGAGGAAGGAAGTGTTAATTGTGTCAGGTATACAAAGAGTTGAGAGGTCTCTTGTAATGATTACCCTTCATGCTTGGTGGATTTTCGGGCAATGTGAGGACTTCGCGATTGGTGGCATTCCCTGCCAAGACGGTTGGGATGCCATTTAATGCTTCATTTCCTTTGTATAAATTCCAGCTCCCTTCGCCATTTTGTTATTTCATCCTCAATTCTTCTACTTTTCTTTGTTGAATCATGGTTTGGACTAAGAAATCTATTACCCGCCCTGGAGTTCGCACTGTTACCTTTCTTTTTAAGGGGTTTTGGAGACTCAGGTATGCTCGGGCGGCTTACCGGGCCTTTCGCCGCAGCCGTCGTTCACGGCCACATCCTCGTCGGAGTGTTCAGAAGGCTACCATTAGGGTGGGCAAGCGCCCTAGGAGATCCTCGCCTCCTGCTGCTTCCAGGTTCAAGCGTTGCCTTCAGGGAGGAGGGTGCTTTGATCGGGGTTGCCACGAGTGTTTCCCGTGGTTGCACCCTGAACAATTCGACCCCGACTGCTCTGACGCAGACTCTTCCCTGGGGTCAGGCCCTTCCTCTCCGGTGAAGAAAACAGGCTGCCGTACTTGTGATGAATCCCATACTGCTCCCTATGGCAGGGACTGGGATGTCAGTAGCCGGGACTCTGAAGACAGTGAGGGTCTGGGCTACTTGAGTGACAGAGATGAAGACGGACTCCCTGACGACCCCTTCCAGGATTCCCCTGACTGGGTTGGGGATTGGACTTTGGAGGTCAAGGCAGCCCTGGAGACTATTCTCCAGATTTAGGTGATGACTAGGCCTGCTCGCAGGGCATAAGCGTGTTGAGCCGGAAATCCAGGCTCCTTTTGTATTTTCCTTTCTTTGCCAGGCATGATATGTAACTTGTCTATTTTCCATCAAAATTAATGAAAAATCCGGGCGACTTTGCTATTTGCCATTTTTTTTAAATGCGGGGATGACATTGCCAGCTGACCGTTCCTCTGACACTTTTGCTTTTTCGAGGCCCTTCTTGGGAAGAGGTGAGCGGCCCATGTTCAGAATGTGACACATGGGGTAGATTGTTGGGGACGTTTTGTCAGTGAGGCGGCCTTTTTGGCTTCCTGGGCTTTATATAAGCCCTCCCCCTTCTCCATTTCTTTCTTTTACTTTTTTCGAAACTCGTAATCCTTCTCCTACTCCCCAAACCGTCTTCGTTGCTGAGAACTTCGTGAGACCGAGGAGTGCTTACTGCCACACTTTCGAGCGACGACCAACGTTTTAGGTTAGGATCTCTCTTTGAATCTTCGCCCTTTTTCCCTTTCATTGATACTTTTCTTTGTACACCAGTATGTCTCGAGTTCGGGCTTTCTCTTTTAGTTCACTGTCTGAGAGGGCTGAGGGTAGAGACGGGGATAGACGTGATCTAGTCTCCTCTTCTGGGGTTGGGCCCAGAGAGGAGGATCATATTGACAGGGGGGAGGGTGCTGAATCCCCCGAACCCGCTCCCTTTGATGTTGTTGATTCAGACAACGAGGCACTGGAGGTGGACCCCTCCAGGATTGCCGGCCCCCTCATTCGCAGGGAAAGAGGGAAGACTTATTACTTGGATAAGAAAAAAATACTTGATTCCTCTAAAAACCTACCCTGAAGCCAAGAATAGGGATTTGATCTTAGAAAGCAATGCCGCCGAGGAAATCGAAAAATTTTATCATTTCGGGGAGGGGTACACAGTCGTAGTTCTAGGGGAAAAAGACACAGTATGCTGCCCCCCTGAAGGTTGTGTGGCTGTATACCATAAGAGCTTGGAATTCGGTCTGCGATTCCCCCTTCACCCTTTCCTGGAGGAGACCTTCAGGAGAATGAACGTGGCTATAGCCCAACTTACTGCCACAGCCATTAGGTCCCTGATAGCCTACCTGGACCTGTCTTTTTCACGGTGAGGGGCCTTATATTGACGCCCTTCGCTTTATGGCGGGGCTGCAAATGGTGTCTTCGTCAGGGGGAGACGGTTCCCCTGGGTATTGGTCCCTGCGGAGACAGAAGAAGTACGCTCTAGTCTGGTCGGCTTTAAGCAGCCTGAAGGACTGGAAGAATAGTTTCTTGTACGTACATAGTGCGTCCGGGTGACGGATTCCTAGGCATTTTAGGAACCATGTTCATACCCGCATGGAAACCCGCGAAGAGTATCATCCAGGCGTCGGAGGGAAGGCCCTGGAGGTAAAGCTGAGTGCGAAGGAAGAGATTTTAGTCAAGAAGTTTGAAATTGTTGCGGATAAGTCGGGTGTTTTTGGCCCTGCTTTATGGCTCCCCCACGCGGAGCTTATAGCCACAGACGAATACTTGCTCCTATTGGGCCTGATCCCTAGCCTTGAAGGTAGTTCTAAGGGGCCTTTGCTGGCGCGATTTTTCTGAGACTTTTATTTCTTTGCTTTTTAACTGACTGCCCTTCTTTTTTTGCAGTTTCCGCGTCTCGTCATTGGACAAGGAAGCAGGTTAAGAGGTTAGGTTTGAGTGAGGAGTTCGTCATCGTCTCGAAGCGTCCTTCTCTCCCTCCAAATTTCAAGAAAGGGGAGAAAAGTTTAATGAGGCTCGTCAAGGATCTCGCTGCTGGCCGGAGGCTGCCTCTTCCCCCTCGTCTGTCGTCGGCAAAGCCGACGACTCCTTCCCCCAGCATCCAGGATGGGGAGGCTGAAGTTACTTCAGGGGCCACTCCTTCCCCTGGAGGTAGGCAAGGTGACTCTCCCGCCGGGACTCGTGTTCCCTAGGGAACGCGTCCTGCTAACTCTGAGGGAACTGGGGAGAGTGTCCCCCTGGAGCTGAGAAGGAAGAGGGATAGGGAGCCCTCAGGGACTACTCCTGTGGTGGACTTGGGGGCTGATGCTTGTACTCCTGAGGCAAAACGCCCTGCTCGTGACATTCCGAGCACCCTTTTTCAAGAGGAGAATACAGAGTTTCATTATACCGTTGGCGACAGCGTAGACGTGTCGGGCCTGCTCTCCGATTCTGGTGCCGTCTTAGCCGACTGTCTTACCAAGTCTGTAACTTCAACTTCTCACCAAGTGATTCAGTATATCCAGCGTACCTCCAAGGTGTTGCTGGCGTCTGCCGAGCTGGCGGCTCTAAGCCGTTTGAGCGACGAAGAGCTGAATGTCACACCCGGGGCTCCCCCTCCTGACCGTCTGGCTATGGTGGAAAGGGACATAACTGTGATAAATAACTTGAAGGATAAGCTGGCTAAGCAGGAGGGTGAGCTGGAGGAGGCGAGGAGTCAGGCTGGCCAGTGGAAGCTTCAAGGAGAGAGAGCTGTGAGGGAAGCAGCCAAGTTTGAAGCTGAGCTGAAGGAGAGTCGCTTGGCGATGGAGCAGGCTAACCTTTCTCTGGCTGAGATGGAGCACCTGAAAAGGAAAGCAGCTGACCTGGAGGAACGCCTGTCCAAGGCTGACTCAGCCTTTGAGCAGGCCAGGAGCGAATGGAAGAAAGATAAGGATGCCCTTGTGGAGGAGACTGAAGCTGCGGTGGATGCAAGCTTCGTGAGTGGGACCAACTCTTCTCTGGAGCTGGTGATGGAGGTGATTGGGGAGATGTTCCCTGTGTTTGATGAAGAGGCCTTCCGAAGTCTCTATTCTGCTAAGAACGAGGCTCGGGCGGCCAAACCCCCTGAGGCGACTGCCGGTCCAAGCCAGGATGCTCCATAATGTTTATCTTTTCTTAAAATAGCCCTATTCTCTGCGCTGAGCCTTGTTATGGCCAGCTGTCTGTAATATTTATTTTTTTTCGGATTTTTTGCTTTTGCCACTTTGTGAAAACTTTTTACCCTTTATGGGTTTGTTATGGAATGCCTTTCCTTTGTTTTGGTCTGCTTGTTTCTCTCTTCCTTAAGGTATGGCCTGATCCCCAGTCTTTGTTAGCTGGGCGTAGCCTGGTCTGTCCCTGGCCTCTGCTTGGAGTCCAGGGGGCCTGCCCCCCGCCTGCCTAGAGGTAGGCAGGGAGGGCTTTTGCGTTTTTTATACAAGGTTGGGGGAATTGCCCCCAGTCCTTGTTAGCTTGTGTGTAGCCTGCCCCCTGCTTGCCCAGAGGTAGGCAGGGAGGGTTTTTTGCGTTTTTTATACAAGGTTGGGGGAATTGCCCCCAGTTCTTGTTAGTTATGCGTAGCCTGGCCTGTCCCTGGCCTCTGCTTGGAGTCCAGGGGGCCTGCCCCCCGCCTGCCCAGAGGTAAGTAGGGAGGGCTTTTGCATTTTTTATACAAGGTTGGGGGAATTGCCCCCAGTCCTTGTTAGCTTGTGCGTAGCCTGCCCCCTGCTTGCCCAGAGGTAGGCAGGGAGGGTTTTTGCGTTTTTTATACAAGGTTGGGGGAATTGCCCCCAGTCCTTGTTAGCTATGCGTAGCCTGGCCTGTCCCTGGCCTCTGCTTGGAGTCCAGGGGGCTTGCCCCCTGCCTGCCCAGAGGTAGGTAGGGAGGGCTTTTTGCGTTTATACAAGGTTTGGGGAATTGCCCCCAGTCCTTGTTGGCTGTGCGTAGCCTGCCCCCTGCTTGCCCAGAAGTAGGCAGGGAGTTTTTAGAATTTTTGTTGGGGGGTCCATTTTCCTTGGTTTTGGCAACAGGGGGGCCTCCCCCTATTGCCCCCTGCTCGTTTGTGTGTGAGAGCGCAAGCTTAAACAGACAACGAGTATGAATTCTTGAGTATTAGATAAAAACTTTGTTAGAACATAAGGGTGGTCAGAGCCGTCGACATTTTATTCTGATCGTTCTCCGCCAGTACTTTTTCTAAGGTTTTGCTAAACATAGTATCTTTTTCAGGGTGTCGGCGTTCCAATGTGCGCTCAGCTCTTGGCCTTCTGGGTTGGCGATTTTGTATGTGCCTGTTCCCAAAATCCGGGTCACCTGGTACGGGCCTTCCCAGTTGGCGCTTAGTTTGCCGTGCTCCCTAGACTTTCCTACAGCCTGTGTCTTCCTTAGTACTAGGTCACCTATCTGGAACCTTCTCTCATGTACCCTTTTGTTGTATGCCTTTCTCATCCTTTGCTGATAGGCGGCTATATTGATGCTGTCCTCCTCCCTGATTTCCTGGACAAGGTCTAGGGCTTCGGCCATTGCTGCGTCGTTGTCAGCTTTGCTGTATTGCTGAGACCGTATGGTAGGAATTCGCGCTTTGATGGGTAGTAGAGCTTCTGCCCCGTATACCAGGCCAAAAGGCGTTTGCCCTGTGGATTCTTTTCTGGTGGTCCTTATTGACCAGAGTATGCTTGGTAGCTCGTCTGCCCACCTTCCTTTGAGATCATCCACCATCTTTCTGAGCCCATTTAGGATTTGTTTGTTAGCGGCCTCGGCCTGCCCATTGGTCTGCGGATGGCAGACGACAGAATAGGCGACGGTTATTCCATGCCCTTCCAGCCAGGCTCTTAGGGGGTCATTATCAAATTGCCTCCCATGATCAAACACCAACATTTTTGGTAGGCCGAATCTGGTTATGATGTTTCTCCAGATGACCTTCCTGACTGCCGGCTCGGTGATGTTTTGGACTGCCTCAGCTTCAACCCATTTTGTGAAGTAGTCAATCCCCACGATCAGGAACTTTCTTTCCCCTGTGGCTGTAGCAAAGGGACCCAGTATGTCCATCCCCCATTGGGCGAAAGGAATGGGAGATAGAATTGGCCTGAGTTCTTGGGCTGGGGCATGAATTGATGGAGCGAAGAGTTGGCATTTTCTGCATTTCCGGGTTAGGCTCCTTGCATCTGCTAGCATGGTAGGCCAGTAGTAGCCTGCCCTTAGAGCTTTGTGGGCCAACGATCTTCCTCCAATGTGATGCCCGCAGATCCCTGAGTGGATGTCATCCAAAACGTCAGCGGCTTGCTCTGCCCCCAGGCATCTGAGCAGGGGGAAGGTGAAGGATTTCTTGTATAGTTCTTCATTAATTATCATGAACCATGCTGGCTTGGTTTGTACCTTCCTTTTTTGTACTGGATCAGACGGTAGGATGCCGTATTTTTTGAACTGAATGAGGGGGGTCATCCAGTTCTCCTGTTCCTCCTCGACGATGTTGACTGTCTGGCAGGCGGTAGTGGATTTCTCATCCATAACATCAACCCAAACTGACCTACTTATGTCTTGTAGGCTGGAGCTGGCCAGTTTTGACAGGGCGTCAGCCCGATTGTTCTGTGATCGGGGTATTTGCCTGATTTCATAGGATTTTAGGCTTGATAACCCCTGCTTCACCTTTTCTAGGTAGGTGGCCATGGCCTGATTCCTAGCCTCGTACTCTTCGTTGATTTGATTGGCAATGAGCTGGGAGTCAGTTGCTAGTATAATCCGCTCTGCACCTGGAGCCTTAGCTAGATTTATTCCTGCAAGTACGACCTCATATTCTGCCTCGTTGTTTGATGCGAGGAAGGTGAATCTGAGCGCATGCTCAAAATCCACTCCTTCAGGGCTGGTCAGTACGACACCTGCCACTGCACCATTGGCCGTTGAGGACCCGTCAGTGTGCACTATCCACTCTTCAGTGGGAGGTTCCTCTTCCCCTGAGTGAGAACATTCAGCCAGGAAGTCCGCCAGGGCCTGTGCCTTGATGGCTGTCCTGGGTTGGTACGATATCCCCAGTCCGCTTAACTCAATTGCCCATTTTAGCAGCCTTCCTGATTTTTCAAACTTTTCCAATATCCTCTCTAGTGGCTGGTCGGTGAGGACCACAACAGGGTGTGCGTCGAAGTAGGGCCTGAGTTTTCTGGCTGCTATGACGACTGCATAGGCGGCTTTTTCTACCATAGGATAGTTTCTTTCGGCTGCCCCCAGGGCGTGACTTACAAAGTAGATGGGCTGTTGTGAGCCTGCTTCTTCTTTCAGGATGACTGCACTCACTGTTGAGTTGGTGACAGCAATGTATAGGTATAGTTTTTCTCCGGCCACGGGTCTCGCCAAGGTAGGGAGCTTCTTCAGATGCTCTTTCAATTGTTCGAAGGCTTTCTTTTGCTCATCCTCCCATTTGAATTGCTTGTTGCCCTTCAACACTTTGAAGAAAGGGGTTGACTTGTCTGCTGACCTGGCGATAAAGCGAGCCAGGGTAGCCATCCTGCCTGTGAGCCGTTGAATGTCCCTTATGGTCTTAGGCTCTGGGAGGTCTAGGACCGCCTGAATATTTTCGGGATTGGCGTCTATCCCCCTGGAGCTGACTAAGAACCCTAAGAATTTGCTCGATCGGACTCCGAACGTGCACTTTTTTGGATTCAACTTCATTTTGTATGATCGCAGGGAGGAGAATGTCTCCTGCAGGTCTGCCAGGTGCTCCCTGTCCCCCTTGCTCTTGACAATTGCGTCATCGACGTAGGCTTCCAAGTTTCTCCCTTTTTGATTTTCAAAAATCTTGTCCACCAGTCGCTGATAGGTAGCGCCTGCATTCTTCAGTCCAAATGGCATCATTTTATACATGTATGTTCCATGGCTGGTTATGAAGGCGCACCTCACCCTGTCAGGCTGCCAGAGGTACACTTGATGGTACCCTGAGAATGCATCCACGAAACTTAGCGTGGTATATCCACTAGTGGCATCCACCAGTTGGTCTATCCTGGGCAGGGGGTAGCAGTCCTTTGGGCAGACTTTGTTAAGATTTGTGAAGTCTACGCACATTCTCCATGCGCCCGATGACTTTTTCACCATCACAACGTTTGCCAACCACTCAGGGTGATCACAGACTTCAATGAAATCTGCTTTCAAGAGTTTTTCTATCTCCTCTTTTATCGCCGCGTCTTTTTCTACGGGCATATTTCTTTTCTTCTGCTTTACAGGGCGAGCCTCCGGGTTAACGTTCAGCTTGTGAACAATAAAAGCCGGGTCGACCCCTGGCATCTCATCTGCAGAGTAAGCAAATACGTCTTTGTTTTCTCTCAAGACTGCAATCAACTCTTTCTGGTAGGACTCCTCCAGGTCGGCCCCTACGAGGACCTGCCTCCCTGGTTCTAAGTCCACTAGCATGCTTTCCCCTTCAGGCTCTAAGTGGGATGCTTTTTGCTGAGCAGCTGGGATTTCACCCTCCCTGCTGGGGGAACCTTCGGCTTTTCGTTTTCCTTTTCTTTCTGTTTCATGGGCTTGCAGGGCCACGGAATAACAGTGTCTGGCCGACTCCTGATCCCCATGGACCTTCCCTTCCATGCCAAAGTCTGTCACATAGGCTATGGTGAGGGCCTTGATTGACACAGCGGCTTCGATTTTGTCTAGGGTGGCCCGGCCTATCAGGGCGTTGTATGCAGACTTTGCATCCACCACAACAAATGACGCCCTGACATTCCTGGCAGAGGCCCCCTCCCCGAATGTTACCGGTAAGTCAATAATCCCCATGGGAAGTACTCCTGCCCCGCTGAACCCATACAAAGATCCAGGGGCTGGCTTCAGATGTCTCTTCTCTAAGTTCATCCTTTCAAAGGCGTCCTTGTACAAGAGGTTTGTGTAGGCGCCAGTGTCCACCATACATCTCTTGACAATGTGATTGCTAATTTCAAGAGTTAAGACCAAAGGGTCGCTGTGCGGGTATATGACTCTTCCTGCGTCTTCAGGGGTGATGCTTAGGGTCGTGCCCTTTGGGCTTCCTGCCCTCTCGGCGTAGCAAATCTGGTTTCGCAATTCGCGGATATGCTTTTTCTGACTTCGTCTGCTTGTTCGTCCTTCTGCATCCCCTGACACTACATGAATTATCATGCGATTTTGGGCTGAACCCTCAGGTTTGTCCGACGCCTCCTTTTGGGGTTTGTTCCTCGCTGCGTAGTTGCTCAGCCAGCCGTTTCTTATGAGTTTTTCTATCTCATCTTTTAAGTGTCGGCATTCTTCAGTGGTGTGGCCTATGCAATCATGGAACGTGCAGAATTTTTTAGGATCTCCCTTTGGGCTGCGCGGCTTATTCGGGCGATTCCATTTCGCAGTTTCCTTCTCCAGCTCAAAGATTTCTGCCCTCGGCCTGTTGAGGGCCGTGTAGCTGTCAAACCTTGGCTGGTAAGTTGTTCGTTCTTTCTTGGGGGTATCCCCCTCCTCCTTCTACTTGCCTGGCTCGTTCCTGCCACGTCCACCCTGTGGTCCTCCGTGCGACCTTGCTTGGCCTGCAGGGGTGTCTGGCAGGCTGTGAAACTCTTCCTGCAGAATGAACCCTTCAGCGATTTTTCTGGCCTTTGCCAAAGTTTCAGGCTGGGCCCTGATCATCTGGTTCTTCATCTCCCCTGGGAGCAGGGAGATTGTCAGGGCGTAGGCAGCAGTTGAATCATCAATCTCTCTGACTTGTTGGTAGGACAAGTCGAATCTCTTTAGGTATTCCCTGACGCTTTCGCCCTTGTTCTGCTTTAGGGTCATAAGGTCAAAACGAGTGAGTCGCCTCCTCTTGTTCCCTGCATATTGTTCAAGGAATGCCTCGGCTAACTCTATAAAGAAACTGATTGACTCCTGGCGGAGGTCCCTGAACCATCCCTGTGCCAGCCCTACAAGGGTGGTTGGGAAGATTTTGCACCAGATCGCATCATCCACATCATACATGCCCATGTGACTTTCAAATGCCGCCAGATGGTCCTCTGGATCTGCAGTCCCGTTAAACTTGACTGTGGGCATTTTAATCTTTGGGATGGGGTACTCTTGTACGTCAGGATGGAGAGGAGTTTTTGTGGGCCTGCCTACCATTCGTGACCTGCTTTCCCCAGACTGGTTACCGTGGATATCCCATTGTCTAGGGACCGGTTTCCTCGTACTGGGGGAGCGGTGCCTTGGTGGCCGCCTGCTCGCTGCTTCGTCCTCCGAGTCAGGGGAGACTTGTCTGGATCGTTTTCTCCGGGATTGACCGAGGTTGTCGTATTGGTGGTACCTTGATTCAAGCGGCTGTCCCCGGTTAAGCCTAGACTGCAGGCTTTGGGACAACCCCGGGGCTGGTTGTCCTTTTACTGCTGGCGTTAACCTGGAAAAGACTCCGCCCTGCTTTTCTTCCAGGCGCTTAGACGCAGGCTCCTTGTGCCTCATATGCTCCTGCAATCCCTAAGACAGACCTCTCTTCCCTCCAGATGCGGACTCCGTGGTGTGTATGGAGAACGCCTGTTGCTGGGCAGGCGGCTCTTGGCTGCCTGCTGTGATGCGCCTCTGCACCTGTGCGTATACTTGAGCTGTTCTTCTTGCTTTCCTCTGGGCGTTCCTGGCGGCGGTTCGCTTCGTGCCCCCAGCCCCATCCCTGCTAACTGAGGGGGGCTGTCTGGGGGTCGTCGCGACCCTGCCTACCAGGTCCTCAGGAGTGAATTCCTGGTTAAGCATTGCGGAGAAGAAAGCGGCTGTCTGTACCATCTGAGCTGGGGTTAGGTTCAGGGTGTGCCTTGGATGTGCCCCCAGTTCTGGTGCTACAGCTGCACTTGGCATGCCCAGGAGACTGGTTCCCCCCATCCCCAGGATCGTGGTGGGAGGTGCCCTCTCCGGCTGCGGCATGCCGTATAGGGGGTCACCGGTGGGACCGTCGGACCTACCCCTACACTAGTGTCAACGATCTCAGGCATGATTACTTTGATTGGTTAGTTTTTGTAGTTGGGAATGGTTGATTTTTTGTGGGTAATTCGTGGATACAACCAGATCTTCCCCATAGACGGCGCCAAATTGTTCCGGTATTGGAATCAATTAACCCGACTAGGAATTCGGGCTTGTGGTGTACGGTCCTGCTTTGAATTAGCAATTGGTCAATCTTGCCAACCTCTCCTTCTTCCTACTCCACTGGTGGACCTTCCCGGCGGAATGGGCTGGCTCCCTGCACACAGAACGCACAGGGCCTCGGAGGTTGTCCGAGGAAACCCTCTCCGATGCCTAAGTCAGTCCGTGAATGCCTTAAAGAACCTAGCTCGTGAGAAACTAGGAGGCGTTTGTAGAGTAAGAGTTCTAGAGAGAGAATATCCAACCCCTTTCTTGTGGGAAATAGGAGAGTATTTATACCTTCCCACAAGAGAGGGAAGTAGAAGGAGGATGGGTGGATGAGGAGGTGACAAGTGGCTTCACCTCATCCACTCATTCTCGCTTACCTTAGGCGAAATGACGAGGGGGTCCCTTGGCGATCCCTGCCCTGCCTGCGGAGAATGGCCTGAAGGCAGGCAGGCTGGGTCTATGCGAAGACAGGGTTTGGCAGACCACCCCTCCCTGTCGGGCAGGCGGTCGTCTGAAGTTCCTCGTTGATTCTTTAGTGACTTTGCTCTGATCGCCTGCCAAGTCGGTTCTCGGACTCCTTGAGTAGTCCTCTGATAGCCTGCTTTGCAGGCGGTCCGGAGCAGGCTGCCGACCCTCATCAATATCGTATAAGCGTTATAAAATGATTAAAAAGATCTTAAACATTTTAATATTACTAACTAGGGTATTTTCAAAAGTTATAAAGCTAAAATTCCCTAATTATTATTAGTTTCGACAATAAAATTATAAATAGGATTTTACGGCAAACATCAAATTAAATATTTGAACGTCTTTATTTAATTAAACCAACAAATACATTTAGAGTATGTTAAGGGGTGATTTAACTCTTAAAGTTTCAGATTTAAATACTTTCAAAATTGCTGGAAAAATAATTCTTTTAGGTAAGACGAAGCATTTTAACGATAAATCACAATTTGTCTGAAAATCAATACTTATTAATTAAAGACTTTAATAAATAGTACAAAAATTACGTAAAATAGTTAAAATATATTTATGGACATTCTGTCCAGAAAAGAAAATTTTACAGAATCCTAAAACTCGGTTTTTAAAGCGTTTTCTCGTTAATCGTCCAATCTCGACAATAATGATTAATAAAAATAGTAATTACAAAATGATTTAAGTATTAATGTCTAAAAATTATTATTAAACCTAAAAATCATAATTTTCCAGAATATACTAATTTTCCAGATTTTCCAAAGTTCCAGATTTACCAACTTCCGTCAAAACCGTCTTTAAAACCCATTTTCACAATTAACGATTCCATTAACAAAACTTATCGTTCCTAACATTTTATTAAGGCACTAAAAATCATAAAATTACATTTTAATATGAAATCATCAGAATCATAATTTTTTCCAGATTTAAACCAAAGACCAGAAATCGAGAATTTAAACGACAAACACGGTTTTAACTATAAACGATGATTTAAAGTGATTAATTAATTCATCCACTTAAAAATTCCGAAAAATTATGAAAAACTTCAGAAAATTCTATTTCGTCAGAAAGTTTTACCACGTCAAAAATCAGATTAAAATAAAATGTTTAAGTACTAGAACTAAAAATCAGCTTTTAATCGTTTTTGTCCGATAACGGTAATAATTCAATAATCGATATCAAAAATATCAGAAAAATACTAAATTATTAAAAATCATCAAAAACAACATTTTTCCAGAATATAAACATACATTACATGTTTAGGCCGAATATTACGATTTTACAAATTAATATGACGATTTAATCGTTAATCTCGTAAAAGTGATAAAAATACCGAAACATGCAAATTTCAACTTTTAAAAATTTTCCAAATTATATGACATACATATATTGTCAAAAATAAAATATAAAAATATACATGCAATCACATAAAATCATGCAATACCGAGTAACAACGACGTTACCTCTAATCCAAATCTGAATCGATAATATACTCGTCGCAGAGGGGAATCTAGCTAGTAGCAAGGGGTAGCACTCGCTATCCTAAACTTACCTAAAATGATTAAAATTATTGACTTTTGTTACCCCAAATTTCGTAAAGTTGACACATTTTCATATATAGTGAGCAAATATAATGAACTCGCTACCTCAAAATTTTAAGTCTGGATTCGCCCCTTCTCGTCGGACTCGGGATCATCCACAAAACCTACATCACACGAAAATCATGGTAGAAAAATACCATGAGAAAAACTAAGAAAATCAATGGTAAATAACGATCAAAAACCCATCGATTATTACCTTAACGATAGGATCGGAAAGAGGATTAATTTTACGATAAAAATGAGACGATCAAGACACGATTAGGGACAAAATTGGGCTGGAAAATATGGCTGAAACTCATGGCCAATATGAAGGAATTGAATAGTATTTTCTTTGTTTAATGTGGTTGAATGAGAATGAAAGAAAAGAAATGAATTATGTGAATTGTGTGAATGAATATGATCTTAAAAATTGATGAAAACAATGTTAGATACACTAAAAAAACCAGCCAAAATGGATTAACAAGGGAGAGTGAAGAGTTTTGCAATTAGTCACCAAATTAATTAAGGTAATAAAAATATCTAAGGCTTTAATCACTTTATAAAACCAAATGAAAAAAAATGTGAAGATGTGTGACCATGGGTGTCATGGTCTAAAAAGGGGCCAAAAAGTGCTTCTTTTAAATGTAGGTTGATAAAAATAAAAATCGTATAATTACTAAAAGCATTTCAAAGCAATTCGAGTAAATCTCGCGATAGAAAATAATTATTTACGAAACTTTGTAATAAAATGATTAAAGGCTAAATTTTTCGTAAATAAAAATATTTCTTAGTTGGAAATATTATATAAATGTTTTTAGACATTTTTAGGAAAAAAAATAACTTAAATCCGAGCTTAAAAAGTTAATCATAGAGAAATAGAATTTCTCGCGAATAAATAAATAGTTTACGATAAAAATCAAATAAATAGTTTAAAATAATTAAAATATTTTAAAATAAAAATAAATATTATTTGACTCAAAAAAAAAAAAAATAAAGCTTGGAAAAATGATGAAACGGAAGGCCAAAACGTGACAGAGTTATGATGAAGTCACAGCGGAAAGGATAAAAGCGTTACGAAAATAGCGGGTGTTACACGAATACTACAAAAATCAGCTACACAAATATTAAACAAATCCTTTAAGGATGGAATTCGATCTCAAGTAGGATTTCTATCCGAATACCAAATCAAACACTCGACCGTGGATCAAATACTCGGCCGAGCAGCCTGTTTTCAGCCGAGTTCCTTGCTTCTTCACCAAGTAAACGAAATTCTCGTTCTTCTCATCTTCTTACCCTAAGCGGTAGTTCTAACCCAAACACTTCTCCTAGCCAAGGTCGGGAATTTTTCTATAAATAGGCCCCTTGCACAACACAATTAACACACATCAGTCATATATCATACAACAACTTCACATCAACTTTCTTATTCATACACCTCGAGATTCTTACACTTAGCATCGAGAAACCGATAGTGCATCCGAGCCCCAAGGAACCGACCCTTAAACCCGATAACCTTTTACACGTCCCAACCAACCACCTCAACTCACCGACATTAACTCGATGCTCCCGTGCCCTAGCCACATTCCGACGAGCCCCGATCCGAGTAAACAAAGCATGTAGGTTGAGGGTGTAAAATCAAACCCGATTTCTCTCTTCTCTCTTCTTTTTTCTCGCCTTTTCCGCGTCTTTTTCTTCTCGTCCTAGCATCGTCCTCGGTCTATTTATTATGGGTCGTTCGTCGCATTTATTTATTTCTAATATCGATACTACAAAATTATCTTCATATATAACAAATATTCTTAAAATACGATACCGGTTCATTAACCGAATATCGTATTAAAAGAATTACATTAATCTCATTGATGCTAAAAATCGTTACATACTTCTTTTTACAAAATACGACGATTTTAACGCGGAGAGAATTAACATTCTTTTCTTTTCGTTCAAATTTTTCTTTCAAAACAATTTTATAAAACTTTTTCTAAAAGTCATTTATTCGATATCGATTTCATAATCGAATATCGAATACGACGAATATCGAAAGCATAAATCGAGTATAAATTAATTCATATTTGTACGCGATTTATCGAAATTAACAATTTTCGAAAATAATCGAGCTGAGACAGCAGCCCACACGAGTCGCGCCCCTCCCAGGCGACTCGCGCGGGAGCCTGGAAACCGCGGCCTCTTTCTTCGTTTTCTCTACTTTTTTTCTTAAGCATCGTTTTTCTAATTCTACAAAACGATTTTTCAAAACCTTTTCTTTTCATCTTTTCCAAAATTATTCCGAATATTTGATATCGATTTCATAATCGAATATCGAATATAACGAATATCGAAAATATTGAATCGAGTACGAATTATGCGATATTTGTACGCAATTTAATAAAATCATCGATTTTCAAAAATCGACTTCGAAACAGGCCGGGGCGCGAGTCGCGCGGCCGGCTGAAACGCGACGCGGTTTTTTCTGTTTTTATTTTTATTTTTTCGAACATCGTTTTTTAGACAAAACAACGTTTTTTCAGATCTCGACCCTATTTTTTGACCTCTGTCAACACGTGTTAATCCATCACGTGAATTAAACTTTTCAAAATCATGCATATTATTGTATTTACATCTCTTATTCGATTTATAACCCGTTACTAACTTGTTTGTTCATGCTTGTAGCAATTTTTTTTCATCATTTGTTTTATTATACTAAAACGAATCTCGCATGCTAAATACAACTTTGACGTTAATTTTCATGCATTAAACAGACTTAGCAACCCATTCAATTTCTCGCATGTTTAGGGAAAACAATGTTTGCATATTATTTCATCGTTCAACTAACACGCGTATTAAAACATCAAACGATATCCTAGTAGAGGCCGCTAATGTGCGGGCGGGGTTGGGTGTCCTTCGTGGGCTTCCCAACACGTACCCTCACCCCCTACTCAGAACCTCGGTTTCCGGATGTCCGAAACCATTGGCAAACGAGAGTCATTCAATACACGATATCCGATAACGTCGGTATCGGTATCAAATGCAAAGGGACAAACCCAATAAACTCTGACATCGGAAATAGGCCGTATTTTGTACACGGCCCACTACGATATAGAGTGGGTTCGAACGGGCCCGAACTCCCACAAAGTTCGGTGGCAACTCCAACTTCGATTTAAATTTCAATTCGATCCATTCTCATATGGAGATTCATTCGCCTCCCCAAACCCGCGCGTGGCCGCGTTGGGGTGGACCTATGTCATGTCCACAATTTGGCGACTCCGCTGGGGATTAACTGATGCGTGACTTACCATCGGCATCCTCAGGGTGAGACTCGAATAGAAATCGTTTGACTAGTACAGTACGCGTTTTAGTTTTACGGTTCATGGAGAACCCCCTTTTTCCCGGGCCGGTACTGGTGACCGACGTCCCACTATACCATTGATGTAGTCCAAATTGAATATGTCAAAAAGTGTTCATAGCAGATTCGTATGGGTTTTACGGCATGTTCTAAGCTCAACTCGACTTATAAAGTCCGTCCCGATTCTCGGATAGGCTATGTACACTGGTATATAGACTGACCGAGACTTAGTTTAAGAGCATACTTGGTGTCGTTATACTGCTTCCATGACTACGTGCTACTTGATCTACATCTTTTTCAAAAACCGTTTTTTTTTCAAACAATACATCTTTTTCAAAATATCCAATTTCAAAACCCGGGAAGCATACCGAATTTAGGACTTATGATTTTGCTCAAAATAGCCCATTTTAGCCGGTATGCTATCCATTTCAAAAATTCAAAAATTTTCAACTTTTCAAAAATTCGGGCCCAATGACATTTTCGCCAAATTTAAAAGTCGGGATCCTGTTTTCGATTTTCAAATTTTTAGAAATTCATCTTCGATATTCAAAATTCCGAAATTCCATAAATGCAATTTTTCGAAAATATTCAAATTTTTAAAAAATCGGAAAGCTGCCGAAATTTAGACTTAAGATTTGACTCAAAACAAGCTTATTTTCTAGCCGACTTGCTGCCCATTTCAAAATTCGAATTTCCGATCCACCATTCGATTTTCGAATTTTCAAAATTCAATTTTGATTTTAAAATTTTCGAGATGCCAGTTTTGATTTTCAAAATTTTCGAGATACCAGTTTCGATTTTCAAAATCTTTGAGATGCCATTTTCAAATCTTCGAGATGCCGTTTTCGATTTTCAAATCTTCGGGATCTCATCTTCAATTTTCAAATTGTCGGAAATTCCTTTTTTCGATACTCAAGTTTCAAAATTCCAAATATTCAACTTTTCAAAATCCCGGAATGCTACCGAAATTAGGATTTACGATTTGACTCAAAGTAGCCTATTTTCTAGCCGGTATTCTGCCCATTTTAAAACTCGAATTTTTTTTTCGAACTTTCAAAATTGTGGCCCGATGCACTTTTCCGTTTTTTCGAAAAAATTGGGCCATCCACCGAGACTTCTCAGATTTTCCAAAAAAAAATCCCTTTTTCAAAACCTTCCTCTTCTTAGGACCTCCCGTATTTAGCAGTGTCGGGGTCGTGTCATAAGTCGTCAAAGTCTTTAGCGTCGAAACTCTGTCGATCTTACATCACGGGTTTCCTTCTTATCTCAGTCCGCCTTATTTGTCAAGGCAAGGCCTACCTACGTAGGACATACTCCTACGAAGGAAGGCCCGTTTACAGAATCGAGTCCAAGGGTCTGGGGCGTGGGCCCTCCTTCGAACAGGACTCGGCCCACACGCCGAATCCTAAGGGAGGCCCACCTTTCACGAGTCACCCGTCTAGGTGTCCTTTCCGAGTCATTTCCTTTTCAGGCTTTTCCCCACTCGGGGGCTACCCTTCAGCAGAGCGATCATTCACGGTTGCTCTAAGGGTCATGTCTTGCACGTGTTGTCTCACGTATCCCACTTTCGAGTCACTTAGATGTCACACCATCCTAGTCTCTAGCCTTACTCAGGGGGCTGTCCTCCACCCGAGCAGTCAACCACGGTTACCCTAGAGAGTACCCTACGTTCATTCTACACCGACGTCCTTATCATGCCTTCTTCGAGTCGTACCCATGCTACGAATACTCGGGTCACCTAGGGTTAGGTCACCACGGTTGGTCCAAGCACGCGGCACGGTCAAATATGGTCGCCCCATTTTCAGACTTATCCTTGTACAGCTCGAGTCTCATGGTCGAGTCTAGGTCACAGTCGTTACTTTGTCTGGATTAACGTTTAAGTAGCCCGGTCATAGAATCTTAGTCATTCCCGCCCCCGGCCGTACCTAGTTTGACTCTCTCTCTTCCATTTGCGCAAAATCGAGTTTAGGCGAGTTCTAACACCTGTCGTTTCTTCCGACCGGGGACCCTATGAGTGAGGCGCTACCAAACCACAACAAATCCCGCGCCGTCGAGAAAGGGGATATCCAGGGGAGTATGCTTATGCTGTCTTGCTCCATTAACAATATCTTCTCGAAAATCAATACTGCCCTAGATAACCTAAGTTCCAGGGTAACCATCATCGAAGAGGATCTTGTAAGAACCCGATCCCGTCTAGCACAACTAGAGCGGGTAAGGCAGCCAATCCCCCAACAGAGCCATTTGAAAGGTGAACACTTTTACGAAACTGTCCGATACCCTCAAGATGGCAAGACCGAGAGAGGTAACCCTCAAGTCACCTCTCCAAAAATCAAGAACCAGTCAAAGGAAAGGACATTTACCCACTTGGATATGTCCTACACCGTCGCTTTCCAGAGGTTGGTTCCGAAGGGCCTAATACTACCTATGGGCCCAACAGCCGACCCACCTTTGGAAAAACGCTCCAAAGCATAGAACGCTGAGCATTACTGCAAATTCCACAGAGGGAGGGGACACGATACAGAATAATGCTGGAAGCTGAAACACCTCATTCAAGACTTCCTCGATGCCAGGAAGACTCCTGTTTTCGAAACATTGTCACTTGCAAAGCCCCTCATGGACTATACAGGGACCGATGACCAAAGCATCCAATCTACCTCTCATGCATCCAAGAGTCCGGATTTGATTTAAGTCCAAGTCTGAGTCCGAGTCTAGGGAGTACTATTTATTTTAACTTCAAAGTCAGAGTCAGAGTCAATTGTATTCTGTCCTCTTTTTTTCAAAATTCAATAAAATCAGCTTTCAATATTCTTTCTCATATATGCTTTCCTTATGTGTTTCCGAGAACATGATGAACACCGTCATACACTGTGAGCACACGCACGTGACTATTATAGGCACATCTATAAAGACTGCAGGAAACCGAGCCCGTGTTTTCCTTTTACCTATTCCATGTCTGGTATAGAAAGCCACATAACTACCCTTAGCAGGAGCGGTATCGAATCCTATGACAAATCTAGGTAATCTCCTAGTTTGGGTTAAAGACGGGAGGCGAGCCCATTTCCCACAATAAACACCCATCCAATAAGATCAACCAATCCCTACCTTTGGTGTTAGTCTGACCAAAAAAAAAGGAAAAGCTGGACAAAAAAAAAGTCCAAGTAAAAGCAAAAGACGAAATAAAAAGCAGGCAAAAGAAGCACCCATGACCGGGATTAAAAGGCCAAAAAAGAAAAAAAGTCCAAGAAAAAGCAAAAGGCCCAAAACAAAAGAGCTGGCCATGATCAAAAAAGAACCCCCAAAAACCCATGACCATGATCAACGGTCAATTCAAGTGAAACCCCCATGACCAGGGTACGGTCAAAATTCATACCATCAAATAAGGGAGAGATAATCGAGCTGGTCAACTAACACCACATTTAGCTTTCCCACATTACAACCCTCAAGACCTTCCCGAGACCCAGGCTAGAGACAGCCTGGAATTTTGAGGATTCAAGCTCCATAGGATACCCCTAACCATTAGGGCCAGACATGGAAATCAGATCTCACATTATCAAAACCTATCCCGATCAAAGTTCGAGCCATCTACTCGACTTCCCCTTTACATAACAGAATTCACAATCACCATACGCAAATCCGAGAGCAAAACTCGTTAAAATCCCCGAGAGCAAAACTCGTTAAAATCCCCGAGAGCAAAACTCGTTAAAATCCCCGAGAGCAAAACTCGTTAAAATCCCCGAGAGCAAAACTCATCAAATCCCCGAGAACAGAACTCGTTAAAATCCCTGAGAGCAGAACTCGTTACAATCCCATCCCAATTCTTCTCATTCAAACCAATTACCAACCCCGAACACGGGAACTCAACTTGCGGTCGGCATAGAGCATGCCCAAATAGTTCACACCACCTCTGGGGGCTATCCCGAAGAATGATCACAGTCACAGGATCAACATCCTAACTAGTCTATCCCCTTGATCAAGACATCATTGGGAATGCACCTAGCCCATACCATCGCTATGGCTAGTTACATACAAAGCCCTAATAAACTAGGCACTATAATCCACTGAACTAAGGCTTGGTTTGATTTCACCACACGTGAATACGTAGGCAGCCTTTCAACAGAGGCACAACCACCCACATCGACACACATTCAAAAAGCACCATCATTTCGGTCACGACACTGTCATGTTCTCAATAGCTAGCTTTGTCGTCCTGGGGGCTTCTATTAGACAGAAGTTCTCCTTCCACTCACAAAATCCAAAATACTTTCAAAAACTATCCGCCTTTCTGTAGTGTGCCCCAGTACTCGGCTCAATCGAAGACGAGAATCTGTCAGGACTCAAGGCAATGCCCACTTTGGAAATGTACCCTAAAATCAAAAAGGATTCAAAAGAACACTAGTCTACAACATTCCACTGCTAAGTCCTGCAAAAACAGTCCCATTACGGACTACCGCAATCCCCCTTTAGCGTATCTATCCCATTTCGATGTACGACCGTGTTGCCACTCGCCTAGGCTACGGAATAGCGCAATTTAAGAGTCTGGTTAGGTGGCCCACCCCCCTACCGAGTCACGGTCCAACCCCTCGAGAGTCCAGTCATGTCTGTCAACTCGTCCAGTCACGTCCAGAGTCGAGTCTATCGGTACACCTCTCTCTTCAAATTCTCATTTTAAAACTTGCAAAACTTAGCCATTTGAGAAAATCCTTTTCGGCAAGGTCAAATTTCAGTCTATTTAAAACTGCGAATCTATTTCTACCTCTTTCAATTTTGAAAACCTATCTCCTAGCACATGAGTTGCTTTCAGGACTTCGATTTCAAAATGAAGCAAAAATTATTTTCCCTAGCGCAAGTCAGTCTATAGATGCTAAATGCATTTCCCGTATGCTATCTTGCTATCTGCTATATTTGCTATTTCTGCCTACATATCTAATATTTCAGGTACCAGCTTGTGCTTCCCAAAGGAACGTCAAGTTTTACTTCCCCAGTGTGAGTCGGTGTTTCGCCTAAATGTTACATACGAATTGCTATGTTTCGGCATCATACAGGTACACCCAGACTCGAGACGGAAGACTCCTCGCTAAAACTCCCCAGCGACATTTAACGGGATGGGCCCACATATAGGCGCACCCAAGACTTATACGACAAGTCCAAATTCCCCACGGAGCTACTCCTGACAAGAGAACTCAGGTATGACTTCTATCTTATGGCTGGCGAGCCCTTTTACGCAAGTCTAATGAACTTTAAACGACCCGATTGGAAGTCAGCCAGGTCTTAATCTCTGATTGATCTGGTAGCTACTCTGACTTTCGCCCTGTCCAAGCCTCAGTCAGAGTGGGGGTTCTGTAGACACCCACATTTTGACCGCTAGGTGTCTATAGCAGTTTCCGACAAACACCCGATGATGATCGGACGCAAACATGCTTTAACATACTCGAAAACGGGCTCAAAATCATTGGCATTTGGCTTGGGCTTTTTAAGGAGTACAAATCTCATAAAACAGACCTCAAATTCAGGCCCAGTGGGTCATTTCGAGTCAAATAGGGCTAACTTAGGTCAAATCCGACACCAGGGGCAAAACCGTTTTTTTACGATCGAGTCGAAACCCGGTCGGAGATATTTTTCGGGACACACGGACCAGCCGTGATACCTCACGAGTCCGGCCTGGACTCGAATACTATAAAAATCAGCTACACAAATATTAAACAAATCCGTTTAAGGATGGAATTCGATCTCAAGTAGGATTTCTATCCGAATACCAAATCAAACACTCGACCGAGCATCAAATACTCGGCCGAGCAGCCTGTTTTCAGCCGAGTTCCTTGCTTCTTCACCAAGTAAACGGAATTCTCGTTCTTCTCAGCTTCTTATCCTAAGCGGTAGTTCTAACCCAAACACTTCTCCTAGCCAAGGTCGGGAATTTTCCTATAAATAGGCCCCTTGCACAACACAATTAACACACATCAGTCATATATCATACAACAACTTCACATCAACTTTCTTATTCATACACCTCGAGATTCTTACACTTAGCATCGAGAAACCGATAGTGCATCCAAGACCCAAAGGAACCGGCCCTTAAACCCGATACCCTTTTACACGTCCCAACTAACCACCTCAACTCACCGACATTAACTCGACGCTCCCGTGCCCTAGCCACATTCCGACGAGCCCCGATCCTAGTAAACAAAGCATGTAGGTTGAGGGTGTAAAATCAAACCCGATTTCTCTCTTCTCTCTTCTTTTTTCTCGTCTTTTCCGCGTCTTTTTCTTCTCGTCCTAGCATCGTCGTCGGTCTATTTATTATGGGTCGTTCGTCGCATTTATTTATTTCTAATATCGATACTACAAAATTATCTTCATATATAACAAATATTCTTAAAATACGATACCGGTTCATTAACCGAATATCGTATTAAAAGAATTACATTAATCTCATTGATGCTAAAAATCGTTACATACTTCTTTTTACAAAATACGACGATTTTAACGCGGAGAGAATTAACATTGTTTTCTTTTCGTTCAAATTTTTCTTTCAAAACAATTTTATAAAACTTTTTCTAAAAGTCATTCCGAATATTCGATATTGATTTCATAATCGAATATCGAATACGACGAATATCGAAAGCATAAATTGAGTATAAATTAATTCATATTTGTACGCGATTTATCGAAATTAACGATTTTCGAAAATAAACAAGCCGAGACAGCAGCCCACGCGAGTCGCGCCCCTCCCAGGCGACTCGCGCGGGAGCCTGGAAACCGCGACCTCTTTCTTCGTTTTCTCTACTTTTTTTTCTTAAGCATCGTTTTTCTAATTCTTCAAAACGATTTTTCAAAACCTTTTCTTTTCATCTTTTCCAAAATTATTCCGAATATTTGATATCGATTTCATAATCGAATATCGAATATAACGAATATCGAAAATATTGAATCAAGTACGAATTATGCGATATTTGTACGCAATTTAATAAAATCATCGATTTTCAAAAATCGACTTCGAAACAGGCCGGGGCGTGAGTTGCGCGCACCTCGGGCGAGTCGCGTGGCCGGCTGAAATGCGAAGCGGTTTTTTCTGTTTTTATTTTTTATTTTTTCAAACATCATTTTTTTTAGACAAAACAACGTTTTTTCAGATCTCGACCCTATTTTTTGACCTCGGTCAACACGTGTTAATCCATCACGTGAATTAAACTTTTCAAAATCA
Organism: Agrostemma githago; assembly: GCA_958450325.1. Taxonomy (NCBI): domain Eukaryota; kingdom Viridiplantae; phylum Streptophyta; class Magnoliopsida; order Caryophyllales; family Caryophyllaceae; genus Agrostemma; species Agrostemma githago. The sequence goes on from OY288241.1 coordinate 58,111,263, forward strand.
TGCATATTATTGTATTTACATCTCTTATTCGATTTATAACCCGTTACTAACTTGTTTGTTCATGCTTGTAGCTATTTCTTTTCATCATTTGTTTTATTATACTAAAACGAATCTCGCATGCTAAAATACAACTTTGACGTTAATTTTCATGCATTAAACAGACTTAGCAACCCATTCAATTTCTCGCATATTTAGGGAAAACAATGTTTGCATATCATTTCATCATTCAACTAACACGCGTATTAAAACATCAAACGATATCCTAGTAGAGGCCGCTAATGTGCGGGCGGGGTTGGGTGTCCTTCGTGGGCTTCCCAACACGTACCCTCACCCCTTACTCAGAACCTCGGTTTTCGGATGTCCGAAACTATTGGCAAACGAGAGTCATTCAATACACGATATCCGATAACGTCGTTATCGGTATCAAATGCAAAGGGACGAACCCAATACTCTCTGACATCGGAAATGGGCCGTATTTTGTACACGGCCCACTACGATATAGAGTGGGTTCGAACGGGCCCGAACTCCCACAAAGTTCGATGGCGACTCCAACTTCGATTTAAATTTCAATTCGATCCTTTCTCATATGGAGATTCATTCGCCTCCCCAAACTCGCGCGTGGCCGCGTCGGGGTGGACCTATGTCATGTCCACACCAGCTAGTAATAGAACTCGGTGGTAAGTAAAATAACCATTGTTTAGCAGCCCCCTCTAACGAGAATGGAAATTCCCGCAATTTAATGTCCTCTGGTTTAACTCCCGCATATTCCATAGAAGAGCACATTAAATCAAAAACAACTAGATGCATATTAGGCAATTCATCTGATTTACCGCAGAACTTAGGGAGTAAACTAAGAAAACCAGAATTCAACTTTAAAGGTTTTTCAAAAGTAGGAAATACGATACTCAATGGAGTGCTTGTCACATCCGGTGTGGCCAATTGCTTTAATGTTTTCTCAGCCATCTCTACTTCTTCTTCCTCAATAAAAAAATTGTCGAGCTCTAATGGTTCCTCTGCCTTTCTTCTCATAAATTCTTTCCTTAGCCTCCTTGCAGTTTTCTCGATTTCGGGATTGAAATTTATAGCTCCTCTGGATCGACGAGTGTTATGATGATGCATACACCTATCAGGAGCGGAAAAGAATGGATAATTAGTACGTATGTAATAAGGCAGGTTCTCTATATATCAGACAAACAGTAGAGTGGAACAACATGCTTCATAACACTACTCTCAGGTCTAAAGTATGCATACTATATTCTCTCTTTTAGGCAAAAATTGCTACTGGAAATGGTATACAGCTTAATGTAACAAGATAGAGAGTTAGATGTCCATGAATAGAAAAATAAGAATTAATTAGTCAAGAAATAAAAACATGACAAATCATTAGCAAGGTACATTAGTTAATTCAATTAATTCTTACCTGTACATGAATTAACTAATAAAAACATGCACGTGATAAAAGTATGGGCAAGTTAACAGTAAATGCCATAAGAAAGATGAAGCAGCAGCCAAATATACAATACACACATGTGCAAGCTAGAATGAATAATTCTACGTATCCCTGGCAACAGCGCCAAAATTTGATACATGTCGTTACCGCACTCAAATTAATAATTTATAACCTTACTCTTATCACACTAACGGTATTAAAAATTACGTAGTATAGTACAAGTAAGGGTCGATCCCACGGAGAGACGATTTATTCATTTACTAGCCCACTTCATATTTACGAATATGAATAACATATTAACAAGAATATATACGAAATGGGGGGTTCAATTAATTGTCTCGAATAATCTAAACTAATGAACTACTCCATAATAAACTATAACTATTATTCTAATATATACAAGTGAAACAAGCATAACAATTCGGCTCATATATTTCTTAGATTCTATTACTCATTCAGTTACTAAATCGACTCATCGTACCCATATTATTTTATTACTAGATTAATTGTAGAGAATTTAGCCGCTAAATCTCCCTATCTTTCCTTACTTATAACCGGTGTCGAGCCGCTCGATCACCAATTCTAACTAATTAATTATTGCGTTAAGTTTCGACGCTCCGTAAGTTAACTAGTCGCATTAGGACAAGGAAGACATCATTAATCCTAGTCAATTGAAATTAACTAGATCAAATTATACTCCTAGATTAATCTAGTGACAATTCGCAGTCCTAAATTAATATAGTTGCTACTCGGTTTGTATAATTTAACGCCGCGCCAAATAATACAACTAGCTATTGAACAATAAGACGAGTATAAATTGAATACTAACAAAATAATATTGGTAAAACTAATTGATTCCGTAACTGAACGATTAACGTCATATACGATTCAGGACAAAATTACTAACTAAAATTAACAAGTAGTAAGGAGTAGAGAACTTAATATCTAGGACCAAAAGACTCCTCCTTGATTCGGTTTCGACACCTCCATAAGCAGTGCTTCCGTCTTCCCTCGAGTTGAAGCCGCTTCACCCGACGGACTACTCCGAGCTCCCGAAAACCGTTAAATTCAATTACTAATAACCTTGGGTATTTTTGTGTTTGCTTGCTTGCTTGATTCATAATTGAGAATTGGGTATTTATAATTGCCTTGGGTCAAAATTAGGAAAGATTTGGGGTATAATTCTGGACAAATTATGGTTCTTTTTTTGTGAGCAAATAACACACCGAGTATATTCTGAATTCTTGAAAGAGGGTGGGCTAAAATTGAGAAAAAGGATATTACTCAAATTCAAAAAGGTACACTAAAATTAAAAAGGGTTCGCTAAAATTGAGAAATGGTACACTAAAAATTCAAAAAGAGTGCGGTAAAATTGAGAAAGGGTACATCAAAATTCCAGAAAGGTACACCAAAATTCAATAAGTAACCGACAAAAAGGGCCTTAAACCAACCTTTGAAAGTTCGTGTTCTAGCCATTTCGCTTTTGAACACAATGATGTAAACATAGTAACTAGATAATACTGTAGATAGTTTGGTTTATAAAAATTTAGATAGATAAATAAGAAACTAGATTTCAGTGATCTATAACACACAAACACACCGGATAACCCAAACAAAGACTACACAATAGTCCACAGTGCTACATTTTCGCTATTTAACACAATATGAGTCGATCGATCTAGTTCTTTCGAAGATTGCGGAAAGGCAGACGGGTCCTTCTCAAAAGCACCCCTAGGAATTTGGACACCGGGTTGACCCATGATTATTTCACACCTTCCTTCAATTTTCTCTTCAATGTAGAAGTGGAGTAACAGGAATTGAACTTCGGCTATCCAAACGTCAACTAAATTTCAATCCTGCCAATAATAATTTAAAATCATGATCCATGTACATGTACAGTCCATGACACAAATTTTAAAATCTGACTTTCAAGATTATCAAAATAGACCCATTCAATAAATGAATTAACACATAAACATCACTATTTCAATAAATGAATCGACAAAATACATGAGCAGAAATCGAAATTAACCCAATACACCAACAAAAATAAAAAATTAACACAGGGGATCAAGTAAAACTGACCTTGTTCAAAATTAGGTCAAAATGTGAGGAAATCGAAAATTTAACGAATGTTTACAAATTCAATAATGGCGAAAAAAAATCAAAGGATGACAAAGCTTACCTAAAGCTATTGGAGGGACAGTTGATGTGTTTAGGGGTTGGAGAAACTACAAATTAAGAAAAGTACGAAATTAGAGATTAGAAACACAAATTTGATGAAGAAACTAAAGGAATAGAGGATGATCTTACCTGATAACAATGGCATTATTGAACAAAATGGAATAATGGGATTGCCCGATCCAGTGAGGAAAAAGAGTGTATGAGTTGAAAAATGGAGAATGAATTCAAGAATGAATACATAAGCTAAGACTTTACTCTTTGCAAAATAAAAGAATAAATAAGAACCGTAGGATAATCGTAGATCCAAGGGCTATGAGTAAGTTCTCACAACTCTCATTAGATGAGGGGTTCTCACATGACCCTATATATATATATAAGTGGGATCAAGTGAGTCCACTTATCTATTTTGAGTCCGTGAGTCCCCATCTTAGCCCTTGATTTAATGTTAGATTAATGGTTAAGATTTGTTTTCATAATTAAGGAAATAACTAAAAAATCTTGATAAATATATCATTTCTCTCTCTCCTTCTTAATTATCTCAATGCAAATATTTTCTCTCTCTTATCAATCTTTTCAACTGCCTCTCTCTCACACAACAAGTTTCTTCAAAATTAAGTTTTTTTCATCTTCACCAAAAAATCATCATTTTCCTACTGCCATTGTACGTTTGTTACTACTATGTTACTACCATAATCCATAAACTATGTTACTTTAACTCATATAATGTGTTACTTTAATTCATGAACTGTGTTACTTTAACTCATAAAATCTGTTACGTTGTATAATATTCTCTTGCAAAAACTATTACTCTAACTCATACAATGTGTTACTCTAATTCATGAACTGCGTTACTTTAACTCATAAAATCTATTATGTTGCATAATAATCTTTTGCAAAAACAAGACTTTCAATCAACCAGAAGAATAATGTATGTTTCTATTAAGGATACTCCAAAACAAAAATTATAAAACTCCATTATAATTCCAATGTTTCACACCTGTAATTATAAGAACTGGATATTTGAAATCAAATTATAATCATAAACCGTGTTACTGTAACTCAGTAAGTATGTTACTCTAACACATAATGTGTGTTATTCTAACTCATTTTAATTACTCCAATCAAGGATGTTACTCTAACGAATAATGTATGTTACTCTAACAATATATTGTCCTACTCAGAATTGTGCTTCTTCTTCATCATCATCTTCTTTTTCTCCTGATTCTTCTTCATTGTCAGACGATGATTTACATGACGTTTCCTTATTCATTTTCTTCTCATCTACATCTTTGAAGATTTGCCCTATGTATGGAGAAATTCTCACCCACATCCCTACATCATTCATGTACTTTTGCGTCTACTGAAAAAACAATAACAGTGCCAATAAACGTGGCGAAAAAAAAACAATCAAAACTTGAAATATGGATTAAAGTAACATATAACAAGAATTAAAGTAACAGATGAAGTGCATTGAAGTAATAATGAAATAATAAATTAACAGAGGATGCTTATACACCAGGTATAAAGTAACAGAGGTCAGACATTAAAGTAACAGATAGTGTGAATTAAAGTAACAGATAATGTTCATTAAAATAACACCAGATATAGGTTAGTGCAAGAAATTCATATAATGATAAAAAATGAGAGTATGACGCAGTATCTTACTCTTTGATATTGTTTCCTATTTTGAAGTCATCACGTCCCATAATTATAGGAAGCAGTATTTTTCTTTTCTTTTTTTATATGGCGTTACTCTTTGATATTATTTCCTATTTTGGTGGCAATCACGTCCCATTATTATAGGAAACAATATCTTTTTTTTTTGTTTTTTTAGTATGGCAGTTTCCTAAATTCTTTGGACACTACAATGCACTGCAATAACAGATGAAAAGCACTAAAGTAACGACTGGAGTCTATTAAAGTAACACGACATATAAAGTAACAGATGGTAGACATTAAAGTAACAGATGCTCTACACTAAATTAGCGCAGTATATGAACTACAATAACTCAATATATTGTGCGTGCGCAAATTTCTTATGATGAATCAGACATTTAACAGTATGCAGTTTCCCATATTGTAAACGTAAAAACTAATAATTGAGTAGCATCTTAATGACTTCCATGGCAATTCCAGTATAAATTACAAAGCATATATACTCACCGTTTGTGTGTTCTACGATTTGCATATGAATCTATGATGAATGACACGATCATGAAAGCAATATCAACATGAAAAGTGACGCAAAACATGAATGACACGACCATGAAAGCAATATAAACATGAAAATTGACGCAAAACATGAACACAAATTGACGCAAATTAATCAAGATAATGAATAAAAATTGACGCAAAACATGAAAGCAATATCGAAACTCACCATTTTTATACTCGAAGAATTGCTTATCAACAGTTAATGTAGATGTCGCGATCATTGAATTCATAGTAACGAAATTTTGAGCACAAATTTGATTGAATGAATGAATGAACGTGATGATCGATGAGAGCGTTTTTTTTATGGTTTTGATGAACCTGTAACGTGAATGAATGAATGTGATTATGGGAGTTATAGTTTCCTAAAATAATGGGAGTTATTCTAGGATACTAACACTTCCTTTTTTTTAAATACAAAATATTAGGATGCATCTTGTCCATCCATCCTCATCCCATCCAACGGATGGGACGAGTAGTTAGGGACTCAATATAGATGAGGGACTCATTAGAACCCATCTCTCTCTCTCTCTCTCTCTCTCTATATATATATATATATATATATATATATATATAGAAAAGGGATCAAGGGAGTTTGGTGAAAAGTAGGAAGTTGGGAAGTTGTGTTTTTGGCCCTTGATTTGGTTTGGATGGATGGCTAAGATTAATAAAAAAAGAAAAAGAAAAAAGGGAGAATATGTCCGTGAATGACAAGCAGCAGGCAACAGCAGACAGCAGCAGGGCAAAAGTACAGCATGCAATCACCATTCCTATCACCAAATCTATCACCCTTTCCATCAACAAAATTTACTCCCTCACCAAAATTTGAAAATCATCCCAAATCTCTCACCAAGCTCTCACTAAAATTCGAAATTTATCCTTAATAAAAAAGCTTCCCTCTATCTATACCATTATTCAGAATAACTAAACCCTAATTCGTAAATTGCTGTACGTCTTTATGCTCTAATGGTGTTGTTCCTCGAAGAACCACGCGATGATCAAAATGTGCAGTTGAAAATTTCTGGGCAACATGCAGGAGGTAAGATGGATATATACATATATATTTGGTTTGTTAAATGAGAAGACTCACGAAAATGTGCAGTCGAACATTGTTTTGTTTGGTTTGATATTTTTGCAGAGTCACACCGTTATAACGTGACAGTCATACTCAATATGATAGACAGTCACACGTTCATTGTTGTTGTAGTTGTTCTGCTGTATTACGTTGAAGGTTCTTTATTATTCCAAATATTTATGTTAGTTTTTTATCATTGTTATATCTATCATTGTATTTTTTGTTTTTGTTGTTGAGTTGTACTTGTAGTTCTTATGTGTTGTGGATATTAATCAAGGCAAATTATTATTTTGTTAGTTGCATGTAGTTGTAGTTTTAGCTGTAGGCGTATTTGTATTACGTTGAAGTTGCTTTACTATTCAAAATATATATGTTTGTTTCCTTATCATTGTTATATTTATTATTGTGGGTGTTTTTTTGTTGTTGAGAAAATATATATATTTATTATTGTTGGTATTGCATCTTGGGTTGTAGTTGTACTTGCTTTTGTTATGCGGTGCGGGTGTTAAGCTCTAACAATCATGCTATTATACGCGCAAAGTCACAGTCGTTGTTGAGAAAAGTCACACTTCAATAAGGTCAGAGATGAATGCGTGCGTTGCAAGATTGATAGTGTGTAATTTAGGGGTTTTTTGTGTCCAACCTTTGATAATTTGTTTTTTGTTCCAACCTATATGCCAGCTGAAGACACAGTGATTGTCCCTTACGTAGGGCAGAAGTTCGTGGACATCGATGGAGCATTCAAGTTTTATCAAGCTTACGCATTTTATTCTGGTTTCGAGGCGAAGAGGTACACGACAACTAGATCATTTGATGGTTCGATCAAGAAGAAATTGTTGGCTTGTAACAGGAGGGCAAAACAGCCAGCCAGAGCATGGTGAAGCTGTCGAGCAGGGGAGAGAAGGAGGGGCAAGAGTATGTGGGATCGTACGAACCCAAAAGGATTACGAAGGCGACGAGGACGCAATGTGGAGCAAGAATTAGACTCTGTGCAATGATCAGGGGTTTTATATTGAAGAGTTCATCGAGAAACACAACCACGATCTTGTGACGGTCAAGGACAGAGAGTTTCAAAAGTCAACTCGAAATCTATCAAGATATCACAAGGAGATGATCGTCTGTAACTCGAGGGTGCGTAATGTCTGTCAACAATGTTGTTAGTGTATGGTTGACTGCCAACTATGCGAGACCAATGCAGTTGCATTTTTGTGTGTGCAGCTGAAGATCGGGGCGACTCGAACATACAGGATGTGCAAGGAGTTGTCGGGCGGATATCAGAACATCGGAGCGTCGTTGGTTGATTTCAAGAACTGGGGGAGGGACGTCAAGTGCTACGTCCACGAGCAGGATGGTCAGTTGTTCATAGACCGGTTCAAGAGTTTGAGGGACAGTCAGGAGGATTTCTACTTTGACTACGATGTGGATACAGACGGAAGCTTACGCAGGGTCATTTGGGCGGATGGTGCAGCTCGAAGGAATTACGCGGCATTCGGGGATGCAGTTTCGTTCGACCCAACGTACGGAACCAACGTGTATTCCATGGTGTTCACACCATTCACTGGCATGGACAACCACAAACGGTCTGTCATGTTCTGTGGGGCGTTGCTATTTAAGGAGGATTACGAGTCATTTATATGGGTCCTCTCCCGGTTTCTGGAAGCCATGGGCGGGAAGGAACCGTGTTATATCATTACAGATCAGGATCCCGGAATTTTAAAAGCCGTCCCCGAAATATTCAAAGCAGCGCACCAACGGTGCTGCACGTGGCACATCATTAACAAGGTTCCAAAAAAGTACGGCAGATCAAGAGAGGAGGCCTCGGACTTTGTAAAAGCTCTCAATGCAATTATATGGGATGATGACATCGAGGGGCGTCGGAGTTCGACGACAGGTGGGGGCGGATTATGATCGATCATGATGCTGTTGGGATCGAATGGTTCGAAAATATGTTCGAAGACAGGAGCAAATGGGTCGCCGCGCATTGCAGGGAGGTGAGGATGTCCGGAATTATGAGGACAACGCAGAGATCAGAGAGTGAGAACAGTTTCTTCAAAAAGTTTGAAGACAACAATGGTACGTTGGTCCAGTTCTGGATGCGTTTCGAAAGTGCGATGGACCAACAAAGGCACATGCAGAAGAGGCTAGAGAACGATAACCGGCAGTCATTCCCCAAAATTGGATCGACGAATCCGTTGGAGAGCCACGCGGCAAGGGTGTACACGCACGTGGCCTTTGCACACTTTCAGGAAGAGGTTAAGTTTTCGCTGTACACGTGCAGCGTTCGTGGGTATCAGGAGAAGGACGGGATCGAAGCGACAACAGTACTGAACTCCATCCGGGACCGCAACTACATTGTTGAATACAACCCAAGTACTGGCATAGAAAGTCACTGTCCATTTCGTGTAGCCATAGTATATGATCTAAACGTTTTGATTCTAAACGTAACGAGTTTTTTTTCCATAATTCATTGAATGTGACTGTACACAATAAAGGGTGCGACTCTGGAACGCGGTGCGTGTGATTGTACAACGCAATTCGTTTGATTCTGCGTTGTATGGACTGTGACTATGCAGCATAATGGGTGTGACTGTATCCTGTCAAGGTTGTGATCATACCTTTACGAAGTCTCATCCCGTACGTTGCGTAGCCACCGTCTGTACGGTCAACAGTCGCACTCTTTATGTGTTTTTTAATGCACTTGCAGGTACCTGTGAGGTCAGCTGTACTTGCAGGAAGTTCGGTCGGTATGGAATTCTTTGCAGGCACGCCATTTGGATATACTCTTCGAAAGGACGGGAGACGATCCCGGAACGGTACGTGGCATGTAGATGGACAAAGGATGCTTTACGTAATGTTAATGCGTGTCCCCTATCAGAGAATCGCCTACGCGATGAGAAGGCTGTTACAGTCACGAGGCTGTTCTCGGAGTTCTATGAGATCGTCAGTCATGTCAGCAAAATGGGTAAGGAAGACGTTAGTAATCTAGCTGACGTCATTCGCGACTTCAGGTCCGATATTGCCTCTGCTGGCCCTTGTAGCAAGACGCAAGAATTAGAGGAGATCCTCGGCTGTACGAGCTCAATTGAAATAACCATATTGCCCCCGAAGAAAGCCAAGAACAAGGGCAGTGGGAAGCGGATGCTTTCTTCTAAGGCGAAGGCTGCTGCAATTGCCGCCAAGCCTAAACGGCTGTGTAAGAACTGCAAGAGGATGGGGCACCATGACAAGAGGAACTGCCCCAACCCATTTGCTGAGTACCTACCTGTTGATGTTGAGGAGGAGGAGGAGGAGGAGGACCCGGCAGGGATTGCCAAAGAGGGTTATTCATGAATATCATCTGTTACTTAGGAACATTCTTTTTGGAAACACAAAGGTTGTCGACGTTTGAAATGGTCAAGGTCCGTGACATTGTTTTTGTATATTGCGGACCTCAATCATTTCTAATATGGTTTAAGTCTTAGATCATGGGGGCGATTTCCTGCTTTGTGAAACATAAAGACTTGTCGACGTTTGAAATGGTCAAGGTCCGTGATATTGTATATGCTATTGCGGACCTTAATTATTTCCAATATGGCGTAGTCATAAAGCGTGGGGGTCCGTAAAATTGTTTTTGTTTCTTTGACTGTAAGAACACATTGAAATAGCAGTCGTTTTTATTCTGGAATGCAGCATCTTTGGCTACAAATACAGCTGTACAGGAACATTATGCCCTTAATATTTGGGTGACACGAAACAAGTGAGTGTGATTGTGCAACACAATGAGTGCAACTTTACAGCAGGCAGTGTGTGATTGTAGAACAAGAGGTGGACTGTGGTTTCACTAATTGTGGGAGTGTGATTGTACAAGATAATGACTGTGATTCTTCAATACACTGACTTTGATTCTCCAAAATGAAGTGTAGAAACCTAAACTAGTTCTATGACATGATGACTGTGATTATACACCATGTTTAGTGTGACTATAAAACTTGTTGAGTGTGACTATACACCATGTGTCTGTACATTAGAAAAATAACGATGGAAATAGAGAAATAGCGCAATAGCGATGGAAATATTTGTACATTAGAAAAAGTCCATCTCTTACACAACATGTAATACTTGCATACCCTTAAACGCGGAAAACATTCTACGACATAATGCGGAAAACATCCATTAAACGCTACACTTCAACATTAAACGCTACACTTTAACATTCATTAAAACTTAAAACACATAAAAATGACCATTACTAAACGCTACATCTTAACCCATACATACTTAACCTCCGTACTTTTTAAGCATATTATTCAAGTTGGCCAAGTCACACTGGAACCTGTTCCTTGTGCGGAAACACTCCAAAGACTTCTTCATCAAGAACTGGATGTAGTTGTCCAGTTCGGCCTCTTTATGTGTATCACTAGTGGACGCCACGAAGCTCCTCACGTCAATTGCAGTTGCGACTAGCTGCATGGCTCTTAATTCATTGGACACAGTGGAATCCAATAAACCATTGTACTCCTCAATCAAACTTCTGATCTCTTCTATTTTGCTGGCCATTTTTTTATAAGGTTAAAGTGGTGGAGTTGTATGTAGGGGTGGTAAAAGTGGTGAAGTTGAAGTGGTTAAGGTGATAAAAATGGCGTTGGTATTTAAAGAGGGGGAGGCAGTAAATAGGGGGTTGAAAATGAATGGGTTAGGCAGTAAAGGGGGGGTGAAAATTTAATGGGTTAGGTGGGGGGCTTATTCTCATATATTTATTAGGGTTAAGAGATTGAGGTGGGTGTTGTGTTTCCCAACGTTTCATTGAGACTCACAAACATCCCTTCACAGTCACATTGGTTTTGTCGATCTTAATTATTTCTAATATGGCGTAGTCGTAAAACATGGCGTAGTCGTTACGTCTTTTGTCGATCTTAATTATTTCTAATATGGCGTAGTCGTAAAACATGGGGGTCCGTAAAATTGTTTTTGTTCTGGAATGCATTATCTTTAAACGCTACAAACAGTATTAACTTAATATTTGGTTGACACAAAACAAGTGAGTGTGATTGTGCAATACAATGAATGTGACTCTACATTAGGCAGGGTGTGACTCTACAGTATCATTGTGGGAGTGTGATTGTACAAGATAATGTCTGTGATTCTACAACACACTGACAGTGATTCTCCAAAAAGAAGCGTAGAAACCTAAAAATAGAGAAATAGCGAAACAACGATAGAGAAATAGCGAAAAAAATAGAAAAGTCACATTCTGAAACATAAAAATATTCTTGAAACGTAAAAACATCCACTACTTATATATTTTATATCTCAAAACACATTAAAACATCCAGTACTTGAAACATGATACATCCGTTACACCCTTCATTTTCGCTACATGCATAATTAACCCCCGTTTTTTTTGAAGCATCTTCCTCAAGTTGGCCAAATCACACTGCAACACTTTCTTAGTGTGGAAACATCCAATACACTTTTTCATCAAGAATTCAATGTAGTCGTCCAGTTCGGTCTCCTTTTCTGTACTGCCAATGGATGCCATATAGGTCCTCACGTCTATGGCAGGAGCGACTAGCTGCATGGCTCATAATTCATTTGATCTAGTGGTATTCAACAAACCATCGTACTCCTCGATCATTTTTCTGATTTCTTCTATTTTGCTTGCCATTTTTTGTTAGGTTTAAAGAGGTGAAGTTGGAAGTAGTTGGTGTAAAAATGGCGTTGGTATTTGAAGGGGGGGGGAGGCAGTAAAGGGGGCAGTAAATATTAATTGAGTTAGGTGGGGGCCCTATCCTTCTAAAGTAAATAGGGTTAGCAGAGTGAGGTGATGGTTTGTGTTCTCAATGTGCATTGAGACTCACAAACATCAATTCGCAGTCGCACTCACAAACATCACTCAATGTACAATTTATATTTTGTCGACATCATTTTCGAACCATCATTTTCTTATTGGGAAATAATCTGATTTTACGGTGCGTGTATTGTTTTTTTTGGTGTCTTCTGTAAATAAGGGAACCATCGGTTTTTTTTAAGGTGAAATAATCTGAAAGTAAATGGATGGACATATGTGCAGGGGTAGTTAGTCTAATTAATTAGTGATTTTGTGGTCGTCAGTCATGACTCTGCAGGAGTTTGAATGTGACTGTGAGTCAGAAGTTGCGTGACTGTATCACGTCGCACATGAGGTTTTTTCTATATTCACAAAAAAATGTTTTTACTTCACTACACATTCATGCCTTACGGTTCGCTGAGGTCTTTCGTTCCACGAGTCTCCCCATCTTACGTTTGTCATCGAGTTTGATCCATATGCACGTAGCGTTTCTTATGAAAGCGCGAATTTTTGCCAACACGTCGTCGCGAGCTTCATTCATGTCAGCAAGTACGAGACTTGTTGCCACCTCGAACGACAAGTAACGCCTCCCGAGCTTTGACCCAATATCAGTGTGGGTGAACGGCGCACCGTCGTACAGGCACATGTGCATCAAGCAGAAAATGCCGGACTCCGGATCGTTCTTCCAGGCGCTCTGCCATTCCAATTTTACTTGGCGATGCTCAAAATTCGCCAGGTGACTGCACTTAATCAGCCCTTTCTCGTCCATGTAGACCCTCAATGCTTGCATCTGTTGCAGTATTAGGTAATAGTAAACATCAGCACCCAAGCAGTAGAATATTTTTGACGTGGTGAAATAAAGCATATGTGTGCTACTTACTATCTCGCTGGACACCCGGAACATATGCGACCCTGGGGCGTGTGTCTGGTGATCGAGGATATCAACTGCTCTTTCTCTAAAGTTGACGCACACGCACGCGTAGTGCCCTATTGTATGCACCGGGAAAAACAACAGTTCGGCGTTCAAGTCGAATGTCCCGGCGCAGTCTTGTATGAATCTGTCCCACGCTTCGTACAGACCGTCAGTGTCTTCGTCCGCAGGGGTACTTGAGTCGGGTCGTTCCATTATACGGGTAAGTGAGTCCTAAGGGATGGCAAATATTAGTTGTCATCAGTGACAGGATGCGAGAATGGAATATATCATGTGCGTGGCTGCACATCGCAAAGTGTGTGATTGAACAAACTAAAGTGTGTGATTGTACAGACTAAGCCGCGTGACTTTGCAGCGTGCAGAGTGTGACTATACATGACAGTGTGATTGCAAATTCTAGGATGTCTGACTATATAATGTGTGTGGCTGTACAACTTATATCACGTGATTGTGCACCTCAACAAGAGTGACTCTGCAAAGTGATGTCTGACTATTAATATCAATGGGGGTCATTTTTACTATTTAATGCCTGACTATGCAACTTATAGCACGTGATTGTACAGACTAAGCTGCGTGACTTTGCAGCGTGCAGAGTGTGACTATACATGACAGTGTGATTGTGCACCTCAACAAGAGTGATTGTACACATCAACATGTGTGACTGTGCAACGTATTTCACGTGATTGTACACCTCAATATGTGTGACTGTGCAACTGATAGCATGTGATTGTACATGTCAACATGTGTGACTGTGCTAAGTGAACTTTGTGATTATTTCTAACTATTTAATGTGAATGGGGATCATTTGTACTATTTAATGTGATAGGTAGGAGGTTATGGGGGCATACCATGTGTTGAATTCCGAACCACGCCATCGTTGGGTCCGTAGGGGAGGATAACCCACGCCGGTTGTCGTCTGATTCGCACCAGTTCATTAGGTGCGACCAACACTCCAGCACAGCGGCGCTCATGCCACCGACGGAAAAGAGCGATTGAATGTCACGCCTCTCCAGCTGCGCACGAGGGCCGTAGGACCCAAAGCGTTCACTGCGGATTTGTTGACACCGGTTAGTAGGTGTAATATGAAACACGCATCAGGAACAAATGACAGTCACTTACTTTTCGTCGTACCCATTATCGTCGAGGAAGCAGTAGTCGGCGGTGTGTTTTCGCAGGCTGAGCATCCTACTCGTCAGCCCCACTCGCAGGCGAAATACGAGTGACATGACAATGGCGTCCAGGGCAGGTTCACCCTGGTTCAAGGAGCAACCCAACCCATCTCCACAGCCCCGTATCCGAGACTTAATCGCCGACTGTCTTTCTTCTGGGACTGATCTGGGGGTAGGTCCAGGTGTTTTCGGTGATTTGCTCTGACTCTTCTTGGCGGTTGCCTTCACAGGAGTGGTTTCAAACGTACGGGCAGATTCCAACGATTCCTTGTATTTTCCGAATTCAATCACTTTCTGCAAAACAACGTTCCTCATCTTGTTCGCGTCGCTCAGTATAAGGGTCGTCGTAATCTCCGCCCTGCACATATTCATGGCCGCCATTATCCCCAAGGAGCAGTTGAACGGGGACCCGTTGTACAGCATCATGTGCATCATCAGGTACACTCCACAGTCATTGGCGGAGTACCCCACTCCCTGCCATGATAAGGGAACATTTACCAATTTAAACGCACGGACCTTCTCACCTTTCTCCATCCCTCGTTGTACCATGAACTCCCCCATCTTATCAACCTGCAAAACAAGTTCAAACATGATCAGTTGTTGGACACATTCGCGGTCACATAATTGATTCAATATTAAATTAAAAGGGCCTGACTGCTGTCCGAGTAATGCCATAGTAAGACAACTTTGTAAAATATTTATCGTACAACTGGTTGTCGAGGTACTCTATTTGCTCAGAATTGAAGTTGATGCAGGCGCAACTGTAGTGACCCTCGTCACCCGTCAAGATCGGGACGAACACCTGCAAACAATCCGTCAGGATTATGGGTTGATAACAACTACGAGTAGACAGTATGTCCAGGATAATACCATGTCCGAGTCCAAAGCAAAGTCGGAGAAAATATTTTTTATCCACTCGCCCCACATGTAAAATATTTCTTCGTCATATTTATTGCCCTTGCCTCCTTCCTTCCACAATGACAACACTGGGGCCTGCTCACATGCATTGATGGTAATACATGTAGTCAGTTTTTGTTTGACATGAGTGCGACTGTACAGCGTAAAATGTGTGACTATATAGCTTGTAGCGTGTGACTGTGCAGTTTATAGCGGTGACTGGACAACACAATGTGTGTGACTATACAGGTAACAGTGTGTGACTATACAGCCAATTGTCTGCGATTATACACCTAATTTGGGGGTTGAACGTACCGTATGTCCAAGAGAGAAGTAACATCTACTGGTTACTCTTGATGCTTTTTTGTCGTGCACCAGGTGGTTTAGCAGCCTACACCAGCAGTCAACGACGTTATTCATCACCTCCAGGCCAGGCTCGAGCGTCTGCATGTCGCCCCTCGCGATACAGTCGTAAGCTGTGTACTCGACCGGCATTTCGCTACAGAACAAACGAAGTCCCGATTAGCACATGCATTTTTAAAAACAACATGAGCAGGACAATAAGTACGTACCCTGACGGACGTGGCGTTCCCCGGTTGAAGACGTAGTCGATTACGTCTTTCCGTATGCTGAGGATATCCCAGAAGATGACGATGTTGGAGTACATGAATCCAGAGATTACAAGCTGCCCCCTCTTTACTCTTCCACAGTCCAACGTGCAGCCCAAATTGTCCGGAATCGTGTCCATGCACTCAAATGCCACGTCGGAGTGGAAGATGTACCGATGATGTTTAGCCTCCGGGTGCGTCCTGGTCACTGAACCATCGCCTGTCTGCTGAGTATCGGTCACGACGATTTCTTCCGTCGCGGGCGTGGTGGCAACAGCGTCCGCTACAGCCCAGCCTGCTTTGTGCAGTTCCCTCTCAAGGCTAGAACTGACTGTCGCATCGGGCGGAGCCGGTGCTACATCTAAAGCCGACCGTGCGTCCGATGTCCCCCACCCTACTTGCCGTAGAGCCACCACTACGGTCGGACTCATGTCCACCGAACCATTCACAGCGGAGTCTTGGTTGATTTCTACAGCGGCATTATTCTCTTCAACTTCCCCCTCACAGAAACCTGGTGTCACGATGCCACCATCAAAAGTCCCCTCATCATCGCAACCCTCTGTTCCATCATCATATCCCACGTAGAAACCTGATTTCTCAATATCTTCATCCGCGTATCCAGAATCACGCAAGTCTTGCATAATTTGGCGTACCAGACCGCAGGCTTCAGCATCGCGCTGCTCCTCGCCCTCAACGACGGGGGCGTTCAGGGTAGTCTGCTTCAACTGGCCGGCCAACAAAACGACTTCATCGATATACCGGAGGACAGATGGATCTTCCCAGAATTGTTGGGAGGACGGATCCTGACTTGGAACTGCATTGTTCCTCGTCGATATTTCTCTTACTTTGGAGGCAGCCTGCTCACAGAAACCGCAAAAGGCTAGCGCACACCTTTGGAATTCCATGAAAAAACGCCGGTCGTTATATAATTCAGTTGAAGTCAAATCATTAGTGCGAAGCTCAGTGGTGTTGAGGCTGGCAGTGTGACTATGACTAAGCATCTAAGTGTGTGACTGTAAGGAATAAAGTGTGTGACTATACAGTTTATAGCGTGTGACTGTGTAGGTTATAGTACTGACTGGACAACATAATGCGTGTGTCTATACAAGTAATAGTGTGTGACTATACAGCTAATAGTATGTGACTATACATCAGGATGAGTGTGATCATAACGACCGTGACTACTGAATCTCAACTGTATTATAAACACAGTTTTATGAATCGTATATGCTTTTAAAACATAGGTAAGGCTTTCAGATTAAATTGTTTCACGAACAATTAATTGATGATCTATAGAGTGGCTGGGAGATCACTTACGTCAACCGCGTTGTCTTCCGATTGATCGCCTCTCTCCACCCCTGTCGTTATTCTTTTTGGACTAGAGTGCTGGTTGTCAGAGGGCATCGTTATAGCGAGGGTGCACTCGCTGCCTGTTTTCCCACATGTACGTGGGTACGACACCTTCGAACGCAGCTGATTTCCCAGGGATCCCGTCTCCAGTTCCCCAGCAAGACGATCGCTTATTCTCCGTGCATCCCAATGTGCGATAAATGGTATGTCGCATCTACAAGTCTCGCTACGGAAATCGTAGCGCTGGAAGTACGCAATCATCAGAATGGGGATACACCCCCGGAGGTAGTTGACGACTTTGTTGGGGTCACGCGTCCCCTTACCCGCCCGCACCAGATCCTGCAGGACAAAGCTACACCATTCCTGTTCACCAATCAAGTCCACGACCTCCACTGCGGCCAGCAGACTCAGGTCTAGTGAGTTGTTCGTAGTAGGCGCGAGGAATGATGACAACGCGAACAACACGAACCTGCGGACAAAGTCGTCGTCAGCGGCTTTGGTTGCCATTAACTTTTCGTGCACCCTCCCTAATGTTATTGACCCGCTGCTGTCAACCACATCGAACCCCTTCCTTCAGGTACTCTTTTACCTGATCACGTTAGGTGAGTCTGCCCCTTTCTTATTTTGTGTTGGGATTATTTTCACCGGATGAGGGTCTAAAGGTAGCTGGAGGCAATCGTGGACGTCGTACTTTGACATCATGAATGCCTCCCGGCGTGAGGCGCGGAAAATATGGGACCCGTCAGAAAATGCACGTAGGAACTTAAGCGCATGGTCAGTGGGGACTGATTCGATCCTCAGCTCCAAGAGCCCGCCGAAGCCAACAGCACGCACCCTCTCTTTCTGATCATTCGATAATTGCGCAATTAGTTGGTGCAACCGCTTGGGCCTACAGTGAATATCTGGCTGACCCTCTCGGCGGTCCCCCCCCCCCTCTTCCTCCGAGACACACACACGTATGTTGGGTAGGCCGGTGTATCAGATTTGACCCTCCTCTTTTTTTTGGGCCTGCTTTCCTCAACACTTTCTGTCTCACCCACATCCAGATCAGCGACCGGTGTATCAGATTTGACCCTCCTCTTTTTTTTCGGCCTGCTTTCCTCAACATTTTCTGTCTCACCCACATCCAGATTGGCGACCGGTGAATCAAAAGTCACCCTCTTTTTTTTCTTGTGTCTGCCTTCGTCAACGATTTCTGTCCCCAACACATTCGTCTCGGCAACGATGTGGTCCCCTGATGTATTTTCAACAGACTTTACAACAGTCTTCTTCTTCTTCTTCTTTTTTCTTCTTACCCAAATTTTGGTCCACAACCAATCTATCATCAATTACATTTTCACGGACCGATGTCTCTGCCACGGCCTTCTTCTTACTGGTCTTCGTTCGAACTTTCTTCTTCGCACCCGACATTCTGCTGCAATAACAACATGCGTAAAGAGTGTGATTTTACAACTGAGTATACGGCTTCAACGGTGTGATTCTACAGTAAAAAGAGAGCGACTCTGCAACTTAAGAAATGTGACTATACAGCCTCAAATGGGTGACTATACAACCAACACTGCATGACTATACAATATAAAGCGTGTGACTTTGCATCATAACAAGTGCGACTGTGTAGATTCAAAGGTGTGATTGTACATCATTATGTTACTTCACAACAAAATGTAACGAGTGCGACTATGTACCTTCAAACGGGTGACTATACAACCAACTCTGTATGACTGTACAACCAACTCTGTGACTTTACAACTCTGTGACTATACAATATAAAGCGTGTGACTTTGCATCATAAGACTGCGACTGTGTGGCTTCAAACGTGTGATTGTACATCATTCTGTGACTTCACAACAAACTCTGTATGACTGTACAAGCAACTATGTATGACTGTACAACAAACTCTGTATGACTCTTCAAATGTTAATTTTATTTCTTCCCAAACACCAAGTCTGTGACTATAAGACTGCTTTAACGTAAGCTTCAACAAGGAAGCATGCAAAACTTCAACAAAGAACTGTCTAATCGATGGCACATGCATACTTACAATGACGACTATGGGAACTTCAACAAAGAAATAAAGACTTCATCTTTAGCTCTATAACTACAACTAGTGTACAAATACGACCCCTTCAACTCAAAATTTGGGTTATAACTAGAGGAATAACGGTTAATCAAGAATAAAAACTGTGTGAATATTAGTTGTCAAAGAAAAAAAACTTCATCTTTGACTCTATAACTACAACCACTGTACAACTACAACAACTTTAACTCAAAATCAGGGTTATCGGGTTGGAAAAATGCTCTTTTATCATTTTTTATGGTTCATGCATTCGGGAGTTGGTGTTTTTAGGGTTCATGAAATTGCTCTTTAACTCAAAAATGCTCTTTTTAGGGTTCATGAAAATGGAATAAAAAAGGGTTGAACAAAAGAAAAATCGGAGGTCGAAAATCGAACATTCAACATACCTTATTGGAGATGGAGAAGCTACGGAAATGTAGATGGAGATGGAGAAGCTGCGGAAATGGAGATGGAGACGGAGATTGATTTTTTTTGAGAGAGGAAGAGAGCGGTGAGTGATTAGGTAGGAAAAGAATTGAAAATAGGTGAATGGGGAAGGTGAAACGCTTTGGGCGGGAGTATAGAGAGGAGGGAAATTAAATGGGGGATAGGGTGAGGGGGCTATTGACTAGTGATGGGGTTGATGGCTGATGGCGGATAGCTGTCCGCAACACATCAGTCCCGCAACACTTTTTTTTTATACAATCTAAACCCATCCATCCACCGTCCATATTAAGCTAAATGGATGGGGGGATCAACACTAAGAGACTCTTGGAGAGTTAGTAACTCCCTTGATCCTCCCTATATATATATATATATATAGAGAGAGAGAGAGAGAGAGAGAGGTAGGTTCAAATAAGGTCAACAAGTTTTTTAAGTTCCTAAGTTCCAGTGTTAAAGTTACACAAAAAGTGCTTAAAGTTACACGAGATGAGTGATAAAGTTGCACTTTATCACTTGAAGTGATAAAAGTGCTGAATGTTATAGTTACATATCAATTTTGAACAAATGCAACTTTATCGTATGTCATTTGTAACTTTAATATAGACTTAAAAAAATTGCTGACCTTATTTGAACCTACCTCTCTCTATATATATATATATGTATATATATATATATATATATATATATATATAGAGGTGAGATCAGGTGAGTCCACTTATATATGTTGAGTCCGTGAGTCCCCATCTTAGCCCTTGATTAATGTTAGATTAATGGACAAGATTTGATCTCACAATTAAGGAAATAACTAACAAATCTGGGTAAATATATCAATTCTGTCTCTCCTTCTTAATTATCTCAATGCAAATCTTTTCTCTCTCTTATCCATGTTTTTAACTGCTCTTTCTCTCAGACAACAAGTTTCTTCAAAATTAAGTTTTTTTCATCTTCACCAAAAAATATCATTTTCCTACTAGCATTGTACGTATGTTACTATGTTACTGCCATAATCCATAAACTATGTTACTTTAACTCATATAACGTGTTACTTTAATTCATGAACTGTGTTACTTTAACTCATAAAATCTGTTATGTTGTATAATATTCTCTTGCAAAAACTATTATTCTAACTCATACAATGTGTTACTCTAATTCATGAACTGCGTTACTTTAACTCATATAACGTGTTACTTTAATTCATGAACGACTGTGTTAATTCAACTCATAAAATTTGTTACGTTGTATAATATTCTCTTGCAAAAACTATTACTATAACTCATACATTGTGTTACTCTAATTCATGAACTGCGTTACTTTAACTCATAAAATCTATTATGTTGCATAATAATTTTTTGCAAAACCAAGACTTTCAATCAATCAAAAGAATAATGTATGTTTCTATTAAGGATACTCCAAAACAAAAATTATAAAACTCCATTATAATTCCAATGTTTCACACCTGTAACTATAAGAACTGGATATTTGAAATCAAATTATAATCATAAACTGTGTTACTGTAACTCATTAAAACTGTGTTATCGTAACTCATGGAATATGTTACTCTAACGCATAATGTACGTTATTCTAACTCATTTTACTCTAATCAAGGATGTTACTCTAATGAATAATGTATGTTACTATAACAATATATTGTCCTACTCAGAATTGTGCTTCTTCATCATCATCTTCTTCTTCTCCTGATTCTTCTTCATCGTCAGACGATGATTTACATGACGTTTCCTTCTTCTTCTTCTTCTTCTTCTTCTTCTTCTTCTCATCTACATCTTTGAAGATCTGCCCTATGTATGGAGAAATTCTCACCCACATCCCTTCATCATTCATGTGCTTTTGCGTCTACTGAAAAACAATAACAATGCCAATAAACGTGGCGAAAAAAAATCAACACTTGAAATATGGATTAAAGTAACAGATAACAAGAATTAAAGTAACAGATGAAGTGCATTGAAGTAACATTGAATTAAATTAACAGAGGATGCTTATACACCAGGTATAAAGTAACAGATGTCAGACATTAAAGTAACAGATAGTGTGAATTAAAGTAACAGATAATGTTCATTAAAATAACACCAGATATAGGTTAGTGCAAAAAATTCATATAATGATAAAAAATGAGAGTATGACGCAGTATCTTACTCTTTGATATTGTTTCCTATTTTGAAGTCATCATGTCCCATAATTATAGAAAGCAATATTTTTTTTTTATATGGCGTTACTCTTTGATATTGTTTCCTATTTTGGTGGCAATCGCGTTCCATTATTATAGGAAACAGTATTTTTTTTAATTTTTTTTTATATGACAGTTTCCTAAATTCTTAGCACACTCCAATGCACTACAATAACAGATGAAAAGAACTAAAGTAACGATTGGAGTGTATTAAAGTAACACGACATATAAAGTAACGATTTTTTGGTCACTCTAATGCATTAGAGTAACAGATGAAAAGAACTAAAGTAACAGATGAAGTGCGTTAAAGTAACATTAGATTCAATTAACATTATGTGCATTAAAATAACAGGGGTTAGTCATTAAAATAACAGATTGTGTATATTAAAGTAACAAAGTATATTTGATTGTGCGTAAAATTCATATAATGATTAGATCTTTAATAATATGCAGTTTCCATACTGTAAACTTTAAAATTTAATAATATGGAGCATCCTAATGACGCGTTTTCAGTATAAATTAGAAACCAAATACTCACCGTTTGTGTATTCGACGATTTGCATATCCGCCATCGAATGAGAAATTTCAGCGTCGCGAGGAAGAAGATAAATGATTGAATGTGTTATTGAGTGGGTTGATTGAACGTAAGTTGCAACCGCACGAAGAAGAAGATGAATGATTGAAAATGATAAAATGAAATGAATAAAATTAACAAAAAATCTGTAAGCAATATCGAAAACTCACCATTGTTGTACTCTACGTTTTGCTTATCAACAGTTGATGAAGATGTCGCGATCATTGAATCCATAGAACGGGATGTCGAGCACAGATTGATGGGAAGCATTTTTTTTTGGTTTGATGATGATGAACGTAATAATGTGAATGAATGAATGAATGAACGAGATAGTGATTGATTGAATGAATGTGAATGAACGAGATAGTGATTGATTGAATGAATGTGAATGATACGTTACTGAATGATATTCACCTTCCTATTTTGTTGGAAGCAATATTTTTTTTAATAATATAGTGATTAATCTCGTCCCTTCATCCATCTCCCATCCAACGGATGGGATGAGGACTTAGGGACTCAACACATATATAGGGACACACACACACACACACACACACACACACACATATATATATATTAGATAGATAGATAGATAGATAGATACATATATATATATATATATATATATATATATATATATATATATATAATGGGATCTTTTACCCACCTTAATATTTTGTACAATTTACCTTGTATTTACAGCCATTCAGATCTAATTAAATCAAGGATGAAGATTAAAACTAAACTGAAAACACAACCCATATTCATCAACGCTCACCAAGCTCACAAAACCCTAAATCAAAACTTAAACTGAAAATCAAAACCTCACGAAGGTATCATCGACGCTCACCAAAACGCTCACAAAACGCACATCCAAGGTCAATTTTTTCCATTGAAATCACAAAATCCTCTCGCATTTTACGAGATACTGTCGCTTCTCGCATCTGAAATTAGGTATTTCAATTTTTTTTGTATCAATTTTAATTGTATTTCAATCGCTTCTCACGAGATACGTTTTTTTTTTTGTATTTGCTGTTCAATTTCAATACAATGTTCAAATTTTTTTGTGGCCATCAATTTCAATGTTCAATGCTTTTCTTCAATTTTTTTGGTATTGAATGTCTACTGTACGATTTTTTTTATTGCAATTTTAATGCTTCTCTTCGAATCTGATAAAATCCGCAATTTTTTTGTAATTTTTTGTATCAATTTTAATTGTATTTCAATTGCTTCTCACGAGATACGTTTTTTTTGTATTTGCTGTTCAATTTCAATACAATGTTCAATTTTTTTTTGCGGCCATCAATTTCAATGTTTAATGTTGTTCTTCGATTTTTTTGGTATTGAATGTCTACTGTACGATTTTTTTATTGCAATTTTAATGCTTCTCTTCGATTCTGATAAAATCCGCAATTATTTTGTATTGAAAGTGAGCATCTGACATCGTACTGGACATTTCTTTTTGTATTCGCATCTCGCATCTGAACTTGAATGCTTTTCTTTGATTTTTTTGTATTGAAATTGAGCATCTTAATTCCTAGTAAACAAGGTACAAACATTGAATCTAATACTCCTTCCTATTTGATCCTGGACTATTTCTGATCCTGGCAATTTTTCAAGACTTAGAATTAGAATTGGACAGGACACAGGAGAATGGAGCCGCTTTGCTTGGCGCTCTATCATAGGAGTATCTACTTATAGCTTCTACCACTAGTGTCTATCTTCTAACATCCTTTTTTCTGCATAAATAGGATGGGGTTGGACCCAAACATTCTTTACTGTTTTGCCATTCAATCAACCAAATTGGTTCATCACTAAGTCCTTATTTTTAGGACTC
Organism: Agrostemma githago; assembly: GCA_958450325.1. Taxonomy (NCBI): domain Eukaryota; kingdom Viridiplantae; phylum Streptophyta; class Magnoliopsida; order Caryophyllales; family Caryophyllaceae; genus Agrostemma; species Agrostemma githago. The sequence goes on from OY288241.1 coordinate 58,136,037, forward strand.
CTTTCCAACTCAACGTTACGTCTTTCTTTCTACATCCGGATAACCCTTAGCATTCTCCTCCAACAACCTTATTCTTACGACTCCTCATCAGTATCTTTTTTTTATCAAATGTCAACTCTTGCACTAAACAATAATACTTGAAACATACAAGTCTGTTGTCTGTTTGAACAAAATGTCGCCTGTACGTGTAAATCAAGCACCTGTCTTCGCCTTACTTGCTGCGCCTCCTGCTTTCTAAAACTAAGCCGAAGCTATTGTGTATCATGTACGCACTACTTTCTAATGACTTACCTACTTTATGACCATCTTACCTACTTATCACCGTCAGTTATTTTATAGTTTTGATTTAGTTATTTTGTAGTAGTCATTTGGTTATCCTAACGCTTGAATTGATGTTTTGTACTTCAACCTGCATAATTATATTAATTAATTGTCAGTAATTGTGAAGTGTCTACGCAGTTATTGTAATTAACAAATGTAGTTATTGTATAACCAAACGAAGTTGGCTACCAAGTTATTTTATAGTATTGATTTAATTATTAGATAGTAATCTGTTGGTTATTCTAATCAACTTATTAAAGTAGTAATATTGCCTCTAACAATATTGTATATATGTTAATTTCTATAGAATTTCTTATATTCTTATCACCTGTTTTATATTTTCAATTTAGTTATTCTGTAGTAGTCGGTTGGTTATTCTAACGCTTAAATTAGGTTATTGTATTCAAACCTTTTTAATTAGCCCAATCACTTAAAAAATATAATTATACTAATTAATTGTCAGTTATTGTGAAGTGTCTACGCAGTTATTGTAATGAACAAATGTAGTTGTTGTATAACCAAACAAAGATGTCTACCAAGTTATTTTATAGTATTGATTTAATTATTTGATAGTAATCTGTTGGTTATTCTAATCAACTTATTAAAGTAGTATTATTGCCTCTAACAATATTGTATATATGTTAATTTCTCTAGAATTTCTTATATACTTATCACCTGTTTTATATTTTTAATTATGTTATTCTGTAGTAGTCGGTTGGTTATTCTAACGCTTAAATTAGGTTATTGTATTCCAATCTGTTTAATTATCCCAAGTTATTTTATAGTACTCCCTCCTCTTCACTAAGATCTTCCACATTTCCTTTTTAGGAAACTTCACTAATATGTTCCACTTTTCTTTTTAGTAAATATTTTGTGGTTCTTATTGCTTGTGACCCCACTTCCTTTTCTCTATCTTCATTTTCCTCCACATATATCCATTTTCTTAATTTCTTCCCACAATCAAATGTGGAATATCATAGAGAAGCGGAGGGAGTATTGATTTAGATATTTTAAAGTAATCAGTGGTTATTCTAACACCAACTAAGGTCCTTCTACTCACAATTATGCTAATGCCCAGATGTGGTCAGAATATTTTCACCTCTAACAATATTGTAAATATGTTCTCCATTTGCAGTATTTTTTTATCATAGATACAACTAATACAAGCAACGAAAAGATGCAATGTTAGCTGAGATTGGGCAAGATGGTGGCAATGATGCATCTCAGGTGTCTTCTATACTATCCCAGACCCCCAAGTTCATGGACGAGAACAATTATGCTTTCCTCCGCTATTTTGATTATGTTAGCGAGAAAGCCGAAAAACTCAGACGAGCTGGAGATAGTCTACTATTAACTGCTGGAGATTGTAACACAGTGCAATTATTCTATATTACAACAACAATTATTTTATAATACGACAACAATTATTCTAACCTACTACATTGACTATAGTTACGCAGTTTGTGTACAAGTATATTTGACAATTATTCTACAGTTTCGCAATTATTCTACAGTACAATAACAATTATTCAACGTACAATAACAATTATTCTACAGTACAGTAACAATTATTCTACAGTACAGTAACAATTATTCTAACAATAATGTAGAGCAGTTGATACATCTCCATCTAACCGTATCACTCTATAAATAAAAACGAAAAATCGAAAATTGAATCATCTAAAGCTACATCCGAACTACATAAATAAACGTATACACATTGAAATTTAAGAGCAATCGAAAATTAACTGCGGAACAAAATTTAGATTTCGTGAAATCAAAATCGAAAAACTAAACGAAACAACTTGAAATCTGCATATTCAAAATCAACCAATGAATCCAAAATAACGTGAAATAGGAGAAAAAAATGAACTATTGGACGAAATTAACATAATGTGAAAGCGAAATCGAAAATTAATTATTGAACTAATGAAAAGTAACGAACAAAATAGAAATACGGTGAAATAAAAGAAACAGAATTTGAATTAGATGTGTAAAACCTAATTCAGATCGAAGTAAGACGGAATTGAAAAACATGAATGGTTGACCAAAATATGAACTGAAATTTCGAAAACAATCGAATTGAAATTGGAATAATTTCGAGCGTCGAAATTGAAATTGAAATTTCGTCCAACTATTTTGACGATTATTCAATAGTACAATAACAATTATTCTATAGTACAATAACAATTATTCTAAACTAAACTATACATTAAATGAAATTGAAGTAACTCCATCTCCACAATAGTACAGTGATCTAGCATGTTTTGTATCTGTTTACGACGGAGATTTATGCTAGATTCGATGATGAAAGGTGCGGATTTAGAGTGGAAATCGTCTAATTGGTTTTATCCAAGAAATTGTGCTTTGTTGAAGAAAAGACGGTTTTTAGAGCTCCAAGTAAAGACGGTTTTTAGACGGTTTTTATCCAAAATTGATTATCTTATTTCCCTTACTCATGTCGAAGGTGCCCCACTAGATGATGATGGAGAGGAAGGTGACTCGTATTTATTGAATGCGCCATATATAGAACCCGTATCAGACTTACCGTTACCCGCATATTTTATTGATCCCTCTTTGGGTGGTGAATCGGGTGATATATTATAGGATTTGAAAGATACATTCATAAGGAGTACGGACACAGAAAAATTGTTTGAGATGACGTCGTTATCTAGAGAACCATACCAAGAATCCGACTATCTATGTACCTCTATATCTATGCGGTGTGTATGGTATATTCTCATTATAATCTTTTATATGGTTTTCACAAACTCTTTTGCTAGCTTGTTTGACCGTCTCCTACGGGCATTAACTTCTTCCAATCTTGATATAAAATGGGTTACTCTATAAAGGGGTAGTGCTGCGTGACCCCTCACCGTCGTGCGGGACGTTAAATCAGCGCTTACGGGAGGCAACCCGCTTTTTGTTATTTGATGATTTTTTTGTTTTTGTTTTTGAATAAGTTAGTTTGTGGACTTCACTTGAAGTTGGATGAAGGGAGCAGTCGAGAGAATTGATCTTTTCGACCCAATTAATGAAGATTCCGCTTTCACGTCGGGTCAACGACGTAAAATAAGAGCGCTTCCGGGAGGCAACCCGAGTTTTTATTCTATTTTAGTTTTTCTACATTTTTATTTTGTTTGTGTGTGTTTTTAATTTTATTTTATTTACTAGTTATCTAACTTTAGCTATTTTGTAGGTTAAATTTACATCGCGTCTTGTCGAAATTTGAGAGCCGAGAGGAAAAAGTGGAGTGATTGGTGAGTATGTGAGAAAGGGGTGAGTTAGTTTTGTGAAAAAAAAGAGAGTGAAGTTTGGAAAATAGTTACACTCGGGGGTACTTGAAGAGAGGTCGTGGGAAAGAGCAAAATAGTTGACCAGAATGTACCCCACGACCACCTCTCGACCTTAGCTCAGTTCAAGACTGAATTAAGAAAAAAAAAATCAAAAAACAATTAAACAAACCCAGTAATCTGCTTTCCCTTTCATCCCCTTCTTCCTCTCCCCAATCTCCTTATCCTCTCTTTCTCTTCAATTCCTTTTGCTTCCTCCCTCCATTAATCTACTTTTCAATCCCGATTTCTCCCAATCTGAATTACAATTTTCAATCTCCTTTTACTCTACCTCCGTTCAACCTCTACTTTACCGCCGGTGGACCGAGAGTCTGTCGTCGCTCCTGCGCGTGGTGTGTGTCTGTAAGTCTGGTTCGTCTCAGTCTGTGTTGAGGATCCCTGACCTTCATCATCGTCTTCAAATTTCCCTTGATTCGACCTCGATCCTTGTCCCTTTTTCCCTCAATCCGACCCACACATACCAAAATCCTGTCATATCATCAACCATTCAGACCTCCTTCACCAATCGTGCCCTCATCCTTTCTGCAACTTGGAATTGACGGTTTTCTTTTTCTGATCAATATTGGTGAGTTCTGTCTGCCATTCGACTTTCATAAGTATTTTGAGTTGCTGAACTCTTGTCAATTGTTGGTTTAAGTTTGGGACTTTGTCCATTGCTATTGTCTCAGTGAGTTGAGATTGAAGGGTTTAGCATTCTTATAGTTGTTGGGTTCGTTGTTGTGTTGCTTGTCAAAGTTTCATTAATTCGGCTGGTGGTGGCGTAAAAGTGTGTTTGGTAGAATGAAGATGGGCATTTTGTGGTGCATATAAGATGTTCGATGGAAATTCCATATGAGTTTTCGGGCAATAATTATAGTGATTTAGTGATCAGGTCGGATGGTAATCGCCTCCCGTGTTATTTTTTTGAGTTGTTGGAGTACGTTGTTATGGTTGAACTTGGATCCCTGAAACTTGGAGTCAAAATTCTTACTGTGCTATGTTTGTCTTAGCTTCTCTTTTGTGCATTATCGCCCAAGTGTGGGGAGGCGGAGTGGTGCGACATTGCTCCATATTCTTCGATGACTCCTTATTTTATTGTGTCCTCTGTAACATTGAGGACAATGTTTCATTCAAGTGTGGGGAGGATAATCGTTCCAATTTGTGATGTAATTGTACTTGTGTGGTGTATTTTAGTTTAATTATTTCATCATTCAAGAAGAAAAAAAAAGAAAAAAAAAGAAAGAACAAAAATAATCCCGGCTAGGTGAAAACCCGGAAAAGGCGCCTAGACAAAAGTGGGAAAAGTGGCCGAGGACGGAGTGAAAACCCGCAAGGGCGCTCCGGGTAAAAAGAAAAATTGAGTTGCGTGCCACGAGAGTAGTGTGAGTGAAAAAAAATGAAAGCTAGAGTGAAAAACCGCAAGGGCGGACACTCTAGGCAAAATGAGGGATTTAGAAAAAAATTCACAATACTTTCTTCATTCTTGGCGTGGTGTCATAAGAAGGGTGACATAGAAGGTCGGTCGGGTAGGATAGTTGGTCAAGGTGAGAAGAATCGCGGTGCGGATGTAGTCGTAGCACTAAATTTTATGCGATTGGAGTATTGTTTTGTGTTGTATTAAGGTGTTAGAGGTGTTTAGGTTGATTACATGTGTGGGTTGTGGAGAATAGTGGTATACATCATTTACCATTGGTGATATTTTGTAGCACATGTGATCATGTTTAGGATTCGGAGAAATAAGGGGCGTAGCGTCATTTTTTTTGATGGTTTTTGGTGTTGTTTTGTGGTCACAGTTTTTGTTGTTGTGTGTTTTTCATGTCATTGTGACCTTGTGCTTAAACTTTGAGGAGGATATAAGGAGGGTGGTTGAAGAAAAAATTTTTGTTTGATGTCGAGCTTCTCATGTTTCTTTTGTAAGACTGTCGGTGTTTTATTGTTGATGTTTCCGAGTTTTGCTCGGGACGAGCAAAGGTCTAAGTGTGGGGAAGTTGATCTAGCATGTTTTGTATCTGTTTACGACGGAGATTTATGCTAGATTGGATGATGAAAGGTGCGGATTTAGAGTGGAAATCGTTTAATTGGTTTTATCCAAGAAATTGTGCTTTGTTGAAGAAAAGACGGTTTTTAGAGCTCTAATTCTGATTTGGGCTCGAGACGGAGAGTGTGAAGAACAAGCCCAACTAAACCGAGTGAAAAGTCAAAGCGCAGCTCGGAAATTGAAAACGGAATTGCGTTGGAGTCCGTCCGTATCAGCTTAATTATTATTTATTATTATATTACTATTATTATTAGAGTTAGGAAATAACTAGACTTTCCTATTATTTTTATTATTAGACTACATATTATTAGTGTTAGGAATATCATTCAATCATACTAACTCATTGTTACGTTCATCAATAAGAAAAAGAGAAGAACCCTAATTTTCATGTGTAACTAATCTTTCTTCTCGGATCAAGGAATTGAAACTACTAGTTAATTGATTGTGAGACTTTTCTTAATCTTGATTTAATTACTTGAGTATTGTTTATTCTTCGTGCTAATTTTATGATTGTTGTTTGTTTAATCTTTTTGGCCAATTGATTATTTCAATCTTCAATCTATTGCAATTCTTTGTGTTTGAATCCGTAATTGTTCAATTCACTTGATAAAGTTGCAACCTTTAGACCTAATTATTTATTTGCGTTTCATCGTAATTGGGTAAAAGGAGGAATAAACATATAATTCGAACCAATAACCGCGTGTGTTAAAGGTCGTTATTTCTATTGAATTGTTCTTATCGTTCATGCTGTTATTGAATTAAATCTAGACGCGTGGATTAGGTTGTTCAATAATTAGGTTGCTTAGTATCGCGTTTCGACCTAAGTAATATTATCTACGGAACAATTGGAACTTTCAGTTTCACAATAGAATACTCAAGGATTAAATAAAGGTTAGTAGTCGATGATCAATCGTTTAACTAGTTAGTGGATTTTCTTTGAGTCGAGTCTCTTAATCATCTGAATTCATCATTATTAGTTATTTTATTTTTGTTATTTTAGTTATTAGACAAATCACTCAAAAACCCCCAATTATTATTGTTACGTTACTTTATTTTAATTACACGTTAATTACATCGCCTTCCCTGTGGATTCGACACCCGACTTACCTCTACTATATTGTTAAATGTAATAGGACTTAATTATTTATCTTTGGGTGCATACGACATAGGCTCACCATACAGTAACGAAATTGAACAAGAATATAGTACGATAACGAAATTGAAGGAACTATACAATAACAACACTGAACGAAATTGTACAGTAACAAGAATATTTTTTTTCAATTCTTCTTAAATTTGACAGAATTGAAGCAAAAAAATTGAATCCGCAATACATATATAAACGTATACACATTGAAATTTAAGGACAATCGAAAATTCCGTCCAACTATTCTAACAATTATTCTATAGTACAATAATAATGATTTTATAGTATAGTAACAGTTATTCTAATCTAAACTATACATTAAACGAAATTGAAGTAACTCCATCTCCACAATAGTACAATAATGAAATTGAACAAGAATATAGTACGATAACAAAATTGAAGCAACTATCAATAACAACAATAAACGAAATTGTACAATAACAAGAATAATTTTTTCAATTCTTCTTAAATTTGACGGAATTGAAGCACAAAAAATTGCATCCGCACTACGTATATAAGTGTATACACGAAAAAGATTTGGGTAACGTAACTGTTGAACAAAATTAACTCAAAATCGAAAATTAACTTCAAAAATTAACCGTTGAACAAAATTTAAATAACGTAAACTGAAGTTCGAAAAAAATTAACGTCAAAACTAAATAATGAAAATTAAACGATGCGAACGAAATAAAATGAAAAAGTGAAATACCTTAGGTAGTTCAAAAACCAGAAATCGCACAATGTGAATAGGAGTTTACGTTTTGTGAAATTTGATTTGGGTAATTTTTTTTATTTGTTTGTGATTTTGGGAGAGATAAGCGTATACAGGATTTGAGAAATATTTGTGTATCAAGTGCTGTGTAACTGTTAGTGAATGTGGATCATTTTTTGTCCTTTAATATTGAAAGCCTCAAATCTGAGCCATTCATCTCATCAAATTTGATGGCCACAAATGAAAGGTAAATTGTACAGGATTTGAGATGTTAGGAAATAAGTGCCTAGCAATTGTCCTTTTGGGTCATAAATTGATTTGTTCCTGATATCTTTCCTAAAGTTGGTCTTCTTGTTTTGGTAACAAGAGATTGTTTGGTTTTAGGAAAGATTGACCTTTGTTTCCTAATAAGTTTAGGTAACTAGTTTAGGTGGAATAATACTATATAAAGACCTGACTAGTTTCTAGGTTAATTAGGACAGAGAGATGATTTGAGAGCACAATATAGAGGGCTGATTTGTGAGGGTTTTCTTGAGGGAAAAACTCCGTTTGTACCGAGTCTCTATTATTTGGTGGTTCTATTGATCTCGTCTTCATTGGAGACCGTTGGAGTTTGTTCGGATCTTGGTTGGCCGCAAGATCGTTTGTCCTTCGTCTCGTCGGTGAGTTCGTCGCAGGTCGACTCAGTCTGGGTAGTCGTTTTCCAGTTTGAGATTACTATCTGGTTGGTAGAATTGGTAGTACTTTTTGCTTTAGTTGTGAGGTATTAAGCACGTGTATTACAATCTACTGTTGTACTATTGTCTCCACAATAGTGAATTTGGTCTCCTTGTCGGTGTGGACGTAGCCGGTGATTTTGCCGGTGAACCACGTAATTCTGTGTGTCAGTTTATTATTGTCTGCTATTTGTTTTGTTCTTCTCGCGTAATTAACAAACCGTAGGTAACGGGACGCCTTCGTTACAACATGAGAAATGTAGGGGATCCTGCCTCTCTCTCTCTCTCTCTATATATATATAGATCTAAGATCCTTTGAGGCACCTCAACTCGCCGCACCCATTGAGGCACAATCTCAACCATTAGATTAAAATTAAATTAAAGGCTAAGATTAAAACAAAAACTCATACATAAATTTTTTTTCTCAAAGAAAAAAAATCAATATTTTTCAGGAAAAAAAAATTTTCGGAATTTTTTTCCAAAAAAAAATTCGGACTTTTTTTTTTCAAAAAGTTTATTTATTTTTTCCAAAAAAAAACATTTTCTTTTTCCGAAAAAAAAACATTTTTCCCCAAAAAAAACACTTTTTTTTTTCCGAAAAAATAAACACATTTTTTTCTCTAAAAAAAATATTTTTTGCCGGACATTTTTTTTCCAAAAGAAAAAAATCCAAAAAAAAATCCCGAAAAAAAAAATCATTTTTTTTAATATTAAAATAAAATTGGTGTATATAAAAACAATTTTAGTGTACATAATAAGTGCTTTAGGGTATATATATAATATTCTACTATATCAAATAATTAAGTACTGTTCCGGTATTGGAATCAATTAACCCGACTTGGCATTCGGGTCTATAAAGTTCAGTGTTACTTTGAATGATGATCAGACAATCTTGTCCGCCTCTCCTTCCTCTCACTCCACTGATCGGATCTTCCCGGCGGAATGGGCCTGCTCCCTGCACACAGAACGCACAGGGCCTCGGAGGTTGTCCGAGGGAACCCTCTCCGATGCCTAAGTCAGTCCGTGAATGCCTTAATGAACCTAGCTCGTGAGGAACTAGGTGGCCTTTTTTAGAGTAAGAGTCTAGAGAGAGAAAATCCCCCCTCCATCTTGTGGGAAATGGGAGAGTATTTATACCTTCCCACAAGAGAGGGAAGTAGAAGGAGGATGGGTGGATGAGGAGGTGACAAGTGGGTTCACATCATCCACCCATTCCCATTTACCTTAGGCGAAATGACGAGGAGGTCCCTTGATGGTCCCTGCCCTGCCTGTGGAGATTTCCCTCCAGAGGGCAGGCGGGTAGGGGTTTGTGAAGGCTGGTCTTCAGTAGGCCGCATCGCCCTGCTGGGCAGGCGGTTGTCTGAGGTCCCCAGTAGGTTCTCTTTTAGTGACTTTGCTCTGACTGTCTGCCGGGTTGGTGCCCGGGCTCCTTGGGTGGAGCCTTTTGGGGGCCTGCTTAGCAGGCGGTCCGGAGCAGGCTGCCGACCCTCATCAATTGGCCCTCGCAAGCTGGGGGGAAGCAAGGCTTTCCTCTGGCTGGCGACTTTTGCTCAGATGAGGGGAGGTTGACTTGTTTTGGGCTTCACTGCGACATTTAATGCGTTTGTACCTTCCCGAGGAAGGAAGTGTTAATTGCGTCAGAAATGCAAAGAGTTGAGAGGTCTTTTGCAATGATTACCCTTCACTCTTGGTGGATTTTCGGGCAACGTGAGGGCTTCATGATTGGTGGCATTCCCTGCCAGGACGGTTGGGACGCCATTTAATGCTTTATTTCCTTTGTATAAATTCTGGCTTTCTTTTGCCATTTCGATAATTCATCCTCAATTCTTCCACTTTTCCTTGTTGAATCATGGTTTGGATTAAGAAATCTGTTACTCGCCAGGGAGTTCGTACTGTTACCTTCCTCTTTAGGGTTTTTTCGAGGCTAAGGTATGCACGGGCGGCTTTTCGGGCCCTTCGCCGTAGCCGTCGGCCACGACCACATCCCCGCCGGAACGTTCAGAAGACTCCTATTAGGGCAGGCAAGCGCCCTAGAAGATCCTCACCCCCTGCAGCTCCCAGATTCAAGCGCTGCTCTCAAGGAGGAGGGTGTTTCGACCGTGGTTGCCATGAGTGTTTCCCATGGTTGCACCCTGAACAGTTCGACCCCGACTGTTCCGACGTAGACTCCTCTCTAGGGTCAGGCCCTTCCTCTCCAGTGAAGAAAACGGGCTGTGGCACTTGTGACGATCTCCAGGCAGTTCCCTATGGCAGGGACTGGGACGTCAGCAGCCAGGACTCTGGAGACAGTGAGGGTCTGGGCTGCTCGAGTGGTAGAGACGAGGATGGGCTCCCTGACGATCCTTTCAAGGATTCCTCTGACTGGGACTGGGGATCTGACTTTGGAGACCAAGGCAGCCCTGGGGACTACTCTCCGGACCTAGGTGATGACTAGGCCTGCTTGCAGGGTGCAGGCGTGTTGGGCCGGAAATCCAGGCTCCTTTTGTATTTTCTTTCTTTGCTAATCATGACATGTAACTTGTCCATTTTCCATCAAAGTTAATGAAAAAAAAAATCCGAGCGGCTTTGTTACTTGTTGTCTGTTGTGCCCCCCCCTTTTTTTTAATGCGTGGATGACGTCGTTGGGTGACTACCCTCCTGACACTCTTTTTGCTTTTTTCGAGGCCCTTCTTGGGAAGGGCTGAGCGGCTCGTGTTCAAAGCACGACACGTGGGGCAGTTTTGTTGGAGGCGTTCGGTCATAGAGGCGGCCCTTTTGGCTTCTTGGGCTTTATATAGGCCCTTCTTCCCCTTTACTTTCCTTTTTTCCGCATTCTTTCGAATTTTGAATCTCTTTTCATACTCCTGAATTATTTCTGCTGCTGAAAATCTCATAAGATCAAGGAGCGCCTATTATCTTATTTTCCGACGTCAACCATCGTTCTAGGTTAGAATCTCTCCTTAAATTCTCGCCTTCTTTCCTTTTCCTCAATACTTTTTCTTCATAAACCAGCATGTCTCGCGTTCGTGTTTTTTCTTTTGGTCCATTGCCTGAGAGGACTGAGGGTAGAGATGGGAGTAGACGCGACCTAGCCTCCTCTTCTGGGGTTGGCCCAGTGAGGAGGATCGCCTTGAAAGAGGGGAAGGTGCTGAATCCCCCAAACCCGCTCCCTTTGACGTCGTCGACTCCGACGACGAGGCACTGGAGGTGGACCCCTTCACGATTGCCGGCCCCCTCATTCCCAGGGAAAAAGGAAAAACTTATTATTTGGATAAGAAAAAGTACTTGATTCCTCTGAAAAATTACCCCGAAGCCAAGAACAGAGATTTGATCTTAGAAAGTAATGCTGCTGGGGAGATTGAGAAGTTTTATAATTTTGGGGAGGGATATACAGTCATAGTTCCTTCAGGAGAATGAACGTGGCTATAGCCCAACTTACTGCCACAGCCATTAGGTCCCTGATAGCCTACACTTGGACCTGCCTCTTCCACGGTGAGGGGCCTTATATTGACGCCCTTCGCTTTATGGTTGGGCTGCAAATGGTGTCTTCGTCAGGGGGGATGGCTCCCCTGGATACTGGTCCCTCCAGCGCCAGAAAAAATATGCTCTAGTCTGGCCGGCTTTAAGCAGCCTGAAAGACTGGAAGAACAATTTTTTGTATGTACATAGTGCTTCTGGGTGGCGGATTCCTAGGCACTTTAGGAATCATGTTCATACTCGCATGGAGACTCGTGAAGAGTATCACCCAGGCGTCGGAGAAAAGGCCTTGGAGGTGAAGCTGAGTGAGAAGGAAGAGATACTGGTTAAGAAGTTCGAGATTGTTGTGGATAAATCAGGCGTTTGTGGCCCTGCTTTCTGGCTCCCTCACGCGGAGCTCATAGCCACAGACGAATATTTGCTTCCATTGGGCCTGATCCATAGCCTCGAAGGTAGTTTTAGGGGGCTTTCGCCGGCGCAATTTTCCTGAGACTTTCTTTCCTTTGCTTTTTTAGCTGACTCCCTCTTTTTTTCCCTGCAGATTCAGCTTCTCGTCGTTGGACAAGGAAGCAGGTCAAGAGGCTAGGTTTGAGCGAGGAGTTTGTCATCCTTTCGAAGCGTCCTTCCCTTCCTTCAAATTTCAAGAAAGGGGAAAAAAGTTTAATGAGGCTCGTAAAAGATCTCACTGTTGGCCGGAGGCTCCCTCTGCCCCCACGACTGCCGTCGTCAAAACCGGCGACTCCTTATCCCAGTATCCAGGATGGGGAGGCGGAGGTTACCTCAGGGGCCACTCCTTCCCCTGGACGTAGGCAAGGTGACTTAACCTTTGAGCAGGCCAAGAGTGAATGGAAGAAAGAAAAGGATGCCCTTGTGGAGGAGACCGATGCTGCGGTGGACGCAAGTTTTGTGAGTGGGGCCAACTCATCCCTGGAGCTGGGGATGGAGGTGATTGGGGAGATGTTCCCTGTGTTTGATGAAGAGGCCTTCCGAAGTCTCTACTCTGCTAAGAACGAGGCTCGGGCGGCCAAACCTCCTGAGGCGGCTGCCGGCCCAAGCCAGGGTGCCCCATAATGTTTATCTTTTCTTGAAATAGCTCTTTTCTCTGTGCTGAGTCTTGCTATGGCCAGCTGTTTGTAATATTTGGATTTTACCTTGTTACTTTGTGAAAACACTTTACTCTTCGCGGGTTTGTTGTGGAATACTTTTTCTTGTTTCAGTCTGCTTTTTCCTTTCTTCTTTATGGTATGGCCTGATCCAAGGTTGGGGGAGTTGCCCCCAGTCCCTGTTGGTTGGGCGTAGCCTGGCCTGTCCCTGGCTTCTGCTCGAAGTCCAGGGGGCCTGCCCCCTGCCTGCCCAGAGGTAGGCAGGGAGGACTTTTGCGTTTTTTATACAAGGTTGGGGGAGTTGCCCCCAGTCCCTGTTGGTTGGGCGTAGCCTGGCCTGTCCCTGGCTTCTGCTCGAAGTCCAGGGGGCCTGCCCCCTGCCTGCCCAGAGGTAGGCAGGGAGGGCTTTTGCGTTTTTTATACAAGGTTGGGGGAATTGCCCCAGTCCTTGTTAGCTGTGCGTAGCCTGGCCTGTCCCTGGCCTCTGCTCGGAGTCCAGGGGGCCTGCCCCCTGCCTGCCTAGAGGTAGGCAGGGAGGGCTTTTTGCGTTTTTTATACAAGGTTGGGGGAATTGCCCCCAGTTCTTGTTAGCTCGGCGTGTGAGGCCTGCTCTCTTCCTGCTCAGAGGTAGATAGAGGGTTTAGAATTTTGTTAGGGGGCCCATTTTCTATGGTTCTGGCAACAGGGGGCCTCCCCTTATTACCCCCTGCTCGTTTGTGTGTGAGAGCGCAAGTTTAAACAGACAACGAGTATGAATTCTTGAGTGTTATATATGAAAACTTTGTTTAAACATAAGGGTGGTCGGAGCCGTCGACATTCCATTCTGATCGTTCTCCGCCAGTACTTTTTCTAAAGACGAGATTTTCCTAAGACTCGGTTAAACATAGTATCTTTTCAGGGTGTCGGCGTTCCAATGTGCGCTCAGCTCCTGACCTTCTGGGTTGGCGATTTTGTATGTGCCTGTTCCCAAAATCTGGGTCACCTGATATGGGCCTACCCAGTTGGCACTTAGTTTGCCATGCTCCCTAGATTTTCCTACAGCCTGTGTCTTCCTTAGCACTAGGTCGCCTATCTGGAATCTTCTCTCATGTACCCTTTTGTTGTATGCCTTTCTCATCCTTTGCTGATAGGCGGCTATGTTGATGCTGGCCTCTTCCCTGACTTCATGGACCAGGTCTAGGGCTTCGGCCATTGCTGCATCATTGTCAGCTCTATTGTATTGCTGAGACCGTAGGGTAGGAATTCGCACTTCGATGGGTAATAAAGCTTCTGCTCCATACACCAGGCCGAACGACGTCTGACCGGTTGACTCCTTTCTGGTGGTCCTTATTGACCAGAGTATACTTGGTAGCTCGTCTGCCCATCTTCCTTTGAGATCATCCACCATCTTTTTGAGCCCATTTAGGATCTGCTTGTTGGCGGCCTCGGCCTGCCCGTTGGTTTGTGGGTGGCAGACGGCAGACACTACTACAAAATTAGTCATAGACATGACCTAATAGACATAGGTTAAATGAAAAACCCACATCTATTTTTTATAGACATAGGTTATTTAAAAAACCTATGTATATAAAAGAGAATATACATAGGTCAAAATTAAAACCCATGTCTATAAATTATATACATAGGTCAAAGTAAAACCTATGTCTATAATATACGAATAGATGTAGGGCATTAGGAAAACCATGTATATTGATGTGATACTAATAAAGTAGTGACCCATATCTCTTTTATTACTCCTAATAAACTAATAATATTCTATTACTTTTTTTTTTTCATCACTCAATACTCCGTAATATTCCATCCCTAATCCCTACCCTACCAGTAAACTACTCCTCCTTCGTAAAGTACCCATACTCCTTCGTCCCTACCAGTAAACTACTACTCCTTCGTCCATACACAGCCATACATCCCCTACGCAGCGCAGCCATGAAACGAAAACGATCGCCTTCGTCACTCAATACCTAATCCTTCGGCGTCTTCAATAATCATTCAATCCTAATCCTTCGATCCTAATCCTTCAAGACTGCATTCTCAATCCGGCAGTCGCTTCTTCAATCCGTCAATCCTCCGGCAGTTTCTTCTTCAATTCCTTCAGTAATCCATCACCTCCTCTGTAATATTATCTTTTTTATTAATTTGATTGATTTCGTTTTTTTGTTTAGGGTTTCTGATTTACGATGAATTTGGAATCTGGGTTGATACCTGTTGCATTCTTATCTTTCTTGTTCATATGAATTCATGATTTTTTAGGTTGGTTTGATTTGTGAAATTGTTAGTTTAGGTTTTATGATTTCACCTTATTGTTGGTTTATATTAGATTTTGGGGTTTTAGGGTTTCGATCTTCGAATTTGGAATGGTGGGTGATAATGCGGATTAGAAAGTGGAGGATGAGGGTGATTAGGATGGGACCCATGAAAGAGGTGTGGCCACTGGCAAGTAGTACGAGTATGTATTATTAATGGATGGATGGATGCTACAATAATAAATCAGAAAGAAATAGGGAGTAGTGCGGCGAGGCAATTGGAGAGGTGGATTATTAATGCAGCAACATCTTCGATAGCAGAAATTCCAGGTACTTTAGTACGGAATAGTCCATCAACCTGAAAACGGTGGATACTGTTTAGCAACATGAATTTCTTACAATAAAACAAAGTTAATCTTGAATTTCTTACAACCTGATAGTAGTATCCACTGGCAAGTAGTACATGATAATCTTCAATGTTGAAGTCCATATCATCATTTTGTTATAATAAAACAAAGTTAAGTTTATGAAGGGGGTGAGGGATATGGAGAGGTGGTGGTCAGGTATGATTGATATGTTGTAGTAGTAGTAGTAGTATGATATTCTCACGTATTGTCTAGCCAGCCAGCCAGAGCAGTCAGGGAGGGAGGGAGTATCTATCTATGTATGTTGATGTAACCTTACAGGGAAGTAGAGTCCACAAACTTATGATGAGGAATGTAGTGGAATGTTGTCATTTAGGGACATCAGACTTAAATTATTACTAATAACTTTGGATTTAACTTTGGATTTATGCGTGCATGCTTGCTGATAACACATCTCTTCCTTCTTTTCTCCTCTCTTCTCTTATCACTTATTCTCTATTAGTCTATGAATATGTCCCTTCTACATTGCCTTAAACATGAATTATTATTCCTAGTAAGTACAGCACTACGGAGTATTGTTTTGTTATTAAAATGAAATGGAAATGGAAAGAGTAGAGTGTTAAAAAGTTGGAATCCAATCAATTTAGTTAGGTGTGATATACATACATACTTACTGGTAGTGGAGTGCAGTATATAATACCCTCCTACTCCTACTCCTCGTAGTTTGTATGTTTATACTGGAGTAGTTGTAAAATGTTAAAAAGGGGTTGGGTTGGTGAATAAAGTCAGAAAGGGAGTGTTGGTATTTATGATTTGGATTTGAGGATACAAACTACATTAAGAAAGTTTAATCATAAACGGTAGAATGAACATGGTTTGGGGGTAATTGATTTAGGGTTTGATTTGGGTAATTGATTTTAGGATTTAATTTGGGTTAAATAAATAATTTAAGTAAGAAAGTTTGGATTAATTAAGGGTATTATTGGAATAAGAATAAGGAAGAAAGCAAGGTTAACATCAATATAACGGTTTCCGTTAATTTTCATGCTGAATTTTTTTACATTGCCTTTTCATAATTCCCATTTCCACCATCACATTGTGAAATTATTACTGTATTCAAAACCCATGAGATGACACGACACATGCAGGCAGACACACACAAGAATAAAAAAGAAACAAAAGAGACCGATAAGGAATAAAAAACTGGAATTCAAAATTTATAGGAATGTACTCCGTATGGTAGTTACTACATGAATATTAGTAATAATGGAGTGGCATACACAACATGTCATGTTTGAATAAAGGAAAAGAATATCTATAACAATTCTTAATTATTCTACTGCCTGACACTACTTACAAGGATAATAAATACGGAAGTTCATAATTATTCTTGTGCGAAATAGATTAATACGGTGTTGTTTGAACCGAATGATCCATCGATAGGAAATGATACATTCATAATTTTATTTGATTGGGTGTTCTATATCTTGTAGTAGTTGGTTGATTATCCATCTTTCATATATTGCTTTTCATATCATGTTAGGCAAGACGACTTTTATTTAAAAAATTCTAATGTCATTTTTATTTAAAGAGTTAGTGATATGATCATAGGTGATTAAAGCAGATTTCCAATGGGTCGTGAATGGATGATTATTGATCGTCTGGATCCTAGATACAGGAAGGGCGTAGACGATTTGATGGTATTGGTTCTTAGTATTGCCTGTTTATTGATGAATCTGAATTCTATGATTACCTTATATAGGGTCCATTACTCGATGTCGGAAGAAAATCCATTATTATTTCCTTGTGTGTGGCTATATAGACAAGGGATCTTTACATCGTGGAGTCGTAACAGGTCTATAATCTGCCGGGTATCTTTCTTGATGCAAATGTTCTCTATTTACTTTACTATCTTGTTTGCAACATATAATGTGGTTGATATCTTTGATTTTTTTAAATCCTATTAATCTAAAGGATCATTATCTTTTTATGGGTTTACTCTAGGCGACCAAAACTTGAAGGGGATAATTGGTGGAGAGGCCATGCAGCCGCGTTTCTTAGATATGTGAATTTACCCCCAGAGTCTCTTTGGCGAGGTCGTGTGAAGCAGGTAAACTGTTCTCTCTTTGTTACGCGTATTTTATTTATTTATTTTCATTTTCATATAACTCTATTTCCTTGCGGTTCATTTCTTCCCATGACGTTTGCCCTCAACATTATTAACAGTTTCTGGTATTTATTAGCACAATCTCGGGCAATTTATCATATCAATAACTACATATTTTCATGTTTATATTTCTGGTTTCTGTGCAACTATACCTATGCTCTCAACATCAATAAACAATTTCTGGTTGTTATTATCACAACTTGGGGCAGTATTTCATATCAGTAACTAACTACATTCTTTCATAGTTTTTATAGCGTTTTTACGTGTGATGTTGTGGTTTACGTATTAGATCATTTTTAACAGGCAAAGTGTCAGGCTTCATATTTCGTTGCCGTTCTACACCACAAAAATTCTGTAGTGATTGCTGTACGAGACACTGAGACGCCCGAGGATCTTATAATTGATGGACTATGCAGGGAAACTTCTCTCACAATGGAAGACTTGGATGGCATATTAAAGCAAGTTTTCTCCTCTTTCTTAGCACATCTTTCATTTCTTTTATCGGAGGGTATATGAATGATATGGTAGTTATGCGCTGGTTTCTCACTGAATTCATACCGTTCATGAAATGACAAAAATAAACATCTGAAGCTACTCATATAACCTTCACAGTTTTATAGACCCCCTCAAATATCTTCCCTCTCTGACATATTCACTATTTGTTGATAAAAATTCATTTTTGTATGGAAAAAAATTGTTCCATTTTATTTCGGAAAAGAGGATTTAAAGTGGATGTCATAGTCTCGAGGAATCACCAATGTAGATGTGATATTGGATATTGTTGAGCATAATCATGTGTATTGGTTTGACCCACTAGGAAAGTTTGAGCCTTCGGGATATAAAGCTTTACTTAATACGTGAGTTTGTCCCAACATGTTATTGCTAATTATAACAATAATAATGTTCATAAAAGACAACTTAGGTTATTCTATTATATTGATTTAATCTTTCTTATCTCGTTGTAGTTCGATAAGGGCGTACGGATATAGTGGAGGTACAAGAAAGAGTACTAAAGCACCACAGTGGGTGAAAGTTGATGTAAGTATTGTTTGATTTGAAAGAGTACTAAGGCACATTTTTGTGCTTCGATCGCATTTATCTTGCAGTTGTTGTCAGCCTGCAATGACCAATTGAGATCAGCTCTCAAAACGAGATTTATATTCATAGATGATAGTTCAAGTGCTATCCTAGATACTTGTTAGTTTCTATATGTGAATGTGTGTCTTCATAGCCATTGATGTATGTGAATGCATGGCTACTTGCCTACTCCCTGCTCCCGAATAATACAAACAAGACATATCTTAACAGATTATGCACATGCTCTCTCTCACAGATGAATGACTCTGATGTCTTAGATGGAATTTATCTCATAAAAGAAAGTTGGAGGAATAATAAGTTACTCGTATATCACAGCTGTTACTTTGGCTTAGTTGCAGCCTTGATACAATCATTGCACGCATAATCTTGGTCGTTGCAGCATAGTGGGCAGCATGCCTAATTTTAGGCGGATACACAACATGTGATTCAGAATATGCATTTATCAGTATCTAATGTGTAGATTTTAAGCAAGCATTCAATGTGAAGTTGTGAACCTGTTGCAGCAAAGTAGTAATGTTTAATTTGTCACTTGTATGGCTTCAGGTTGCATGTCTAAAACATTTACACTTCAATGTGTGTGTGAGACATAAGCTTGTTTGGTACTCCCTCATTTTTTATGTTTAATCCCGTTTCAATTAAATACTCCTCGCAAATCTTAAAAAAACCTGGAAGGAACATATATAAAAAATGGAGGGAGTATGAAAATTTATCGTTGATGCATGTTGCCTTGTTGGTTCTTGTTTCTGATTGAATTGCTGATGTTGGTATATATGTTGCTATAGTGTGCTTGTCAGCCGGGTAACACAGAATGTGGCTACTACATAATGAAGTACATGACCGACTTAATCACTTCTTCTAATTTGAAGGGAACTATTGATAAGGTAATAAGACTTCGAGCACATACACATTTTCTCTATTTTATAATCAAAGTATTTATGTTCTTGAAGTATTCGCTTTCAATTATATTGAAATTGTTGCAGCACTTCAAAGTACTTGCCATGTATTTACAAGAAGACATCGATGAGGTTCGCGATTTGTGGGCCAACTATTATCTTCAAAATTAGAAGTAAGAGACATGCATGTAATATTCAATTTATTAGCTAAAAAGATTGGTTGTAGTAGGAAGAGATTTTATTATTGGTACATCGCGTAGTTGTGTACTTTTTTTATCTTAGCTACTTATTTGTTTGGGATGATGACTACTTTTATGAAATACGGAACGTTTGATCGTCCAATTGGGTGTTGTATAATTTATGAAATTTATTTTGGTTTCGGTTGGATTGCAGTTTTTTATAAAAAATACGGAAAGCATTAATAATTGATATCATTTTTGGACTGATTACTGTGACAATAAACATGGGGCAGACAAAAAACCCATGTTTGTACTATGACAATAAGCATGGGGCAAACAAATAACCCATGTCTGTACTATGACAATAAACATGGGGCAAACAAAAAACCCATGTCTATATTTATAATAGACATAGGGCGAACAAAAAACCCATGTCTATAGTTTTTATAGACATGGGTTAATTGAAAAACCTATGTCTATGTTTTAGATAGACATAGGACATACGACCCATGTCTAAGTATTGGACAATAGATGTCACTCAACTTAACATGTGTCGCGTAACCCATGTCTATTAATTAAAACGACCCATGTCTATGTCATGTTTTGTAGTAGTGAGAATAGGCCACTGTTATTCCATGCCCTTCCAGCCAGGCTCTTAGGGGATCATTATCAAACTGCCTCCCATGATCAAATACTAGCATTTTTGGTAGGCCGAATCTGGTTATGATGTTTCTCCAGATGACCTTCCTGACTGCAGGTTCAGTGATGTTTGGGACTGCCTCGGCCTCAACCCACTTTGTAAAGTAGTCAATCCCCACGATCAGAAACTTTCGTCTCCCCCGTGGCTGTAGTAAAGGGACCCAATATGTCCATCCCCCATTGAGCGAAAGGAATGGGAGATAGAATTGGCCTGAGCTCTTGGGCTGGGGCATGAATTGATGGGGCGAAGAGTTGGCATTTTCTGCATTTCCAGGTTAAGTTCCTTGCATCCACTAACATGGTAGGCCAATAGTAGCCTGCCCATAGGGCCTTGTGGGCCAGCGATCTTCCTCCAATGTGATGCCCGCAGATTCCTGAGTGGATGTCGTCTAAAACCTCAGCGGCCTGCTCTGCCTTCAGGCATCTGAGAAGGGGAAAAGTGAAGGATTTTTTGTATAGTTCTTCATCAATTATTACGAACCATGCTGCTTTGGTCTGTATTTTTCTTCTTTGTATTGGATCGGAAGGTAGAGTGCCATATTTTTTGAACTGTATGAGGGGGGTCATCCAGTTTTCCTGTTCCTTTTCGACAATGTTGACTGTCTGACAGGCAATAGTGGATTTTTCATGCACAACATCAACCCAAACTGACCTCCTTATGTCCTGCAGGCTGGAGCTGGCCAGTTTTGACAGGGCGTCGGCCCGATTATTCTGTGATCGGGGTATTTGCTTGATCTCGTAGGATTTTAGGTTTGACAATCCCTGTTTTACCTTTTCTAGGTAGGCGGCCATGGCCTGATCCCTAGCCTCATACTCTCCGTTGATTTGATTGGCAATGAGCTGGGAGTCAGTTGCTAGTATAATCCGCTCTGCGCCTGCTTCCTTGGCTAGATTTATCCCTGCGAGTACGGCCTCATATTCCGCCTCGTTGTTCGATGCAAGGAAGGTGAATCTGAGCGCATGTTCAAAATCCACTCCTTCAGGGCTGGTCAGTACGACACCTGCTCCTGCACCATTGGCCGTTGAGGACCCGTCGGTGTATACTATCCATTCTTCGGCGGGGGGTTCCTCTTCCCCTGAATGAGAACATTCTGCTAGGAAGTCCGCCAGGGCCTGTGCCTTGATGGCTGTCCTAGGTTGGTATGATATCCCCAGTCCGCTTAACTCAATTGCCCATTTTAGCAGCCTCCCTGATTTTTCAAAATTTTCCAATATCTTTTCTAGTGGCTGGTCGGTGAGGACCACGACAGGGTGTGCGTCGAAGTAGGGCCTGAGTTTTCTGGCTGCTATGACGACTGCATAGGCGGCTTTTTCTACCAAAGGATAATTTCTTTCAGCTGCCCCCAAGGCGTGACTTACAAAGTAGATGGGCTGCTGTGAGCCTGCTTCTTCTTTCAGAATGACTGCACTCACCGTTGAATTGGTGACAACAATGTATAGGTATAGTTTTTCTCCGGCCACTGGTCTCGCCAAGGTAGGGAGTTTCTTCAGATGTTCCTTCAATTGTTCGAAGGCTTCCTTTTGCTCATCCTCCCATTTGAATTGTTTATTGCCTTTCAACACTTTGAAGAAGGGGGTCGACTTGTCTGCTGATCTGGCGATGAAGCGAGCCAGGGCAGCCATCCTGCCTGTGAGCCGTTGAATGTCTCTTATGGTCTTAGGCTCTGGGAGGTCCAGGACCGCCTGAATCTTTTCGGGATTGGCGTCTATCCCCCTAGAGCTGACTAAGAATCCTAAGAATTTGCCAGATCGGACTCCGAACGTGCCCTTTTCTGGATTTAACTTCATTTTGTAGGATCGCAGGGAGGAGAAGGTTTCTTGCAAATCCGCCAGGTGCTCCCTGTCTCCTTTGCTTTTGACAATTGCGTCATCGACGTAGGCTTCCAAGTTTCTCCCCTTTTGGTTCTCAAAGACCTTGTCCACCAATCGCTGATAGGTAGCGCCTGCATTCTTCAGTCCGAATGGCATCATTTTATACATGTACGTTCCATGGCTGGTTATGAAGGCACACCTCACCCTATCAGGCTGCCAGAGGTACACTTGATGGTACCCTGAGAATGCATCCAGAAAACTCAACGTGGTATATCCACTAGTGGCATCTACCAGTTGGTCTATCCTGGGCAGGGGGTAGCAGTCCTTTGGGCAGGCCTTGTTAAGATTTGTGAAGTCTACACACATTCTCCATGCGCCTGATGACTTCTTCACCATCACAACGTTCGCCAACCATTCAGGGTAATCACAGACTTCGATGAAATCTACTTTCAAGAGTTTTTCTATTTCTTCTTTTATCGCTGCGTCTTTTTCTGCGGAAATATTTCTTTTCTTCTGCTTTACAGGGCGGGCCTCCGGGTTAACGTTCAACTTGTGAACAATAAAAGTCGGGTCGACCCCTGGCATCTCATCTGCAGAGTAAGCAAATACGTCCCGGTTTTCTCTCAAGACTGCGATCAACTCTTTCTGGTAGGACTCCTCTAGGTCGGCCCCTATGAGGACCTGCCTCCCTGGTTCTAAGTCCACCAACATGCTTTCCCCTTCAGGCTCTAGGTGGGCTGCTTTTTGCTGAACAGCCGGGATTTCGCCCTCCCTGCTGGGGGAACCTTCGGCCTTTCGTTTTCCTTTTCTTTCTGTTTCATGGGTTTGGAGGGCCACAGAATAGCAATGTCTGGCTGACTCTTGATCCCCGTGAACCTTTTCCTCCATGCCAAAGTCTGTCACATAGGCTACGGTGAGGGCCCTGATTGATACGTCGGCTTCGATTTAGTCCAGGGTGGCCCGCCCTATCAGGGCGTTGTATGCAGACTTGGCATCCACCACAACGAATGACGCCCTGACATTCCTGGCAGAGGCCCCTTCCCCGAATATTACCGGTAAATCGATAATCCCCATGGGAAGTACGCCTGCCCCACTGAACCCATACAGAGATCCAGGAGCCGGCTTAAGGTGTCTTTTTTCTAAGTTCATTCTTTCAAAGGCGTCCTTGTACAAGAGGTTTGTGTAGGCGCCAGTGTCCACCATGCACCTCTTGACAATGTGATTGCTAATCTCAAGAGTTAGGACCAAAGGATCACTGTGTGGGTATATTACTCTTCCTGCGTCTTCAGGGGTGATGCTCAGGGTCGTGCCCCTCGGGCTTCCTGCCTTCTCGGCGTAGCAAATCCGGTTCCGTAATTCGCGGATCTGCCTTTTCTGGCTTCGCCTGCTTGTCCTTCCCTCTGCATCCCCAGACTCTACATGAATTATCATGCGATTTTGGGCTAAACCTTCAGGCTTGTCTGCTGCCTCCTTTTGGGATTTGTTCCTTGCTGCATAGTTACTCAGCCAGCCGTTTCTTAAGAGTTTTTCTATCTCGTCTTTTAAGTGTCGGCATTCTTCGGTGGTGTGGCCTATGCAATCATGGAACGTGCAGAATTTTTTTGGGTCCCCCTTTGGGCTGCGCGGCTTATTTGGGCGATTTCTTGGGGGTATGCAGCTACCAGCCAAGATTTGGCAGCTACCAGGCAAGATTTCTGCCCTCGGCCTAATGAGGGCCGTGTAGCTGTCAAATCTTGGCTGGTAGGCCGTGCGCTCTTTCTTGGGGGTATCTCCCTCCTCTTTTTGCTTGCCTGGCTCGTTTCTACCGCGTCCACCCTACGGTCCCCCGTGTGGCCTTGCTTGGCCTGCAGGGGTGTCCGGCAGGCTGTGAAACTCCTCCTGCAGAATGAACCCTTCAGCAATTTTTCTGGCTTTTGCCAAGGTTTCAGGCTGGGCCCTGATCATCTGGTTCTTCATCTCCCCTGGGAGCAGGGAGATAGTCAGGGCCTAGGCGGCAGTTGCATCATCAATCTCCCTGACTTGTTGGTAGGACAAGTCGAATCTCTTTAGGTACTCCCGGACGCTCTCGCCCTTGTTCTGCTTCAGGGTCATAAGATCAAAACGAGTGAGTCGTCTCCTCTTGTTCCCTGCGTATTGTTCAAGGAATGCCTCGGCTAACTCTATAAAGAAGCTGATCGACCCCTGGCGGAGGTCCCTGAACCATCCCTGTGCAAGTCCTACAAGGGTGGTTGGGAAAATTTTGCACTAGATTGCATCAGCGACATCATACATGCCCATGTGACTTTCAAATGCCGCCAGATGGTCCTCCGGATCTGCAGTCCCGTCAAACTTGACTGTGGGCATTTTAATCTTTGGGATGGGATACTCTTGTACGTCAGGATGGAGAGGAGTCTTCGTGGGCCTGCCTACCATCCGTGACCCGCTTTCCCCAGACTGGTTACCGTGAACATCCCATTGTCTAGGGGCCGGTTTCCTTGTACTGGGGGAGTGGTGCTTTGATGGTTGCCTGCTTGTTGCCTCGTCCTCCGTGTCAGGGGTGGGTTGCCTGGACCGCTTTCTCCGGGACTGACCGAGATTATCACCCTGGTGATACCTCGACTCGAGCGGCTGCCCCCGGTTAAGCCTAGATTGCAGGCTCTGGGACAGCCCTGGAGCTGGCTGTCCTTTCACCGCTGGCGTTAACCTGGAGAAGACTCCGCCCTGCTTTTCTCCCAGGCGTTTAGACGTAGGCTCTTTGTGCCTCATTCGATCCTGCAGTCCCTGAGACAGACCTCTTTTCTCCCTAGACGTGGACTCCGTAGTGTGTATAGAGAACGCCTTTTGTTGAGCTGGCGGTTCCTGGCTGCCTGTTGTGATACGCCTCTGTACCTGTGCGTACACTTGAGCCGTTCTCCTTGCCTTCCTCTGGGCGTTTTTGGCGGCGGTTCGCTTCGTGCCCCCTGCCCCCTCTCTGCTTACTGAGCGGGGCTGTCTGGGGGTCGTTGCGACCCTGCCTACTAGGTCTTCGGGGGTGAATTCCTGGTTGAGCATTGCGGGGAAGAAAGCTGCTGTCTGTACCATCTGAGCTGGGGTTAAGTTCAGGGTGTGCCCTGGATGTGCCCCCTGCCCTGGTGCTACAGCTGTATTTGGCATGCCCAGGAGACTGGTTCCCCCTACCCCTGGGATCGTGGTGGTAGGAGCCCTCTCTGGCTGCGGCATGCCGTATAGGGGGGTCACCGGTGGGACCGTCGGACCTATACCTACACTAGTGTCAACAATCTCAGGCATGATTACTTCAATTGGTTAGTTTTTCGTATTTGAGAATGGTTGATTTTTTGTGGGTAATTCGTGGATACAACCAGATCTTCCCCACAGACGGCGCCAAATTGTTCCGGTATTGGAATCAATTAACCCGACTTGGCATTCGGGTCTATGAAGTTCAGTGTTACTTTGAATGATGATCAGACAATCTTGTCCGCCTCTCATTCCTCTCACTCCACTGATCGGACCTTCCCGGCGGAATGGGCCTGCTCCCTGCACACAGAACGCACAGGGCCACGAAGGTTGTCCGAGGGAACCCTCTCCGATGCCTAAGTCAGTCCGTGAATGCCTTAATGAACCTAGCTCGTGAGGAACTAGGTGAACTTTTTTAGAGTAAGAGTCTAGAGAGAGAAAATCCCCCCTCCATCTTGTGGGAAATGGGAGAGTATTTATACCTTCCCACAAGAGAGGGAAGTAGAAGGAGGATGGTTGGATGAGGAGGTGACAAGTGGCTTCACCTCATCCACCCATTCCCATTTACCTTAGGCGAAATGACGAGGAGGTCTCTTGATGGTCCCTGCCCTGCCTGTGGAGATTTCCATCCAGAGGGCAGGCGGGTAGGGGTTTGTGAAGGCTCGTCTTCAGCAGGTCGCATCGCCCTGCTGGGCAGGCGGTTGTCTGAGGTCCCCAGTGGGTTCTCTTTTTAGTGACTTTGCTCTGATTGTCTGCCGGGTTGGTTCCCGGGCTCCTTGGGTGGAGCCTTTTGGGGGCCTGCTTAGCAGGCGGTCCGGAGCAGGCTGCCGACCCTCATCAAGTACATATGACAATTATTTCAGTGTATATATGTTGATTAATTGGTGTACATAGTAACCATATGAGTGTATATAACAATAACTATTTTACTGTATATATTGAGTTATTAAGTGTATATATGTAGTGAGTTTAATAGCGTATATAATGAGGTTTTTAGTGTATATAACAGTTATTTTGATGTATGTTCCATTGTTGATTAACTGGTGCACATATTAACTATTTGGGTGTATATAACAATTATTTTCCTGTATGTATTGAGTTCTTAAGTGTATATATGTAGTGAGTTTAATAGCGTATATAATGAGTTTTTTTAGTGAATATAACAGTTATTTTGATGTATGTTCCATTGTTGATTAATTGGTGTACATAAAAGCTATTTGAGTGTATATAACAATTATTTTACTGTATATATTGAGTTCTTAAGTGTGTGTGTGTATATATATAGTGAGTTTAATAACGTATATAATGAGTTTTTTTAGTGTATATAACACTTATTTGGATGTATGTTCCATCTTAATCTAATGGTCTAGATTGTGCCTCAATGGGTGTAAGAAGTTACCCTTCCTCACCGGAACCCGCTTCTCTCTCTCTCTCTCTATATATATTAGGTTCATGTGAGAACCACTCCTTCAATGAGAACCGTGAGAACTATAACATGATCCATTAGATCATAGTGTTTAATCTCATTAGTTGGATCCTTAAAAATTCTTCAATCCCATCAATTAATCACAATTGCTTGATCTTCAATCCGTAAGGTCGTAACTCCTTCTCCTTCTACAAAATTCTTCGACCCGTAATCCTTTAATCCATAATTCTTCAATCGACCATTGAATCTGATTTTCAATCCATCAAATTTTTAATCGACTTTTCTTTAATCCATCAATTCATCACAATTGGGTATTGAACCCCAATTAACAACCTAAGTAACTTTAATTTTTTTTAAATTAATTATTTTATGAGTTAACTTATTCGATTAAATTCATTATTTCATTATAATAGTAATAGTATTATTGTCGGCAAATATAATTGCAATAATACCAGCTATCGTTTTTTTTTTTCCAAATTTCCTTATTGATTTAGGAGTTCATCTAAAATATAGTCCTTTAATTTCCTTTTGTACGGATTTTATATGGAATACACCATTTCTTCTTCAAGCCCTACTCGATTTAATTTTCTTTTTCAATTTTAGCGTACCATTTTTCAATTTTATCATACCATTGTCGTACCCTCTTTTAATTATGGTGTATCCCTTTTCAATTTTAGCGTACCCTTTCTTAATTTTATCGTACCCTTTTTCAATTTCAGCGTACCCTTTTTAAATTTCAGCGTACCCTTTTTAAATTTCAGCGTACCCTTTTTCAATTTCAATTTTAGTGTACCCTTTTTCAATTTTAGCTTATCCTTTTCAAATTTTAGCCTACCATTTTTCACTTTTAGCGTACTTTTTTTCAATTTCAATTTTAGCGTACCCTTTTTCACTTTTAGTGTACCCTTTTTCTATTTTAACGTACCCTTTTTCAATTCAGTTTTAGCGTACCCTCACTTTTGAATTTTAGCGTACATTTTTTAATTTTGGTGTACCTCTTCTCAATTTTAGCATATGCGTTTTGGTGTACCATTTTTGAATTTTAAGAAGAAACGTGGCTACATAGATCCAATCTTTAATTGTGAAAAACTGAAAAGTTATTACTCCGTACATAACATCGAGGTGCTACTTGAACTATAATTGAATAATTGTAGTCCGTAAGATATATAGAATGAATACAGTAGTTTATAGGCGGACCGATCTTGCTAATAACTTATGTTATTAGCAATTCTCCCTCAACAATTCTCCACTTCCGTGTCTGCTAATAACTTCACTTTCTTCAAATACTACTTGTTGCTATTAATAAATTTAAAATAAAATAAAATACTGTACCAAGTTATGTTGCTCTATATATGTACACACTAAACACCTAATTTAGTGAAGTGAAGCTAAGCCATTACTGCATTGTGAGGCTCAAGTGTGGAGATGGTGAGGTTCTTGATAATTGCATTATTCAGTGTGTGGCTACTGCTATGCCAATGTCAATGCATCATGATCAGCATGCAAACTACTACTGCCAACTTCACTACTCCTCGTACTATTAATTATACAGAGTCGTCGTCCTCAATTAGTCGTGGTGGGGGTGGGGGAGGAGGTGGGTTTACATGGGGGTGGGGTGGAGGCGGTGGAGGATAGGGTGGGGAGGTGGGTAGAGGAAGTGGGGGCCATGCGGCAGTCGTGGTGGCGGGGAAGAAGAAACAGAAGATATGGCAGGGGAGATATGGCGGCGGTTCTAATTAAATGGTTCTCATAGTTCTCATTGAGTGATAGGTTCTCACCCGATCTTGACTCTCTCTCTCTCTCTCTATATATATATAGTAAAGATCAAGTGAATCATCTTTTCATTTTTGAGTCTATAAGTCATAATTACAACCATTGATCTAGAGGGGATGGATGATGGTGATTGATTTGAGCAAAATAGGAAATAACTAACATATTTGGTAAAAATATAATTAAACCCTCTCTGTTCCCTTAATTCTCTCCAACTACAAACACAATTAAATTATCTCCCTCTCTCCTTTCAAATACGTTACCTCACAATTAAGCTTTTCATTCAAACTCACCCGCCCAACTACACCCTTTCAACTTCATCATCTTCAAACACAATCACCGCTCAACTATTCACTTGCGCATCCTTTCATCTCCAACACAATCGTTGTACTAAAGAACCAGGGTTTAGTGTATATTTTAACTGATTTAATTAATTTCTCGCTAATTATGGATTGATTTTGTTTTCTGGTATGTGCCGTATAATTAATTGGATTCGATAATTATGAATTTATTGTGTCTGGGTATGCATCTGTAGAGTTTAATTGAATTCACCTACTTCATACTATGTTTCTACTCTTCATACTCAGTCTAACATATATTAAATGTTACTCTAATGCGCATATTCGGTTACTGTAATAAACTTGAGGTGTTACTGTAAGGGATTGTTCAGTTAGTGTTACACATGCATGATGTTATTTTAAAGACAACCATGTGTTACTGTAATGTACAAGATGTGTTACTTTTAATCCCATCTTTGCGTTACTTTGAATGCTAGTAATCTGGTACATTTAATTGTGTAGACGTGTTACTCTAATTCGCACTCAATGTTATTCTAACACTTTCTTTGTGTTACTTTAATGCGTATCAGCTGTACATATGGTGTTACCTGTCTAATGAATTATGTCATCTTTTTCTAATTACGAATAATGCTTTGTATCGTTTTCGAAACTTGTTATGTACATTGGTATTTTGATTATCACCAATGGAACAACACTGTTAAACTCTGTTACCCTGACTAATTGTTCCCGTCACTCTAATTAATGACTGATGTTACTATGGGAATGAATGAAGTTTACCCAATATACAAATGTGGTCTCATAATCAGTGTGTTACATTGACGCATTATAACTGTTACTTTAATGAACAAATGATGTTACTCTAAGTGATTAATGGTGTTATTCTTTGTCTCATGGTTAAACAATGCTATTATCATAAATTACTCTGACGCATTATATATGGTTCTATAAAACCGAATGTTGTTACTTTGGTAATGAATGGTTCTAATCCAAGTTATCCTCAGTTACTTTGGTAATGAATTGTGTTCTGGTATGGAAACGGGTCCCTGACCTTGAGCTTCGCGGTTCTCCTCGGCTCCGGATGCGTGCCGACGGTGATCCTGCAGGGTGAAATCCGGGCCCGGGGGGAACCCCCGGGGCGGAGCCTCCGACGCCCAAGTCAGTAAAATGTATGACTAAATATAGATATTTTGGGAGATAAGAGAGGTAGAGAGAGTAGGGAGGAATATGTGTGAATGAAATTTCCCCCTTTCCCCTCACCCTATGTGGGGTATTTATAGGGGAAAGGATGTAGTAGGGTGATGTCACCCATGACATCAGCATGGTGATCAGTAGAGAGGTCTCTTTGGGTCAGTTGATGACTACCCGTAAAGGAAGTCGTCTAATAGGGGGTTCGGCCTCTAGGGTCGGCTAGGACCCAGTTGGGCCTTCTCAGTCTTGGGAGTCGGGCCTATGCGTCAGGGGGTTTTATCCCCCATCAATTTGCCCTCAGCGGAGTCGGATGCTGAGTATGCGGGTCCGGTGCCAAGCATGGTTGGACCGACAAACTAAATGACGGACTTTGTTTTTCATACAAAGCCAAGCATTCACTAGGCCTTATGGGTGCGTCTGCCCTAGCGTCGTCTGGACTCTGTCAGGGCGTCAGACGTCGTGCCTTTTGTGTACTTGGAGGTGTACATGGGGTTTTATCATTCTATACATGACCAGGTAATCACTAAGCCCTGTGATCAACGCTTATGCCCTGGTACATCTCATACGGATGTGTCAGGGTGCCAGAGGCCTGCCAGGGTAGTTTATGGACCTTGTCTAGGTCTTGGGGGCCGTAACCCTTGCATTTTTGGAGGCAGTCATAAGGACTTACGCTTAAATACAAGCCCGAGTATTTACTTTTTTATGCCTTGTCGGTCGGCGATCTTGGCTCGGCCAATCTATGAGCTTTGGTCGAAGCTCGAGGAACGTGCCGCCTGCCTGCTCTGATGTAGGCAAAATGACTTATATATTTTACAAGGCCAAGTATCCGTTAGGCTTTGTCAATTGGATGACCTACCTCGACCGATCATTGAACATGGCCAAAGTTCGACAGTCATGCCCCCTGCATGTTTGACGCACACAGAAGGACTTATGTTTTATAAAAAGTTTGAGTGTGCCTCAGGCCTTGCTGGCTCGCCTATGACGCTCGGCCTGTCCCTGGTTATGGTCGAAGTCCAGGGGGCCTGCCCCCTGCCTGCCCAGAGGTAGGCAGAGGGGCTTATCGTTCGGCGCATGGGGCCGGGCCTGACCCTGGCTTCTGGTCGAAGTCCAGGGGGCCTGCCCCCTGCCTGCCCAGAGGTAGGCAGAGAGACTTATCGTTCGGCGCATGGGGCCGGGCCTGACCCTGGCTTTTGGTCGAAGTCCAGGGGGCCTGCCCTCTACCTGCCCAGAGGTAGGCAGAGGGACTTGTGGTCTGTACAAGGCTGAGTGTGTATTAATCCTTGTTTTTTTTGTTGGGGTGTCTACTTTTCCTGGGTTTTGCAACAGAGGCTCCTCCCTTATTTCCCCCCTGCCCATTAGCTGTGAGAGTAATGAACAGGTGATGGGTAAATATTAATCTTATCTTCGTAGAATTCCACATGGTGGTTTGCAGACCTAGGTGGTCTCTGCAGGCGTCGAGGTTGAGTCGTAAATCGACTGGGATGCACCTTGGCCGAGCCGTGAGTCGGTAGGGCCGAGAAGTAAGTCGGCAGGGCGAACCGTAAATCGGCTGGGCAGCATCTTGGCCAAGCCGTGAGTCGGTAGGGTCGAGCCGTAAGTCGGCAGGGCGAACCGTAAATCAGCAGGGCAACATCTTGGCCAAGCCGTGAGTCGGTAAGGCCGAGCCGTAAATCGGCAAGGCCGAACCGTAAATTAGCAGGGCAGTATCTTGACCGAACCGTTGGTCGACTGGGTCATGTTTCTGTCAAGCTACAAACATTGAGCTCATTTGAATTGATACTCATTTTTGTGACTTATCTTCACCATTTTTCGGGTAAAATTTTTTGAGGAGTTTTTTGTGATGGGCAAAAATTTGGGTCTTGTTTTGTGGTTGGTATTTGTGATTTTCTTTGGTGGAATTTGAAAAATTGGATCATTCTTGCGGCCCATTTGACTATATCCTATATAATATGTATCGCACCCACACACATGTTATCCTATATGTTACATGGGTCATGCATGACTATGGATGGATCAACTGTGCTTGTACATGTTTGGGCTTATGGAAGTGAAACCCATCTTGTTTTGACCAACTGATTGATTTCAATACAAAAATAGAGTGTTGGAGTGCACTACACGTACCTCCATCTTTTTTTGTGGAATCTTATTCATTCTTTCAGCAAACATGACGGAGGATACGTGCCTATGCCATCGTCCCATGCCTTCATCATTATTATTTTTTTCTTTTGCCGACTCAACAAGCAATTTTGCGCCTGACCCATGTCGAGACTTGCCGATCGGAGACGACGACTAAGTAGGCCGACACAAGTCGATTACTCATCGAATCAGGGGGCTCAACCACTCAATACGCCAGCTAAGGTTACCAACTCAAGTCTGAGTATTCATCGACTCAAGTGGCCGACCTAACACTCTGACTCAAAGGTGAGCGGCTGATAACATCTCATTTGGTTGGAGGTTGTGATGAGTCGGATGGTCGGAGATGGCCTGGAGTTTGACACAATCCAGAGACGCTGACTTGGGTGGTCGACCCCGCATGCTAGCCAGGGTGGCCGACCCATGATCGTTCGTCGACTCAGATGGCCGACCTTCCACAATGAATTAGGTGCCCGACACAAGCCGAAACTCGGGTGGCCGACCCAACTTGCTTTACTCAGATGGCGAAATGTTTAGCTGATCGTGAACATACTTGTATCAATTACTCGCTCTCCTTCTTAAATTGAGCTTTGTAGGATCAATTTGAAAGTGTTATTACTGTTCTAATATCTCTATTGTGTCACCTTCATTGTAATTTTTTGGTTTCCTAGACCCAATAAAAATTAGATCTGGAAAGATAAATCTATATCTTCTTTTACACCACCATTTTAGCTTGTTTTTGTGATGTAATTTGAATAAATACATGAAAGTGCATACCAAACATCCCTAACATGAAGGTAGTGGACTTGATTTTCTCTGTCAGGCACACCCCTCAACATCCCTTTAATCTGCTCCTCCTAGTTTCACGAACCCAGAATTCTTGACAGCAACTATTATACGAATATATATGTGCAGAGCCTTGGAAGATTCATAGTACATTTTGCCGTACCAATATGCTTGATGTATTGTTTTTGCGTAGCATTTTTGACACTAATCCCTTCATTTGCTATGAATTTTCCATAAAATATAGTAGATGTACACTATAATGTATGACATTAAGCGTGGAATGAATTTGACAGGCTGACTCCTTGCTTATCCTCTCAAAAAATCAGATCTGGGAAGTGGGAATTGTAGCTGCCTTCGTTTATAGTCACGAAAGGCAACCATGACCACCCTATATATATATTTTTTTTGTATCTTCTGTCATTGATTTCTATAGATCCATCTCGAAGATGAAGATTAGATCTGGAAAAAATTGTATTTGGGAGTGGTTGATTTTTGTGGGTAATTCGTGAGCACAACCGTTCTCCCCACAGACGGCGCCAAATTGTTCCGGTATGGAAACGGGTCTCTGACCTTGAGCTTCGCGGTTCTCCTCGGCTCCGGATGCGTGCCGACGGTGATCCTGCAGGGTGAACTCCGGGCCCGAGGGGAACCCCCGGGGCGGAGCCTCCGACGCCCAAGTCAGTAAAATGTATGACTAAATATAGATATTTTGGGAGATAAGAGAGGTAGAGAGAGTATGGAGGAATATGTGTGAATGAAATTTCCCCCTTTCCCCTCACCCTAAGTGGGGTATTTATAGGGGAAAGGATGTAGTAGGGTGATGTCACCCATGACATCAGCATGGTGATCAGTAGAGAGGTCTCTTTGGGTCAGTTGATGACTACCCGTAAAGGAAGTCGTCTGATAGGGGGTTCGGCCTCTAGGGTCGGCTAGGACCCAGTTGGGCTTTCTCAGTCTTGGGAGTCGGGCCTATGCGTCAGGGGGTTTTATCCCCCATCAAATTGTTTAAACAACGTTGCTGTTCTCAGTTACTTTCATGCATTATGTCTGTTACTGTAAGTAACGAATGGTGTTACTCCAATAGACATGAGATGTTACTCTAACCAAATACACATGTATTAAATAAATATAGAGTTAATTGCAACGTAGCATAGCGCCATGTGAAAAAATGTATATAAAATCCAGTTCCTGTGTTTTGCCAATATTCCCCCCCAGAAACCGGCTGTCTCTGCAACCTGAACTCCTGAATTAATCCGCACAACCTTTCCACATTTGCCTTGTCTCCTGCCCTTAGAAGTCTGTATCAGTGAAGCTTCAATGCCGCGTCTGCTTGAACAGAAAACAAAACAATAATATCAGCGAAGCTTACGTTAAACCTGGAATCTATACTAACACGAGAGCAATGAACCATTGTTATTAATCTATGATTAATCAAATGAACAAAATTCCACCTTTTCCAATGTTGTTCTTTGCATTCGCATCTTTGCCAATACCACCTGCATAAAATTAAACAACGTTACACTTATGCAACTGATGCGAGGATTTATCATCAATCCCGACACCAATAAACCAACCTACCTAAACTAAGTAGTATGGGCAAGTCGGGTCGGTCCACAAGAGACGGCAAAGCGAGTTTAGACTAAAACTTACCTAATCTCAAGACAAATTTGCAAGGAAACAAGGAGAAGAATTGTTGATGTTTGATTAGACTAAGACTATTACTAAAGGAACAAGAGCAACCTAAAACAATGATAAGAACTAAAATTACGATGATGAAAATGGAGAAATCAATAAGAGAAAGAGTAGGGTTAGGTTGGGTTCATAGGTGTTTAAGGCTAGGGGGAAGTCGAGGGTGTAGGTTTCACCTAGTCACTAAGGTAAGGCCGCGCTCTCGCGTCAAAGACAAACCCGAAAACTCAAGCATGATATCACCCAAAACAAGAGAATTCAACCACAAATTATGCATACAATGAGAATGATGAAACTAGCAAGAAATAGCATGGCCACTACTATTCTAACAATCATTTCAACAAATACAAAGCATGCCTATCATGTGACAAGTGACAAAGATTCAACCTTTACCACAAACAATTCCTAATTACCCATAAACAACACCTAATCCCCCTATTAACCCCACAATGAGTCTACTCACACATGTTTAAGATGAAACTAACATTAACTAAGGAAACTAACATAATAACCAACATGTTCATAATGGAAGATTAATAATGAAAAACAATAATATAAGAACAAAGATTGAAACTTTAATGAAAAACAAGGATTAAAAGAGAAGAGATTAAAGAAATTATACCAACACAAATATGGAATGAAAAGACTTAAACTTGCATAAATGATAACCCAAGAACATCCACCAATGTGTCAATAGTGATGAATTCTTCAAGAGTTTGCCAAATTACACAAGTAGACTAGGATTAAGCTAAAATTAAGGAAGGATTAAGGAGAAATTAAGGTAAGATTAAGCTAAAGTAGTGTGCCTCTCTCTAGGGTTTCGTGCTTTACAAAATACAAGAGGAAGGGTATATATAGTGTTCCACAAGTGAGAGAAAAGAAACGAGGAAGCCCATAATATCTTGGTCCTTCCCGACCGGGAAGCTAATGGTCCCGATCGGGAAGGCCTACGATCCCGACCGAGATGGCTCATCTTCCCGACCGGGAAGGTAGTGATCCCGCTCGGGAAGACCTATGGTCCCGACCGAGAAGGTGATGTTCTCGGTCGGGAAGGCTTCACAAGAGCCTCTGATCATTGGCATGCTTCGTCCCGGCCGTGATGAGCTTCCCGGTCATGATAGGTGACTTCTTCTTACTTTTCCTTGGTTCCATGAATACTCTGTGACTCGAAATCAGTCCTTACGACGTAGAAATGGCCTAAAAGACCCGTGATCTCGCAATACGAACCTAGAAACACAAAATATCACTAGAAAAGACATTAGTAGCACAAAAACAGCTTCTAGGAGCGATTAAACTAAGGAAAACCAAGTAAAGCAAGAAGGAAAGACAATAAAAACTAGACATATCAGCAACCAATGTGTTACTTCAACTCATAATTTGTGTTACTCTAACTAGTACAGTACGTTACTTTAACATCATCATCAAAACCATTTTCTCAATGTTCAGTGTGTTACTGTAATTGCAATTAAGTGTTACTGTAACTCAGAAGGTATGTTACTTCAATGACGTGTCTGCGTTAATAGAAAACAAAACAATAGTATCAGTGGATATCATGGAAAACCTAAATAACAAACATAAAACTCTGGAGTCTATAACAATTTACCATTGATATGAATCTATGATGAATGAAATGACAATGAAAGCAATACCAACATGAAAATTGACGTAAAAAAAAGAACGCAATTTGACGCACGACGTATCCATGAATAAAAATTAAAGCAAAACGTGAAAAAAAATATCAAAACTCACCATTGATATACTTGATCAATTGCTTATCAACAGTTGCTGAAGATTTTGAACAATAATATCAATGGACCATTGTTATTAATCCATGATTAATCAAATGAATAAAATTCCACCTTTTCCAGTGTTGTCCTGTGCGTTCGCATCTTATCCAATACCACCTGCACAAAATTGAACAGCATTTCACCCATGCAAACAATGTGTTACTTCAATTCCTAAGTTGTGTTACTCTAATGAGTACAATACGTTACTTTAACATCATCATCAAAACTTTTTCTCAACGTTCATTTGTGTTACTGTAATTGCAATTAAGTGTTACTTTAACTCAGAAGACATGTTACTTCAACGACGTTTCTGCGTTAATAGAAATCAAAACAATAGTATCAGTGGATATCATGGAAAATCTAAATAAAAAACATAAAACCCTGGAATCTATAAAGATCGAGAGAGCAATTAACCATTGATACGAAACTATGATGAATAAAATGACAATGAAAGCAATATAAACATGAAAATCAACGTAAAAAAATAACGTAAATTGACGCACAATGTATCCATGAATAAAAATTGAATCAAAACGTGAAAGAAATATTGAAACTCATCATTGTTATACTCGATCAATTGCTTATCAACAGTTGAAGAAGATGACGCGGTCATTGAATCCATTGTAACGGGATTTCGAGAACAGAATTGATGAATGAACGTGAATGAAGAAAGGTTTTTTTTTTCAGGTTTGAATGAACGTGCATGATGAATGAACGTGATCAAGAGAGTTGTTGTTTCCTAAATTCATGGGAGCTATTTTAGGAACGTAAATCTCCTTTTTTTTAATGCAAATGCTAGGATGCATCTTGTCCATCCATCCTCATCCCATTCAATGGATGAGATGAGGACTTAGAGACTCATCTAGAGTAAAGAACTCATAAGAGCCTCACTCTCTCTCGTTCTCTCTCTCTCTCTCTCTCTGTGTGTGTATATATATATATATATAGAGAGAGAGAGAGAGAGAGAAGGGTTCTCATAAGGTCACCAAGTTTTTTAAGTCCATAAGTTCTCATATTAACTCTTGGATGATGATAAATGAAGGGCTAAGATTTGATGTGTAGTGGAGGATGTTCAATGCAACAAAAAAAAGAAAAAGAAAAAGAACATCTAACATTTAAGGAACTTCCTTTTCCCAATTGCCTAAATATTGATTATGTAGTTTTTTTGGGTAAACCAAAATACATTTATTAATGTTCAAAGATAGTCAATATTTTGTTAATTTTACCCAGTATTATATTAAACTTAACCAAAATACATATATTATTGTTCAAAGTTAGTCAATATTTTGTTACTTTTACCTAGTATTATATTAAACTTACTTGGTAGGTTGTTAATAAGTTACTAAAGTTACACAAAATGTGATTGAAATTACACAATAAATTATTAAAGTAATTTATTGTATTTTTTCGTATGCTTCAAAAATCACGTGTAAATAAAGTCGGTTTATTAGATTTTTTTTAATGTAAAGTTATAAAACATGATTGGAGTTACA
This sequence comes from Agrostemma githago, assembly GCA_958450325.1. Taxonomy (NCBI): domain Eukaryota; kingdom Viridiplantae; phylum Streptophyta; class Magnoliopsida; order Caryophyllales; family Caryophyllaceae; genus Agrostemma; species Agrostemma githago. The sequence continues at coordinate 58,174,102 of OY288241.1, forward strand.
ATATATGATCTGAAGTTACAAAATACATGAACTGAAGTTACATGATATATAAACTGAAGTTATAAAAATATGTAAGGTTCTATGAACTGATTAGAATTGAAGTTACAGTATACGATCAATAGTTACAAAATATGTGAACTGAAGTTACAAAATATGTGAACTGAAGTTACAAATATATGGACTGAAATTACAATGTACGATCTGAAGTTATAAAATATGTGAACTGAAGTTACAAAATATGTGAACTGAAGTTACAAAATATGTGAACTGAAGTTACAAATATATGGACTGAAGTTACAATGTACGATCTGAAGTTATAAAATATGTGAACTGAAGTTACAAAATATGTGAACTGAAGTTACAAATATATGGACTGAAGTTACAATGTACGATCTAAAGTTATAAAATATGTGAACTAATGTTACAAAATATGTGAACTGAAGTTACAAATATATATAAAAAAACAACTCATTTACAAAACTCGTTCGGTCTTCTTCTCCATTTTTAATTCTTCCTCTTCGTCTTCATCTCCATTTTTAATTCTTAATCGTCATCAAAAATCTGCAATTATTAATTGAAAAAACATATACTATATTAATTGAACTATATATACTATATTAATTGAAAAACATTTAATTAAAAAATGAAGACGGAAACAATTTCAATGACAAAAAAAAGAAAAATGAGTAAACGGACAATAAAAATCAAAAACATAATAAAGAATAAACCCAGAAACGAACAAAAATTCCAACAAACAAACAAACCCAGATCATTAAAACAATGAACCCAAAAATTAAATTCATCCCAAATCATATCCCTAATTCAAATATACAAACAAACAAACTCAGAAATTAAATTCATCCCAAAACACCCAAAACAATAAAAATTCAATCCTAAACAATTTATATAGATCCTGATGACAAAATTCAAATTGGGTAAAACCTAAAATTAAAGAATCTGGCTAATATTTTACAAAATACCCAGATCATTAAAACAATGAAAAAACAAGATTAAAAGTGAGAATTGAAGAAAAAGGGAGGAATCGGTAACCGATCAACCCAAACACTCTACCTGCGCGACAAATGTGACTGAGATTGACGATGAAGATTTTGTAGCAATTGAAATATTTACACACTTTTGTTCTTCAATGGAGGAGGACAAATGACAGGTGAGAGTAGAAATGGAAGAGAATAAATGAAATGAAGATGAATATTTGTGTCAGTAATTAAAATAGTGGGTGGGAAGAGTAAATATGGTGGGAATATAGAGGGTGGGAAAAAAGAGGTCAATTTAATAGGTACAAATCTGATTTTATTTTTTTTATGAAAAATATATAAATTCAATTAATCTCAATCATCCATTACTTTTTTATCTAAGGGTTAGAAGTGGAACTTATGGACTTATAAGGAGAAAGGACCCTTATATGATCTCTTCTATATAAGATCATGTGAGAACCATCAACTTGATGAGAACCTTGAGAACTCCATTAAGTTAATATTTTTTTCAAAATTTAATGACATATTTGAATTCGTCGTATAATTTAATGGTTGAGTGACATATTTTTCGGTAAAAAAAAAATCTCGTCTAGTGATGGAAACGAAAACATGTAATTTTAGTGTACCTAATACTCGTTTCAGTGTATCTAATTTTTTTGATGTACCTTATTGCACTTTTAGTGTACCTCAATTGCATTTCAGTGTACCTATTCAATTTTTCGTGAATAAATAGCAATTTTTCTTAATATTTTTAATAAAATATGAATAATTATGCCTAATAAAGTACTTCATTCGTCTCAAAATGATTGTCCCATTTACTTTTGCACAATAATTAAGAAAATTGTGTAATGATGGGTATATATGCAATTATGACTACTTTATAGGATGATGTGTGAGGTGGGGTCGGTTAATAGAATGACAAAATGGTAAAATACTTTGTCTTAGTAGGGACGAAGTTGTAAAAAAGGATAGACTAAAAAGAAAAGTTGAGAAATGAGACAATCTTTAAGAATCTACCCAAAAAGGAATACGGGACAATCTTAGTGGGACAGAGGGAGTATTTGAATAAATGAAGCTAAGGGTAAATTAGTCATCTAAATTTTTGGAAAAAAAATTGATTGAGTTTTGAGTAAGGTTCTCACGGTTCTCATCAAGTGGTGGTTCTCACCGGATCTTGACACTCTCTATCTATATTATTTAAATATATATATGTATATATATAACGAGATAGAGAGGGAGAGAAAAGGGAGAAAAGTGGGTTGATGACACCCTCAACCTACATGCTTAAATGGCCTCGGAAACGGACTCGTAATAGCGACGGGAGCGCGGGAGTATCGAGGATGTAAGTAGAGTTATGGTGTGTGTATGTATGGGGATGTTTTGTATCGGTTTTTCGAGAGATAAAGGCTCGGTTTTTGCTTAGGGTTGAGTGATAGTGAGGATGTGTGAATTAGGGTTGCAATGTAGGGTGTAATACATGGGAAAATTCTTATTTGTGAAGAGTGTGTGTGTGGGGGGGGGGGGTATTTATAGAGAATACCCCTCGACCTAGAGTCACTCGATCAAGTGGCCCTAGCGTACTCGATCGAGTGCCCTGAAAAGGAGGGCGTGATCAGTTTTGTAGCTCCACTCGATCGAGTGAGGTCAATCCACTCGATCGAGTGGATCAGGCGGGTGAGCCATTTAAGGAAGAGGTTGACATTTTTTGAATTTTGAAAAATATTGATTGGGCGCAAGTTTCTAGAAGCTCACTTGGCTGGTTTTTGGGGTCGGATTCATCTTTGACCGGGTTTTGACCCGGTCGCTAAAAGATGGTTTTATTTCCGGTGACGGTTTTGGCCCAAATTAGTCTCATTTTATTGGAAACCACCCACTGGGCCTAGATTTGAGGTCGGTTTTGAGAGATTTGTACTCCACTAAATGCCCACGTCGGATATTATTGATTCTGAGTCCGTATTCGAGTGTATTAAGTCACGTTTACGTCCGATCATCATCGGGCATTTTGTCGGGAACTGCCATAGACACTAGCAGGCAAAATGCGGGTGTCTACAGTCGCATTGCAAGCGTCTGCGATGGCAGTGAATGCCATCTCACACCCCACTATCCGCCTTTATATGCGAATTTTGAGTCACTTCGTATTCCCACGCTCCAATATGAGTAAACTAAACTCTTTGGAGGTGTTGATTTGGGGGCATTATCTCAACCCCTTTTGCCTCTCCTTGAAGACATTCAGTTCCCAGGGATGATTTGTGTCAGGATTGAGTGACATCAATGGAACTGGACCGCTCGTCTGTGGGACCATTGTCACTACACTAGCAAAGCGCTATCTTGTAGGTTTTGGGACAACTGTCAAATACACGAGTCTCACTGAGCATGTCCCTCCGCTAGAACGTAGCTATCTCACTTCCACTTTGAAGTGGATTTGGGGCGATCCCCCGAACTTTCAGTGGCGCGTCCAGGATAAGGTGTGGATGAACCTTTCGGTCGCCCAAGGGGCGGTCTTACCACCACTCCTTGCCTTGCAACCCATATCCGAGGGTGAGGAGGCACCCGAACCACCGAGCTATCTCATTCTCGAGGAGCTCCTGTCTACCGTTGAAGGCGTTTAACACCCTCGACGGAGAGTTCACGTAGAGACCAAACCCGATGAGACCAAGCCCCTTATACTCACACCTACACCCACCCGACCTTTTTGGTCCACACTCCGGGTCTCGAGTTTCCGCATCCATATTCATACACGTATGACACGTATGACACTCCGGAATGCGAGCATCAACGTCGTGTACACGAGGGAGTCAATCAGAACATTGTCAACCGCGAGATCCGCGAGTAAATGCTCTCTCTTGGCATCTCAACACCTTACCACACGACTTACTAGTGAGGTCCTGTGGGCGCTCGCCCAGACCGCTCGCCCCGCGCACACCTGTGGGGGACCCGGTTGCGGCAGCCACCCACTCGGCCCCATCGTCCTGGGGCCGATCCGATTTCACGTACGGGGTAATGTGTTGGACCTAGATTTGGTTGACTATTTGAATAGTACTAGACGGAAGCGGACATCCGTGTTTTCGTTAGAATCGATTGAGACGTGGTTGTAAATGTTAAAAGGCCGATATGTTTGGTAAGACGACCTTTTCAGTGAACCAAATTTGTTGCCAATTTGTGGAGTCGCCACCGATTAATTTTTGGGAACTCGGAAACCGTTCAGGTCAACTTTAATCCTTAGCTGGCTCAAAGTTGACTGACATGGGGACCTAAAGATAAAGACTTGTACCCTTAATCATTCCGTGTCTAGAATGACTCTCATTGCCAATGGTTTTGGACATCCGGAAACCGTAGATTCTGAGTAAGGGGTGAGGGTACTTATTGGGAAGCCAATGTCCAATAGACATCAACACCCAATCCCGCCCGCACCCGTAGCGGCCTCTACTAATCAATCGGTGGCCATGGGCTGATAACTTTGTTCCTTAATTGTGGTGGAAGTATGATAACATCCGTTGTTTTAACCCTATGTCTTTGCTAAGTCGGTTGTTTAAGGACAAGCTTTTGTCATCGAAGTACTTGTGTTTAAATTCTTTGCATGCAATTTCACGTGACAGACAAGCCATGAAAAGATGCGCGTAGGAGAGTAGAGAGTACTAGATATTACACGTATTAACAAATCAATTTTAACGTGATACTACGGATATTAGTCATTCTCGTGGTATACCTTACCTGGTATTCTGCTTAAGATGCATCGGTTTGGTATTAATAGGGATGCACCGAACCAACGTGTAAGGGGTGAGCATCGGGATTAATATGGAACCCGACCACCACTTGTTCAGTTTTAGCTTGTTTACGTTTTGAATTTCGTACTATGAGATTTAGCATGCGATTATGGTCATATAAGCGGTAAATCATACGAAAGTGGTAAATGAAAAATGTAAGTAAATCACATTATGAGAAATTGCGGCCTCAGAGTGTACACTAAACGAGACACGATGCGTAGACGGTCGAGAAAGGATCTCAGAACTACTCGGGTTTAGTTAAGGTGCTTTAATGCTTATGGTTGAGTGGAGTCTAGGCTAAAATGCAATGAATAACAAGAGATAATCAAATAAGGAAAAGGTGTTGGGGGGAAGTTGGGAACTGAATATTGGGTCAATAAGTCTCGGAGTTATGGGTCGGTCAGAATGTCGGTAAAGGGAGAATGCCACCTTTCTGTTTCTTCACCCAACTCATCTAAATCCCGCTTTTACGACGAAGAAGGGTAAGTCTCAAGTCAAGATAATTTCTATCCCGAGTTTCCCCATATTGGTAAAAATGAGCCAAGGTCGATCTAGTTGGCCGGACTAAGTCAACAATGACACAACAACCTCAAACAAGATAAACCAACAAGCAAGCAACCAAACCAAAATTCCTCAATTCAAATCACCCAAGATCTTCCTCCCTTAACCCCCCAACAAGAAAACTACCCACAACTCATGATGGAAACTACAAAAATATAAACAGTATAGAAAATAACAATAACATGCATAATGATTAAAACTAGAGAAAATAGCAACAATACAATGAAGAAAATTGCGATCAATAAAAGAAACTACAGGGCAATCTAAAAACGACGCAAGTAAAATCAATGAAAAGGGTGCAATAATGAAGGAATAATATTAAATCTAATCTAGAGATGAGAAAGAAGAAGAGAAATATACCAACAATGGAGGAAAATACAATAAAGAAGATGAAGATTGCATAAAATAAGATGAAGCCTTGGTGAAGAGGACAATGGATTTGTCACTAATCCTTTGATAATCTCCAAAAGAACTTCAATAAAAACACTAGAATTCCTTACAAAGCTTGAATATAAATCTAAGAAGTGAAGATTGATAAAAACTATGAAGAACTACTAGCTTTCTATCTAAGCTAATGGATGATGAACATGGAAAATGAAATTGTATTAAGATGATTATGTGCATCTAACTAGGTTATCTATATATATAGTAATAGCTTAATGGATCCTTAAACCAAAGCCCAAATCCAACTTTTTGCTCAATTAGTGAGACTTTGCCCAACGAGTCTTCATATGGTGAAACTTCACCCTGCAAAAAATAGTCATTCACGAACCAATACCGCCGGGTGAAATTTCATCCGGTGGTTTCGCCCGATGAACTTCCTTCCAGTTTTTGCATTTTTGGGCCTCTTTACCATCGGGCAAAAATTTCACCCGATGGATAAAAGTTTCGCCCGGTCATTTCGCCCGGTGGAGAAAGTTTTCTGAAGATCTTCGGGGAGGTCAAATTGTCGTTGGGTGAAACTTCGCCCGGTGGTATCTCATCGGGTGAAATTTGACCCTATGGTTTCGTTGACCTCTTTTCGGGTCTCGCTCTTCGTCGTTTGATTGGATTGCTTGAACTTTTAGTTTTGTGTGTTGCTTTTCGGACGGTATTCCTCTCCCTTGTGCTTGTCGAAGCTCGGACATGCTTTCGGCGTCGTATCCTATCAAAATAGATAGAAAAACTACCAAAAACACGTAAAATGCACAAGAGGGACGCTAATGCGAGAAAGACTAAAAATAGGGCAATAATCGCATTCTAATCTCGCAAAACGGGGGGAAAAACGAGTCTAAATGGGGGGGAAATGGTCTAAATTTAGCACACATCAAATTCCCTACACTAAACCGTTGCTCGTCCTCGAGCAAAGATCCAAAAAGAAATTACATCCTAGTACTACTAGCTAGACTATGCCAAGCTAACACCGGGCAATTAACGGGCCCGCTACGTCCCTTCAACTCACATTGGAATACCTATGAGGTAAGGTACTTCAATGCAAGGCAAGTTGGGTCTTGCTCAAAATGGTGGATGTGACTAAACACACAAAAACAAGTAACACGAAAGAATAGACGCATCCAAAGAAAAAATAAAACACTGAATCCCTCATCGAGATGGCGGGAAAGACACCGATTACTTACCTAAAACAATCATAAACATTCCAAGATAAATCACCCACGCAGACAAGGATCAAAGCCTAATAGTATGACATTAAAGCAATAAAGATGTTGATGACTTAGCTAGGTCCTCCTAATCTTCTAAAGGGGTACGACAGGGTGTTAAACAGAGTGGTATAAGTGAACCATGGAGTCGAGCGACACTGTAGGTAAGTTCAATCCCGCTCTCTTTGGCTAAGGCCAAGAGGGTCATTCCAAACTCGAATTGCCTAATTTAGCCCAAACAAAAAGTGGAGAAGTGTTTACAATTTTGTGGTGGATCGACTAATCACCGCTATCTTCCTTCCTTGGGACTCGGTCCTCTAGTAGGCACTTCACGGCGACTAATCGATCAAAGGGCTTTTTTTTGAGGAGATGTTTTTGATGATACAATTTTGATGCTCCTTTTCTCTCCTTTGGTTTTCATATTTTTGTCCCCTTTTCTCTTGCTATGGTTTGCTCTTTTTGGCTTTTTGATGTGGTTCGAAACCAAGCTTGGAGGTTTATTTTTGTGTAAACTTATTGTGGTGATGTATAGGTGGAGGAAAAATAGGTAACCGAGAACGTGCGCCATTCCCGGATAACCCACAAAAAGGGAGAAAGAATTTGGACTAAAGGTGCGATGGTCATTCGGGCAAGGTCACCTAGAAAGCGGGATGTGGAAACCAAGGCCTAACTCCTCCATGGGTGGTCAAATGCAAACCCCGAAGTAAACCTCTAGTAGAAAAGGTTGATTCAAGCTAAAAATGTGGACGTCCGTCCGCACCGCCCAGCGCCCCGCGCGGGACCGACCTAGTTTTCATCGTGTGGCGGCGGCCACCCACGCGGCTCCCTCCCTGCCGGGGGCCGGTCCGATCTCGCATACGGGGCGAAGTGTCGGACCTCGATTTGGATGACGATCCAGACTTGTACTAGACGGGTGCAGGCACCCGTGTTTCCGTTTGGGAATCGATCGAGACGTGGTTGTAAATGTTTAAAGATCGATTCATTTGGTAAGGCGACCTTTTTAGTGAACTGAATTTGTTGCCGATTTGTGGACTCGCCACCGAGTCAATTATGGGGACTCGGAAACCGTTCAAGTCAAATTTGATCCCTTACCGGCTCAAAGTTGAGTGGCACGGGACCTGAAGATAAAGACTTGTACCCTTAAGCACTCCATGCCTGGAATGACTTCAATTGCCAATGGTTTCGGACATCCGGAAATCGTCGATTCTGAGTAAGGGGTGAGGGTACGTATTGGGAAGCCAACATCCGATAGATGTCAACACCCAATCCCGCCCGCACTATAATGGCCTCTACTAATCAATCGGTGGGCTGATTTCCTAGTACTTTTATTGTGGTGGAAGTACTGTAACATCAGTTGTTTTAACCCTATGCTTAGCTACGTCGGTTATTTAAGGACAAGGAAGTTTTATTGTCGAAGTAGCGGTGTTTACATTCTTTGCATGCGATTTCACGTGACAAGCAGGCCATGAAAAGATGCACGTTGGAGAGTAGAGAGTACTAGTATTATACGTATTAGCAAATCAGGTTTAACGCGATAATACGGATATTAGTCGTTCTTCTGATATACCTTACCTGGTATTCTGCTTAAGATGCGTCGGTTCGGCATTAATAGAGATGCGTCGAACCTACTAAGGTGAGCACCCGGACTAATACGGAACCCGACCATCACTTTGTTCAGTATTAAGTTATTTTACGTTTTGAATTCCGTGTTAGGTGATTTAGCATGCGATTATAAGGTCATAAAAGCAATAAATCATACGAAAAACTGTAAATGCGAATGTAAGTAAATCACATTGTGAGGAGTCTCACCCTCGGAGTATACACTAAACGAGACTCGATGCATAGATAGTTTTGAGAACGGATCTCGGAATTACTCAGGTCTATTTAGTGTCTTTTAGTATTTGCGATTGAAGTTGGGACGTTACGTGTTTTAGTAGATGCTTGTGGACCTAGTGTCCACATCTAGTGTTATTGTAGTCCATAATAAAGGAAATTACGAATATGGAAAGTTTTGTTTAGATGGCAACCTAGTGACGACTCGATCAACAGGCGGATCCTCCTAGCTTGACCAGTGACTCTGGCAGAACTCCGTTACCGTTTGACCTTCCCGCGGCTACTCCGACAGAGCTTCGTTGCTAAGGACTAGTTCTGCGGCTAATCCGGCAGAACTTCGCTACTAGTTTTGAGCTAGTCGATCACAGACACCTCGGTATCGAGTGGGGTGCTCGAAGGTGAGGAGTAGCGTCGATGTCGCTTTTTTTTTTATCGGAACTACGATCGAGTGGATCGTTTGCCTCGGGTGTCGGAGTGCGAGCCCTTAGCGAGAGTTTAGAGGGGGAAGAGAAGAATGAATTGTGTCGAATGAATGAGGCGGGGGGGTATTTATAGGTATTTTCGGCCCTCGTCGCCCATATGGACGCGTGATCTGGGGCGCACCAGGACTCAGGCGCCTGGGCTAAGGCGTGGTGAGACCTAGGCGCGTAGGGTGGGGCGGTTGGGATTTTGAGTATACGTTTTTGATACTTTCCAAAACCGTGAGACGGGTGTATGATATGTTTCTTGGGCGTTATGGCTTCCCACGGCTTGACCTAGCGCCGTGGGTTTAGTGGGCCTCAGGTGTTCATCCCGAGGCTCGCTTGACACGGTGTTGACTCGGTTCGAGTTTCGGGACCGACTCGGGGTCCCGGTGTCAGAATTAACTCTAATTAGTGTCAATGTGACCGTAACGACACGACTAAGGTTGCCATCATGTTATATTTTATTTTTTCCGAGTAATTATTTGATCCGTTCTATAGGAAAACTACCTATAACATTGCGAACCCGTGTCGCGTTGCAGTCCTATCGTCATCGGGTGTTTGTTGGGCACTTCTGCAGCCACCAGGTCTAAATCTGGGTGTCTACAGAAGTCCCCATTTTGACTGAGGCTTGGACAAGGCGAAAGTCAAAGTATAGCCGCCCAGGTCAATCAAAGATTACGACCTGGTGGCTGTCCGGTCGAGTCGTTTTAAGTCTAGTGGACTACGTGTTGAGGCTCGCCAGCCATAGCTTAGAAATAATACATGACGTCTTTGCTTGCGGTTGCTTGCTTGGACCGGGCCGTTGCTTGACATCTTGTTCTTGATTCTTTGTGCGCACGCGCTTTGTCTTCTTCGGTTCATTTAGAGGTTTTGTTTAATTTTTTAAGTGTTTCTGCGCGCGAGCAACGCACTAAGTGTGAGCGCAAAGGATGCTCATTTTGTGTTAGCTTTTATTTGCACAAGTATATTTTTGGGCTGCTTGTGAATACTTGACGAAACAAAACGTTCGAGGGCGTTAGCCTCCACTCGAGCGGTCGTCTTTGGGATGCTTATGACCCCTAGGACAAAACTAAATGATATAGAACCATTCGAGGGCGTTAGTCTCCACTCGAGCGGTCGTCTTTGGGATGCTTATGACCCCTAGGACAAAACAAAGGGATATAGAATCATTCGAGGGCGTTAGTCTCCACTCGAGCGGTCGTCTTTGGGATGCTTATGACCCCTAGGACAAAACAAAGTGATATAAAACCATTCGAGGGCGTTAGTCTTCACTCGAATAGCCGTCTTTTGGGATGCTTTTGACCCCTAGTGTAATCCCCTAGAAAATCTAACGCAGTACAGTGGCGGAAACACTGTAGAGTTGGGATTAAAACACACTGACAAACTATATCTTATTAAAAGAAATGGTAAGTCAATACAAAGGCCTCTTTTTACAAAAGGGCTAAAAGTAAAAATCTTCAAATGGGTTTACAAATCCATAAATTACATAAATGTAGAAAGAGTAGGATCCACGCTACTCGCTAGCTCACACCCAAAACCCAGCAGCAAATACCTGTCATGTTATAAACATAACAGCCACGTCAGTGGGGAGTAACTCGGACGTTCTCCCAGCCATATTATATCATATGGAAAAATAATAGTATTATTATATCAAAATAATTAAAATGAGAAAACATTAAAAGATATAATAAAAATAAGTTTTTAGAGAAACTTAAAGCATTTGCAAACCTGCAAGTCAATATCAATCGATAATAATAATATTCAAAAATGGCATTATGGAAATTTGATCGGTGTGCACAAGGCTAGACTTTCACTAGGATAATACTGGAAACTAGCTTCGAGAACTGTAGACTTAACTCATAACAGAATCCAGTCTCTAACTAGGCAACTCAACTATAACAGGACTGCGTGCAGCGAGGTCCTGGCTTAAGTAATGTACACCCCTCCTGGACACCAACCGTAATCCAGTTCAACCCGACGGCGACTTACACGATGCGATATCTAAGTTTAAGGTCAAAATATACACACTCCTGAGCACAAACCATGCTCAGTTCAACGACCAATGTGTCTCAACATAGACACGCCAGCTTTATAGTTGATGGCAAAAACGTACATCCCAGACTATATTACTCTAACCCCACACTTCTCTTTATTCCATAACCCAAAACAGCCATTATCGATAGTCAAAAGTAATTATAATCAATATAAATGATATGGATAAAAGGAATAACCATTTTATATTAAAAGGAAAACTTTCTATAAATAGAAACTTACTAATTTTAGAAACTTACTAAAAATAGAAATATTGTTATAGAAAATACGTAAGTTATTAAAATAAGTGAAATGTATAAAAGTAGCATTTCTAACGAGATTAACATTTTATTATTATCGTCGTTATCGTAACTTTAATATATTTCTAAATTCGTTACTCAAAATATAAATAAAATGTGATAAGTCATTATATAGTATTTTTATAAATAATTTAGGAAATCGAGGTAAAACAATAAATCTTAGAAAAGAGATATTTTAAGAAAAACGATATCAAAATTAATTGAGTCAACGAGTTATATAAAAGAAATGAATTTTATAAAGGGTTCAAATTATTTTTAAGAAATAGCTTTGATTTATGAATAATACAATTTTCAATAAAAATAGTCAATCGGAAACAAATAGGAAATTATTAGTGAAAATAGTCTCGACTAAAATGTATTTAAAACTAAATCGACTATTTTCTCATTTATTAGTATAAATCGTAAAACGAAAATTAATTTATTAAACAAGTACACAAATTTCGATTAAGATATAAAAATATGATTTTTAAGTGAAAATTATAAATTAACGAAATATGAAATCGACATTATTTAGTTACTAGTGTTACGATAACCAACAAAATACTATAACGATTGTAAATAATAAAATTACTAACAATTTATAAAACGATATTGAAAGATATAAAAATATAGAAAGGCGTATGATTTAAAATTAATATAATTAGCAATAATATATAGCTAAAATTAGAAAATGGAAGTTAAAATATTTACTACATACTACTACTCAAACATACGATATAAAATCGAGTAACGTCCTAAAGTTACCTTGAGTCGATACCCCAGAATGGTCCAGTACATGTCCTCAGTTGTGTCTTCACGAAATCCAAGAAAACTCGAAGCTGAACGGAGCGTTTAATGAGGACGGAGAAGGAATATTGGGAATTCCTGCGGAATATACGTTGAAGAGAAACAAAGTAAAAGAGGGATCAGTTTGTGAAGAATTTGATAGAAGTATCATATGGCTGACACAAACAACGGAAAGAATGAGCCGAAGTTGGATCCGTACAGCAGCCACGGAACAACAGTAGCAGTACGATGCAAACAAAACAATGGTTAAGAAACGGGAGAGCAGCAGGTCAGCATCAACGAGAAGAAGGAGAAGAAAAGGAAGAAAAACGACGGACAACAATCGTGATATGATAACAGCAGCAAAACTGACCCAAACGGCAGCAAAACAGCACTAAACAGACATAACATCGGCAGAACGTAACAGCAGCATGAGAGCACGAAACAAACACCACCAACAGTATCAGCAATCAACAGAGGACAGCCGAAATCGAACCCGAATCAACAGACAGTAGCAGCAACGAACAGATGACGAAACAGCGGTAGAACGACGACGAACTAATAGCATCACACGAAAGAAAGAAGAACCGGACAACGGACAGCAAAAGGAATAAGAATATCAACAAAACGAACGAAATTAGAAGAGGAGGAAGAAGAAGGGAAAGAAGAAACAACGATTAACAGCAGCAGTAACAAGTACAGCAGCAAGACGCAGCAGGTGCAGCGACAAAAATGAGGAAAAAAAGAAAAGAAGACGGAGAAGAACACGATAACTGTACAGCAGCAACGTAGCACAACAGTAATCCTCAATTGAATCGACAAAACGAAGCAGAAGAAGAAAAGAAAAAGGAGCAAAGGCAGCAGCGGACAGCAAAGCAACAACACAACGACAAGCAACAGCCGAAACATCATACGAAGAGGAAGAAGAATAAGAAAGAACGGAAATCAGAAGCAGTACCGTCCAGCAGCTGTACGCAGCAGCAGCAGAGCAACATTCAATAGCAGCAGCAGCGTAGCATCAGCAGCAGCAGTACCGTGGCACTAGCAGCAGAACACCGCGCAGCAGAGGAGATCCAGAAAAGGTGCGTCCAGCAACAGCCATACACACGAACAGAGGCGTGACAGGAGTAGAACGCAGGAGCAGTACGCACCAGTACACAGCAGCAGCAACAAAATGAACGAAATTAGGACGAGATGAAAGGGAAAAAATGAATGGGAAAACGAATGATAGAGGGGATGTGTTGAACAAGAGATGAAACGGTGGGATGTATAAGGAAGGAAAAAGGGAATGAATGAATGAATGAATGAATGAGGTTGAAATGGTGGAAAGTATGAATATCAACACAAAAAAGGTGAAGCGGTGGAAGAAAGATAAGAGGAAGAGTGAATGAGTCAGTAAAGGGGGGTAAAGGGGGATGAACGTATACATAGAGGAAAAGAAGAGGATAAGCATCACATTAAGTGAGTGAGAAATACCGATTAAATGAATACGGAGTAATACGGAATGATTAAATGAATCGGGTATGAGACGAATTCCGTAACGATAAGTTGACTGACCCACGAATCGAATCAAAATGAGTTAATAAAATAAAATTAATAAATCATCAGACCGTCACTTAAAATGAGTAAATAAAGTACTCGAGACGAAAATGAAGCTGATAGAAATAAATAATTAGACGACCAAATAGTATTTCCCGATAAATAATAAATTTTCGATAAAGTGAATTAAATTGATTTCTCGAGGAAAGAAAATAAATATTTTGACGAAACTTAAAATAAATGAGTTTCGAGCTAAATAAAAGAATTTTAGGAGTTTGAAAATAAATATAGAAAATCGAGCTTAAAAATAAAAGAATTTAGAATTTAAATCGTCGAAACAGCTTTTCGATAAGAATTAAATTAAATGTGTAAAATAAATCGAAAAAGAATTAAAATATGTTTCCGAGATAAATAGAATTTTAGGAGTTTGAAACGATTGAACGATAAACGCGTTTTATAATAATTTTGAGAATTACGAGTTCAATCGTAAATATAAAAGTACGAACATAATTTTAAATTAATTTAATTTATAAAATCAGGGGTGTTACAATCTTCCCCACTAAAAAGAAGTTTCGTCCTCGAAACTAACAAAAACATAATAATAGAGTGGAAAAACAACGTATATCACTTGAACAAAATGGGAATGCTTAACTCGCATCACAATCTCGATTTTTAAAATTTTACACTTCAAACGTTATATGAAATCTAAATCGAAGACAAGATTTATTTCAAGAAGGGTTGGGCTCAATTCCCAAAGTTCGAAATCATTTAAATTAATAAAATCGTATGTTAAAATTAGTTGATAAAATAATGACGATAAATAATATTTGTAAACGAACTCGAGGGTGAGAGTAATCAAATATTTTCAAAACATAGTAAAACGCTTTGATTAAGAATTTCGACAATATTTTGTTTTAAGATCAAACAAAAATTTGAGAAATCAAGTTTTGTAGTTAGTAAATAATAATCGAACCAGTCGACAAACATTTTCAATAACGGATTTAAAGTCTAATGACAATAAAACAAAAGTTTAGACATACGAAGTTTTTCGGAATTTTTAAGTCATTTTACCTAATAATCTCATAGAAATCAAAATATTTGCAATTAAGAAAGCTTTTATAAAATCTCGATCACTTGAAAATCAAAATTAAAATTTTAAACAATTTCGAAATACTTTAAAATAAATTATTTAGGCCCTTTGAACGGGACCAAAAATAAAACAAAAACGAAATACAAGTTGTGAAATTTGTAACTCAAAATGTTAAAATCTCAAGAAAATCAAAATTTTTAAATTAGTCAAACTTCTCATAACATAAGTTCGGAGAAAAGATAAACGGATAAATAGAGTCGAAGTCAATGACAATTCGAAACATAAGTTTTCAAACCCAATAAAGAATTTAAAGGATTGGCTGAAAAAGGAAGGAGCTTGATTAAAGAGGAGGTAAGGGGAGGACGGAATTGAGAGTCAAACGAAGCTCTCAAGGAATTACAGAAGAAGTTAACCATCTCGAGATTCCCGGTACAACTCCCACACACGGGTTCCTAATTTCCATCAAATACGTTAAGTCCAATATTAGGCGCTAGGTGGTACTACTCAGTCACAATCCCATAAATGTCTTACGTGATTATCCAGTCGTTCAATCGATACGGTACTAATCCACAATTGTTTTACAATCTAATCTCATCCCTTAAAATTCCAACGGTCATCAAAACATACTCTAACTCGTAATCACTAAGGTTTATAAATTTAAAGCTCATAAGGTCTGAACCCAAGGTATGCTTCAAATTTCTCGAGTAAGGAAGACTAAATAAAACCCACCAATTAACAAAGTTCGGACACGAAATCCTCAAAGATGATCACCGACATATTTATAATGCCACAAGTAGAGAAGTAGGGAAAGTATAACAAATCCTCAAACAAGTTCAAACCTATAGGTAATGACGCAAACACTCACATCTTCAAACACGTCATTCGATTACTGTTTCTGAGAGTCCATCAAATTTCAAATCGTACCATCAAATCCACAAATTTATTTATTAACTCAACGAAGCCACAAACGCGTTGATCTAAGGGTTTTGAACTATAAATTCATCAAGATGATTCGCATTAAGTATTCCTCAAAACAACGCGATAAATCCAACCTCTAATTGTGCAATATGTCTCTCTTCTTCAACGATTTAGTCCTTAATAAATACAGGTAATCTATGTCAACCAAAATTTCTAATGACATTAATGAAAACCTTCAATGGTACCACAACACTCAGGCTAACACTTTGACCAATACTCTATGATCCCAAATATTCGCGATGCATCCATCAAATAAGCATCAGATAAGAATCTCCAAAGTAATATTATCAGTTGTATTTAGTTCAGTTCTAGGTTAGGTACTAGGTATCCATCAAATATGATGTACTCTTACTACTTCAAAGTATATTCAACTCTAAGTACTCCAAAATAATCAAAGTAACCTATAACCCAAGGTTCAGGGTCTAAAGTATCAACCTAATTCCATTAATTGACAATTTATTATTCAAATCGATCCTCAAAAGCTTACTAAGATATATAACAGGGTATAACTCACAACCCTCAAACCACGTAACAAGGGGTTAACTAAACCTCGAACATCTATAACACGGGTTCACTAAGACAGGATTCAATCTAACCAAAGAATCTCAAGAGAAAGATGGTACAATAGAGGAATAGAACAAGGATTCATCAAGCAAAATGAAGATTAGAAAATAAGAGATGAAATAAGAGAAGTAGAGGAAGGAAGAAAAGAAACAATGACCTAGATGATAAGACCTAGACGAGAAGGGAAAGTTCGGACCTCCAAAGTTCACGGGGGAACTAAAAGGGTTACTTCATCTTCTTGCAGAGGAACGAGAACGCAAGTCTTGGGTCACTCAATCTGGATCTACTGCGACATCACGGAACATGAATCTACTCTTAATCATCTAACCCGTAGCTTGAGCAAACTAAACCAGAGCTGAAAAGTCACCATTGTATCTTCCTTGTAGCACAAAATTGTCCACTCGAATTAACAGGCATTGAGAGCTTTGAGCAGGTCTTGTCCCGATCTGGGGCAGCGTCCTATCATCATCTTCTACATTCATCTTCTTCTCGATAATAGAAACAAATATTCAATGCTAGTCATTGAGTTACAAGAACATATAAATCTAACAGTTAAGTCCTTACTTTGTTTCTACCCATCTCTCACTAATATTTCTTTAATTTTCAAATCGTTTACTGGTATTTTGCCTAAAATTAGGTGTAAGCGTCGGGAGCAACAATGCTCTGATACCAACTGTAATCCCCTAGAAAATCTAACGCAGTACAGTGGCGGAAACACTGTAGAGTTGGGATTAAAACACACTGACAAACTATATCTTATTAAAAGAAATGGTAAGTCAATACAAAGGCCTCTTTTTACAAAAGGGCTAAAAGTAAAAATCTTCAAATGGGTTTACAAATCCATAAATTACATAAATGTAGAAAGAGTAGGATCCACGCTACTCGCTAGCTCACACCCAAAACCCAGCAGCAAATACCTGTCATGTTATAAACATAACAGCCACGTCAGTGGGGAGTAACTCGGACGTTCTCCCAGCCATATAATATCATATGGAAAAATAATAGTATTATTATATCAAAATAATTAAAATGAGAAAACATTAAAAGATATAATAAAAATAAGTTTTTAGAGAAACTTAAAGCATTTGCAAACCTGCAAGTCAATATCAATCGATAATAATAATATTCAAAAATGGCATTATGGAAATTTGATCGGTGTGCACAAGGCTAGACTTTCACTAGGATAATACTGGAAACTAGCTTCGAGAACTGTAGACTTAACTCATAACAGAATCCAGTCTCTAACTAGGCAACTCAACTATAACAGGACTGCGTGCAGCGAGGTCCTGGCTTAAGTAATGTACACCCCTCCTGGACACCAACCGTAATCCAGTTCAACCCGACGGCGACTTACACGATGCGATATCTAAGTTTAAGGTCAAAATATACACACTCCTGAGCACAAACCATGC
Source organism: Agrostemma githago (assembly GCA_958450325.1). Classification (NCBI taxonomy): domain Eukaryota; kingdom Viridiplantae; phylum Streptophyta; class Magnoliopsida; order Caryophyllales; family Caryophyllaceae; genus Agrostemma; species Agrostemma githago. Next base: position 58,192,055 of record OY288241.1, read on the forward strand.
TCAGTTCAACGACCAATGTGTCTCAACATAGACACGCCAGCTTTATAGTTGATGGCAAAAACGTACATCCCAGACTATATTACTCTAACCCCACACTTCTCTTTATTCCATAACCCAAAACAGCCATTATCGATAGTCAAAAGTAATTATAATCAATATAAATGATATGGATAAAAGGAATAACCATTTTATATTAAAAGGAAAACTTTCTATAAATAGAAACTTACTAATTTTAGAAACTTACTAAAAATAGAAATATTGTTATAGAAAATACGTAAGTTATTAAAATAAGTGAAATGTATAAAAGTAGCATTTCTAACGAGATTAACATTTTATTATTATCGTCGTTATCGTAACTTTAATATATTTCTAAATTCGTTACTCAAAATATAAATAAAATGTGATAAGTCATTATATAGTATTTTTATAAATAATTTAGGAAATCGAGGTAAAACAATAAATCTTAGAAAAGAGATATTTTAAGAAAAACGATATCAAAATTAATTGAGTCAACGAGTTATATAAAAGAAATGAATTTTATAAAGGGTTCAAATTATTTTTAAGAAATAGCTTTGATTTATGAATAATACAATTTTCAATAAAAATAGTCAATCGGAAACAAATAGGAAATTATTAGTGAAAATAGTCTCGACTAAAATGTATTTAAAACTAAATCGACTATTTTCTCATTTATTAGTATAAATCGTAAAACGAAAATTAATTTATTAAACAAGTACACAAATTTCGATTAAGATATAAAAATATGATTTTTAAGTGAAAATTATAAATTAACGAAATATGAAATCGACATTATTTAGTTACTAGTGTTACGATAACCAACAAAATACTATAACGATTGTAAATAATAAAATTACTAACAATTTATAAAACGATATTGAAAGATATAAAAATATAGAAAGGCGTATGATTTAAAATTAATATAATTAGCAATAATATATAGCTAAAATTAGAAAATGGAAGTTAAAATATTTACTACATACTACTACTCAAACATACGATATAAAATCGAGTAACGTCCTAAAGTTACCTTGAGTCGATACCCCAGAATGGTCCAGTACATGTCCTCAGTTGTGTCTTCACGAAATCCAAGAAAACTCGAAGCTGAACGGAGCGTTTAATGAGGACGGAGAAGGAATATTGGGAATTCCTACGGAATATACGTTGAAGAGAAACAAAGTAAAAGAGGGATCAGTTTGTGAAGAATTTGATAGAAGTATCATATGGCTGACACAAACAACGGAAAGAATGAGCCGAAGTTGGATCCGTACAGCAGCCACGGAACAACAGTAGCAGTACGATGCAAACAAAACAATGGTTAAGAAACGGGAGAGCAGCAGGTCAGCATCAACGAGAAGAAGAAGAAGAAAAGGAAGAAAAACGACGGACAACAATCGTGATATGATAACAGCAGCAAAACTGACCCAAACGGCAGCAAAACAGCACTAAACAGACATAACATCGGCAGAACGTAACAGCAGCATGAGAGCACGAAACAAACACCACCAACAGTATCAGCAATCAACAGAGGACAGCCGAAATCGAACCCGAATCAACAGACAGTAGCAGCAACGAACAGATGACGAAACAGCGGTAGAACGACGACGAACTAATAGCATCACACGAAAGAAAGAAGAACCGGACAACGGACAGCAAAAGGAATAAGAATATCAACAAAACGAACGAAATTAGAAGAGGAGGAAGAAGAAGGGAAAGAAGAAACAACGATTAACAGCAGCAGTAACAAGTACAGCAGCAAGACGCAGCAGGTGCAGCGACAAAAATGAGGAAAAAAAGAAAAGAAGACGGAGAAGAACACGATAACTGTACAGCAGCAACGTAGCACAACAGTAATCCTCAATTGAATCGACAAAACGAAGCAGAAGAAGAAAAGAAAAAGGAGCAAAGGCAGCAGCGGACAGCAAAGCAACAACACAACGACAAGCAACAGCCGAAACATCATACGAAGAGGAAGAAGAATAAGAAAGAACGGAAATCAGAAGCAGTACCGTCCAGCAGCTGTACGCAGCAGCAGCAGAGCAACATTCAATAGCAGCAGCAGCGTAGCATCAGCATCAGCAGCAGCAGTACCGTGGCACTAGCAGCAGAACACCGCGCAGCAGAGGAGATCCAGAAAAGGTGCGTCCAGCAACAGCCATACACACGAACAGAGGCGTGACAGGAGTAGAACGCAGGAGCAGTACGCACCAGTACACAGCAGCAGCAGCAGAGCGTAGCAGCAACAAAATGAACGAAATTAGGACGAGATGAAAGGGAAAAAATGAATGGGAAAACGAATGATAGAGGGGATGTGTTGAACAAGAGATGAAACGGTGGGATGTATAAGGAAGGAAAAAGGGAATGAATGAATGAATGAATGAGGTTGAAATGGTGGAAAGTATGAATATCAACACAAAAAAGGTGAAGCGGTGGAAGAAAGATAAGAGGAAGAGTGAATGAGTCAGTAAAGGGGGGTAAAGGGGGATGAACGTATACATAGAGGAAAAGAAGAGGATAAGCATCACATTAAGTGAGTGAGAAATACCGATTAAATGAATACGGAGTAATACGGAATGATTAAATGAATCGGGTATGAGACGAATTCCGTAACGATAAGTTGACTGACCCACGAATCGAATCAAAATGAGTTAATAAAATAAAATTAATAAATCATCAAACCGTCACTTAAAATGAGTAAATAAAGTACTCGAGACGAAAATGAAGCTGATAGAAATAAATAATTAGACGACCAAATAGTATTTCCCGATAAATAATAAATTTTCGATAAAGTGAATTAAATTGATTTCTCGAGGAAAGAAAATAAATATTTTGACGAAACTTAAAATAAATGAGTTTCGAGCTAAATAAAAGAATTTTAGGAGTTTGAAAATAAATATAGAAAATCGAGCTTAAAAATAAAAGAATTTAGAATTTAAATCGTCGAAACAGCTTTTCGATAAGAATTAAATTAAATGTGTAAAATAAATCGAAAAAGAATTAAAATATGTTTCCGAGATAAATAGAATTTTAGGAGTTTGAAACGATTGAACGATAAACGCGTTTTATAATAATTTTGAGAATTACGAGTTCAATCGTAAATATAAAAGTACGAACATAATTTTAAATTAATTTAATTTATAAAATCAGGGGTGTTACAATAGGACTAAAATTGCTGTGCCTCCGGGATAACTCTGACCCTCGGGCAAAATTGCAGTGCCTCTAGGATAACTCTGACCGTCGGACAAAAATGCTGTTGCTGTGCCTCCGGGATAACTCTGACCCTCGGGCAAAATTGCTGTTGGTTTATTCCTTTTAGTTAAATGCTTGTTTTGTGAGTTTGCCTTAGTTAATCTTGTTTTGCAGCTTGTCTTACATTGTTTGGGTTTGTTATTGCTTTTGTTTCGGTTTATTTATGCATTTGGGATTTGTTTAGAGTCTATTTAGATTAGTTTGGTTTAGATTTGCTTTGTTATGCGTCCGGGTGTAGCGTTTAGGTTAAGTGCGTTTCTTATGCTTGTTTTATTGTCGAGAGTGTATTATCGATGTTGATTAGTAGTTGTCCCATTATTGTTGTTTTGCTTGTCTTAGTAGGTGCATGTTTTATATGTATCAACCTTGAGTTCGTTTGTTTTGCTTCATTTTAATCTGTGCCGGACTATTTAGGCGTGCGTCTGTCTGCGGCTCATTCTTCGGGCGCCTAGCCCTCAGCGAGCCAGGACTCAAGCGCGTCAGCTGCTGCGGTCGGGTTTTTGTGATCCGGGTCTGTTTAAGTAATGCGAAAGTTGGGGCGCTCGTTCATTCAACCACAAAACTTGAACGCGTCAAGTCATTCGCCCCAAATCGCCTTCTCGACTTTTCTTTGCTAAATTTCATTTTGGTTTCCGCTATTTACGACAATGTCGACTCCGGGTTAGTATTCTTTGCTCGCTTAATGTCGGTTTTGTTTGATTTGATTGATTATGAGTTGGTTTGTTGAAAAACCCTAGAAAATTGATTTGGGCGTTTTTTATTTACTAAGTTTTGATGCTTGTGCCTGGTTCCATTGTCGAATTAGGGTCAATTAGAGCTTGTTAGGTTAGTTATGATCTTGATAAGGATGTTCGAGATGCGACAATGGCCTTTTATGGGAATGTGTTTGGAATGCTAGGGTTTAAGGATCATTTCTTGATTATTCCCGTATTTGTTTTGCATAATTTTGTTCAAATAGTGTTTATGAGGATGTGGGTAGCTTCCTTGTCGGTTCTTATAGGCTAGGATGACTTTTAGGACCTTTCGTAAGGTTTTGTGTGTCTTAAGACGGACCAAAAGGTGCCGTAATGATGCCGGATTTTCCCGAAACCACTTCCATTGTGACCGGGAACGAAAATGTATACTAGAGGCTTTCTTGGAATTTTGATATTCTTATCCGAAATTTTGAGCCAATTTTGACCTGTTTAAGCTGATTTAGCCTGACTAGGGTTATTTTTCCCTTTTTTGTTTTTGTTTACAGCTAGAGACAATACCGAGCGTCCCGAGGGAACTTCCTCGGTTGGTGCTAGTGCTAGGGCTAGTGTTAGTGTGGAGGCTGCCGGGGCTAGTTCGCAGACTCCCCGAGGGATTCGCAGGAGACAAAGGAGCATCTCGTCCTAGCGTCGCGATCCCGAGACTATTAACGAGGCTGAATTTGACAGAGTGAAGAAGCGTAAGCTTCCAGAGACGGTTTCTAGGAGGGTTCACGTTCCGGTTCCTGTACCAGAGGATGAGGAGACTGTCTATGAGGATCCTGATTGGGCTCGGGATTGGGACGATCATCAGCTGATGTTTCATGTTGACCTTCACATTTCTAACCGCATCGTGCGGGGCCTGGTGAGTGTTCTATTCGTGCTTATTGGTTTGCGTCTCAGATTTATTATTGCTATTATATTTTTGGCTCGGGTTAGGTTGGGTTTGTTCTGTTTATCCTTGCATTGTTTCAGTTTGCAGCCCCCAGGTCCGATGAGGACTTTTTCGGGCTTTACTACGTGTCTCGATATCTATTTTCAAAAGCTGACCCCCACGGTAAAGGGGATTATCGAGAGGATTGCTCTGGGTCCCGTGGTTGGACAATGGGCTAGGTTGGTGGTTTGGAAGACTAAGTGCAACCTTATGGTGATTAGAGCAATGATAGATCGCTTTCACGATATTACTTCGACCTTCCACATGACTTTTGGGGAGGTCGGGATGACCCTAGAGGATTTTGGTATGATTATCGGTCTGCCCTGGGGACCGAATATAATTAGGTGGGCCACCGAGGGCCCTAGTCTAGATAGCGATGAGGAGCGGGGCCTTATCCGGGATTGTTTACCGCGTGAGGCATATAGTGCGCCTCACGCTGTAGTGAGTTCTTATATCACTGACCACTTTGAGCGAGTGGCGGTATTGGAGGGTCGGAAGCCCAACACGCCGGAGCAGGATGCCCGGTTGTGGTTGTGGTATTTCCTAGGGTCGACCCATTTCTCGGACAAGGGCGAGAGGTTCAGCACTAGGATTTTGCCCTTCCTGGCTGAGCTTACCCAGCTAGGGCGCTACGACTGGATGACTGCGGCTTTTGCGGAGATGACCCGCTGCCTGCAAGTCATGGTGAGGCCGCTGGTGATAGAGTCGGCCTCGGCTGTGCCCATTGTGGGTCTGGGCCTTATACTGGAGGTTAGTTATTATTCTCACTCTTGTATTTGAAGTTTTACTTAGTTTCGGCTTGGTTTTTGCTAAGGTTATTCTGGGATTTTTCAGGCTTGGGTCTACTCCTACTTCTCGTGTTTGACTCCTAAGACGGTGCGGGTGCACCCAAAGAGATTTCCGGCGGGGATCGAGTGGAGTATTGCTCAGCCTAAGAGCACGATCAGCCATTACCCGTCGGAGAATGCGTTAGTGAACAAGCTACGCGTTGAAGATGTAAGTTTCGCTCTTTTCTTTTTATGGCTTATTTTGCTAAATAGCCCCCAAGGTTCGGGACTTACTAGGATATTGATTTTGTTTGTGCAGTTTGTGGCCCGCCCTTGGGCTGATTACGAGGGCGTGCCGGAGTATGTGACTATGGAGCTGAGGCCTAGAAGTTATAGGAGGATGCTTCTTCCTGCGTTGTTTCGCCCAGTCTGGTATCTGGGTGAGAGGCTGGTGCGTCAGTGTCTGTACGACGACTTTAGGGTACCGGTTGATCCTCCCCGGACCATGTTCAGACCACCGACCGCCGCAGAAGTCCTCGAGGATAGGGACGGAGAAGGAGGCGATACACTCTTGGTGTCTGGTGCCTCCTACCTATCTCACGTCACCCGGCGGTTAGCTTGGTATCGCCTCGTGGTAAGGTTCTAATTTTCGGTTCTATGGTTTGCCTTGCGGTTTATTGTTTCCTTGCCTTTTGACCGACCAATCTGTTGTCTTCTCAGCTGTCCGATCCGGCTGATGAAATCCAGCCCCCAGATTTTCCCCTGACGCTACTTAGGATGGATACGGCTGGGATACCCTTTACTGAGCCCCTCCCCCCGTGTTCTACTGAGGAGATGGATGCCGGGATAGAATGACGTGATCGGGTGTACCGGGTGAGTCTTGGTTTTCGTTCTTCGTTTGGGTTCTAAGAATTAAGGTCGGTTTGCCTAACTGCTATGGTTGCATTTTCAGGTTTCCTCGGCTTGCCATCAACGGTTGTGGCAGGCTGCCAACCGCTTCAGGGCTTATGCCTCGAGGGTTTCCCGTGATACTTTGGGGCCCCGATCGGTGAGCTTACGTGACTAAGGTGGCTTTCTAGGCTGTTGGTGTACTTCCCTAATACTTAAGTGTATTTGCAGGATGTTCCGGATATGGTGAGGCAGTTGGAGACTCGGGTGACCGAGCTCGAGGCGAGAGAGGTTGAGGCACAACGGCTCCTGCAATCTCGATCTGACGAGATCGTCTTCCTAAAGGAGCAGCTGGCTCGGTCCCGGGGCGAGACCACAGCACAGTGTGAGGCTAGGCATCAGATCGAAAGGGAGGCTGAGGCTGCGGGTGCTACGGAGGAGGTTGGAGGGATTCCCGAGACAGCTACTCTAGATATGCTGTCGGGGATGGACGGTAGTGAGTCTCCCCTTATAGACCTGGAGAACCTAGGGTTAGATGACCAGATTTGTGAGATCGTGATTGCCGTCGGCGCGGCTTCTAGGGGTCCTTCCTAGCCTTGATTTGTATAAGGATTTGTATATTTTGTATATTTGTTTTAGATTTTTAGTATTTGAATTGGTTGGATTAGTCTTGCATTTTCGTTTGGCGAATTGTTTTCCTAGGTTGACAAGTAATCACTTTTGCGTTCATTCATTTTGCGATGTGACTCAGTTTATGGTGCGTTAGCATTGCATGCGAGTACGAAAATGGTTTCTTTCGGGGGTTTTGAAATTCGTTAGCTTGAGCCGGGAATCGGATCGGATACTACGTCGATTAAAATGTTTTGACTCGAGATGAGCGAGACATAAAATGTTAACGTAGGATATTAGCGTGTTTTGACAGCATGTATTAGGAGATGAGCTTTAGTAAGAAATCGGAATTTAAAATCCGAGCACTTTTTGAAAAAAAAAAAGTTAGACCACTTTTTACATACTCGTAATATTGCCTTGTTAGGCTACAGACGTGACTCGACGGTAATCGCTAAAAGGCTACGACACGCCTAGGTGGGGTAGCTTATCCCCCTATAAAAAATTAAAAAAACGTCCAAGTCTTGTTCGTCCGGCGGGTAGATCCACGTTCTTGCAACTCTTGCGCGGGTATTTCAGTTTTCCGGACGGGTTTTAGCAACTTCGGAAGGCCATGCCCGAGTTCCGGAGTTGAGGATGATAGCTACGGTGATAATGGAGGTTTGAATTTCTATCCTTGGGTTGCTCGGGATGTCGCCTGCATGACTATAGGCGCTTGGGCTGAGGCAACTGGACTCCGGGCCGCCTGGGCTTGGGCGGCCGGAAATTCGGGCGCGTGGGCCGGTGCGGTCGGGGCCCCGGGTTATGGAAATTTCCGTTGTTTCCTAATTCTTGTGGGATTAGGGCTATATATACGGGTTGTGGGTGCATGCCTTAGACATATTAGGATATCCGTAGGGTATATAACCATATCCGAAATACCACGCTTTTGCCTTTCCCGGGGGTAAAATTTGCCCTTTTCCCAAAGAGACCTTTCTTCGTTAGAAGAGGCGAAGGGTTATTTTGGTACGGAAGGTCTTAACTTAGAGTTACTTTCTAGGACGTTCTCACAAGTTGGCTCTCGTCACCTTTCAACTTTGGCATGTAGGCGCGCTTTTAACATTGTCATTGCTTTTTATTATCTTTTTGAGGATGCGAGGTCACGTGAAGGCTGGGGTAATCCCCGGGTTTTGGATGTGGTGATGGCAATGGAACATGGACGGTCGCCCTCTTTGCTTATTTTGGGTGAGCTCGTTCTGGGTCTTGATGCTACTGTCCGGCTACAAGGGACACCTTCTCGGGGTTCTAGGATCATCTTACAGGTGTGCTTTTTTTTTGTATTGTTTTCCCCCTTTTTTTTGTTTTATTTTATGGTTGTGACGTTTTGTAGTGTTTGTACAGGTTTGGCTGCAGGAATGACTTGGTTTGGTGGTCCCTTCCCGGCATTTCAAAGATTATAATTAAAGGGGTTTCACGGGCCGGAAAATGGTGCAGTTGTGGGGTAAAATTCTCGAGGAAAAGGATTGGCTTTCCTATTTGGCTGAAGGGGATGTGGTCATCAGGTTGTCTATTCCATGGTGGAACACTAGCGGGCGTATCGGGTTTCCATTTTCGTCTTCGTCATGGGTTTTGCTAATACTATCCCTGAGGGATCAAGTTTGTGTTTACCCGGGCATACTGTCACGTCAAATGGGTGTCCAACTTTCTATTCCAAAGGATGCTGAAATCGTCTCTACCTCTGACCCATGGACGGGAGATTCGCTTAGGGAGTTCAGGATTTCTTGGGAGCAGAAATTCTTGTGTCCCGTTGTTATTCAGGGTGTTCGACCGACTGACAATGCTCCTATCCGGCGAAGGGTTTGTGAACGCTCGTCGGTGAAAATTGACTCAAAAGTTAGGAAGACAGTACCACTAAGAGGCGAGGAGGTGACTCGAGAGACCGTTACCAAGTGCCTACCTAGAGACAGCGGGACCGATCCTAGTTTAGTCAGTTCATCTGAATGGGCCAAGACCGACAAGACCCATATTAAGGTTGCGAAGGAGGAAAGAAAGTGGGATTTGCTGGACTCACGTTTGGATAGGGCGTTAGAAGCTTGCTTTCAGAAAATTGCGGAGGAAGAACGCAAGCGATCACACCCGAACAGTAAGGGTGAGGGAGAGTTGGACCGGTAGAGTCCAGCCACTAATATTATGTATTATTATTTGATAATATGTGGCGTATTAGTACTAGTTTTTTGTGGGGTTTTGACACATTGTTAACTTCCGGGATGTCCGAACTTCGGATTTTTGATGTAGATGCCTCGACAAAGGCTCGATTTAACCAAATTTTGTTGTTAATGAGAAGCACATTTTTTTTTTGTGGTGGCTCGCAACTCGATTCTTCATTTTACACGGAGCGCCCTTTCGGGTTTTCACTCCATCCTCGGCTCACCCTTTTTTGTTTTTTTTTTTTCCTTCTTTTTTTCCTTTTTTTTGTTTTTTTTGAAGGCTCGCAACTCGATTCTTCATTTTGCCCGGGGCGCCCTTTCGGGTTTTCATCCCGTCCTCGGGTCGTAATTTTTTTTTGACGACGGCTCGCAACTCGTTTCTTCATTTTGCCCGGGACGCCCTTTCGGGTTTTCACCCGGTTCTCGGCTCGTCGTTTGTGCTTCGTCCTTTTAAATCACTCGGGGGTCGGGTCGTAAAGGGAGTCTCGGTTTATACATGGATCGATTAATCGATCTTTGTTTTTTTTTTTGGTTGTTTGGTTGTACCCGGGGAACGGGTTGCCTACGTATCCGCTTTTAGACGGAATCAAACCATGTTCGTAGTTCTTTAGAAAAGTGTGAGTGATTTTGCTTTAGACTCGTTTATGCCATTTATCGATGCGAACTTGATTTTTTTTGTTTTGTTGTTGTTGTTGTCTTTTGTTTCCCCCTAAGTCGGAGGTCGGGACGTGGTTTCTAGAGTGTTTATGGGTAGTATCGTTTGAGTTGATCCATATTGGTCGGGGTTGGGAACTCTTGACCATCTAGGTCGGTAATGGGTGGCTTGTACGTTTGTACGTTGGATAGGGCATGTATCCTACGTTTATCTAGGAGTACTAGCTCGTCGTGCCGTTTTTGGTTCCATTCTTCCTCAGGGATACCACTTTCAGCTAATATTCTTAGTGATGGTATTTCTAGCTCTATTGGTTGGACGGCTTCGGAACCGTAGGTTAGGTAATATGGTGTGGCTCCGGTGGGTGTTCTATAGGATGTTCGGTATCCCCATAAGGTGAAGGGGATTCTGTTTGGCCAATCTCGGTAGTTGTCTATCATTTTCTTAAGGATTGTGGTGATGGTTTTGTTGGCTGCTTCTACGGCCTCACTGGTTTGTGGTCTATAGGGTGAGGATTTGTGTCTTTGGATTTTGTATTTGTCTAGGAGTTTTTGGGTGTCAGCCCTGAAGTGAGCCCCCTGGTCGCTAATGATTTGATGAGGTATACCGTAACGGCAGATGATGTTGTTTTGCAAGAATTTGACTATTGGTTTTGAGGTAAGTACGGTGTAAGAGGCGACTTCTACCCATTTGGTGAAGTAATCCACGACTACTAAAATAAAGCAATGTCCGCCGGTCCCGGATGGGTGTACTTTCCTTATGATGTCTATTCCCCAAGTAGAGAAGGTCCAGGGTGTGGCTATAGTGTGTAGAGGATAAGGAGGTAGGTGTTGGATGTTGGCAAATATTTGGCAGTTATGGCAGTGCCGAATGTGACGTCGACAGTCTGCCTCTAAGGTAATCCAGTAATATCCCATTCTCATTATTTTTCGGGCTAGTAGGTGTGCACTCATGTGGGGTCCGCACTCTCCATCGTGTACCTCTTCCATGACTCTCTTAGATTGGTCTTTGTTTATGCATCTAAGGAGGACTCCTTGTGAGGTTCGTTTGTACAGTAGGCCTTGATTCAGGACGTAATGGGTGGCTTGTATTCGTAAGGCTCTTTTGTTTTTGTTATTAGTGTCGGGTGGATATGACCCGTGAGTTTTAAAGTCTAGGATCACTTTGTACCAAGGTTCTTAGGTGGTGTCATCGGTTTCGAGGTTGTGGATGTAGTCTGGTTGTTTGCTTCTTTCGACACAGATAGGCATGGAGCGGAGGTGATCGGGCATGTTTATTAGTGAGGCTAGTTTGGATAACGCATCACCGAATTGGTTTTCTTCGCGGGGTATGTGTATGAAGTCGATTTCGGTGAATTCCTTAGGCATTGCTTCTACTTTAGTTTGATATGGGGTTAGGCTTTCGCTATAAACCTTCCAATTACCTGTGGCTTGGTTGACTACTAAGGATGAGTCTCCGTGGACTCTAAGGTTTTTGACTCCTAGAGATATGGCTACTTTTAGACTTATTAGACAGGCTTCGTATTCGGCTTGTGTTGTGGGTAAGTCTGGTCGGGTGGCGTTTTGTTTGCTTCCGAGTTTATTGTTGTTTGGTCAGTGGCGGTTTGAGTCTAAGGTTGTTATTCCCGATTTCCTTCTTAGGGTGAAGTTGAGTGGGCTGCTTGCGGTAGCCCTTGCATTTTAGTCAGTTGTTATCGATAATTGGCATAAAGTCGAGTTTTTAAGCGTTTAAAGTAAATTGTTGAAAGAAAGTTAAGCGATTGTCGAGGCATGTTTGTAAAAAAGAAATAAAGATGACTGTTTTATTGATAATAGTAGACGGGCTAGATGCCCGTGATTTTGTTTGGGGGAGGTGGAGGACATGTTCCCCCGCACCTCCCCGGACTCGATGGAATAGAAGACAAGACATTTATTATTATTATTCTAGTCTAGGTCCTAAGACGAACTAGACTTTGACTAAGACCGGTCATGCCTCTAGAGGTACCTTCACTGGTTGGGCTCCCGGCGTTCACGTGGATCGCTCTCTTGGTACCTAGGGCCAGTTCTCCTCCGAAGACATCCTACGGGGACGTAGACACCTTTGTCAATCAGGTCCTGTACTTCATGCTTGAGTTCGGTGCATACTTGGGTCTCATGCCCCCGACCTTGATGATACAGGCAGTAAGCATTCGGATTCCAACCCCCTTTTTTCTATAGGTGGGTCCGGGGTAGGACCTACCGGCCATAGTAGCCAGGCCTCCTGCAGTTTTCGGAGGGCCTCGGTATAAGATTCCCCTAGTTCGGTGAATTGCCTGAAGGGAGGGTTGACACTTGTAGGTTCGACAAGGCGTGCGAGCCTGGCATACTCGACATATGGATCCCCACTAAGCACCAGTTCTTGACTTATCGGTCTTCCTTGGGGTTTCCTCTCGGGCCCTTCGAGAGTCTCAAGGCGACGCCTAACGTCGGCGATAGAGGAGGAAATCGATGAAACTATCCCTAGTATCCCGTGGACACGTTCATTAAGGCATTGAGCTGGTCGATGCTACCTTCGTTGCTACTTGGCGCCGTTCCCAGACGAAAGAGAGGAGTATGAGGTTGGGACTTACTGGGCAATTTAGGGACTCGAGGAATGCTTATGATTGAACAACACGGAACTGAGACCCTTGACCCATATGTGTGTGGTCATTAGTTTAGGGATTCAGGTGCTTTAGACTCTTGGTGTATCTGGCGAAACACTTATGGAGTTTCATGTCTCTGTAACGAGACGATTTGATACAAACCTCGGTGGTGAGGTTCAAAGAGGATTTCTCGAAATGAGACGACCCAAAACGTAAAATATTGAGTAGAGGTGATCTTAGTAGCTAACACAGACAGTTAAACACACGGTTGTACGACGTAAGAGGTTGATCACGATCCCGACTCAGGATCAAAGAATTAGGATGTATGTTTCTTTCGAAAACGACCAGTTTTGCAAATTTTGAAAAAGGATGGTTTGTGAAAATAGTGATGGCGTGACGATATCGTCTTCGGCGTGTAGGTGCGCTGCTATGTGTGTGCATCGGAAATGATGACGAAATGTAAATATGTTTTTTTTTGAAAGGAGTGCATTTCTTTTAGGGGAAACGTTTTTTTTGAAAATAATTCTGTGATGCTTCTATCGAAACTACTATTAATTAGTTAGTTCGATACTCGCGGAGTGCGTGATGCTCGTGATGGAGCGTGAAATCTGATGGCAGTCTCCTTATAGGTGTGACTAAATCCTTAGTGAGTGATTTAGGTGGTGAATAGTGTTTTTTATAAACTTTTCGCTTTTTGAAAAAAAAACTTTCAAAATTAGTGACCCACGTTCGTCGGTTGTACTAACTAGCATTAGACGGTGGAGGTGTGCATTGTAAAAAAGTTTTCTGAAAGTGTAACCACTTTTTGAGCTCCTTGACTTCATTAATTGAAGCTTCGGTTGTGCTAACGGTATGTGTGTAAAAAGTTTTTTTTTTGAAATATAATGTGACGGCGTGGTGGCCTTAACCCCACTAATTGGGAGTTTCGGTTGTATTAACGGTAATCATTATTGTTAATAGGTTTTAATTTGGCCAAGGTGATGACACTAAAAACTTTTCCTTTTTTTTGAAAGCAGTGAGTGTGAATTTTGCCATGGTAACGGCATTTAAAAAAACGTTTTCCCTTTTTAGAAATCACGATTTGATCAGAGTATTGATGTTTAAACGGTCGTTTTGAAAAGATGAGGTATTTTTGAAAACGGAATTGGGTGCGGTTGAATATGTTGGCGTGGTTGAATCCAGATTTTTAGTGTTTTATTTGGGTTGTATTGTTCAAACACGCTACACGTAACTAAGAATGCGTACACTCATGCAAGATGCAGACTCGGGTAGGTTAGGGTAGGCTACCGCCCACGAATAGTTTCTACTTAAGTATTGACAATGTTCTGGGGAGACGAGTGTCATACCATCCGTTCGGAACTATCCGCTTATTAATCCCGCGGGTTACACGTTAGGCGGCCGGAGCGTCAATCGAGGATCTCTCCGCGTGTCCCTAGAGATCTTACCGCGAAGAGGTCGATTGGTCCTGATATCGGTTAGGGTGGGCTTTTTAGGGCCAAAACCTGTAGTGACAACAACTAGGAACTAAGAAATGAGCTTCACCGACTTCGTTCAAGTTACACCACCGCTGGAAACTTGTTTCCAAATCCCCAGCGGAGTCGCCAAACTGTGGACGTCCGTCCGCACCATCCGGCGCCCCGCGCGGGACCGACCCGGTTTTCATCGTGTGGCGGCGGCCACCCACACGGCCCCCTCCCTGACGGGGGTCGGTCCGATCCCGTATACAGGGCGAAGTGTCGGACCTCGATTTGGATGACGATCCAGACTTGTACTAGACGGGTGCGGGCACCCGTGTTTCCGTTTGGGAATCGATCAAGACGTGGTTGTAAATGTTTAAAGATCGATTCATTTGGTAAGGCGACCTTTTTAGTGAACTGAATTCTTTGCCGATTTGTGGACTCGCCACCGAGTCAATTATGGGGACTCGGAAACCGTTCAAGTCAACTTTGATCCCTTACCGGCTCAAAGTTGAGTAGCACGGGACCTGAAGATAAAGACTTGTACCCTTAAGCACTCCATGCCTGGAATGACTCCAATTGCCAATGGTTTCGGACATCCGGAAACCGTCGATTCTGAGTATGGGGTGAGGGTACGTATTGGGAAGCCAACATTCGATAGATGTCAACACCCAATCACGCCCGCACTATAGCGGCCTCTACTAATCAATCGGTGGGCTGATTTACTAGTTCTTTTGTTGTGGTGGAAGTACTGTAACATCCGTTGTTTTAACCCTATGCTTAGCTACGTCGGTTATTTAAGGACAAGCAAGTTTTATTGTCGAAGTAGCGGTATTTACATTCTTTGCATGCGATTTCACGTGACAAGCAGGCCATGAAAAGATGCACGTAGGAGAGTAGAGAGTACTAGTATTATACGTATTAGCAAATCAGGTTTAACGCGATAATACGGATATTAGTCGTTCTTCTGATATACCTTACCTGGTATTCTGCTTAAGATGCGTCGGTTCGGCATTAATAGAGATGCGTCGAACCTACTAAGGTGAGCACCCGGACTAATACGGAACCTGACCATCACTTTGTTCAGTTTTAAGTTATTTTACGTTTTGAATTCTGTGTTAGGTGATTTAGCATGCGATTATAAGGTCATAAAAACAATAAATCATACGAAAAACTGTAAATGCGAATGTAAGTAAATCACATTGTGAGGAGTTGCACCCTCGGAGTATACACTAAACGAGACTCGATGCATAGATAATTTTGAGAACGGATCTCGGAATTATTCAGGTCTATTTAGTGTGTTTTAGTATTTGCGATTGAAGTTGGGACGTTACGTGTTTTAGTAGATGCTTGTGGACCTAGTGTCCACATCTAGTGTTATCGTAGTGCATAATAAAGGAAATTAGGAATATGGAAAGTTTTGTTTCGATGGCAACCTAGTGACGACTTGATCAACAGGCGGATCCTCCTAGCTTGATCAGTGACTCCGGCAGAACTCCGTTACCGTTTGACCTTCCCGTGGCTACTCCGGCAGAGCTTCGTTGCTAAGGACTAGTTCTGCGGCTACTCTGGCAGAACTTCGCTACTAGTTTTGAGCTAGTTGATCACAGACACCTCGGTATCAAGTAGGGTGCTCGAAGGTGAGGAGTAGCGTCGATGTCGTTTTTTTTATCGGAACTACGATCGAGTGGATCGTTTGCCTTGGGTGTCGGAGTGCGAGCCCTTAGCGAGAGTTTAGAGGGGGAAGAGAAGAATGAATTGTGTCGAATGAATGGGGCGGGGGGGGGGGGGGGTATTTATAGGTGTTTTCGGCCCTCGTCGCCCATATGGACGCGTGAGCTGGGGCGCACCAGGACTCAGGCACCTGGGCTAACACGTGGTGAGACCCAGGCGCGTAGGGTGGGGCGGTTGGGATTTTGAGGATACGGTTTTGATACTTTCCAAAACTGTGAGACGGGTGTATGATATGTTTCTTGGGCATTAAGGCTTCCCACGGCTTGACCTAGCGCCGTGGGTTTAGTGGGCCTCGGGTGTTCATCCCGAGGCTCGCTTGACAGGGTGTTGACTTGGTTCGAGTTTCGGGGCCGACTCGGGGTCCCGGTGTTGGAATTAACTCTAATTAGTGTCTATGTGACCGTAACGACACGACTAAGGCTGCCATCATGTTATATTTTAGTTTTTTCGAGTAATTATTTGATCTGTTCTATAGGAAAACTACCTATAACATCACGAACCCGTGTCGCGTTGCAGTCTTATCGTCATCGAGTGTTTGTTGGGCACTTCTGCAGCCACCAGGTCCAAATCTGGGTGTCTACAAAAAAATCAACAAGTTCATTGATTTAGAGTCATTCTAGTAGATTAAGGTCCAAAATCTACAATGGGTTGTTTACAATGGAATGTAAACTCTTGTAATAAGTTTGTAATAGGGTTTTCGAAAACTTTTAATCCTAGACACACTATACAAAAGCGAAAAGAACAGAAGAAAAAGAGAAGCAAATAAAGGAAAACACAAGTAAAGCCATGCACTCCATACTCATTCAAGCACACAATATCAACCACAACACCCAAAATGCTCATTTCTTTGAGAGCCTCCCAATAGCAACAACCTCACTCCTCTACGAAAGTAAAGAAGAAAGCGAAGAGGAAAGAAGTTGCCTAGCGAGCTGCTTCCATATTCTCCTCATCTTATGCTATCAAGGTGGTGGTTATCTTGTAAGAGTAGAGAACAAGACTATACAAAGGACACGAAAACATAACGAAAACGAGAACAGAAAAGGAAAGGGAAAAGGAGAATATTTTTGTTTTTTTTTGGAATTTTTCAAATTTTTATGATTTTTGAAAAGATTTTTGAAAAACAAAATATAGTAGATCCCTCCCCCACACTAAGACAGTACATTGTTCTCAATGGACAAGTAGGGGAAATATCAAAAAAGAGGAAAAAAGAAAAATCTTTTTGGATTTTTATAATTTTTCAAATGTTTTTGGGATTTTTTTTAACTTTTGGAGAAAGAAGAGAAACGAAAAGAAAGCGATAAAAAGGATGGCGGGCGTAGGTGTAATCACGTCACCTAGACCCTAGCCAAGTGGCTAAGAAACCAAAAATAAAATAGAATAAAAGAAATGGCGAAAAATGGGC
This sequence comes from Agrostemma githago, assembly GCA_958450325.1. Lineage (NCBI taxonomy): Eukaryota > Viridiplantae > Streptophyta > Magnoliopsida > Caryophyllales > Caryophyllaceae > Agrostemma > Agrostemma githago. Next base: position 58,209,278 of record OY288241.1, read on the forward strand.
GTAGGTGTAATCACGTCACCTAGCCCGGATTGAGTACCAATAAGACAAATTTGGAAAGGATGAAAAGAATTTGGATTTTCAAATTGGTCAATGGCGTAATGACATCGCCTAAAGACCGGGAGCAATACCAAGGCCGCTTCGGCCGCAAAAATCGATGGGACAGCTTGCAAATTTTTGCTGGTATAAATAAATCACAATGATAATGATAATCATAATGGAACAGGAACCGAAAATAACCCAAGGATATGCAATTATAGACTCACAAAGACTCACCAACCCAACCCGCACACACACACACACACACACACATCCCCCACACTACCTACCGACTCCGGGAGAAAGTCCAGTCTGAAGGATCACCTCCATAGGACGGGCTAGGAGACTCATAGTAATAGGGCATACCCTCGGAGGATGGCTCGGGAGAAAACTCCTCAAGACTGTCGCTAAGCGAGAAGGCATAGTCAGACTCAATCTCACAAAGATCGTAGATCGTACGACCTTTGGGCAATGTGTAGTGCACATACTCCCATATTCCCCTTCCTCCCGACTCAGTCTTTGTTAGTCAAAATTCACCGGGTCCCAAATGTAGGTCCCAATTGTGGTGAACGAGGATGGTGGTTCGGTGTGTGTTGGGGACGATTAAAGCACGTCCACGGCTATTATAGACGAGGCGTTGATGGGGTACATGAAAAATCCAAGTAGGAAAATAGGCCTCGTCAAGCCAAATGGAATTGTCTAGCGGGGTGAGATGGTCGGTCGAATATCCCAATTTGTTAGCTATTACCGTCACAAGACCTTCACAATCTAAGCAGGGACGTTGAGTATCGATTATACGTTGGAAATGTAACGCCACAAAAATGGGTAGGTGTAAGGGATTCGAGTTACCAGTTAAAGAGTCTAATATCAATTGCAAGACACACACATTAAGAGAATAAATGTTATCGGCCGAGGGTACCAAGCAATGGGAGAGAATTTTGCAAAAGTAGCAAAATGTGGGGTTACGAATTTCGGAGGCAAAAGAAGAATTCTTCGAGTAACCCACTTTACAGCTTGATATGCGCTTCCAAAAGTCTATCCTAGACACACGAGCTTGGATGCTGCTCGAGGGTTCACTAAGTCCAGTACCCGATGAGGGTAGGCCTAGCGCGAGGCCGAACTCAGGAATAGTCAAACGATGGGGTTTGCCGAATAGTCTAAATTTGATTGCTCTAGGTGTGGTCAAGTTGTCGAGGGCAAAGGTTCCTAAGAACTCACAAGTTAAGTCTTTGTAGGTGAAGGTTGCAAGGCTAAGGAGTTCACTAGTTCCGGTTCGTGACGATAACTTTGTAATATCGTCAACGATACCCGAATAGGTCATTGTGTGGGGACAAGGCCACCTAGTACTCTAAAAGATGTTTTCAGAGAAGGTATGAGACAATGATGTATTAAGACAAGGTAAATTTGTAGACTTAGAAGATTTAGAAGATTTGGAAGTCGAAGCCGTACCTTGTTTCCGAGTGGCTCGTCTTGCCTTGTCTCCATGATGATAGATTTGCAAAATTGTTCCCAAAAAATTAGCTTCACCTCTTCAAAACCCAAAATAATCACCCAAGCGAGATGGAATGGAGGTATGAATGTGGTTGGGGTATGGAAGGTGGTGTTTTAATTATACGAGGAGTGGTAAGGTGAAAAGGAAAGTGAGGTGAAGGTGATATAAATAAAGGCAGTTGAGGAGGGAAAGGAAAGTTTAAAAGTAGATCGTGAATTTGGTGTTTGTGTTTTGGAGGGAAAGTTATATGGGGTATTTGAGAATGAGGGAATCGAATTTGTAGTGAGTGAAATGTGAATAGGTGATCTGGCCCATGTCGTCGGGTGAAGTTTTACCCGGTCGTGCACCATCGGGTGAAGTTTTACCCGATGGGTTTTCTTCGTAAAAATCCATTTTGCAAAAAAAATTCCGCCGAGTGAAGTTTCACCCGGTGAAATTCTCATCGAGTGAAGTTTCGTCTGATGGTTTCTGGACAATTCTGGCAGTTTTGGCAAATTCTGGAATTTTTTCCTAAGGTAAAATTTCGCTCGGTCATACTCTCATCGGGTGAAATTTCACCCGACGGAAAATCTTCAGCAAATCCCTTGGCGTGGCAAAATTCCATCGGGTGAAATTTCACCCGATGGAAAACATTCAATAATCTCACCGGGCGAAGTTTCGCCCGGCGGTCTTTTATGCTTAATTTTCCGCCTTGACATTTCATGGCTCTTCAATAATCACCTAAAGTTTGCAATTAACGATACAACTCACATTACATAATTAATTTCTCCCACAAACATGCTCCATAACTTCTCCAAAAAGCTTGATCTTCATCCAAATATATCCTCCAAGATGAAATCCAAGTTCATCCATCCAACCAAAGAAAAAAAATTAACCGAGACAAAGAATATGATACATATTTACAAGGTGGTTGTTGAGGATATCACCAAACCTACTTCAATTTGAGGAGGGGGTTAAACAACGCTCCCAAACGGGAGCTCACCAACTTTCACGGTAGCAAAGGTCTCACGAACGTGACCGGTATGGTAAATCTTCAAACGTTGCCCATTAACCATAAATTTCCTAGTTTCCGGGCTAGATATCTCTATGGATCCATATGGTTGCACCTTGGTCACTTCGAACGGACCCGACCATTTTGATTTCAACTTACCGGGAAAAGCTTAAAACGAGAATTGAAGTGTATTACCTTATCACCAACGGAGAAGTTTTTATGAAGTATTCTAGAATCGTGCCATTTGCGTGTTCGCTCCTTGTAGATCTTTGAATTTTAGTAAGCTTCAAGTCTCAATTCTTACAATTCTTGTAGTTGGAGAAGACGATTATCTCCGACAACATTCTAGTCAAAGTTTAGCTCTTTAATAGCCCATTTTGTTTTGTGTTCTAATTCCACCGGTAAATGATAAGCTTTGCCATACACATGTCGGTAAGGAGTGGTTCCAATCGGCGCTTTGTAAGCCGTACTCAAGGCCCAAAGGGCGTCATTCAACTTCAATGACCAATCCTTTCGGTGTGTATTTACAACTTTTTCCAAAATTCCTTTGATTTGACGGTTAGATATCTCGGCTTGCCCATTTCATTGAGGGTGATAGGCTAGGGACATCTTATGAGTGATACCATATTTCCCAAGAAGGTGCTCAAAAGTATCCTTCCTAAAATGAGAGCCTCCATCAGTAATTATGGCTCTCGGCGTGCCGAATCTCAAGAAAATCACATTCTTGAAAACCTTGATTACCACTTTGGAATCATTGGTAGGGGAAGCTACGGCATCGATCCACTTTGAGACATAGTCAACCGCTACTAGGATGTATTTTTTGCCGAAGGAAGATGTGAACGGACCCATGAAGTCAATGCCCCAAACATCGAACAATTCAATCTCTAGGATGGGTTGAAGGGGCATTTCATTCCTTCTCGTTATATTGCCACATCTTTGGCACGCATCGCATGTGAAAAATGAAAGCTCTAATGTCCTTAAACATGGAAGGCCACCAAAACCCGCTTCGGAGGACCTTGGCAATTGTCTTTTGGTTGGCCAAGTCTCCACCATAAGATGTCGAGTGGAGGTGCTTCACAATATTAAATCTGTCGTCGTCGAAACACATCGGCGGTAGATGACATCTACGCATCGGCGGAACAAATAGGGCTCATCCCAATAATAGCGTCGGGCTTCATAACGTAGTTTCTTCCTCTCTTACTTTGAATAATCGTACGGAATATAATGAAACACTAAGAAATTGACGATATCTGCATACCAAGGTGTAATAGTTTCAATGGCCATTAAGGATTCGTCTCTCATCGCTTCATTGATGGGTATACCATCGTCTTCATTGCTACTTCCACTAACCGCTAGTCTACTAAGATGATCCGCTACCAACTTCTCCAATCCGGCTTTGTCTCTAATCTCGATATCAAATTTTTGTAGGAGGAGAACCCACCAAAAGAGTCGGGATTTTGTCTCCTTTTTGGACATGATATAACGAATCACCGCATGATCGGTATGAATAATGACTTTGGAACCGGTAACATATGTTCAAAATTTCTCCATGGCATAGACAACGGCTAGCATTTCCTTTTCGGTCGTGGTATATCTCGATTGGGCTTCATCAAGGGTTTAACTTTCATAATATATCACATGTAGCTACATGATCTCAAATGGCGAAACCAACGGCGAAATCGGAAGCATCGCACATGATCTCAAATGGAAGGTTCCCATTGGGTGCTTTGATAATTGGGGTGGTGGTGAGAGCGGTCTTTATCCTGCAAAAGGCCTCAAGACACAAGTCATCAAATACAAAAGGCGCATCTTTCATAAGTAAATAAGTTAAAGACCTGGCAATCTTAGAAAAATCTTTAATAAACCGTCTATAAAAGTCGGCGTGACCTAGAAAACTCCTCACCCCTTTGACATTAGTTGGGGGTGGCAAGTTCTCTATCAACGGAGACTTTAGTCTTATCAACTTCGACTCCTCTATTGGAAACAATATGACCGAGGACTACACCTTGTACGACCATAAAGTGACATTTCTCCTAACTCAAAACAAGTCTATACTCTTCACATCAATCTAACACTTGATCAAGATGATTAAGGCAAGAATCAAAAGATGTACCATGGACACTAAAGTCATCCATAAAAACTTCCATTGATTTTTCAATAAAATTGGAGAAAGTTGTCATCATACATCTTTGAAACGTTCCCGGCGCATTACACAATCCGAATGGCATCCTTCTGTAGGCATAGGTGCCATAGGGACATGTAAAGTGGTTTTCTCTTGGTCATCGGAGTGAATGGGAATTTGAAGAAATCCCGAATGGACATCGAGGAAACAAAAATAAGAATGATGCGTTAATCGTTCAATTATTTGATCAATAAAAGGAAGGGGGAAATGGTCTTTAATGGTGACCGTGTTTAACTTTTGAAAGTCTATACACATGCGTCAACCGGTAATAGTCCTAGTAGAAATTAACTCACCCTTTTCTCCTTTCACAACCGTCATTCCTCCTTTTTTCCGCACAACTTGTACGGGGCTAACCCATTTACTTCCGGTTATAGGGTATATAATGTTAGCCTCATACAACTTGAGGACTTCCTTCATGACAACCTCTTTCATGGTGGAGTTCAACCGACGTTGTCCCTCAACCGAAGGGCGGTGGTCATCATCAAGGATGATCCTATGCATGCAAACATTTAGACTTATGCTTTGGAGGTCGTCAATGCCATACCCGATGGCCTTTTTGTGTTTTCTCAGAACAACCAATTTTTTTTCCAATTGAGGACCATCAAGTGTGGCATTGATGATAACAGGATAACTAGTTCCTTCAAGAAAGACATATTTGAGGGAGAGGGGAGTGGCTTAAGTTCAAGATTAAGAGTAGAGGGTACCATACTTTTACCCACCGGTAGTTGTTCTACCTCTTCTTCATGTATGATCTCTTCTTTAAGAGGTGGGGAATCAAATGCTTTATCTTCTTTCTTATCATCATCTATCAAGCTATACTCAACCAAACAATCAATAACTTCAATGGAATACATTTGTTCAATCGTTGGTTGTTTAAAAGCTTGAGAAAGGGAAAACTCTACCGACTCGTTCCCTATGTTAAAAAATAACTTTCCATTCTTAACATCAACTATAGTACCACCTGTAGCCATGAATGGTCGACCTAAGATAATGGGAATAATAGTGTCTTCGGGCATGTCCATGACAACAAAGTTGGAGGGGATGAAAAACTTGTCAACTTGTACGGGTACATCCTCAAGTATCCCAAGTGGGTACTTGACGGACCTATCCGCAAGTTGAATCGACATACTAGTGGGTTTCATATCTCCCACACTAAGTCTCTTGACATAGAATAGGGTAACAAACTAACACTAGCCCCTAGGTTACACAGAACTTGGTTAACAACAACATTTCCAACCCAACAAGGGATGGAGAAGCTACCGGGGTCATCTAGTTTCTTTGACATTTGATTCATAAGAATGGCACTACATTGTGCCGTAAGAGGGACACATTCTTTATCTTCTATGGTTCTCTTTTTAGTCAAGACTTTCTTCAAAAACTTAGAATAAAGGGGCATTTGAGAAATTACCTCGGTGAAGGGTAAAGCTACCTCCACTTTCTTCAACATATCCACAAAACGGCTAAATTGAGCATTCTTCTTATGTGGCATAGCTCGTTTGGGAAAAGGCAATGGTGGCACAAAGGCGGGAGGCGGTGGAACATTAAATTCTTCTTCTTCTTCTTCGGCTAAACGCTTCGCCTCTTTTCTTCTTGCTTCTTTCGCTTCCATTTGCTCCTTTTTCTTCCTTCTAAGTTCTCTTAATTCTCTTTGTTCAACCTCCGCATTCTCAAGAATATCAAACTCCGCTTGTATTCCCCGATTTTGTTTGAAGGAAGTGGGAGACATGGCTTGCGGTGAATCTTGTAGATTGACTTTGGTTGTGGTGCTTTTGGTGTTCAAGTTCAAATTCTTATATGGGTCCTCAAGTTCTTTGCCACCTCTCAATATGACGACATTTGCTTGGTGTGGTGGGTCTCTTGGGTTTTGGGGTTGCCCGGGCAAACCATGGGGTGGATATATTGGGGCGGGTAAGGCTTTTGTTGCTTCTTGTGATTCCCAAACCTTTAGCTTTGCTTTTGTATCTAAGTTTTCACTCCAAAAGTGCCCGATACCTCTTTGCAAATCATTAATGTTATCCCATGGACCTTCTCCTTGACCATATTGAAAATTACTTGATTGGTCATAAGATTGAGAGGGTTGATTGTATGATTATTGGTTGTAACCTCGGTTACCTTGGAAATTACCTTGGAACCCTTGATTGTATCCTTGATTGAAATTGTTACCATGTTGATTTTGTTGATTAAGGTAATTGTTGTAATTGTTGGGAACATGGAAGTTACTTCCTTGTCAATTGAAGTTACTCCTTTGGTGAGGAGGCAAATATGGGGGCATCTTTGAAGGACCTTGATTAAAGGGCCTTTGTTGACTTTGATTGAAAGGCCTCGGTTGACTCCCTTGGGCACGTGGCATCGAGTTTTGAACATTTTGGTTCCCATAAGAAAAGTTGGGATGAAACCTTGTGCCGACATTGTAAGTATTAGAATAAGGATCAAATTGAGGTCTTTGACCATACACTTGAATAGCTTGCACTTCATTTGGCTCTTCAAAATAAGTTTCTTCGTTCGATATACAAGAGCTAGAATCATGGCCATAATTGCCACAATGATCACATTGAACTTCCCATGTTATTTCTTGTTTAGAAGGTGATGATTTCCTTGTTGGAACACTCCCTTGAATTTGGTACATACCTCTAGGAGTTGGTTTGGAATTCATGACATCCATTCTCTTTGTCAGTTCTTCAACTTTTGCTTCAAGTTTCAATTCATTAGAACTCTTAGATGAGTTCACTTCAACTTTTTTTCCTAGAATCCCTCGATTGATTCACTCTAGAATCACTCCTTGCCATCTTTTCAATAAGACTTTTAGATGCCTCATCGGTAAGGGAAAATAAATCTCCTCCGGCGGCCGAGTTGAGGTTCTCCTTAGTTCGCGATGAAAGGGTGTTGTAACATGTTTGGGTTGTTAGCCAATCGGGTATTCCATGGTGAGGGCAATTGCGCAGTAAATCTCTAAATCTCTCCCAAGCCTCGCTTAGACTTTCAAATTCATGTTGCCTGAAAGTTTGTATCTCCATGCGCTATTGATTAGTCTTTGAGGGTCGATAGTATTTCTCCAAGAAGGCATTAGATAATTGAGCCCATGTGGTAAATGTGTTATCGAGATGGCCATGAACCCATCTTCGAGCTCCATCTCTCAATGTCTTAGGAAATAATAATCGGTGTAATTGGCATGATGTTAGCCCATTTAGAAGGGGCACCGACTAATTTCTCTTTGAATGATGCAATATTCTCTTGGGCATCTTCTTGGGAAAAACCATAAAAGGTGTCTTGTTGAACCGCATTTGTTAAAGAAGCTTTCAATTCATAATTTTTGGGAATTTCCCCGAAATCAACCGGTGAAGAGATTTCTTCATGTGTAAGTTGGGAATGGGATTCTAAGGTCGCCATTGGTTGAATTGGTGGTGGTATATTTGGAGGGGTTTGATTTTGATTTTGTTGTGGAGTTCTTGGTGATGGTAGGGTTGGCGGATTTTGTGAAATAGAGGATGGGGAAGGGTTATTTGGTAGAATGGGATTAAGGTTATGAGGTGATAATGAAGGATGTGGGATGATGGTAGTTGAATTATTTCCTCGAAATCTCAAGGCTCTAAATGTCATTTCCGGCTCCGGATCGAACCACAAGGGCGATGATGTATTCCTGGGCGTAAAAAACTCAACAAACGATAAGTCTCCTAGAGCCTATCGGTACTAGGGAAAAGGAAAAATAAAATTAAAGCAATTAACCAAACACAATAAACTAAAACTCAATTAACTCTCCGTCCCCGGCAACGGTGCTATTTTGATCTCTGCCCAAATCGGATCGGTCATTTTAACGAAGGATAGGGGATCAAACAATACTTATAAGACTCGTAATTAACACAAAAACAATTAAATGTAGTCGTGGTAAGTCGAGGTCGGTCCAAAGGGAACAGTGTGTAATCGAGTAGGAGCAATGTGTATGGGATCTAATGGAGGGTTTTAAAGTCGAGTCTAGGCTAAAATGAAATGAATAGAAAAAGAAAATCAAATAGGGAAAAGGTGTTGGGGGGAAGTCGGGAATCGGAAATCGGGGTCTAAGTGTCTCGGAATTATGGGTCGGTCATAATGTCGATAAAGAAAGAATGCCACCTTTCGGTTTCTTCACCCAACTCATCTAAATCCCGCTTTCACGGCGAAGAAGGGTAAGTTTCAAGTCAAGATAATTTCTACCCCGAATTTCCCCATATTGGTAAAAATGAGTCAAGGTCAATCTAGTTGGCCGGACTAAGTAAACAATGACACAACAACTTCAAACAAGATAAACCAACAAGCAAGCAACCAAACCAAAATTCCTCAATTCAAATCACCCAAGATCTTCCTCCCTTAACCCCCCAACAAGAAACCTACTCACAACTCATGATGGAAACTACAAAAACATTAACAGTATAGAAAATAACAATAACATGCATAATGATTAAAACTAGAGAAAATAGCAACAAGACAATGAAGAAAATTGTGATCAATAAAAGAAACTACAAGGCGATCTAAAAACAATGCAAGTAAAATCAATGAAAACTGTGCAATAATGGATTTGTCACTAATCCCTTGATAATCTCCAAAAGAACTTCAATAAGAACACTAGAATTCCTTACAAAGCTTGAATATAAATCTAAGAAGATGAAGATTGATAAAAACTATGAAGAACTATTAGCTTTCTATCTAAGCTAATGGATGATGAACATGGAAAATGAAATTGTATTAAGATGATTATGTGCATCTAACTAGGTTATCTATATATATAGTAATAGCTTAATGGATCCTTAAGCCAAAGCCCAAATCCAACTTTTTTCTCAATTAGTGAGACTTTTTCCCAACGAGTCTTCATATGGTGAAATCTCACCCTGCAAAATTAGTCATTCACGAACCAATACTGTTGGGCGAAACTTCACCCGATGGGTAAAAATTTTGCCTGGTCATTTCGCCCGGTGAAGAAAGTTTTCTAAAGATTTTCGGGGAGGTCGAATTGTCGTTGGATGAAACTTCACCCGATGGTATCTCATCGGGTGAAATTTGACCCGATGGTTTCCTTGACCTCTTTTCTGGTCTCGCTCTTCGTTGTTTGATTGGATTGCTTGAACTTTTAGTTTTGTGTGTTGCTTTAAGGACGGTATTCCCCTCACTTATGCTCGTGGAAGCTCGGACATGCTTTCAGCGTCGAATCCTATCAAAGTAGATAGAAAAACTTTCAAAAACACGTAAAATGCACAAGAGGACGCTAATGTGAGAAAGACTAAAGATAGAGCGATAATCGCATTCTAATCCCACAAAATGGGGGGAAAATGAGTCTAAATGGAGGGAAAATGATCTAAATTTAGCACACATCACCATATGAGTCGGACTTGACGTTATCGTAGTGCATAATTAAAGAGTACGGAATGTAAAGTTGTGTTTAGATGACAAACTAGTGACGATACGACTTCTTAGGCGGATCCTCCTAGCTTTCCAGCGGCAAATCCGGCAGAGCTTCGCTAAGGTGTCTTGAGGTGGCTAGTCGAACATGGGTGCCCCTTTACATTCGGATCGAGCCAAGGACTCGAGGAACTACGAGGAGTAGTGTCGATTCGCGTATCGGAAAAAAACGATCGAGTGGATCGTCCTTAGAGTCGGAGTGCGACGCTAAGGTAAGAAACCCGTAGAGAGGAGGAGGGAGAGTTGTGAGTTGTGTTTGTGTGTTGAAATGAGCGGAAGAGAGGGTATTTATAGTTTTTCTCGCAGTTCAAATCGAGCTCTTAGGCACCTGGTGGCGTGCGCACCGTGATTGAGACGCCTGAGGGTGAGCACATCAGGATTGAGACGCCTGAGGGTGAGCGCATCAGTATTGAATCGCCTGGAGGGGGGCAATTGGAGTTTCGAAGATCCGATTTCAAAACTTTCCAAAAGGGAGATTATACGTAATCTCATACTTTGCTTGGACATTAAGGTTTCCGCCGTGACCTCGCGTGTTGCGCCGATGGGCCTCGGGTGCGCGTCTCGAGGCTCGTTCGGCGTGACACGCTGACTCGGGTTTGACTTTGCGTGTTTCGGGATTGATTCGAAGCCCCGATGTCAGAATTGACTCTAATTAGTGTCTACGCGACCGTAATGACACGACTAAGACCGTCTTGATGTTGATTTAATTTTTCCGAGTAATTATTTGTTTCGTTCTATAGAAAAAATCATCTAAAACATCAAAAAATTGTTTCGTGTTGTAGTCCGATCATCATCGGGTGTTTGTCGGGCACTACCGCAGCCATCAGGTCAGAATCTGGGTGTCTACAGGTCCGGGTGACACTAGCAGCATTTTTGAGGATTACGGGGTAGATACTACAGCATGGGGTCCCGATTACGGGCGTACTTATGGTGGCTTAGGAGCACAGTGGCTGCAAGGTATGAGACAGCCGGATACTCAGGGCGGTACTAGCGACTCAGGCCGTGGTGATCCAAGAGCCGGCCTATTCGGGACCGGTGGAGAGGATGAGATGGCTTATTAGCTAGTTTGGGGGAGCTACCATTGTATATACAGTAATTTCTTTCGTTTTTATTTCTGCTTTTATTGCTTTCTTAGATTTTTTTCTTCCCCTTAGGCCGAGTTATCCTTAGGATTGACTGTGGAATTTTCTGTCTTATCTGCTTTAGAGTCACATTGAGGACACTGTGACATTTAGGTTTGGGGAAGAGTTTGTTTGTGTGTTTCTATATTCCGTTTTGTGAATTTATTGCTTTCAAAGAATTTTAAAAATCCAAAAAAATTGAAAAATTAGAAAATCCAAAAAGATTTTGCTTTTGTGTGCTTTGTCTGTTTGCGTCTGATGTGAAACGTAAAACGGCGATGATGACATTGCATTTTATACGATTTCTCCTAATTGACAGTTGACTCCATGCCTGAATTCACGTATTACTTGAGATGAGATGATTTTGATATGAATGCCTATTGAACTTTTAATTGCCAAATTAGTAAATTTGACCTATTGTTCGGCAAACCACAAAATTCTGAGGATTTAGAGCTTCCTAAGCCAGTAACATCCATAACTTGTCTCATTTATATTTAGGAATTGAGTGGTTTCTCCTTATAGAATGTGTAACATCAATTTGCATAAATATGACGTCCGTCTCTTGATATTGAATACGTGTTTGGTTTGAGGAGGAGGTACATGAGGAAAGGCATTTCTGTTTTTGATGGCCTCCACATAGCAAAAAATGACCCATTTTTACTACACTGTAGATTTAGGTCATTTCCCTTGTTTAGCCCATTTCAGCTGTTGTAAGCCTGTTTTTATTACATATATCAATTAGCTACAACCCAGAATAGCCTACCCTACCGGGACAGTCGCAGTGAACTTAATTGGAATTATTTCACTATTTGGTCAATATTTGATATTTTTACATCTTTTTGATCCTAGTGCAGTATATCATTGGTGCGACTTTACATCGCTTTCCCCCTATCCGAAATTGAAAAAACTAGGAAGCACAAAAAGAAAAGAAGAAATAAAGTAAAAAAAATGGAATTGGAAAAAGAAAAAGAAAAAGGAAAAGGAAAAAAATTCCAAGAAAAGAAAAATAAAGTAAAGAAAAATAATATATATGCTTCTTGTAATATTTCGAGGAATGGTCGAGATGCTACAACTAGAATGTAATTATAATCCGGAGGATGACAAAATTTTCTCTTACGCTCTTTTGAGTTTTATTTCTAGTTGGTGGCCGGAATTCATAGATGAGATTTTTGATAGATAGTTTTTATTGCTGCGACTACTGGTTTTAGCCTCACATTTCTATACGTGCTTTAAAGCACAATCCATTTTATTCCCACACACATTAGTCACCTTTTGTAAGTCCTTGACATGTACTATGGTCCTCATTAGTGGAACAGGTATTCGATTGGGGAGATTGACTTCATATTCGATTGCATGCATTTTCCATAAGTCAAGTGAGTGTCATTATTCTTTCCTATCTTCACATATACTTACCCGTACTTATGAGTGTTGAGCAACAACAGTAAGGAAGTCCAACATCATCGATCTCGCAAGATTGAAAATTTGGCAGACAATTATTTGATTATTGCATGATTATTAATCTCATTATATTCTTAAGCATGCATTACATGTTTTCTCGTCGGTTTGAGTCCATTTTAGGGGAATGATTGAATTTTAGCTCTGAGTCGTGTTTCACATCACTTGTCTTCGTTTGTATATATTAGTGTCATTTTGCTTGAGGACAAGCAAAGGTTTGGTTTGGGGGAGTTTGATCAACACATTTTATATCCTATTTTATCGTCCCCTGATACCCATTTTGGAGCTTTTCTTCCTCCTGATTTATACATTTACTGTTGATTTTTTTTATTAGAAAGTCGATACTGCCGATTCTCGTGCTATCTTGCAGGTTAGGTACAATTTCAAGCACATTTAGGAGTTATGACCCGGATAGCCGAGACGAGAATGGAAGTCGAGGAAGGAAACGAAAAGCCGAGCTACAAGCAAGGAAGAAACTCATTGCTGAGTTTTAGCTTCCTCACTCGATCGAGTAGTGCTAGGGCACTCGATCGAGTGCATCACATTTACAACCAACTGGACTGCATTGAAGAATTGGGCTGATTCCTTCTTTTGGGCCCAAAACAATCAAAGTAGGAGCATTCACCAACCCACTCGATCAAGTACCATTAGGTGCACTCGATCGAGTGCACCAAATCCGGGCCGCACTTAATTTCAAATTTCGACTTAGAATTGGGTCTGCTTATGAGTCCAACTAATACTCTTTAAATCAGTTATCCTGACTCTTGTGTCAGACACTTTTTTTTCTTTTTACTTCATCTTTTATCTTCCTTTACACTTTTCACACATTCACATCTTAGTTTTACGTTACTTTGCGAGATACATTGAACTTAGTTCTCCATCTCAAATCTTGAATTCTTTGGTATTGTTATTCCTAATTTGAATTTTAATTTCAGTTTTTTTTACTTTAGTTTCCATCTTAATTCGTTCTTCGTATTCGTAGTAATTACTATCTTCATAATTCGAATCGCCTTATCGTTTTCTTGTATAAAATTATTATCGCTTTTCATAGATTAATTCGTGTCGTCTTCATTATGTTTAATTGCAATTCGTATTTTGTTAGTTTGATTGTTCTTAATATAAGTAGCTAAATTCCACCTAGGGTTTAAGGGGATCAATGCATATTATTAGGGTTAGAGTCAATTGACCTGTTTTTAATCGTATAAACTATCGCCTGAATATCGTTTTAGTTCTGATTAATTAATCACTGGCTAGGATTGATTGATTGATTAGTATCACAGTCAGGACTTTTCGCTGAGCGTGTTAAGGACTAATTAGGTCACGATAGTTTGGGTAAACTGGTGTAATTCTAGCGACCGCAGGTTAAGTTTAGTTCTAAAGGTTGTAGTGTACCGATCGGACTTGCACCTTAGGTAATTCGATTATTGACATGTTAGTTGACTTCCTGACCCGAGTAATATTCGTAGTGAACCTGAGACCCTATACTTTTCCCTTATTGATTTAACATTTAGTAATTAGTTCTTAGTTTACCAAAACAAACAGAAAAACAGTGACCCGTAGTCTTAAGTCTAGAACTTAGAACAAGTAATTGAGTTTCGTTTCCTTGTGTTTCGATCCCTACTTCACTATCTGCATTAGTTAGTGGACCTTAGAGTATCTTTGATTAGAGATATACGACTAACCCCTGTCAGTACGCACAAACAGAGAGAGAAAGGAGCAAGAGAACGAGAAAAAGCAAAGGAAGGGAGCCGAGATCCATGCGAGTCGCCCGAGGACTATGCGAGTGGGCGAGTCGCGTGAGAGACAGGCAAGTCGCCCGTGTGCCTGATTTCCATGCTGCGTCTTGTCTTATTCTGCATACTCGCTATGTCATGCTTTGAAGACTTGGTTTTATTAAGGAAACTTTACTATAATTAGGATGTTTTATTATTTTATTATTATTTATTACTAGTAGACTATTATGAAGTTAAGCTTGATTTTTATCAAGATTTATTTGAGAATTCATTATTGAAGGGAACGTAACATTCAGGCAAGGAGAAAAGTTGACTTTTCAAGAACCCTAATTTCTCATCTCAAGTATGTGTAACTAATTTCCTTTACTTAGATTCAAGCCTTTGATATACTCGAGAAACGTTTGTGAGCTTGAATGTTTTGATTGTTAATCTTGATTATTGTGAATTGCTTCATTACCAATTTCATGAATGTTGTTGATGGCTAGGTGTACAACTAGTTAACCGATTTCATCATTCTAGCGTTAGTATCGTTAATTGAGTAAGATTTACTGATTAACTTTACATTAGTAACAAGTAGGAATTAATATTGAAGGAGATACGTTGATATTAGTACTTAGAAGCAATTCACATAAATATCTATGGCGCGACTGGATTCTACGCGCTATTTATGCTCTATCAAATTCTCAGATCTATATTGCTTCCATCTAATTAAACCTAGAACTGGATAGTTTAGGTTGTTTTACGATTAGGGTTAATTAAGCACGAGATTCCTTTTAGTTAACTATTCGTATGAGAATTGGAATTTTATATTCATGTTAGAGTAGTCAAGGTTATTAATTGAAACTGTCTTACGATGATCATTCGCTATTGAGTGTGGAATGTGCTTGTGTCTAAGTTCCTTTTAATCATTTGATATCTCAAGTCATTAGCTTTTTACTTTAGTTTATTAGATAGTCATTCATAAAACCCCCCATTCGATTACTACAGTCTCTAATTGCATTAGAGATTGATTTTGTCTACATTTAGTTAGCAGAATTTCATTACTCGATCTGATTCCCTTGGGTTCGACCCTTATTTCTAATGTACTACATTTTAGTATATAGATTTAAGTGCTTATAAATGTTAATTTGAGGCATGCGACTCTAGCTCGTCAAAAGGCCAAAAAATCGGCACCTGAAACCGAGCAAGAACGTTCGAAAAGGGATCTTATTTTCGGAATTGAAATGATCTTCGTTTACAAGTCGGTAAGTTTCTTATATTTACTATCATAATCTCGGTTACTTGGAATTCCCCCTTTTTCAATCCCTAATCAAGTAGATCAAGCAAATAATTTGATTAAAGTTAAAGGGCATTTGTAGATGCGAATCAAACTAACATTATCTTCGATTATTGATTGATGTTTCAAATTTTATTGATTTTTATTTAGACCTGTCGAACGGGTCGGGCGGTCGGGTTTCGTGTTCGGGTAAAATACGGGTTGGGTGTATTTCGGGTTTAAAAGTATGGGTTTTAAACGGGTCGGGTTTATACGGGTTTCGGGTTGAGTTTCGGGTCAAATACGGGTTATTAACGCACTTTAAAGACATTAATTTTCTTTATTTTTTTATCATAAATACAATTTTATTCTTAATTTTCTTAAGTCATCTCATTTAATATAAGATATTAGTGAAAATAAACATGTTTTATTTAATATATATTTTAATATACATTGATATTTTATTTCTATAAGAGGTACGAATATATATGACGAACTTTGACTCAATTTATTGATTTTTTTTTCTCATTATAATAATAGTGTGATAAAAATATGATTTTAAAGATATATATAAATATTATTTCTTAAAATTTTGAAAATAAAAAAAAATATTTCTTAGTGTTTTTGAGAAACTTGATTGTATAATAGCAATATTTTTTAACTTATCTATTTTTGGGCGGGAAACGGGTTCGGGCGGGTTTTGACCCAATATATTAGGGTTATTATCGGGTCGAGTGACTTTCAGATTTTGGTCATTTTCGGGGTTTTTTTTCGGGCGGTTTCGGGTCGGGTCAGTTTTTAACAGGTCTATGTTTACTCTATATTTCATTCAAATGTTGATTATTGATTGACTAAGCTTTGACCTAATATTGATTTTTCTTTTGTTCGCAGGATTGTTGTTGTCCCTGCGCCTCCCCTGACCACCGTCAATTTTTACGACCACGGTATGTCCCCCCCTCTTTCTAAAAATCAATTTATTTATTTTTTTTTTTTTTTAAAAATTCTAACTGATTTTCGATAGAAATGGATAAATATTACTCTATATGATTCTGATTATATAGATAAATGATATAAATGAATAATATTATATACGTAGTAGTATTTAGAAGACAAGTATGCTTGAATAATTGAGTTAATATTATTGAATGAATCAGACTTAAATACAAGTAGTAAACACAACGGAAAAGATACACAAGCCGTAACCTAGTATCTACGATGATATACAGTTACCCAAATACTATTGATATCATATTGTTGTGTGCTAAATTTAGACCATTTTTCCCCTCATTTAGACCCGTATTTCCCTCGTTTTGCGAGTTTAGAGTGCGATTATCGCCATATTTTGTGTACTTCTCGCATTAGCGTTCCTCTTGTGCGTTTTACGTGTTTTTGGTAGTTTTTCTATCGATTTGATAGGATTTGGGGCCGAAATCACGATCGAGCTTCCACGAGCACAAGAGAAGGGAATACCGTCCTAAGAGTAAAGCACACAACTTAAGGTTTAAAGCCATCCAATCAATCAACGAAGAATGAGACAAGAAAAGAGGCCAGCAGAATGACCGGGCAAAATTTCACCCGGTGAGACACCACCGGGCAAAATTTCACCCGACGGTAAAAATGCCTCACCGAAGATTTTCCGAGACTTTCCACCGGGCGAAACTGACCGGGCGAAATTTCGCCCACCGGGTGAAATTTCGCCCGATGGAAAGATGTGCCGGAAAACGCTAAAAATGAAGAAAATCTCACCGGGCAAAAAATTCACCCGGTGGGATTATTACGCAAGACCGCAGGGCAAAGTTTCACCCTATGAAGATGCAGAGGATGATTGTCTCATTAATGGAGCACAAAGTGGATTTGGGCTTTAGGTTAAATACCCATTAAGAGATTACTATATATATGTTTTCCTAAATTGTTGCCTAAGTAAGTAGTAGTAGGCCTCCATTAGTGTAGTTACACCATCCATTAGTAGAACAATCTAGTAGTATTCTAGTAGTAATTTTCTAAAAATCTAGTAGTTTACATAGTAATTAGTAGTAGATCTACTTAGTTTTTATCATCAATTCTCTAGATTACAAGTTTGTAGAAAATTATTTCAAGTTTTTATTGAAGATTTGTTGGGTTTATTGAAGGATTAGTGACAAGTTCTTCATCTTCTCCATCAAAGATTCAACCTTTATTTATGCAATCTTCTTATTTCTTCTAGATCTTCATAGTTGGTACATTTCTTTCCACTCTCTAATCTCTAGTTTAGATTTAATTTAGTTTTCTCTTTATTGTTTTGTTTAGATCATCTTAGTGTAGTTAGTTTCTCTAGATTTTGTTCATGTTGTTCTAGATTATTCTCTAGAGTATTTTGTTAGATCTTGTCCTTTTCATAATTTAGTAGGTAATTGTTAGATCGTAGTTTTCTCATCATATTGTTGTTAGTTTTCTTAGATCTAGTTGTTATGCATGTTGTAGTTAGTTTATCCTTAGTTAATGTTTTGTTTTCTTCCATTATGATTAGTGAGTAGATTTCTTGTTGGGGGGTTTAGGGATGAAGACTTAGATTATTTGAATTTAGGGGTTGCTTGCATGTTGGTTTTGCTTTCTTGTGGTTGTTGTGTCATTGTTGTTTTAGTCCGGCCAAATAGACCGACCTTGACTCGTTTCTATCAATATGGGGAAACTCGGGGTAGAAATTACCACAACAAGAGACTTACCCTTCTTCGCCGCGAGAGCGGGTTTTTAGGTGGGTTGGGTGAAGAAACCGAAAGGTGGCATTCTCCTTTTATCAATGTTGCAACAAAAACTCAATCACAACTTTCTTAGACTCCATGTTCCGAATCCCGACTTCCCCTTAACGCCTTTTCCTATATTTATCACCCCTAGCTATTCTCGTAGTTATTTCTCTAGCGTAGACTCGACCCTTAGAAATTCCCCTCTAGATATCAAACACGTCGCTTTAAACATTGTTTACAAACTCCGTTCCCTGTGGACCGACCTCAACTTACCACGAATACTTGTTTGTTTTTGTGTCATCTCGAGTCTTACAAATATCGTTTGATCCCCCGTCCTTCGTTAACGACCGATACGATTGGGAGGCGATCAAAGTGGCGCCGTTGCCGGGGAACGGCGAGTAATCGTATTGTTTTTAGTTGTTGTGTTTGATTCTTTTCCCTTCTCTCTTTTCCTTATTGCCGTAAGGTGCTAGAAGTCTTACCGTTTAATTGAGTTTTATGCCCAGGAACACGTCATCGCCCTTGTGGTTCGATCTGGAGCCGAAAAGGACTTTTAGAGCATTGCGTTTTCGGGGAAACAACTCAACCACTATCATTCCACATCCTTCATTATCACCTCCTAACCTTAATCCCATCCTACCACATACACCCTCTACACCTCCTACATCACATAATCCTACTCGAAACAATCCTTCCATACCTTCCATTTCACAAAATTCACCACCATCACCGAAAACTCCGCCACAAAATCAAAATCCATCCCCTCCAAATCATCCAAATTCAAATCCACCATCACCACCAATCCATCAAATGGCAACCCTAGGCTCTCATTCCCAACTCACACATGAAGAAACACCTTCTCCCGTCGATTTCGGAGAGATTCCCGAGAATTATGAATTAAAAGCCTCTTTGACAAATGCGGTTCAACAAGATACTTTTCACGGTTTTTTTCAAGAAGATGCTCAAGAGCACATTGCTTCATTCAAAGAGAAATTAGTATGAGCCCGTCTCAATGGATTAACTTCATGCCAATTGCACCGTTTATTATTTCCAAAGACCTTGAGAGATGGAGCTCGTAGATGGCTTCAAGGCCATCCCGCTAATACTTTTACAACATGGGCTCAACTATCCAATGCCTTCTTGGAGAAATATTTCCCGCCGTCAAGGACTAACCAATATCGCATGGAGATACAAACATTCAAGCAAGGTGAATTTGAAAACCTAAGTGAGGCCTGAGAAAGATTTAGAGATCTATTGCGCAAATGTCCACACCATGGAATACCCGATTGGCTAACTACCGAAATATTTTACAACACCCTTTCATCGAGAACCAAAGAAAACCTCAATTCGGCCGCCGGAGGAGATTTCTCTTCTCTCACCGATGAGGCATCTAAGAGTCTTATTGAGAAGATGGCAAGGAGTGACTCTAGAATGGGTCAATCGCGGGATTCTAGAAAGAAAGTTGAAGTGAACTCATCTACGAGTTCTAATGAATTGAAACTTCAAGCGGAAGTTGAAGAATTGAAAAAGAGAATGGATGCCATGAGTTCAAGGCCTACTCCTAGAGGTACGTACCAAATTCAAGGGAGTGTCCCACCAAGGAAACCATCTCCTCCAAAGCAATTAACATGGGAAGTTCAATGTGATCATTGTGGCAATTATGGCCATGATTCTAGCTCTTTCATTCCTAATGAAGAAGTTTATATTGAAGAGCCAAATGATGTCGAAGCTATACAAGTGTATCGATAAAGACCCCAATTTGATCCCTTTTCCAATACTTACAATGTCGGCACAAGATTTCATCCTAATTTTTCTTATGGCAATCGAAATGTTCAGATGCCTCGTGCCCAAGGGAGTCAATTGAGGTCATTCAATCAAAGTCAACAAAGGCCCTTTAACCAAGGTCCTCCAAGGATGCCCCCATATATGCCTCCTCATCAAAGGAGTAACTTCAATCAACAAAGTAGCAACTTCCATGTTCCTAACAATTACAACAATTACCAAAATCCACATGGTAATCATTTTAATCATGGATACAATCAAGGGTTCCAAGGCAATTTTCAAGGAAACCAAGGTTACAATCAACAACCATTTAATCAACCCTCTTAATCTTATGGCCAATCAAGCAATTTTCAATTTGGTCAAGGAGGAGTCCCATGGGATAACTATAATGATTTGCAAAGAACCGTTGGGCAACTATGGAATGAACATCAAGACACCAAGGCAAGGCTAAAGGTTTAAGAATCACAAGAAGCAACAAAAGCCTTAGCCGCCCCAATTCATCCACCCCATGGTTTGCCCGGGCAACCCCAAAACCCAAGAGACCCTTCGCACCAAGCAAATGCCGTCATTTTGAGAGGTGGCAAGGAACTTGAGGACCCATACAAGAATTTGAACTTGAACACCAAAAACACCTCATCCAAAATCAATCAACCAAGTGCATCACAAGAATCATCTCCCACTTCCCCCAAACAAAACCAAAGAATACAAGCGGAATTCGATATCCTTCAAAATGCGGAAAATGAACTAAGAGAACAAAGAAAGAAGAAAGAGCAAATGAAAGCGGAAGAAGCAAAAAGAAAAGAGGCGGATCGATTAGCCGAAGAAGAAGAGGAACCCAATGTTCCACCGCCTCCCACTTTTGTCCCTCCATTGCCTTTTCCTGAATGAGCTAGGCCACACAAGGATAACGCCCAATTTAGCCGTTTCGTGGATATGTTGAAGAAGGTAGAGGTAGCTTTACCCTTCACCGAGGTAATTTCTCAAATGCCCCTCTATTCTAAGTTTTTGAAAGATGTCTTGACTAAAAAAAGAACGATAGAGGATAAAGAATGTATCTCTCTTACGGAACAATGTAGTGCCATTCTTATGAATCAAATACCGAAGAAACTTGAGGATCCCGGTAGTTTTTCTATCCCTTGTCGGGCTGGAAATGTTGTCGTTAATCAAGTTTTATGTGACCTAGGGGTTATTGTTAGTTTGTTACCTTATTCTATTGCTAAGAGACTTAGTGTGGGGGAGATGATACCCACTAGTATGTTGATTCAACTTGAGGATAGGTCCGCTAAGTACCCACTTGGGATACTTGAGGATGTACCCGTTCAAGTTGGTAAATTCTCATCCCCTCCGACTTTGTTGTCATGGATATGCCCGAAGACACTACTACCCCCATTATTTTAGGTCGACCTTTTATGGCTACCGGAGGTACTATAGTTGATGTCAAGAATGGTAAGTTGTCTTTTAACATAGGGAACGAGTCGGTAGAGTTTTCCCTTTCTCAAGCTCTCAAACAACCAATGATTGAACAAATGAATTCCATTGAATTTATTGATAGTTTGGTTGAGTATAGCTTGATAGATGATGATAAGCAAGAAGATGAGCCATTTGACTCTCCACCCCTTGAAGATTAATGTTTGCATGACGAAAAGGTAGAACCACTACCGGTGGGTAAGAGTATGGTATCTTCTCCTCCTAATCTTGAACTTAAACCACTCCCCTCTTCCCTCAAATATGCTTTTCTTGAAGGAACTAATTATCCCGTTATCGTCAATACTACCCTTGATGGACCTCAATTGGAAAAACTTTTGATTGTTTTGAGAAAACACAAAAAGGCCATTGGGTATAGCATTGCCGACCTCCAAGGCATAAGTCCAAACGTTTGTATGCATAGGATCATCCTTGATGATGACCACCGTCCTTCGGTTGAGGGTCAACGTAGGTTGAACCCCACCATGAAAGAGGCTGTCATGAAGGAAGTCCTCAAGTTGTATGAGACTAACATTATATACCCAATAACCGGAAGTAAATGGGTTAGCCCCGTCCAAGTTGTGCCGAAAAAGGGAGGAATGACGGTTGTTAAAGAAGAAAAGGGTGAGTCAATTTCTACTAGGACTATTATCGGTTGGCGCATGTGTATAGACTATCGAAAATTGAACACGACCACCATAAAAGACCATTTCCCTCTTCCCTTTATTGATCAAATGCTTGAAAGATTGGCGCATCATTCTTATTTTTGTTTCTTTGATGGTCATTCCGGATTTCCTCAAATTTCCATTCATCCTGATGACCAAGAGAAAACTACTTTTACATGTCCCTATGGCACCTATGCTTATAGAAGGATGCCATTTGGATTATGCAATGCGCCGGGACCGTTTCAAAGATGTATGATGGCTATTTTCTCCGATTTTATTGAAAAATATATGGATGTTTTTATGGATGACTTTAGTATCCATGGTACATCTTTTGATTCTTGTCTTGAAAATCTTGATCAAGTTTTAGCTTGATGTGAAGAGTATAGACTTGTTTTAAATTGGGAAAAGTATCATTTTATGGTTGAACAAGGTGTCGTCTTAGGTCATATTGTTTCTAATAGAGGAGTCGAAGTCGATAAGGCAAAAGTCTCCATGATCGAAAACTTGCCACCACCTACAAATGTCAAAGGGGTGAGGAGTTTTCTAGGTCATGCCGGTTTTTATAGACGATTTATCAAAGACTTTTCCAAAATTGCTAAGCCTTTGACTTCTTTGCTTATGAAAGATGCACCTTTTGTTTTTGATGACTCGTGTCTTGAGGCCTTTTGCAGGATAAAGACCGCTCTCACCACCACTCTGATTATCAAAGCTCCCGATTGGAATCTTCCATTTGAGATCATGTGCGATGCATCCGATTTTGCCGTTGATGCCGTTCTAGGACAACGGGTTGATAAGAAGCTACATGTGATTTATTACGCAAGCAAAACCCTAGATGAAGTCCAATCGAGGTATACAACAACCAAGAAAGAGTTGCTTGCCGTTGTCTATGCCATGGAGAAATTCCAAAATTATGTTACCGGTTCCAAAGTCATAATTCATACCGATCATGCGGCGATTCGATACATCATGTCTAAGAAGGAGACCAAGTCCCGACTCTTTCGGTGGGTCCCCCTTTTACAAGAATTCGACATTGAGATTAAAGACAAAGCCGGATCGGAGAACTTGGTAGCGGATCATCTTAGTAGACTAACGGTTAGTAAAGAGAACAATGAAGAAGATGGTATCCCCATCAATGAAGCTATGAGAAATGAGGCCTTGATGGCCATTGATACTATTACACCTTGGTATGCCGATATCGTCAATTTCCTAGTATCTCATTTTATTC
Organism: Agrostemma githago; assembly: GCA_958450325.1. NCBI lineage: Eukaryota > Viridiplantae > Streptophyta > Magnoliopsida > Caryophyllales > Caryophyllaceae > Agrostemma > Agrostemma githago. Next base: position 58,232,826 of record OY288241.1, read on the forward strand.
CTGACGATTATTCCAAGCAAGAGAGGAAGAAACTACGTTATGAAGCCCGACGCTATTATTGGGACGAACCATATTTATTCCGCCATTGTGTAGATGGAATTTACCGACGATGAGTTACGGCCGATGAGGGATATAATATTGTGAAGCACCTTCACTCGACATCTTATGGTGGACACTTGGCCAACCAAAAGACAATTGCCAAGGTTCTCCAAAGCGGGTTTTAGTGGCCTTCCATGTTCAAGGACATTCGAGCTTTCATTCTCACATGCGATGCTTGTCAAAGAAGTGTGAATATTACAAGAAGAAATGAGATGCCCCTTTGTAGACACCCACATTTTGACCGCCAGGTGTCTATAGTAGTTCCCGCCAAACACCCGATGATGATAGGACGTAAACGTGCTTTGATAGACTCGGATATGGGCTTGTAATCATGGACATTTGGTTTAGACATTTTAAGGAGTACAAATCTCACAAAACGGACCTCAATTCCAGGCCCAGTGGGTCGTTTCGAGTCAAATAACACTAATTTGGGTCGAAACCGTCACCAGGGGTAAAATCGTCTTTTAGCGACCGAGTCAAACCCGGTCAAAGATATTTTTTCCGAGTCACACGAGCTGACCGTGACACTACACGGTTTGATTCGGACTCAAACACCAAAAAATCAGCCATACAAAAATAATAAACAATTCCATTTAAGGTAGAATTCGATCGCAAGTAGGAATTCTATCCGGAAACCGAAACAAATACCACCCGAGCTCAGATACTCGGCTGAAACAGCCGAGATATCACCCCCAACCAGCCGAGTTTTTGGCTTTCCCACCAAGAAACGAGAACTCTATTCCCTTACGAACTCTCGTATTTCCTATCCAAACCGGTGTTTCTTGTCACACAAGTAAGATCACCTCGGTTCCTATAAATAGGACCCTCCCTTCAAGGAATAAGACACGATTAATACACAGAGAAATCACTCCAAAAACACCGAGAAAATCCTAAGGTTTCAGCAGTTAAAAAACGACATTCGACGTCCCGACGTAATCCCGAAGTAATTCCAAAAAACCGACGAAACCGATCCCGTCCAAACCGGCCGATCCCACGCCTCACACACACACAAAGACGTTCCAAAAATCGACACCTTAACTCACCCACATCATCTCGACGCTCCTGTGTCTAAGCCACCGTCCGACGAGCCTTATACCGAGAACACAAAGCATGTAGGTTGAGGGTGTATATCAAACCCGTCTCTTCCCTTTTCTCTCTCCTTCATCTCGTTTTTATGGGTCTTGTGTCGGTCCTTTTTATTTTCTAATATCGATACTATTAAAACTATTTTCCTATATCGAATATTCTTAAAATATGGTATCGATTCTATATAATCGAATATCATGTCGAAAAGAATTATATTAAGTTTTCGACGAAATCGTTACATATTTTTACAACTTTTCATTCAAAATCTTTTTTACATCTTTTCGTTCAAATTTCTTTTTTTACTTTTCGTTCAAAAAACAAACTTTTTTCAAAACCTTTTCTAAAATCATTCCGACTATTCGATATCGATTTTATAATCGAATATCGAATACGACGAATATCGAAAACATGGATCGAATACAAGTTAATTCATAACTTGTATACGATTCATTAAAAATAATAATTTTCGAACAAAGTCCGAAGGCCGGACAGCTCACGGTCCGGACCTTTTTTTGCGGTTTTCGTTTGTTTTTTTTTATTTTATTCTTCGACGGATTCTAAATTTACACCTTTTTTAAAAACTATTCTAAATATTTGATAATCAACTATCGAATATGACGAATATCGAGAATATTAAGTCAAGTACGAATTATGCGATATTCGTACGCGATTTAATCAAAAAAAAATTTCAAAAACCGTGTCGAAATCAGGCCGCCACGCGACCCGCCCATGTCCCGGGCGAGCCGCGCGGCTCACGGCCCAAGTACGTTTTTTTTTCGTTCTTTTTTTTTTTATTTTTCGAACTTCGTTTTTTTATACAAAACCGTGTTTTAAACTATATTTTTTTTTTTTTTTTTTTAGATTTCGATTAATTCTTATTTTCTCGATTTCAATTTCCTATATTATTATTTCAATCGTTACTAACCCGTTTTCTCGTGTTTGTAGCAATTTATTCTCATATTCTTTTTATCGTTTTATTAGACTAAAACGAACTCACATGCTAAAATAACTTTGACGTTATTAGTTTAACATGCATTAAACGACTTAGCAACCCATTTATTCATTTTCCTCACATGTCTTAGGAAAATAATCTCTGCATATCATTTCATCGTCGAACTAACGCGTGTACACAAAACCGAACGATATCTTAGTAAAGGCCGCTAAGTGCGGGCGGGGTTGGGTGTTCTCGCTGAACTTCCCAACACGTACCCTCACCCCTTACTCAGAACCGTGGTTTCCGGATGTCCGAAACCATTGGCAACGAGAGTCATTCAATATACGATTAACCGCCCAGTCGGCATCGGTATCGATATGCTAAGGGACGAACCCGATAAACTCTGACATCGGAAATGGGCCAGGCTTTAAGTATGGCCCACTACGACATAGAGTGGGTTCGAATGGTTCCGAATAACCATAAAATTCGGTGGCGACTCCTACTTCGATTTAAAATTCTATTCGATCCATCTCATATGGAAATTCTATCGCCTCCCCAAAACCCGCGCTTCGCCGCGTCGGGGTGGACCTATGTCATGTCCACAATTTGGCGACTCCGCTGGGGATTAACTGATGTGTCACTTACCATCGGCATCCTCAGGGTGAGACTCGAAAAGAAATCGTTCGATTAGTAATGTACACGTTTTAGTTCAATGGTTCATGCATAACCCCGTTCTATCCCGGGCCGGTTACTTGTGACCGACGTCCCACTATACCATGGTGCATTCCCACTTGGGTGCACTAAAGACTTCGATGGCGGAACTCGTTTAGACTTTGCGGCATGTCCTAAGACCAACTCGGCTTAGGGAGTCCGTCCTCAGTACGAGAAAGCAATCGTTGTTGGTATAGACCCTTTTAGACCGACCGAGACTTAGACTAAGAGCATACATGGCGTCGTTATACTGATTCTATGACTACATGCTACCTGATCTCCTTTGGTCTTTTCAAAAACCGTCATTTTTTTTTTTAAAAACTTACATCTTTTCAAACCCATTCTTTTTCAAAACCCGGAAAGCTGCCGAATTTAGGACTTATGATTTTGACTCAAAATAGCCTATTTTTAGCCGGTATGCTGTCCAAACCTTTTCAAAAAAAAGCCCGAAATCTCGGCCCGATAACCCTTTTTTCTCAGTTTTCAAAAAAATCGGGTCTTCCAATCCGACCTTTGCTCGGTTTTCAAATCCAAATTCCCTTTTCAAAACCCTCTTCTTCTTAGGACTTCCCGTATTTAGCAGTGTCGGGTCTTGTCATAGGTTGTAAGAGTCTATAGCATCGAAACTCCGTCGATCTTATATCACGAGTTTCCACCCCATCCCAGTCCGCCTTACTTGTCAAGGCACGGCCCACCTTCGTAGGACTAACTCCTACAAAGGAAAGCCCGTTTACACACTCGAGTCCAAAGTCTGGGGAATTCTCACGTAGACCTTCCTTCGAACGGGACTAGGCCCACTTTGCCGAATCCTAAGAAAAGCCCACCGTCCACGAGTCACCCGTCTAGGTGTCTTTTCCGAGTCAACCTTTTACAAGGCATAGCCTTATAACAAAAGGTTCGTGATCCTTACATCTAAGGGTCACTCGTCCGACACTCGAGTCTTAACAAAGTCTTCAGTCCCACTCGGGGGCTACCCTTCAGTAGAGCGATCAATCACGGTTGCTCTAAGGGTCTTGTCTTACACGTGTTGTCTCACGTATCCCACTTCCGAGTCACTTAGGTGTCACACCATCTGAGTCCTATCAGATTCTTTAGCCTCACTCGGGGGCTATCCCCCACCGAGCAGTCAACCACGGTCATTCTAAGGGCACCCCACGTTCATCATACACTGGCGTCCTTATGATGTCTTCTTCGAGTCGTACCTATGCTACAAATACTCGAGTCATCAAGGGTTAGGTCACCACGGTTGGTCCGAGCACGCGACGCGGTCAAACACGGTTGTCTCATTTTCGGACTCGCCCTCATACCCCGTCCGAGTCTCATGGTCGAGTCCAAGCCAGGGTCGTTACCTCGTCTAGATCAACGTTCGAGTATCCCGGTCCAAGAGTCTTTGTCGACCCGTCACCCCGGGCCATGTCTAGTTTGACTCCCTCTCTTGCACTTGCGCAAAGCCGAGTTTAGGCGAGTCGTGACACCCGTCGTTCTCTCCAATCAAAGACCTTACCAAAAAAAAAAAACAACCAACCGAGCATCCGAGTCCGGATTTGATTCGAGTCTAAGTCTGAGTTCGAGTCTAGGATACCCTACATCCTCATTTCCAAATCAGCGTCAGAGTCATTTGTATTCTGTCCTCTTTTCGAAAATTCAATAAGATCAGCTTTCAATATTCTTTCTTTCTATATACTTTTCTTATGTGTTTCCGAGAACATGATTAACACCATCATACACATTGAGCACACGCACGTGACTATTATAGGCACATCTATAATGACTGCAGGAAATCGAGCCCGTGTTTTCCTTTTACCTATTCCATGTCTGGTATAGAAAGCCACATAACTACCCGTAGCAGGAGCATATCGAATCCTATGACAAATCTGGGTAGTCTTCTAGTTTGGGTTCAAGACGGGAGGCAAGCCCACTTCCCACAATAAACACCCTTCCAATAAGACTAACCAAACCCTACCTTAGGTGTTAGTCTGACCGACAAAAAAAAAAGTTGGACAAAAAAATCAAAAGTCCAAGAAAAAAAAGCAAAAGGCCAAAACAAAAAAAGCTGGCCATGATCAAAAAAGAATTATCAACATCTCTCGACTAGACACGGTCAACTCAAATGAAGAATCCCATGACCGGGGCTAAGAGGTCAACCCAAAGAATTCAAAAACCCATGACTGTGAAATGGTCAATTCAAAAATTATCAATACCCATACCATCCAATAGGGGAGAGACAGTCAAGTTGGTCAGCTAACACCACATTTAGCCTTCCCACATTACAACCCTCAAGACCTTCTCGAGACCTAGGCTAGAGACAACCCAGAATTTTGAGGATTCAAGCTCCATAGGATACACCCTAACCTTTAGGGCCAGACATGGAAATCAGATCCCGCATTATCAAACCTGCCCAATCGAAGCTCGAGCCATTCTACTCGGCTTCCCCTTTACATAACAGAATTCACAATCACCATATGCAAATTCGAGAGCAAAACTCGTCAAATCCCCCGAGAGCAAAACTCGTCACATCCCCGAGAGCAAAACTCATCAAATCCCCGAGAGCAAAACTCGTTAAAATCCCCGAGAGCAAAACTCATCAAATCCCCGAGAGCAGAACTCATTAAAATCCCCGAGATCAGAACTCGTTAAAATCCCATCCCAATTCTTCTCATTCAAACCAGTTACCAGCCCCAAACACGGGAACTCAACTTGCAGTCGGCATAGAACATGCCCAAATAGTTCACACCACCTCTGGGGGCTATCCCGGAGAACGCTCACAGTCACAGGATCAACATCCTAACCATTCTAGCCCTTTGATCAAGACATCACTGGGAATGCACCTAGCCTACACCATCGCTGTGGCTAGTTACACACAAAGCCCTAGTAAACTAGGCACCATTATATATCTTTCAATCCACTGAACTACGGCTTGGTTTGATTTCACTAACACGTGAATACGTAGGCAGCCTTTCAACAGAGGCACAACCACCCACATTGACACACATTCAAAAAGCACCATCATTCCGGTCACGACACAGTCATGTTCTCAACAGCTAGCTTTGTCATTCTGGGGGCTTCTCCTAGGCAGAAGTTCTCCATCCACTCACATAATCCAAATACTTTCCAAAATCTAGCCACCTTTCTATAGTGTGTCCTAGTACTCGGTTTAGTCAAAGACGAGAATCTGTCAGGATTCGGAGCAATACCCACTTTGGAAATGTCCTAAAAATAAAAAATTCAAAAAAACACCAGTCTACGGCATTGCTACCACAAAGCCCTGTCGTACGGAAACAATCTCACTCTGAGGATTCAACCATGTTGCCACTCGCCTAGGCTACGGAATAGCGCAACTTAAGAGTCTTGTCATCTTAGGTGGCCCATCCCCTACCGAGTCACGGTCCAACCCTTAGGAAGTCCAGTCGTGTCTGCTGACTCGTCCGGTCACGTCCAGAGTCGAGTCTGTCGGTATATCTCCCACTTCATCTAAGCATACAGGCCCAACCAGGAAATTCCAGAAATCCGTGTCAGAATCCGATTAGGAATCAGAGTCATCCCAAGCATCCTTATTTCCAAACTTTTCAAAAAAAATTCAGCCTTTTTATTTTCAAAATTTTCGAAAAAGTCATCTTTTTCCCCAGCACGAGTCAGTGTTTCGCCTAAATGTTACATACAAATTATGTCAGCATACAGGTACACTCAAGACTCCCCGAGAATTCTAAGTTCCCTAATGGGAAAGCTCCTGCGCAATTCTAAGACAGGATATATCTGCAAACAGGTATACCCAGAGCTTCCTAGGCAAGCTCCCGCGAGACTATCAACATCAATTCAGGTATGATTTCTATTCCGTGGCTGGCGAGCCCTTCACGCAGGTCTAATGGACCCTAAACGACCCGATCGGAAGGCTGCCAGGTTTTAATCCTTGATTGACCTGGTAGCTACTCTGACTTTTGCCTTGTCCAAGCCTCAGTCAGAGTGGGGGCTCTGTAGACACCCACATTTTGACCGCCAGGTGTCTATAGTAGTTCCCGCCAAACACCCGATGATGATAGGACGTAAACGTGCTTTGATAGACTCGGATATGGGCTTGTAATCATGGACATTTGGTTTAGACATTTTAAGGAGTACAAATCTCACAAAACGGACCTCAATTCCAGGCCCAGTGGGTCGTTTCGAGTCAAATAACACTAATTTGGGTCGAAACCGTCACCAGGGGTAAAATCGTCTTTTAGCGACCGAGTCAAACCCGGTCAAAGATATTTTTTCCGAGTCACACGAGCTGACCGTGACACTACACGGTTTGATTCGGACTCAAACACCAAAAAATCAGCCATACAAAAATAATAAACAATTCCATTTAAGGTAGAATTCGATCGCAAGTAGGAATTCTATCCGGAAACCGAAACAAATACCACCCGAGCTCAGATACTCGGCTGAAACAGCCGAGATATCACCCCCAACCAGCCGAGTTTTTGGCTTTCCCACCAAGAAACGAGAACTCTATTCCCTTACGAACTCTCGTATTTCCTATCCAAACCGGTGTTTCTTGTCACACAAGTAAGATCACCTCGGTTCCTATAAATAGGACCCTCCCTTCAAGGAATAAGACACGATTAATACACAGAGAAATCACTCCAAAAACACCGAGAAAATCCTAAGGTTTCAGCAGCCAAAAAACGACATTCGACGTCCCGACGTAATCCCGAAGTAATTCCAAAAAACCGACGAAACCGATCCCGTCCAAACCGGCCGATCCCACGCCTCACACACACACAAAGACGTTCCAAAAATCGACACCTTAACTCACCCACATCATCTCGACGCTCCTGTGTCTAAGCCACCGTCCGACGAGCCTTATACCGAGAACACAAAGCATGTAGGTTGAGGGTGTATATCAAACCCGTCTCTTCCCTTTTCTCTCTCCTTCATCTCGTTTTTATGGGTCTTGTGTCGGTCCTTTTTATTTTCTAATATCGATACTATTAAAACTATTTTCCTATATCGAATATTCTTAAAATATGGTATCGATTCTATATAATCGAATATCATGTCGAAAAGAATTATATTAAGTTTTCGACGAAATCGTTACATATTTTTACAACTTTTCATTCAAAATCTTTTTTACATCTTTTCGTTCAAATTTCTTTTTTTACTTTTCGTTCAAAAAACAAACTTTTTTCAAAACCTTTTCTAAAATCATTCCGACTATTCGATATCGATTTTATAATCGAATATCGAATACGACGAATATCGAAAACATGGATCGAATACAAGTTAATTCATAACTTGTATACGATTCATTAAAAATAATAATTTTCGAACAAAGTCCGAAGGCCGGACAGCTCACGGTCCGGACCTTTTTTTGCGGTTTTCGTTTGTTTTTTTTAATTTTATTCTTCGACGGATTCTAAATTTACACCTTTTTTAAAAACTATTCTAAATATTTGATAATCAACTATCAAATATGACGAATATCGAGAATATTAAGTCAAGTACGAATTATGCGATATTCGTACGCGATTTAATCAAAAAAAAATTTCAAAAACCGTGTCGAAATCAGGCCGCCACGCGACCCGCCCATGTCCCGGGCGAGCCGCGCGGCTCACGGCCCAAGTACGTTTTTTTTTCGTTCTTTTTTTTTATTATTTTTCGAACTTCGTTTTTTTATACAAAACCGTGTTTTAAACTATATTTTTTTTTTTTTTTTTTTTAGATTTCGATTAATTCTTATTTTCTCGATTTCAATTTCCTATATTATTATTTCAATCGTTACTAACCCGTTTTCTCGTGTTTGTAGCAATTTATTCTCATATTCTTTTTATCGTTTTATTAGACTAAAACGAACTCACATGCTAAAATAACTTTGACGTTATTAGTTTAACATGCATTAAACGACTTAGCAACCCATTTATTCATTTTCCTCACATGTCTTAGGAAAATAATCTCTGCATATCATTTCATCGTCGAACTAACGCGTGTACACAAAACCGAACGATATCTTAGTAAAGGCCGCTAAGTGCGGGCGGGGTTGGGTGTTCTCGCTGAACTTCCCAACACGTACCCTCACCCCTTACTCAGAACCGTGGTTTCCGGATGTCCGAAACCATTGGCAACGAGAGTCATTCAATATACGATTAACCGCCCAGTCGGCATCGGTATCGATATGCTAAGGGACGAACCCGATAAACTCTGACATCGGAAATGGGCCAGGCTTTAAGTATGGCCCACTACGACATAGAGTGGGTTCGAATGGTTCCGAATAACCATAAAATTCGGTGGCGACTCCTACTTCGATTTAAAACTCTATTCGATCCATCTCATATGGAAATTCTATCGCCTCCCCAAAACCCGCGCTTCGCCGCGTCGGGGTGGACCTATGTCATGTCCACACCCTTCAACCCATCTTAGAGATTGAATTGTTCGATGTTTGGGGCATTGATTTCATGGGTCCGTTCACATCCTCTTTTGGTAACAAATATATCCTAGTAGCGGTTGATTATCTCTCAAAATGGATCGAGGCTGTAGCTTCCCCCACCAATGACTCCAAGGTTGTAATTAAGCTTTTCAAGAATGTAATTTTCCCGAGATTCGGTATGCCTAGAGCCATAATTAGTGATGGAGGCTCCCATTTTAGAAACGATACCTTTGAACACCTTCTTAGGAAATATGGTATCACTCACAAGATGTCCCTAGCCTACCACCCTCAATCAAATGGGCTAGCCGAGATCTCCAACCGTCCAATCAAGGGAATTTTAGAAAAAGTTGTAAATACACACCGAAAGGATTGGTCATTGAAATTAAATGACGCCCTTTGGGCATTAAGGACGGCTTACAAAGAGCCGATTGGAACCACTCCTTATCGTCTCGTGTATGGTAAAGTTTGTCATTTACCGGTGGAATTAGAACACAAAGCCGAATGGGCATTCAAAGAGTTAAACTTCGACGAGAGTGTGGTAGGAGATAACCGCCTTCTCCAACTACAAGAATTGGAAGAACTGAGACTTGATGCCTACGAAAACTCGAAGATTTACAAAGAACAAACTCGCCAATGGCACGACTCTCGAATACTTCGTAAGGACTTCTCCGTTGGTGATAAGGTATTACTCTTCAACTCTCGCTTTATGCTCTTCCCCGGTAAGTTGAAATCAAAATAGTCGGGTTCATTCGAAGTGACCAAGGTGCAACCATATGGATCAATAGAGATATCAAGCCCGGAAACCGGGAAGTTCATGGTTAATGGACAACGTTTGAAGATTTATCACCCCAGTCACGTTCGTCAGACCTTCGCTACCACGAAGTTTGGTGAGCTCCCATTGGGGAGCGATATTTAACCTCTCTCGAAATTGAAGTAGGTTTGGTGGTATCCTCAACAACCACCTTGTATATATGTATCATATTCCTTTAAGTTTGTTAGTTTGTTAGCTTGAGAAGAATGGTTGAACTTGGATTTCGCCATGGAGCACTTATTTTGGATGAAGATCAAGCTTTTGGAGAAGTTATGGAGACAAATTGAAGACCATAAGCATGTTTGTGGGAGATATTGATCATGTAATGTGAGTCGAGTCAATATTTGAATCTTTAGGTGATTGTTGAAGAGCCATGAAATGGCACGACGGAAAAACGAAGAAAACAAGACCGCTGGGCGAAATTTCGCCCGGTGAGACCTGACCGGGCGAAACTTCGCCCTACGGAAAGTTGCCAGAATTGCCAAGATTGAAGAAGATACCGCCGAGCGAAATTTTGCCCGATAAGATTTTGACCGGGTGAAATTTCACCCGGTGGGAAAAATGGCAGAAAACGATTTTCACGATGAAAAGTCCGTCGGGTGAAATTTCACCCAGTGGTGCTTGACCGGGTGAAATTTCACCCGGTGGCATGGACTTGCTCAATCACCCATAACATACCTCCTCGCTACAATTTCAATTCCCTCCTTCATATTTACCACCCATAACTTTCCCTCCAAAAGTTTTTTACACCAAATTTTTACCACCAACAAACTTTCACTTTCCCTCCCAACCACCCTTATTTATATCACCCTTTTACCTCACAATTCACTCCACATTTTCACCCATCATAAACTCATCAAACCACCTTCCATACCCATTCACATTCAAACCTCCATTCACAATTCCATTTCAACTTGGTGATTATTTCCTTTGGGTTTTGAAGAGGGAAAAGCTAAAGTTTCGGGATTTTTCTTGCAATTATTATTATGGAGACAAGAGCCCCACGAGCCGCGCGTAAACAAGGTATGACTTCGACCTCTAATACTTCTAAACGTTCTACTTCTTGTAAGCCCAAACTTTTACCTTGTCCTAATACACCCTTAGCTCAAACCTTCTCTGAAAAGGCCTTTCAGAGTACAAGGTGGCCTTGTCCATTCACAATGGAAATTCTAGGAATAGATGACGATATTAGAGAGTGATCGTCTAGGACCGGAACAAGCGGACTTATCAAGTTTGTGCCTTGAACAAATAAAGACTTGACATGAAAATTCTTAGGTACCTTTACTATCGATAACCCGACCACACCAAGAGAGTTTAAATTTAGATTGTTCGGTAGAACTCATTGTTTAACTGTTTCTGAATTCGGCCTAGCCTTAGGTCTACCCTCATCGGGTACCGGAATTAGTAAACCTTTGAGTGATGTACAAGCTAACGCTTCTAGAAGAGACATTTGGCGGTGCATAGCACGTGGTCAACGAGATTTTGAACCCAACTCTAGCTTTACCGCTGAAATCCGTAACCCCGCTATTCGTTACTTTGCCGAGATACTTTCTCATTGATTGATACCATCTACCGACAATATTATTAATCTTAATGTGTGCGTCTTCCAATTGATTTCTGACTCTTTGCTTGGTAACCCTAACCCTCTTGACCTACCTATTGTCGTGGCGTTACACTTTCATCAAATCATAGTTGCCCAACGCCCTTCTGTCGACTGTGGTGGTCTTTTGACTTTAATAGCAAGAAATTTGGGTTACGCGACTGACCACCTTATCCCACTAGATAACCGTGTCTGGCTTGACGAGGCCTACTTCCCTACTTGGATTTTTCATGTGCCTGACCATCGCCTCGTCTCTATTTGCCATGAACGTGCTTTAATAGTCCCCAACATAAACCGAACCAATATTTATAACTGTCACAATTGGGACCTACCTCTAGGCCCCAATGAATTTCGACTGACTGAATCGGGGGAAATAGGAGTTTGGGAGTATGCCGGTGAGGGAACTCCGACGGCTTCTTTTGCGTCAAATGACTATTCGAATTAGACACCCCTACAAGAGTTGGTAAACAATATGGTTTGTATGTGTTGTGGATATTTGTGTGGACTGTGTCGGTGAGTCTCTAATCATCTATAATTGTATGTCTTTGAATTAATATTGTTCCTTAACCCTTATCCCATCATTATAATCATTGTGATCGTTTTATCTCGAACCAAATTTGCAAGCTGTCCCACTGTCCCATTGGTATTTTTGCGGCCATCGCGGTCTTGGTTTTGCTGCCGGTCTTTAGGCGATGTGATTATGCCATTGACTTTTTGAAAAATCCAAATTTTAATCAATTTTCTCAATTTTTCTTAATCCGGGCTAGGTGACGTGACTACACCTACGCCCAATTTTTCACCCCTTCGTTTTAATTTCTTTTCTTCTCTTTTACTTCTTTTTCAATTTCTTAGCCACTTGGCTAGGGTCTAGGTGATGTGATTGCACCTAGGCCCGCCACTATTTTATCGTTTTCTTTATTTTCTTTTTCCTTTTTCTTTTCTCAAAATTTTGAAAAATCGATCCAAAAACACTTGAAAAATCCTAAAAAATCAAAAAAGATTTTTCTTTTCTGTCTTTTTCGTTCTTCCCCTACTTGTCCATTGAGAACAATGTACAGTTTTAGTGTGGGGGAGGAGTCTACTATCTTTTATTTTGCAAAAATCTTTTCAAAATCCATAAAAATTTAAAAAACTCGAAAAATCAAAAACATTTTTCTCCTTTCTTTCCCTTTTCTTTTCTTGTTTCTCGTCATGTTTTCGTGTTCCTTGTACGGTCTTGTTCTCCACTTTTACAGGTAACCACCACCTTGAAGCGCGAATTGAAGAGATTATGAAAGCACTCCGTTTGGTAACTTCCTTCCTTCTTTCTTTAATTTTGTAGAGGAGTTCGGTCGTTGCTATTGGAGGCTCTCGAAGTTGAGCATTTTGGGTGTTGTGGTTGATTTTGTGCTTTAATGTCGATGGAATATGGAGTACATGACTTTACTTGTGTTTTCTTCTATTTGCCTTTTTCTTTTTCGTGTGTTCCTTTTTGCTTTTGTATAGCGTGTCTAGAACTAAATGTTTTCGAAAACCCGATTACAAACTTATTACAAGAGTTTACATTCCATTGTAGGATAACTCATTGTAGATTTTGGACCTTAATCTGGTAGAATGATTCTTAATCAATGAATTTGTTGATCCTTTAGCTTGAGTCCACCTTTTCTACTAGAGGTTTACTTCGGGGTTTGCATTTGACCACCTTGACCACCCATGGAGGAGTTAGGCCTTGGTTCCCACATCCCGTTTTCTAGGTGACCTTGCTCGAACGACCATTGCACCTTTAGTCCAAATTCTTTCCGCCTTTTTGTGGGTTATCCGAGAATGACGCGTGTTCTCGTTTACCTATTTTCCTCCACCTATACATCACCACAATAAGTTTACACAAAAATAACCTCCAAGCTTGGTTATGAACCACATCAAAATCAAAAAGCCAAAAAAGGGCAAACCAAAGCAAGAGAAAAGGGCACAGAAAAAAAAAATATATGAAAAGCAAGGAGAGAAAAGGAGCTTCAAATGAAATCATATCATCAAAAACATCTCCTTAAAAAAAAAAAAAGAAGCCCTTTGATCGATTCATCGCCGTGAAGTGCCAACTAGAGGACCGAGTCCCGAGGTAGGAAGATAGCGGTGATTAGTCGATCCACCCCAATAACTGTAAACACTTCACCTTTTTGTTTGGGCTAATTTAGGAAATTTGAGTTTGGAAGGACCCTCTTGGCTTAGCCAAAGAGAGCGGGACTGCACCTACCTACTATGTCGAACGAATCCATGGTTCACTTTTTCCACTCCGTTATACGCCCCGTCGTACCCTTTTAGAAGACTAGGAGGACCTAGGCTAAGTTATCAACATCTATATTGCTTAATTGTCATAGTATTAGGCTTTGGTCCTTGTTTACGTGAGTTATTTATCTTGGAAGTTTATTGTTGTTTTAGGTAAGTAATCGGTGTCTTCCCCGCCGTCTCGATGAGAGATTCGGTGTTTTATTTTTGCTTTGGATGCGTCTATTCTTTCGTGTTATATGTTTTTTTGTGTTTAGTCGCATCCACCATTTTGAGCAAGCCCCAACTTGCCTTGCATGGGAGTACTCTACCTCATGGGTATTTCGATGTGAGTTGAAGGGACGGAGCGGGCACGTTGATTGCCCCGTATCGGCTTAGCATAGTCTAGCTAGTAGTAGTAGTTGTAATTTTTTTTTTGGGTCTTTGCTTGAGGACGAGCAACGGTTTAGTGTGGGGGAATTGTTGTGTGCTAAATTTAGACCGTTTTTCCCCTCATTTAGACCCGTTTTTCCCTCGTTTTGCGAGTTTAGAGTGCGATTATCGCCATAATTTGTGTACTTCTCGCATTAGCGTTCCTCTTGTGTGTTTTACGTGTTTTTGGTAGTTTTTCTATCGATTTGATAAGATTTGGCGCCGAAATCACGATCGAGCTTCCACTAGCACAAGAGAAGGGAATACCGTCCTAAGAGTAAAGAACACAACCTAAGGTTTAAAGCCATCCAATCAATCAACGAAGAATGAGACAAGGAAAGAGGCCAGCAGAATGACCGGGCGAATTTTCACCCGGTGAGACACCACCGGGCAAAATTTCACCCGACCGTAAAAATGCCTCCCCGAAGATTTTCCGAGACTTTCCACCGGGCGAAACTGATCGGGCAAAATTTCGCCCACCGGGTGAAATTTCGCCCGATGGAAAGATGTGCCGGAAAACGCTAAAAATGAAGAAAATCTCACCGGGCGAAAATTTCACCCGGTGGGATTATTACGCAAGACCGCAGGGCGAAGTTTCACCCTATGAAGATGCAGAAGATGATTGTCTCATTAATGGAGCACAAAGTGGATTTGGGCTTTAGGTAAAATACTCATTAAGAGATTACTATATATATGTTCCCTAAATTGTTGCCTAAGTAAGTAGTAGTAGGTCTCGATTAGTGTAGTTACACCATCCATTAGTAGAACAATCTAGTAGTATTCTAGTAGTAATTCTTTAAAAATCTAGTAGTTTACATAGTAATTAGTAGTAGATCGACTTAGTTTTTATCATCAAATCTCTAGATTATTTCAACTTTTTATTGAAGATTTGTTGGGTTTATTGAAGGATTAGTGACAAGTTCGTCATCTTCTCCATCAAAGATTCAACCTTTATTTATCCAATCTTCTTATTTCTTCTAGATCTTCATTGTTGGTACATTTCTTTCCACTCTCTAATCTCTAGTTTAGATTTAATTTAGTTTTCTCATTATTGTTTTGTTTAGATCATCTTAGTGTAGTTAGTTTCTCTAGATTTTGTTCATGTTGTTCTAGATTATTCTCTAGAGTATTTTGTTAGATCTTGTCCTTTTCATAATTTAGTAGGTAATTGTTAGATCGTAATTTTCTCATCATATTGTTGTTAGTTTCCTTAGATCTAGTTGTTATGCATGTTGTAGTTTGTTTTTCCTTAGTTACTGTTTTGTTTTCTTCCATTATAACTAGTGAGTAGATTTCTTGTTGGGGGTTTAGGGATGAAGACTTGGATTATTTGAATTTAGGGGTATTGGTGGGTTGCTTGCATGTTGGTTTTGCTTTCTTGTGGTTGTTGTGTCATTGTTGTTTTAGTCCGGCCAACTAGACCGCCTTGACTCGTTTCTATCAATATGGGAAAACTCGGGGTAGAAATTACCCCAACAAGAGACTTACCCTTCTTCGCTGCGAGAGCGGGTTTTTAGGTGGGTTAGGTGACGAAACCGAAAGGTGGCATTCTCCTTTTATCAATGTTGCAACAAAAACTCGATCCCGACTTTCTTAGACTCCATGTTCCGAATCCCGACTTCCCTCTAACGCCTTTTCCTAGATTTATCACCCCTAGCTATTCTCGTAGTTATTTCTCTAGAGTAGATTCGACCCTTAGAAATCCCCCTCTAGATATCAAACACGTCGCTTTAAACATTGTTTACAAACTTCGTTCCCTGTGGACCGACCTTGACTTACCACGAATACTTGTTTGTTTTTGTGTCATCTCGAGTCTTACAAATATCGTTTGATCCCTCGTCCTTCGTTAACGACCGATCCGATTGGGAGGCGATCACATGTCTACAATAATGGAATATGCTAGTTGTGGACAGGACATAGGTCCACCCCGACGCGGCCACGCGCGGGTTTGGGTAGGCGAATGAATCTCCATATGAAACGGATCGAATTGAAATTTAGGTCTATGTGGAGTCGCCACCGAATTTTGTGGTTATTCGGAACCATTCGAGCCCACTCTATGTCGTAGTGGTCCGTATACAAAATACGACCCATTTCCGATGTCAGAGTTTATTGGGCTCGTCCCTTTGCATTTGATACCAATACCGACATTATCGGATATTGTGTATTGAATGACTCTCGTGCGCCAACGGTTTCGGGCATCCGGAAATCGAGGTTCTGAGTAAGGGGTAAGGGTACGTGTTGGGAAGCCCACAAAGGACACTCAACCCCGCCCGCACATTAGCGGCCTCTACTAAGAATTCGAATGACTTTCCAATACGCGCGTTAGTTAAACGGGAAAATGATATGCAAAGATAATTTTTCCTAAACATGAATTGAAAAGGGTTTCTAAGTCAATTTAATGCAATTAATTCTACCGTCGAAGTTGAATTTTAGCATGTGGGTTCATTTTAGTAAAATAAAACAAACGATAAAAATTGACAAAGGAAACAACAAACGGTTAGTAACGATATAACGAATAATAACGGTTTGTGCAAATATTGAATTGAATGGAAAGATGAACAAGGTGATGCATGGTTTTAAAAGATAGTAAATACACGTGATTAATTAAGCACGTGTTGACCTAAGTCATAAAATACTATCGAATTTGAAAAGAAGAATATACGACACATGTTTTGGTCGTTACGAGGCCACTCGATCGAGTGGTCGATAGACTTGATCGAGTGGGCCCTAAGAAGAGGTTTCTGTTTTGCATTTTAGACCATACTCGGCCGAGTTATTGGCCAACTCGGTCGAGTACATGGCCACTCGATCGAGTCACTGTGAGACTCGGCCGAGTGGGGGTCATAATAAGCATTCTGATCCGATTTTGGGGTGCCACTCGACCGAGTGGGCTAGGCACTCGGTCGAGTGCCCCCTATACGAATTGTAATTCGCTTGCAAATTGAATTGATTTCGAAATTGCTTTTGTTTTTTGATAACTCGACAGTTTTACCGAATTGAGCATAAATATTGTATGACTTATGCTTGATTCGGGTTTTTTATAAGTCACAGATTTGATTGAACCGAATATAAATATTGTTTGAATTTATACCCGATTCTAAATTTGAATGCTCGTCGTATCCCATATTCGATTATTGACTCGATATGGAATACTAGAGCGGAAAAAAAATAAAGAAAATTGATTTGAGTCGTTTTAAGCCAATCAAAACGACATGAATTTCTCTCCGCGTTCGTAGTGTCATAATTATAACGTGACATCTACGTTAGCATCAACGAAAAATCGAATTGATTGAATTAAATTGACTAGATTTGCTAGATTCGACATCCAATTATGAAATTGGTATCGAATCTACGAAATCGATGCTTTGCTTAAATTAGAGGACTTGATTCCCTCGGCTTTTCCGACATCGAAATAAATCCCGAGGGATTGTGATGTCGGATCCGCGCCAACAGGTTTCGACCCTTATTGAAAATTGATTTTAAAAATTGATGAATGCAAGATTAATGATGACGACAAAAAAACTAACGAATTATTGTTTAAGTTGACTTATCTCAATAATCAAATAGTCGGGGTACCGGAATAAGCGACCGTCAACGCTGTGTGCAGTACACTTGTATATTTGTATTTTCTTATTCCGATATCCTTCTTATTCGACACAAATCGATAAGTATTTTAATGCTTTGGTATTAATAGTATTATCGATATTATGGTGCAATGAATAAAATAAAAAAAACGAAAATAAGGACGCGAAAAGAAGATGAAGACGACGTGAGGAAGAGAAGGAGAAAAGAAAGGGTTTTGACACCCTCAACCTACATGTTCTTGTCTCGGATCGAACTCGTAACCGTGGATTTAACACAAGAGTCTTCGAGGTGAATGAAGGTTAAGTTATGGTGGCTCGGGATTGATTCCTAAAACTAGGTTTAGGGTTTTTGCTAGTGTATTGCTTAGGGTTGTATGTGTATGATTGCTCAAAGGTGTGTAGAGATTAGGGTTTTTTGAAGTGGTCAAAAGTTTGATGTTTATTAGGGTTGTAAAAAAGTGTCAAATTGATTGTGCATGGGGATGTTTATATAGGCATTGCCCATGTACTTTGGTGTCTAGGGTTTTGTGCCCTGACGGACTTGACCTGATGGCCCGTCTGAAGGTGGATTGTTGGTTTTGCTTCTTGAGTTGGACTTTTTGTATTTGAGTGGCTGCTTTGATGTGTCTCGAAAACGACTTTGACCAGGGTTGACCCAATCGCTAAAAGTCGGTTTTATTTCCGGTGTCGGTTTTGGCCCAAATTAGTCTTGTTTGACTCGGAACGGTCCGCTGGGCCTGATTTTGAGGTCACTTTTGTGAGATTTGTACTCTTTAAGTGCTTAAGCCAATGACTAATGGATTTGATCCCATATCCGAGCGCGTAGAAACACGTTAGCGTCCGATCATCATCGGGTGTTTTTTGGAAACTGCTATAGACACCTGACAGTCAAAATGCGGGTGTCTACACTAGTTAGAATATACTACAAGTTATCCCAAATCTTTATTCCTAACACGCTCCCTCAAGGAGGACGCTCCTAGGAAAAGTCCGATCTTGCGTATAAGGGGTTCAAAATCTGAACGTGGAAGAGGCTTCGTGAGAGGATCCGCGAGCTGATCGCCAGATGAAATGTGCTCGACTCATAAGACGTTTGTGTTACACATGGTCACGAACAAAGTAAAAAGCAAGAGCAACATGCTTCATTTTGGAATGGAAAACCGGATTAGCAGCATATGTAGTGGCACCCAAGTTGTCACTAAATATGGCAGGTGGCGAGGAGACAGCAAACCAAAGCTCAGAAAGGAGATTTTGAAGCCATATTAGTTCCATTGTGGCAGTGGCAACTGCTCGAAACTGGGCCTCAGTATTAGAGAGGGCAACAGCTTGTTGCTTACGTGAAGACTAGGAAATGGGATTCCTGCCTAAATAAATAATTAAACCAGTTGTGGAGACATAGGATTTTCTATCACCTGCCCAATTAGAATCACAGAACACATGAAGAGACAGAGGAGAATTGCGAAATAAATTGATACCAACCTGGAGAGTGCCTTTTAGATAACGGAGAAGTCGTTTTAGGGCAAACCAATGAGATTCCTGGGGATCCTGCATAAATTGGGCCAGCCTATTGACGTTGAAGGCAATGTCAGGACGAGTAAGGGATAGATATTGGAGACTGCCAATCAAGGCACGGTAATTAGAGGGTTGGGATATAGACGCTCCAGTGGAGTGAAGAAGGGGAGGGTAGGCGTCCATAGGGGTAGTGGCCGATTTGCAGTCAAGCATGGAGGCCCGGGTGAGAATGTCATGGATGTATTTAGTTTGAGTTAGTTGTAGACCTGTGGGGGTAGGGGTGACCTCAAATCCTAGAAAATACGACGGAAAACCGAGATCCTTTAGAGAGAAACGATGGGCAAAGGCAGTGAGGAAGGACGAGATGGCCGAGGACGGTGGGCCAGTTACTATAATGTCATCGACGTAAACTAGAAGATAAATAGGAGTGGAATTATTGTTAAATGGAAACAAAGAAGGGTCAGACTGAGACTGAGAAAAACCATAAGACACAAGATAATTGTGAAGTTCGGTATACCAAGCCCGTGGAGCCTGCTTGAGGCCATAAATAGCACGGGTTAGTCGACAAACATGAGTAGGAGAATCAATATTGACAAAACCAGGAGGTTGTGACATATAGACAGTTTCTGTGAGCGTACCTTGAAGAAATGCATTGTTGATGTCTAGTTGTCGAAGGGACCAACCACGAGCAAGAGCTAAAGCAAGAAGCAGTCGAACTGTGACAGGCTTGACAACTGGGCTAAAAGTTTCCGAGTAATCGACCCCCGGACGTTGGTGAAAGCCTTTAGCGACAAGAGGAGCCTTATATTTATTAATAGTGTTGTCCGGATTATATTTGATCCGAAAAATCCAACAACAACTTATGACATTATAGGAGGAGTTAGGAGGGACGAGAGACCAGGTATTGTTAGCCATTAGAACAGAGTATTTGGACTCCATGGCAGCACGCCACTAAGGATCAGCTAAGGCGGATTTAAGAGTGATAGGGGCGGAAGTAGCAGTGGAAACGTGTGCAAGGGCAGCATACTTAGGGTTTGGGACACGTATATTATTCAATAGACGCGTTGTAGGTCGGTTGGACTCGGGTTGAGATGGGACAGTGGGGATAGCCGTGGTAGAGGTGGACGAGGGAAAAGGGTCCGGGTTAGGGAGTCAGCGGTCACTACTAAAAACAGGTCGTATTGTGTGGGATGCATTAAATCCGACACAAGTATATTAACTGTGTCGGATTGCGTTGGCTAATCCCGCGCAAATTATTTGCGTGGGATTAACCGACGCTATCCGCCCCCATGACACAGGCGCCAATAATTTTGGGTTGGCGCCACTATGTGAAAGGGTTTCGTGGAATTAGCCGACGCAAATCCGATCCAAATGGAAGACGATGCTTCGGCTAATCCCACGCAATTGGTGTCGGGTCAACGCGTTAGCTTACGCGACCCGTGAACAGGATGACACGTATAGCGTGGGATTAGCCGACGCAGCACAGACGCAATATTCAACATTGCGTCGGCTAATCCCACGCAAATGTGTTGACTCAACTGTACCAGTCAACAGAAATAAATGGGTTGCGTGGGATTAGCCGACGCAAAGTTGAATATTGCGTCTGTTCTGCGTCGGCTAATCCCATGCAACATTTTAAATATAAAAAAAAATAGATCAACAACACAGAAACCCCAAACCCGACACCCTAAACTCCCTCTCTCTCTCTCTTAAGCGAAAAGGCGACGACGCGCGTGCACCCCCCAACCCCACCAACTTCCGGCGACCACCCTTCCTCCGGCCACCACCCTTCCTCCGGCGACCACCACCGTACCAGATCCGACAACTCAACCCTACATCGATCCCAAAAATGACGCCGACCACCACCCTCATATTCCGACGACCTCCTCCGCCGATGCCAAAAGCGACGCCCCAGATCCGGCACCCTCCGACGACGACGACCCCTGCCGACCCTCCGGCAAACCCGCCCCTACACTCGACGACCCCTGCCGGCAAACCACCCTCCAGCGAACCCGAATCCAGGCGCACCCGACACAGCCCCGAAAAACCCTAACCCGACCCCCAAATCTCAGGTATGGTGATTAATTGTTAATTATGGTGATTATGTTAATTATGTTAGATTAATTTTTTGTATGGTGATTATGTTAATTATTTTAATAATTATGGTGATTAGATTGTATGGTGATTAGATTGTATGGGGATTATGTATGGTTAATTAGGTTGATTATAGGGTGATTATGGTGATTATAGGTCAATTAGGTTGATAATTAGTTAAATAGATGGTAGGGTGATTATGTTAGTCTGTTAATTAGGTTAATTAGTTTGACAATTATGTTAATTACGTTACTTAGCATGTTAATTACGTTAATTAGTATGTGAATTATGTTAATTAGTATGTGAATTTGGTTAAATTTTGTTTTATTGTTAGACGGTAATCGTTAATTACGTTAATGGTTAATTATATTAAATCTTCACTATATTAGTATTTGTTAATTACGTTAGTGTTTTACGGGTAATCATCGTATTGTATTAGTGATTATTGTATTAGGTTGGCAATTGTGTTATTAGATTAGTAGTAGTAGTATAATGAGTTAGATTTGTTGGAGTAGATGAGTAGTAGTATTAGTAGTAGATTAATTAGTAGTGTTAGTAGTAGTAGATTATTAGTGCGAGTAGTAGTATTACTAATAGTAATAGTAGTATTAGTAGTAGTATGAAGTAATAAAATACTTCATTACTACTACTACTATTACTAATAATCTACTACTAATACTAATAACCTACTACTAATACTACTAATTCATGTACTACTAATACTACTACTAATAATCTACTACAACAAATCTTACTAATACTAATCTAATATTGTACTAATTTACTACTATTCTACTATACTACTACACAACTACTAATCCTCTTCTTCTACTTCGCAACTACTAATTTTCTACTACTACCACTACTACTACTAATTTTCCACTACTACTACTACTTTTTTATTTCTACTATTACTACTAATTTTCTACCACTACTACTACTAATTTTCCACTACTACTACTACTACTTTTCCATTTCTACTACTACTACTAAACTACTACTACTACTACTACTACCAATTTTCTACTACTACTACTACCAATTTTCTACTACTACTACTACTACTACTTTTCTATTTCTACTACTACTAAACTACTACTACTACTAATTTTCTACTACTACTACTACTACTTTTCTACTTCTACTACTACTACTACTAAACTACTACTACTAATTTCCACTACTACTACTACTACTAATTTTCTACTACTACTACTACTACTAATTTTCTATTTCTACTACTACTACTAAACTACTACTACTACTAATTTTCTTCTACTACTACTACTAAACTAATTCGTTTTCGCTTTTTAAATTCCTGTTGTTATTTGTTTTCGTTATGTATTGTGCATGAGGATTGTTTGAAATTTACTCGGTTCTACCTAGTGCCCGTTGAAGAGTTACTCATTAGAAGTAATTCTTGGGCAGTCCCCGTTTTGGGACTGTTCTTGTACTTTTCATGTCGCTTAGGTGGTAAACATGGAATTGTGTTGTGTTGGTAAGAGGAAAATTTGGTGACAATTCCCTCAATGTTCTTCGATTGCATATGTGGAGTTTTCATATATTTCACATTGTGCTTTTGGAGAACTGAGGCGAATTGCTGCCGAATTTTCCTCTTAGCCGATGCAATCTCGCCGGCCGATTGGAATTTGCGTCGGCTAATCCGACGCAGAATAGATTCACTCCGGGACCATTGCGTCGGCTAATCTGACGCAAAGGTCATTGACTGAGGGGTTGACCCCTAGTATGGCGCGTCGGATTATCCGACGCAAAGCCAACGCAAAGTGCATGCGTCGGACTAGCCGATACAAAAAATTAATTTTGCGTCAAATTAAAATGGCGGCACTTTGCGTCGGTTAATCCGAGGCAATCACCCATTTGCGTTGGATTTGTCCGACGCTATTCCGGCTTTATTTTTGTAGTGAGTGGAGGGTGGGAGGGTGGTCCGCGGTCTACGTGTGTAGACGCGGAGAAGTGTAGGGGGAATCACTGTCTCCGTGACAGGAGGGGGGGTGGGTATCGACATCGGGTAAGCGATGAGGGGTGGGAGGTGTGGGCACCGTGGGTGGGGTCAGAATGGTGATGGAACCTGTGCACCATTCTGACACCGAAGGTGGTGAGGAAGAAGTAGAAGGGGTAGATGAGAATGGGAAGTGGTTCTCAAGAAATTGTACGTGTCGAGATGTGTATATGCGATTGGTGGTGAGGTGTAGACAATGGTAAGCACTTTGGGTAGGAGAATAGCCTATGAAAATACATGGTTTAGACTTAGGTTATAGTTTGTGTTTAGTGTAGGGACGAAGCCATGGGTAACATAGGCACCCGAAGCTACGTAACTTAGTGTAGTTTGGACTATGTCCAAAGAGTTTGAGAAAGGGAGAATTATTGTTAAGGTTACAGGTGGGCATGCGATTAATAAGGTAAACTGCGGTGGTGAACGCATAAGACCAATAGGTGGTGGGCATATGCGCATGTGTGAGGAGAGCAAAACCGGTCTCAACAATGTGACGATGACGTCTTTCGACGAGACCGTTGTGTTCGGGGGTGTGGGGAGGGGAA
The DNA here is from genome assembly GCA_958450325.1 of Agrostemma githago. NCBI lineage: Eukaryota > Viridiplantae > Streptophyta > Magnoliopsida > Caryophyllales > Caryophyllaceae > Agrostemma > Agrostemma githago. The sequence continues at coordinate 58,256,886 of OY288241.1, forward strand.
GTAAGATGGGTGATACCATTATTAGTGATGGAGGGGGTGAGTTAGAGATATTCCCCTCCATTGTCAGAAAATATTTGAATAATTTCAAGACTGAAAATTTTTTCAACAAGAGCGCGAAATCGATTAAAAATATTAAAGGTGTCGGATTTATTTTTCAAGGGATAAATCCAAGTGTAACGAGTGAAGTGATCAACAAAAACAACAAAATATTTAAAGTCGTCAATGGATTGAATAGGTGAGGTCCAAACATCGGAATAAAGTAATTCAAGTGGTTTGGTAGATTTTAAAGTATTAGTAGCAAATGGAAGTTTATGACTTTTATGAGTCAAGCAAGCATTACAATGCGCAAATTTATTCGAGAAATTTAAATTAGCTAGTTTAAATATATTACTAATAATGGGAGACGAGGGGTGACCGAGCCTATGGTGCCAAAGATTGGAGAATTCGGTGGAGGTGAGATGGACCGTGGGGTTGGGATGAACCGTGGGGGTGGGACGACTCGGATAGCACCACTCGTACAAGCCCGCCTTAAGGTGTCCTCGCAAGAGCTCCTGTCCCGTCAATCGGTCCTGTAAGACACAAGAATCACGAGAAAAATTAGCAATTGCATTATTATCAAGGCAAAATTGAGAAACTGAAATAATATTTTTTTGAGATATAGGGTGCATGAAGAACTTTATTGACTTTAATAGAAGTATAAGGGAGAGAAAGAGAAAAGGAACCAATATTGGCAATGTGAAGGGGGGAGCCATCTCCAACAAAAAGATCATCGGTCCCGTCATAAGGAGCATGTAAAGCCAGATTATTGAGGTCGTGGGTAATATGGTGAGTGGCACCACTGTCTATGATCCATGGTGACAGGGTGGCAGCCGAGACAATATTTGCGCGGGGCGGGTTATTGCAAGGGTTGGTGGGGCGGGATGGGACGACAATATGTGGGTGAAGTGACCTAAATATAGCACAATTTTTAAGGTAGTGACCTTGGGTATACACCATTGACACTTACCCTTAAACGGGGGTAGGTTTTGGTCGACGGGGGTGGGTAGGATGGCGGCTTCGGTGGAGGGACGTGGCGGGTTGTGGTTTCTCTGGTTGTACACGGCATGGGCTGACACAGGTGAGTGGACGTTGGTGATGGGTGAGTGTTTGAGAGACAAGTCGTATTGAATTAGACGCTCATGGAGCGCCTCGAACGAAATAGTGGTGTCACGGTGTTTGACAGCGTCAATGAGGGACCGGTATTTAGCAGGATCGAGCCCTTGAAGAACGATGGCAACGACGTCCTCATCATCCAAAGGCTTCCCAAGTTGAGCCAATTCATCCACGGATGTCCTAATGGTCTGCATATATTCAGTTGCAGAAAGATCGTCTTTGACAATGGATTTGAGACGATCTTTGAGTTGCATGATGTGGCCTCGAGAGGGATTCACATACGTGGTGCGGAGAAGTGTCCACATCTCGGCCGATGTATTGTAAGGGTTGAGAAGAGGTACAATAGCCGCACATACCGTGCCATTGAGGGCTGCCTTGAGCAGGGAGTCTTGGCGCATCCAAGTCTCGTAGGCAGGATTTGAAGTGGTGACCGGTTTGTCGTCTTTGGAGGTGATGGTTTCCGATGGGCACTTATGGGTTCCATCAACATATTTGATGAGATCGAACCCATAAAAGAGGTCGGAGAGAGTGTTACACCAGCCACGATATGTGAGTGGTGTTAGTTTTTCGATGTCGACGAGTTCAATGGCAATGAAGGGTGTTGCAGCATCGTGAGGGGTTGCAAAGATTGTAGCCGAACCGGTCATGGTGGCCTAGGGTGGCAGGATTGCCAAAAAAAAAGTCGTATTTTTGTAGTTAGGTTTTTGTGGGTGGAGCGATTTTGCTCTGATACCATATAAGACAAGTATGCTTGAATGATTGAGTTAATATTATTGAATGAATCAGACTTAAATACAAGTAGTAAACACAATGTAAAAGACAGTTACCTAAATACTATAGATATCATATCTACTATAAAGAAATATGCTAGTTAGAATATACGACAAGTTATCCTGAATCTTTATTCCTAACAGTATTTTCTAACTAATTTATACTCAGTATAATGTTTCATGAACGATTTATTTTATCTCAACGATGAATTTGAGATTTTCCTGTTTGTTGACTAAGCTTTTCCTATGGGTTTAACCATCAGTTCTTTTCTCCTGCACTTTTGTAATGAGATACGGAGTATAAGATTGCTATCTATCGTGCTTACTTCATTGGACTTTATGCAGTTTGCTTCTCTGTGATGATTTTGTTCGGAAACTTTACTGTGTTTTTTCCGAAAACTTTACTGTGTTTTTTGTTCATAATCTTGCAGTATTATTCAAGTCTCGATGACTATCGTCAAATATATTACCCAAGTTAGGGCCGCCTCTATTTTGTGAATTCTTTGCGTTTCTCAATTGTATGTTTTAGCCAAATACAAAACATCTACACTATAACTGAAGCTACCAGGAAATTTTATTCATCACAACATATTTTGTGGCTGCAAGCATTCACGAAATTCAATCGGAAAAGCATCGGAAACATAACAAGTAAATGTTGCTAACTCGGAAACTGCTCATAAAATTTTGGACCTTTTGGCTATGTACTACAAGGAATATCAAGGTGCCATATCTTGGAGGAGAAACTAAGGGGATTAAAATTTGAACAGTTGAGCTTGTGCTTTCCGTTGATTCAAGAGGGTCAGATGGTGTGTCAAGATGTAAATGTACCATTGATAGAGAGACAATATAAAGTATCAATGCTCCTTAAATGCTACTATCACTACGTACTGAAACAATATGACCAACTAGAGAGCCTTTTTCTAAACTAACCCATCATGAAAATTGTAGAAATCGCACTCACCAACTGTTATTTCTGAACAGGAGAGAACAACTTATTGACCACTTAGCTTTATTCTATAATATTTCAATTAGATATAGATAATTAAGCAATCCCATTATGGAAGGAAACCTTATGTTAGGAATCTAGGATTATACCTGATTCCTAGCTGCAAGTTGACCATCCACTCACAGTTCTTATGACCCTTACAAATAGTGACACCTTGCTTCTTGATGGTCTTTAGAAGAAGGTTTGAAGGAGAGTCCCGAGGTGTTATATCTTCCACTGGAAGATCTGCCATTCCTTCAACTTTCTGATCCTAAGAGTAGTATTTGTGGCCTCCATTCGCTTCAACTGACTTCCTTCCAATCCTCCCACCAAAACTCTGCCAACTTATCATCTTTTGTGAAGGGAACATCCCAATTTCCTCATCGTGGCATGTCTGACACTCATTCAAATCAATAGGATACAAGTCATGTGGGTCCCAATCAGGTTTTCAGACTAGGACGAACCTTCTGCTGGATAACGAGTCGCATTCATCTCCTCAGAATCCAAACTCCAAATTCGAACACAGATCTTTATTCGAAATCAAATCAATGGAGGAATCAAACCCTAGGTCTTCAAACATCATTAAATTAAAATCAAAATAATCAACAAAATCAACCTGAATTAAAAACTAAACACAAACCTCTTAATCAAAACAAACCAATCGACGAATCAAACATCAAAAACACAGAACACTCGATTCAATCAAAATCGAGAAATACCTCGACAAAGGATCAGAAAAAAAATCAACGATGGGGATTAACGTCGAAGGGTGCAAACCAAAGGTTAACAGCGACAATTTGGTGAAAGTGTAAGCGAGATGGAGATGAGACTGAAAGTGTCAGTTAGAGAGGCAGGCGGCGAGAGTTTGAATGTACATAACTTAAGCTAGAAAGTTGAAGCCATATGAAAATACAAGATAGAATACATCTTTTTTTCAAAATTAACATAAGAGATGTTTAATACTCCATCGGTGTCGTTCATTTGTTCTTTGACTAAAATCAATATATATATATATATATATATATATATATATAAAGGAGGAAGTTTTCGAGCGATATGATTGGTCCGTTACATCAAAACTCAATTTAGGAAACTATGATTAATAATAATAAAAAATCAAACAGAATCTTTTAATTATTACAAGAATATTTTAATCTATTATATTAATTTGATGTTTTAAAATTTTCATCCAAAAATCTTTAAATTTAATTTAACAAAAAGTTATCGTAAATAAAATTATAAAAATGAATTAATTAGATTCGTGGTAGAAAATGATTTCATTAGAGTATAAATTTCATATTATTTGCTCGAAAAAGTGATGAATTTATTACATATAAAGATATTAAAGTTATCCCACATCGACAAATTATAATAAGGTGATGAAATTCTATATTATAAATAAGAGTAATCATCCGTCCTTAGATATCCACAAAAAATCTTTTGATTCGTAAAGAACTCTTAAGATTATAACCTTAAGTAATTATCCACAACGAAAAATTATGATGAGGTTTTGGAATTCTATAATACTGTATAAATAAGAGTGATCATTGTTTTTGAATATCGACCAAAAAACTTTTTGAGTCTTACAAAAACTCTTAATAAGACTACAAACTAAAACAATTAAAATAAGAGTAATCATGTGTTCTTTTGTGTCTTAAAATGAGCTCAGACAGTAAATTATCCCACATCAAAAAAATTATGATAATGAAATTTTATATTATAAATAAAACTAATCATTCCTTCTTAAATATCAATAAAAAAACTTTTGAGTCTTAGAAAATATTTTAATAAGACTACAAACTTGAATAACATAATTTCACATCGAAAAATTATACTCCCTCCGTTCCATTTGATTCTTTGCTTTTGTTTTTTGGACACTATTCATAAGTTAGTGAAAATGTCAATGTAACTAAGTGTAATCATTCCTCCAAATTATAATGAGGTGATGAAATTCTATGTTGTAAATAAGTGTAATCTTTCGTTCTTAAATATGACTAATCATTCGTTATTAGATATCTTCCAAAATTCAATCGAGTCTTAAAACCTCTTAAGACTATAAACTCAAGTAAAGTTATTAAAAGAGTTCTTAAGACTCTATCTAAACTTAAGTCAAAATTATTCTATATCGAAAAATTATGAGGTGATGGAAGTTGATATTACAAATAAGATTAATCATTCGTTTTTAAATATAAAAAAAAATTGAGTCTTAAAAATGCTCATAGGACTGTAATCTATTGGAAAAGAGAAATCATTTGTGTCTAGATATTAACCAAAAATCTGAGTTCTAAAAAGAGTTTTTAAGACTATAAACCGAAGTATGATCATCACATATAGAAAAATTATGATGGGGTGATGAAATTCTATATCATAAATAAGATATATCATTCGTTTTTAGATATTAACAAAAAAAATAGTCTTATAAAAGTTCTTAAAGTTATAAATTTAAGTAAAATTATCCCACATCGAGAAATTATAATAAAGGTGATGAAATTCTACTATATAAATACGAAGTAAAAACAATCATTCGTCTTTAGATATCAACGAGAAATCTTCCGAGTCCTAAAAGAACTCTGTAAGACTATAAACTTAAGTAAAATTATCTCATATCAAAAAATTATGATGAGGTGATGAAATTCTACATCATCAATGAGAGAAATTATTCATTTTTAGATATTAATCAAAAATCTTTTGAATCTTATAATACTCCTCTTAAGACTACAAATTGAAGTAAAAATTATTTCACATCGAAAAATTACAAAAACAGTGATGAAATTCTATCATATAAATAAAAGTAATCATCGTCCTTACATATCAATCAGAAATGTTTTGAGTCATGTTCTTAAAACTATAAATTTAAGTAGAATTATCACACATCGAAAAATTATGATAATATATCTTAAATAAGAGAAATCATTCGTTTTAGATAATCATTTGTCCAAAATATACTCCATAATAAGGTGATCGAATTCTACTATATAAATAAGAGTAATCGTTCGTTCTTAATACCTTAGATGAAAATCAAACTCTTTTGGGTCTTAAAAATAATTCATAAAACCATAAAGTTAATTAAGTAAAATTATCCCACATTTTTGTGTCTTAAAAAACTCTTAAGACTATAAACTTGAGTAAAATTTCTCACATCGAAAAATAATTACAAAGTCATGAATTTCATTGATATAAACCAAACATCTTTTGAGTTCTAGAAAAGTTCTTAGAACTATAATAAACTTAAGTAAAATTTCTCTTTTGAGTCTTAATAAAGCTCTTAAGACTATAAACGTGCGTGAAATTTTCCCACATCGAAAAATTATTATAAAGTTATGAAGTTCATATTATTTGCTCGAAAAAGTAATGAATCTATTACATATAGAAATAGTAAAATCATCTCACATCGAAAATTTATATTAAGGTGATAAATTTCTATATTATAAATAAGAATAATCATCCGTTCTTAGATATCAAAAAAAATCTTTTGATCCTTAATCCTAACACATAAAATTAAGTAAAATTATCTCACATCGAAAAATTATGATGAACTGATTAAATTCTATATTATAAATAAGAGTAATCATTCGTCAATAGATATTAACCAAACATCTTTTGATTAGTCTTAGAAAAACTCTATCTCACATCGAAAATTATATAATAGAGCGATGAATTTTCATTATATAAATTGAAAGAATAACGCCATATGTATAAATTAAATATTTTTCATTTCTATAATTGTAGTTATAAGTAAAAAGTGAGGTTAATAGAGAGACTCAACGGTTAACTTTTGGTTGCCTTTTTTGTAAGATTTTGTTACTTTTGTTTTTCCCTCGATGGATGAATATAAGTAAGCTGCCCTTCTTGCAAAAAAAAAAAAGTGAGGTTAATATAGTAAAAATGTTGGACCAAATAAAAAATACTCCGTATTTGCGATGAGATGAAGATAGAAAGATGGACGAAAATAGAATATGGAAGAAGATAAAAAGGAAGGAGGAAGTACTCTGTAGTATAATTGTATCACATTGAAAGATTATCATAAGAGATGATCCTATGACTATAAATTGAAGTCATTATTTGTTCTTAGATATCAACTATCAGCATAAATATTTACCGGGTATTGTCTTAAAGAGAGATATTACGAGTTTTAAATGCAATGCACGCGTATAATTTAATTTGACGTTTACCGCATATATGACCTCCCAAAAAACACATTCACGTATATTGATAGTATTTCTTTACTGTTAGACATACTTTTATTTTTGACTTAATTTCTACTGTTGCGTAGTCTCACAAATTTATACAATCTTCTAACTTGGTGTCATTATCATTGTCAATAAAAATCAGCCCGTGCATCGCACGGGCTTTCCAACTAGTAATTAATATAGAAGTGCAAACGAATCATAAGAAGTAAATTACGGTATAAAAAAGATGACGCGAACTCTTCTTATTGTTTATATATATGCTTGATTTTATTATAACTTTTTTTTGATACTATTTGGCTAAAATGTCGCAAATGAGGAGTCACAATTGACCTTTTTCCTACTAGTGAATCGACCCGACATGACTCTAACCATTTTTCATGACTCGATCCAACCTGATTAAAATATATCCGAAAATGACTCAAACCTTAAATAAGTGAACCCTATTTTCGTATCCCGATCAAAAATGGCCCGACCCAAACCCGACCCCATTAACTCAGCTGGTTTGTCAGAACTAGTCACAACCAAAATATTTTGACCTGGCCTGCGACGATCCAACACACACATAACTCTAAATCATAAAATTAAATGACCCGTTAAAACCTGGTTCGACAAATTAAACAACACACATGACCCGACTTGTGAGTCTGTGACAAAACTCGCTCTCCCGATCCTGTCTCACATGTATACTAATTAAATAACACATACTTAATAATATATAAGAGACGTTAGGTTTCTACGAGTAAAATGTAAATGAGATTTTTAAATGTTTTTTACTCTAATAACCAAACTTTCACATTTTCATTTTTTAATTTAGTTATCAATTATTCTTACAATATTGTAACAAATTAAAGAAGTGTTGTTTTGATGTTTCACTAAATGCAACAATTGCTAAAAAGTGTTGCTAAATCGTGTTATAATTGCAACATATTTGTAAAAATGTTGCATTTTTAGATCAAATGCAACATTTTTTACTTAAGTGTTGCGTAGCTAATATCACTATTATAAATTGCAACACAATAAGAAAGTGTTGCATTGAAAATGTTGCAATAGACCCTTATTGTAGTAGTGATATTACCCGACTTTCTTACAGGAGTCACAAATTATGGACAAAAGGTTGTGCAATCTATCAATCAAGTTCAGTCTTGGGTGTTTTGTTGTATTTCCTTTACTAATACTCATGGATTTATGATCATTTATCTGTATCAGTACATCTATATTTCCTTCTCCTTTTTTTACCTCCTTTTTGCAGTTTATTTTTCTGGCATTAAAAATTAGCAGAGCATGACGTTTGGAGGAAGACAGTTTGTAGTTGACTATTTGGTTGCGGTAGTTTGCAGTCTTACTAGTTGGTTGAACGAGCAAAAAGTTATAATTAAGCAAGAAAGACATGAGTTAGATGAAGAAAGGAGCTGTATTCAAACCCTTTTGCAAGAAATGCAAATTGTTATGAATACTTATAACTCTGTTGCTGTCACTCAGTCGCCGCTTCCTATTCTTTCGTTTTGTTGGTCTCACCGCCTCCACCCTCCATCCTAATAAAATCCTGAGATGTGGGTCACCCTTCATGAACAATGAATAATCATGTTTGAACTGTCTAAACACCAGGCTAAGTAGAAACTTAGTTAGCTCAATGTTCCATTGCCTAGAAACTTGTTTTAAACCATAGATCGACCTTAACACCCTGCATACTTGTCCTGGTATTGGACTATTATATCCTTGTGGAGGTTGCATATAAACCTCATGTTGTAACGGAGGCGTCCCGTTACCAACGGTTTGTTAATTACGCGAGAAGAACAAAACAAATAGCAAACAATAATAATCTGACACACAGATTTACGTGGTTCACCAGCAAAATCACTGGCTACGTCCACACCGACAAGGAGACCAAATTCACTATTGTGGAGATAATAGTACAACAGTAGACTGTAATACACGTGTTTAATAGCTCACAGCTAAAGCAAGAAGTACTAGCAATTCTACCAACCAGATAGTAATCTCAAACTGGAAAGAGACTACCCAGACCGAGTTCGACCTGCGACGAACTCACCGACGAGACGAAGGACAAACGATCTTGCTGCCAACCAAGATCCGAACAAACTCCAACGGTCTCCAACGAAGACGAGATCAATAGAACCACCAAATAATAGGGACTCAGAACAAACTGAGTTTTCCCTCAAGAAAACCTCACAAATCAGCCCTCTATATTGTGCTCTCAAATCATCTCTCTGTCCTAATTAACCTAGAAACTAGTCAGGTCTTTATATAGTATTATTCCACCTAAACTAGTTACCTAAACTAATTAGGAAACACGGTTCAATCTTTCCTAAAACCAAACAATCTTATGTTACCAAAACAAGAAGATCAACTTTAGGAAAGATATCAGCAACAAATCAATTCAAGGTCCAAAAGGACAATTGCTAGGCACTTATTTCCTAACAATCTCCACCTTGACTAGAATTGTCCAACCCGAACCAATCTTCAAAGTGCAGCTTCGAACAGTCGATTCTCAAGTCACTACTTGTCCCAGTAGTCTCCACACTGACTTGAACTCAACAAACAAAACGGACAAATGAACCAAGTGTGCCAACGTGACCAAAATGTACCAAGTACCAAATGTAGCAAGCTGAAACTACCAACGTACTAAGCACCTAACATATCATCATACCAACATGGCCAAACGTAGCGAGATCACTACCAAACGCCAAAAACAAATGTATGAGATACCAACGTCACAAATGATGGAATGGTGTTCCGAAACAAATGCACACAAGACTCCAAAAACAAATTCTCCTTCAAGACAAAATATGGCCAAATGTACCGTCGTACCAAATTGCCCAAAAGGACACAACGCCATAACCAAAACAACGTTTCACTTGAGTCAACAACGGTGTCATGACACCACAAATTTGCCCACACCAAGGCACAACAACTCAAGTCGAAACAATCAATACCAACGTTCTAAGCGAGCCCAAATCACCTCCATCATCAGGTGCAAATGTTAGACTAACAAGTCCAACCCAACAGCTCCAAAGAACACAAAATAATGAACTTCCGTCGAAGTTCCAAATGACCCCAACCGAGGTCCTAACGACTCTCTTTCAAGAGCCTCAAACAGCTCCACCTTAAGCCCAAACCGCCTCATTGAGGCGCAGAAACAGCCGTCGATAGCTTGTCTTCAGAATTACGTAGTTCGACCCGTATAGATGAAAACTCCACCTTACCGGCAACACTACCATCTTCACCCAAGCCTATCAACCCAAAACTATTACTCCCCGTGAATTTATCAATCTTTAAAATTGTTGCTCCAGACATCTTCTCACCAAAAATTCAACAAACCCAAATAACGCATAACTCAGCAAAAGCCGAAACAGAAGCTCAGAAGCGGAAGCGGAACAACCTGAAGCTCTGATACCAGTTTGTTGTAACGGAGGCGTCCCGTTACCAACGGTTTGTTAATTACGCGAGAAGAACAAAACAAATAGCAAACAATAATAAACTGACACACAGATTTACGTGGTTCACCAGCAAAATCACTGGCTACGTCCACACCGACAAGGAGACCAAATTCACTATTGTGGAGATAATAGTACAACAGTAGACTGTAATACACGTGCTTAATAGCTCACAGCTAAAGCCAGAAGTACTAGCAATTCTACCAACCAGATAGTAATCTCAAACTGGAAAGAGACTACCCAGACCGAGTTCGACCTGCGACGAACTCACCGACGAGACGAAGGACAAACGATCTTGCTGCTAACCAAGATCCGAACAAACTCCAACGGTCTCCAACGAAGACGAGATCAATAGAACCACCAAATAATAGGGACTCGGAACAAACTGAGTTTTCCCTCAAGAAAACCTCACAAATCAGCCCTCTATATTGTGCTCTCAAATCATCTCTCTGTCCTAATTAACCTAGAAACTAGTCAGGTCTTTATATAGTATTATTCCACCTAAACTAGTTACCTAAACTAATTAGGAAACACGGTTCAATCTTTCCTAAAACCAAACAATCTTATGTTACCAAAACAAGAAGATCAACTTTAGGAAAGATATCAGCAACAAATCAAATCAAGGTCCAAAAGGACAATTGCTAGGCACTTATTTTCTAACCTCATCCTCAAGGAATCTATGGAGGAATGCATTATTTATGTCTAACTGATGCAATATCCAGTTTTTCTCTACTGCCAAGGCAATCAATGCTCTCATTGTTGCCAACTTTGCTATAGGAGAAAAGATGTGCTTATAGTCCTTATTTTTTACCTGATTATACCCCTTGGCTACTAATCTGGCCTTGAATCTTTCTATAGAACCATCAGGTTTGTGTTTAATCTTGTAAACCCATTTGAATCCTATGGCCTTCTTGCCTCCTGGCAAGTTTGTCATAACCGAAGTTCGATTAGATTCTAGTGCATCTAGTTCTTTTTACATAGCTTTCATCCACTTGGGGTCTTTGCAAGCTTTCATTCTCTTCAGTGTTCAGTTGAACATTCTCAGAAATGGTTTCCTCAAGATCATGCTCAGTTTCAGAATGAATATCATTCTTAAAAGGATGTGAACTGTTATCAGAGAAAACAGTGCATTCATTGTCCTTTTGGGCAATGTAAGGAACATTATGTGGACTAACTAATAAGTCTGCAGGTGTTACTACATGGGTTTTGTGTAAGGACTCATGTTGGTGGTAAGGAAATATCCTTTCCTTAAAAACAACATCCTTACTAGTAAAAACAATTTGTTTATCAAGGCCATAGAGTTTATAACCTTTCTATGTAGGAGGATATCCAATAAACACACATCTTATAGCCTTATATCCCAACTTATCCCCAAATTTAGCAGGGACAGTAGCATAACATAGGCTACCAAACACCCTAAGGCTATCATAATCTGGCTTTTTTTTAAGCAACAGTTCATGTGGAGTTTTCCACTTCAATAAGACTACTGACATCTTGTTTATCAGGTAAGCGGCAGTTAAGATACAATCTCCCCAAAATTTCAAAGGCAAATGAGATTGAATTCTTAAAGCTCTAGCAGTTTCCAACAAGTACCTACGTTTTCTCTCAACCCTAGCATTTTGTTGTGGAACACCAGCTATACTAGCTTAGTCAGATGTGTATACCTCTCTCACTAAACATCTCAAAACATGGTCCCTGAATAAATTCAGTCTCATTATCGATTCTAATTACTTTGACTTGAGTACCAAACTAAGTAGTGACGTGTGACAAAAAAATGTTTATAAAAGGTGGGCATACAGTTGTTGTTTGTTTTAAAGTCGGCAAGTCCAGGTTGCCCTAGAATGATCATCAACAATTGTTAAAAAAAGATTTTGCTTCACTCATGGTGGGTGCTCTATAAGGACCCCATACATCCATATCTACTAAATCAAAACAATGTGTAGCATACAAATCACTTCTTTTAAATGGAAGAGCATGATATTTATACATAATACAACTTTCACATTGGATTTAATCTTTAAACTGCTTAGTAATTCCCAAATGTTTCATCTTATCCAGAGATGGATGTCCCAAACGATTATGAAGTAAAACTACATCAGTTTGAGCTAAAAAACTCGTAGTAGTGGAGACATTATTACCACCTGTAATGCTATTACATTTAGATGTTTGTGAAATTTCTGTAAAGGCCACCTTGTTTCTTTCCTTTTGTCAGAATTACTCTACGTGTACTGTCCTGAAACAAGCATTCATGTGGAAAAAATATAACCCTCATGTTAGTGTTGTACAATAGAGTTGGTATAGACAACAGATTTTGATTGAAATCAGGTACAAAAAAACACATCATGCAAGGTTATATCCTTGGTTAAATGCATATATAGTACCAACCGTTTGGACAGTCTTAGTACTTCCATCAGAAAGTGATACAAGTATATCTCTCCCTAAAACATGAGTATCTTACAGTAGGGCTGAATTATCAGTCATGTGGTCAGAGGCACCCGTGTCTATGTGTGGACATGACATAGGTCCACCCCGACGTGGCCACGCGCGGGTTTGGGGAGGCGAATGAATCTCCATATGAGATGGGTCGAATTGAAATTTAAATCGAAGTGGAGTCGCCACCGAACTTTGTGGGAGTTCGAGTCCGTTCGAACCCACTCTATATCTTAGTGGGCCATGCACAAAGTATGGCCCATTCGGATGTCAGGGTTTATTGGGCTCGTCCCTTTGCATTTGATACCGATACCGACATTATCGGATACCGTGTATTGAATGACTCACGTGCGCCAACGGTTTCGGGCATCCGGAAACCGAGGTTCTGAGTAACGGGTGAGGGTACGTGTTGGGAAGTTCACAAAGAACACCCAACCCCGCCGCACATTAGCGACCTCTACTAAGATATCGTTTGACTCTCTAATACGCGCGTTAGTAGAATGGTAAAATGATATACAAACATTGTCTTGCCTAAACATGTGAATAACTGAATGGGTTGCTAAGTCGATTTAATGCATCTAAAACTAACGTCAAAGTTATATTTAGCATGAGATTCATTTTAGTACAATAAAATGAATAATGAAAATAAAATACAAAAATAGGAACAAACATGTTAGTAACGACGATAACGATTATAACGGTTTGTAACTAATATGAAAATGCTATAGAATGACGTAAATGACACGAGGCATGATTTTAGAAAATAACGTTACACGTGATTGACTTAACACGTGTTGACCAAAGTCGCAGAAAAACATTTTATCGGGACTTAAAGGATGTTGAAAGACTCACGGTTTTGACAAACCAGGAGCCACTCGATCGAGTCATTGAGGGACTCGGCCGAGTGGTCTCGAAAGAAAGGGTTTTGCCCGATTTTTGAGGTGCCACTCGATCGAGTGGGCTAGACACCCGGTCGAGTGGTACCTGTACGAATCATGGTTCGTTTGGTTTTGATTTGGAAATTGCTTTCGGTTTTGAAAATCATCAATTCATTAGGTCGCGTAGAAATATAATGAGACTTATACTCGACCTGAATCGATACTCGCCATATTCTATGCTCCGTTATGATATCGATATCAAATATTTAGAGTGCGCCTTTAAAAAAAGGAAGTTTGAAGAATTGTTGCTAATTGAATTAAGACGAAATAACTTATTTTATATCACGATTTTTAGGGAACCACGCGACCCGCACAAGAAGGGCGCGACTCGCGCAGCCATGTGACTCGCACGAGGCACGTGCGACTCGCGTGGCGAGCTGTTCTCGGTCCCGATTTCGTGTTACTCATTGTACCCGATGCTTGGTTATAGGACCAATACCGAATACTTGGAGTAAATTTTAAAAGGTTTTGTAAGTCGTTTAAATCGGACCAAAACGATATGAATAATCTCCGCGTTTATAGTGTCGTATTAATTCTATTGAATTAGGTGATAACTATTTTAGCATCAAAGAAAATCGTATTAGTTGGATTTGTTGACTAGATCATTTAAACTCGACATCCAACAACTGAGTTGGTATCGAATCTAGTAGATCGACACTTGAATTAAAAAAAGACTCGACTTGATTCCCTCCGCATCCCGACATCGTAATAAATCCTGCGGATTGTGTGATGTCGGATCCGCATCAACGGATTTTGACTTAAATAAAAAAGGAAAAAACTTTGATTCGAAAAAAGGTGTTGAAATTAATAAGTATGCGATGAATGATGATGATAACGACACAAATAAAATAACATGACTAGCGATGCAATGAAATAAACAACAATTATTGATGTTGACTTGCTTCAACAATCAAACACTCGGGGTGTCAGGATAAACGATCGTCAACATTGGGTGCGATACCCTCGTAATATTCGGATTTTCTTATCCTATCATCCCTCCTGTTCGACTTGAATTAACAAGTATTTTAATGTCTTATACTAATAATATTATCTATATTATGAACAATAAAAAAAAAGAGGAGGAGAGGAAGACGAGAGGGAAGAAGAGTCGGGAATATTGCACCCTCAACCTACATGTTTCTTGTTCTCGGACGGGACACGTTAATTGTGGCTTAGCACCGGAGTATCGAGGTTGATGTAAATTAAGTTATGGTGGTTTTCTTTTGCTAGATGCTAGGATTGAAGGTAGTAATGTAGAGTTGATTAGGATTGTCTTAGGGTTGTTAGGTTGTGTAAAAGATTCTGTAAAGGGGTTGCAAGGGGAGGTTTATATAGGATGAGCTCCCTCTCTCCGTCTAGGGTTACTTGATCGAGTAGCCCCCTGACTCGGTCGAGTGGCCCAAGTGACCGCAGGCGGACCAGCTTGAGAGTCCACTCGATCGAGTGGGTCAGCTGAGGCGCGAGGGTTCGTTTTTTGGACCTTGAGTTTGGGCCTCTTTGTGGGTCTAGTATTTGGGTTGGTCTTTTGATGTTTGAATGACTGTTTCTTTATGTCTCGGAAACGGCTTTGACTGGGGTTTGACCCAATCGCTAAAAGTCGGTTTTATTTCCGGTGTTGGTTTTGACCCGAATTAGTCTTATTTGATTGAAAATGACCCACCGGGACTGAATTTGAGGTTGGTTTTGTGAGATTTGTACTCCGTAAAGAGCCTAAGCCAGCAATCAATGGTTTCGAGCCCATATCCGGGCGCGTGGAAACACGTTTGCGGCCGATCATCATCAGGTGTTCTTTGGAAACTGCTATAGACACCTAGCAGCCAAATGTGGGTGTCTACACTATGACACAACTAGAGGTATGACAGTGATAAAACACACCAGAAACATAATTGTGAACATCAGAATTACCTGAAAAACCTGCAGTGTGTGCGGTATTTGCCTGGTGAGAAAGGAATCTCTTAGAAATATTCTTCATAACCCTGTCTGTAATGCTATCCACCAGTCCAGATACCAAATCCTCTTCATGAACACTATGAATTTGAGATGGTCCTGCTCTGTCGTGGACTGGAGTGAAATTAGAATCATACTCCTCATCCTCATAGAGTGTAGTGTCCACATTTTTGGCTTGTCTTCTAGATCTTCCTCTTCCTCCTTAATGGGCGTTAGCATGGCCTCCTCTTTTGACTTGTGTTGCCTTCACTTTCTTTAGTTTGTAGCAATGTTCACATATATATGTGTCCTTGCACACTACAGAAAGAACAGGTCTGAAGCTGGAAACATTCATGAATTGTGTGACCTTTCTTAGTATAGTGAGTACATTGCTTTGAGCTCTTGCTATCTGCCCCATCAGTTTTGGCCCTCTTCCAATTTGGAGTATCTTCTTTGGAATTAAAACTAGCATAAACATTTGCTTCAGGATTCAAATCAGCAGATTCACCGATCTGCTTTTAATTTTCAATGGTCTGCAAAAGGCCTAACCTTGTTGATGGTGGGTATATCATCCACTAGGGGTGTCACAATTAGAGTCGGCTCGTAGAGCCCTCGAAATTGGCTTGGTCAAAGCTCGGCTCAAGCTCGGTCAAAACGAGCTCGAGCCGAGCTTTTTCAAATCCGAGCCGATCCCGAGCTCAGTAAGGCTCGGCTCGGAAGCTCGTTTGAGCTATTTTTTTAGGTTTTTACATTGTAAGTTTAATAATTTTAAATTCTAATAATTCAAAATATAATTTTATTTGATATTTATAATTATTATACTTTAAAATTTTATAACAATATTTTTTTGCCTTTTAAAAAAGTTATTTTTAGTTATACATATTTATAAAGACACGAAAAAATATAATGATAAACAAGCTTGGTACGAGTTCGAGCTTCAATTTTTTGAGCTCGACGAGCTTTGAGGCGAGCCCGAGCTCGAGTTCAAATTTACGAGCCGAACCCGAGCCCGCTCAAGCTCAAGCTCAGATCGGCTCGTTTACACCCCTATCAGCCATGGTAAGGACATGAGTCTTAAGTTGCTCATAAGAATTGTTTAAACCCATCAAAAGTTGAATGAGTTTAGCCTAAGTTTCCCTGTTTAGAAGCCGCTTAAGCAACTGTGTAGACACCCGCATTTTGCATGCTCGTGTCTGTAGCAGTCTCCAACAAAACACCCGATGATGATCGGACACTAACATGCATTAATACGCTCGAATACGGCCTCGGAATCCATAGTATCCGTCGTGGGCACTTAACGGAGTGTGAATATCCCAAATTCGACCTCAAATTCAGACTCAATGGGTCGTTCCCAATAAAATAAAGCTATTTTGAGCTAAAACCGTCACCGGGGGCAAAACCATCTTTTGCGCCCGAGCCAAAATCGATCTAAATCGAAAACCCAATGATGGTGGGATTTGCCGTGGGTCCCAACCGTCAATATTTAACCGACTATTCCTAGTGGGTAGCTAGGGCAAGTAGGGTCGATGTCCACGAAGACGGTATTGTAAGGTCTAGACTAGGTCGGCCTAAAAACGAGACTAAGTCACAAACAAACACAAAGAAATGCTAATTGACGAATTATGATGGGAGGAGATGAAGGAAGTGGACTAACAATGACTAGACTAAAACAATGCTAAAACGGAATAACTAAGATCAAACTAACAAGCAAACTAGACGAACCGATAACTAACTAAGAAGTTGAATCAAATATGAAGAAGAGGTGGGTTAGGTTGGGTTCATAAGTGTAGTAGGGTAATTGGGGTGGTTAAGGGTGTAGGTGTCTCCTAATTGCTAGAGTCGGTCCGGGCTCTCGATACGTAGACCAACACCGAGGTAAGTTCGCGCTCTCGCGTCTAAGACTAACCTCAACACAACCACATAATAGACAAACAATGAGAAGATGAGCACAAGTATGGGAAGCATGGCCACTACTACTCACACAAGCATATCAACAAACACATAGAGTGCCCAATATGTGACTAACAACAAAGATTCACCCTTTACCCCTAATCAAACCCTAATCACCCATAATCTACCCTTAATCCCCCTACTAACCCACAAGGAGACTACTCACTCATTATCAAACTAACCATAACAACAATAAGAGAAAACAACATCATAAACCAAACATCCATTATCAAGAACAAGAACAATAACAATAAACACTAAGTAAAGATTCAAACTTGAATAAATAACAAAGAACAAGAGTAGAGAGGATTATACCACCAACAAGATGATGAAAAAGATGAAAACTTGCATAAATAAGAAACCCAAATCAACTCCAAGGTTGTCAAGCTTGGATGAATCTTCAAGTATCCTCTTAATACAAGATTATCTAAACTAGATTAAACTAAGATTAACTAAGGATTAACTAAAGATTAAAAGAGATTAATTAGGGTTTTGAAATCTTAAGAGAGGCCTAAAACAATCTAGGGTAAAGTATTATAAAGTATGGTGAAACATTACAAAGGAGGAGTATTTATAGGGTTACAAGAATGAAGGAGAAGAAAGGAAACAAAGGCGGGTTACAGCACCATGGTCCCGACCGGGACGGGCTCATCCCGACAGGGACGGACCCAGATCAGAACACCTCTCTTTTGTGCACCTCATCCCGGACGGGATGAGGCCATACCCGTCGGGGATGAGTCTTGTAGGCCTCCAATATGATCTTTAAGGTTCCCCCTTGCTTCACATGGACTTCTTATCGACTCTCGGGTCTCGGGATCGAGTCTAAGGGGCTCGGGATCGGGTGCCAAGGTCTCGGGGTCGAATCCAAGGCATCGAGTGATCGTTCCTCCGCTTCGTTGGCTCCGAAAAGTGTATGTATTGAGTCAGAATCGCTCCAACTCTTCATGAATGGTCTCGGGAACCTGAAACGAGCTAGAGGAAGCATAAGTAGCCCATGAACCGCTCCCAAGGAGCGATTCCGCAAGGAAATTGGGACCAAAACACAGCAAAATAGGCACTACAAGCTACACTTATCACCCAAGAACGAAACAAACCTTGCGCTGCGTCCAGGTACAAAGCAAATCAAGTCAAAATTAAAACAAATCAATCAACCAATCAAATCAAATCAAATCTTGCCATAACAAACCCGGGATCCTCTCACCCGTATAAGGGCACTCGATCGAGTGGCCCTTAGGCACTCGATCGAGTAACTCCCTAAAAAACCACCATGACCCATTTTCAAGGCCATTCGATCAAGTGCACATAGGGCCACTCGATCGAGTGACCCCTAGCCGGGGGATAAAATCTATAAATACCCCCTTGGCTCATCATTTGGAAGACTTTTTAGACACTCCTTCCAACCCTTGCGACACACATTCTCATCTCCTCTCCTTCACATTTTGAAGATTGAGCACACATACACATACAACGCCATCCCCTGGATGTAGGCAGGGTGACTCTCCAGCTGGGACTCGTATTTCTCAGGGATCGCGTCCCGCGAATTCTGAGGGGACTGGGAAGAGTGTTCCCCTGGAGCTGAGAAGGAAAAGGGATAGGGAGCCCTCAGGGACTACTCCTGTGGTGGACTTGGAGGCTGATGTTGATACTCCTGAGGCAAAACGCCCTGCTCGTGACATTCCGATCACCCTTTTTCCGGAGGAAAACACGGAGTTTCACTATACTGTCGGCGACAGTGTAGACGTGTCGGGCCTGCTCTCCGATTCTGGCGCCGTTTTGGCCGACCATCTTACTAAGTCTGTGACTTCGACTTCCCACCAAGTAATTCAATATATCCAGCGTACCTCCAAGGTGGTTCTGGCATCTGCTGAGCTGGCGGCTCTCAGCCGCCTGAGCGATGAAGAGCTGACTGTTACACCCGGGCCTCCCCCTCCTGACCGTCTGGCTATGGTTGAAAGGGATATAGCCTTGATAAATAATTTGAAAGATAAGCTGGCGAAGCAGGAGAGCGAGCTAGAGGAGGCGAAGAACCAGTCAGGCCAGTGGAAGCTTCAAGGGGAGAAGGCTGTGAGGGAAGCATCCAAGTTTGAGGCTGAGCTGAAGGAGAGTCGCCTGGCGATGAAGCGAGCTACCCTTTCTCTGGCTGAGATGGAGTACCTCAAAAGGAGGACAGCTGATTTGGAGGAACGTCTGTCTAAAGCTGATTCAATCCTTGAGCATGCCAAGAGTGAATGGAAGAAGGAAAATGATGCCCTATTGGAGGAGAATAAAGCTGCGGTGGACTCAAGTTTTGAGAGCGGGGCCAACTCTTCCCTGGAGCTGGGGATGGAGGTGATTGGGGAGATGTTCCCTGTTTTTGACGAAGAGGCCTTCCGAAATCTTTACTCTGCCAAAAACGAGGCTCGGGCAGCCAAACCTCCTGAGGCGGCTGTTGCTCCAAGCCAGGATGCTCATAATGTTTAGATTTTCTCGAAATAACTCTGTTTTTTGTGCTGAGCCTTTGCTATGGCCAGTCGTCTGTAATATTTAGTTTCTTCGGATCTTTGCCTTGTTTTTTTTTGTGAAAATATTTTATTCTCCATGGATCTGCTATGAAATGTTTTTTCTTGTTTCAGTCTGCTTATTTCCTTCCTTTGGGTATGGCCTGATCCTGGCTTCTGGTTGAAGTCCGGGGGCTTGCCCCCTGCCTGTCTGGGGGCAGGGAGGGGAATCTACGTTTTTTATACAAGGCTGGGAGGCCTGCCCCCAGTCCATGTTGGTTGGGCGTAGCCTGGCCTGTCCCTGGCTTCTGTTTGAAGTTCAGGGGGCCTGCCCCCTGCCTGCCTCTAGGCAGGCAGGGAAGGTTTTTGCGTTTTTTATACAAGGTTGGGGGAATTGCCCCCAGTCCTTGTTATTTGTGCGTAGCCTGGCCTGTCCCTGGCTTCTGCTCGAAGTCCTGAGGGCCTGCCCCCTGCCTGCCCGGAGGTAGGCAGGGAGGGCTTTTGCGTTTTTTTATACAAGGTTGGGAGAGTTGCCCCCAGTCCTTGTTATTTGTGCGTAGCCTGGCCTGTCCCTGGCTTCTGCTCGAAGTTCAAGGGGCCTGCCCCCTGCTTGCCTAGAGGTAGGCAGGGGGGCTTTTTGCGTTTTTATACAAGGTTGGGGGAATTGCCCCCAGTCCTTGTTATTTGTGCGTAGCCTGGCCTGTCCCTGGTTTCTGCTTGAAGTTCAGGGGGCCTGCTCCCTGCCTGACTAGAGGTAGGCAGGGAGGGCTTTTTGCGTTTTTTATACAAGGTTGGGAGAATTGCCCCCAGTCCTTGTTATTTGTGCGTAGCCTGGCCTGTCCCTGGCTTCTGCTTGAAGTTCAGGGGGCCTGCCCCCTGTCTGCCTAGAGGTAGGCAGGGGGGCTTTTTGCGTTTTTTATACAAGGTTGGGGGAATTGCCCCCAGTCCTTGTTAGTCCGGCGCGTGGGGCCTGCTCCCTTCCTGCCCAGAGGTAGGTAGAGGGGTTTAAAATTTTGTTGGGGGGTTCATTTTCCTTTGTTCTGGCAACAAGGGGGCCTCCCCCTATTGCCCCCTGCTCGTTTGTGTGTGAGAGCGCATGTTTAAACAGACAACGAGTATGGACTCTTGAGCTTTGTATTAAAAAAAACTTGTTTAAACATAGGGGTGGTCGGAGCCGTCGACATTTCATTCTGATTGTTCTCCGCCAGTATTTTTCTAAGGACGAGATTTTCTTAACTTGGCTAAACATAGTATTTTTTCAGGGTGTCGGCGTTCCAGTGTGCGCCCAGCTCTTGGCCTTCAGGGTTGGAGATTCTGTATGTGCCTGGTCCCAAAATCTGGGTCACCTGATATGGGCCTTCCCAGTTGGCACTTAGCTTGCCATGCTCCCTGGATCTTCCCACAGCCTGTGTTTTTCTCAGTACCAGGTCGCCTATCTGGAAACTTCTCTCATGTACCCTTTTGTTGTATGCTTTTCTCATTCTTTGCTGATAGGCGGCTATGTTGACGCTGGCCTCTTCCCTGACTTCATGGACCAGATCCAGGGCTTCGGCCATCGCTGCATCATTGTCAGCCCTGTTGTACCGCTGAGACCGTAAGGTAGGAACTCGTACTTCGATGGGTAATAAAGCTTCTGCTCCATACAGCAGGCCAAATGGTGTCTGACCTGTTGATTCCTTTCTGGTGGTCCTTATTGACCGGAGTATACTTGGTAGCTCGTCTGCCCACCTACCTTTGAGATCATCCACCATCTTTTTGAGCCCATTTAGGATCTGCTTGTTGGCGGCCTCGGCCTGCCCATTGGTTTGTTGGTGGCAGACGGCAGAGTAGGCGACTGTTATTCTATGCCCTTCCAGCCAGGCTCTTAGGGGGGTCATTATCAAACTGTCTCCCGTGATCAAATACTAGCATTTTTGGCAGGCCGAATCTGGTTATGATGTTTCTCCAGATGACCTTTCTGACTGCAGGTTCAGTGATGTTTGGGACTACCTCGGCCTCAACCCACCTTGTAAAGTAGTCAATCCCCACGATAAGAAACTTCCGTCCTCCCGTGGCCGCAGTAAAGGGGCCTAGTATATCCATCCCCCATTGAGCGAAAGGAATGGGAGATAGAATTGGCCTGAGCTCTTGGGCTGGGGCATGAATTGATGGGGCGAAGAGTTGGCATTTTCTGCATTTCCGGGTTAAGTTCCTTGCATCTGCTAACATGGTAGGCCAATAGTAGCCTGCTCTTAGGGCTTTGTGGGCCAACGATCTTCCTCCAATGTGATGCCAGCAGATCCCTGAGTGGATGTCATCCAAAACTTCAGCGGCCTGCTCTGTCCTCAGGCATCTGAGCAGGGGGAAAGTGAAGGATTTTTTGTATAGCTCTTCATCAATTATTATGAACCATGCTGCTTTGGTCTGTACTTTCCTTTTTTGCACTGGATCAGACAGTAGGGTGCCATATTTTTTGAACTGAATGAGGGGGGTCATCCAGTTTTCCTATTCCTCTTCGATGATGTTGACTGCCTGACAGGTAGCAGTGGATTTCTTCTGTACAACATCTACCCAAACTGACCTCCTTATGTCATGTAGGCTAGAGCTGGCCAGTTTTGACAGGGCGTCCGCCCGATTATTCTGTGATCGGGGTATTTGCCTGACTTTGTAGGATTTCAGGTTTGATAGTTCCTGCTTCACCTTTTCTAGGTAGGTGGCCATGGCCTGGTCCCTAGCTTCATACTCTCCGTTGATTTGATTGGCAATGAGCTGAGAGTCAGTCGCTAGTATAATCCGCTCTGCGCCTGCTGCCTTAGCTAGATTTATCCCTGCAAGTACGGCCTCATATTCTGCCTCGTTGTTCGATGCAAGGAAGGTGAATCTGAGCGCATGCTCAAAATCCACTCCTTCACGGCTGGTCAATACGACGCCCGCCCCGGCACCATTGACCGTTGAGGACCCGTCAGTGTATACTATCCATTCTCCGGCAGGGGGCTCTTCTTCCCCTGAATGAGAACATTCAGCTAGGAAGTCTGCCAAGGCCTGTGCCTTGATGGCTGTCCTGGGTTGGTATGATATCCCCAGTCCGCTTAACTCAATTGCCCATTTTAGCAGCCTCCCTGATTTTTCAAATTTTTCCAATATCTTTTCTAGTGGCTGGTCGGTGAGGACCACAACAGGGTGCGCGTCGAAGTAAGGCCTGAGTTTTCTAGCTGCTATGATGACTGCGTAGGCGGCTTTTTCTACCAAGGGATAGTTTCTTTCAGCTGCCCCAGGGCGTGACTTACAAAGTAGATGGGCTGCTGTGAGCCTGCTTCCTCTCTCAGAATGACTGCGCTTACCGTTGAATTGGTGA
This sequence comes from Agrostemma githago, assembly GCA_958450325.1. Classification (NCBI taxonomy): domain Eukaryota; kingdom Viridiplantae; phylum Streptophyta; class Magnoliopsida; order Caryophyllales; family Caryophyllaceae; genus Agrostemma; species Agrostemma githago. The sequence goes on from OY288241.1 coordinate 58,280,490, forward strand.
CAGCAATGTACAGGTATAGTTTTTCTCCGGCTACTGGCCTTGCCAAGGTAGGGAGTTTTTTCAGATGTTCCTTCAGTTGTTCGAAGGCTTTCTTTTGCTCACCCTCCCATTTGAACTGTTTATTGCCTTTCAACACTTTGAAGAAAGGGGTCGACTTGTCTGCTGATCTGGCGATGAAGCGAGCCAGGGCAGCCATCCTGCCTGTGAGCCGTTGAATGTCCCTTATGGTCTTAGGCTCTGGGAGGTCTAGGACTGCCTGAATCTTCTCGGGATTGGCGTCTATTCCTCTAGAGCTGACTAAGAATCCTAAGAATTTGCCAGATCGGACTCCGAACGTGCACTTTTTTGGATTCAACTTCATTTTGTAGGAGCGCAGGGAGGAGAAGGTTTCTTGCAAGTCCACCAGGTGCTCCCTGTCTTCTTTGCTTTTGACAATTGCATCATCGACATAGGCTTCCAAGTTTCTCCCCTTTTGATTTTCAAAGACCTTGTCCACCAATCGCTGATAGGTGGCGCCTGCACTCTTCAGTCCAAATGGCATCATTTTTTACATGTACGTTCCATGGCTGGTTATGAAGGTGCACCTCACCCTGTCAGGCTGCCAGAGGTACACTTGATGGTACCCTGAGAATGCATCTAGAAAACTCAACGTGGTGTATCCACTAGTTGCATCTACCAGTTGGTCTATTCTGGGCAGGGGTAGCAGTCCTTTGGGCAGGCTTTGTTAAGATTTGTGAAGTTAAGCACATTCTCCATGCGCCTGATGACTTCTTCACCATCACAACGTTTGCCAACCACTCAGGGTAATCACAGACTTCGATGAAATCTGCTTTCAAGAGTTTTTCTATCTCCTCTTTTATCGCCATGTCTTTTTCTGCGGACATATTTCTTTTCTTCTGCTTTACAGGGCGGGCCTCCGGATTAACGTTCAGCTTGTGAACAATAAAAGTCGAGTCGACCCCTGGCATCTCATCTGCTAAGTAGGCAAATACGTCCCTGTTTTCTCTCAAGACTGCGATCAACTCTTTCTAGTAGGACTCCTGATAAGTGTAGTTTGTAGTGCCTAAATTGCTGTGTTTTGGTCCCTTTTTCCTTGTGGAATCGCTCCTTGGGAGCGGTTCATGGGCTACTTATGCCTCCTCTAGCTTGTTTCAGGTTCCCGAGACCATTCATGACGAGTTGGAGCGATTCCGACTCAATACATACACTTTTCGGAGCCAACGAAGCGGAGGAACGATCACTCGATGCCTTGGATTCGACCCCGAAACCTTGGGACCCAATCCCGAGCCTCCGAGACCCGATCCCGAGTCCCAAGAATCGATGAGAAGTCCATGTGAAGTAAGGGGGAACCTTAAAGATCATATTGGAGGCCTACAAGACTCATCCCCGACGGGTATGGCCTCATCCCGTCCGGGATGAAGTGCACAAATGAGGGGTCTCCTGTTTTGGGTCCGTCCCGGTCGGGACCAGACCTTCCCGGTCGGGACCACTCCCCTCCCGGTCGGGACCGGTCCTTCCCGGTCGGGACCAGGGTGCTGTAACCCGCAACCCTTCTTTTCTTCCTCCTTCATTCTTGTAACCCTATAAATACTTCCCTCTTGTATTGTTTATGCACCTTACCTTACATTAGACTCTCTTAAGCCTCTCTACAAGTTATAAACCCTAGATTTAGTTCCTCACATTAGTTTTAATCTCTCTTTAATCCTTAGTTAAACCTAGTTTAATCTAGTTGTAATTAGTTCTTGTATTAAGAAGATAGTTGAAGATTTCTCCAAGCTTGACAACCTTGGGATTAATTTGGGTTCTTATTTATACAAGATTGCATCTTTTTCATCATCCTATTGTTGGTATAGCTTTCTTTACTCTTGTTCTTGTTTATTTATTCAAGTTTGAATCTTTATTTAGTGTTCCTTGTTATTGTTCATATTGTTCTTGTTAATGGATATTAGGGTTATGATGTTGTTTCCTCTTATTGTTGTTTGTTTCTTCTTGATTATGAGTGAGTAGATTACTTGTGGGTTAGTAGGGGGATTAAGAGTAGATTATGGGTGATTAGGGTTTGATTATGGGTAAAGAGTGAATCTTTGTTGTTAGTCACATATTGGGCACTCTATGTATTTGTTGATATGCTTGTGTGAGTAGTAGTGGCCATGCTTCCCATACTTGTACTCATCTTATCATTGTTTGTCTAGTATGTGATCATGTTGAGGATAGTCGTAGTCACGAGAGTGCGGACTAGGGTCTACGTAGCGAGAGCCCGGACCCACCTTGACATCGGTCTAAGTAGCGAGAGCCCGGACCGACTCTAGCACTAGGAGACACCCATACCCATGATCAACCCGATTACCCTACTATTCTTATGAACCCGACCTAACCCACTTCCTTCCATATTTGATTCAACTTCTTGTTTAGTCATCGTTTATTCTAGTTTACTTGTTATTTCAATCATTAGCATTGTTTAGCATTGTTTTGGCCTAGTTCATCGTTAGTTTAGTTCTTACCTCTCCTCCACCATAGTTTTCCATTTATAGCTTCTTTGTGTTTGTTTGGTGATCTAGTCTAGTTTTAGGTAGACATAGTCTAAACTTTGCAACACCGTCTCCGTGGACACGACCCGACTTACCCTAACTACCGTTAGGTTAGTTGATTATATTATTTGATCGGCGGGATCCACGACAAATCCCACCATCAACTCCTCTAGGTCGGCCCCTATGAGGACCTGCCTCCCTGGCTCTAAGTCCACCAGCACGCTTTCCCCTTCAGGTTCCAGGTGGGCTGCTGTTTGCTGAGCAGCCGGGATTTCACCCTCCCTGCTGGGGGAACTATCGGCTTTTCGTTTTCCCTTTCTTTCCGCTTCATGGGCTTGCAGGGCCACGGAATAGCAATGTCTGGCTGACTCCTGATCCCCGTGAACCTTTCCTTCCATGCCAAAGTCTGTCACATAGGCTATGGTGAGGGCCCTGATTGATACGGCGGCTTCGATTTCGTCCAGGGTGGCCCGCTCTATCAGGGCGTTGTATGCAGACTTTGCATCTACCACAACAAATGACGCCCTGACATTCCTGGCAGAGGCCCCTTCCCCGAGCATTACCGGTAAGTCGATAATCCCCATGGGAAGTACGCCTGCCCCACTGAACCCATACAGAGATCCAGGGGCCGGCTTAAGGTGTCTTTTTTCTAAGTTCATTCTTTCAAAGGCGTCCTTGTACAAGAGGTTTGTGTAGGCGCCAGTGTCCACCATGCATCTCTTGACAATGTGATTGCTAATCTCAAGAGTTAAGACCAAAGGATCACTGTGTGGGTATATTACTCTCCCTGTGTCTTCAGAGGTGATGCTCAGGGTCGTGCCCCTCGGGCTTCCCGCCTTCTCGGCATAGCAAATCTGATTCCTTAATTCGCGGATCTGCCTTTTCTGGCTTCGTCTGCTTGTTCGTCCCTCTGCATCCCCTGACACTACATGAATTATCATGCGATTTTGGGCCGAACCCTCAGGCTTGTCTGCCGCCTCCTTTTGGGATTTGTTCCTCGCTGCATAGTTACTCAGCCAGCCGTTTCTTATGAGCTTTTCTATCTCGTCTTTTAAGTGTCGGCATTCTTCAGTGATGTGACCTATGCAATCATGGAACGTGCAGAATTTTTTAGGATCCCCCTTCGGGCTGCGCGGCTTATTCGGACGATTCCATTTTGTTGTTTCCTTCTCCAGCTCAAAGATCTCTGCCCTTGGCCTGTTGAGTGCCGTGTAGCTGTCGAACCTCGGCTGGTAAGCTGTGCGTTCTTTCTTAGGGGTATCCCCCTGCTCTTTCTGCTTGCCTGGTTCGTTCCTGCCACATCCACCCTGCGGTCCCCCTTGCGGCCTTGCTTCACCTGCAGGGATGTCCAGCAGGCTGTGAAACTCTTCCTGCAGAATGAACCCTTCTGCAATTTTTCTGGCCTTGGCCAAGGTTTCGGGCTGGGCCATGATCATCTGGTTCTTCATCTCCCCTGGGAGCAGGAAGATTGTCAGGGCGTAGGTAGCAGTTGAGTCATCAATCTCCCTGACTTGTTGGTAGGACAAGTCGAATCTCTTTAGGTACTCCCTAACGCTCTCACCCTTTTTCTGCTTCAGGGTCATAAGGTCAAACCGAGTGAGCCGTCTCCTCTTGTTCCCTGCGTATTGTTCAAGGAATGCCTCGGCTAACTCTATAAAGAAACTGATCGACCCTTGGCGAAGGTCCCTGAACCATCCCTGTGCAAGTCCTACAAGGGTGGTTGGGAAGATTTTGCACCAGATTGCATCATCCACATCATACATGCCCATGTGACTTTCAAATGTCGCCAGGTGGTCCTCTGGATCTGTAGTCCCGTCAAACTTGACGGTGGGCATCTTGATCTTCGGGATGGGGTACTCTTGTACGTCAGGATGGAGAGGAGTCTTCGTGGGCCTGCCTACTACCCGTGACCTGCTTTCCCCAGACTGGTTACCGTGAACATCCCACTGTCTAGGGGCTGGTTTCCTCGCACTGGGGGAGCGGTGCTTTGGTGGTCGCCTGCTCGTTGCCTCGTCCTCCGTGTCAGGGGAGGGTTGCCTGGACCGCTTTCTCCGGGACTGACCGAGGTTGTCATCCTGGTGATACCTTGATTCGAGCGGCTGCCCCGGTTAAGCCTAGACTGCAGGCTTTGGGACAGCCTTGGAGCCGGCTGTCCTTTTGCTGCTGGCGTTAACCTGGAAAAGACTCCGCCCTGCTTTTCTCCCAGGCGCTTAGACGCAGGCTCCTTATGCCTCATTCGATCCTGCAGTCCCTGAGACAGACCCCTCCTCTCCTGGGACGTGGACTCCGTAGTGTGTATAGAGAACGCTTGTTGTTGAGCAGGCGGTTCTTGGCTGCCTACTGTGATACGCCTCTGTGCCTGTGCGTATACTTGAGCTGTTCTCCTTGCCTTCCTCTGGGCGTTTCTGGCGGCGGTTCGCTTCGTACCTCCAGCCCCCTCTCGGTTTACTGAGCGGGGCAGTCTGGGGGTCGTTGCGACCCTGCCTACCAGGTCTTCAGGGGTGAATTCCTGGTTGAGCATTGCAGAGAAGAAGGCAGCTGTCTGTACCATCTGAGCTGGGGTTAAGTTCAGGGTGTGCCCTGGATGTGCCCCCTGCCCTGGTGCCACAGCTGTATTTGGCATGCCCAGGAGACTGGTTCCCCCCACCCCCAGGATCGTGGCGGCAGGAGCTCTCTCCGGCTGCGGCATGCCGTATAGGGGGGTCACCGGTGGGACCGTCGGACCTACCCCTACACTAGTGTCAACAATCTCAGGCATGATTGCTTCAATTGGTTATTTTTTGTATTTGGGAATGGTTGATTTTTTGTGGGTAATTCGTGGATACAACCAAATCTTCCCCACAGACGGCGCCAAATTGTTCCGGTATCGGAAACAATCAACCCGACAGCGAATTCGGGTCTCCGAGATGTAATGCTTCTAATGTGATGATCGCTCAATTTCCTTCGGTCTCCCCTTCTCTTCACTCCGGTGGTCGGACCTCCTCGGCGAGAGTGGCCTGCTCCCTGCACAATGAACGCACAGGGCCTCGGAGGTGTCCGAGGGAACCCTCTCCGATGCCTAAGTCAATCCGTGAAAATGCCTTAAGAAACCTAGTTCGTGAGGAGCTAGGCGGCAGTTTTTGGAGTGAACGTCTAGAGAGAGAAAATCCAACCCCTTTCTTGTGGGAAATGGAAGAGTATTTATACCTTCCCACAAGAGAGAGAAGTAGAAGGAGGATGGGTGGATGAGGGGGTGACAAGTGGCTTCACCTCATCCACCCATTCTCATTTACCTTAGGCGAAATGACGAGGGGGCCCCTTGGTGGTCCCTGCCTTGCCTGCGGGGATTTCCCCAGAGGACAGGCAGGTAGGGGTTCTGTGAAGGCCAGGTTGAGCAGGCCGCATCGCCCTACCGGGCAGGCGACTGTATGAAGCTGTCCCCAAGGGGTTCTCTTTTTAGTGATTTTATTCTGATTGTCTGCCGGGTTGGTTCCCGGGTTCCTTGGGTTGGGTCTTCTGGGGGCCTGCTTAGCAGGCGGTCCGGAGCAGGCTACCGACCCTCATCATAATCAATATAAATAATATGAGGATAAAAGAAGTAAACATTTATATTCTAAAAGAGGAAACTTTCTATTTTCGGAAACTTCTATTTTTAGAAACTTTACTAAAAATAGCATTATATCAAAATAGTGAAAATATTAGTTCATACTAATACCATATTTTTAGTAAACGATATTGATTTATAAAACTAATACTTTCGGCCTTAACGATATTAATTATTAAAGTAAGAACATTTGAGTTTATGAAATTATTGAAATATCGTACAAGTGTATAAAATGATTAAAAATGTCTTAAACATTTTAATACTACTAATCAGGCTGTTTTCAAAATTTACAAAGTTAAAATCCCCTAATTATTATTAGTTACGACAATACGATTACAAATAGGATTTTACGGCAAATGTCAAATTAAATCTTTTAACGTCTTTTATTTAATTAAACCATTGAATATATTTAAAATATGTTAACGGATGATTTAACTCTTAAAGTTTCAGATTTAAACATTTTCAAAATAGCTGGAAAAATAAATCTTTTCGGTAAGACGAAGCATTTTAACGATAAATCGTAATTTGTCAAAAAATCAATACTTATTAATTAAAGACTTTAATAAATAGTACAAAAACTACGTAAAATAGTTAAAATATATTTATGGACATTCTGTTCAGAAAAGAAAATTTTCCAGAATCCTAAAACTCGATTTTTAAAACGTTTTCTCATTAATCGTCTAATCTCGACAATAACGATTAATAAAAATAGTAATTACAAAACGATTTAAGTATTAATATCCAAAAATTATTATTAAGCTTAAAAATCATGATTTTCCATAAAATACAATTTTTCCAGATTTCCAAAAATTCCAGCTTTAATAAATCCCATCAAAACCGTCTTTAAAACCCGTTTTCACAATTAACGATTCCATTAATAAAACTTATCGTTCCTAACATTTTATTAAAGCACTAAAAATCATAAAAATACATTTTATTAAGAAACCATCAGAATCATAATTTTTTCCAGATTAAATCAAAAGACCAAAAATCAAGAATTTAAACGACAAACGCGGTTTTAACGATAAACGATGATTTAAAGTGATTAATTAATTCATCCACTTATCAATTCCAAAAAATTACGAAAAGATTCAGACAATTCTATTTCATCATAAAGTTTCACCACGTAAAAAATAAGATTAAAATAAAATGTTTAAGTACTAGAACTAAAAATTGGCTTTTAATCATTTTTGCCCGTAAACGGAAATAATTCAATAATCGATAACTAAAATATCAGAAAAATACTAAATTATTAAAAATCATCAAAAACATCATTTTTACAGAATATAAATATATATTACATGTTTAGGCCGAATATTATGATTTTACAAATTAATATGACGATTTAATCGTTAATCTCGTAAAAGCGATAAAAATATCGAAACATACAAATTTTCAACTTTTTTTAAAAATTTTCCAGATTATGTGACATACATATATTGTCAAAAATGAAATATAAAAATTATACATGCAAATACACAATTAAAATCATGAAATACCGAGTAACATCGACGTTACCTCTAACCCAAATTCGAGTCGATTATAAATTCGTCGGCTTCGGAATCATTCAAAAATCCTTCAACACAAGAAAAGCATGGTGGAAAAATACCATGAGAAAACTAAGAAAATCAAGGAAAATAACGATCGAAAACAACATCGATTATTACCTTAACGAAGGGATCGAAATGACGATTATTTAGGAGATGAAAACGAGACGATCGAGACTCGATTAGAGACTAAATCTAGCTGGAAAGGGTGCTGGAAAATATCAGCCAAGATGAGAAAATGAGAGGAAAAGAGAGAGTTTTTGCCTTGAATATTATTTAGTGGTTGAATGAATGAAACTAATGAAGAGTTTATGAATGAATGTGACTTATAAAAAATGATAAAAACAAGGTGGATGTACCACTAAAACACATGGCCAAAATGGATGAATAAGATAGTGAAAAGTCTATGCATGAGTCATCAAATTTAATGGATGAGAAGAAAATATCTTAATCCTTTAATCATTTTATAAACTGAAATGTTTATAAAAGAAAGTGTAATGGTGGTGTGTGACAAGGGGCACGGTCCAAATGATTCAAGGTGAGTCCAAAATAAGTCGTAAGTCGATAAAAATAAGGATCGTAAAATTATTAAAGGCATTTCAAAGCAATTTGAGTAAATCTCGCGTAAGAAATCAATTAATTACGAAACTTCGTAATAAAATCATTAAATGATAGATTTTCATAAATAAAAATATTTTCTTAGTTAGAAATATTATATAAACGTATTTGGGCCCTTTTAGAAAAATAAATAACCCAAATCCAAGCTTAAAATGATAGTTCGTATAAAAATGAGATTCTTTGTGAATTAAATAAATAGTTTGCGACGAAAATTTAATAAATAGATTTATTATAGGAGAATAAAATATTTAAAATATTTTAATGAAAATAAATGATATTTGACTCGAAAATATTATGAAGTTTGAAATGAAGGATACTGAAGGCATAAAAAAAATCACAGAGTCATGACGGAGTCATAACAGAATAGATAACAACGCCTAGAAAATTAGTGGGTGTTACACTCACCCCTTACTCAGAACCTTTGGTTTCCAGATGCCCGAAACCGCTGGCGAACGAGAGTCATTCGATATACGATACCCAGTAACTCGGCATCGGTATCGTTATGCAAATGGATGAACCCCACAAGCTCTAGTACCAAAGCGGGCCGTGCTTTGTGCACGATACGCCTAAGTATAGAGTGGGTTCGAACGGGCCCGAACTCCCATAAAGTTCGGTGACAACTCCAATTTTGATTTAAATTTCGACCAGAGAATCATCTCATCACGAGAACATACCGCCGCCCAAACCCGCGCGTGGCCGCGTCGGGGTGGACTTATGTCATGTCCACAAACTAATATGTGCATTTATCAATAGCATGACAAATGCATGAAGGAACAGGATCAAGATCATCCAATTCCTCTCAAGTACGCTTAAGACTTCCATAGTAATCGACCAGAGGTTTGTTTTCTTGAGCTAGGTCATTGAGGTTTTTCTTAAGATGGTAGAGTTGTAAACCATTAGACTGACCATAAGCTTCAATCAAATCACTCCACAGTTGTTTGGATGTGCTCACATACATCATGTTAGTCCTGATTTTCTTATCTAAAGAATTTGATAACAAGTAAGTCACATCTCAGCCACTAATGGTAATTTTTGTCATTTTTCCTAGGTTTAACACATGTAGCAGTGACAAAACCCTTCTTATCCTTTGATGTTAGAGCCATTAAAGCATCACGCTTCCACACAAGAAAACCAGTGCCATCAAACAAGGTACTAACCAGAGAAAGATGAGGTTGATCCACACTAATGAGGTAAAACAAATCATCATATACATCATACGAACTTTCAGAGGATTTGCGTGATTCAGAGATTCTATTTTGTTTAAAAATTTGACAGATTTTTATGGATTTTGATGTTTATAGAGTAAAAAAGACGAAGAAATTGCAAAAATGAGCTGAAATTGCAAAACTTTGCGGCAAAAACAAAACCTAGAATCATGAATTGAACTATGATCAAGGAAGAACAAGCAATGACTGCTCCTAATTATGACAAGAACAGTCAATTCACTGGAAAACAGAGTGTAATTCGATCAAACTATGACAATCTGCTAACGAAATAACGCGAGCAGAAATTGAAAGCGATTTCAGAGATTTGAAACTAAACATATAGTGTAGGAGAACAATTGAGAGATTCGATCGATTCTATCGTTAATGAAGAAATCGAGGACGTTTAGACCTAGATGCTATCATACCATTTGAACATGAAATACTCATGTAACCTCCATTGATGAACAACGAAGTTACCTCGACACTAGTATGTAAATATCAATGTAAGATATTATTGATGTGAAAAATGTTTGTCACAAATAATCATATATGATGTGTATGAGTGTGTGTGCGCGCGCACACACACAATCCTAATACTATAAGTATGTGTATAACAGAATTCTGTTAGGTACAATATAGAGCTGTGATGAGTTGTCAGTAAGCTCGAGGTGAGGATACACGTCATTACTTCAATCAATACTATTATACAAATAAGAGTAATCATTTGTCCAAAATTATAAGAAGGTGATGAAATTCTATTATATAAATAAGAGTAATCGTTTGTTTTTAATAACTTGGAAAAACAAACGTCTTAAAATGAGCTCAAGACCATAAACTTAATTAAGTGAAATTATCACACACTTTTGAGTCTTAAAAAAAATTCTTAAGACTATAAACTTGAGTAAAATTTTCCCACATTGAAAAATTATTATAAAGTCATGAATTTCATAGATATCAACCAAACATCTTTTGAATTTTAGAAAAACTTTTAAGTTTATAAACCTAAGTAAAATTATCCCTTTTGAGTGTTAAAAAATCTCTTAAGACTATAAACGTGGGTAAAATTTCCCACATTGAAAAATTATTATAAAGTTATGAATTTCATATTATTTGTTCGAAAAAGTAACGAATATATTACATATATAAAAATACTCGTAGTAAAATAATCTCACATCAAAAATTTATAATAAGGTGATAAATTTCTATATTATAAATAAAAATAATCATTTGATCTTTATAAATTAAATATACTTCTTCCTTTATGATGAGTTTTAATTATTATCTCCACAATAGTGAAATTTGTTAAAAGAAACTTTAAATTTGCATTATTAAATATTAATTTGTCTTAATAATCTATTAAATATTAATTTGAGAGAAAGTTATAGAAGGTATAAATTTTGAAAAATATTGTTATTTAAGGTATAAAATATCAATTTACCCTTATTTTTAGGAAAGTTTAATGGGAATAACCCAAACTATGAGGAGCCTTTTCGTATTACTCTCAACTTAATTTTAACCGATAAAAATCTAAACTATCCTTTCATTTATCTTTCTTCACTCTCCTTTTGTTTTCCACCCATGTTGTCGGTACTTCACTCTTCTTTTGTTTTTTCACTTGTGATTGTCAGTTGCTTCAATTGAGAAAAACCCCTTCTTCTCCTTCTACTTCTTCTTCTTCTTTCCTCATCAACGCCACTTTTCTACTTCATCCAAAATCTCACCCGTCATTTCTCTGTTTCTCCACACTTCTCTGTTGGCTGAAACTCAAACACCTCCACCCTTACTCCACTCTTATTCCCCTCTCCAGGTGACCAAAATTCAACCCATCCCAAGTCGTCAATGTTTTTGTCCGTGTCACCGGCAGCGAAGTTAGCGCCGACTCCTTCCTCGCCCCCAAAATCGGCCACTTAGGTCTCTCCCCCAAGAAAATCGCCAAAGATTGAAAGGGCCTCCACGTCACCGTCAAACTCACCGGCCAAAACCATCAGGCCGAGGTCATCAAAGCTTTCAAGGAACCGGAACTTGACCGGAAGAATACTAAGAACATTAAAAATATCGGTAACACCTCTCTTGATGATGTTATTGAGATTGCTAAGGTTATGAGGGAAAGATCCATGGCTAAGGAGTTGAAGGGTACATACTGTGAATGAGATTTGGGTATTTGTGATTCTGTTGGGTGGCTTCAATTTCGATGTCGATTACTCGTGATTTTAGTATGCTTTGAGTGTGTTGGGGTTAGTTTAATTGTTTATATATGTTCGAAATGGTTTTATTTCGATGTCCATTTTTGTGATTTCAATTTTCTTGGCTTTGATATTGATGTTGATTATAAAGAAGATGCAGAAGGAAAAAAAAGGTTTATCGGCAATTTTAGGTAGAAAACAAAAGGGGAGTGAGGAAAGATAAATGAAGGGATAGTGTGGATTTTTATGGGTTAAACTAAATTGGGAGTAATATGAGAATGACCCTCATAGTTTGGATTATTCTCATTAAATTTTCCTTATTTTTATAATCTTTATATGGGATCTTTTATTTCAATGTAAATAAATGATGCAATATACTTTAAATATAACTTTTATTCCATATAACTTTTTTCAATGTAATTAAGCTAACTAAACCGTGCAGTGCATAAGTTTTTAATCTAGTTTTATTAGAATTTGGTTCAGGAGGAATATTTTTCACTGATTTATAGGAATTAATTTAGGCAACTACGATATTTTTTCTAGAATATTGTTATATATTGATAATATACATTATAAAATTGAGGTTTATTTTAGGAAATGAATTTTGTTATTGGCTCCATGTATATATCTATGAGTTTACTAATTGAGCACCAGTTTATTACTCTGTATTTATGATAGACTGATTGAGTGCAATTTTCGATCCCATTACTTTTGTCCACCAATTAGGTCTATAATTATGTCAATTTAGGCGGAAAAATAATCGCTCACAGCGCGACACGTGTTCTGTTACTTTGACATTGGTTTCTTTTTTAATACTCCCTCTCATTCAAATAATTCTTTACACTTGTAAACGGACAATCCAATTAATTCTTTACATCTATCTTTTGGCAAAAGATTTTACCATATAATCTTCATATTCTTGCTCTATTTACACAAAATGTCACTAATTTTTAGTTTGGTGGACCATAAAATCATTTGATTTACCATTAATATCTTTACTTTTTACCACATTTCTTAAAATCGTTGAAATATACTCCGTACTATTTAAAAGATTGAATAGATAAGAGATGTATTATGTAAACATGAATGTGCATGAGCTGCACTATTGTAATTCTAGATTTCTAGCAATTAATATAATATAAAATGTACGAAGTATGCATGATTTGATAAATCAATGTGACAATGGATGGACAAATACCAGAATTCACAAATCTAAATTTCCCATACTCCTATAGTCCTGTGAAATTGTCACATAGAGAAGAGAAATTCTTGCTTGGGATGGAATATCCGTTACAAATGTGTGATGGGTCAAATAATACCTATTTGGGTAAAGAAAGACAAATTAATATGATCTTCTCTTAAGAATTATAAGAATGTAGTACGAGGACCTTGGATTATTTGGGGAGATTTCAACAATATTCTTCATCAAGGTGAGAGAATTGGGGCGCCAACTACTTGGGCTGAGTTACGAAGATTTCAGCAGTGTGTTCATGAATGTGAGCTTATTGAGTTACAAACTTCTGGTTCGTTTTTTACTTGGAATAACAAACATGATGAGGGGTCGAGGGTGTTTAGTAAAATTGATCGAGTTCTTCATAATGAAGAATGGTTAGAGGTGTTTCTTGAGACAGGTGGACGTTTTCTTCCTGAAGGACTTTACGATCACTGTCTGTGTGTCATACACCTGGAGAATGATAGAGATATTGTCAAGTGTAGATTCAGATATTATAACATGTGGTCTATGGATGACAGTTTTAGGAGCATTGTTGAGTATGTTTGGGGAATGAGAATTGAGGGCAATCCAATGTTCAGACTTGTTCAAAAACTTAAGTTGGCTAAACCTGAATTTAGGAAATTGAACAGGGCTAATTTTTCTGAGGTTGAAAAATCGTGGCAAATTGCTAAGGTGTTGTTGAAGGAACTTCAGGAAAAGTTGCAGGGTGATCCCTTGAATGGGGAGCTAAGTAAGAAAGAGAGGATTACTGCTCAAGAGGTTAGTAAATTGGAGAAAGCAAGTCACTCTTATTTACAACAAAAGGCTAAGGTGAATTGGGTGGAACAAGGTGATGACAATACAGCCTACTTCCATTCTTGTATCAAAAAGAGAAGGGCAATTAATAAAGTGGCAAGCATTAAAAATGGGGCAGACATAACAGTGACTGATCCGTTTGATATAAATGCTGCTTTTGAGGAATATTATATGAATTTACTTGGTACCAGTTCTGAAATCCAAAAAGTGTATAAAAGTGTTGTTAGAAAAGGGGAAGCTAGTTACTCCAGAACAAGCTGCTGGCCTGATTCGTCCTGTTACAGCAGAAGAGATTAAGAAATGCATGTTTGATATCCCTGGAGACAAGAGTGCGGGTCCTGATGGCTATTCCAGCCAGTTTTTCAAGGATGCTTGGTGTATTGTTGGTCCAAGTGTGATAGAGGCAATACAAAAATTTTGGAGAAGTGGGAAGATGTTAAAGCAACTAAATCATAATATCATTACTCTGATTCCTAAAGTTGCTATGCCGGAGAATGTTATGCAATTTCGTCCAATTGCCTGTTGTAATACAGTATAAAGTGCATTACGAAGATCCTTTGCCAAAGAATGGGTAAAATTCTACCTGAAATCATTAGCCAAAATCAAAGTGGCTTTATCCAAGGTAGAGAAATAGTGGAGAATATATTAATTTGCCAAGATTTGGTTAGATTATATGGTAGAAAATCTTGCTCCCCTAGATGCCTTATGAAGATCGACATGAGGAAGGCCTATGACTAGGGCTGTTCAAAAATCGGTCCAGACCGGCCAACCGGACCGAACCGGACCGACCGGTCCAGACCGAACCGGCACTACAACAAATTGACACTTGCGCCACGAATTATGCCACGAAAATTTCTTATTTGTGGCTAAATTTTACCTAGCCACGGGAAAAATTTGATTCACTACTTGGGAAATAATATATGGCACGGGAACAATTTTTCCCGTGGCAAAAATTCACTTGCGCCACGAATTTTGTTAAAGTCGTGGCCAATAATCACTCTTGCCACGAAAGATGCCACACCTGTGGCAAAAATATATTTAGCCACGAATTTGTTCAGTGGCAAATATTATTTAGGCACGACATAATTAACTTCCGTGGCAAAATTATTTTTTAGCCACAGATGTAATAAACACATGTGGCTAATGGTTCTCCAAATTTTAATCAAATTACTTTCAAGTTAAGCCGAGTGTCAATTATTGATCTTAAAAATTCATTAAAATTCAAAGCTAAAGATAATATGAAGAAAAAAAATATTAAATTTGAAAATATTTTATTAATAAAAAAAAATCGTATTATTTTATTTAGTTTTAAGAAAAAAAATAGATTTTTTGTAAAATGAAATACAAGAAAACTTTGGTTGTCTAATTTGTTGATTTTTTATTAATCATCATTTGTGAAGCAATTGATTTCTCTTAATTTGACAAGTTGTTTTATTAAAATTTTATAATTTAAGTATGACTTTTGAAAGAAAACTAACATTTACATAGTGTAATATATGCTAGCTAAAATGCGGCATACATAGCATATCAATTAGTAAAATTAGTATGTGATTGATCATCCATCATTAAGACATCTAATATTATTTAAGACTCTTTCATTTTTACCGTTTAATTAATTAATTTTTTCACATGTAATACACTTCTTTTTAAGACAAAAAAACTTAAAAAAAAGTGACTGAGCATGATTCTTATCCAAATTATTGATTTTCTTACAATATTTTCAGTGTGAAAAAAACCGCTTTATTAAACTCGTATTTAAGAATTCTAATCGGTCTATATTTTTTTATGGAATTAACTTTGACTGCGAAAATAATAATTATTTTTGTAATTAATTGTCTTTCAAGTTGTTTGGTTTGGAAGAAAGATTAACGTGTTAGAACGTCGTGCCTAAGTTCAATAAGAAGTTAAAATAATTTTTCAAAAAAAGAGAGGTATAAGTGACAAAATCAAATAATTAACAAATACAAGTAAGAAAATCTAATAATTAAGGACTAATAGTGTGAATAGTGTGAAAATCAAAAATTAATTTATCGTGAACTGTTTAATTCGGTAGCTGTTCTGTAATATTATTTGGAAGATATTTTAAAAAATGAATTTAAAATAAAATATACTTAATAAAAAAATAAAATTCAGGTAAAATTTGAAGTAGGCTAGAGGAAACTCAATGAGGATAAAAAAACTGATGATATAAAATAACGACCGATAACGAAAAGTGTAGACACCCGCATTTTGACTGCCTGGTGTCTATGGCAGTTTCCAAAAAAACACCCGATGATGATCGGACGCTAACATGCTTCTACGCGCTCGGATACGGGCTCAAATCCATTAATCGCTGGCTAACACACTTACGGAGTACAAATTTCACAAAATCAACCTCAAATCCAGGCCCAGCGGGCCGTTTCCAATCAAATAAGGCTAATTTGGGCCGAAACCGACACCGGAATTAAAACCGACTTTTCACGATTGGGTCAATCCTGGTCAAAGTCGTTTCCGAGACACACAAAACAACCCCTCAAACATCAAAAAGCCCAATTCAAATTCAATCTCATCAAATATCCATGGTCAAGGTCCAAGCGAGTGACCCGCGCGACCCAGCTGGGCCACTCGATCGAGTGTCTCACCCACTCGATCGAGTGGGCCCTTATTCAAGCCCGACGGCTGACGTACAAGCCTACTCGACCGAGTCAGCTGCCTACTCGGTCGAGTAACCCTAAACCGGAACCCTAGCTTTTCCTATATAAGCAACCCTTTGCACACACTTCAAGACACCTTTTTCAGAACTTTTACCACCTCAAATTCAACCCTAGCTCATACTTTCACAAACCCTAGCACACCCTAAGAAAACCCTAAACTAGCTTTAGGATTCATCAAACCCGAGCCACCATAACTCGACCTCCAAAAACCTCGAAGACTCTTGTGTCATAGCCACGGTTACGAGTCCGCGCCGAGACAAGAACATGTAGGTTGAGGGTGTCAAAACCCCGCTTCTTTTCCTCTTCTTCCCCCTTCTCGCGTCATGTCGTTTTCTTACGGGTCGCGTTTGATTTATTTTATTTTTATCGTTATTATCGCATCATTAATATCGATAATATAATACTAGTATCAAAACATTAAAATACCTATCAATTTGTGTCGAGTATGAGTGATATTGGAATAAGGAAATCCGAATATACAAGTGTACTGCACACGAGTTGACGGTCGCTTGTTCTGATATCCCGATTACTCGATTATTGAGATAGGTCAACTTCAACAATAATTTTCATATCGTTTGTATCATTATTGTTATTCGCGTTTCGCATCGATTTTCAAAAAACCAACATTGTATTTCTATAGGGGTCGAAACCCGTTGACACGGACCCGACATCACAATCCCTAGGGATTTATTCCGATGTCGGAGAAGTCGAGGGAATCAAGTTTTTTTATGTATTCAATTAAAGCGTCGATTTTGGATTCGATACCAATTCCATAATTGGATATCGAGTCTAATAATCAAGTCATACGAATTAACTAACGCGATTTATGGATATCACGATAATTAATTTGAAGCGACTAAAATTAATTTATTTATTCTCTATTTCACTCAAATATTTCATGTCAATTCAAATAATCGAGTGTGGAATATAACGAGTATTCAAAGTTAGAGTCGAGTATAAATTCAACAATATTTATACTCGGTTCAACAAAATTTGCGATTTACATAAAAAACCACGTCGAGCGTAAATTGTGCTATATTTACGTCCGATTCGGTAAAATCGTCAAACTCCCAAAAATCAAAAGCAATTTCAAAATCAACATCAAAATTACAAACAAATTACCATTCGTACAGGGGGCACTCGACCGAGTGCCTAACCCACTCGGTCGAGTGACACCCCAAAATCGAACCAGAAAGTCTGTCACGACACCCACTCGGTCGAGTCTCACAGTGACTCGGTCGAGTGTCCGTGTACTCGACCGAGTTGGTCAATAACTCGGCCGAGTATGGTCTATAACACGAAACAGAAACACCTTCTCAGGACCTACTCGATCGAGTCAATCGACTACTCGATCGAGTGACCTCATAACGACTCAAACACGAGCCGTACATTACCCTTTTTTTTCAAAACTCGATAGTATTTTACGACTTAGGTCAACACGTGCATAATTAATCACGTGTATACTATCTTTTCAAACCGTGCATCCTCATATTTTCATCCTTCAATTCAATTCATCATTTGCACAAACCGTTAATATCGATTTACCGTTACTAACCGTTTGCTTGTTTCTTTTGTCGATTTAATTCTTGTTCGTTTATTGTACCAAATGAACCCGCATGCTAAATTCCACTTTGACGTAGAATTAATTGCATTAAATTGACTTAGAAACCCATTCAATTCAATTCACATGTTTAGGGAAAATACTCTTTGCATATCATTTTCCCGTTTAACTAGCGCGCGTATTGTAAGTCATTCGAATTCTTAGTAGAGGCCGCTAATGTGCGGGCGGGGTTGGGTGTCCTTTGTGGGCTTCCCAACACGTACCCTCTCACCCTTTACTCAGAACCTCGGTTTCCGGATGCCCGAAACCGTTGGCGCACGAGAGTCATTCAATACACAATATCCGATAATGTCGGTATTGGTATCAAATGCAAAGGGACGAGCCCAATAAACTCTGACATCGGAAATGGGCCGTATTTTGTATACGGACCACTACGACATAGAGTGGGCTCGAATGGTTCCGAATAACCACAAAATTCGGTGGCGACTCCACATAGACCTAAATTTCAATTCGATCCATTCTCATATGGAGATTCATTCGCCTACCCAAACCCGCGCGTGGCCGCGTCGGGGTGGACCTATGTCATGTCCACAATTTGGCGACTCCGCTGGGGATTAACTGATGCGTGACTTACCATCGGCATCCTCAGGGTGAGACTCGAATAGAAATCGTTTGACAAATACTATACGCGTGTTAGTTCTACGGTTCATGCATTACCCATATTTTCCCGGGCCGGTACTGGTGACCGACGTCCCACTATACCATTGATGTACTTCAACATGGATATGTCAAAAGGTGTCCATAGTCGATTCGAGTGGGTTTCGCGGCATGTTCTAAGCTCAACTCGACTTAGAGAGTCCGTCCCGATCAACGTCTAGACTATGTACACTGGTATAGACCCTTTCAGACCGACCGAGACTTAGTGTAGAGCATACATGGCGTCGTTATAATGCTTGTGTGACTACGTGCTACTTGGTTTCCGAGTCATTTTCAAAAAACCGTCAACTTTTCAAAATTGCACCCTTTTCAAACTATTCAATTTCAAAACCCGGGACATGCTGAATTTAGGACTTATGATTTTACTCAAAATAGCCTATTTTCTAGCCGGTATGCTGCCCGAATCAAAACTCGAACTTTCAAAACTCGTGGCCCAATGACTTTTCGTCCTCTTTTTTCGGAAATTTGGGCCATTCACCGAGTCCACTCGGTCCTTTTTCAAAAATCATCAATTTTCAAAACCTTCCACTTCTAGAACTTCCCGTATTTAGCAGTGTCGGGTCGAGTCTTAAGTTGTCAAGGTCTTTAGCGTCGAAACTCCGTCGATCTTACATCACGAGTTTCTTCCCTATCCCAGTCCGCCTTATTAGACTAAGGCAAGGCCCACCTACGTAGGACATACTCCTACAAAGGAAGGCCCGTCTACACACTCGAGTCTAAAAGTTTGGGGATGTCTCACGTGAACCTTCCTTCGGACGGGACTCGGCCCACATAGCCAAATCCTAAGGAAGGCTCACCTTTCGCAAGTCACCCGTCTAGGTGTCTTTTCCGAGTCAATCTTTTACAAGGCATAGCCCTATAACAAAAGGTTCACGGTCCTTACGTCTAAGGGTCACTCGTCCCACACTCGAGTCTTAACAAAATCTTCAATCCCCTTAGCAGGGCATCAATCACGGTTGCTCTAAGGGTCATGTCTTACACGTGTCTCACATAACCCACTTTCGAGTCACTCAGATGCCACATCATCTGAGTCCCTAGCCTCACTTGGGGGCTATTCTCCGACGGAATGACTAATCACAGTCACTCCGAGAATCGTACCCTACACATTTGTCTTAGGGGAGTCTAACCCGAGTCAAACTGGGGTCGTCCCTCCTCTTACGCTATTTCCTATGCCTTGGTGAGTTTGAGTTCCGAAGCAACCTCTCTGATTACGTGGTGCTCTTACAGACAGGCCACCCGCAACCCGACATCAACGCAAGATGGAAGAATTGAAAGATGCCCTAACCAAAATCGAGACTCAACTGACCTCCATCCTTGCTAACCAAGCAACTTTGGACACTCGCCTGAGCACTGTAGAGAAGACGGTCCCAGTTGAAGGAGCTGAGTCCACTGGGCCCATAGCCGAATTGGTCAGTGTTGTTCGCAGGCTCGAGGAGCAAGTTCACTTATCAACAAGCAACTCAATCCACTCCGAAAATGCTCGCATTTATTCACCTTTGAGTAACGAGCTACCGGCCAACCTCAACTTGACGGGAATTCCTATGTTTGAGGGTACCGAAGACCCGGTCCATCATATCCGGGCCTTCAAAGACTTCATGGCAGTCAAAGGGGTAAAGTCCACCATGTTTAAGCACTTATTCCCTTCCTCCCTCCAGAAGCACCCTAAAGCCTGGTACTACAGGCTCGATTCCAAGAAATACCCGACTTGGGATGATGTGGCAACAGAATTCGCTCGGAACTATGCCGATAACACTGAAATCCAGACTACAATGCGTTCTCTGGAAGTGATGGCCCAAGAGCCCAAAGAAGGGTTCACTAAATATCTTCAAAGATGGAGGGCCGAGAGTGTAAAGTTGGTAAACAAGCCCAACGAGAAGACGCTAGTGGAGGCCTTCGTCAACAACCTCCTGCCTTCTTACCGCGTCCATCTTAGGTATGCCGGCATTTCAAACTTTGTCGTACTTACCGAAATGGGCATTAGGATTGAAGACGATCTTCGACATAATGAAGATCTGGGTGAAGTTGATACTAAAGGCTATACTGGACATCAACTCGAGTCCTTAGAAGCCGACGACTAATGACAACATTATCCGAGAGTCCGGATCCGATTTGAGTCTGAGTCTCAGTCCGAGTCTAGGATGTACTATTCCCTTCAAAGTCGAAGTCAAAGTCAAAATCAGAGTCAGAGTCAGTTGTATTCTGTCCTCTTTTTCAAAATTCAACAAAATCAGCTTTCAATATTCTTTCTCATATATATTCCTTATGTGTTTCCGAGAACATGATGAACACCATCATACACTGTGAGCACACGCACGTGACTATTATGGGCACATCTATAATGACTGCAGGAAACCGAGCCCGTGTTTTCTTTTTTACCTATTCCGTGTCTGGTATAGAAAAATCACATAACTACCCGTAGCAGGAGCGGTACCAAATCCTATGACAAATCTAGGTAATCTCCTAGTTTGGGTTCAAGACGGGAGGCAAGCCCATTTCCCACCATAAAATACCCCTCCAATAAGACTGACCAATCCCTACCTTAGGTGTTAGTCTGACCGGCAAAAAAAAACACTGGGCAAAAAAAAACAAAAGAAGGCCATCAAAAAAAAAAGGGCCAAAACAAAAAGAAGACCATCAAAAAAAAGAAAACTGGAGACAAAAAAAAAATCGAAAGTCCATGAGGAAAAAAAGCAAAAGGCCAAAAAAAAAGCAGGTCATCATCAAAAAAAATTCATAATACCCATGACCGTGGTCAACGGTCAATTCAAGGGAAAGCCCCATGACCAGGGTACGGTCAAAACTATCAAAACCCATGACCGCGGCTAAGAGGTCAATCAAAAAATCAAATACCCATGACCGTGATCAACGGTCAACTCAAGTGAAAATCCTTTGACCGCGGTACGGTCAAATTCAAAATTATCCATGCCATCCAATAGGAGAGTAACAATCAAGCTGGTCAGCTAACACCACACTCAGCCTTCCCACATTACAACCCTCAAGACCTTCCCGAGACCCAGGCCAGAGACAGCCCGGAATTTTGAGAATTCAAGCTCCATAGGATACCCCTAACAATTAGGGCCAGACATCAAAACCAGATCCCGCATTATCAAACCAGCCCTCGAAGCCTTAGCTCCACAGAACCGAGCTCCAGATTTCGAGTCATCAAAACCAGATCCCACATTATCAAACCAGCCCTCGAAGCCTTAGCTCCACAGAACCGAGCTCCAGATTTCGAGTCATCAAAGCCATTTACTTCCTAGCACCACATTTCCAAAAACATCAAATTCCCCGAGAGCAGAACTCGTTAAAAATCCCGAGAACAAAACTCGTTAAAAATCCCGAGAACAAAACTCGTTAAAATTCCATCCAAACCAGTTACCAACTCCAAACACGGGAACTCAACTTGCAGTCGGCATAGAGCATGCCCAAATAGTTCACACCACCTCTGGGGGCTACCCTGGAGAACGCTCACAGTCACAGGATTAACATCCTAACCATTCTGGCCCTTTGATCAAGACATCATTGGGAATGCACCTAGCCTACACCATCGCTATGGCTAGTTACACACAAAGCTCTAATAAACTAGGCGCCATAATACATCATCCAGTCCACTGAACTACGGCATGGTTTGATTTCACCACACGTGAATACGTAGGCAGCCTTTCAACAGAGGCACAACCACTCACATTGACACACATTCAAAAAGTGCCATCACTCCGGTCACGACACTGTCATGTTCTCAGTAGCTAGCTTTGTCGTCCTGGGGGCTTCTATTAGACAGAATTCCTTCCACTCACATAATCCAAATACTTCCAAAATCTAGCCTCCTTTCTATAGTGTGTCCTAGTACTCGGCTCAGTCGAAGACAAGAATCTGTCAGGACTCGAGGCAATACCCACTTTGGAAATGTACCCAAAAATCAGAAATCCAAAGGGGCACCAGACTAAAACAGTCTCATTACAGGCTACTGCAATCCCCCCCATGGCATATCTATCCCATTTCGATGTATAACCGTGTTGCCACTCGCCTAGGCTACGGGATAGCGCAACTTTAAGAGTCTTGTTAGGCGGCCCACACCCCTATCGAGTCACGGTCCAACCCTTAGAGAGTCCGGTCCGTGTCAGTTAACTCGTCCTGTCGTGTTCAGAGTCGAGTCTGTCGGTAGGCCCATCTCTTCAAATTCCACTTTGAAATTTGCAAAATTTAGCCATTTGAAAAAAGATCTTTTTCGACAAGGTCAGATTTCAGCCTATTTAAACAGCAAATTTCTTTTCTACCCCTTTCCATTTTGAAAACCTAGCTCGCGTTTGCTTTCAGGATTTCAAATTCAAAAATTCAAAACTTCAAAAAGTCATTTTCCCCAGCACGAGTCATTTTGCTACCTACGTGTTGCATGCATTTTATACAGGTACGACTCGAGCAAAGACATGCAAGCCATCAAATCTCCCCAGCAGCGCTTTCCGGGATAACACGGGATGGGCCAACACACAGGCACACCCGGGGCTTACGCGACAAGCCCAAATTCCCCACGGAGTACGATCATCCAGCACAGGTATGATCTCTGTCTTATGGCTGGCGGGCCCTTCACGCAAGTCTAATGGACTATAAACGACCCGACCGGAAGTCTACCAGGTCTTAGCAGGCTTGGTAGCTACTCTGACTTTCGCCTTGTCCAAGCCTCAGTCAGAGTGGGGGCTCTGTAGACACCTGCATTTTGACTGCCTGGTGTCTATGGCAGTTTCCAAAAAAACACCCGATGATGATCGGACGCTAACATGCTTCTACGCGCTCGGATACGGGCTCAAATCCATTAATCGCTGGCTAACACACTTACGGAGTACAAATTTCACAAAATCAACCTCAAATCCAGGCCCAGCGGGCCGTTTCCAATCAAATAAGGCTAATTTGGGCCGAAACCGACACCGGAATTAAAACCGACTTTTCACGATTGGGTCAATCCTGGTCAAAGTCGTTTCCGAGACACACAAAACAACCCCTCAAACATCAAAAAGCCCAATTCAAATTCAATCTCATCAAATATCTATGGTCAAGGTCCAAGCGAGTGACCCGCGCGACCCAGCTGGGCCACTCGATCGAGTGTCTCACCCACTCGATCGAGTGGGCCCTTATTCAAGCCCGACGGCTGACGTACAAGCCTACTCGACCGAGTCAGCTGCCTACTCGGTCGAGTAACCCTAAACCGGAACCCTAGCTTTTCCTATATAAGCAACCCTTTGCACACACTTCAAGACACCTTTTTCAGAACTTTTACCACCTCAAATTCAACCCTAGCTCATACTTTCACAAACCCTAGCACACCCTAAGAAAACCCTAAACTAGCTTTAGGATTCATCAAACCCGAGCCACCATAACTCGACCTCCAAAAACCTCGAAGACTCTTGTGTCATAGCCACGGTTACGAGTCCGCGCCGAGACAAGAACATGTAGGTTGAGGGTGTCAAAACCCCGCTTCTTTTCCTCTTCTTCCCCCTTCTCGCGTCATGTCGTTTTCTTACGGGTCGCGTTTGATTTATTTTATTTTTATCGTTATTATCGCATCATTAATATCGATAATATAATACTAGTATCAAAACATTAAAATACCTATCAATTTGTGTCGAGTATGAGTGATATTGGAATAAGGAAATCCGAATATACAAGTGTACTGCACACGAGTTGACGGTCGCTTGTTCTGATATCCCGATTACTCGATTATTGAGATAGGTCAACTTCAACAATAATTTTCATATCGTTTGTATCATTATTGTTATTCGCGTTTCGCATCGATTTTCAAAAAACCAACATTGTATTTCTATAGGGGTCGAAACCCGTTGACACGGACCCGACATCACAATCCCTAGGGATTTATTCCGATGTCGGAGAAGTCGAGGGAATCAAGTTTTTTTATGTATTCAATTAAAGCGTCGATTTTGGATTCGATACCAATTCCATAATTGGATATCGAGTCTAATAATCAAGTCATACGAATTAACTAACGCGATTTATGGATATCACGATAATTAATTTGAAGCGACTAAAATTAATTTATTTATTCTCTATTTCACTCAAATATTTCATGTCAATTCAAATAATCGAGTGTGGAATATAACGAGTATTCAAAGTTAGAGTCGAGTATAAATTCAACAATATTTATACTCGGTTCAACAAAATTTGCGATTTACATAAAAAACCACGTCGAGCGTAAATTGTGCAATATTTACGTCCGATTCGGTAAAATCGTCAAACTCCCAAAAATCAAAAGCAATTTCAAAATCAACATCAAAATTACAAACGAGTTACCATTCGTACAGGGGGCACTCGACCGAGTGCCTAACCCACTCGGTCGAGTGACACCCCAAAATCGAACCAGAAAGTCTGTCACGACACCCACTCGGTCGAGTCTCACAGTGACTCGGTCGAGTGTCCGTGTACTCGACCGAGTTGGTCAATAACTCGGCCGAGTATGGTCTATAACACGAAACAGAAACACCTTCTCAGGACCTACTCGATCGAGTCAATCGACTACTCGATCGAGTGACCTCATAACGACTCAAACACGAGCCGTACATTACCCTTTTTTTTCAAAACTCGATAGTATTTTACGACTTAGGTCAACACGTGCATAATTAATCACGTGTATACTATCTTTTCAAACCGTGCATCCTCATATTTTCATCCTTCAATTCAATTCATCATTTGCACAAACCGTTAATATCGATTTACCGTTACTAACCGTTTGCTTGTTTCTTTTGTCGATTTAATTCTTGTTCGTTTATTGTACCAAATGAACCCGCATGCTAAATTCCACTTTGACGTAGAATTAATTGCATTAAATTGACTTAGAAACCCATTCAATTCAATTCACATGTTTAGGGAAAATACTCTTTGCATATCATTTTCCCGTTTAACTAGCGCGCGTATTGTAAGTCATTCGAATTCTTAGTAGAGGCCGCTAATGTGCGGGCGGGGTTGGGTGTCCTTTGTGGGCTTCCCAACACGTACCCTCACCCCTTACTCAGAACCTCGGTTTCCGGATGCCCGAAACCGTTGGCGCACGAGAGTCATTCAATACACAATATCCGATAATGTCGGTATTGGTATCAAATGCAAAGGGACGAGCCCAATAAACTCTGACATCGGAAATGGGCCGTATTTTGTATACGGACCACTACGACATAGAGTGAGCTCGAATGGTTCCGAATAACCACAAAATTCGGTGGCGACTCCACATAGACCTAAATTTCAATTCGATCCATTCTCATATGGAGATTCATTCGCCTACCCAAACCCGCGCGTGGCCGCGTCGGGGTGGACCTATGTCATGTCCACAAAAAGAAAAAAACATATCGAAAGAACTAGCAATAAAAGAACGTGGAAAATAGAAACTAAAATAAAAATATCGATAAATTAATGGAATCATGAGTCCGAAAATCAACTTCGAATTTTTTTTCCGGAATAATAATTTTTTAATCATAATATGTAAATCATAAGGGAAAAAAAATTAATTACTCAAAATAAATTGTAGTTTGAAAAAAACATCACTTTAAAAGAATTCAAACCAATGATTAGGTCAATAAAGTTCAATTTCATTTCTGGTAGTTGCCCATAAGAACTCCACAGTTAAGCGTGCTTGAGTGAGAGTAGTGTTAAGATGGGTGACCTTGCGTGAGAGTAGTGTTAAGATGGGTGACCTCCTGGGAAGGCTCTTCGATGCGTATGATGAAATTAAATAATGGTGGAATGACTCAGCTTGACTCAGCTATAAAGCTAGTAACCGGTCCAGATGTGACTACTATAGGGGTGGAGAATTCTTACGGTTATTAATTTATTTAATTTATTATATATTTTGTCACCGGAATAAATATTTCGCCACAAAAATAATTAGCCACGGGATAATCCATGGCAAAAAATTAATTCTAGCCACGGGAGACTCCGTGGCAATAAAATCAATACTTGCCACACTATTTTTTTCCCGTGGCTATTTGTTTGCCACGGCCACTTGCGCCACGGATGGTTTTTCCGTGGCAAAGTACTTTAGCCACCAAAATTTAGCACTTTTGCCACGAATTCAGTCGTGGCCCAAGTGCTCATTTGTAGTAGTGTGGACCTGCCGTTAACCGGTCCGGTCCCCGGTCCTCTTCCAAGCGTAATTCGGTTTCCGGTCCGGTCCGGGCTAAAACCCGGAAAAAACCGGTCCAGACCGGAAGACCGGAATTTAGGGTTTAGCGAATTTTGCGTGACTGCTGCGTAACCTACGTTATACTGTCAACTTTGAAAATTCCCAATAATTTCAAATACTAACTAATTATTTACCAATTACCAATTTACCATAACTCAATTAGTCAATCTCATAAATCCTAATTCCTATTTCCTAAATAATTTATATTTTCTAAATAATTCAAATTTCAAAAACATTATACTAATTACTAATATACTTATATATAAATATATAATATACATATACTTATACTAATACGTTAACATCCCTAATTCCCTATTCAGCATTCATCAATCATCATCATTCATCAATTCATCCGCTGACTTCGAAACAGAAATAGGTATATTTTTATTTTGTTCGTAACTCGTAACTTTGTTTGTTTATTTTGTAATTTTTATTCTGTATATTATTCTGTAATTCTGTAATTCTGCCGACTGCCGTTCTGCGTTTTTCTGTAATTCTGTTCGTTTTTCGTTTTTCTGTATGCTGTATTTGTGTTACTTGCTGTTGCTGAGTTGCTTGCTGTACATCCCAAATCCCAATAGTCATATTCTGTTCGTATTTTACTTGCTGTATTTGTGTTACTTGCTGTAGTTCTCAGTTTTTCACACGGATCACACCTGCAACTTACGGACTTGCAGACTTGCAGAGTTGCAGTCCTGTTTCCTTATGCTGTTAGCCTGTTAGCCTGTTATGCACTTATGCATATGTTTATATTTTTGTTTTAGTTGAGGACTTGAGGTGTCATATTGTCTTTATGCTTGACAGATGACTGTTGATAAAAAAAATTCTTATCGTAGTAATGTAGTATGCCTGTATTGCTGCCGCTGCCGCTTAGACTTAGTATTATTTGTTTAGTTGGTTTGTCTGACTTGTGTCATTGTGTGTTGTTGACTTGTTGTTGTGTAGTTGTGTGACTTTGTGTCAGTTTAATTAATTTGTTGGTTACTTGGTTTAGTTGGTCTGATTTAATTAGTTTAGTTGGTCTGAGTTGTATTATTTAATTTGTGATATTCGCTTATCGTTTGCGTTTTAATTTGTAATTGTTTGAATATTATTTTAATTATTCGCTTATTTATTATTTCAGAATAATGACGAGCTCGGTTTCGAAAAAAAGACGGCTTCAACCTGATTTGGAAGAGGTCGTAACGCAAGAGACGCTCACATCGGACTTTGACGAGAATATAAATGTTTCTCAGACAAAACCAAAAACAACTTTATTGCCTGTCAGGCCGAAAGTCCCAGGACGCAACTACGTCGATGGTAAATCTAGCAGGAGATCTGCTTATTGGGTGCATTTTCGTGAGTACGACGACGAGGAAGGTAAGCGAAGAGCTGAATGTATCTATTGTGAAAATAAAACTTTTGCAGCTGATAGTAATATAAATGGTTCCAAAAATGTTAAATCGTTGGATTGCATGCCCCGCTAATCCCGATGCTGCTACAAACAAGTCTAAAGGGAAACAAACTCAGTTAATTTTTGATAGGAGTGAAAATGAAGGGGAAGGTCAATTGAAAGGGTGGGTTTTGAATCTCGATGAGGTTAGAGATGCAGTTGTTTACATGATCATAGTGGACGAGTTACCATTTCGGTTTGTTGAGAAAACTGGTTTCAAACGTCTTATGTATGTGACTTGCCCTACATTTCGTATCCCATCTCGTGTCACTATAACTCGGGATTGTTATCAACTCTTTTTTAATGAGAAAACTAAATTGATCGAGTGTCTTAGAGTTTCATGTCAAAGGGTATCTTTTACCACTGATACATGGACTAGCATTCAGAAAATCAACTACATGTGTGTAACTGCTCATTATATCGACAATGATGACTGGAAGTTGCATAAGAAGATCATTTGTTTTTGTCCTATCTATAGTCACAAGGGTAAGGATATAGCAAACCTTCTTGATGGTTGCTTCAAATCATGGGGTTTAGATGATAGTCTTTACTTTGACTGTTGATAATGCTAGTTCTAATGACACTGCTTGTTTGGAACTAAGAAAAATTCTTCAAAATAAGCCTAATACAGTTGGGAATGGGGATTATTTGCATATGAGGTGTGTTGCGCATATTATCAACCTTATTGTGTGGGATGGTTTGAAAAAGAACAAGGACTCAATCAGTAAGGTTAGGTATGCGGTTAAATTTGTTAAAAGTTCTCCTGCTAGAGTGAAATTCTTTAAGGATGTTGCAAAGAGGTATACACAATCTGAGAAGTCATTATCTCTTGACGTGCCTACTAGATGGAACTCTACCTTTGATATGTTGGAAACCGCTTTGAAATTTAAGGATGTATTTGGTGATGTAAATGTTCCAGTTAACCCTTCAGGAAATGAACTTGGTTCAGATGATGTTGATGAGTTTGGGAATCCTATTGAGGTAGAACATTCTGGTGCTCCTAGTGACCATGATTGGGTTGTAGTTGAATCGTTGATGAAATTTTTGAAGGAGTTTAAAGTTTTGACTGAAAAAGTTTCTGCTTCATTGTATGTGACTAGCGATTCTAGTTTCTTTTTCATTGCTCGTGCACTTCATCAGTTAAATAAATTTAGTGCTAGCGATGATGATGACTTTAAAGCTATGTCATGTGCTATGAAAAAGAAATTTGACAAGTATTGGGGAGATGTTGAGAAGATGAATGTCTTGGTTTATATGGGAGCTATTCTTGATCCGCATGTTAAGTTAGTAGGCTTGAAGTTTGCTTTCACTAGTGTTTATGATGCGCCTAAAGATGAAGAAATGAGCAAGCTAGTGTATACTAAAGCAATGGGGTTATTTGATGAGTATAGGAGATTATATGCTCCTTTGGCTCCTCAAAATGATGAGAGTACACATGTTGTGGGTAGTAGTGTTGGTGTTGGACATGATGATTCTTTAGATTTCAAAAAAGCTATTGAACGCCAAGTTCGGAGGACAAGGTCGAATAGTGGGTATTCAAAATCCGAGCTTGATAGATATTTGGAGGAAATACTTGGGGAACACGAAGAAGATTATGATGCGTTGACATGGTGGAAACTGAACGCTCCTAGGTACCCTATTTTATCACGTTTAGCACGTGACATTTTAGCAGTGCCTATTTCTACTGTAGCTTCAGAGTCCTCTTTTAGTGCCGGTCGTCGACATCTATCACCATTTAGAAGCTCATTGACCCCAAAGGTAATATATATATTTAGACATTTTAGTTCTTATTTATTTCTTCTACTCTTTTTTAATTTTCTTTGAATGTCTATTGAAGACTTTAACCACAAAAATTTATTATTTTATGTCATCTAAGATTGTTGAAGCACTCTTATGTGCACAAGATTGGATTCGGCCAAGAAATGATAAAGGGCTTAACATGGAAGAGAAGTTAGAAGAACTTGAAAAACTTGAAAAAGGTATTTCCGAACTTATAGGCTTATTTAGTTACTTACTTCTATTAAATTTATACATTATTATTCTTATTGCCGACTTACTTAATATTTTCCTAACATAATTTGTCGATTTAATTTTATATAGATTTGACGAATACGACAATAGTTGATGAAGAAGATGTCGTTGTCCAACTTTGAAGAGTTGAAGATCGAAGACCTCAAAGATTCGAAGATTTTATTAGTCTCGTCAATCGTCATTATTAAATTTTAAGAATACATTATTAGTTTCGTATTTTATTTTTACCTTGGATTTTGCTATTTAGTCTCAATTCTTTATGAGTTATGACTACGTTATTTACGTATTCATTTATAAACAATGTACGTTGGAACGTTGCATCTTAACCAAATTCTTACAAGTTACAATTAGCCGTACGTAACCACGCGCCATCCGGGTCGACCGGTCCGGTCCGGGTTTAGACCGGTCTGACCGGTCCGGTCCCGGTCCGGTCTAACACATGACCGGTCCGGGTTTCGGTTCTGGCTCGAGCATCTGACCGGTCTTCGGTCCAACCGGGTCCGGTCCGGTCCGGTTCCGGACCGGTGAACACCCCTACCTATGACTCAGTGGAATGGATGTTTGTTAAGGATATGTTGGAAGCCTTGTATTTTCCTAAGAAGTTTATTAAGTTGGTAATGGAGTGTGTTACAACTACTAGCTTTTCACTTATGATTAATGGGAATATGTTTGGATACTTTAAAGGAAAGAGGGGCCTTCGACAAAGGGATCCCCTTTCCCCTTTACTATTCGCAATTTGTATGGAGTACTTGTCCAGAATACTCCATGAAGTTCAGTCTTTGCAAGATTTTAAGTATCATTCATTGTGTAAGCAGTTGAAGATTGCACATCTTTGCTTTGCCGATGACTTGCTCCTATTTTCGTATGGGAATAAGGAATCAGTGACAGTCTTGATGAGGGATTTTAAGACATTCTCTGAGGCTTCTGGATTGCAAATGAATAGGGACAAATGTAACACCCCTGATTTTATAAATTATATTAAATTAAGATTATGTTCGTATTTTTTTAATTTTTACGAATAAATTCGTAATTCTTAAAATTATTATAAAACGAATTTATGGTTTAATCGTTTCAAACTCCTAAAATTCTATTTGTCTCGAAAACTCTTCTTATATTTAAAATATATTTCTATTTATGTTTCGATTCATTTTATACATTTAATTTAGTTCTTATCAAAAGTCTATATCGACGATTTAAATTCTAAATTCTTTTTATTTATTTATAATTAAGCTCGAATTTCTATTTTGGCTCGAAGTTCATTTATTTTATGATTTCGTCAAAACATTTATTTCCTTTCCTCGAGAAATCAATTTAATTCACTTTATCAAAAATTTATTATATATCGGGAAATTCTATTTCACCGTCTAATTATTTAATTCTATAAGCTTCGTTTTCGTCTCGAGTATTTTATTTGACGGTCCGATTATTTATTAATCTTTTTAACTCGTTTTAATTCGATTCGTGGGTCAGTCAGCTTATCGTTACGGAATTCGGCTCCAACCCAATTCATTTAATTATTCCATTCAACGTATACTCGTTTCTGAATCCGTACACTTTTATTTATTTATTCATTGTTGAGTTGAATTCAACATATTACACATTCATCTCCTCTTTCTTTCTTATTCCACCGACCCACCTGTTCATTTTCCCCACCGTTTCACCCTCTATATTCATCCCCTTTTTCTTGTTTCATCCCCACATGATTCATTTCATTCTTCCCCTTCATCTGCTATCTTTCATCGTGCTACTTTTCCGTCCTCTGTTTTTCTCTGTTTTGTCCTTCGCTGCTGTCGCTGTGTTTCGCTGCTGCTGCTCTGTTTCACTGCGTACTGCTACGGCTGCTGTTGCATCTTATACTGCTTCTGTCAGTCGATCTTTTGCCTTCTCTGATCGCTGCTGTACGGTACTTCTTATGATTTCTGTTCCTTCTTTCCTTCTTCCTTTTTCCAATCGACGATTATTCCTGATGCTACTTTTCGGTCTTCTTCTTTCCTTCTGCCCCTGCGTTTTATTGCTCTGCTGCTTTTAACGTGAGTTTCTTTCCCTTTCTTCTTCTTCTTCCTCTTCGGTTCGTTTCGTTGTTTTTCGGTTTTCGGTCGTTGTCGGTTCATCTCATTTGTTGCTACTGTCGATCTGTTACTGCATTTGTTAATATTGACGTTTGCTACTGTTGCTTTTATCACTTTGCATCTATGTCGTGGATCGATGTTGTTTTGTTGTCATGCCAGTGTTGTTTTCGTTGTTCTTCTTCCTCTATTTTCTCAGCCTCGTTCCGTCATGTTGTTGTTCTTATGTGAACCTTGCTGCACCCATTTTGTGTGTCAGTTTCTTGGAAACTCACATCGTTACGTTCTCGGGTCGACTTGATTAATTTTAGTCATTGGGTATCGGTGTGAACATCATTTCCCTCTCCGTCTTGTGTCAATACTCGTCCCTTCGTTCTTCCCTTATCTTGAGTTTGAATATCGTCTTATTCTGACCCATCGTATTTGTTTTAACTTCCCTCTTGTTTTTTGGGTGTAACTTGTTACGTTACCCGTATCCAACCCGTGTCTCATTCTTATGTTTTGTCAACTCGATTTTCTTGCTGAAGCCTGCTTAGAAGGCTATCGATTCTACGATGTGGAGCTTCAAGACGTTACTATAGAAGTTTTGGAGCTTGGACTACAAGTGGGAGAAGCAAGTTCATTTAAGGCTTTTTATCGAGGTAACTTAAGAACGTTACTCGATTTTATATCATATGTTTGAGTAGTAGTATGTAGTAAATATTTTTAAGTTCGGTTTTCTATTTTTAGCTATTTATTATTGCTAATTATACTAATTTTAATTCGTTACCTTATAAACATTTTTATAACTTTCGATATCGTTTTATAAATCGTTAGTAATTTAATTATTTATGATCGTTATAATATTTTGTTGGTTATCGTGACACTAGTAACTAAATATTATCGATTTCATATTTTCCTCTTATTTCGTTAAATTATATTTTTAACTCTAAATCATATTTTTTTTATATTATATAATCGAGATTTGTAAACTCATTTAATAAATTAATTTCATTTTACGACTTATATTAAAAAAATGAGAAAATAGTCGATTTTGTTTTAAATACATTTTTAGTCGAGACTATTTTCCCTAATAATTTCTCATTTACCTACGATTGATTATTTTTAGTAAAATCAGTATTATTTATTGATAAAATCTTTTTGCTAAAAATAATTTGAAAGCTTTATAAAATCTCGTTTAATTCATAAAAGTCGTTGACTCAATTAAATCTGATAGCGTTTTTCGTAAAACATCTCTTTTCTAAAATTTATGGTTTTAACTCGATTTCCTAGTTATTTATAAAATACTATATATTGACTTATTATATTTTAATCATATTTTGAGTAACGAATTTAGAAATGTAATAAAGTTACGATAACGACGATAATAATAAAATGTTAATTTCGTTAGAAATGCTATTTTTATACATTTCACCTATTTTCATAACTTACGTATTTTCTGTAACAATATTTCTATTTTAAGTAAGTTTCTAAAATTAGTAAGTTTCTATTTATAGAAAGTTTTCCTTTTAATATTAAATGGTTATTCCTTTTATCCATATCATTTATATTGATTATATTTACTTTTGAATATCGATAATGGCTGTTTTGGAGTTATGGAATAAGGACAAGTGTGAGGTTAGAGTAATATATTCTAGGGTTTACGGTTTTGCCATCAACTATAAGGCTAGTGTATCAGGAATCAGTACATTGGTTGTTGAACCGGGTGACAGGTATCCCGGGAGTTGTGCACATTTTGACCTTAAGCTTAGGCCTCGCAGTAAGTCGCTGTCATAAGTTGAACTGGGTGACAGGTAATCCCAGGAGGGGTGTGCATTGTCTTAAACTAGGGCCACGCATTTATAAGTCGCCGCTCTATTATGGTTGAGTAGCCTAGTTAGAGACCGAAGTTTGATTTGTTTGAACTAAGTTCTCGAAGCTAGTTTTAGTATTCTCCTAGTGAAAGTCTAGCCTTCTACACTGAATATTTCCATAACGCCTTTTTGAATATTTTTATTATTATCAATACGTTTTGATTTGCAGGTTGGCAAATATTTGATGTTTTCTTCGGAAAACTTGTTCTGATTTTATTATTCCAATATTTTCAGTTTCTCCGAAAGCTTATTTTTATTATATCATTTTAATGTTTTTCCTTTTAATTATTTTGATATAGTAATACTATTATTTTTCCATATGGTATAATATGGCTGGGAGAACGTCCGAGTTACTCCCCACTGACGTGGCTGTTATGTTTATAACATGACAGGTATTTGCTGCTGAGTTTTGGGTGTGAGCTAGCGAGTAGCGTGGATCCTACTCTTTCTTCATTATGTAATTTATGGTTTTGTATTAACCTGTTTGGAGATTTTTCTTTTAGCCCTTTTGTAAAAAGAGGCCTTTGTATTGACTTACCATTTCTTTTAATAAGATATAGTTTGTCAGTGTGTTTTAATCCCAACTCTACAGTGTTTCCGCCACTGTATTGCGTTTGATTTTCTAGGGGATTACAGTTGGTATCAGAGCATTGTTGCTCCCGACGCTTACACCTGATTCTAGGAAAAGTACTAGTAAATGATTTGAATATTAAAGAAATATTAGTGAGAGATGGGTAGAAACCAAAGTAAGGACTTAACTGTTAGGTTTATATGTTCTTGTAACACAATGATTAGCATTGAATATTTGTTGCTTTTGTCTGGAAGAAGATGAATGAACAAGATGTTGATAGACTGCTGCTCCAGATCGGGACAAGACCTGCTTAGAACTCTCAACGCCTGGTGACTCGAGTGGACAACTTGGTGCTAAGGAAGTTACAATGTTGACTCTGCGGCCCAGATTCGGTTTGCTCAAGCTATAGGTTAGATGATCAAGAGTAGATTCCTGTTCCGTGACGTTGCAATGGATCCAGATCGAGCGACCCAAGACTTGCGTGCTAGTTCGTCTACAAGAAGATGAAGTAATCCTTTTGGTCCCCTCATGAACCTTAGAGGTCCAAACTTTCCCTTCTCGTTTTAGGTCTTTATCATCTAGAATCTTTGATTCTTTTCTTCCTGCTTCTGCCTTTTCCCAGCCGTATAACAGCCGTATCATCTAGAATCTTTGATGAAATAATCTTTGAATCTTTGGAATCAGTGACAGTCTTGATGAAGGCTTTTAAGACATTCTCTGAGGCTTCTGGATTGCAAATGAATAGGGACAAATCTGAAATCTATATGAATGGGGTGAAGGAGGAGAAGGGAATTTTGCAGATTACAGGTATGCGAAGGGGTACATTGCCATTCAGATATTTAGGTATTCCCATCTCTTTTAAGAAGTTGGGAGTACTTGATTGTGCAGTTTTAATTGAGAAGATCGTTGATCGTATTAGAGCCTTAGGGTCAAGGCATTTGTCTTATGGAGGCAGGCTTACCCTTGTGAAGGTTGTTCTGCAGAATTTGCATATGTATTGGGCTTGAGTTTTTATTCTTCCTAAGTCGGTGATTAAGAAAGTGGAGGATATTTGTAGGAACTTCTTATGGAAAGGTCATTATAATTACATATCTGCTCCTTTAATTGGTTGGCAGCAGATTTGCACGACTAAACAAAGAGGTGGATTGGAT
This sequence comes from Agrostemma githago, assembly GCA_958450325.1. Classification (NCBI taxonomy): domain Eukaryota; kingdom Viridiplantae; phylum Streptophyta; class Magnoliopsida; order Caryophyllales; family Caryophyllaceae; genus Agrostemma; species Agrostemma githago. Next base: position 58,316,440 of record OY288241.1, read on the forward strand.
ATTAAGGATGCTTATGATTGGAATATGGCTACAATTGCAAAATACATTTGGTGGTTGGCTGCAAAGAAGGATCACTTGTGGGTTCGGTGGATACATAGTAATTTTTTAAAGGGAGCAGATTGGCAGTTAATGATTAATAAAACTACTTCTAGTTGGTCTTGGAAGAGAATTTGTAAGACTTATGAGCTGTTTTAGGGTGGTTTTGTGAAGGATGGGTGGATGCATTCTGGCAATAGCTACACTGTGCAGCATGGGTATGAATGGCTGCGGGAAGAGAAACAAAAGGTGGATTGGAGTGATATGGTGTGACATAAATTGGTCTTATCGAAGCATGCTTTTATTGGGTGGATAATGATGCATAAGAGGCTTCAAACAAATGAGAGATTGGCAAAATGGGGGATTAAAATCAGGGAAGAATGCTGGCTTTGTGGAACTGTTAAGGAGACGCATGAGCATATATTCTTTTGTTGTCAGTACAGTAGGAAATGCTTGGCTATGATGTCTGCGTGGCTGTCAGTTAGCATTCATGATAAGGATGTGGTGAGCTGGTGGCATAAGGAGCGGTTTGAGAATGCTGGTCGCAGGCGACTGGTTGGGTGCGGTATTATTGCTATTATTTATCACTTTTGGAGGGCAAGGAATCTCAGTAAACACAAGAACTGGGTACCTAGACCGGAGCTGCTGCTAAGTTTGGTTCAAGGAGAGATAAGGGCAAGGCATCGATTCATGTTAACTCAAGGAAAGCTGTTACAAATTATGAAATTTATGTAATGCTGTTAGTTGTAACTGGTTTTTTTTAATAGGCTGTTGATGCTAAATTGGTTGTAGGGAATTTTTGTAATTCTTCAGATTATATTAATACAAGCTTGTTATAAGAAGGAATGTAATTGTTATTCAAAGTGTATGTGATTACATGGGGGAGAGCCTCTATATATAGGGCTGAGGTACACAAGGAATCTAAGTATTATGGTAAGGGGATATTGACCCAATATTCTTACCATATTAGTTCTATAACACTCCCCCTGATGACAGTGTGCCTTAGCATTACTAAATTTTGATAGAGCTAAAACATAAAACTCAACATGTGTTGGATGTGCTTGTGATGCCTCGTTAAAACCTTGACAAGGAAAACCCAGTGGGAAAAAATCTTGACGAAGGAAAAAGAGTACATCGTGAAAAGTCCAACATCATGGATGTTACAAAAATTATTAGGTTCTCAGGTCCTTAAGTTGACGCATCCCAATCTAGTAGACTAATTTCTTGAATGTTGAAGTCGGCAATGCTTTGGTAAATAGATCAGCCAAGTTGTCACTTGAACGTACTTGTTGAATGTCTATTTCACCCTGCTTTTGTAGATCATGTGTGAAGAAGAATTTTGGACTAATATGCTTCGTTCGATCACCTTTGATGAAACCCTCCTTTAGTTGTGCAATACAAGCAGCATTGTCTTCATACAATATTGTTGGCAGATTTTTATTCGAATGGAGTCCACATGAATCTTGAATATGGTGAATTACGGACCTTAACCACACGCATTCACGACTTGCCTCATGTATTGCTAATAACTCGGAGTGATTTGTAGAAGTAGCCGTAATCGTTTGTTTCATTGATCGCCATGATATAACTGTATCCCCATAGGTGAACAAATATCCAGTTTGAGATTTTCCTTTGTGTGGATCAGATCGGTAACATGCGTCTCCATATCCAACTAATTTTGATTTGGATTCATAGGAGTAGAATAGTCCTAAATCAGTGGTTCCACTAAGATACCGAAGTAAATGTTTGACTCCGTTCCAGTGTCTCTTAGTTGGGGCAGCACTGTATCTAGCTAATAAGTTTACAGAAAAAGCAATGTCTGGTCTAGTACAATTTGATAGATACATGAGGGCACCAATTGCACTAAGATAAGGTACTTCTGGTCCTAGGAGCTCTTCCTCATCTTCTTTAGGACGAAATGGATCTTTATGTACATCGAGTGATCTCACAACCATTGGAGAACTTAATGGATGTGCTTTGTCCATATAGAAGCGTTTTAAGACCTTCTGTGTATAATTAGATTGGTGAACAAATATTCCATTTGAGACATGTTCGATTTGTAAACCCAGACAAAACTTAGTTTTACCAAGATCTTTCATCTCAAATTCCTTTTGTAAATAAGTAGCGGTTTCAGAAACTTCTTCAAACGTCCCAATAAGGTTTAAATCATCAACGTATACTGCAATAATGGCAAATCCGGGAGAAGATTTCTTAATGAACACACATGGACAAATGACATTATTAGTGTATCCTTCTTTTAACAGGTACTCACTAAGCCGATTATACCACATTCTTCCCGATTGCTTTAGCCCATATAAAGCTCTTTGGAGTTTAATTGAGTATATACTACGTTGCTTGGATACGTTTTTAGGTATATGAAGTCCCTCTGGGATTTTCATGTAAATGTCACTATCAAGTGATCCATACAAATAAGCTGTGACTACATCCATAAGATGCATATCTAGCTTTTCTGAAGCCGCCAGGCTTATAAGAAATCAAAATGTGATGGCATCCATCACTGGAGAGTAAGTCTCTTGATAATCAATTCCTGAAAAACCTTGTGCAACGAGTCGAGCTTTATATCTCACAATTTCATTTTTCTCGTTGCGTTTTCTTACGAATACCCACTTGTATCCCACGGCTTTAACATTACGGGGAGTTTCAACAATTGGACCAAAAACATTACGTTTTGTTAATGAGTTAAACTCTGTTTGGATAGCATCCTTCCACAGTTGCCAATCTTTTCTATTTTGACATTCTTCGACAGATTGTGGTTCAGGATCGTCGATATTTTCAATGGTATTTTGGGCAACAGCGAATGCAAATATATTATCAGGAATTTTTGTGTTCCTGTCCCAACTTTCTTTTGTGCCAACGTAGTTTATAGAGATCTCGTTGTTTTGTGGTCCATTTTCTTCATTATGTGCAACTAATTCCTCCGTATTTGACTGTTCAATCAAGTTTTCAGGTAATGTGTCTTTTTCTGGAATGACACTTGCTAACCTTTTTTTTTTTTCGGGGAATTGAATCCTTTGCACCTAGAGGTCTCCCACGCTTTAAGCGTGTTTTGGATTCATTTTTGTTATCATAATTTCCTTCAGGTATACACACTTTTGCTGGGGCATTTACAGCAGGAATATGTGATTTCGTTACCCTTCCCATATCGGTAAATGCATCAGGTAATCTATTTGCAATATTCTGCAAATGTATGATTCTTTGAACCTCAAGTTCGCATTGCTTTGTACGGTGGTCAAAATGGGCTAATGTTGGTGTATTCCAGAAAATTTCACGACGTTCCTCAAGTTTAAACTTCTCTCCCCCTAATGTCGGGAATTTTGACTCGTCAAACTGACAATCATCAAATCGTGCTTTAAAAACATCTCCCGTTAAAGGCTCTAAGTATTTAATGATAGATGGGGACTCATAGCCGACATATATTCCAAGTTTACGTTGGGGACCCATTTTTGCTCTTTGAGGTGGAGCTATAGGAACATAGACCGCGCGCACAACCAAAAGTTCTAAGATGAGAGATATTTGGTTGATGTCCAAAAACTAGTTGAACCGGTGAGTATTGTTGATAACTCGTTGGCCGGATACGTACTAGTGTTGCGGCATGTAATATTGCATGACCCCATGTTGAAAATGGTAATTTGGACCTTATGAGAAAGAGAGGTGAGAAGTTGCACGTGGAGTAGTGCACTCAAACATGGTCCACAAAACATATGACAATAATGAAGAACGAGTTTCAACGGCAGCGTGGTAGATAATTACCGTGAAAGTGTTATTGAGCTACGTTCTGATAACGTGTTATAAGAATAAATGTAATTGTTACTCAAAGTGTATGTGATTACATGGGGGAGAGCCTCCATATATAGGGCTGAGGTACACAAGGAATCTAAGTATTATGGTAAGGGGATATTGACCCAATATTCTTACCATATTAGTTCTATAACAAAGCTTATATTTTCCAAAAAAAAAAATGATCTTCTCATGCTTGTTTTTTCTAATTAAGTGATAATATTTGACCCGTCACCAATTTGTGATATCCTTTGCCAGGAAAACTTATTCCGGATGCAAAGTGACACACCAGCTTTCAATTTCAATATCCACTGCTTCCTCTCAACGAGTCTCGTCTTCTCTGAAAATCACAAACCTATCTGTTACTCCCAAGTCCTCCTACCTGCATTAATTAAATACTCGTATAACTCCACTTCCAAATTCCTTCACCGCTGTTTGAGATTTAGATTTGTTTCAAAACCGAAACTCCCCCAATTATAGTACGAGTATATTTTTCTTCTTCTTCTTCGTGTCACTTTGCTTCATCCTCCACGTTTCCCATGCTTTCCGTACAAAACCCATCTCCCCTCCCCCCAAAAAAACACCCATACCCATCATCTCAAATTAAATCCCCCATTTCCACACCATTTCATCATTCACATTAAACCATATACGGCGTAACTATACAAGTATGAGATTATATGTGTATGTGTTAGAAGCCAAGGAATTAGGTGTGAAAAGTGTTAGTAGTAGTAGTTATGTAAAGCTCCAAGTTGGGAAATTTAAGTCCAAAACTAGGGTGGTCAGAAATGGGTCCGACCCGGTTTGGAATGAGGAGTTTGTTTTTCGGGTTCATGATATGGAGGATCAACTTATTGTCTCCATTTATTATCATGATCATGTTCAGTGTGATGATGGTAACAACCGACTTTTTAATGTTTCTGGGTATTTGGTCGGTCGGGTTCGGCTTTCGGTTTGGACCATTCTCGGTGAAGAGAATCAGTGTTTGCCTCCTACTTGGTTTTCCCTTGACAATTCTAAGATTGGGAAACACACCAAAACAACCTCTGGTTTGTCTTCTCCTTTACCTTTTTCTTCTTTATGTTTTTACTACCTTAGACCACCCATTTTTGTATAGCTTGTGATCCCTGGCGCAAATTGCAGATGAGAATCGAAGCTCCAACCTTTACTTCAAGTAAAGGAGTCCTTTTCTGTTCTTAGGTTGTGATCTTTAGCTGAAAACAGGAGTTTGGATTTAGTTCTTAGGTGTTGTTATGTAGACTTGTAGGAAGGAAAAATCTGTAGGAATGTGGCATGAATGACACTGTCATTCCTCAAATGTGAGAGAGTGAGTTTTGTAATTATTGAGGGGAGTCGCGCTTTGATTGGGTTGGGGTGTTTGGAGGGAAAGGAGAGAAAAGGCGGCCATCGGGTGGTGATCCATTTTCCCTTGTAAACTTTATGAAGAACTTGGAGGAAAACTGACATTACCTGCCTCCTTGTCTTTCCTCCCTTGCCCTCAATTGTATCATAAGATTCATACCAACTAGTCTTGGAATTACATGGGCTATAGGTTGGGATTACAACGTCGTTGGTTTTGCATCGTGTCATTCTATCTCTTGACACTGTTGGTTGAATGATGACTCTAATTTGGTCATGGAAAATGATCTCAATGCTTTGTGAAAGTGGTGTTGTGAAATCAACTTTAAGATACCGATTGTTGTCAAGGTGAGGTTTGTATTTGGTTTGCTGATTGCTCAATTTTAAATGGAGCAAGTCGCACCAAGGTGACGAGGGCTTGTGGTCGCAGGGGCGGAGCTAAGATTGAAAACTTGGGGTAGCGAACTTTCTTTTGATAGCTTATACGAAGTATTTTTTTTATCAAAGCATCATTTCAAGTACTTTTGGGTAGCGAAGATCGATAAGTTCTAGCATGTGCTACCACTTGCTATTATGTAGTTTCCCGTGCTTGTGGCAACCAAATTCGTAATTTCAAATTGAAATTATGAGCAGTAATACCCTTTTTGGTTATGAATAAGGTTAACATGTAGAGGGGTAATACTTGGGAGTAATAACGTGGCAGGAATATGGGTATACTGAACAACTAGTAGAGGAAAGAAAAAAAAGGTAATTATAATATTGCGCCTTGCTAGCTGCACCGTATATATAAGGCACACTTTCGGCGCTCTAAGATGTCTTTTGTCTTGGGCTTAAGGCCTTGTTCTTTTCAACTTCTTTTCGGCTTACTTTACTTGAGTTCAGTGTACTTCACTTCAGTTGAGCCCACTTCACTTCCGTTTGGCCCCAGGAGGTCATTTTCTCTCAGCTACTTCAACCCACTTCATCTCAGCTTAATTCAGTTTTGTTGAGCATACTTCAGTCCGAAAGAATAGGGTCACACCTAAATGTGACCGGTATTAACATGCATTTGCTGTTAATGGCTTTTCACAGTATTTAATATTTTCACCAAATTGCGATTCAGGGAGCTTATGCTCTGGAGAGTTTGGACTACAGTCCAGTTTGCTACTTTGTTTCATTTACTGTTTAAAGTTTGAGACATTTATGATTGTACATGGTAATTGAAGTAATTTCATCTCTTTTTTTGCAACTTTGTAACCATTTTGTCATGAAAGTATCATGCCTGAATTTTATACTCCAAAATGCAATAACTTGTTACGTGTAAATAATTATTATGGCTGAATTTAGATTTACTGGGGCTAAAATAAGGTCTATGTTTTAAGTTTGGGGTTATCTGATGGATATATTTCACATGTGCAGGAAAAGTTCTTTTAACTCTTTCGCTACATGGAAGACGAGATGATTCTACCACAGACCATCTACTGTCAGAACATAAAGATATTAGTACTATAGAAGGGAAACAACATGAAAGCCAAGATAATGCACTTGCTATTACTTCTTCCCCTGCTCCTTCAAAAAACCCGCAAGGGAAGAAGTTGATGAAGGCGGTGGTTAAACGATTGGAAAAGCTTTTACATAAGAATGGTGAATCCGTTAAAAGTGATGTATCTTCAGACTTAAGCTTTTCTCCTTCCGAGTATGAAGACTGTGTACATGAAGAGTCACCTTCTTCATCTTGTAGCTTCGAAGAATCTATGGATATGCTGCAGTCTAAGGAAGACGAGGTAGAAATGCCTGAGAATCTTCAAGGGGGGATTCTTGTTGATCAAACATATGTGATTGCCTCAAAAGATCTAAATTCCTATCTTTTCGCTCCAAATTCTGAATTCAGAAGAGAGCTTGCAGAGTTACAAGTGATAAATGACATGCAAGAGAGTCCTTGGACTTGGAAATCCGGGAATTCATCATGTTTGGCACGGGCCGTCACATACACAAAGCCTGCAAGTAAGTTGGTTAAAGCTGTTAAGGCTACAGAGGATCAGGTTTATGTTAAAGCTGATGGCATGGAGTTTGCTGTGTTTGTCAGTGTAGCTACACCAGATGTACCGTTTGGAAATATGTTTAAAGTTGAGTTGCTGTACAAGATATTGCCGGGGCCTGAATTATCTTCAGGTGAAGAATTGTCTCGGCTTCTTCTTTCTTGGGGTATAAACTTTTCTCAGAATACATTGATGAGAGGTATGATTGAAAATGGAGCTCGACAAGGTCTGACCGAGAGCTTTAACCAATTTAGTAATCTGTTGGCGCAGAAGCTTAAAGTTTTGGATAATTCAGAATCACTCGGAAAGGATCATATAGTGGCGGGTCTTCAAAGAGAGCATCAGTCAGATTGGGAGTTGGCTATTGAGTATTTTGGGAACCTCACTGTAGTCTCTGCCACCCTTCTTACAATATATGTTGTTCTTCATATTCTACTTTGTGAGCCTCACAAGCCTCAGGGGTTAGAGATTATTGGTATCGATTTGCCTAACAGTTTTGGGCAGCTCATTACTTGCGGAGTATTTATACTTCTGCTAGAGCGTGTTTATAACATGGTTTCACTTTTTGTACAGGCTAGACTACACATGGGTAATCATCCAGTCTATTATTGTATACTTTGAGTGAGCCACATTTGAGGCAGTGTCATTGTGAGACCAACCCAAAACCTTAAGTGATATTCGTTCAAATATAGTGTTAATTCGACCTGACAACCGGGTCGGGTTCAAGTTGCGTCATTTTCGGGTCGTTATTTTTAACTTTTTAGGGAAATCGGTTCGTATGCCTAATAATCATTCAGGTTAGGCCGGGTGAATTTCAGTTATGGGGTTATGGGTCAAATTTCGGTCTTCAGTTCCAAGGGTTCGGATTCAAGTTCGGGTTCAGGTCAGTTATTGGGGTCGGGGCAGTTTAGCCGGGTCTATTGTTAATGGTTTGGTCTCACGCTTAAGACTGTCTCACATGACTTTTGTGATTCACATTTGCTGTTATCAGACACTGATCTTCACTTTATATGCAGGAAGTGATCACGGGATTAAATCACAAGGTGATGGATGGGTAGTTACTATTGCTTTGGTAGAAGCTGTCAACTTGCCGTCTTTAGATACCAAAAATTTCTCTGACCCCTTTGTGGTTTTAACCTGCAATGGTAAAACAAGAACGAGCTCAGTCCAGCTCCAAACATGTGATCCACAATGGAATGGTTCACCCTTCATCTTTAAAATAAACTCGCTTCATGCATTTTTGCTCTTTATATTATAGTGTTTAAAATTTGACAAATTGAATGAAAATTTGTGCAGAGGTACTTGAGTTTGACGCGTCTGATGAGCTACCATCGGTCCTTGATGTAGAAGTTTTTGACTTTGATGGTCCATTTGATCAGGCTCTATCACTTGGGCATGCAGAGGTTAATTTTGTGAAACACACTGCAACAGAGTTGGCTGATATGTGGATCCCTCTTCAAGGGAAACTGGCTGTTTCCTCTCAGTCGAAACTGCACGTGAGGATCTTTGTTGAAAACAAAAAGGGAGTCGAGACTATCAAAGATTACCTCACAAAGATGGAAAAAGAAGTTGGCAAGAAGGTAAGACGACTTCACCTGATTCAAAAGTCTAATTATTTATCGTCTAGTATTATCGATGACCCAAGTTCCATCCTCTGGTTGCGAACTTAAAGTTTCCTCGGAACTCCCAATTCATAGGAATTAGTTTCCCTCGTTCAAATCTGCTGAATTTGGCAAAAGTGTTTGGTTGCACGTGGAGGAATCAAGTTTCACAAGAACCTTCAATGACCATTGGGCCAAGTAGGCCTCAAATAGGTAGGCCTTGGAAGTTCCTGGAAACTTCCAATTCCTACATTTTCTAAAAAATATGGCAACCAAACAATTCATTTTCTTTAGAAATCATGAGCCTTTCCAATTCCCATGTCTTTGAAGCGGCAACCAAACAAGATCTTAGCAATTGCTCTGAGTGTTGGTTTGCATGACTGAACTCTATTGGTGTTCATGATAGAGTGTGTGTATATTGGCAGTTGAATCTTCGGTCTCCTCAAAAGAACTCCGCCTTTCAGAAGCTATTTGCTTTACCGCCAGAAGAATTCCTGATCAAAGACTACGCATGCTCTTTAAGAAGAAAAATGCATTTACAGGTATTAAATTCACGTTTATTCAGCATTGAAACCTCAACTCACCTCATTACGTACAATGTACATCTAGTAATCCCAGAAGCTGGTGTTTGAATTCTTATTATTATGATGCAGGGCCGTCTATTTTTGTCAGCGAGAATAGTAGGATTCTATGCTAATTTATTTGGACACAAGACAAAATTTTACTTCCTATGGGAGGATATTGATAATATTGAAGTTCAGGCTCCAAGCCTAGCTTCAATTGGTAGTCCTACTCTTGTTATAATTTTGAAGAAAGGAAGAGGTCTTGATGCGAGGCTGGGTGCCAAAAGTCAAGACGAAGAAGGCAGGCTCAAGTTCTATTTTCAGTCATTCATACCATTTGATGTTGCTAGCAGGTACAAGTGTTGTTAACCCATGGGAGTCTCACAACGTAAAATGGTCCTTTTGTATAAAAAGATCACTCATTTATCAATAATGAGTGAATTGTCTTTCTACACAACTAGATTGTGGCCCATGTGGGGATTTGTAAGTTGCTTCAAGAGGAATATGTGAAATCATAGTATTTCCTTGGTGCAGGACAATTATTGCTTTATGGAGAGCAAGGACTATCACCCCAGAAAAGAAGGCACCGATAGCAGAAGAGCTAATGGATCAAGAAACTCAGTTAGTCCCTAATGATAACGGTGTTTCCCCTTTTCATGATGAAGATTCTAATATGTTGAAGATATACTCTGCCGGTCTTCCAGTTGATGTAAGTGGTCGATTTGAGTTTCTTTATCTGTTGAATATAGCTTGTCACTACATGTAAGTGGCAAACCCCCACCTCAATGACAACACTGGAACCAAAGACCCGAGCATGACCCCTAACCCGAAAAGACCAGACCAGACCAAAGGTTTGTTTCAACATGCGAACCGATATCCCTAGAAGGGTTGATAATAACAGACCCGAACCCGAAATGACCTAACACAACCCAATTCTTACAAACCCCGAAATTGACGTAATGGACGTGTCCCTAACCCAACCTGGTGGACCCATTTGCGTAATACTCAGTATGTATTAAATCTGGGCAGCAACATTGCATCATGATTATGGGTGCACCAGTGAAGTTCTGCATTTATCTTGGGTGGCCTTGGACTTATTAATGTTGGGTTATTTTTGGTAATGCAATTAATTATGTATACCCATCTTAAATGAGTCTGCGGAACAAATGTCAGATGAAGTCAGTGATGAAAATGTTTGAAGGAGGGAACCTGGAGCGTAAAGTGATGGCAAAATGCGGCTGTCTTAATTATGTGACAACACAATGGCAGGCAGTGAAGCCTGATATTCACGAGAGACAGCTTTCATACAAATATAATCACGATGTGTCCTTTTTTGGAGGGGAAGTGCAGTGCACACAGAGAAAATTTGTTCTCGAAGATGGATGGATGGTCAATGAAGTTATGGCTCTCCACGATATTCCGTTTGGTGACCACTTTCGGGTATGTCGTGTCACACTTATTATGTTAGTACTACAGGCATGTCATTATTTTTCACAAATTATTGTTTTCTGTGTTATATTTATTATTGTGAAGGGGCCTATAAGGGTAGTTTTTATTTTTTTAAGCTGACCAAGCTACCCTCTTATTGATAAGGAAGCTGCATGAGCATTTATGATGTTGACAAGTTTCAAACACCAGTCTGGATACCTCAGTTCAACAAAATTTTCAACTCAGCTAGTTGACATCCATGCTTACCAGCCATGTTTATGGCTATGTTCTTCTCTTTCCCGAAGTGAGCTTAACTAAACAAAAGGAAGTGAATAGGGCTACAAGTGACTGAGACAAACTGACTAGACTGAACTAAATGGGGGTTGAACTAATGAAAGCTGAATGTAGTAGCCTAACTAAACTGAAATGAGTCGAAAATAAGACGGACAGAATACGACCCAGAGTTGATATTTGTTTTACTTGACAATGTTGTACATGATCACAGGTACATTTGCGATACCACCTGTCATCAGCCTGTGATGCATGTAAATGTGATGTTTACCTGGAGATTTTGTGGCTAAAAGAGTGTAAATTTCAGCATAGGATTGTAAGCAACATAAACCAGAAATTCGAATGTCGACTGAAGAAAATGTTTGAACTTGTAAAGAAAGAAGTCGCAACGCAATAGGCATCAACTTTGGAAGAGCTTTTTTTTTAGTGCGACATTAGGGTACATGACATCAAGTCACAATTCTTACACAATGGTTTTAGTTCCGGAGTTTCCAGCAATTGAGGGAAGCCTATGAAGGACCAGAATGATTAGATTTTCTCAAAAAAAAGAAGCTAATAATACTTGTAATAGAGATTTAGTTTTGGTTTCACAGATGTATACCATAGATTAACCAAGTGTAGATAAATTTTACTCGTCATTGATAATGAGAATTATCCTTCTATCACATTGCGTTGGAGGTTCTTGTCTTTCGTCCCGTAAATAGCTTGCCATACAAGTAGCTGCTGGTACTCCGGTAGAAATGGTAGTTTGGCTTATATTATGTTCTCGTAAATGTCTTAGTCTACTGGTTAAGATGAAGGTCGTCTCACATTCGATCTCCCCTCCTTGTTATTATTATGTGATTAAGTGTACTTTTTGAACCTTTGCAATTGTAACTTTTATAGGATTTCGTATAATTTGGATCTGCTATTTTGGAGTCATGTCCTGTTCTTTTGGACTGAAACTGACTGAACTTAACTTAAGTGAACTAAAAGTGTTTGAACTGAACTGAACTGAATAGGTTTGAATTGAACTGAACTGAATAGGTCTTAACTGAACTTAACTTAGCTGAATAATAGTAATAATAATAATAATAATAATAATAATAATAATAATAATAATAATAATAATTGTTCCAGTCAGGAAACAATCACACCTGAATTAGATTCGGATTTTGATTAGATTGGGTTTACTTTGGATCTAGCTTGAGTTTCTCGTCTCACTTCTCCTCTCCTCCGTCGTCGGACCTTCCTGGCGGGTCGGGTCTGTCACCTGCACAAGTAGCGCACAGGGGCCTTGGAGATGTCTGAGGAAACCGTCTCCGATGCCTAAGTCAATCCGTGAATGTACTTGATGAACCTTATTTGTGAGGAATAAGGTGGCGTTTTAGAGTGAGATTCTAGTGAGAGAAAGTTAATTACCCCTTAATGAAGGAAAATAAGGAGGTATTTATAGGTTTTCACAAGAGAGAGAGACACGTGGAGGCTTGTGCCCCACACATTCCCCTTTACCTTAGGCTTGATCGGGAGGGCCTGCCCTACCCAGCCTGGGGTCGGCTGGGTAAGCCATTCCGAGGTCAGGAAAGCAGAGAGTAGACCTTTCTCCTTGGAGAGGCGCAGGAGGGCTCGGCTGGCCGAGGGCCGGGCCTCAGATCCTGGACTTGGCGGGAAATAGGTGGGACTTTCTGGGGCATTCCCCAGAGGGCTGGCCGGTCACGTCAGACCAGTTTTCCTAGGCTAGCGGCGGGCCACTTCAGGGTTTAGACTTTTACCAGGACCGGGTCAGACCCAGACCTAGTTGGCGGGCGACTCGGGATGAGCAGCTGACCCCATCAATTGCGCCTCGGCAGCCGGGGGGAGCATAGCTCGCGCTGGCTGTCGATCCTTGTCTGAAGTGGGTGGGAGGCTGGCGCTTGAACTCCCTCGCATTAAATGCAACACGTGTTCCCTAGGGAGAATGTCTTAATTGTTTGGGCATGCGAGGTGTCAGAATATCCTCCATCATGATTGCAATCGTGGAAGGTCCCTCGAGCTTTGCGCCTCGACGACAATTGTCTCACTTTGCAGGGACAGTTGAGACATCGTTAAAAGCTCGGCCTCCTTCCTTTGTGGCTATAAAGGAAGAAGTGCGTTTAGTTTGCCTTTATAAATTTTTGAACATCCTTGTTGCCTCATCTTTCTTTTCCACAATGCGTTGGATAGAAGACAAAATTTTAGGCGGGGAGTCTTCGTTAACACTTTCAGGTACACGGGGCCTACTTCGAAGTTCAAGCATCCAAAATTGGTGCGAACGATCATCAGCCGCTGCAAGCTGATAGCTCTCTGGTCTCCCTTTGCCCCTGGGGCAAATGAGTTGCCCAAGGCCATTCGCCGTCCAAGGAAAGTCTCGTTCTTTATGAAACTGAGGCCTGACTCTTGTACGCAGGCAGGAGGCTGCTCCTACCAGGGTTGCCGCCGGTGTTTTCTCCGACTGAGGCCAGAGAATGCTGATCTTGAGATTCCAGACTCAGGGTCCTCCCCCCTACACCAAAGAGACTGAGAGGTGACCCCGGTTATCCCGAGGGTACCAAGCTGGCTGAGTTCGGTGAAGATTGGGATGCCAGCGGCCACGACTCAGGGGACAGCGAGGGTAGGGCTACTCGTCAGGTCATGAGATGCTGGGGAGCGATGCAGAAGGGGCTGATGACCCCATGGATACCCCAGGTGGCTGGGACTGGGGGTCTAATGATGAGGGCTGCAGCAGCCCTAGGGACTACTCCTTCCTAGGCTCTGACGAAGATTGAAGCTTCTTATGCCCCATGCTTGGCCGAGCTAGGCTCCTGGCCTATTTTGCTTGTACTTGACTTGTAATCTTTGCTTAACTTTGTTTTGAACCTGTTTACAAATCTGTAATTCTGGCCTCCGGGTCTCTTTCTTAATGAAGAAGCAACATGACTTTTATTTTTGAATGTGTTTTTTTTTTCTTTTTTGAACGCTCCTTGGATGACGCGATACGACTCTTCCTCTTCCCGCCTTTTTACGTTTTTGAAGTTTTGGGATGTGATGGATGGGTTAGTTGAGTGTGTGACACGTGTAGGGGGTCTTATGGGGAAGAGCTCTGATAGTACAACATAAAGGAGTGGCTCTTCAGCTTCCTTCCGCTAAAAAAGACCCTCTCCTTCTTCATTCCCCCTTTTCACACTCTTAAACTCCATCTCTTTCCAATCTTCATCTTCTTCATTGAGCGATTTTGCTGAAGACTACTCCGGCGCCTGCTTTCAGCGATCTTGAAGGCTTATTGGGTTAGAAACTCAAACCCTAGCTTTTCGCTTTCCTTTCATTCTCGCCTGTTTTACTTTCTCCGGCAAAACATGACACAAAATCGCCGCCGGATGTTGTTGTTCTCCAATCCGTCTACTGGGACCCCAGCGGGGGATGATGAGGAGGCCATTATTAGTCATCTCTCCTCCTCCACTGGCCCGGTGGTCACTATGGCTCAGAGGCCGCCCTCAGAAGATAGTGGGGGCGCCAATTCTCCTGACCCTGCTCCTATTAATATGCCAGACTCAGATACTGAGGCTTTAGAGCTTGACCCCTTCTCAATTGTCGGTCCACTAAAACCAAGGGTGCCTAGGCGCATCTACCTCATGGATAAGGAGAAGTACAAGGTTCCCCTGCACAAGTACCAAGAGCCAGGGGCACGGGGGGAGTTATTAGCCAACGATGCTGCTGAGGCCACTGCCAATTATTATGACTTTGGGCCGGATTATTCGGTCATCATCCCCGGAGAGAAGGATACTGTTTGCAACCCTCCGGAGGACTTGATGGCAGGAATTGTCGTGGGTCCCCACCGCCAATAATATAACCGGCTAACCTAACGGTAGTTAGGGTAAGTCGGGTCGTGTCCACGGAGACGGTGTCGCAAGGGTTGGACTAAATCGGCCTAGAACGAGACTACGCTACCAAACAAACACAAAGAGCTACCAATTGATGAATTATGATGAGAGGAGAAGAAGGAATTGGGTTAACAATGAACTAGACTATAACAAGGCTAAATGAAATAACTAAACACAAACTAAACAATGAACTAAAGGAATGATGACTAACTAATAAGATGAAGTCAAATATGGAAAGAAGTGGGTTAGGTCGGGTTCATAAGTGTAGTAGGGTGACTTGGGTGGTCAAGGGTGTAGGTGCCTCCTAATTGCTAGGTTCGGTCCTGGCGGTCGCAACTTAAACCGATGTCGAGGTGGGTTCGCGCTTGGTGAGGTCTAAACCCTAGTCCACATGGTATGTATAATGACTATTCTCAACATGCCCACACACAAAACAAACAATGAGTAGAAGAAGACTAGCATGAGAAGCATGGCCACTACAACTCAAACAAGCAATTCAACAAACACATGGTGTGCCAAGTATGTGACTAACAACAAAGATTCACCCTTTACCCCTAATCAAACCCTAATCACCCATAATCTACCCTTAATCCCCCTACTAACCCACAAGTAATCTACTCACTCATAATCAAAGATAAACTAACAACAACAAGAAGAGAACACAACATCATAACCCTAACATCCATTATCAAGAACAATAAGAACAACAACAATAAACACTAAGTAAAGATTCAAACTTGAGTAAATAGCAATAAACAAGAGAAAGGAAGATTATACCCACAATAAGATGATGAAAAAGATGAAATCTTGTATAAATAAGAACCCAAATTAATCCCAAGGTTGTCAAGCTTGGAGAAATCTTCAAGTATCCTCTTAATACAAGAACTAATTAACTAAGATTAACTAGGATTAACTAAGGATTAAAGAGAGATTAAAATTAATGTGAGGAACTAAATCTAGGGTTTATAACTTGTAGAGAGGCTTAAGAGAGTCTAATCTAAGGTATCCCCCTTGAACAATACAAGAGGGAAGTATTTATATGGGTACAAGAATGAAGGAGGGTGAAATAAAGAATTGCGGGTGTAGCTGGGTGGTCCCGACCGGGACGGGATCATCCCGACCGGGACGGTCCTGTCATCCCGACTGGGACGGGTTGGTCCCGACCGGGACGGCCTGGCAGTGACACCTTCAAAAGCGCACTTCATCCCCGACGGGATGAGGTGCATACCCGTCGGGGATGAGTCTTGTAGGCTTCCAATATGACCCTTTTGGTTCCTCCTTGCCTCACATGGACTTCTCATCGATTCTCGGGACTCGGGATCGGGTCTCGGAGGCTCGGGATTGGGTCGCAAGGTCTCGGGGTCGATTTCAAAGCATCGAGTCAACGTTCCTTTATCTCGTTGGCTCCAAAATGTGTATGAATCGAGTCGGAAACGCTCCAACTCTTCCAAATGGGTCTCGGGAACCTGAAACGAACTAAAGGAAGGATAAGAAGCCCATAAATCGCTCCCAAGGAGCGATTTCACAAGGAAAATGGGACCAAAACACTACGAAATAGGCATACAAACTACACTTATCAACTCCCCCACACTTAACCCTTACTCGCCCTCGAGTAAGCACAAACTAACTACTAAACTAGCCGAGTGGGTATTAGCGCACCCTACGCCCTTTCAACTCACGCGATAACACTTAGAGGGCAAGTGCTATCCGCAAGGCAAGTGGGGTCTTGCGACAAAACTGTGGATGCAACCGGCCACAAAACACATAAACAAACAAACACACAAATACACACTAAAGGTTGCACCCAAAAGAAAAGAAGTACCGCTTCCCTCAAACAAGCGGCGAAAGAAGCACCGGTTTAGGACTCAAGGCAAGTGACAACGTTCCCAAGCTAGCAATACAAACCAAAATGGACCAAACCCTAATAGTATGACGACAAAGCAATAAAAACGTTGGTAACTTACCTAGGTTCCTCCTAACCTTCTAAGAACGTACCACGGGACGATCGGCGGGATGGAAAAAGGATGAACCACGGTGTTAGTCGACACTGTAGGTAAGTGAGACCCCGCCCCCTTTAGCAAAGAGCGAAGAGGGTCGTCCCGTGTCTGAAACCGCCTAACTAGTCCAAGTAAAAAGTGGAAAAGATTGCAAAATGAGGGAAGACCGACTAATGCCGCTGTCATCCTTCCTAGGGACTCGGTCCTTTGGTAGGCTCTTTACGGCAAAAGTTGGAAAAAGGCTTATTTTGAGATGTGGAGATTATTTTTGTGAGACGGTTTTCTTTCGGCATTTTCTTCTTCTTTTGCATTTTTGCTTTGTTTTGCCATGCCATTTCTTTTTCTTCTTTTCTATTTTCTTTTTGGCTTTTGTGCCTTTTCTTTTTCTTCTTTCTTTTCTTTCTTTCATTTTCTTTCATTTTCTTTTCTCTGCCCTTTTCGGCATGATTTGGCTTTTTGGCATTTCTTATTGCAATAAGAAAGATGACTTCAACAATTTGCAATTTTATTGTGTGGAAATGTGTAGGAGGTAGGTGAATAGGTAAGTCGAGATGGGCCCTTCCCTTCAAACCCACAAAAAGGTGGAGAACTTGGACTAATCAAACAAATCTGATCATGGTCACCTAGGGGACGGGACTCGGCAACCAAGGCCTTTTCACACCGTGGGTGGTCATAATGGTCAAAAGTGCAAATCCCGCAGTAAATTCCTAGTAAGATAGGTGGACTCAAGGTAAAGGACCAACGAAATCATTGATTTAGGGTCATTCTACTAGACTAAAGTCCAAGACTCGATTTATACTACTAGAAAGGGAAAGTAAACGCTTGCACACTAGCCTCTAAACCGGGTTTTCGAAAACCATTTACACACAAGACACACAACAAAACACAAGACAAAGACTCAATGAAAACGACAGAAAAAAAAAAGAAACAAAAGCAACAAAACAAGAACAACACAAAACGAACACAAATGAAAACACAAACACTACCCCTATCTTCCAAATGAGCAACCAAATCAACCTCAAGCATTACAAAGCTCCACCCGAGCACACCGCATCACAATCTCCTCCAAACTCCGCAAGAGATAAAGAAGAAAAAGGGATAAAGATGTTACCGGAAGTCTTGAAAGCTCCCCAAGGCTATCGGTGATTCAAGTAACCTATAAGGAAAAAGGGAGGCAAAACACGCACAACACAACAAATACACGATACAACGACATAAAAGGAAAACACACAAAAGGAAAATCTTTTTGATTTTTGTGAAATTTTTTCAAATTTTTAGGGTTTTTAAAGATTTTTCGAAAAACTAAGAAAATAAAACTAACTACGATAGAATATTGCTCCCCCACACTTAAGCCGAGCCATGTCCTCATGCTCGACCGTAGTGCATGGGAGCACAAGAGAAAATAAAAGAAACTACGAAAATAAAGCTAAAAATCAAAAATAAATTGGAGAAAATGGTAGAATGTGTCCGGCCGGGGTGTAGTCAAGTCACCATGGGCCGAGACGAGAAAAAGATATGGATGGGGGAAGAAAAATAAAAAGAAAGAAATGAAAGGAAATGGGAGGGGAGGACTAGGTGTAATCAAGTCACCTAGCCCGGATTCCGCCCAAATCCGACTAATTCCTACAAAAGGGTGAAAATCTTGTAAATTTTGGATTTTGAAATGACTCTCGATGTAGTCACATCATCGAGAGTCGGGAGCAACCATACTAAGGCCTCGAAGGCCACCATGACACAAATGGTATAAGGGAAAGGGAATAAACAAATGAAGACAAGCTATAAAAACGGAAAAGAGAGGATAGTTGTCGTACCATACGGTTACCAACTCACTCGCTCCATCGTCTCATAAGTGAATAAAGGCACGTAGCTTGTCCTTGTCGTCATTATCCCTCTCCAATCGTGATCCGGTTTCATGGTTGGGGCACAAAGGTAAAATGAGGTGGGGTTTGATGTGAAAGTCGGATTAAAGTGACGAGAAAGTGAGGTGAATGTGTATGTGGGGTGTAGGGGTCATATAATGAGGGTAAGGACATGTAGGGAGGTTGGGAGGGGGTATACAATGGTTGGGTGGACTCAAATGACGAAGAAAAGGCCAAAGGAGGACAGGGGGTCCATCCCGGTCGGGATGGGTGGTCCCGGTCGGGATGACCTCGTCCCGGTCGGGATGAGCTGTCACTAGACCCATCTTTTGCGTACCTCATCCCGGACGGGATGACATCCTCCCCGGTCGGGATGGGCCTTCCATACCGGACGGGATGACCTATTCTAGGCCGGGAAGAGTCTCCTAACCCTCTATAGCTCCCAAAAGCTCGTTCCAAGCTTCAAAAACCGACTTCCCTTCACACGATCCAAGCTCAAATAATGATGACTCCTCCCTAGGAATTACTTTCACTTCACACCTATCACAATAAACTCAAATAACACATGTAATTCCCTCCCTCACAACGCTCATCAATCATCCAAATAATCAAGAAGTTCACAAAACAAAACAAACTATAAGGGATAGAGATATATACAAAAAGACGGTTCTTGAGGAACTCCGTCAAACCAAGGTGGTGCATTCTTCAATCTTTTTCAACAACCAAAACTAGTTCCATCTCCATCAAGGGCACAAAGGAACAAGTCGAAGGCCCTAGCAAAGTCTTCAATCAAGCTCGAGATATAACCAACCACATACCAAGGCTCTTCATGGTCTTGCCTTGACGTTCCCGGGGCATCCCGATCTTCCAAGTTCAACGACTTGAACTTGTACTTTTGGTCTTTGGGGACATACCCAAACGTCCACCGGTCCTCATGTGGCCCCAAGGGAGGCTCATCCTTCTCCTTGCTTTTCAACTTGTCATCGAGCCCGTGATATGGGCACTCATCTTCCTCCAAATCGGAGTCATCATCCTCAAGTACATAAGAGTTCTTGTTCAAGCTTTGTCCCGACTCAACCCCTAGATCAATGTTTTTCTTGGCTTGGATCATATTGCATGACTCATCATTAATAGGCGAAGTGTTACCTTGGAGGTCAAACACTAGCTTCTCTTCGCCTAACTCGAAGGTGATCCTACCATTCTTCACATCGATCATAGCACCGGCGGTATGTAGAAATGGGCGCCCAAGAATAATGGGAGTGATTGCATCTTCCCGCATATCGAGCACGATGAAGTCAACCGGAATGAAGAACTTACCGATTCTCACCGGCACATCCTCTAGCATCCCCAATGGTCGGTTGAATGAACTATCGGCCATTTGGAGTGTGATAGAAGTACTTTTAAGCTCCTTCATCCCAAGTCGGCAACAAATAGAATAAGGAATGATGCTCACACTCGCACCCAAATCACATAATGCTCTTTCGATCTTGTAGTGGCCTATGGTGCAAGGGATCGAAAATCTACCCGAATTCTTCAACTTTGGAAGCGTAGAACCTTGAATGAGCTCGCTCACCATTCTTGTGAATGCAATGGTCTCTTCCTTGTCGATGGATCTCTTCCTAGCCAAGATTTCTCTCATAAATTTTCCATATGCCGGGATTTGGGTAAGTAGCTCGGCAAATGGGACACTCACATCCAACTTCTCCACAATACTAAGGAACTTGTCATATTGGCTATCGACCTTGGTCTTCATTTGCCTTGTTGGGAAAGGCAATTTGATTTGGATTTTGTTTTGCTCAATAGGGGTGGACTCTTCAAACGACACTTTCCTTTTACCCTTGTCTTTTGCTTGAAGTGGAGGAAGCTTGTCTTGTTGGGGTTTCTCAATCTCCCATAAGACTTGCTCCTCCATTGGATTATCAAAGCTTGAGCTTTCTTGAATTGGAGATGCCATTGTCTTTGTCGGTTCTTGCATTGGCTCTTGCTCACTAGGGAATGGAGGGGAGTCATAAGATGTACCTCTCCTCGTGGTGATAGCATTTACATGCTCAAATGTCGGTGTTTCACCTTGAGAAGGTAGTTGCCCCTTTTGTCTTGAGGAGCTCCCCGAAGCAAGTTGAGATACTTGAGTTTCAAGCATCTTCATACGGGCATCTCTTGACGCGTTTTCACCTTGAATATAAGCAAAGAGCTCTTGATGGTTTCTTGATATGTCCATTTGACTCTTTTGCATATCCATCATAGATTTTTGAATGTCGAAATCCCGTGGTGGGGATGATGAATTATGCGGAGTATCGGTGAGGGCTAATGGAGTACCATAGTCATGAATAGGAGACCGGCTCCTAGGCTTGCTTTGTTCTTGATTGCCTTGAGTTGCTTGTTGTTGACGGTTCCCTTGGAACCCATGAGAATTGCCTTGATTAAGGCCTTGATTGTTGCCATGGTTGTGGTTTTGATAGCCTTGGTTGAAGTTCCTTTGTTGGAACCCTTGATTGTTGTTGAATGAACCTTGGTTACTTTGCTTGAAGTTGTTGAAAGGCCTTGAGTTGCCTTGGTAACCTTGGTTGTTGTCCCTTAAGGGAGGTGGAACATAGGGACGATGTTGTTGTTGGTGTTGAAAGGCTTGTTGTTGGGGGACTTGATTGGAAGCTTGGTATTGATTAGAGTAGGAGGCACCTTGCTTGAATGCTTGAAAGGCATTCACTTGCTCAATACTTCCTCTACAATTCATAGGATCATGACCAACGATTCCACAAGTATCGCACATCCCATAATAAGGCAAAGGAGGTGCAAATCCCAAAGCATTTACTTCTTGAATTGAGTGATGATTGGAGGAACCAATGCCTTGAACTTGAGTGAGGTGACCTTGGAGCTTCTTGTCAATGGTTTCCATATGGGTCTTCAATTGAGCTCCAAGGTCAATGCTTAGTTGGGTAATAGCATCAACCTCATGCCTACCTCCTCGATTTGCCTTCCTAGGCCTAGAATATTGCGAATTATGCCCCGCCATCTCTTCGATTCTCGCCCAAGTTTGGTCATCATCGACCTCGGTAAATCTACCATTGGAGCCCATGTTGAGTATAGTTCTTGAGTCCTCATAAAGACCATTCCAAAATTGTTGGACTAAGAACCATTGTGAAAGTCCATGATGAGGGCACGATCTAACCAAAGACTTAAACCTCTCCCAAGCCTCATAAAGGCTCTCTTCATCCCGTTGTTGGAAACCGGTGATGGAGGCCCTAAGCAAATTTGTCTTCTCCGGAGGGTAGAATGTTTGGTAGAACGCCAAGGCAAGCTTCTTCCAAGTGTCGATGCCCATGGTTGCCCTATCGAGACTCTTAATCCATTGCTTTGCTTTTCCAATAAGAGAAAACGGGAAGAGTACCCAACGAATTTGATCTTGAGTAACCCCGGGTTGAGAGATAGCGTCGCAATAATCGGAGAAAGTCTCCATGTGTTGGTGCGGGTCTTCGGTGGGCAAACCACTAAATTGATTCCTTTCCACAAGTTGGATGAAGTGAGTCTTAGCCGTAAAATTTCCGGCATAAGCGGCCGGTAGAGCATTGGGTCCCGGCAAGACGTCTTCCGTGAATGTAGAGTGAGATGAAAACTTCGGCATTATTGGATGTAAGGGAGACGGTGGTGAAGACGGAGTTGAAGTAGATGTAGAAGGGGAACTAGGACTAGAATATCCAAAGGGATTGGTGAAATTCCCTTCGGCCGTCTCTTGAAATGCTTGCTCAAAATCGTTTCCTTGAGCTCGCTCTTGACGAGTATTGCTTGCACTTGGTTGAGAGATCCTAACCCGGTTAATCGTCCGTTGGCGAAAAGCTCGAAAAAGCCTCTCCGGCTCTGGATTAAAGAGAAAGAATTCGCCTCCCCGCCTAGGCATACACTACACACTAGAACAAACGTGAGAATACCTAGTGCTTTAGGGGCACTAGGTAACGACAATAAACAAGCACAACTAGAGACAAAGAGAAAAGAAAGCTAGGAAAACAAGAAAAACTAGAAAATATGCACAAGAGAAGGTAGAAGGGCACAAAGGAGGGTAACTAAGTCTAGAAATAAGCAAACTAAGTCTAAACAATGCACCGTCCCCGGCAACGGCGCCAAATTGATGGCAGGAATTGTCGTGGGTCCCCACCGCCAATAATATAACCGGCTAACCTAACGGTAGTTAGGGTAAGTCGGGTCGTGTCCACGGAGACGGTGTCGCAAGGGTTGGACTAAATCGGCCTAGAACGAGACTACGCTACCAAACAAACACAAAGAGCTACCAATTGATGAATTATGATGAGAGGAGAAGAAGGAATTGGGTTAACAATGAACTAGACTATAACAAGGCTAAATGAAATAACTAAACACAAACTAAACAATGAACTAAAGGAATGATGACTAACTAATAAGATGAAGTCAAATATGGAAAGAAGTGGGTTAGGTCGGGTTCATAAGTGTAGTAGGGTGACTTGGGTGGTCAAGGGTGTAGGTGCCTCCTAATTGCTAGGTTCGGTCCTGGCGGTCGCAACTTAAACCGATGTCGAGGTGGGTTCGCGCTTGGTGAGGTCTAAACCCTAGTCCACATGGTATGTATAATGACTATTCTCAACATGCCCACACACAAAACAAACAATGAGTAGAAGAAGACTAGCATGAGAAGCATGGCCACTACAACTCAAACAAGCAATTCAACAAACACATGGTGTGCCAAGTATGTGACTAACAACAAAGATTCACCCTTTACCCCTAATCAAACCCTAATCACCCATAATCTACCCTTAATCCCCCTACTAACCCACAAGTAATCTACTCACTCATAATCAAAGATAAACTAACAACAACAAGAAGAGAACACAACATCATAACCCTAACATCCATTATCAAGAACAATAAGAACAATAACAATAAACACTAAGTAAAGATTCAAACTTGAGTAAATAGCAATAAACAAGAGAAAGGAAGATTATACCCACAATAAGATGATGAAAAAGATGAAATCTTGTATAAATAAGAACCCAAATTAATCCCAAGGTTGTCAAGCTTGGAGAAATCTTCAAGTATCCTCTTAATACAAGAACTAATTAACTAAGATTAACTAGGATTAACTAAGGATTAAAGAGAGATTAAAATTAATGTGAGGAACTAAATCTAGGGTTTATAACTTGTAGAGAGGCTGAAGAGAGTCTAATCTAAGGTATCCCCCTTGAACAATACAAGAGGGAAGTATTTATATGGGTACAAGAATGAAGGAGGGTGAAATAAAGAATTGCGGGTGTAGCTGGGTGGTCCCGACCGGGACGGGATCATCCCGACCGGGACGGTCCTGTCATCCCGACCGGGACGGGTTGGTCCCGACCGGGACGGCCTGGTAGTGACACCTTCAAAAGCGCACTTCATCCCCGACGGGATGAGGTGCATACCCGTCGGGGATGAGTCTTGTAGGCCTCCAATATGACCCTTTTGGTTCCTCCTTGCCTCACATGGACTTCTCATCGATTCTCGGGACTCGGGATCGGGTCTCGGAGGCTCGGGATTGGGTTCCAAGGTCTTGGGGTCGATTCCAAAGCATCGAGTCATCGTTCCTTTATCTCGTTGGCTCCAAAATGTGTATGAATCGAGTCGGAAACGCTCCAACTCTTCCAAATGGGTCTCGGGAACCTGAAATGAACTAAAGGAAGCATAAGAAGCCAATAAATCGCTCCCAAGGAGCGATTCCACAAGGAAAATGGGACCAAAACACTACGAAATAGGCACTACAAACTACACTTATCAGGACTGCATAGCTGGTTACCACAAATGCCTGGAGTTTGGCCTCCGGTTTCCGCTTCATCCCTTTCTTGAAACAGCCTTCAAGCGCATGAATGTGGCTATCGCCCAGTTGACGGCGGTATCTATCAGGACCTTGGTGTCTTATACCTGGTCTGTCTTTTTACAAGGGACGAGCCTTCTATAGACGTCTTTAGGTACATCATGGGCCTACAGATGATCTCTTCAGCGGAGGGACCCTCGGGCTACATTTCTATGCATAGGATGAAGAGTTATACGCCAGTTTGGCCGGCATTGACCAGCCTCAAAAATTGGAAAAATATTTTCTTGTATATTCACCATAAGGGAGGTTGGTGCATCCCTCGGCATTTACGGAATCATGTCCATACTTATCAAGAGACTCTTGAGGAGTACCATCCAGAGGTCAGCGGGAGGGCCCTGGAGGTGAAGTTGAAACCAATGGAGAAGGTTTTGGTTGAGCTGTTTGCTTGCACGAAGTTTGGGGACGGCGTTGCCCCTACTAACTGGCTTCCTCCTGCCGACCTCATAGTTACTGACGAGTTCTTAACCCTGGTGGGGCTTAATCCTACTCGTCCCAAAGGTAGTTAGGGGCTCTGCAGTTGCACTCCTTGTTTGGAGAATCCCTTGTGTGCTAATTTGGTTACTTTGTTGTCTTTTTTGCAAACGCTTACGGCGATTTCTGAACCCCACGACATCTGCGTGCTCTTGGACTTGATAACAAATACAAGTCCCTTACTCCTCGCCCTGTTGCCCCTTCTGAGTATAAAAATAAGAATCTTATTGGTTACGTGAAGAGCATTTCGGCAGGGAAGATTAAACTCCCCCTAGGAAGCCTTCCAGACGCGCTCCTCCTTCAACTCCTGTCCCCAGGACATCAGAGAGGAGAGAGGGTCCAGAAGATGCTTATCCATCGACTGCCCAATGCGAGGGTTATTCTCCCCACGCTTTTCCTTTTGTTGTTGCAGAGCCTACTCCATCTGAGGAGACAGAGGAGACAGTTCCCCCCTTCACAAGAAGAGGAAAGACAAAGAGCTAGTGGTTGCTGAGCAGCTAATCGACCTGGAGGCTGAGGTCAGAACCCCTCAGCCTAAATGCCATGCTCCCAACCTCCCTGAGACGGTGCTCGGTTAGGGGAACACTGAGTTCAACTATGCCACAGAGAGTGTCGATGCCTTTGCCCTCCTTTCGGACTCTAGCACTGCCTCTCTGGATCAGGCTGCCAAGGTATTAACACATGCCAGCGCTCAGGCGACCCAGCTCCTCTATCTCTGTTCCCTGGTATTCCAGGCCTCTAATGAGTTGGCATCCCTTAATCGTTTGAGCAATGAGGAGCTGAATATCACCCCTGAGTCCTCCCTCTCTGATCTTATCGCAGTGGTTTAGAGGGATGCTGCTCTTATTGCCGACTTGAGGCTCAAACTGTCAGGGTGTGAAAGTGAGCTGGAGGAGGCTAAACGCCAATCGGAAGGCTGGAAGGCTCAGGGGGAGAAAGCTGTGAAGGAGGCGTCGGAACTAGAGGTCGGGCTGGGGCAGGCAAAGAAGCACGCAGCTGAATAGGAGGAGTGTCTCATGGATTTTGCTGATCGCTTATCCAAGGCATAATCTGACCTGCTAACAGCCCGGGATGAGTTGAAGGCCCAGGAGGAGAAATGACTGAAGGTGAAGGAAGACATTGTACAGGAAGCTAACAAAAAATTTGATCAGGTCTTTGCTGTAGGTGCTAACTCCTCTGCTGAGTTCTACTTGGAGGTCATCAAAGAGCTGATACCGGACTTTGATGAAGATGCCTTCAATCAGCTATACACTGCCAAAAATGAGGCTAGGACCATCAAATCTCCTCAGGATGGTCCTGACGGATTGTCTGACGCTGTCCAGGAGGTGCCTCCTACATAAGATCGGCAATCGTCCTCTGAGGGCTCGTGTCCCTACCCTTCAGCGCCTTTTCCTCCTTGTTCATGATCTAACGTTTTGCGTGCCGAGCCAAAATGTGGCCGCCTGCCGGTATTTTGATTAATTTTTATCTGCTTTTCAAACTTATACTTCGCTTTAGTTTGTAAAACTTTGGCCGGAACTTGTCTATTTTGACTTTGATGATCCACTCTTACTGCTTGCTTTTTATCCAACCTTCAACATCTATTGCGTTCTGTTTAGTTGAATGTTGACGTCTGGCCTGTCCCTGACTCTTGACTGAAGCTAGGGGGCCTGCCCCATGCCTGCGTGGAGGTAGGCAAGAGGACTTAACGTTTTTTTTACAAGGCTGAATTGCGTATCAGTCCTTGTTAGTTTGGCCTTGATGTACGGCCTATCCCTGGCTCCTGGTTGAAGCCAAGGGGCTGCCCCCTGCCTGCTTGGAGGTAGGCAGGGGAACTTTGCGTTTTTTATAGATGGTTGATTGTGTCTCAGTCCTTGTTGGTTTGACATTGGTGCCCGACCTGTCCCTGACTCTTTGTTGGAGTTAGGGGGCCTGCCCCCTACCTGCCTGGAGGTAGGCAGGGGGACTTAGCGTTTTTTATACAAAGCTGATTGTGCCACAACTCTTGTTGTTTTGGCATTAGTGCCCGGCCTGTCCCTGACTCTTTGTTGGAGTTAGGGGGCCTGCCCCCTGCCTGCCTGGAGGTAGGCAGGGGGACTTAGCGTTTTTTATATAAGGCTGATTGTGTCTCATTCCTTGTTGTTTCGGCATTGGTGCCGGCCTGTCCCTGACTCTTTGTTGGAGTTAAGGGGCTTGCCCTCAGCATGCCTTGAGGCAGGGGGACTTTGCGTTGGGGTGCCTATTTTGCCGGGGTTTTGCAACAAGGAGGCCCTTCCCCTATCGCCCCTTGCTCGTTTGTTTGTGAAGTCCGAAACTGAACAGACAACGAGTATTATTAGGAGACAGATCCTTCCTTTCTTGGAAAAAAAAACTCTTAATATTTTGGACGGAGCAGTCGACATTAAATTCTGAGCGTTCTCCGCCAATTTTTTAGGGATAAAATTTTGCAACCTTAGATCAAACATAGTACTTTTTCAAGGTGTCTGCGTTCCAATGTGCTGCCAGCTCTTGACCTTCAGTGTTGGCAAGCCAGTAGGTTCCTGGACCCATGATCTAGGTAACCTGATAGCTGCCTTCCCAGTTGGCGCTCAACTTACCATCCTCTCTTGCCTTCCCAACCGCCTGAGTTTTACGCAAGACTGGGTCACCTGTCTGGAAGCTCCTTGTGTTTACCCTTCTGTTGTAGATTCTTCTCATTCTTTGTTGATAGGCTGCGATGTTGGAGCTAGCCTCTTGCCTTACCTCACCCACCAGGTCAAGGGCCTCAGTCATTGCTGCCTCGTTACTAGCTCTATCAAACTGCTGAGATTTGAGAGTAGGAACGCGCGCCTCAATGTGTAAGAAAGCTTCCGCCCCGTAGACCAGCCAAAAGGGGGTCTGCCCTGTGGACTCCTTCCTGGTAGTTCTGATTGACCATAGGACACTTGGGAGCTCATCTGCCCATATGCCTTTGAGGTCATCCACCATCTTCTTTAATCCATCGAGATCTGCTTATTTGCCGCCTCGGCCTGGCCATTGGTCTGAGGGTGGCACACGACGGAAGCGACCGTGATCCCATGACCCTCCAGCTAGGTCCTCAGGGGGTTATTATCGAATTGCCTGCCGTGGTCGAACACGAGTACCTTTGGCAGGCCATACCTTGTGATCACATTCCTCCATATGACTTTCCGAACTGCTGGCTTTGTGATGTTCGGTACAGCCTCAGCTTCTATCTACTTGGTGAAGTAGTCTATTGCTACAATGAGGAGCTGCCCCCAGTTGCGACAGTGAATGTCCATCCCCCACTGAACGAAGGGGATGGGGGGGACAAGATTGGTCTGAGGTCCTGAGCTGGGGCATGTATCACTGTGGCGAAGAGTTGACATTTTTTGCATTTCAGGGTTAAGTCTCTTGCGTCAGCTAGCATAGTGGGCCAGTAGTACCCTACCCTTAAGGCATTGTGAGCAAGTGTCCTTCCTTCAATATGGTGTCCGCAGATTCCTGAGTGGATATCATCCAATACCTTCGCGATTTGCTCTGCCCCCCAAACACCTGAGTAGGGGTGCAGAAAATGACTTTCGATACAATTCTCCTTCGATCAGTACATACCACACAACCTTTGACGACATTCTTTTTTGCTGAGTGGGGTCTAGCGGCAGGGTTCCGTCTTTCTTGTATCTGATGATCGGCCTCATCCAGCTCTCAGCTTCTGATTCTACTACCTTGCCGACCTGTTGGCAGAGTGTTGTGGATTTTTCCTATATTACATCGACTCAGAACGATCTTCTGATGTCCTGTAGGCTAGAGCTTGCTAGCTTGGGCAGGGCGTCAGCTCGGTTATTTTGTGATCTTGGAACTTGCCTGACTTTGTACGATTTCAGCTTTGACAGA
The DNA here is from genome assembly GCA_958450325.1 of Agrostemma githago. Taxonomy (NCBI): domain Eukaryota; kingdom Viridiplantae; phylum Streptophyta; class Magnoliopsida; order Caryophyllales; family Caryophyllaceae; genus Agrostemma; species Agrostemma githago. The sequence continues at coordinate 58,345,433 of OY288241.1, forward strand.
TCTTGCTTAACCTTCTCCAGGTATAAGACCATGGTCTGGTCTCTGGCCTCAAATTCCCCATTGATTTGATTTGTAATGAGCTGGGAATCGATGGCTAGGATGACCCTTTCTGCTCCTGCTGCCGTAGCCAGGTGAATGCCTGCCAGAACGACCTCATACTCAGCTTCATTGTTGGATGCTGGGAAGGCGAATCTGAGAGTATGCTCGAAGTCGACCCCTTCCGGGCTGGTCAATACAATCCCTACCCCCGCACCGTTAGCCGTGGATGAGCTATCTGTGTACACTAGCCATTCACCGGTCGGGCATTGGGCTAAGAAGTCTGCCAGGGCCTGTGCCTTGATGGCGGTCCTGGGCTGATAGGATATTCCTAGTCCACTTAGCTCTATAGCCCACTTAAACAGCCTTCCAAACTTCTCAAATTTCTCAAGTACCTTCTCCAGGGGCTGGTCGGTAAGTACGACGACTGGATGCGCATCAAAGTATGGTCTGAGTTTTCGTGCCGCAATGACCACCGCATACGCCGCTTTTTCGACTACCGGGTAGTTTCTCTCAGCTGCCCCAAGGCATGACATACAAATTAGATCGGCTGCTGAGCCTCAGCCTCTTCTCTTAAGATGACTGCACTTACAGTTGAATTGGTTACTGCTATGTACATGAAAAGCTTTTCCCCTGTCACCGGCCTAGCTAAGGTCGGCAACTACTTCAGATGCTCTTTCAGCTGCTCAAAAGCTTCTGTTTGTTCTGTTTCCAATTTAAACTACTTGTTCCCTTTCAGAATTTTGAAGAAGGGTGTTGATTTATCAGCAGATCTGGCTATGAATCGTGCCAGGGCAGCCATCCGGCCGGTTAGCCGTTGTACGTCCCTGATCGTCCTTGGCTCTGGCAGGTTTTGATAGCTTTTACCTTTTCTGGGTTGGCATCGATGCCCCGAGCGCTGACAAGAAACCCAAGAAATTTTCCAGACCGAACCCCGAAGGTGCACTTTTTGGGGTTCAGCTTCATTTGATAGGCTCGGAGGGAGGTGAAGGTTTCCTTTAGGTCCTCCAGATGCTCCTCATCTCCTTTGCTTTTTACTATGGCATCGTCCATATATGCTTCCAGGTTCCTATCCTTCTACTTCATGAAGACTTGGTCTACCAGACGTTGCCAAGTTGCTCCTGCATTTTTGAGTCCAAAGGGCATCATCTTGTACATGTACGTCCCCACACTTGTAATAAATGCGCACTTCACCCTGTCTGGTTGCCACAGGTATACCTGATGGTATCCTGAGAAAGCATCTAGAAAACTTAGCATAGAGTCCCCACTGGTAGCATCTACCAGCGGGTCAATCCTTGGTAGGGGGTGGGTAGCAATCCTTCGGGCATGCCTTGTTGAGGCTGGTAAAATCTACACACATCCTCTAGGCTCCCGATGCTTTTTTCACCATTACCACGTTGGTCAGCCATTCAGGGTAATCACAGCTGATTGGGGTCGGCAGCCTGTCAAATAATCGCCTGCTGGGCAGGCCCCAGGAGGATCTCTATCAAGCTCAAAAGGCCAGTCCATGGCAAGAAGCTAAAATAGAAGCATAAAACGCTAAGGATAGCAGTCGGCCGCTGAGACCGCAAGCCAACGCAGCCTGCTGGAGCCTAGCGACCACGGCACGAAGTCGGCCTGCCCTGGGGGAGTCCCTGGTCGACAGGGTCAGGATCCCCAGGGGCCCTCCCGTCATTTCGCCTAAGGTAATTAAGAATGGGTGGATGGGAAGCCGCCACTTGTCACTTCCTTATCCATCCATTCCTCTCCCACTTCTCTTTCTTGTGGGAAGGTATAAATACTCAACCCTTTCCCACAAGAAAGGGGTTGGATTTTCTCTCTCTAGACTCTCACTCCTAAAAAAGCCACCTAGTTCCTCACGAGCTAGGTTCATCAAGGCATTCCACGGACTAACTTAGGCATCGGAGAGGGTTCCCTCGGACAACCTCCGAGGCCCTGTGCGTTCATTGTGCAGGGAAGAGGCCAACTCCGCCGGGAAGGTCCGATCGAGGGAGCGGGACAAAGGAGAGGTTTAAAGAAATCAGACGATCAATAGTTCACCGACAACCCGATTACTTCGCCCGGATCGAAAGCCGGGTTAATTGTTTCCGTGACCGGAACAATTTGGCGCCGTCTGTGGGGAAGACAACGGTTGTGCTCACGAATTACCCACAAAAAATCAACCATTCCTAATCACAAAAAACTAAGACAATCAAATTAATCATGCCAGAAATCATTGACACCAGTACAGGGGCGGGTCCGACGGTCCCACCGGTGACCCCCCTGTATGGTATGCCACAGCCTGAGAGGATTCCTCCCGCCACGATCCTGGGGGTGGGGGGAACCAATCTCCTAGGCGTACCGAGCGCTGCTGCAGCGCCTGAGCTGGGGACACACCCAGGGCACACTCTAAATCTGACCCCAGCTCAGATGGCGCAGACAGCCGCTTTCTTCTCTGCAATGCTGAACCAGGAGTTTACTCCTGGAGATCTGGTAGGCAGGGTCGCGTCGGCCCCTAGACAGCCACCCTCAATAAGCAAGGATGGAGCTGGGGGCACGAAGCGGACCGCCGCCAGAAACGCTCAGAGGAAGGCAAGAAGGACGGCCCAAGTGTACGCGCAAGTGCAAAGGCGTATCACAACAGGCAACCCAGAACTACCCGCTCAACAGCAGGCATTCTCCATTCATACAACAGAATCTGCGTCTGGAGAACAGAGAGGCTTATCCCGGGAATTGCAGGAGAGGATGAGGCCCAGGGAGCCCATGTCAAGGCGCTTGGGAGAAAAGCCAGGCGGGGTTTTCTCCAGGTTAACACCGGCAATCAAAGAACAGTCAGCCCCCGGTTTATCCCAAAGCCTGCAATCCAGGCTCAACCGGGGGCAACCGCTTGAATCTAAGTATCACCAGGGAGAGAACCTCTGCCACTCTCAGAGGAAGAGACCCAGGCAGATTTCCCCTGAAACAGAAGATGAAGCAGCAAGCAGGCCGCCTCCAAGGCACCGCTCCCCCAGTACAAGGAAACTGACCCATAAACAATGGGATTCTTACGGTAACCAGTCTGGGGAAAGCAGGTCGCGACTGGTAGGCAGGCCCACGAAAACCCCACTTCATCCTGAGGTACAAGAATACCCCATTCCAAAAATTAAGATGCCCACCATTAAGTTTGATGGGACAACAGACCCTGAAGACCACCTGGCGGCATTCGAGAGCCACATGGGCATGTACGACGTGGATGACGCCATCTGGTGCAAAGTTTTCCCAACCACCTTGGTAGGACTCGCACAAGGATGGTTCAGAGATCTTCGCCAAGGATCAATCAAATTCTTCATAGAGTTGGCCGAGATCTTCCTCGAACAATATGCTGGGAATAAACGAAGACGCCTCACTCGCTTTGATCTTATGACCCTAAAACAGAAAAAGGGTGAAAGTGTAAGGGAGTACCTGAGGAGGTTTGACCTATCCTACCAGCAGGTCAGGGAGATCGATGATTCCACCGCTGCCTACGACCTGACAATCTCCCTGCTTCCAGGAGAAATGAAAAATCAGATGATCAGGGCCCAGCCAGAAACCTTGGCCATGGCCAGGAAAATTGCTGAAGGATTCATTCTGCAGGAAGAGTTCCACAGCCTGCCGGATACCCCTGCAGGCCAAACAAAGCCGCAGGGAGGACCGCAGGGTGGGCGTGGCAGAAGTGAGCCGGGCAAGCAGAGAGAGGAGGGAGACACTCCCAAAAAAGAACGTACCGCATACCAACCAAGATTCGACAGCTACACGGCCCTCAATAGGCCGAGAGCAGAAATCTTCGAGTTAGAAAAAGAAACAGCAAAATGGTCTCGTCCAAACAAGCCTCGCAGCCCAAAGGGAGACCCCAAAAAATTCTGCACGTTCCATGACTGCATAGGCCATACCACAGAGGAATGCCGCCACTTAAAAGACGAAATTGAAAAACTAATAAGAAACGGCTGGCTGAGTAACTATGCAGCAAGAAACAAACCCCAGAAAGAGGTAGCAGACAAACCTGAGGGCTCAGCCCAAAATCGCATGGTCATCCATGTAGTTTCCGGGGATGCAGAGGGGCGGACCAGCAGGCGCAGCCAGAAAAGGCAGATCCGCGAACTAAGGAACCAAATCTGCTACGCCGAAAAAGCAAGCAGCCCAAGGGGCACTACCCAAAGCATCACCCCCGAGGATGCAGGGAAAGTCGTGTACCCACATAGTGACCCTCTGGTCTTAACCCTGGAAATCAGCAATCATATTGTCAAGAGGTGCATGGTGGATACTGGCGCCTACACAAATCTCTTGTACAAAGATGCTTTTGAGAAGATGAACCTTGAAAGAAGGCACCTAAAGCCAGCCCCCGGATCTTTGTACGGGTTCAATGGAGCAGGCATGCTACCTATGGGAGTTATCGACCTGCCTGTTACATTTGGGGAGGGGACCTCAGCAAGAAACATCAGGGCGTCATTTGTCGTGGTGGACGCCAAATCCGCGTATAACGCCCTGATAGGCCGAGCCACCCTGGATGAAATAGAAGCTGCGGTATCAATTAGGGCCCTCACCATAGCCTATGTAACAGACTTTGGCATGGAAGGAAAGGTCCACGGGGATCAGGAGTCGGCCAGACACTGCTATTCCGTGGCTCTGCAGGCCCATGAGACAGAAAGAAAAGGAAAGAGAAAAGCCCAGTGCTCTCCTAGCAGGGAAGGTGGAATTCCGACTGACCAACAAGAGCCAGTCCACCTGGAGCCCGAAGGGGAGAGCATGCTAGTGGACTTAGAGCCAGGGAGGCAGGTCCTCATAGGGGCCGACCTGGATGAGTCCTATCAAAAAGAACTAATAGCAGTCCTAAGAGAGAATAGGGACGTATTCGCCTACTCTGCAGACGAGATGCCAGGGGTCGACCCGACCTTTATTGTTCACAAGCTGAACATTAATCCGGAGGCTCGCCCTGTGAAGCAGAAGAAAAGAAACATGTCCGTAGAAAAAGATGCGGCAATAAAAGAGGAAATAGACAAACTTCTGAAGGCAGACTTCATCGAAGTCTGTGATTACCCTGAATGGCTGGCAAACGTTGTCATGGTGAAAAAATCGTCAGGCGCATGGAGAATGTGCTTAGATTTTACCAACCTCAACAAGGCTTGCCCTAAGGACTGCTACCCTCTGCCCAGAATAGATCAGCTAGTGGACACCACTAGTGGATACACCGCGCTGAGTTTTCTGGATGCTTTCTCAGGGTACCACCAAGTTTACCTCTGGCAACCAGACAGAGTGAGGTGCGCCTTCATAACCAGCCATGGCACCTACATGTACAAGATGATGCCATTTGGGCTGAAAAATGCAGGCGCCACCTATCAGCGGTTGGTAGACAGGGTTTTCGAAAGCCAAAAGGGAAGAAACTTAGAAGCCTATGTTGACGATGCGATCGTCAAAAGTAAGGGGGACAAGGAACATCTGACAGACCTTCAAGAGACCTTCACTTCCCTGCGGTCATACAAGATGAAGATGAACCCGAAAAAATGCACATTCGGGGTCCGATCCGGGAAATTCCTAGGTTTTTTGGTCAGCTCCAGGGGGATAGACGCCAACCCTGAGAAAATTCAGGCGGTCCTAGATCTCCCGGAGCCTAAAACCATCAGGGACATTCAGAGGCTCACAGGCAGAATGGCCGCCCTGGCTCGGTTCATCGCCAGATCAGCAGACAAGTCCACCCCTTTCTTCAAAATATTAAAAGGCAACAAACAGTTCAAATGGGAAGACGAACAGAAGAAAGCCTTCGAGCAATTAAAGGATCACCTGAAAAAGCTCCCTACACTGGCAAGACCGGTAGCCGGAGAAAAGCTATATCTATACATCGCCGTCACGAACACGACAGTAAGCGCTGTCATCCTAAGGGAGGAAGCAAACTCACAGCAACCTATTTACTTTGTGAGTCACGCCCTGGGGACAGCCGAAAGAAATTATCCCCTGATAGAAAAAGCCGCCTACGCAGTCATCATAGCGGCCAGAAAACTCAGACCCTACTTTGACGCACATCCTGTCGTGGTCCTCACCGACCAACCACTGGAGAAAGTGTTGGAAAAGTTTGAGAAATCAGGGAGACTGCTGAAATGGGCGATTGAGCTAAGTGGGCTGGGGATATCCTACCAGCCAAGAACAGCCATCAAAGCCCAAGCCTTGGCCGATTTTTTGGCTGAATGCTCCCATTCAGGGGAAGAGGAGCCCCCTGCTGAGGAGTGGATCGTACACACTGATGGGTCCTCAACGGCCAACGGTGCAGGCGCAGGCGTCGTATTAACCAGCCCCGAGGGGGTGGATTTTGAGCATGCGCTCAGGTTCACTTTCCCGGCGTCAAATAATGAGGCGGAATATGAAGCTGTAATCACAGGGATAAAATTGGCTAAGGCTGCAGGGGCAGAGCGAGTTACACTAGCTACTGATTCTCAGCTCATTGCCAATCAAATTAACGGAGAATATGAGGCCAGAGATCAGACCATGGCCAACTACCTTGAGAAAGTTAAACAGGAGCTGTCAGGTCTGAAATCCTATGAAATCCAGCAAATACCTCGGTCGCAGAACAACCGAGCCGACGCTCTGTTAAAGCTGGCCAGCTCCAGCCTACAAGACATACGGAGGTCGGTATGGGTTGATGTTTTGCACAAAAAATCAACCAGCGCCTATCAGGCGATTAGCACCGTTGAGGAAGGGCCGGAAGGTTGGATGACCCCTTTTCATCCAGTTCAAAAAACATGGTATCCTACCATCAGACACAATGCAAAAGAGAAAGGTACAGGCTAAAGCAGCCTGGTTCATAATCATTGGTGAAGAACTCTATAAGAAATCTTTTACTTACCCTCTGCTAAAATGCCTACGGGCAGACCAGGCTGCTGAAGTATTGGACGATATCCACTCAGGTATTTGTGGACATCACATCGGAGGGAGATCGCTGGCCCACAAAGCCCTAAGGGCAGGCTACTACTGGCCTACCATGCTGGCAGATGCCAAGAGCCTGACCCAGAAGTGCAGAAAGTGCCAACTCTTTGCCCCGTCAATCCATGCCCCGGCCCAGGAACTCAGGCCAATCCTATCCCCCATCCCCTTCGCTCAATGGGGGATGGACATACTAGGGCCCTTCACGGTGGCCACTGGGGGCAGGAAATTCCTAATTGTTGCCATAGACTACTTCACCAAATGGATAGAAGCTGAAGCGGTGCCCAATATTACCGAGCCGGCAGTCAGAAAGGTGATCTGACGAAATGTTATCACCAGATTTGGCCTACCAAAAATGATGGTATTTGATCATGGCAGGCAGTTTGACAATGATCCCCTGAGAACCTGGCTAGAAAGCCACAACATCGCAGTTGCCTACTCGACCGTCTGTCATCCTCAAACCAACGGACAGGCAGAGGCAACCAACAAGCAAATCCTAAATGGTCTGAAGAAAATGGTAGATGACCTCAAGGGTAGGTGGGCTGACGAGCTTTCCAGCATACTCTGGTCAATCAGGACCACCCGAAAAGAGTCTACAGGCCAAACCCTGTTCGGTCTAGTATATGGAGCAGAGGCTCTATTACCTATTGAGGCAAGGATCCCATCTCTACGCTCCCTGCAATACAACCGAACTGAGAATGAAGCTGCAATGGCTGAAACCTTAGATCTGGTCAATGAAATAAGGGAGGAGGCCAGTACCAACATCGTTGCCTACCAGCAACGAATGAGGAAAGCCTTCAACAGCAGAGTGCGCCAGAGAAACTTCCAAATGGGTGATCTGGTTCTTAGAAAAACGCAGGCGGTTGGAAAATCAAGGGAACATGGAAAGCTAAGTGCCAACTGGGAAGGTCCATACCAAGTGACTCAAATCCTGGGACCAGGCACATATAAAATCGCCAACCTTGAAGGGCAAGAATTGCACGCTCACTGGAATGCGGACACCCTGAAGAAATATTACGTCTGAACCAAGTCTAAAGATAGTTTTTATTTTTTGCTAAAAACAATGGCGGAGGACGGTCAAAGAATGTCGACGGCTTCGACCACCCTAAATGTCAAAAGTTTCGTAAAAGAAATGAGAAGATTCAGATTTATACTCGTTGCCTGTTCACACTCGCGTTTTTCACACACAAACGAGCAGGGGGCAATAGGGGGAGGCCCCCCTGTTGCCAAAGTTAGGAAAAATGAACCCCCCAACAAAAAATCCGAGCCTCCCTGCTTACCTCTGGGCAGGCAGGGGGCAGGCCCCCTGGACTTTGAACAAAAGCCAGGGACAGGCCAGATCAACAAGGACTGGGGGCAGGCCCTCCAACCTTGTATAAAAAACGCAAAAGCCTCCCTGCTTACCTCTGGGCAGGCAGGGGGCAGGCCCCCTGGACTTTGAACAAAAGCCAGGGACAGGCCAGATCAACAAGGACTGGGGGCAGGCCCTCCAACCTTGTATAAAAAACGCAAAAGCCTCCCTGCTTACCTCTGGGCAGGCAGGGGGCAGGCCCCCTGGACTTTGAACAAAAGCCAGGGACAGGCCAGATCAACAAGGACTGGGGGCAGGCCCCCCAACCTTGTATAAAAAACGCAAAAACCTCCCTGCTTACCTCTGGGCAGGCAGGGGGCAGGCCCCCTGGACTTTGAACAAAAGTCAGGGACAGGCCAGATCAACAAGGACTGGGGGCAGGCCCTCCAACCTTGTATAAAAAACACCAAAAAGCCCCCCTGCTTTCCCCTGGGCAGGCAGGGGGCAGGCCCCCTGGACTTTGAACAAAAGCCAGGGACAGGCCGAATCGACAAAGGCTGGGGGCAAGCCCCCCAACTTTGCATGAAAACGCAAACAGCCCCCCGAATTACCTCTAGGCAGGCAGGGGGCAGGCCCCCTGGACTTTGAACAAAAGCCAGGGACGAGCTGTGCCAGGCGCGACTAACGTCAAAGAAAGATTCCCCGAATTCTAAATCAAAACTCATCATAAAAAGCAAAGAGAAATATTCCACAAACAGGACCCATGAAGGGTAGAAGGTCTTTACAAAGTTAAAGAGAAGAAACCAAAGTGGCAAATATTACAAGTAGGTTGGCCATAACACTGGCTCAGCACAGAAGGATAAGAACTATTACAAAGAAAAGGCGTCACGAAGCATCCTGGCGAGCATCGGCATCTGCCTCAGGCTGATTGGCCGCCCGAGCTTCATTCTTAGCGGTATAAAGACTCCGGAAGGTGTCCTCATCAAAGGTAGGGAACATCTTCCCTATCACCTCCATCACCAACTCCAGAGAGGAGTTGGCACCGCTCGCGAAACTGGCATCCACCGCAGCTTCAGCCTCCTCAGCCAGGGACTCTTTCTCCTTCGTCCATTCCCCTTTAGCCTGTTCAAAAGTTGACTTAGCTCTTGACAGTTGCTCCTCCAAGTCAGCCACTCTCCCCTTTAAATGCCCCATCTCAGCCAAAGAGAGGTTAGCTCGGTCCAACGACAGGCGGCTCTCCTTCAGATCAGCCTCCAGCTTGGCAACCTCCTTCACAGCCATCTCACCCTGCAGCCTCCACTGACCAGCCTGCATCTTTACCTCCTCTAACTCACCGTCTTGCCTTGCCAGCTTGTTCTTCAAAGAGCTTATCAAGGAGATATCCCTCTCTACCATGGCCAGGCGGTCAGGAGGAGGAGCCCCGGGTGTGATCGTCAGCTCCTCATCACTCAGGTGGCTGAGAGCCGCCAGCAGAACCTTGGAGGTACGCTGGATGTACTGAAGCACTTGATGAGAAGTTGAAGTCACAGTTTTGGTGAGGCGGTCAGCCAAGACGGCTCCGGAATCAGAAAGCAGGCCTGACACGTCCACGCTGTCACCAGCCGTGTAGTGGAACTCTGCATTTTCCTTCGGGAAGGGGGTACTTGGAGGCTCACGGGCAGGGCGCTTCGCCTCAGGGGTGGCAACATCCGCCTCCAGATCCACCACGTCAGCACTAGGAGGTTCCCTGTCTCTTTTCCTCCTCAACTCTAAGGGAACACTTTCCCCAGTTCCCTCGGAATTCCCAGGCTGCGTTCCCTGCGAAGCCCGAGGTCCAGCCGGAGAAGCACCCTGCTTCTGACCAGGGGAGGGTGTAGCTCCAGAAGTAACCTCAGCCTCCCCCTCATGGATGCTGGGGGTGGGAGTCGCCGGCTTCGACGAAGGCAGCCGGGGAGGAAGAGGCAATCTTCGACCAGCAGCAAAGTCTTTTACAAGCTTCATCAAGGCTTTGCTCCCCTTCCTGAAATTCGCAGGGAGAGAAGGACGCTTTGAAAGAACGACTAATTCCTCACTCAGGCCCAATCTCCTGACTTGCTTTTTTGTCCAGCGCCAAGTGTAGGAATCTGCAGAAAAGGAAAGGCGGTCATCTAAAAAGCAGGGAGAAATAAAGTCTCTGGAAAATCGTAACAACAAAAAATCCCTAGAACTACCTTCAAGGTCAGGAATCAGGCCCAAGGGAAGCAAGTACTCGTCTGTCGTAATGAGCTCCGCATGAGGGAGCCAAAAGGCAGGGCCAAAGTTCCCATGTTTATCCACCACAATCTCAAACTTTTTAATCAAAATCTCCTCCTTCTCGCTCAGCTTGACCTCCAGGGCCTTCCCCCCGACGCCTGGATGGTACTCCTCGCGCGTCTCCATACGAGTGTGGACATGATTCCTAAAATGTCTAGGAATCTTCCACCCTGACGCGCTATGGACGTATATAAAGTTATTCTTCCAGTCTTTCAGGCTGCTCAGAGCCGGCCAGACCAAGGCATACTTTTTCTGCCTCTGCAGAGACCAATAACCAGGGGAGCCACCCCCCCCGGACGAAGACACCATTTGAAGACCGACCATAGAGCGAAGGGCGTCAATATAAGGCCCCTCGCCATGGAAAAGGCAGGTCCAGGTGTAAGCTACTAAAGATCTAATGACAGTTGCAGTCAGCTGGGCGATAGCGACGTTCATCCTCCTGAAGGCTTCCTCCAGGAAAGAATGTAGTGGGAATCGCAGGCCAAATTCCAAGGCCTTGTGATAAACGGCCACACACCCTTCTGGAGGAGAGCATACTGTGTCCCTTTCCCCCGGAATTATGACTGTGTACCCTTCCCCGAAGTTATAAAATTGTTCAATGGCCTTAGCAACATTACTCTCCAAAATCAGGTCCCTGTTCTTGGCCTCAGGGTAGGTCTTTAGGGGGATCACATACTTTTTCTTGTCCAAGTAATAGGTCCTCCCCCTCTCCCTGCGGATGAGGGGGCCGGCAACCCTGGAAGGGTCCACCTCCAGGGCCTCGTCATCGGAGTCGACTACATCAAAGGGAGCTGGTTCGGGTGATTCAGCACCCTCCCCCCTGTGATGATCATCCTCCTCCCTAGGGCCGACCCCGGAGGAAGAAGCTATGTCACACCGGCCACCGTCGCCGCCCCCAGTTCCCCCGAGCAAAGAATTAAAAGAAAGGGGACGAACTCGCGACATATTGGCAATGGAAGGGAAAAAAGAGGTGGAAAAAGGTTTAAAGAAGTTCTAACCTAAAGACGCCGATAAAGTCGCCGGAAAACAGTGACAGGGGGTACTCCTTGCTCCTCGAAGAATGCCCAGCAACAAAAGTGATTCAAGAGTGTAAGGGGTTTGAAGTCTCAGGAAAAGTAAAAGAAGAAAATGAAGGGGGAGAAGGGTTTATATAAAGCCCAAGAAGCCCAAGAGGCGACTTCCCTGACAAGACCCTCAACTGTCATCCACGTGTCGCGCACTGAACACGGGCTGTTCACCCCTTCCCAAGAAGGGCCTCGAAAGACTAAAATGGCAGAGGAAAAGATCGACCGACGACGTCACCCCCGCATTCAAAAAAAAAAAAAAAAAGAGAGCGAAGCTGATTAACTTTCATTCCATTAAGCCTTAAAAGGGGAAAAATTACATCTTGAACCGAATACGAAAAGAAAATACATAAGGCCCAAAAATTCCGGCCTGACAAAATCAAACACCCTGCTACGCAGGCCTAATCGTCATCCAAGTCTGGGGAATGGTCCCCAGGACTGCCTGGACTCCCGAAATCCGAGCCCCAGTCCCAGTCTGGGGAATCCTTGAAAGGATCATCAGGAGCTCCGTCCCCATCCTTGTCGCTCAGGCAACCGAGACCCTCGCTATCATCGGAGTCACGGCTGCTATCCTCCCAGTCCCTGCCAAAGGGAACGGCCTGGGATTCGTCGCAGGTGCGACAACCTGTCCTCCTCACAGGCGAGGAGGGGCCCGAGGCCAGGGAGGAGTCGGTGTCAGAAGAGTTAGGGTTAAACTGCTCAGGGTGCAGCCACGGGAAGCATTCGTGGCATCCCCTGTCAAAGCAGCCCCCTCCCTGAGGGCAACGCCTGAATCTGGGAGCAGCAAGGGGTGAGGATCTCTTGAGACGCTTGCTCAACCTGGAAGGGATCTTCCTGCCACTCCGTCGAGAACGATGCCGTGAAAGACGGCTACGATGAACAGCTCGATAAGCAGCTCGAGCGTACCGAAGTCTCCAAAATCCTCTAAAAAGGAAAGTAACATAACGAGTTCCACGGCGAGTTACGAATTTCTTGATCCAAACCATGATTAAGACAAAGAAAGTGGAAAGATTGAAGATGGGCTAAAGCAGAAATGATGAAGAAAGCTAGGATTTTATACAGGGGAAAACACGGCATTAATGAATTTCCAACCACCCTGGAAGGAGAACCACCAATCAGGAACCCTTCACGGTTCCCAAAAATCCACCTAGAGAAGAAGTGTAATCATTGCAAAAGCATCCTCAACTCTTTGTATACCTGAGGTGAGCTGCGCCTCATTCCTTGGGAAGGCGCGAAGCATTAAATGCAGTAGCAGACATGGAAATAAGTCAACCGCCTTCCAAGCAAGAATCGCCAGTAGAAGAAAAGCCTTACTTTCCTCCTACTGACGAAGGCCAATTGATTGGGGTCGGCAGCCTGTCAAATAATCGCCTGCTGGGCAGGCCCCAGGAGGATCTCTATCAAGCTCAAAAGGCCAGTCCATGGCAAGAAGCTAAAATAGAAGCATAAAACGCTAAGGATAGCAGTCGGCCGCTGAGACCGCAAGCCAACGCAGCCTGCTGGAGCCTAGCGACCACGACACGAAGTCGGCCTGCCCTGGGGGAGTCCCTGGTCGACAGGGTCAGGATCCCCAGGGGCCCTCCCGTCATTTCGCCTAAGGTAATTAAGAATGGGTGGATGGGAAGCCGCCACTTGTCACTTCCTTATCCATCCATTCCTCTCCCACTTCTCTTTCTTGTGCGAAGATATAAATACTCAACCCTTTCCCACAAGAAAGGGGTTGGATTTTCTCTCTCTAGACTCTCACTCCTAAAAAAGCCACCTAGTTCCTCACGAGCTAGGTTCATCAAGGCATTCCACGGACTAACTTAGGCATCAGAGAGGGTTCCCTCGGACAACCTCCGAGGCCCTGTGCATTCATTGTGCAGGGAGCAGGCCAACTCCGCCGGGAAGGTCCGATCGAGGGAGCGGGACAAAGAAGAGGTTTAAAGAAATCAGACGATCAATAGTTCACCGACAACCCGATTACTTCGCCCGGATCGAAAGCCGGGTTAATTGTTTCCGTGACCGGAACAACAGCTTTCAATGAAGTCAGCTTTTAGAAGTTTCTCAACCTTCTCCTTGATAGCCTGGTCCTTCTTAGCTGATATTTTCCTTTTCTTTTGCTTTATTGGCCTGACGTTAGGGTCGACATTGAGCTTGTGCACAATATAGCTTGGGTCGTCCCCTGGCATCTCATTTGCCGAGTAGGCGAAGACATCTCCGTTGTCTTGCAATACTTTGATTAACTTCTCCTTGTAGGAGTCTTCCAGGTTAGTACTGACAAGGACCGGTCTTCATGGTTCCAGCTTCACCAGCATGCTTTTGCCCTCAGGTTCTGGGCGGTCGGTTAGATTCTCAATAGCCAATTGATCGGCCTAAATCTCTCCTTCCCTGATGGGGGAGCCATATGCTTTTATTTTCCTCTTCCGCTCAGCCTCATGCGTCTGCAGGGCTACTGAGTAGCACTGGCGTGCGGATGCTTGGTCACCGTGTACCTTTCCTTCCATCTCAAACTCGGTCACGTACGCCATTGTCAGAGCTTGGATGGAAATAGCAGCTTCGATCTCGTCTAGAGTGGCTCGGCCAATCAGGGCATTGTAGGATGATTTAGCGTCGACCACTACAAAGGATGCCCGGATATTTCTGGGTGAGGCTACTTCTCCAAATGTGACGTGTAACTCAATTATACCCATTAGGACAATGCCTGCACCGCTGAACCCATAGAGAGAGCCCGGGGCAGACTTTAGGTGTCTCTTTTCTAAGTTCATCTTTTCAAACGCTTCTCTGTATAGTAGGTTGGTGTACTCGCCTTTGTCGACCATGCACCTCTTAACTATGTGGTTTCTGATAACCAATGACAGGACCAATGGGTCGCTGTGTGGGTACACCACCCGGCCTGCATCTTCTGGGGTTATGCTGAGGGTTAGCAGATCTGACTGCGGAGTTCACGGAGCTGTCGCTTTCGGCCCCTGTGACTCGTCTGACAGCCGGCGTCGCCCGATACTACATGAATGATCATTTGATCCTACCTTGCCCCCTCTGGCTTATCAGCCGATGCTTTCTGATTCTTGGTCTTGATAGCATAGTTAGCCAGCCAGCCGTTTCTGATGAGATTTTCTATCTAGTCTTTCAAATGTCGACATTCTTCGGTCGTGTGGCCGATACTGTCGTGGAAAGTACAAAACTTTTTTGGGTCGCCCTTTGGGTTACGTGGCTTATTCGGGCGGTTCCACTTTGCCACCTCCTTTTCATGTTTGAATATACTCAACCCTCGATTTGTTGAGAGCGGTGTAGCTGTCAAACTTTGGCTGATACGGTATACGTTCTTTTCTTGTGGTACCACTCTCTTCGGCTGACTCTCCCCTGCCACGACCACCCTGCGATGCCCCCTGGGGTCGATTAGACGCCGCTGGGGTATCCGACAGGCTATGATACTCTTCCTAAAGCATAAAGCCCTCAGCTATCTTCCGAGCCTTAGCCAAGGGTTCCGGCTGGGCTCGTATGAGCAGGTTTTTCATCTCTCCAGGCAACAAAGAGTTAGTCAGGGTATACGCTGCGGTGGGGTCGTCAATCTCCCTCACATGCTGGAAGGCCAGGTCAAACCTCTTGATATATTCTCTGATGAACTCGCCCTTCTTTTGCTTCAGCATCATCAGATCAAAGCGGGTGAGCCCGCGCCTCTTGTTCCCAGCATACTGCTCTTGGAAGATTCCTACCAATTCTTCAAAGGCATAAATGGATCCCCTAGGCAAATCTCGGAACCACCCCTAGGCCAGCCCTACCAAGGTTGACGAGAAGATTTTGCGTCACGCGGCATCGTCGGCGTCGTACATCCCCATGTGGCTCTCATAAGCAGTCAGATGATCCTCAGAGTCTGTAGTTCCGTCGAACTTGACTGTGGGCATCTTTATCTTTGGAATGGGTAAGCTTTGAACGTCCGGATGGAGCGGCGTTCTGGTAGGCCTACCTAATATCTTAGATCGGCTCCCGTTGAGTGATACCCGTAGTCATCCCATTTGCTAGGGGTCGGTATCTTGGCACTTGGGGAGCGATGTCTAGGCGTGTGCCTGCTCATTGCTTCATTTTCCCTTATAGGGGAGTGATTTCGGGAGCGAGGTTGCTTTTCTCGAGGCAGCTGAGGGGGTTCGGGCTCCGGACCTCTGGTTTGAGGAGGCCTTTGTTTGATTGGCTGGCCTAGGTTAAGCCGCGCATGACCTGGATGACGTCGATCATCAGATACTAGAAAGACGGAACCCTGCCGCCAGACACCGCTTAGCAAAAAAGAATGTCGTCAAAGGTTGCGTGGTATGTACTGATTGAAGGAGAATTGTACCGAAAGTCATTTTCTGCACCCCTACTTAGGTGTTTGGGGGGCAGAGCAAGTCGCGAAGGTATTGGATGATATCCACTCAGGAATCTGCGGACACCATATTGGAGGAAGGACACTTGCTCACAATGCCTTAAGGGCAGGGTACTATGTACTGGCCCACTATGCTAGCTGACGCAAGAGACTTAACCCTGAAATGCAAAAAATGTCAACTCTTTGCTACAGTGATACATGCCCCTGCTCAGGACCTCAGACCAATCCTGTCCCCCCATCCCCTTCGCTCAGTGGGGGATGGACATACTTGGGCCATTCACTGTCGCAACTGGGGGCAGCTCCTCATTGTAGTAATAGACTACTTCACCAAGTAAGTGGATAGAAGCTGAGGCTGTACCGAACATCACAGAGCCAGCAGTTCGGAAAGTCATATGGAGGAATGTGATCACAAGATATGGCCTGCCAAAGGTACTCGTGTTCGACCACGGCAGGCAATTCGATAATAACCCCCTGAGGACCTGGCTGGAGGGCCATGGGATCACGGTCGTTTATTCCGCCGTGTGCCACCCCCCAGACCAATGGCCAGGCTGAGGCGGCAAAAGTTTTAATCTTTGTTCATTGTTTTGTTCATAGTTCATTGTTTCACTAGTTTCTTTATGCAAGTTTTGTTGTTTGTGTTGATTCATTTTGTTCTTGTTAGTTTTAGCATTAGATATGTTTGAGTAGACTCTTGCTAGGGT
The DNA here is from genome assembly GCA_958450325.1 of Agrostemma githago. NCBI lineage: Eukaryota > Viridiplantae > Streptophyta > Magnoliopsida > Caryophyllales > Caryophyllaceae > Agrostemma > Agrostemma githago. The sequence continues at coordinate 58,362,044 of OY288241.1, forward strand.
TATTAGGGTGATTGGTTGTGATTGTGGATGATTAGGGTGAGATGGGTGGTATTAGATGTTGTTTTTGTTGCTTCTCACTTACCTTGCACTCCACTTGTTCGATGAATTGCTTGTGAGACTAGAGACGATCAATCCTTGTTTTTCTTGCATATTCTCTTGTATGTGTGTGTTTGGTTGATTGGTTTGGTTTCCTCACTACATAGCGAGAGCCCGGTGAGGATGACCCCTAGGCCGATTACGTAGCGAGAGCCCGATCGGCGTTACCTAGGCTACGTAAGCACGCTAGTAACCCCGTTTTTCCCCTTTTTGTCTTCGTTGCACCCATGAACCCGACCTAACCCTAGTTTCTTCTTATCGTTCTATTAGCTTCCGCTAGTCATTAGATGCTTGTTTAGCCTTTTTATTTGTTGTTATAGATTATAGTTTAGACCTTAGCTTAGTACTTAGCCACCCCTTAGATTTGCTTGTCTCGAACCTAGTCATTGACCGTATCACACCTTAGTCCGAACGCATTTTCCGTCCCTGTGGATTCGACCCGACTTGCCCTAGCTACCCAGTTAGGTTAGTTGGTTATTATTTGGTGGCGGGATCAACGACAAATCCCACCCATCAAATTGGCGCCGTTGCCGGGGACGGCGTAGTTTAGACTTTTGAGTGCTTAGTTTTACGACTTTGTTCTTGATTTTTGTGTTTTCTTCTCCTTGTGTATCTCCGTTTTCTCTTCTTGTGTGCTATTCTCTCCTCCTAGTGCCTCAAAAGCACCAGGCTACTAACGTTTGCTCAAGTGCTTCTAGTTCATCCTAGGTATCAAAGCAACGTTATGGAAATGGCACATCCTAGCTTCAATCAATCGTCACGGGACAACTACGGGGCAAATGGCCAATTCCCAAAATTTCACCAACCATATCAACCTCATAAACAAACTTAAGAACGCCCTCCATATGGTTACCATGAAAGTTGTCAAGGATCATCACAACATCCTAACAACTACCAAACACCCTCACATAACCCACAACCAATAATCCCCAACTTCGAGACTTGTCAAATGTTGGTCCAAATGCAAAAGAGTCAACAAGAGGCGATAATGCTATTGCAAAAGGGTCAACATGAGATGATGATTTTAATGCAAAAGAGTCAACAAGTGATGATGACTCACATACAAGGGGTGGAAAGGGAGCTCAAGGCCCAAATAGGGGTGCAAGATGCTCGCATCAATGCACTCATGGCTCGTATAACGATGTCGGCCACTCGAGCTCCACAACATGTTGAGGAAGGTTCATTTGGGCAAGAAGGTCGGGTGTCTCCACAAGAAAGTCAACCCGATCATGAAGCCATGAATGAAGAAGAGAGGGTCAATCAAGAGACAATTGTTGAGTGTCGCTTGGGTGGTGAAGATATGGGAAGAATAGAGGAAGTTAAAGCTTCAAGAGCCGACAATGAGGAGGGGTGTGAACATGATTCTCAAGATAACTCTTGGGGAGCCGATGTATTGGCTATCAAATTGGATTTGTTCGATTTTCTTCGTGATGAATCGGATCTTGACAATCCAAAGCCAAGTGAAGACAAGACTCCTCTAGGCCATGTAGACAAGGTGAGTGAAAAGGAACGCAATACTTGTGAAAAAGAGGTAGATGCCTTAGAACTCGCCTTGAATGAAAAATTGGAGGATCCTAGAGCCTCCAATGAAGAAAACTTGATGCCTCCTCCTCTATCGCACTCGATTTCTAGTCCCTCGTCTTGTGAGACGGTTGGTGAAGAGGATCCTTGTCGGGCGGTGGAAGAGAACTCTACTCTCGACCCCGAAGAAGAAGCGACCCCCTTAGGGTGTGATCTCCCAACTCATAACACCGAGCATGACTCTAGACCACTATACCTACCGGATGGTCATAAGAGTTGTTGCTATCATGGTTCGGAAGACCCGGAAGATCACGAGAACCCCGAGCATAATGAAGATGATTGCTTCTTGCCTCCGACTTGGAAGCTCTTGAAAGTAGCTAGACTCGGCCATGTGAGCTTAAATGAAGATGTTGCTAGGGCATTTGACTTACTCCTTCGAGCTCTTGATGGCTATGGAGGTGTAGATGGTGAGAGTATCCTTTTGTAAATATCTTTTTGAGCTTTTGTGTGTGTATATATGTTTGTTTGGATCATTTGGTTTTTCGGATTGTTAGTTTTTGTGGAATTCTTTTGATTTGGTATTTTGATGAGAGATGTGAGGGAGGGATCTTGATGAATGTGTTTTGAGCTTACTTGTAGGTGTGAAGTGAAGATGAATCTTAGAGATGAGTGATTATTGATAGAGCTTGGATTGTGAGCAAGGGAGTCGGTTTTTGAAGCTTTGGACAAGCTTTTGGGGTTATAGAGGGTTAGAGGACTCTTTCCGGCCGAGAAGAGTGCATCCCGACCGGGAAGGACGAACCATCCCGACCGGGAAAGAGCCATCCCGATCAGGATGAGTGTACCAAAAGTCGAGTTTACTGGAGTGTGATCCCAGCCGGGATGGGAACTTCCCGACCGGGATGGGAACTTCCCGACCGGGACGAGTGTATCATCCCGACCGGGACCATCCATCCCGATCGGGATGATGCCCTGCTCCTTCTTTTGGCCTCTTCTTTGTCATTCGAGCCCACCCAACCATTTTATACCCCCTCCCAACCTCCCTACCTATCCTTGCCCTTATCTTATGACCCCTACACTTCATATACACATATACACCTCCTTTTCTCTTCACTTTACACCGACTTTTACATCAAATCCCACCTCCTTATACCTTTGAACTTCAACCATGCGGCCTTATTAAGAAGGAAGAGGAATAGCAATGACAAAGACAAGCTATGTGCCATTATCGACCTATGAGACGATGGAGCGAGTGAGTTGCTAACCGCATGGTACGACAACTATCCTTTCTTTTCCGTCTTTTATTGCTTGTCTTCTTTTGTTACTTCCCCTTCCCCTTATCATTTGTGTCATGGTGGCCCTCAGGGCCTTGGTAATGGTCGCTCCCGACTCTCGATGATGTGATTACATCGAGAGTCCTTTGAAAAATCCAAATTTTACAAGATTTTCCCCTTTTTGTAGGATTTAGCCGGATTTGGGCGGAATCCGGGCTAGGTGACTTGATCACACCTAGTCCTCCCCTCCCATTTCCTTTTCTTTTTCTATTTACTTCTTCCCCCATCCATATCTTTTCTTGTCTCGGCCCATGGTGACTTGATTACACCCCTGCCGAACACATTCTACCATTTTCTCCACTTTTCTTTTTGATTTTTAGCTTTATTTTCGTAGTTTCTTTCATACACTACGGTCGAGCATGAGGACATTGCTCGGCTTAAGTGTGGGGGAGCGATATTCTATCATAGTTAGTTTTATTTTTTTAGTTTTTCGAAAATATCTTTGAAAACCCTAAAAATTTGAAATTTTTTCAAAAATCAAAAAGATTTTCTTTTGTGTGTTTTCATTTTGTGTCGTTGTGTTGTATATTTGTTTCGTTGTGTGTGTTTTGCCTCCCTTTTCCTTATAGGTTGCTTGAATCACCGTTAGTTTTGGAAAGCTTTCAAGACATCCGGTAACATCTTCTATCCCTTTTCCCTCTTTATTTCTTGTGAAGTTTGGAGAAGGTTTGTGATGTGGTGTGCTCGGGTGGAGCTTGTTGAAATTTGTGGTGGTTGTGGTGGCTTGGTTGGAAGTTCGGGGTGGTGTTTGTTATCTTTATGTTTTTGTTTTGTTTCGTTTTGTTGCCTTTGTTCCTTTTTCTTTCGTTCTTGTCTCGTCTTTGTTTTGTGTTGTGTACTTGTGTCTAGTGTGTAAAAAGGTTTTCGAAAACCCGGTTTAGAGGCTAGTGTGCGAGTGTTTACTTTCCCTTCCTAGTGGTATAAATCGAGTCTTGGACTTTAGTCTAGTAGAATGACCCTAAATCAATGATTTTGTTGGTTTCTTACCTTGAGTCCACCTAGCTTACTAGGCATTTACTACGGGATTTGCATTTTGACCATTATGACCACCCATGGTGTGAAAAGGCCTTGGTTGCCGAGTCCCGTCCCTTAGGTGACCGTGTTCGGAATTGTTTGATTAGTCCAAGTTCTCCCCTTTTGTGGATTTGAAGGGAAATCGCGACTCCCGACTCACCCATTCCCCTACCTCCTACACATATCCACACAATAAATTGCAATTTGTTGAAATCTCCGTTTCTTGTTGCAAAGAAATGCCTTTCAATCAAATCGAGCCAAAAAGGGCAAAGAAAATAAAAAAAGAATGAAAAAGAAAGAAAGAAAAGATTGAAGAAAAAGAAAAGGCACAAAAAGACAAAAAGAAAATACAAAAGATGAAAAAAAAGAAATGGCATAGCAACGCAAAGCAAAAATGCAAAAGAAAGAAAAATGCCAAAAGAAAACCCGTCTCACAAAAAGAATCCCCACGTCTCAAAATAAGCCTTTTTCCGACTTTTTCCATGAAGACCCTACCAAAGGACCGAGTCCCTAGGAAGGATGATAGCGGCAAAGGTCGGTCTTCCCTCACTTTGCAATTATTTCCACCTTTTTACTTGGACTAATTAGGCGGTTTCGGACATGGGACGACCCTCTTAGCTCATTGCTAAAGGGGGCGGGGTCTCACTTACCTACAGTGTCGACTAACATCGTGGTTCATCCCTTTTCCATCCCGCCGATCGTCCCGTGGTACGTTCTTAGAAAGTTAGGAGGACCTAGGTAGGTTTCCCCTTTTTGTCTTCGTTGCACCCATGAACCCGACCTAACCCTAGTTTATTCTTATCGTTCTATTAGCTTCCGCTAGTCATTAGATGCTTGTTTAGCCTTTTTATTTGTTGTTATAGATTATAGTTTAGACCTTAGCTTAGTCCTTAGCCACCCCTTAGATTAGCTTGTCTCGAACCTAGTCTTTGACCGTAGCACACCTTAGTCCGAACGCATTTTCCGTCCCTGTGGATTCGACCCGACTTGCCCTAGCTACCCAGTTAGGTTAGTTGGTTATTATTTGGTGGCGGGATCCACGACAAATCCCACCCATCAGATATCCGTCCCGTTGTGATTAAATCGACTCTTATCTAGTGATGGTGGGAATTTGTCACGTCCCCACCGTCAATAATATAACCGGCTAGACCTAATGGTAGTTAGGGCAAGTCGGGATCGTATCCACGGAGACGGTGTTGGAAGGTTTAGACTATGTCCACCTAAAACGAGACTATGCTACCAAACAAACACAAAGAGAACGGTAAAAGATAAACTATCGTGGTTGGAGATGAAGGAAGTGGACTAACAATGACTAGACTAATACGATACTAAAACGGAATAACTAAATACAAACTAAACGATGAACTAGAGAAATGATGACTAACTAAGAATTTGAATCAAAAATGGAGAAGAAGTGGGTTAGGTCGGGTTCATAAGAGTAGATGGGTAATTGGGGTGGTCAAGGGTGTAGGTGTCTCCTAATTGCTAGAGTCGGTCCGGGCTCTCGCTACTTAGACCGATGTCAAGGTGGGTTCGCGCTCTCGCGCCTAAACCCTAGTCCACACTCTTATGTATGACAACTATTCTCAACATAATCACATAATAGACAAACAATGAGAAGCATGTCCACTACAACTCACACAAGCATATCAACAAACACATAGTGTGCCCAATATGTGACTAACAACAAAGATTCACCCTTTACCCCTAATCAAATCCTAATCACCCATAATCTACCCTTAATCCCCCTACTAACCCACAAGAAGACTACTCACTCATTATCAAACTAATCATAACAACAATAAGAGAAAACAACATCATAAACTTCAAAACATTCATTATGAACAAACAAGAACAATAAACAATAATCAATGATTAAAACTTGATGATAAAACAAAGATTAAGAGAAGAGAAATTATACCCACTACAATAGGATGAAGAAGATGAAAACTTGAATTAATAATAAACCCAAATAAAACTCCAAGGTTGTCAAGCTTGGAATAATCTTCAAGGATCTCCTTAATACAAGACTAATTACAAAGATTAACTAAAGATTAAAGGAAGATTAAACTAATGAGAGGAGAACTAAATCTAGGGTTTAAATGTTCAAGAGAGGCTTAAGATAGTCTAGGGTAAGGTATCATACATAAACAATACAAGAGGGGAGTATTTATAAGGTTACAAGAATGAGGGACGATGAATTAAAGAGTTGCGGCTACAGCATGTTGGTCCCGACCGGGACGGGATTGGTCCCGACCGGAACGGTCTGATCCCGACCGGGACGGGTTGGTCCCGACCGGGAAGGGTCCAAAACAGGAGCAGTGCTAAATGCGCACCTCATCCCGGACGGGATGAGGCCATACCCGTCGGGGATGAGTCTTGTAGGCCTCCAATATGATCTTTAAGGTTCCTCCTTGCTTCACATGGACTTCTTATCGACTCTCGGGTCTCGGAATCGAGTCTAAGAGGCTCGGGATCAGGTCCCAAGGTCTCGGGGTCGAATCCAAGGCATCGAGTGATCGTTCCTCTGCTTCGTTGGCTCTGAAAAGTGCATGTATTGAGTCGGAATCGCTCCAACTCTTCATGAATGGTCTCGGGAACCTGAAACGAGCTAGAGGAAGCATAAGTAGCCCATGAACCGCTCCCAAGGAGCGATTCCGCAAGGAAATTGGGACCAAAACTCAGCAAAATAGGCACTACAAACTACACTTATCAACTCCCCCACACTTAACCCTTACTCGCCCTCGAGTAAGCACAAACTAACTACTAAACTAGCCGAGCGGGTATTAGCGCACCCTACGCCCTTTCAACTCACGCGAGAGCACCTAGAGGATAAGTGCTCTCCACAAGGCAAGTGAGGTCTTGCGACAAAACTGTGGATGCAACCGGACACAAAAACACAAAAACACACAAACACACAAACATACAAACAACACACAAAAGGTTGCACCCAAAGAGAAACAAATACCGCTTCCCTCTAAAAAGCGGTGAAAGAAGCAATGGTTTAGGACTCAAGGTAAGTGACAACGTTCCCAAGCTAGCAATACAAACCAAAATGGACTAAACCCTAATAGTATGACGACAAAGCAATAAAAACGTTGGTAACTTACCTCGGTTCCTCCTAACCTTCTAAGAACGTACTACGGGACGATCGGCGGGATGGAAAAAGGATGAACCACGGTGTTAGTCGACACTGTAGGTAAGTGAGACCTCGCCCCCTTTAGCTATGAGCCAAGAGGGTCGTCCCATGTCCGAAACCGCCTAACTATTCCAAGTAAAAAGGTGGAAACATTTGCAAAGTGAGGGAAGACCGACCTTTTCCGCTATCATCCTTCCTAGGGACTCGGTCCTTTGGAAGGCTCTTCACGGCAAAAGTCGGAAAAAGGCTTATTTTTGTGGGGTTAGGATCTTTTTGTGAGACGATTTTCTTTTGGCATTTTCTCTTTTCTTTTGCATTTTTGCTTTGTATGTTGCTATGCCATTTCTTTTTCTTCTTTTCTATTTTCTTTTTGGCTTTTGTGCCTTTTCTTTTTCTTCTTTCTTTCATTTTTTTTTCTTTTTCTTTTCTTTGCCCTTTTGGCTTGATTTAGCTTTTTGGCATTTCTTTGTGTAACAAGAAAGAGAGAACTCAACAAATTGGAATTTATTGTGTGGATATGTGTGGGAGGTAGGGTAATGGGTGAGTCGGGACGGCGCCTTCCCTTCAAACCCACAAAAAGGGGAAAACTTGGACTAGTCGAGCAAATTTCAAACGTGGTCACCTGGGGGACGGGACTCGGCAACCAAGGCGTTTTCACACCGTGGGTGGTCAAAATGGTCAAAATGCAAATCCCGTAGTAAATCCCTAGTAAGCTAGGTGAACTCAAGGTAAAGGACCAACGAATTCATTGATTTAGGGTCATTCTACTAGACTAAAGTCCAAGACTCGATTTATACTACTAAGAAGGGAAAGTAAACACTCGCACACTAGCCTCTAAACCGGGTTTTCAAAAACCATTTTACACATAAGACACATATACCCACACAAAACAAAGACACGACAAAAAATGAAAGAAAAATAAATAAAAGATAACAAAACAAAACAAGGAGAAACAAACACATAAACAAAACAAACTCCACCCCGAACATCCAAACAAGCGTCCAAATCAACCGCAAAATTTACAAGGCTCCACCCTAGCACACCACATCACAAACCTTCTCCAAACTTCACAAGAAATAAAGAGGGAAAGGGATAGAAGATGTTACCGGATGTCTTGAAAGCTTTCCAAAACTAACGGTGATTCAAGCAACCTATAAGGACAAGGGAGGCAAAACACGCACACAAAACAAATATACGACACAACGACACAAAAGAAAAAACACACAAAAGAAAATCTTTTTGATTTTTGTGATTTTTTTTCAAATTTTTAGGATTTTTTAAAAGATTTTTAGAAAAACTACGAAAATAAAGCTAACAACGATAGAATATCGCTCCCCCACACTTAAGCCGAGCAATGTCCTCATGCTCGACCGTAGCGCATGGGAGCACAAAAGAAAAGAAACTACGAAAATAAAGCTAAAAATCAAAAAGAAAAGTGGAGAAAATGGTAGAATGTGTCCGGCCGGAGTGTAGTCAAGTCACCGTGGGCCGAGACAAGAAAAGATATGGAAGGGGAGGAAAATAAAAAGAAAGAAATAAAAGGAAATGAGAGGGGAGGACTAGGTGTGATCAAGTCACCTAGCCCGGATTCCGCCCAAATCCGACTAAATCCTACAAAAAGGGTGAAAATCTTTGCAAATTTGGATTTTGAAATGACTCTCGATGTAATCACATCATCGAGAGTCGGGAGCAACAAATACCCAGGCCTCGAAGGCCACCAAGAAACCAAGACTCAAGGGAAAGGGGGGGGGGGGAAACAAGAGAAAACAAGCAATAATAGACGGAAAAGAAATGATAGTTGCCGTACCCATCGGTTAGCAACTCACTCGCTCCATCGTCTCAATGGTCAATATAATAACTTTGCTTGTCGTCGTCATTGTTCTTCCTCTCCAATCGCGATACGGATCCATGGTTGGGGTACAAAGGTATAGTGAGGTGGGTTTTGATGTGAAAGTCGGTTTGAAGCGAAGAGAAAGTGAGGTGAAAATGTGCATAGGATGTGTAGGGGTCATATAAAGAGAGTAAGGACATGTAGGGAGGTTGGGAGGGGGTATAAAGTGGTTGGGTGAGCTCAAACGACGAAGAAAAGGCCAAAGGAGGACAGGCGGTCCATCCTGGTCGGGATGGGTGGTCCCGGTCGGGATGACCTTCTCGTCCCGGTCGGGAAGCCTTCGTCCCGGTCGGGATGACCTGTCAGTAGACCCATCTTTTGTCACACCCATCCCGGACGGGATGACATCCTTCCCGATCGGGATGGCTCATCCTTCCCGGTCGGGATGAGCTCTTCTCGGCCGGGAAGAGTCTCCTTATCCTCTATAGCTCCGAAAAGCTCGTTCCAAGCCTCAAAAACCGACTCCCCTTCACACGATCCAAGCTCAAACAATGACCACTCCTCCCTAGGAATCACCTTCACTTCACACCTATCAGAATAAACTCAAATACCACATCAAATTCCCTCCCTCACATCGCTCATCAATAATCCAAATAATCAAGAGATTCACAAAATCAAACAAATTACAAGGGAAGGAAATATATACAAAGAGACGGTTCTTGTGGAACTCCGTCAAACCAAAAGTGGTGCATTCTTCAATCTTTTTCTTCAACAACAATGACTAGTTCCATCTCCATCAAGGGCACAAAGAAACAAGTCGAAGGCTCTAGCAAAGTCTTCAATCAAGCTCGTGATATAACCGTCCACATCCCAAGGTTCTCCATGACCTTGTCTTGACGTTCCCGGGGCATCCCGATCTACCAAGTTCAATGGCTTGAACTTATACTTTTGATCTTTCGGGATATACCCAAACGTCCACCGATCCTCATGTGGCCCCAAGGGAGGCTCATCTTCCTTCTTGCTTTTCAACTTGTCATCAAACCCATGATATGGGCACTCATCCTCTCCAATCCCGGAGTCATCATCCTCAAGTTCACAAGAGTTCTTCTTCAAGCTTTGTCCCGACTCTCCCCCTAGAACAATGTCTTTCGTTACGTGGATCATTTTGCAAGACTCATCATTAGTAGGTGAAGTGTTGCCTTGGAGGTCAAACACTAACTTCTCTTCGCCTAGCTCGAAGGTGATCCTACCATTCTTCACATCGATCATAGCACCGGCGGTGTGTAGAAATGGGCGCCCAAGGATAATGGGAGTGATAGCATCTTCCCGCATGTCGAGTACAAGAAAGTCTACCGGAATAAAGAACTTCCCGATTCTAATTGGCACATCTTCCAATATCCCCAAAGGTCGGTTGAGAGAGCTATCGGCCATTTGGAGTGTAATGGAAGTACTCTTGAGCTCCTTCATCCCGAGTCGCTCACAAATGGAATAGGGAATGATGCTTACACTCGCACCCAAATCACATAATGCTTTTTCAACCTTGTAGTTGCCTATGGTGCAAGGGATCGAGAAACTACCCGGATCCTTCAACTTTGGAAGCGTAGAACCTTGAATAAGCTCGCTCACCACCCTAGTGAACGCAATAGTCTCTTCCTTGTCGATGGATCTCTTCCTAGACAATATTTCTTTCATGAATCTTCCATATGCCGGGATTTGGGTAAGTATCTCGGTAAATGGGACACTCACATCCAACTTCTTCACAATATTAAGGAACTTGTCATATTGGCTATCCACCTTGGTCTTCATTTGCCTTGTTGGGAAAGACAACTTGATTTGGATCTTGTTTTGCTCAATAGGGGTGGACTCTTCAAATGACACTTTCCTTTTACCCTTGTCTTTTCTTTGAAGTGGAGGAAGCTCGTCTTCTTGGGGTTTCTCAATCTCCCATAAGACTTGCTCCTCTATAGGAGTTCCTAAGCTTTGGTTTTCTTGAATTGGAGGGACAACTTCTCTTGTTGGTTCTTGCTCATTAGGGGGTGGGGGAGGGTTATAAGATGTACCTCTCCTTGTGGTAATAGCATTTACATGCTCAAGTTTCGATGTTTCACCTTGAGGAGGTAATTGCCCCTTTTGCCTTGAAGAGCTACCCGAAGCTAGTTGAGCTATTTGGGTCTCAAGCATCTTCATATGAGCATCTCGCGCCATGTTGTCCCTTTGAATGAAAGCATAGAACTCGTGTTGGTTTTTTGAGATCTCCATTTGACCCCTTTGCATCTCCAACATAGATTTTTGAACGTCGAAATCACGAGTTGGAGAATGTGGATTGTGCGGAGTATCGGTGAGGGCTAATGGAGTACCGTAATCATGAATAGGAGACCGGCTCCTAGGCTTGCTTTGTTGTTGTTGATGGTTCCCTTGGAACCCATGAGAATTGCCTTGATTAAGGCCTTGATTATTGCCATTGTTGTGATTTTGATACCCTTGGTTGTGGTTTTGTTGTCCTTGAAAGTTTTGGTTTCCTTGGAAACCACCTTGATTGAAGTTCCCTTGTTGGAACCCTTGATTGTTGTTGTGGGAAATACCTTGGTTATTTTGCTTGAAATTGTTGAAGGGCCTTGAGTTGCCTTGATAACCTTTGTTGTTGTCCCTTAAGGGAGGTGGAACATAGGGACGAGGTTGCATAGCTTGTTGTTGATGGGCTTGATTGGAAGCTTGGTGTTGATTGGAATAGGAGGCACCTTGCTTGAACGCTTGAAAGACATTCACTTGCTCAACGCTTCCTTGATAATGCATAGGATCATGACCAACGATTCCACAAGTGTTACACATCCCATAATAAGGCAAAGGAGGTGCAAATCCCAAAGCATTCACTTCTTGAATTGAGTGTTGATGGGAGGAACTAACGCTTTGAACTTGATTGAGGTGGCCTTGGAGCTTCTTATCAATGGTCTCCATGTGTGTCTTCAATTGAGCTCCAAGGTCAATGCTTAATTGAGTAATAGCATCAACCTCGTGCCTACCTCCTCGATTTGCCTTCCTAGGCCTTGAGTATTGAGAATTATGAACCGCCATCTCCTCGATTCTTGCCCATGTTTGGTCATCATCGACCTCGGTGAACCTACCATTGGAGCCCATATTAAGTATAGTTCTTGAGTCCTCATAAAGACCGTTCCAAAATTGTTGGACTAAGAACCATTGTGAAAGTCCATGGTGGGGGCACGATCTCACCAAAGATTTAAACCTCTCCCAAGCTTCATAAAGGCTCTCTTCATCCCGTTGTTGGAAACCGGTGATGGAGGCCCTAAGCAAATTAGTCTTCTCCGGAGGGTAGAATTTTTGGTAGAACACCAATGCAAGTTTCTTCCAAGTGTCGATGCCCATGGTTGCCCTATCGAGACCCTTGATCCATTGCTTCGCTTTTCCAAGTAATGAGAATGGAAATAATACCCATCGGATTTGATCTTGTGTAACCCCGGGTTGAGAGATAGCGTCGCAATAATCGGAGAAAGTCTCCATGTGTTGGTGCGGGTCTTCGGTGGGCAAACCACTAAATTGATTCCTTTCCACAAGTTGGATGAAGTGAGTCTTGGCCACAAAATTTCCGGCATAAGCGGCCGGTAAGGCATTCGGTCCCGACAAGACATCTTCCGTAAATGTAGAGTGGGATGAAAACTTCGGCATAATTGGATGTAAGGGAGATGGTGGTGAAGACGGAGTTGAAGTAGATGTAGAGGGGGAACTAGGACTAGAATATCCAAAGGGATTGGTGAAATTCCCTTCGGCCGTCTCTCGAGATGCTTCCTCAAAATCGTTTCCTTGAGCTTGCTCTTGATGAGTATTGCTTGCGCTTGGTTGAGAGATCCTAACCCGGTTAATCGTCCGTTGGCGAAAGGCTCGAAAAAGTCTTTCCGACTCTGGATTAAAGAGAAAGAATTCGCCTCCCCGCCTAGGCATACACTACGCACTAGAACAAACGTGAGAACACCTAGTGCTTTATGGGCACTATGTAACGACAATAAACAAGCACAATCGAAAGACAAAGAGAAAAGAAGGAGAATTAAAACTAATGAAACAAGAAAAATCTAGAGAATATGCACAAGAGATGATAGAAGAGCACAAAGAAGGGTAACTAAGTCTAGTTATAAGCAAACTAAGTCTAAACAATGCACCGTCCCCGGCAACGGCGCCAAATTGATGGTAGGAATTTGTCACGTCCCCACCGTCGATAATATAACCGGCTAGACCTAATAGTAGTTAGGGAAAGTCGGGATCGTATCCACGGAGACGGTGTTGCAAGGTTTAGACTATGTCCACCTAAAACGAGACTATGCTACCAAACAAACACAAAGAGAACGGTAAAAGATAAACTATTGTGGTTGGAGATGAAGGAAGTGGACTAACAATGACTAGACTAATACGATACTAAAACGGAATAACTAAATACAAACTAAACGATGAACTAGAGAAATGATGACTAACTAAGAATTTGAATCAAAAATGGAGAAGAAGTGGGTTAGGTCGGGTTCATAAGAGTAGATGGGTAATTGGGGTGGTCAAGGGTGTAGGTGTCTCCTAATTGCTAGAGTCGGTCCGGGCTCTCGCTACTTAGACCGATGTCAAGGTGGGTTCGCGCTCTCGCGCCTAAACCCTAGTCCACACTCTTATGTATGACAACTATTCTCAACATAATCACATAATAGACAAACAATGAGAAGCATGTCCACTACAACTCACACAAGCATATCAACAAACACATAGTGTGCCCAATATGTGACTAACAACAAAGATTCACCCTTTACCCCTAATCAAATCCTAATCACCCATAATCTACCCTTAATCCCCCTACTAACCCACAAGAAGACTACTCACTCATTATCAAACTAATCATAACAACAATAAGAGAAAACAACATCATAAACTTCAAAACATTCATTATGAACAAACAAGAACAATAAACAATAATCAATGATTAAAACTTGATGATAAAACAAAGATTAAGAGAAGAGAAATTATACCCACTACAATAGGATGAAGAAGATGAAAACTTGAATTAATAATAAACCCAAATAAAACTCCATGGTTGTCAAGCTTGGAATAATCTTCAAGGATCTCCTTAATACAAGACTAATTACAAAGATTAACTAAAGATTAAAGGAAGATTAAACTAATGAGAGGAGAACTAAATCTAGGGTTTAAATGTTCAAGAGAGGCTTAAGATAGTCTAGGGTAAGGTATCATACATAAACAATACAAGAGGGGAGTATTTATAAGGTTACAAGAATGAGGGAGGATGAATTAAAGAGTTGTGGCTACAGCATGTTGGTCCCGACCGGGACGGGTTGGTCCCGACCGGGAAGGGTCCAAAACAGGAGCAGTGCTAAATGCGCACCTCATCCCGGACGGGATGAGGCCATACCCGTTGGGGATGAGTCTTGTAGGCCTCCAATATGATCTTTAAGGTTCCTCCTTGCTTCACATGGACTTCTTATCGACTCTCGGGTCTCGGGATCGAGGCTAAGAGGCTCGGGATCGGGTCCCAAGGTCTCGGGGTCGAATCCAAGGCATCGAGTGATCGTTCCTCCGCTTCATTGGCTCCAAAAAGTGCATGTATTGAATCGGAATCGCTCCAACTCTTCATGAATGGTCTCGGGAACCTGAAACGAGCTAGAGGAAGCATAAGTAGCCCATGAACCGCTCCCAAGGAGCGATTCCGCAAGGAAATTGGGACCAAAACTCAGCAAAATAGGCACTACAAACTACACTTATCAACTCCCCCACACTTAACCCTTACTCGCCCTCGAGTAAGCACAAACTAAGTACTAAACTGGCCGAGCGGGTATTAGCGCACCCTACGCCATTTCAACTCACGCGAGAGCACCTAGAGGATAAGTGTTCTCCGCAAGGCAAGTGAGGTCTTGCGACAAAACTGTGGATGCAACCAGACACAAAAACACACAAACACACAAACATACAAACAACACACAAAAGGTTTCACCCAAAGAGAAACAAATACCGCTTCCCTCTAAAAAGCGGTGAAAGAAGCAACGGTTTAGGACTCAAGGTAAGTGACAACGTTCCCAAGCTAGCAATACAAACCAAAATGGACTAAACCCTAATAGTATGACGACAAAGCAATAAAAACGTTGGTAACTTACCTCGGTTCCTCCTAACCTTCTAAGAACGTACTACGGGACGATCGGCGGGATGGAAAAAGGATGAACCACGGTGTTAGTCGACACTGTAGGTAAGTGAGACCCCGCCCCCTTTAGCTATGAGCCAAGAGGGTCGTCCCATGTCCGAAACCGCCTAACTAGTCCAGGTAAAAAGGTGGAAACATTTGCAAAGTGAGGGAAGACCGACCTTTGCCGCTATCATCCCTCCTAGGGACTCGGTCCTTTGGTAGGCTCTTCACGGCAAAAGTCGGAAAAAGGCTTATTTTTGTGGGGTTAGGATCTGTTTGTGAGACGATTTTCTTTTGGCATTTTCTCTTTTCTTTTGCATTTTTGGTTTTTATGTTGCTATGCCATTTCTTTTTCTTCTTTTCTATTTTCTTTTTGGCTTTTGTGCCTTTTCTTTTTCTTCTTTCTTTCATTTTTTTTTCTTTTTCTTTTCTTTGCCCTTTTGGCTTGATTTGGCCTTTTGGCATTTCTTTGTGTAACAAGAAAGAGAGAACTCAACAAATTGGAATTTATTGTGTGGATATGTGTGGGAAGTAGGGTAATGGGTGAGTCGGGACGGCGCCTTCTCTTTAAACCCACAAAAAGGGGAAAACTTGGACTGGTCGAGCAAATTTCAAACATGGTCACCTGGGGGACGGGACTCGGCAACCAAGGCCTTTTCACACCGTGGGTGGTAAAAATGGTCAAAATGCAAATCCCGTAGTAAATCCCTAGTAAGCTAGGTGGACTCAAGGTAAAAGACCAACGAATTCATTGATTTATGGTCATTCTACTAGACTAAAGTCCAAGACTCGATTTATACTACTAAGAATGGAAAGTAAACACTCGCACACTAGCCTCTAAACCGTGTTTTCGAAAACCATTTTACACACAAGACACATATACCCACACAAAACAAAGACACGACAAAAAATGAAAGAAAAATAAAAAAAAGATAACAAAACAAAACCAGGAGAAACAAACACATAAACAAAACAAACACCACCCCGAACATCCAAACAAGCGTCCAAATCAACCGCAAACTTTACAAAGCTCCACCCGAGCACACCACATCACAAACCTTCTCCAAACTTCACAAGAAATAAAGAGGGAAAGGGATAGAAGATGTTACCGGATGTCTTGAAAGCTTTCCAAAACTAACGGTGATTCAAGCAACCTATAAGGACAAGGGAGGCAAAACACGCACACAAAACAAATATACGACACAACGACACAAAAGGAAAAACACACAAAAGAAAATCTTTTTGATTTTTGTGAATTTTTTTCAAATTTTTAGGATTTTTTTAAAGATTTTTAGAAAAACTACGAAAATAAAGATAACAACGATAGAATATCGCTCCCCCACACTTAAGCCGAGCAATGTCCTCATGCTCGACCGTAGCGCATGGGAGCACAAAAGAAAAGAAACTACGAAAATAAAGCTAAAAATCAAAAAGAAAAGTGGAGAAAATGGTAGAATGTGTCCGGCCGGGGTGTAGTCAAGTCACCGTGGGCCGAGACAGGAAAAGATATGGAAGGGGAGGAAAAAAAAAGAAAGAAATAAAAGGAAATGGGAGGGGAGGACTAGGTGTGATCAAGTCACCTAGCCCGGATTCCGCCCAAATCCGACTAAATCCTACAAAAAGGGTGAAAATCTTTGCAAATTTGGATTTTGAAATGACTCTCGATGTAATCACATCATCGAGAATCGTGAGCAACAAATACCAAGGCCTCGAAGGCCACCAAGACACCAAGACTCAAGGGAAGGGGGGGGGGGGCAAACAAGAGAAAACAAGCAATAATAGACGGAAAAGAAAGGATAGTTGCCGTACCCATCGGTTAGCAACTCACTCGCTCCATCGTCTCAATGGTCAATTTAAGAAGTTTGCTTGTCGTCGTCATTGTTCTTCCTCTCCAATCGCGATACGGATCCATGGTTGGGGTACAAAGGTATAGTGAGGTGGGTTTTGATGTGAAAGTCGGTTTGAAGCGAAGAGAAAGTGAGGTGAAAATGTGCATAGGAGGTGTAGGGGTCATATAAAGAGAGTAAGGACATGTAGGGAGGTTGGGAGGGGGTATAAAATGGTTGGGTGGGCTCAAACGACGAAGAAAAGGCCAAAGGAGGACAGGCGGTCCATCCTGGTCGGGATAGGTGGTCCCGGTCGGGATGACCTTCTCGTCCCGGTCGGGAAGCCTTCGTCCCGGTCGGGATGACCTGTTAGTAGACCCATCTTTTGTCACACCCATCCCGGACGGGATGACATCCTTCCGGATCGGGATGGCTCATCCTTCCCGGTCGGGATGAGCTCTTCTCGGCCGGGAAGAGTCTCCTAACCCTCTATAGCTCCCAAAAGCTCGTTCCAAGCCTCAAAAACCGACTCCCCTTCACACGATCCAAGCTCAAACAATGACCACTCCTCCCTAGGAATCACCTTCACTTCACACCTATCACAATAAACTCAAATACCACATGAAATTCCCTCCCTCACATCGCTCATCAATAATCCAAATAATCAAGAGATTCACAAAATCAAACAAATTACAAGGGAAAGAAATATATACAAAGAGACGGTTCTTGTGGAACTCCGTCAAACCAAAAGTGGTCCATTCTTCAATCTTTTTCTTCATCAACAATGACTAGTTCCATCTCCATCAAGGGCACGAAGAAACAAGTCGAAGGCTCTAGCAAAGTCTTCAATCAAGCTCGTGATATAACCGTCCACATCCCAAGGTTCTCCATGACCTTGTCTTGACGTTCCCGGGGCATCCCGATCTACCAAGTTCAATGGCTTGAACTTATACTTTTGATCTTTCGGGATATACCCAAACGTCCACCGATCCTCATGTGGCCCCAAGGGAGGCTCATCTTCCTTCTTGCTTTTCAACTTGTCATCAAACCCATGATATGGGCACTCATCCTCTCCAATCTCGGAGTCATCATCCTCAAGTTCACAAGAGTTCTTCTTCAAGCTTTGTCCCGACTCTCCCTCTAGATCAATGTCTTTCGTTGCGTGGATCATTTTGCAAGACTCATCATTAGTAGGTGAAGTGTTGCCTTGGAGGTAAAACACTAACTTCTCTTCGCCTAGCTCGAAGGTGATCCTACCATTCTTCACATCGATCATAGCACCGGCGGTGTGTAGAAATGGGCGCCCAAGGATAATGGGAGTGATAGCATCTTCCCGCATGTTGAGTACAAGAAAGTCTACCGGAATGAAGAACTTCCCGATTCTAATTGGCACATCTTCCAACATCCCCAAAGGTCGGTTGAGAGAGCTATCGGCCATTTGGAGTGTAACGGAAGTACTCTTGAGCTCCTTCATCCCGAGTCGCTCACAAATGGAATAGGGAATGATGCTTACACTCGCACCCAAATCACATAATGCTTTTTCAACCTTGTAGTTGCCTATGGTGCAAAGGATCGAGAAACTACCCGGATCCTTCAACTTTGGAAGCGTAGAACCTTGAATAAGCTCGCTCACCACCCTAGTGAACGCAATAGTCTCTTCCTTGTCGATGGATCTCTTCCTAGACAATATTTCTTTCATGAATCTTCCATATGCCGGGATTTGGGTAAGTATCTCGGTAAATGGGACACTCACATCCAACTTCTTCACAATATTAAGGAACTTGTCATATTGGCTATCCACCTTGGTCTTCATTTGCCTTGTTGGGAAAGACAACTTGATTTGGATCTCGTTTTGCTCAATAGGGGTGGACTCTTCAAATGACACTTTCCTTTTACCCTTGTCTTTTCTTTGAAGTGGAGGAAACTCGTCTTCTTGGGGTTTCTCAATCTCCCATAAGACTTGCTCCTCTATAGGAGTTCCTAAGCTTTGGTCTTCTTGAATTGGAGGGACAACTTCTCTTGTTGGTTCTTGCTCATTAGGGGGTGAAGGAGGGTTATAAGATGTACCTCTCCTCGTGGTAATAGCATTTACATGCTCAAGTTTCGATGTTTCACCTTGAGGAGGTAATTGCCCCTTTTGCCTTGAAGAGCTACCCGAAGCAAGTTGAGCTATTTGGGTCTCAAGCATCTTCATATGAGCATCTCTCGCCATGTTGTCCCTTTGAATGAAAGCATAGAACTCTTGTTGGTTTTTTGAGATCTCCATTTGACCTCTTTGCATCTCCAACATAGATTTTTGAACGTCGAAATCACGAGTTGGAGATTGTGGATTGTGCGGAGTATCGGCGAGGGCTAATGGAGTACCGTAATCATGAATAGGAGACCGGCTCCTAGGCTTGCTTTGTTGTTGTTGATGGTTCCCTTGGAACCCATGAGAATTGCCTTGATTAAGGCCTTGATTATTGCCATTGTTGTGATTTTGATACCCTTGGTTGTGGTTTTGTTGTCCTTGAAAGTTTTGGTTTCCTTGGAAACCACCTTGATTGAAGTTCCCTTGTTGGAACCCTTGATTGTTGTTGTGGGAAATACCTTGGTTATTTTGCTTGAAATTGTTGAAGGGCCTTGAGTTGCCTTGATAACCTTTGTTGTTGTCCCTTAAGGGAGGTGGAACATAGGGATGAGGTTGCATAGCTTGTTGCTGATGGGCTTGATTGGAAGCTTGGTGTTGATTGGAATAGGAGGCACCTTGCTTGAACGCTTGAAAGACATTCACTTGCTCAACGCTTCCTTGACAATGCATAGGATCATGACCAACGATTCCACAAGTGTTACACATCCCATAATAAGGCAAAGGAGGTGCAAATCCCAAAGCATTCACTTCTTGAATCGAGTGTTGATGGGAGGAACTAACGCTTTGAACTTGATTGAGGTGGCCTTGGAGCTTCTTATCAATGGTCTCCATGTGTGTCTTCAATTGAGCTCCAAGGTCAATGCTTAATTGAGTAATAGCATCAACCTCGTGCCTACCTCCTCGATTTGCCTTCCTAGGCCTTGAGTATTGAGAATTATGAACCGCCATCTCCTCGATTCTTGCCCATGTTTGGTCATCATCGACCTCGGTGAACCTACCATTGGAGCCCATATTAAGTATATTTCTTGAGTCCTCATAAAGACCGTTCCAAAATTGTTGGACTAAGAACCATTGTGAAAGTCCATGGTGGGGGCACGATCTCACCAAAGATTTAAACCTCTCCCAAGCTTCATAAAGGCTCTCTTCATCCCGTTGTTGGAAACCGGTGATGGAGGCCCTAAGCAAATTAGTCTTCTCCGGAGGGTAGAATTTTTGGTAGAACGCCAATGCAAGTTTCTTCCAAGTGTCGATGTCCATGGTTGCCCTATCGAGACCCTTGATCCATTGCTTCGCTTTTCCAAGTAATGAGAATGGAAATAATACCCATCGGATTTGATCTTGTGTAACCCCGGGTTGAGAGATAGCGTCGCAATAATCGGAGAAAGTCTCCATGTGTTGGTGCGGGTCTTCGGTGGGCAAACCACTAAATTGATTCCTTTCCACAAGTTGGATGAAGTGAGTCTTGGCCACAAAATTTCCGGCATAAGCGGCCGGTAAGGCATTCGGTCCCGACAAGACATCTTCCGTAAATGTAGAGTGGGATGAAAACTTCGGCATAATTGGATGTAAGGGAGATGGTGGTGAAGACGGAGTTGAAGTAGATGTAGAGGGGGAACTAGGACTAGAATATCCAAAGGGATTGGTGAAATTCCCTTCGGCCGTCTCTCGAGATGCTTCCTCAAAATCGTTTCCTTGAGCTTGCTCTTGATGAGTATTGCTTGCGCTTGGTTGAGAGATCCTATGTAACACCCGCTATTTTTCCTAAGCATTTTATTCTTTCTGTTAGGACTTCGTCTTAACTCTGTCACTTTTGGCCTCATATTTTATCATTTTACTAAGCTTTATTTTAATTTTTGAGTTTAATAATTTCTATTTTTAATTTTAAAGATTTAAAATTCTTTTAAATCCATTTATTTGGTTTCTTCGTAAACTAAGTAATTTTTCCGCGAGGAATTCTATTTCTCTCCGAATTGACATTTTTAAGCTTGGATTTAAGTTATTCCTTTTTCCTAAAAATGTTTGAATACGTTTATGGAATATTTTCTACTAAGATATATTTTAGTTACTAAAAACAAGCCATTTATGATTTTATTACGAAGCTTCGCGAATAATTATTTTCTTACGCGAGGTTTACTCGAATTACTTTGAAATGCCTTTAACTATTTTACGATTATACTTTTTATCAACTTATAAATTATTTGAGACTGTTTTCTCACATTTTGGACCAACTAAGCTCTTGGTCACAAGTTTTATTACATTTTATTTAAACGTTTCATTTTATCACATTAAAACGTAATCATAAGATAAATCATTTTCATTCATTGTAGCATTTATGTCAAAACTTTTCTTACTCCCTCTCTTATCCATTTGGCCGGCCAACTATAGGTCTAGGTACATTGTGGATTCCTCATTTTGAAGCCTTAATTCATTCTT
The DNA here is from genome assembly GCA_958450325.1 of Agrostemma githago. Classification (NCBI taxonomy): domain Eukaryota; kingdom Viridiplantae; phylum Streptophyta; class Magnoliopsida; order Caryophyllales; family Caryophyllaceae; genus Agrostemma; species Agrostemma githago. Next base: position 58,383,550 of record OY288241.1, read on the forward strand.
ACTCCTTTAAGTGTAGTAACCCCCATCTCCTCCTTCACTCCACATTCATTTTTGCATTAACAAAAAAATATTCATCACTTCTTTCTTCTCTCTATTTTGGCCGTGTACTTCTTACCCTCCTTGGGCTGATTTTTGCTCCATTTCAAGTCCCAATCGCATCATTTTTATCGTCATAATAATCCTCTTTCCGATTCCTTCGTTAAGGTATTAATCGACGTCATTTTCGATCAAATTTTACCTTGATTTTTATTAGTTTTCTCATGGTATTTTTCCGCCATGATTTACGTGTTTGGTAGGATTTTTGGAGGATCCCGAAGCCGACGAATATATCGTTGATTCAGACTTGGAGTAGAGGTAACGTCGTTGTTACTCGGTATTTCAAGATTCTAATTGAGTATTTGCATGTATATATTTTTATATTTCATTTTGGCAATATATGTATGTCACGGATTCTGGAAAAATTTTTAAAAGTTGAAATTTTGCATGTTTCGATATTTTTATCGCTTTTACGAGATTAACGATTAAATTGTTATATTAATTTGCAAAATCGTAATAATCGGCCTAAACATGTAATATATGTTTATATTCTGGAAAAATGTTGTTTTTGATGATTTTTAGTAATTTAGTATTTTTCTGATATTTTTGATATCGATTATTGAATTATTATCGTTTTGGAACAAAAACGATTAAAAACCGATTTTTAGTTCTAGTACTTAAACATTTTATTTTAATCTGATTTTTGACGTGGTGAAACTTTCTGGTGAAATAGAATTTTCTGATTTTTTTCATAAATTTTCGGAATTGTTAAGTGGATGAATTAATTAATCACTTTAAATCATCGTTTATCGTTAAAACCGTGTTTGTTGTTTAAATTCTCGATTTCTGGTCTTTGGTTTAAATCTGGAAAAAATTATGATTCTGATGATTTCATATTAAAATGTATTATTATGATTTTTAGTGCCTTAATAAAATGTTAGGAACGATAGGTTTATTAATAAAATCGTTAATTGCGAAAACGGGTTTAAATGACGGTTTTGTTGAAATTTGTTGAATCTGGATTTTGGAAAAATCTGGAAAATTTATATTCTGTAAAATCAGGATTTTAAAAGTGTAATAATAATTTTTGGATATTAATACTTAAATCGTTTTGTAATTACTATTTTTATTAATCGTTATTGTCGAAATTGGACGATTAACGAGAAAACGCTTTAAAAACCGAGTTTTAGAATTCTGGAAATTTTTTTTCTGGACAGAATGTCCATAAATATAATTTAAATATTTTACGTAATTTTTGTACTATTTATTAGAGTCTTTAATTAATAAATATTGATTTTCGGACAAATTGTGATTTATCGTTAAAATGCTTCGTCTTACCAAAAAGGATTATTTTTCCAGCAATTTTGAAAGTATTAAATCTGAAACTTTAAGATTTAAATCATCCCTTAACATATTCTAAATATATTCAATGGTTTAATTAAATAAAAGTCGTTAAAAGATTTAATTTGACATTTGTCGTAAAATCCTATTTATAATTTTATTGTCGAAGCTAATAATAATTAGGGAATTTTAGCTTTATAACTTTTGAAAACACCCTAATTAGTAATATTAAAATGTTTAAGACATTTTTAATCATCTTATAACACTTATACGATATTTTAATAATTTCATAAAATCAAATGTTCTTACTTTAATAATTAATATTGTTAAGGCCGAAAGTATTAGTTTTATAAATCTATATCGTTTACTAAAATGTGGTATTAGTATGAACTAATATTTTCACTACTTTGATATGATGCTATTTTTAGTAAAGTTTCTAAAAATAGAAGTTTCCTAAAAATAGAAGTTTCCTAAAATAGAAGTTTCCTAAAATAGAAAGTTTCCTCTTTTAGAATATAAATGTTTACTTCTTTTATCCTCATATTGTTTATGATGAATACATCTTTTAAATATCGATAATGGTTTGCTTTGGAGTTATGGAATAAGGACAAGTGTGGGTTTAGAGTAATATAGTCTGGGATGTACGTTTTGCCATCAACTGTAAGGCTGGTGTGTCTTTATGGGGCGCATTGGTTGTTGAACTGAGCATGGTTTGTGTTCAGGAGAGTGTATATTTACCTTAAACTTAGATATCGCATCGTATAAGTCGCGTCGGGTTGAACTGGATATGGTTTGTATCCAGGAGGGGTGTGCATTACTTAAGCCAGGACCTCGCTGCACGCAGTCCTGTTATGGTTGAGTTGCCTAGTTAGAGACCAAAGTCTAATTTGTTTTGACTAAGTTCTCGAAACTAGTTTTTAGTATTATCCTAGTGAAAGTCTAGATTCTACATTAATCCTATCCATAACGCCATTTTGATTATTTTATTATTATCGATATAAATTGGTTTGCAGGTTGGCAAATATTTTTATGTTTCTTCGGCAACCCTTTTAATTAATTTGTTTTACGCTAAAGCTTATTTTATTATGCTGTTTTAATGTTTTCCATTTTTACTATTTTCCTATATTAGTAATTACTGTTTTAAAATCCTGTTATACGGCTGGGAGAACGTTGACGTTGCTCCCCACTGATTGTGGCTGTTATGTTTTAACATGGCAGGTATACGTGTTTATTTTCCGGTGGGTGTGGGCTAGCGAGCAGTCTTGGATCCTGCTAATCTTTTAATAATCATGTTTTAAGGATTGTTTAACCTCTTTATGGATTGTTTTAAATTTTAGCCATTTTTTTCGTATGGCGCATGTTTGACTTTACCAATTTAATTTATTAAGACATAGTTCTGTGTGTTTTAATCCCGACTCTACAGTGTTTCCGCCACTGTATCGCGCTAGAATTTTTAGGGGATTACAGTTGGTATAAGAGCATCACTGCTCCCGACGCTTACACACCTGAAATTAGGGAAAAATACCAGTAAATTATTTAAACAGTAAATAAAGATATTATTAGAAATGGGTAGAAACAGATAAGGACTTAACTGTTAAGATTGTCTGTTCCTGAACTCGATGATTAGCATTGATTTTATGTTGTTATTTGTGAACTTCAAGATGGCCGGAAGAGGTAACCGAAACAACAACAACAACAACCGCAACAACAACAATGATCAAGGAGGTATCGAAGCTCTGGCTGACACTCTACGCAATATAGCGCAGGCTATGAACGAGATGAACAACCGAAACCAGCAGAGGCCCTTCAACTTCTCTCACGCTGCTGAAGGAATGGCTAAAAGCAGATTGGACTATTATGACGGTTCCGTGGACCCTGAAGTCATGAACCGTTGGTTTCGAGTGATGGAAAGACAGTTTGGAATTTACTCCGCCCCCGAGGATCAGAAGGTGGGCCTAGCTGTGTTGTACTTGTCAGACGATGCAGACAGATGGTGGAGCCAAGTTGGCCCGACTGCTCTTCAGACTCCAGGATTCAACTGGACTCAGTTCAAGGCTCTCTTAGAGCAGAGATTTTATCCCGAGGAGCTGAGGCGTCAGAGGATGACTGAATTCAACACTCTAAGCCAGAATACCATGTCGATTGAAGCTTACACCACTCGGTTTCACTTTCTGGCGAATTATGCTGGAGATCTGTTACCCAATGAGAATTCCCGAGCTTTCTTTTATCGAGGAGGACTTCGAGCCGATATCACTCTCAACATGTCCCGGAGTCTCTCAACTGTTAATGAGCTTTATAATGCCGCGCTATACGCGGAATCTTCGATTGAGCGGGTGAAATCTATGAACCCATCATCTGGTTATAAAAGACCTTTCACCCATTCAGGGAATAACTCTTCATCTTCTTCTAAGAAGTTCAACTCTGGAGGTCTGGATTACTTTTCCTTTCTCTTCTTCTTCTACTTTCTTTACTCTAAATTTCTGACTCTACTGTATGCTATTACAGGTAGTGGTTTCAAGAAAAACAATTTCAACTCGAAGCCCAACAACAAGAAGGATTCTAACTGTTTCAAATGCAAGAAGGCCTATCATCCGGGTTTGACTTGTGAAGGTAACCCTATTACCTCTTTCCACTGTGGGGAAGTGGGACATCGTTCTACCTACTGCCCAAAGAAAGCAACAACCAATACCGCTACTGCAGCTGGCGCTGTCTCTACTTCTGCTCCTCGTAAGGGACGCATCTTTGTGATGAGCCGTGCCGACGCTGAGGCTAATCCTGATGTGGTTACGGGTATGTTTCTGATTTCTGGTGTTAGTGCTTATATATTATTTGATACCGGCGCTTCCACGTCTGTAATATCTTCTACTCTGGCTCCAAAACTATCCTTAACCCCCTGTCTAGCTGAGCCTATAGCTATTTCCCTCTCATCTGGTGAAGTCGTTGACTGTTCTAAAGCTTATCAGAATGTACCTATTCTCTTTGCTGGTACTATTCTTCCTTCTACTCTCCTTGAGTTTCCTCTCGCTGAGTTCGACGTTATTTTGGGAATGGACTGGTTAGCTCAGTATGATGCAAGATTTCAGTGTCGAGATCAGAAGATTTCTCTGAAGACCCCCGAAGGTGTTCGAGTGACTTACCGTGGTGGTCGAAGACAGAAGGGTATCAAGATTATTTCTGCCATGAAGGCTATCAGAATGCAGAGAAAAGGTTGCCAAGCATTTCTATGTACGGTAACTGTAACTGCTGAACTCCCCAAGCTCGAAGAGGTGCGCATAGTGTGTGATTATGCAGATGTATTTCCTGAGGAGTTACCAGGTATCCCACCCGAACGAGATGTGGAATTCACTATTGAACTCGTGCCTGGTACAGGCCCAATCGCCAAAGCACCTTACAGAATGGCTCCTGCTGAGTTGCAAGAGCTACGCAAGCAGTTGGATGAAATGATTGAGAAAGATTTCATTCGTCCAAGTTCTTCCCCTTGGGGCGCTCCTGTACTTTTTGTCAAGAAGAAAGATGGTTCAATGCGCCTGTGTATTGATTATCGTGATCTCAACAAGGTTACGATCAAGAACAAATATCCCCTGCCCAGAATTGATGATCTCTTTGATCAACTTAAGGGTGCTTCCGTATTTTCCAAGATCGATCTAAGGTCTGGATATCACCAAATTCCCGTCCGTGAATCAGACATTCCTAAGACGGCTTTCCGTTCGAGGTATGGACATTATGAATTCAAAGTCATGCCTTTTGGACTAACCAATGCTCCTGCTGTTTTTATGGATCAGATGAACAGAACTTTCAGGGAGTATTTGGATCAGTGTGTTGTTGTCTTTATTGATGACATCCTGATTTATTCCAAGTCAGAGGTTGAACATGCAGAACATCTCAAGATTATTCTTGGCATCCTACGAGATCAGAAGTGGTATGCTAAGTTTTCCAAGTGTGAGTTCTGGCTTTCCGAGGTAGCTTTTCTGGGTCATGTTATCACAAAGGAAGGTATTAAGGTTGATCCTGCTAAGATTTCAGCTATCGAGAGCTGGGCAAGTCCCAAAGATGTTGGCGAGATCCGAAGTTTCCTAGGTCTTGCCGGCTATTATCGAAGGTTTGTGCAAGACTTTTCTAAGTTAGCACGACCTATGACTCAATTACTCAAGAAGGAGAATAAGTTTCTGTGGAGTCAAGCTTGTGAAGATGCTTTTTCTGAGCTCAAGAGAAAGCTCACCTCTGCTCCTATCCTGACCCTACCTGAAGAAGGCGTTGGATTTGATGTGTACTGTGACGCTTCTAAGAATGGTTTGGGTTGTGTCCTTATGCAGAACGGTAAGGTGATCGCTCATGCCTCTAGACAGTTGAAAATTCATGAGGCGAATTACCCTACCCACGACTTGGAGTTAGCAGCTGTGGTGCATGCCTTGAAGGTTTGGAGGCATTATTTGTACGGAGTAAGATGCAAGGTTCACACTGACCATAAGAGTCTGCGATATCTCTTCACGCAGAAAGATCTGAATGCGAGACAGAGACGCTGGATCGAGTTAGTGAATGACTATGACCTTGAATTGGTGTATTGTGAGGGAAAGGCTAACGTGGTTGCTGATGCCCTTAGCAGAAAGATCCTTCATTCCTTGTCTCCGTGTTCTAGCTTGCCTGAGAAGTTGTCTCGAGATTTTGCCAAGATGTCTATTGATGTTGTGGATGAAGATTATGATGGTCGCCTGTATGCCCTTGTTGCTGAACCAACTCTTTTCCGTGAGATTCGTGAGAAGCAGTTGGATGACCCTTTTGTGGCTGGCATCCGAGAAAAGATGAATCTTGGTAAGGCTCTAGATTTTTCTGTGGATTCCAGTGGAGCACTGAAATTTAAGAACCGCCGGGTTGTCCCTGGTGATGCTGAGGTGAGAAAGCAAGTTCTAACCGAAGCACATAAGACGAGGTACTCTATTCACCCTGGTGGTGACAAGATGTATCGGGATTTGAAGCTCCATTTCTGGTGGCTTCATATGAGAGAGGACATTGCAGAGTTTGTAAGTAAGTGCTTGACTTGTCAGCAGGTGAAGTTCGAGCACAAGAAGCCTGGAGGTTTGCTACAACCACTCCCTGTTCTAGAGTGGAAATGGCAGTGCATATCGATGGATTTTGTGATGGCTTTACCTAGAACCGTTAATGGTAGAAACGGTATTTGGGTTATTGTGGACCGCTTGACCAAATGTGCACGATTCGTCCCAATTCGCGATACTTGGAGTTTGGAGAAGCTCGCAGAAGTGTATATTGCCGAGATCGTCCGTCATCACGGTGTACCGCTCAAGATTGTTTCGGATCGAGACCCGAGGTTCTGCTCTAAATTTTGGAAGGCTTTGCAAGATGCTTTGGGAAGCAAGTTATTGATGAGTACCGCTTTCCATGCTGCTACAGATGGACAATCCGAGAGAACAATCCAAACTTTGGAGGATATGTTGCGGGCTTGTGCCTTGGATTTCCAAGAGAGTTGGATCCGACATCTTCCATTGGTAGAGTTTTCCTATAACAACAGCTACCATGCTTCTATTAAGATGTCCCCGTTTGAAGCACTTTATGGTCGAAAGTGCCGTAGTCCCGTCTGTTGGGATGTTCCCGGTGAAGTAAAGATTTTGGGCTCGGATTTGTTGGCTCAGACTATTGACGTTGTGAATGTGGTCCGATCTAGGATGAAGTCTGCCCAGGATCGACAGAAGTCGTATGCTGATGTTCGTCGCCGACCTTTGGAGTTTTCGGTTGGTGATCTGGTGTTCCTGAAGGTATCACCTATGAAAGGGGTGAAACGGTTTGGGATTAAGGGCAAGCTCAGCCCTAAGTTCGTTGGCCCTTACCCTGTGATCGAGAGAGTGGGCGAAGTTGCTTATAAACTGGAATTGCCTGCATCCATGGGTAAGGTTCACGATGTATTTCATGTTTCTCAGTTAAGGAAATATGTTAGTGATCCCGAGCACGTGTTGGAGCCCGAGATTGTGGATCTCGAGCCGGATTTGACTTATGAAGAAAGGCCGGTGAAGATTACTGATCGCCGCGAGAAGCGTTTAAGGAACAAAGTTGTGCCTCTGGTGAAGGTTTTGTGGCGCTGTAATCGGTTTGAGGAAGAAACATGGGAAACCGAGTCTTCGATGCGAGCTAAGCATCCTCAACTCTTCGAGTAAGGTAAACCTCGATTTCCTATCTGCTTATTCTTAGTTTCGAGGACGAAACTTTCTTTTAGTGGGGAGGATTGTAACACCCGCTATTTTTCCTAAGCATTTTATTCTTTCTGTTAGGACTTCGTCTTAACTCTGTCACTTTTGGCCTCATATTTTATCATTTTACTAAGCTTTATTTTAATTTTTGAGTTTAATAATTTCTATTTTTAATTTTAAAGATTTAAAATTCTTTTAAATCCATTTATTTGGTTTCTTCGTAAACTAAGTAATTTTTCCGCGAGGAATTCTATTTCTCTCCGAATTGACATTTTTAAGCTTGGATTTAAGTTATTCCTTTTTCCTAAAAATGTTTGAATACGTTTATGGAATATTTTCTACTAAGATATATTTTAGTTACTAAAAACAAGCCATTTATGATTTTATTACGAAGCTTCGCGAATAATTATTTTCTTACGCGAGGTTTACTCGAATTACTTTGAAATGCCTTTAACTATTTTACGATTATACTTTTTATCAACTTATAAATTATTTGAGACTGTTTTCTCACATTTTGGACCAACTAAGCTCTTGGTCACAAGTTTTATTACATTTTATTTAAACGTTTCATTTTATCACATTAAAACGTAATCATAAGATAAATCATTTTCATTCATTGTAGCATTTATGTCAAAACTTTTCTTACTCCCTCTCTTATCCATTTGGCCGGCCAACTATAGGTCTAGGTACATTGTGGATTCCTCATTTTGAAGCCTTAATTCATTCTTACTCCTTTAAGTGTAGTAACCCTCATCTCCTCCTTCACTCCACATTCATTTTTGCATTAACAAAAAAATATTCATCACTTCTTTCTTCTCTCTATTTTGGCCGTGTACTTCTTACCCTCCTTGGGCTGATTTTTGCTCCATTTCAAGTCCCAATCGCATCATTTTTATCGTCATAATAATCCTCTTTCCGATTCCTTCGTTAAGGTATTAATCGACGTCATTTTCGATCAATTTTTACCTTGATTTTTATTAGTTTTCTCATGGTATTTTTCTGCCATGATTTACGTGTTTGGTAGGATTTTTGGACGATCCCGAAGCCGACGAATATATCGTTGATTCAGACTTGGAGTAGAGGTAACGTCGTTGTTACTCGGTATTTCAAGATTCTAATTGAGTATTTGCATGTATATATTTTTATATTTTATTTTAGCAATATATGTATGTCACGGATTCTGGAAAAAATTTTAAAAGTTGAAATTTTGCATGTTTCGATATTTTTATCGCTTTTACGAGATTAACGATTAAATTGTTATATTAATTTGCAAAATCGTAATAATCAGCCTAAACATGTAATATATGTTTATATTCTGGAAAAATGTTGTTTTTGATGATTTTTAGTAATTTAGTATTTTTCTGATATTTTTGATATCGATTATTGAATTATTATCGTTTTCGAACAAAAACGATTAAAAACCGATTTTTAGTTCTAGTACTTAAACATTTTATTTTAATCTGATTTTTGACGTGGTGAAACTTTCTGGTGAAATAGAATTTTCTGATTTTTTTCATAAGTTTTCGGAATTGTTAAGTGGATGAATTAATTAATCACTTTAAATCATCGTTTATCGTTAAAACCGTGTTTGTTGTTTAAATTCTCGATTTCTGGTCTTTGGTTTAAATCTGGAAAAAATTATGATTCTGATGATTTCATATTAAAATGTATTATTATGATTTTTAGTGCCTTAATAAAATGTTAGGAACGATAGGTTTATTAATAAAATCGTTAATTGCGAAAACGGGTTTAAATGACGGTTTTGTTGAAATTTGTTGAATCTGGATTTTGGAAAAATCTGGAAAATTTATATTCTGTAAAATCAGGATTTTAAAAGTGTAATAATAATTTTTGGATATTAATACTTAAATCGTTTTGTAATTACTATTTTTATTAATCGTTATTGTCGAAATTGGACGATTAACGAGAAAACGCTTTAAAAACCGAGTTTTAGAATTCTGGATTTTTTTTTTTCTGGACAGAATGTCCATAAATATAATTTAAATATTTTACGTAATTTTTGTACTATTTATTAGAGTCTTTAATTAATAAATATTGATTTTCGGACAAATTGTGATTTATCGTTAAAATGCTTCGTCTTACCAAAAAGGATTATTTTTCCAGCAATTTTGAAAGTATTAAATCTGAAACTTTAAGATTTAAATCATCCCTTAACATATTCTAAATATATTCAATGGTTTAATTAAATAAAAGACGTTAAAAGATTTAATTTGACATTTGTCGTAAAATCCTATTTATAATTTTATTGTCGAAGCTAATAATAATTAGGGAATTTTAGCCTTATAACTTTTGAAAACACCCTAATTAGTAATATTAAAATGTTTAAGACATTTTTAATCATCTTATAACACTTATACGATATTTTAATAATTTCATAAAATCAAATGTTCTTACTTTAATAATTAATATTGTTAAGGTCGAAAGTATTAGTTTTATAAATCTATATCGTTTACTAAAATGTTGATTGGGGGTGGGCCGCCTGTCAATCAATTGCCTGCTATGCAGGCCCCGAGACGATTCCTGTCGGAGAGTCGAAAGACTAGCCCCCAGCAGGGACCAAGAACAAAGCATGAAAACGCTAAAGGTTGGCCGTCAGCCGCCGAGAGCGCAGGCCAATTCAGCCTGTCAGAGCTTGGCAGTCCCCTACTTGGAGACTGTCTGCCCTGGGAAAATCCCTGGCCGGCAGGGTCGGGACCCCCAGGGGCCCTCTCGTCATTTTGCCTAAGGTAATTGGGAATGGATGGATGAGAAGCCGCCACTTGTCACTTTCCCATCCAACCATTCCTTTTTCTCTTCGCTCTCTTGTGGGAAGGTATAAATACCTCCCCATTTCCCACATGAGAGGGGTGAGATTTTCTCTCTCTAGACTCTTACTCTTAAAACGCCGCCTAGTTCCTCACGAGCTAGGTTCGTAAAGGCATTTCACGGACTGACTTAGGCATCGGAGAGGGTTTCCTCGGACAACCTCCGAGGCCCTGTGCGTTCATTGTGCAGGGAACAGGCCGTTTTCCGCCGGGAAAGTCCGATTCCAAGAGTGAGAGGAAGGGGAGATCAAGGGAATCAAGCGACTAATTATCCATCATCAATTCAATTACATTGCCCGGATTCTGGGCCGGGTGAATTGCTTCCGTAACCGGAACAATTTGGCGCCGTCTGTGGGGAAATTACGGTTGTGCTCACGAGTTACCCACTAAAATCAACCACTCATAACCACAAAATTAAACACAATCATGCCAGAAATCGTCGATGACAGTGCAGGAGCGGGTCCGACGGTCCCTCCGGTGACCCCCCTGTACGGAATGCCGCTGTTGGAGAGGGTCCCTCCTGCCACAATCCTCGGGGTAGAGGGAACCAATCCCCTCGGTAGATCTAACACTGCTGTGACACCCGAGCTGGGGGCACGCCCTGGACGTGCTCTCAATCTGACCCCAGCTCAGATGGCACAGGCAGCCGCGTTCTTCTCTGCGATGCTGGATCAGGAATTCACACCTGAGGACTTGGTGGGCAGGGTCGCATCGGCTCCTAGGCAACCGTCCCCAGTCAGCAGGGACGAGGCCGGGGGCACGAGGCGGACCGCCGCCAGAAACGCTCAGAGAAAAGCGAGAAGAACAGCCCAAGTGTATACGCATGTGCAGAGGCGAATTACCACTGACAAACCAGAACCACCTGTCCAGCAGGCGTTCTCTATTCACACGACAGAATCGGCGTCTGGAGGGCAGGGAGGCTTATCTCAAGGATTACAGGAGCGCATGAGGCCCAGGGAGCCTATGTCAAAACGCTTAGGGGAAAGGTCAGGCGGAGTTTTTTCCAGACTAACACCTGCGGCCAAGGAACAGTCAGCCCCCGGCTTATCCCAAAGCCTGCAATCCAGACTCAACCGAGGACAACCGCTCGAGTCCAGGTACCGTCAGGGTGAAAACCTCTGCCACTCCCAGAGAAAGAGGCCCAGGCAGGCCTCCTCGGGAACAGAGGATGATGCAGCTAGCAGACCGCCACCGAGGCACCGCTCCCCCAGTACGAGGAAACCAACCCATAAACAATGGGAATCTCATGGTAACCAGTCTGGGGAAAGCAGGTCACGACTGGTTGGCAGGCCTACGAAAACCCCGTTGCACCCTGAGGTACAAGAGTACCCCATTCCGAAAATCAAAATGCCCACCATCAAATTTGACGGAACGACGGACCCTGAAGACCACCTGGCAGCCTTTGAGAGCCACATGGGCATGTATGATGTAGATGATGCCATCTGGTGCAAAGTTTTCCCTACCACCCTGGTGGGACTTGCGCAGGGGTGGTTCAGAGATCTCCGCCAGGGGTCAATCAGGTTCTTCATAGAGTTGGCTGAAATTTTCCTTGAACAGTATGCCGGAAATAAGAGAAGACGCCTTACCCGTTTCGATCTCATGACCCTGAAACAAAAGAAGGGTGAGAGTGTGAGAGAATACATGAGAAGATTCGATCTATCCTACCAGCAGGTTAGGGAGATCGACGATTCCACCGCCGCCTACGCCCTGACAATCTCCCTACTTCCAGGGGAAATGAAAAACCAGATGATCAGGGCCCAGCCAGAAACCTTGGCCATGGCCAGAAAGATTGCTGAGGGGTTCATTCTGCAGGAGGAGTTCCACGGCCTGACGGACACCCCTGCAGGCCAAACAAAGCCTCAAGGGGGACCGCAGGGTGGAAGGGGCAGAGGTGAACCAAGTAAGCAAAAAGAAGAAGGAGACACTCCCAAGAAAGAACGCCCAGTCTACCAACCCAGATTCGATAGTTACACCGCTCTGAACAAATCCAGGGCGGAAATCTTCGAACTGGAAAAAGAAACTGCCAAATGGAACCGTCCAAGCAAACCTCGCAGCCCGAAAGGCGACCCAAAGAAATTATGCATTTTCCACGACTGTATTGGCCACACCACCGAAGAGTGCCGTCACCTGAAGGATGAAATTGAGAAATTAATCAGGAACGGATGGTTGGCCAACTACGCAGCTAAAAACAAGTCTCAGAAGGAAGTGTCTGAGAAACCCGAGGGGTCAGTGCAGAACCGGATGGTAATCCACGTGATTTCAGGGGGCACTGAGGGCCAGCTCAGTCGAAGAAGTCAAAAAAGGCAAATGCGCGAGCTGAGAAACCAGATCTGCTACGCTGAGAAAGAAGGGAGCCCAAAGGGAGTGACACTAAGTATCACCCCTGATGATGCAGGACGGGTGATATATCCGCACAGTGATCCTCTGGTGCTGTCCCTAGAAATCAGCAACCATATTGTGCGAAGATGTATGGTAGACACAGGCGCATATACAAATCTTTTGTACAAGGATGCTTTCGAAAAAATGGGCCTGGAAAAAAGGCATCTATGGCCTGCTCCCGGATCCCTGTACGGATTCAGTGGGGCCGGCGTGCTGACCATGGGCGTCATCGACTTGCCTGTAACCTTCGGGGAAGGTTCCGCAGCCAGGAATGTCAGGGCAACCTTTGTTGTTGTGGACGCAAGGTCTGCCTATAATGCCCTGATTGGCAGGGCCACGCTGGATGAAATCGAGGCCGCAATCTCCATCAGAGCTCTCACCATTGCGTATGTCACAGACTTCGGGCTGGAAGGAAAGATACGTGGGGACCAGGAGTCAGCCAGACAATGCTACCCGTGGCCCTACAAGAGCACGAGAGGGACAGAAAAGGAAAAAGAAAAGCTGACAGTTCCCCCTGCAGGGAAGGCGAAGTCCCAATTGAGCACCCGACGCCCGACCGCCTGGAACCAGGAGGCGAAAGCATGCTGGTGGACTTAGAACCAGGAAGGCAGGTCCTGGTAGGAACAGGCTTGGAGGAATCCTACCAGGCCGAGCTGGTCAAACTTCTGAGAGAGAACAAAGACGTATTTGCCTATTCTGCAGACGAGATGCCCGGCGTTGATCCCTCATGCATCGTTCACAAGCTGAACGTAAGCATGGATGCTCGCCCTGTAAAACAGAAGAAACGAAACATGTCTGCAGAAAAAGACGCAGCAATCAAGGAAGAAATCGACAAACTCTTGAAAGCAGACTTCATTGAAGTCTGCGACTACCCAGAATGGCTGGCAAATGTTGTCATGGTCAAAAAGTCGTCTGGAGCATGGAGAATGTGCGTCGACTTTACGAACCTGAACAAAGCCTGCCCGAAAGACTGCTATCCGCTCCCTCGGATCGATCAATTAGTAGACGCCACCAGTGGCTACACCATGCTAAGCTTCTTGGACGCCTTTTCAGGCTACCACCAAGTGTACTTGTGGCAGCCGGACAGGGTGAAGTGTGCGTTCATCACTAGTTCGGGCACTTACATGTATAAGATGATGCCCTTCGGGCTCAAAAATGCGGGAGCTACGTACCAGCGTCTGGTTGATAAAGTGTTTGAAAAACAAAAAGGTAGAAACATCGAGGCTTATGTCGACGATGCCATCGTAAAAAGCAGGGAAGACAAGGAACACCTGACAGACTTGCAGGAAACCTTCAGTTCTCTGCGCGCTTACAAAATGAAACTAAATCCGAAAAAGTGCACGTTTGGAGTCCGCTCCGGAAAATTCCTAGGATTCTTGGTCAGTTCTCGGGGTATAGATGCCAACCCTGAGAAAATTCAGGCAGTTCTAGATCTCCCCGAGCCCAAGACCATCAGGGACATCCTGCGCCTGACGGGTCGAATGGTCGCCTTGGCCCGATTCATTGCCCGATCAGCAGACAGAGCCACTCCTTTTTTCAAAATTCTGAAAGGAAACAAACAGTTCAAATGGGAAAGCGAGCAGAAAGAGGCCTTCGAACAACTGAAGGACCATCTTAAGAGGCTTCCTACCCTGGCAAGACCAGTAGCATGAGAAAAACTTTTCCTCTACATTGCAGTAACTAATATAACTGTCAGCGCAGTCATCTTACGGGAGGAGGCAGGCACCCAGCAACCCATATACTTTGTGAGTCATGCGCTGGGGGCAGCTGAGAAGAATTATCCGATGGTTGAAAAAGCCGCCTACGCGGTCATAATTGCAGCCAGGAAGCTCAGACCTTATTTTGACGCGTATCCAGTCATAGTCCTCACCGACCAACCCCTGGAAAAGGTGTTGGAAAAATTCGAAAAATCGGGGAGATTGTTGAAATGGGCAATTGAGCTGAGTGGGCTAGGTATATCTTACCAGCCGAGAACAGCCATCAAAGCCCAAGCTCTGGCTGACTTTTTGGCTGAGTGCTCCCATTCAGGGGAAGAGGAAGCCCCTGCCCAGGAGTGGGTCGTATACACTGATGGGTCCTCAACGGCCAACGGCGCAGGCGCAGGCGTCGTATTAACCAGCCCAGAAGGGACCGACTTTGAGCATGCTCTCAGATTCGTCTTCCCAGCATCAAACAATGAAGCAGAGTACGAAGCAGTACTCGCAGGCGTCAGGTTAGCTAAGGCCGCAGGGGCAGAACGAATTATCTTGGCGACAGATTCCCAACTCATCGCCGACCAGATTAATGGAGAATACGAAGCCAGAGACCAAGCAATGGCCGCATACCTGGAGATGGTAAAGGGAGAGCTGTCCAGCCTGAAATCATATGAGATCAAACAAATTCCCCGATCCCAGAACAACAGAGCAGATGCCCTGTCAAAACTGGCAAGCTCCAGTCTGTAGGACATCCGGAGGTCAGTATGGGTTGACGTTTTACACGAAAGGTCTACTAATCCCGGTCAAACGATTAATGCCGTGGAAGAAGAGCTAGAAAGCTGGATGACCCCTTTCGTCCGGTACAAGAGGCACGGTATTTTACCATCAGACCCATTGCAAAAAAGAAAGGTACAGGCTAAAGCAGCCTGGTTCATATTCATTAATGGAGAACTCTACAAAAAATCTTTTACTTATCCCCTGCTTAAATGCCTACGGGCGGACCAGGCCGCTGAGGTATTGGATGATATCCACTCAGGGATTTGTGGACATCACATTGGCGGGAGGTCGCTGGCCCACAAGGCCCTCAGGGCAGGCTACTACTGGCCTACCATGCTGGCAGATGCCAAGAGTCTGACCCAGAAATGCAGAAAATGTCAACTCTTTGCCCCGTCGATCCATGCCCCGGCCCAGGAGCTCAGGCCAATCCTATCTCCCACCCCCTTTGCTCAATGGGGGATGGACATCCTAGGGCCCTTCACAGTGGCCACAGGGGGCAGAAAATTCTTAATAGTCGCCATAGACTACTTCACCAAATGGGTGGAGGCTGAAGCAGTGCCCAACATCACTGAGCCGGCTGTCCGGAAGGTGATCTGGCGAAATGTCATCACCCGGTTCGGTGTACCAAAGATGCTGGTATTTGACCACGGCAGGCAGTTCGATAATGACCCACTAAGGATCTGGCTAGAAAGCCACAACATCTCAGTCGCCTACTCAGCTGTCTGTCATCCTCAAACCAATGGACAGGCGGAAGCAGCCAACAAACAAATTCTGAATGGCCTGAAGAAAATGGTGGATGACTGCAAAGGTAGGTGGGCTGATGAACTCCCCAGTATACTCTGGTCCATCCGAACTACCAGGAAGGAGTCTACAGGCCAGACCCCATTTGGCTTGGTATATGGAGCAGAGGCTTTATTGCCAATTGAGACAAGGATTCCCTCTCTACGTTCCCTGCAGTACAACCAGGCTGAGAATGAAGCTGCGATGGTTGAGGCCCTGGACCTGGTAAGTGAACTAAGAGAGAAAGCCGGTACCAATATCGCTGCCTACCAGCAGCGAATGAGGAAAGCTTTCAATAGCAAAGTCCGACAGAGGAGCTTTCAGGTGGGCGAGTTGGTTCTGAGAAAAACACAGGCGACTGGAAAGTCAAGAGAGCATGGGAAGCTAAGTGCCAATTGGGAGGGCCCATACCAAATAACTCAGGTTTTGGGTCCAGGCACGTACAGGATAGCCAATCTGGAGGGACAAGAGCTGAGCGCTCATTGGAATGCAGATACATTGAAGAAATACTACGTCTAAGCAGGAACATAAACAGTTTTCACTTTTACTAAAGTAACAAGGCGGAGGACGATCAAAAATGTCGACGGCTCCGACCACCCCAATGTCAAAAAAGAATGTTAAAAGAAATGAGAAGATACAGATTTATACTCGTTGCCTGTTCACACTAGCGTCTTTCACACACAAACGAGCAGGGGGCAATAGGGGGAGGCCCCCCTGTTGCCAAAATTAGGAAAAGTGAACCTCCCAACGCAAACCAACAAACTACCCTGCTTACCTCTGGGCAGGCAGGGGGCAGGCCCCCTGGACTTTGAACGAAAAACCAGGAGCAGGCCGTACCGACAAGGACTGGGGGCAGGCCCCCCAACCTTGTATAAAAAACGCAAAAGCTACCCTGCTTACCTCTGGGCAGGCAGGGGGCAGGCCCCCTGGACTTTGAACGAAAAGCCAGAAGCAGGCCGTACCGACAAGGACTGGGGGCAGGCCCCCCAACCTTGTATAAAAAACGCAAAAGCTACCCTGCTTACCTCTGGGCAGGCAGGGGGCAGGCCCCCTGGACTTTGAACGAAAAGCCAGGAGCAGGCCGTACCGACAAGGACTGGGGGCAGGCCCCCCAACCTTGTATAAAAAACGCAAAAGCTACCCTGCTTACCTCTGGGCAGGCAGGGGGCAGGCCCCCTGGACTTTGAACGAAAAGCCAGGAGCAGGCCGTACCGACAAGGACTGGGGGCAGGCCCCCCAACCTTGTATAAAAAACGCAAAAGCTACCCTGCTTACCTCTGGGCAGGCAGGGGGCAGGCCCCCTGGACTTTGAACGAAAAGCCAGGAGCAGGCCGTACCGACAAGGACTGGGGGCAGGCCCCCCAACCTTGTATAAAAAACGCAAAAAGCTACCCTGCTTACCTCTGGGCAGGCAGGGGGCAGGTCCCCTGGACTTTGAACGAAAAGCCAGGGACAGGCCATAACAGGCGCAATCAAACATACGAGAAGAAGATCCTTAAAAACAGCTACACCATAGAAAGCAAAGAGAAATATCCTACAAACAACCCATGAAGGGTGGAAAAATTTTTACAAAGTCAAAGAAAAAAATCGAGTAGCAAAATATTACAAGAAAAACCATGAAACACTGGTTCAGCACAAGAAAATGAAAAGCCTTCATAAAAGAGAAGGGGCATCACGCAGCATCCTGGCGAGCGTTGGCATCTGCTTCAGGCTGCCTGGTCACCCGGGCTTCGTCCTTGGCAGAATAGAGGCTCCGGAAAGTGTCCTCGTCAAAGGAAGGGAACATCTCCCCTATCACCTCCATAACCAATTCCAGAGAAGAGTTGGCGCCGCTCACAAAGCTGGCACCCACCGCTTCCTCGGTCTCCGCAGCCAGGGACTCTTTCTCTTTCGCCCATTCTCCCTTGGCCTGGTCAAAGGCCGACTTTGCCTGTGACAGCTGCTCCTCCAAGACAGCCACCCTTCCCTTCAAATGCCCCATCTCAGCCAAAGATATGTTAGCACGGTCCAACGATTGACGGCTCTCCTGCAGTTCGGCCCCCAACTTAGAAACTTCCTTCACAGCCATTTCCCCCTGCAGCCTCCAACGATCAGCCTGCCTCTTGGCCTCTTCCAACTCCCCCTCTTGCCTTGTCATCTTGTCCTTCAAAGAGTTTATCAGGGAGACGTCCCTCTCTATCATGGCCAGGCGGTCGGGAGGAGGAGCCCCAGGGGTGACTGTTAGTTCCTCATCACTCAGGCGGCTGAGAGCCGCCAGTTCCGCAGACGCCAGCATGACCCTGGAGGTGCGTTGGATGTATTGAAGCACTTGATGAGAGGTGGAAGTCACCACCTTTGTAAGGCGGTCGGCCAAGACAGCCCCAGAGTCAGAAAGCAGGCCCGAAACATCCACGCTATCCCCAGCCGTGTAGTGGAACTCCACATTTTCCTCTGGGAAGGGAATGCTAGAGGGCTCACGAGCAGGGCGTTTCGCATCAGGGGTAGAGACGTCCGCCTCCAAATCCACCACGTCGGCACTAGGAGGTTCCCTCTCCCTTTTCCTCCTCGCTTCCAAGGGAACACTCTCCCCGGTCCCTTCCGAATCTCCAGGCTGCGTTCCCTGCGAGATCCGAGGGCCCGCTGAAGAAGCACCCTGTTTTTGGCCAGGAGAAGGAGTAGCCCCTGAAGTAACCTCCGCTTCCCCCTCATGAATACTGGGAGTAGGAGTCGCCGGCTTCGACGAGGGCAGCCGGGGGGGGAGAGGCAATCTTCGACCTGCGGCGAAGTCTTTCACAAGCTTCATCAGGGCCTTACTTCCTTTCTTAAAATTTGGCGGAAGAGAAGGACGCTTTGAAAGAACGTGCAATTCCTCGCTCAAGCCTAACCTTCTGACCTGCTTCTTGGTCCAGGTCCAAGAGTAGGAATCTGCGGAAAAGGAGAGGCGGTCATTTAAAAAGCAGGGAGAAATAAAATCCCTGGAAAATCGTGACAACAAGAAAACCCTAGAACTACCTTCAAGGCCACGAATCAGGCCCATGGGAAGCAGGTACTCGTCAGTAGTGATAAGCTCCGCGTGAGGGAGCCAGAAAACAGGGCAAAAGTTCCCATGTTTATCCGTCACGATCTCAAACTTTTTAATCAAAATCTTCTCCTTTTCGCTCAGCCTGACTTCCAGAGCCTTCCCCCCAACGCGAGGATGATACTCCTCACGCGTCTCCATGCGAGTATGAACATGATTCCTAAAATGTCTGGGAATTTTCCACCCCGACGCACTATGGACGTATATGAAATTGTTTTTCCAGTCTTTGAGACTGCTCATGGGTGGCCATACCAGGGCGTATTTTTTCTGTCTCAGCAGAGACCAGTAACCAGGGAAGCCATCTCCCCCAGATGAAGACACCATTTGGAGGCCAACCATAAAGCGAAGGGCGTCGATATATGGCTCCTCGCCATGGAATAAACATGTCCAAGTATAAGCCACTAATGCCCTAATAGCCGTTGCGGTTAACTGAGCAATGGCGACGTTCATCCTCCTGAAAGTATCTTCCAGGAAGGGATGCAACGGAAATCGCAGGCCGAATTCTAGGGCCTTATGGAAGACGGCTACACACCCATCTGGGGGACAACATACTGTGTCTCTTTCCCCAGGGATCACCACTGTGTACCCCTCCCCAAAATTATAAAACTGCTCGATGGCCTTAGCCGCGTCGCATTCCAAGAGCAGGTCCCTATTCTTAGCCTCGGGATAGGTCTGTAGGGGAATCACGTACTTTTCTTTGTCTAGAAAATAGGTCCTCCCTCTCTCCCTGCGGATGAGAGGACCGGCCACCCTGGCAGGGTCCACCTCCAGGGCTTCGTCATCAGAATCAATCACATCGAAGGGAGCTGGGTCGGGTGACTCAGCACCCTCTCCCCTGTGATCATCTCCCTCCCGGGGGCCAACCCCGGAGGAAGAAGCTACGTCACGACGACCACCGTCGCCGCCGCTAGTTCCTCCGAGCAAAGAATCAAGGGAAAGGGGGCGGGCTCGCGACATTTAGGCTATAGAAGGGAAGAAAAGAAGCGAAAGATTCAAAAAAGTTCTAACCTAAAAAACGCCGGTGAAGTTGTCAAAGATGGCGACAAGAGATGATCCTTGCTCCTCAAAGAAAGAAACGCTCGATCAATGAAGGGAATTCAAGAAGTGTTATGGGGAGTAAGAATACCAAGAAGAGTAAAAGAAGAGAATGAAGGGGGAGATGGGTTTATATAAAAGCCCAAAGAAGTTCGAAAGGTGGAATCCCTGACAAAACCTGCGAAGACCTTCCACGTGTCACACGCTGAACACCGACTGCTCACCTTTTTCAAGAAGAGCCTCGGTAAACAGAAACGTCAGAGAGAAAGGTCAATCAACGACCTCATTCAAAAAAAAAAAAAAAAAAAAAAAAAAAAATTCAAATACGCAAAATATTCATTTCATTGAAAACCCCGCAAGGGGAAGATACATCGTGAGACAGGCATGAAGGAAAAATTACATAAGGCTCGGAAAAGTTCCAGCCTGACAGAAATCAAAGGCCCTGCCACGCAGGCCTAGTCGTCCCCCAAATCTGGGGAATAATCTCCAGGACTGCCTGGACTCCCGAGAGCCGAACCCCAGTCCCAACTTGGAGAACCCTGAAAGGGGTCAGCTGAAGCCCCGTCTTCGTCCCTATCGCTCAGGCAGCCGAGACCTTCGCTGTCGTCAGAATCATGGCTGCTGTCTTCCCAATCCCTTCCAAAAGGGACAGCTCGGGACTCGTCGCAAGTGCGACAGCCTGTTTTCTTTACAGGCGAAGAAGGGTCCGATTCCAGGGAGGAATCGGTGTCAGAGTTAGGGCCGAATTGTTCAGGGTGCAGCCATGGAAAACACTCATGGCACCCCCTATCATAGCAGCCCCCTCCCTGGGGGCAACGCCTAAATCTAGGCGCAGCAGGTGGGGAGGACCTCCTAGGGCGTTTGCCCATCCTAATAGAGGCCTTCCGACCCCTCCGGCGAAGGCGAAGTCGTGAACGCCGGCTCCGGCGAACAGCTAGATAAGCGGCCCGTGCATATCTAAGCCTCCAGAACCCTCTGAAGATGAAGGAAACATGTTTGACTCCGCGGCGAACTACACTTTTCTTGATCCAAGTCATGTTTAGAATAAGGAAAATTGAAAGATTGAAGGTGGAATGAAGTGCAAATGAGCAAGGAAGCTAAAGATTTTATACCAAGGAAAACTCCGCATTAATGAGCGCTCCAACCACCCTGGGAGGAGAGCCACCAATCAGGAACTCCTCACGGTTCCCCAAAATCCGCCCAGAAGAAAAGGGCAATCATTACGAAAGTGCTCTTGCCTCTTTGCATTCCTGACAGGAACAGTACAAAGTTCCATTGGGAAGGCGCGAAGCATTAAATGCTGCGACAGACATGGAAGTCAACCCCCCTCCAAGCAAGAGCCGCCAGCAGAGGAGAAGTCTCACTTCCCTCCTACTGACGAGGGCCAATTGATTGGGGGTGGGCCGCCTGTCAATCAATTGCCTGCTATGCAGGCCCCGAGACGATTCCTGTCGGAGAGTCGAAAGACTAGCCCCCAGCAGGGACCAAGAACAAAGCATGAAAACGCTAAAGGTTGGCCGTCAGCCGCCGAGAGCGCAGGCCAATTCAGCCTGTCAGAGCTTGGCAGTCCCCTACTTGGAGACTGTCTGCCCTGGGAAAATCCCTGGCCGGCAGGGTCGGGACCCCCAGGGGCCCTCTCGTCATTTTGCCTAAGGTAATTGGGAATGGATGGATGAGAAGCCGCCACTTGTCACTTTCCCATCCAACCATTCCTTTTTCTCTTCTCTCTCTTGTGGGAAGGTATAAATACCTCCCCATTTCCCACATGAGAGGGGTGGGATTTTCTCTCTCTAGACTCTTACTCTTAAAACGCCGCCTAGTTCCTCACGAGCTAGGTTCGTAAAGGCATTTCACGGACTGACTTAGGCATCGGAGAGGGTTTCCTCGGACAACCTCCGAGGCCCTGTGCGTTCATTGTGCAGGGAACAGGCCGTTTTCCGCCGGGAAAGTCCGATTCCAAGAGTGAGACGAAGGGGAGATCAAGGGAATCAAGCGACTAATTATCCATCATCAATTTAATTACATTGCCCGGATTCTGGGCCGGGTGAATTGCTTCCGTAACCGGAACAAATGTGGTATTAGTATGAACTAATATTTTCACTACTTTGATATGATGCTATTTTTAGTAAAGTTTCTAAAAATAGAAGTTTCCTAAAAATAGAAGTTTCCTAAAATAGAAGTTTCCTAAAATAGAAAGTTTCCTCTTTTAGAATATAAATGTTTACTTCTTTTATCCTCATATTGTTTATGATGAATACATCTTTTAAATATCGATAATGGTTTGCTTTGGAGTTATGGAATAAGGACAAGTGTGGGTTTAGAGTAATATAGTCTGGGATGTACGTTTTGCCATCAACTGTAAGGCTGGTGTGTCTTTATGGGGCGCATTGGTTGTTGAACTGAGCATGGTTTGTGTTCAGGAGAGTGTATATTTACCTTAAACTTAGATATCGCATCGTATAAGTCGCGTCGGGTTGAACTGGATATGGTTTGTATCCAGGAGGGGTGTGCATTACTTAAGCCAGGACCTCGCTGCACGCAGTCCTGTTATGGTTGAGTTGCCTAGTTAGAGACCAAAGTCTAATTTGTTTTGACTAAGTTCTCGAAACTAGTTTTTAGTATTATCCTAGTGAAAGTCTAGATTCTACATTAATCCTATCCATAACGCCATTTTGATTATTTTATTATTATCGATATAAATTGGTTTGCAGGTTGGCAAATATTTTTATGTTTCTTCGGCAACCCTTTTAATTAATTTGTTTTACGCTAAAGCTTATTTTATTATGCTGTTTTAATGTTTTCCATTTTTACTATTTTCCTATATTAGTAATTACTGTTTTAAAATCCTGTTATACGGCTGGGAGAACGTTGACGTTGCTCCCCACTGATTGTGGCTGTTATGTTTTAACATGGCAGGTATACGTGTTTATTTTCCGGTGGGTGTGGGCTAGCGAGCAGTCTTGGATCCTGCTAATCTTTTAATAATCATGTTTTAAGGATTGTTTAACCTCTTTATGGATTGTTTTAAATTTTAGCCATTTTTTTCGTATGGCGCATGTTTGACTTTACCAATTTAATTTATTAAGACATAGTTCTGTGTGTTTTAATCCCGACTCTACAGTGTTTCCGCCACTGTATCGCGCTAGAATTTTTAGGGGATTACATCCTAACCCGGTTAATCGTCCGTTGGCGAAAGGCTCGAAAAAGTCTTTCTGACTCTGGATTAAAGAGAAAGAATTCGCCTCCCCGCCTAGGCATACACTACGCACTAGAACAAACGTGAGAACACCTAGTGCTTTATGGGCACTATGTAACGACATTAAACAAGCACAATCGAAAGACAAAGAGAAAAGAAGGAGAATTAAAACTAATGAAACAAGAAAAATCTAGAGAATATGCACAAGAGATGATAGAAGAGCACAAAGAAGGGTAACTAAGTCTAGCTATAAGCAAACTAAGTCTAAACAATGCACCGTCCCCGGCAACGGCGCCAAATTGATGGTAGGAATCTGTCACGTCCCCACCGTCAATAATATAACCGGCTAGACCTAATGGTAGTTAGGGCAAGTCGGGATCGTATCCACGGAGACGGTGTTGCAAGGTTTAGACTATGTCCACCTAAAACGAGACTATGCTACCAAACAAACACAAAGAGAACGGTAAAAGATAAACTATCGTGGTTGGAGATGAAGGAAGTGGACTAACAATGACCAGACTAATACGATACTAAAACGGAATAACTAAATACAAACTAAACGATGAACTAGAGAAATGATGACTCACTAAGAATTTGAATCAAAAATGGAGAAGAAGTGTGTTAGGTCGGGTTCATAAGAGTAGATGGGAAATTGGGGTGGTCAAGGGTGTAGGTGTCTCCTAATTGCTAGAGTCGGTCCGGGCTCTCGCTACTTAGACCGATGTCAAGGTGGGTTCGCGCTCTCGCGCCTAAACCCTAGTCCATAATCTTATGTATGACAACTATTCTCAACATAATCACATAATAGACAAACAATGAGAAGCATGTCCACTACAACTCACACAAGCATATCAACAAACACATAGTGTGCCCAATATGTGACTAACAACAAAGATTCACCCTTTACCCCTAATCAAACCCTAATCACCCATAATCTACCCTTAATCCCCCTACTAACCCACAAGAAGACTACTCACTCATTATCAAACTAATCATAACAACAATAAGAGAAAACAACATCATAAACATCAAAACATTCATTATGAACAAACAAGAACAATAAACAATAATCAATGATTAAAACTTGATGATAAAACAAAGATTAAGAGAAGAGAAATTATACCCACTACAATAGGATGAAGAAGATGAAAACTTGAATTAATAATAAACCCAAATAAAACTCCAAGGTTGTCAAGCTTGGAATAATCTTCAAGGATCTCCTTAATACAAGACTAACTACAAAGATTAACTAAAGATTAAAGGAAGATTAAACTAATGAGAGGAGAACTAAATCTAGGGTTTAAATGTTCAAGAGAGGCTTAAGATAGTCTAGGGTAAGGTATCATACATAAACAATACAAGAGGGGAGTATTTATAAGGTTACAAGAATGAGGGAGGATGAATTAAAGAGTTGCGGCTACAACATGTTGGTCCCGACCGGGACGGGTTGGTCCCGACCGGGAAGGGTCCAAACAGGAGCAGTGCTAAATGCGCACCTCATCCCGGACGGGATGAGGCCATACCCGTCGCGGATGAGTCTTGTAGGCCTCCAATATGATCTTTAAGGTTCCTCCTTGCTTCACATGGACTTCTTATCGACTCTCGGTTCTCGGTATCGAGGCTAAGAGGCTCGGGATCGGGTCCCAAGGTCTCGGGGTCGAATCCAAGGCATCGAGTGATCGTTCCTCCGCTTCGTTGGCTCCGAAAAGTGCATGTATTGAGTCAGAATCGCTCCAACTCTTCATGAATGGTCTCGGGAACCTGAAACGAGCTAGAGGAAGCATAAGTAGCCCATGAACCGCTCCCAAGGAGCGATTCCGCAAGGAAATTGGGACCAAAACACAGCAAAATAGGCACTACAAACTACACTTATCATCTAGTCGATTTATTTTTCATCCAGGTTAACTTCGATCTTCGTATAACACTTTAAAAAAAATTCGTTCAAAACCAATTTTAATTTCCTTGTTCGCGAGAATTTTAATTAATCTCGAGAAATTGCTATTTAATATTTTTCTAGGCGATTTCGTATATAATTATTTTTGAAACATGATTCTAATACTTTTTTTTTCATAAACACGTTCTAATATGATTTCCGTCTTATTATTGTTTTTAAAAGTGATGATTTTAATCGCGAATCGGGCTCAGATTGTAGCAGACCCGACCGTTTCCCTCAGGGGACTGAGATATTTTCGTAGTCGGTTGAGAAAATCAAAACCGACATCTCTATTTCCTTCTTTATCCTGTTGACGGTTTCCCCTTAATCGTCTTTTGGCAGTTACCCCAACTCCCTTTAAACTCCAACCATATCCCCTTTCCATTGTACGTTCTCCTCTCCTCTTCTCAAAAAAAAGAAGAAGAAGAACGTAAACAACAATAGTGCACTGTTCTTCATTTTTTTTCCCGTTTTCGATCATTCTCTTCATTCCGTGTTCATCTTAGTTCAAGGGTAATCATCGAAACCCTTATTCCTCCTTCCTACTTCTCGATTTACGACGCTAATAAGGGTCTTGTACCTTTTTATAATTTTTTTTATAGGTTTTCGAGACAACCCCGAGGAGGACGAGTACATTATTGACTCATATCTCGATTAAGGTAACACGACGATCTCGGTATTGCTTGATTTTTTTTGTCGTAGTTACATGTATAGAATTTAAGTTTTTGTTTGGCTATTATAGTATGTCATTAATTTTTTATTTAAAAGTTTTAGAATCGTTAATTTTCAATTATTTCGTTGTTGTGTTTGTTTTTATGAGATTAGTGAATAAATCGTTATAATAGTTATTTATTCATAATATTTGGCCGATACACTAATATAATTTTAAAGTTCCTGTCAAAAAAATAAATTTTACAGATTTCGAGTTTTTTTTTGAGTCGTTTAATGGATTTTTAACCGATTTCGTACAAAATCGATTTAAAACCGAGTTAATGTTCAAATGCCTAAATTACGTATTTAAATATGAATTTTTTTTTGTACGTACATTCTGACCAAAATTAATTTTCTGGAAATTTTCGTATTTTTTTGATTTATAAGTGGGTAAAAAAAAATTAATAGTCCAAAAACACGGTTTACCGTTAAAACCGAATATTCCTTTTAATTTCTGATTTTTATTTTTAATTCTCGATTCAAAATAAAGTTTATGATATTTTCTAACAAAATAATTATTTTAGTGACATTCGAGATTTAATAAAATAAAAAGAGCGATAAATCGTTATTTAACCTTTTAAAACAAAACCGATGATTAAAAGACGGTTTTTCCTTTTTTTTTTAATTCTGAAATTTTCATTTTTTTTTTAATTTGAAAAGTTTCTGGAAAATTTTTATTTCCTTGATAAGTTATGATTTTTAACAACCGTGCACAAATCGTTTTGAATTTAGCTTTTATTTTTAATCGTTAACGTTTAATTAACGCGTTTTCCGTAAAAGCCTTTAAAACCAAGTTTCCAGATTTTGAAAAAAATTATTTTCTGGACAGATTGTCTAAATATTAGTTTTAATTATTTATCGTAATTTTTACACTATTTTTCGAAGCTTTTAAATGATAGAATCAATTTTTAAGCGAAATCGTGAATAATCGTTAAAACACGATTTTACAGCAACTTATTTAATTTTCCAGCAATTTCGAACCTTCTAAAAATTTAACCATTTCATCTTAAGTCACCCTTTATGTTATTCGAAAATAATTTAAATGTTTAATAAAATAAAGAAGGTTAAATAAATTACTTTTATAAAGATGATTGTCGTAAAACATTATTTTATACTCGTTCCGTCGAAACTAATAATAATTAGGGAATTTTAGTTTTATATATTTTCAAAACACCCTAATTCATAATAATAATACGTTTGTGAAGTATTTCGACAATTCTTATAAATAATTTATACTCGATTTAGAACATAAAAATTGTTAAGGCCGAAAGTAGTAGTTTGCGAAATTAATAATATTTACTTTATAGTTAGAGTAAATTACTATTCTTGATATTTTTTCTATAACGCTATTTTCATCGTATTGTTATTCCGAGAAAATTTCCTAAAATAGATAATTTCCTAAAATAGAAAGTTTCCTAAATTAGAATTTTCCTATATTAGAAAGTTTCCTTTTAAGAAGGTTTTGTCAACGGCTTGTTTTGGAGTTATGGAATAAGGATAAGTGTAAGGGTAGAGTAATACAGTCTAGGGTATACGTTTTGCCATCATCTATAAAGCTGGTGTGTCTAGTTAGAGACACATTGGTCGTTGAACTGAGCATGGTTTGTGTTCAGGAGTGTGTATATTTTGACCTTAAACTTAGATATCGCATCGTGTAAGTCGTCGTCGGGTTGAACTGGATTACGGTTGGTGTCCAGGAGGGGTGTACATTACTTAAGTCAGGACCTCGCTGCACGCATTCCTGTTATAGTTGAGTTGCCTAGTTAGAGACTGAAGTCTAATTTGTTTCGACTAAATTCTCGAACCTAGTTTAGTATGATCCTAGTGAAAGTCTATTCCGTTACACTGATTGACTTCCATAGCGCCGTTATTTTTATTGATTGACATGGATTTGTAGGTTGACAATCATTTCGAATTATTTTACCGTATCATTTTAAATGTTTTCCATTTTCAACTATTTTGATATAGTAGTAATTGTGCATTAATATCATGTAATATGGCAGGTATTATCTGTTCGGGTTGTGCGAGCTAGCGAGCGGCATTTAGTCTTGCGCCGTTGAATTTATTTTCATATTATGGTTTGTATGTTAAACATTTTTGAGGATTTTAATTTTTGCCCTTTTTATAAAAAGTGGCAGTTGTACTGACTTACCTTTTCATTATTAAAATTTTAGTTATCAGTGTGTTAATCCCAACTAAACAGTGATTCCGCCACTGTTTCGCATTAGAATTTATAGGGGATTACAGTTGGTATCAGATCATCGTTGCTCCCGACGCTCACACATGATTTTAGGAAAAATATCAGTAAATTGGTTAAACATTAAATAAGATATTAGTGAGAGATGGGTAGAAACCAAAATAAGGACTTACTTGTTAAGTTTATATGTTCCTGAACTCAATGATTAGCATTGATTATGTGTTTCTTTTGTGGTTGAAGATGAACGGCCGAACGAACCAGAATGACATCAATGCGGCGTTTGTCAACAACATGAATGCGATGGTGCAAACACTCCAGGAATTGACCAACAGGAACTTAAACAACCAGCGACTCTTTAGCTTCTCTCACGCAGCTGAAGGAATGGCCAAGAGCAAGTTAGAATTTTACGACGGCTCTGTAGATCCTGAAGTCATGAGTCGTTGGTTCCGGTTGATGGAGAGGCCTGGCCGTGCTTTACTTGTCTCATGAAGCCGATCGATGGTGGACCCGAGTTGGCCTAACTACCTTGCAGACTCCGGGTTTTGGGTGGGCTCAATTCAAGATCCTGTTGGAGCGTAGGTTCTATCCCAAGGAGCTAAAGCAGCAAAGAATGAGGGAGTTCAGCAAACTTGTTCAAGGAACCAGCATGACCGTGGCTGAGTACTCGAAACAATTCCATTTCCTGGCGCATTATGCTGAAAGCCTGCTACAGACTGAGGACAATCAAGCCTTTTATTTCTGAGAAGGGCTCAGAGCAGATATTGCGCACAATATTCCAAGAGATTTGGAGACTGTACAAGATATCTACAATGCCGCGCTGTTTACCAAGTCCTCACTGAAGGAAGTCAAGAAAATGGAGACCACTGCTGCTGGCTATAAGAGACCATTCCAATCTTCTGGCAACACCTCTTCTTCATCGAAGAAATTTCATTCTTCTGGAGGTCTGGAATATTCTTTTGTTTTCTTTCTTCTTATCTTGTTACATATCAGAATCACATCATATGTTTTACAGGAAAAAGGAACAACTCTAACTCCTGATTTCAAGACAAGAAGAGCACTGCCTGCTTCAAATGCAAGAAGGATTTCCACCCGGGCAAGAACTGTGACGGCTCTCCCATCGTCTGTTTCACCTGCGGAGAACCGGGACATATTTCGACCAGATGTCCGAAGAAGGCTGCAACCGGCGATGCTGTCACCACACCTGCTCGAAAGGGGCGCATATTCTTGATGAGCCGAGCCGACGCTGAGGCTAACCCTGACGTAGTTACGGGTATGTTTACGATCTCTGGTGTTAGTGCCTTTGTATTATTTGATACTGGTGCCTCCATATCCGCTATCTCCTCCAGCTTTGCTTCGAAATTATCTCTTATTCCTTCCCAAGCCGAGCCTATCTCTATCACTCTTCCTTCTGGTGAAATCGTTGCTTGTTCTAAAGCATATCAAGCTGTTCCTATTCTTTTTGCTGGTATTATCCTCCCTTCGACTCTTCTCGAGTTTCCTCTGGCAGAGTTTGATGTTATTTTGGGCATGGATTGGTTATCCCTCTATGATGCAAGATTTCAGTGCCGAGACCAGAAGATTTTTCTGAAGACTCCTAGTGGTTCTCGTATTACTTATCGTGGTGGTCGACGCCAGAAGGGTATCAAGATCATTTCTGCTATGAAAGCTATTCGTTTGCAGAGAAAAGGTTGCCAAGCATTTTTATGTACGGTGACTGTAACTGCAGAATTACCCAAACTTGAGGAAGTACGCATAGTCAGTGAATATGCAAATGTATTTCCCGAGGAATTACCTAGTATTCCCCCTGCGCGAGATGTAGAATTCACCATCGAGCTCGTACCAGGTACTGGCCCTATTGCCAAGGCTCCTTGTAGAATGGCTCCAGCTGAGTTGCAAGAACTGCGTAAACAGTTGGATGATATGATTGAGAAGGACTTCATTCGTCCTAGTTCATCTCCTTGGGGCGCTCCTGTACTGTTTGTAAAGAAGAAAGACGGTACTATGCGCTTATGTATTGACTATCGTGACCTTAACAAGGTTATGATCAAGAACAAATATCCCTTGCCCAGAATCGATGATCTCTTCGATCAACTTAAGGGCGCTTCTGTATTTTCCAAGATCGATCTCAGATCGGGTTATCATCAGATCCCTGTCCGTGAATCAGATATTCCCAAGACGGCTTTCAGTTCGAGGTATGGACACTATGAGTTCAAAGTTATGCCTTTTGGACTGACCAATGCTCCTTCAGTATTCATGGATCAGATGAACCGAACGTTCCGGGAGTATCTAGACCAGTATGTTGTTGTCTTTATTGATGACATCCTAATCTATTCTAAATCCGAGGCTGAGCATGCCGAGCATCTTAAGATCATTCTTGGCATCCTGCGAGATCAAAAGTTGTTTGCTAAGTTCTCTAAGTGTGAATTCTGGCTCTCTGAAGTGGCTTTCTTGGGTCATGTCATTGCTAATGACGGTATTAAAGTGGACCCGGCTAAGATTTCCGCTATCGAGAACCGGACAAGTCCGAAAGATGTTGGGAGATTCGAAGTTTCTTAGGTCTTGCTGGATATTACCGAAGATTCGTTCAAGATTTCTTTAAGGTGGCCCGTCCTATGACTCAGTTGCTTAAGAAAGAGTCTAAGTTCCTATGGAACCAGGCCTGTGAAGATGCCTTCTCCAAGCTTAAGAGACGGCTTACTACTGCTCCAGTTTTGACCCTACTCGAGGAAGGCGTTAACTTCGAAGTTTATTGTGACGTTTCTAAGCATGGTTTGGGTTGTGTTCTCATGCAAGGGGGTAAGGTAGTCGCTTATGCCTCTAGACAGTTAAAAGTTCATGAGGTGAATTACCCTACCCACGATCTTGAGTTAGCTGTTGTAGTTCATGCTCTAAAGGTCTGGCGACATTATCTCTATGGAGTAAGGTGCAAGGTGTACACTGACCACAAAAGCTTACGATATCTCTTTACGCAGAAAGACCTTAATGCGAGACAGAGACGGTGGGTAGAGTTGGTGAACGATTACGATCTTGAATTGGTGTACTGTGAGGGTAAAGCCAATGTGGTTGCAGATGCTCTTAGCAGAAAGATCCTACATTCCTTAACTCCATGTTCTGGCATTTCTGAAGATCTGTCCCGAGAGTTCACAAAGATGACAATTGATGTGGTTATCGAAGGTTCTGATGGGCAGATCAATGCCTTAGTTGCTGAACCAGCTCTTTTTCAGGAGATTCGTGATAAACAGTTGGAAGATTCTCTCGTTGCCGGTATCCGTGAGAAGATGAAACAGGGTAAAGCTCTCGATTTCTCTGTGGATTCTAGTGGAGCTCTGAAGTTTAGGGACCGTTGGGTCGTTCCGGATGAGGTGGAAGTCAGGAAGCAGGTTTTGACAGAAGCTCATAAGTCGAGATATTCTGTACATCCCGGAGGTGGTAAAATGTAAAAGGATTTGAAGCTTCATTTCTGGTGGCCATTCATGAGGGACGACATTGCCAAATTTGTGAGCAAGTGTTTGACTTGTCAGCAGGTTAAGTTTGAACATAAGAAACCTACTGGTATGCTATAGCCGCTCCCTGTTCCAGAGTGGGAGTGGCAGTGTGTAGCCATGGATTTTGTAATGGCATTACCAAGAACCGTAAATGGAAGAAACGGTATTTGGGTCATAATAGATCGTTTGACCAAGTGTGCACGATTTGTTCCTATCCGTGACACTTGGAGTCTGGAGAAGCTTGCAGAAGTCTATATTGCCGAGGTGGTCCGTCATCACGGTGTTCCACTCGAGATCGTGTCCGACCGAGATCCGAGGTTCTGTTCTAAGTTCTGGAAGGCATTACAAAGTGCCTTGGGAAGTCAATTGTTGATGAGTACCGCTTTTCATGCCACTACCGATGGTCAATCCGAGAGGACGATTCAGACCTTAGAAGACATGTTACAGGCTTGTGCGTTGGATTTTCAGGATAATTGGATCCGACATCTTCCATTGGTGTAATTCTCCTACAACAACAGTTATCATGCTTCCATCAAGATGGCCCCGTTTGAAGCACTGTATGGTTGTAAGTGTCGTAGCCCATTGTGTTGGGACGTACCTGGTGAGGTGAATACTTTGGGTCCTGATCTGTTGGCCGAGACCGTTGACGCAGTGGAATTAATTCGTTCCAGGATGAAAGCTGCTCAGGATCGTCAGAAATCCTATGCTGATGTCCACCGCCGACCTCTGGAGTTTGCAGTTGGTGATCTGGTATTTCTTAAGGTAGCGCCGATGAAAGGGGTGAAACGATTCGGGATCAAAGGCAAACTTAGTCCTAAGTTCATTGGACCGTACCCCGTGATCGAGAGGGTAGGTGAAGTGGCTTACAAGCTAGAATTGCCTGCTTCGATGGGCAAAGTTCATGACGTCTTTCACGTATATCTCAGCTGAGGAGGTATGTTAGTGACCCCGAGCATGTTCTAGAACCAGAAATTGTTGATGTAGAACCTGACCTGACATACGAGGAGAGACCTATGAAGATTACTGATCGACGGGAGAAGCGCTTGAGGAATAAAGTTGTACCCTTGGTGAATGTTTTATGGCGCTGTAACAAGTTCGAAGAAGAAACTTGGGAAACTGAAGCGGCGATGCAAGCCAAGCATCCTCATCTCTTCGAGTAAGGTAATCTCGATTCCTTCCTTTCTGTCTTTTCCAGTTTCGAGGACGAAACTTCTTTTTAGTGGGGAGAGTTGTAACACCCGTAAAATTTATAACTTTGATATCCGTCCCGTTGTGATTAAATCGACTCTTATCTAGTCGATTTATTTTTCATCCAGCTTAACTTCGATCTTCGTATAACACTTTAATAAAATTTCGTTCAAAATCATTTTTAATTTCCTTGTCCGCGAGAATTTTAATTAATCTTGAGAAATTGCTATTTAATATTTTTCTACGCGATTTCGTATATAATTATTTTTGAAACATGATTTTAATACTTCTTTTTCATAAACACGTTCTCATATGATTTCCGTCTTATTATTGTTTTTAAAAGTGATGATTTTAATCACGAATCGGGCTCAGATTGTAGCAGACCCGACCGTTTCCCTCAGGGGACTGAGATATTTTCGTAGTCGGTTGAGAAAGTCAAAACCGACATCTCTATTTCCTTCTTTATCCTGTTGACGGTTTCCCCTTAACCGTCTTTTGGCAGTTACCCCAACTCCCTTTAAACTCCAACCATATCCCCTTTCCAATGTACGTTCTCCTCTCCTCTTCTCAAAAAAAAAGAAGAAGAACGTAAACAACAATAGTGCACTGTTCTTCATTTTTTTTCCCGTTTTCGATCATTCTCTTCATTCCGTGTTCATCTTAGTTCAAGGGAAATCATCGAAACCCCTATTCCTCCTTCCTACTTCTCGATTTACGACGCTAATAAGGGTCTTGTACCTTTTTATAATTTTTTATAGGTTTTCGAGACAACCCCGAGGAGGACGAGTACATTATTGACTCAGATCTCGATTAAGGTAACACGACGATCTCGGTATTGCTTGATTTTTTTGTCGTAGTTACATGTATAGAATTTAAGTTTTTGTTTGGCTATTATAGTATGTCATTAATTTTTTATTTAAAAGTTTTAGAATCGTTAATTTTCAATTATTTCGTTCTTGTGTTCGTTTTTACGAGATTAGTGAATAAATCATAATATTTGGCCGATACACTAATATAATTTTAAAGTTCCTGTCAAAAAAATAAATTTTACAGATTTCGAGTTTTTTTTTGAGTCGTTTAATGGATTTTTAACCGATTTCGTACAAATAAAACCGATTTAATGTTCAAATGCCTAAATTACGTATTTAAATATGATTTTTTTTTGTACGTACATTCTGACCAAAGTTAATTTTCTGGAAATTTTTGTATTTTTTTTTAATTTTATAAGTGGGTAAAAAAAAATTAATAGTCCTAAAACACCGTTTATCGTTAAAACCGAATATTTCTTTTAATTTCTGATTTTTATTTTTAATTCTCGATTCAAAATAAAGTTTCTGATATTTTCTAACAAAATAATTATTTTAGTGACATTCGGGATTTAATAAAATAAAAAGAGCGATAAATCGTTATTTAACCTTTTAAAACAAAACCGATGATTAAAAGACGGTTTTTCCTTCTTTTTTTTAAATTCTGAAATTTTCCTTTTTTTTTTTAATTTGAAAAGTATCTGGAAAAATTTTATTTCCTTGATAAGTTATGATTTTTTAACAACCGTGCACAAATCGTTTTGAATTTACCTTTTATTTTTATTCGTTCACGTTTAATTAATGCGTTTTCCGTAAAAGCCTTTAAAACCAAGTTTCCAGATTTTGAAAAAAAACATTTTCTGGACAGATCGTCTAAATATTAGTTTTAATTATTTATCGTAATTTTTACACTATTTTTCGAAGCTTTTAAATGATAGAATCAATTTTTAAGCGAAATCGTGAATAATCGTTAAAACACGATTTTACAGCAACTTATTTAATTTTCCAGCAATTTCGAACATTCTAAAAATTTAATCGTTTCATCTTAAGTCACCCTTTATGTTATTCGAAAATAATTTAAATGTTTAATAAAATAAAGAAGGTTAAATAAATTACTTTTATAAAGATGATTGTCGTAAAACATTATTTTATACTCGTTCCATCGAAACTAATAATAATTAGGGAATTTTAG
Source organism: Agrostemma githago (assembly GCA_958450325.1). Lineage (NCBI taxonomy): Eukaryota > Viridiplantae > Streptophyta > Magnoliopsida > Caryophyllales > Caryophyllaceae > Agrostemma > Agrostemma githago. Next base: position 58,418,380 of record OY288241.1, read on the forward strand.
TTTTATATATTTTCAAAACACCCTAATTCATAATAATAATACGTTTGTGAAGTATTTTGACAATTCTTATAAATAATTTATACTCGATTTAGAACTTAAAAATTGTTAAGGCCGAAAGTAGTAGTTTGCGAAATTAATAATATTTACTTTATAGTTAGAGTAAATAACTATTCTTGATATTTTTTCTATAACCCTATTTTCATCGTATTGTTATTCCGAGAAAATGTCCTAAAATAGAAAATTTCCTAAAATAGAAAGTTTCCTATATTAGAAAGTTTCCTTTTAAGAAGGTTTTGTCCACGGCTTGTTTTGGAGTTATGGAATAAGGATAAGTGTACGGGTAGAGTAATACAGTCTAGGGTATACGTTTTGCCATCATCTATAAAGCTGGTGTGTCTAGTTAGAGACACATTGGTCGTTGAACTGAGCATGGTTTGTGTTCAGGAGTGTGTATATTTTGACCTTAAACTTAGATATCGCATCGTGTAAGTCGCCGTCGGGTTGAACTGGATTACGGTTGGTGTCCAGGAGGGGTGTACATTACTTAAGTCAGGACCTCGCTGCACGCATTCCTGTTATAGTTGAGTTGCCTAGTTAGAGACTGAAGTCTAATTTGTTTCGACTAAATTCTCGAACCTAGTTTAGTATGATCCTAGTGAAAGTCTATTCCGTTACACTGATTGACTTCCATAGCGCCGTTATTTTTATTGATTGACATGGATTTGTAGGTTGACAATCATTTCGAGTTATTTTACCGTATCATTTTAAATGTTTTCCATTTTCAACTATTTTGATATAGTAGTAATTGTGCATTAATATCATGTAATATGGCTGGGAGAACGTCGTCGTTACTCCCCACTGAATTGTGGCTGTTATGTTTATAACATGGCAGGTATTATCTGTTTGGGTTGTGCGAGCTAGCGAGCGGCATTTAGTCTTGCGCCGTTGAATTTATTTTCATATTATGGTTTGTATGTTAAACATTTTTGAGGATTTTAATTTTTGCCCTTTTTATAAAAAGTGGCAGTTGTACTGACTTACCTTTTCATTATTAAAATTTTAGTTATCAGTGTGTTAATCCCAACTAAACAGTGATTCCGCCACTGTTTCGCATTAGAATTTATAGGGGATTACAGGGGCAATAGGGGAAGGGCCCCCCCTGTTGCAAAACCCCGGGAAAATAGGCACCCCAACGCAAAGTCCCCCTGCCTACCTTCAGGCATGCAGGGGGCAGGAATAGGCTGGGCACCTATGCCAAAACATTAAGGACTGAGACACAATCAGCCTTGTATAAAAAACGCTAAGTCCCCCTGCCTACCTCGAGGCAGGCGGGGGCAGGCCACCTAACTCCCACAAAGAGTGAGGGACAGACCTGGCACCAATGCCGAAACAACATTGACTGAGACACAATCAACCTTGTATAAAAAACGCTAAGTCCCCCTACCTACCTCCAGGCAGACAGGGGTAGGCCCCCTAACTCTAACAAAGAGTCAGGGACAGGTCGGGCACCAATGCCGAACCAACAATGACCGAGACACAATTAGCCTTGTATAAAAAGCGCAAAGTCCCCCTGCCTACCTCCAGGCAGGTAGGGGGCAGGCCCCCTAGCTTCAACCAGGAGCCAGGACGGACCGTACATCCAGGCCGAACTAACAAGGACTGATACGCAATTCAGACTTGTATAAAAAACCCTAAGTCCTCTTGCGTACCTCCACGCAGGCATGGGGTAGGCCCCCTGACTTCTGTCAGGAGATAGGGCATGTCAGATGTCAACATTCAACTAAACAGATGGCAATAGATGTTCAAGGCTGGATAAAAAGCAAGCCGTAAGAGTGGATCATCAAAGTTAAAATAGACAAATTCCGACCAAAGTTTTACAAACTAAAGCGAAGTATAAGTTCGAAAAGTAGATAAAAATTACATCAAAATACCGGCAGCCGGCCACATTTTGGCTAGGCGTGCAAAAAGTTAGATCATGAACAAGGAAGAAAAGGCGCTGAAGGGTAGGGACACGAGCCCTCAGAGGACGACTGCCCTAGATCTTATACAGGAGGCACCTTCTGGACAGCGTCTGACGATCCGTCAGGACCCTCCTGAGGAGATTTGCCGGTCCTAGCCTCATTCTTGGCAGTGTATAGCTGATTGAAGGCATCTTCATCAAAGTCCGGTATCAGCTCTCTAATGACCTCCAAGCAGAACTCAGCTGAGGAGTTAGCACCTACAACAAAGGCCTGATCAACTTTTTCATTAGCTTCCTGCACAATGTTCTCCTTCACCTTCAGCCATTTCTCCTCCTGGGCCTTCAACTCATCCCGAGCTGTTAGCAGGTCAGATTCCGCCTTGGATAAGCGATCAACAAAATCCTTAAGACGCTCCTCCAATTTAGCTGCATGCTTCTTTGCCTGCCCCAACCCGACCTCCAATTCTGACGCCTTCTTCACAACCTTTTCCCCCTGAGCCTTCCAGCTTGCCGACTGGCGCTTAGCCACCTCTAGCTCACTCTCACACCCTGAAAGTTTGAGCCTCAAGTCGACTATAAGTGCAGCATCCCTCTCAACCATCGCGATACAATCAGAGAGGGAGGACTTAGGGGTAATAGTCAGCTCCTCATTGCTCAAACGATTAAGTGATGCCAACTCAGCAGAGGCCTGGAATACCAGGGAACAGCGATAGAGGAGGTAGGTTGCCTGAGCGCTGGCATGTGTTAATACCTTGGCAGCCTGATCCAGAGAGGCAGTGCTAAAGTCCAAAAGAAGGGCAGAGGCATCGAAACTCTCTGTAGCATAGTTGAAATAAGTGTTATCCTGACCGAGCAGCGTCTCAGGGAGGTTGGGGGCATGACGTTTAGGCTGTGAGTTGCTGACCTCAGCCTCCAGGTCGATTAGCTGCTCAGCAACCATTGGCTCTTTGTCTTTCCTCTTCCTATGGGGGGGGGGGGGGGGACTGTCTCCTCTATCTCCTCAGATAGAGTAGGCCTACAACAACAAAAGGACGAACGCGAGGAGAATACCCTCGCTTCGGGCAGTCGATGGATGAGCAACCTCTAGACCCTCTCTCCTATCAGATGTCCTGGGGACAGGAGTTGAAGGAGGAGCGCGGCTGGAAGGCTGCCTAGTGGGGAGTTTAGTCTTCCCTGTCGAAATGCTCTTCACGTGACCCATTGTTGTGTGCTAAATTAAGACCATTTTTCCTCTCATTTCGACTCGTTTGTCCCTCGTTTTGTGACGGTAGGGATTTTCCGTGGATCCCGCCGATCAAATAAAACCAACTAACCTAAGTTAGGTAGCTAGAGCAAGTTGGGTCGATCCACAGGGACGGGGTGTCGGACAAGGGTGTGCTACGGTCCAAGACTAGGTTCCAGACAAACTAAACTAGGCGATGGCTAAGGTAGACTAAGGACTAAGCTAAAGTCTAAAACATGAACTAACAAGGCTAAACAAGCAACTAATGACTAATGGAAGCAAATAAATCAACAAGAAGGAAACTAGGGCTAGGTCGGGTTCATGGATGCCAAAGAGACCAAAAGAAGGAAACAGAGTTACTAGCATGCTTTCATAGCCTAGGTTACGATCGTGCTCTCGCTACTTAAACGGTCTAGGGGTCATCCTCACCACGCTCTCGCTACTAATGATGGAACCAAACCAACCAACCAAACAAACACATACAAGAGAAGAGGCAAGAAAAACAAGGATTGATCATCTCAAGTCTCACAAGCAATTCATCAAACATGTGGAGTGCAAGGCAAATGGGAATCAACAAAAATAACAACTAGTACCACCCATCTCAACCTAATCATCCCTAATCACACTCAATCCCCCTACTAACCCTAGAGGATAACTACTCACACATATCTAATGGAAAACTAACAATAACTAGAGAAACAAGCACAAGAACAACAACATCCATTATGAAGAACAAAAGGGATGAACAACAAACATAAACAAAGATGAAAACTTGATTATCTATGAAATATTAAGAGTAAAGGGAGAAGAAATATTATACCAACTAGAAAGGAATGGAAAAGATGAACACTTGCATAAAAGAATACCCAAACATCCACCAATGTTGTCAAGATTGGTAGATTCTACAAGAATCCCAATAATACAAGAGTAACTAACTAGATTAAACTAAGATTAAGAAGTAATTAAAGAGGGATTAAGCTAATCTACACTAATCTAAGCTAATAAAACCTAAAAGTAGTCTAGGGTTTCATAAGATGTTCTAACAATACAAGAAGGGGGTATATATAAGGTTACAAGAATAAGGGGAATGAAGTGACAAAGTGCGAGGAGAAACAGGGGGCTCACGGTCATGATGAGGGGGCTCACGGCCACGAGGCACCCCCGTCATGGCCATGATGGTCATGGGTCACGGCTATGACGCCCTGCTGTAGCTCCCTTTCTCTCTTCTTTGCTTCCCAACTCACTACACGGCTATGTAGGCTTCTGACACGGCCATGTAGGTCCCTACTTGCTCCTTCTAGGCTTCTTATCGACTCTCGGTGCTCGGGAATGGGCTCCAAGTGACTCGGGACCGAGTCTAAGCCACCGAATCATCGTCGCTTCTCCTCGTTGGCTCCAAATGTGTCTGAAATGAGTCGGAATCGTTTCGTTTCTCCAATAATGGTCCCAGGAACCTAACACAAGCTAGAAGAAGCGTTAGTAGCCTCGAAAAACCGCTCTGAAGAGTGATTCTACAAGAGAAACCGGGACCAAACACAAGGAAATAGCACTACAAACCACACTTATCAACTCCCCTACACTTAACCCTTACTCGCCCTCGAGTAAGCACGAACTAACTACTAAACTAAACTAAAATACTAGCCGAGCGGGTATTAGCGCACCCTACGCCCTTTCAACTAACGCGAGAACACTTAGAGGACAAGTGCTCTCCGCAAGGCAAGTGAGGTCTTGCAACAAAACTGTGGATACAACCGAACACGAAAGCACACAAACAAACAAACACACAAACAAACAAACAATCGGTTGCAACCAAGAAGAAACAAATACCCCTTCCCTCAACAAAGCGGTGAAAGAAACACCGGTTAGGGACTCAAGGCAAGTGACAACGTTCCCAAGCTAATGACACAAATCGATATGGACAAAACCCTAATAGTATGACGACAAAGCAATAAAAACGTTGGTAACTTACCTAGGTTCCTCCTAACCTTCTAAGAACGTACCACGGGACGATAGGCGGGATGGAAAAAGGATGAACCACAGAGTTAGTCGACACTGTAGGTAAGTGAAGCCCCGCCCCCTTTAACGATGAGCCAAGAGGGTCGTCCCATGCTCAAAAATGTTTAACTAGTCCAAGTAAAAAGGTGGATAAGGTTGCAAAGTGAGGGAAGACCGACTATTTACTGCTATCATCCTTCCTAGGGACTCGGTCATTTGGTAGGCTCTTCACGGTAATAGTCGGAAAAAGGCTTATTTTGAGGGGTGAGAATTCTTTTCGTGAGATGATTTTCTTTGGCATTTTTCTTTTGCATTTGGCTTTTGAGTTGCTATGCCACTTCTTTTTCTTCTTTTGTATTTTGTTTTTCATTTGTTGTGCCTTTTCTTTTTCTTCTTTCTTTTCTTTCTTTTTCTTTCCTTTTTCTTTCTTTCTTTTATCTTTCTTTTCTTGGCCTGCTTTTTGGATAAATTTTGTTTTGTATGCATTTCTTGCAACCAAGTAAGAACTTAGACAATTTGCAACTTATTTGTGGAAGTGTGTAGGAAGTAGGGAAATGGGTAAGTTGGAACGACGTCTTCCCTTCAAACCCACAAAACGGGGGAAAACTTGAAATAATCAAACGATTTCGAACACGGTCACCTAAGAGGCGGGACTCGGCAACCAAGGCCTTTTCACTCCATGGGTGGTCAAAATGGTCAAAATGCAAATCCCGTAGTAAATCCCTAGTAGACTAGGTGGACTCAAGGTAAGAAACCAACGAAATCATTGATTTAAAGTCATTCTACTAGACTAAAGTCCAAGACTCGACTCATATTACTAGAAAGGGAAAGTAAACACTTGCGCACTAGCCTCAAAACCGGGTTTTCGAAAACCTTTTATTACACACTAGACACACTAAACAAGACAAAACAAAGACACAACAAAAACGAAAGGAAAAGAGACAAACACAACAAAACAAAACAAAACAAAACAAACAAGCAAACACACAAAATTAACAATCACCACCTCGAATTTTGCAAACAAGCCACCACATCAACCACAAACCTCAAAAAGCTCCACTCGAGCACACACCATCACAACACATCCTCCAAACTCCACAAAAAGGAAAAAGAAGAAAGAAATGAAGGGGTATTACCGGATATCTTGAGCCTTTCGAAACTTGTCGACGATCGCGCAACCTACAAGGAATTAGGGGAGCAAAACACACAACACAACAAATATACGACACAAGGACACGAAAGAAAAAGACACAAAAGAACTTTTTTTGATTTCTTATGAAATTTTTCAAATTTTTAGGGATTATTAAGATTTTTCGAAAACTACGAAAATAAAGCTAATCTAGACTAAGATATCGCTCCCCCACACTTAAACCGAGAAATGTCCTCATGCTCGATCGTTAGTGTGTGGAAGACGCTAAAAAAAGAAAATAAAAAGGGAATATAAAACTAAAAATCAAAAATGAAAGTGAAGAAAGGGTACAATGTGTCCGGCCGGGGTGTAATCAAGTCACCAAGGGCCGAGACAAGAAAAGATATGGATGGGGGAAGAAATAAAAAGAAGAAAATAAAAGGAAATGGAGGGGTGGGCTAGGTGTAATCAAGTCACCTAGCCCGGATTCCGCCTAAATCCGACTAAATTCTACGAAAAGAAAATAAAAATGAAGAAAAGGTGAAAAGACTTGTAAATTTGGATTTTTCAAAGGACTCTCGATGTAGTCAAGTCATCGAGAATCGGGAGCAATTACCACATGGGCCCCGAAGGCAACCATGACACCAAAATGATAAAGGGAAGGGGAACAAACGAAGAAAGACTAAGCAACAAAAGACGGAAAAGAAGTAGAGTCGCCTTACCAAACGGTTAGCAACTCAATCAACTCTATCATCTCAATGATCGTTACCGACACCTTGCTTGTCTTCATCATCATTATTCCTCTTCCTCAATGTAGTCTGAAGTATCAGGCTTGCATAGGTGTAATGAGGTCGGGATTTTGGGAAAACTTGGTGTATAGAGATGAGAAGATGAGATGAAGGTGTATAATTGAAGTGCAAGGATGAAATGATAGAGGTAAAGGTGGGTAGGCAGGTTAGGTGGGGGTGTAATAAGGTGGGGTTGGCTTAAATGTAGAAGAAGAAGCAAAGTGGCCACGGACAACACCCCTAACGGCCGGGGGGGAGGGGGCATCACGGCCATGTTGACATCGACGTGGCCATGTCGCAAGACAACAACTTGTCATTTTTGTCACCATTTCGTCCCTACCATGCAGCAACCAACATGGGCATGTAGCTACATGCCCATGTCCTAAGTGACATGGTCATGTCACTCTCCTATATCTTCATTCTTCATTACCATCCCAAGTCTTCCACCCTAAGAACATTACCAACTATTCCCGTCCCCCAAAAGCTTACAATAAGCTCAAAAACTGAGTTCCTTGCCCAAGTTTCCAAGCTTCTATCATCAATAACTCTTCATAACTCTTCATCGTCACTTCAAACCTAGCAAGTAAGCTCAAAACTTCCATCAAAGATCCCTCCCTCACATCTCTCAAGAAAATTCCAAATTAAAAGAATTCCACAAAAACTAACAAATCCTAGAAACCAAACTATCCAATCAAACATATACAAATACAAAAGCTCAAAAGAAAAGGAAAAAGATATTTACAATAAGATACTCTCACCATCTACACCTCCATAGCCATCAAGCGCTCGGAGGAGTAAGTCAAATGCTCTAGCAACATCTTCATTAACGCTCATGTGGCTGATCCTAGCTATCTTCAAGAGCTTCCAAGTCGGAGGTAAGAAGCGATCATCTTCATTATGCTCGGGGTTCTCGTGATCTTCCGGGTCTTTCCAACCAACATAGCGACGACTCTTATGACCATCCGGTGGGTATAGTGGTCTAGAGTCATGCTCGACGTTATGATTCGGGAGATCACACCCTTGGGGTGTTCCTTCTTCTACGGGGTCAAGAGTGAAACTCTTTTCCACCGCCCGACAAGGATCCACTTCATCAACCGTCTCACAAGACAAGGGACTTGAAATCGAGTGCGATAAAGAAGGTGAAGGCATCAAGTTTTCTTCATTGGAGGCTTTAGGGGAGACCTCATCGTCATTCTTACTAGAATTCTCACCATGAAGAAACTCAAGACCTTTGATGGCGGCCTCAATTTCTTCGACGGTTTGGTCTAGCATAGCTTTTCCAAATCCCCTAATTGGGTCCTCCAATTTCCCATTCAAGGAAAGTTCTAAGGCATCTATCTCTTTCTCCCAAGTATTACCTTCCTTTTCACTCACCTTGTCAATTTGGCCTAGAGGAGTTTTGTCTTCACTTGGCTTTGGATTGTCAAGATCCGGTTCATCAAGAAGAAAATCATACAAATCCAATTTAATAGCCAATACATTGGCTCCCCAAGAGTTACCTTGAGAATCATGTTCAATTTCCTCCTCATTGTCGACCCTTGAAGCTTCAACTTCCTCCAATATTCCCATATCTTCACCATCCAAGCAACTCTCAACAATGATCTCTTGATTGACCCTCTCTTCTTCATTCGTGGCTTCAAGATCGGGTTGATTTCCTTGTGGAGACAACCGGTCTTCTTGCCCGAATGAACCTTCCTCAACAAGTTGTGGAGCTCGAGTGGCCAACATCGTGAAACGAGCCATGAGTGCATTGATTCGAGCATCTTGCACCTCTTTTTGGGCCTTGAACTCATCTTTATCCCTTTGCATTTGAATCACCATCTCTTGTTGACTCTTTTGCAATTGAATCATCATCTATTGTTGACTCTTTTGCATTTGAATCATCATTTGACAAAGCTCAAAGTTGGGGATTTTTGGTTGTGGGTTATGTGAGGTTATTTGGTAGTTGTTAGGATGTTGGAATGATCCTTGACAACATTCATGGTAATCATATGAAGAGGGTTCATAAGATTGTTGATGAGATTGGTATGGTTGGTAAAGTTGTGGGTCTTGGCAATTTGCCCCATGATTGTCCCATGACGATTGATGGTAGCTTGGATGCCCCATTGTCGTAACGTTGCCTTGATACATTGAATGCACTAGAAGCACTTGAGCAAACGTTAGTAGCCTAGTGCTTTTGAGGCACTAGGATGAGAGAATAGCACACAAGAAGTAGAACGGAGATACACAAGGAGAAGAAAACACAAAAATCAAGAACAAAGTCTAAAACTAAGCACAAAAAAGTCTAAACTACGCCGTCGCCGGCAACGACGCCAATTTGACGGTAGGGATTTGCCGTGGATCCCGCCGATCAAATAAAACCAACTAACCTAAGCTAGGTAGCTAGGGCAAGTCGGGTCGATCCACAGGGACAGTGTGTCGGACTAGGGTGTGCTACGGTCCAAGACTAGGTTCGAGACAAACTAAACTGGGCGATGGCTAAGGTAGACTAAGAACTAAGCTAAAGTCTAAAACATGAACTAACAAGGCTAAACAAGCAACTAATGACTAATGGAATCAAATAAATCAACAAGAAGGAAACTAGGGCTAGGTCGGGTTCATGGATGCCAAAGAGACCAAAAGAAGGAAACGGAGTAACTAGCATGCTTTCATAGCCTAGGTTACGATCATGCTCTCGCTACTTAAACGGCCTAGGGGTCATCCTCACCACGCTCTCGCTACTAATGAGGGAACCAAACCAACCAACCAAACAAACACATACAAGAGAAGAGGCAAGAAAAACAAGGATTGATCATCTCAAGTCTCACAAGCAATTCATCAAACATGTGGAGTGCAAGGCAAATGGGAATCAACAAAAATAACAACTAGTACCACCCATCTCAACCTAATCATCCCTAATCACACTCAATCCCCCTACTAACCCTAGAGGATAACTACTCACACATATCTAATGGAAAACTAACAATAACTAGAGAAACAAGCACAAGAACAACAACATCCATTATGAAGAACAAAAGGGATGAACAACAAACATAAACAAAGATGAAAACTTGATTAACTATGAAATATTAAGAGTAAAAAGAGAATAAAGATTATACCAACTAGAAAGGAATGGAAAAGATGAACACTTGCCTAAAAGAATACCCAAACATCCACCAATGTTGTCAAGATTGGTAGATTCTTCAAGAATCCCAATAATATAAGAGTAACTAACTAGATTAAACTAAGATTAAGGAGTAATTAAAGAGGGATTAAGCTAATCTATACTAATTTAAGCTAATCTAACCTAAAAGTAGTCTAGGGTTTCATAAGATGTTCTAACAATACAAGAGGGGGGGGGGGGGGGGTATATATAGGGTTACAAGAATAAGGGGAATGAAGTGACAAAGTGCGAGGAGAAACAGGGGGCTCACGGTCATGGTGAGGGGGCTCACGGTCATGGTGAGGGGGCTCACGGCCATGAGGCACCCCCGTCATGGCCATGATGGTCATGGGTCACGGCCATGACGCCCTGCTGTAGCTCCCTTCCTCTCTTCTTTGCTTCCCAACTCACTACACGGCTATGTAGGCTTCTGACACGGACATGTAGGCCCCTACTTGCTCCTACTAGGCTTCTTATTGACTCTCGGTGCTCGGGAATGGGCTCCAAGTGACTCGGGACCGAGTCTAAGCCACCGAATCATCATCGCTTCTCCTCGTTGGCTCCAAATGTGTCTGAAACGAGTCGGAATCGTTCTTTTTCTCCAATAATGGTCCCAGGAACCTAGCACAAGCTAGAAGAAGCGTAAGTAGCCTCGAAAAACCGCTCCGAAGAGCGATTCCACAAGAGAAACCGGGACCAAACACAAGGAAATAGCACTACAAACCACACTTATCATTTTGCGAGATCAGAGTGCGATTATCGCCTTATTTTGAGTCTTTCTCGCATTAGCGTCACTCTTGTGCGTTTTACGTGTTTTTGGTAGTTTTTCTATCAATTTTGCTAGGATTTGGCGCCGAAAGCATGATTGAGCTTCCACGAGCACAAGAGAGGGGAATACCATCCGAAAAATAAAGCACAAAACTTAAAGTTCAAACCCATCCAATCTAACAACGAAGAATGAGACAAGAAAAGAGGCCAGAAAACCATCGGGTGAAGTATCACCTGATAAGAAACCACCGGGCGAAGTTTCGCCCGACGGAAATTCCACCTCCCCGAAGATCTTCAGAAAAGCTTCTCCACCGGGCAAAATGACCGGGCAGTACTTTCACCCATCGGGTGAAGTTTCGCCCGACGGTAAAGATGTCCAAAAACGCAAATCTTGAAGAAGTTCACCGGGTGAAGTTTCACCCGGCGGTGGCAGATTTCGCAGGGTGAAGTTTCACCATATGAAGACTAAAAGGGTAGAAGTCTCACTAATGGAGCAAAAAGTTGGATTTTGGGCTTAGGTTTAAGGATCCATTAAGGCTTTACTATATATATATAGATACACTAGATAGTTGCACATTATCACTCACTTAGGACTTATCACATTCACTATCACTAGATCATTTCATTAGTTTCCTATAATTTCTCTAGATCATCCTTTAGCTTAGTTAGTAAGCTAGAGTTCTTCATAGTTTTCATCAATTTACTTTCTCTAGATCTTCGTTCAAGTTTTGTAAAAGAATTCTAGTTGTTTTTATTGAAGATTCTCGGAGAGTTAATTAAGATTAGTGACAAATCCTTTGTCCTCTTCATCAAGCTTCATCTTATTTATTTATGCAACCTTCTTCTTTATTGTTGATCTTCTTCAATAGTTGGTATATTTCTCTTCCTCTCTCTAATCTCTAGACTAGATATAATTTTGTTCTTTCATTATTGCACCGTTTCTATTTATTTTACTTGCATTGTTCTTTGATCGTCTTATAGTTTATTTGTTGATCGTTATTTTCTTCATCGTATTGTGGCTATTTTCCCTAGATTTTATTTGCATCGTTTTTAGATCGTTTTATGTTTATTTTGTTGATTGCTAGTTTATTTATCGTTCCGTTGTTATTTTCTCTAGATTTCGTTTGTGTTTCTCTTAGATCGTTTTTATTGTCTTGTTGTTATTTTCATTGATCTTACTTTTATTGCTCTTAGATCGATTTCCTAGTTTAATTAGTAGATCGTGATTTTCTTCATCGTTTTGTTGTTATTTTCCCTAGATTTAATCATTATGCTTGTTTTTGTTGTTTTCCCCTTTGTTAATGTTTTATTAGTTTCCATTATGAATTTTGAGTAGATTTCTTGTTGGAGGTTTAGAGAGGAGGATCTTAGATTATTTGAATTGAGGAGTTTTTGGTTGTTTGGTTGTTGGTTTATCTTGCTTGAGGTTCTTGGGTCATTGTTGTTTTAGTCCGGCCAACTAGACCGACCTTGACTTATTTCTATCAATATGGGGAAATTCGGGGTAGAAATTACCTTAACTTGAGACTTACTCTTGTTCGCCGCGAAAGCGGGTTTTTATGTGAGTTGGGTGAAGAAACTGAAAGGTGGCATTCTCCCTCTACCGATGTTGTGACCGACTTGATTCCGATTTTCTTAGACCCCAATTTCTGAATCCCAACTTCCCCTTAAACTTTTTCCATATTTGATCATCTATTTTTATTTATTGCGTTTTAGTATAGACTCGACCCTTAAAACCCCCACTAGATCCCAAACACGCCGCTTTTACTCAATTCTGGATAGTTCCCTGTGGTCCGACCTCGACTTACCACGAATACACTAGTTGTTTTTTGTGTTTTTGCGAGTCTTACAAATATTGTTTGATCCCCCATCCTTCGGTAAACGACCGATCCGATTGGGAGGCGATCAAAATGGCGCTGTTGCCGGGGACACGGCGAGTTAATTGAGTTTTAGTTATTGTGTTTTGGTTATTTGCTTTAATTTTATTTTTCACTCTTTTCCCTAGTATCGATAGGTGCTAGGAGACTTACGGTTTAATTGAGTTTATGCCCAGGAATACATCTTCGCCCTTGTGGTTCGATCCGGAGCCGGAGAGGACATTTAGAGCTTTGCGATTTCGGTGTAATAACTCGACCACTATTATTCCACATCCTTCACTATCATCACCAAATCAAAATCCCATCCTACCACCTTCTACACCTTCTACACCTTCTACACCGAATAATCTCATCCCAAATAATCCTTCCACATCATCTACTTCACAAAATTGACTACCAACCCCACTATCACCAAGAACTCCACCACAAATTCAAAATCCAACCCCTCCAAATTCTCCAAATCCAAATCTATCACCACCACCAATCCAACCAATGGCGACCTTAGGTTCCCATTCCCAACTTACACATGAAGAAACACCTTCACCGTTTGATTTTAGGGAAATTTCTGAGAATTATGAATTGAAGGCTTCGTTAACAAATGCGGTTCAACAAGATACCCTTCATGGTTTTTCCCAAGAAGATGCCCAAGAGCATATTGCATCATTCAAAGAGAAATTAGTCGGGGGCCGTCTTAATGGGCTAACTTCATGCCAATTGCACCGATTATTATTTCCAAAGACCTTGAGAGATGAAGCTCGAAGATGGCTTCATGGCCATCCCGATAATACATTCACCACATGGGCTCAATTATCCAATGCCTTCTTGGAGAAATATTATCCACCGTCAAAGACCAATCAATATCGCATGGAAATAAAACTTTTAAGCAAGATGGATTTGAAGCCTAAGTGAGGCTTGAGAAAGATTTAGAGATTTATTAAGCAAGTGCCCTCACCATGGAATACCCGATTGGCTAACAGCCCAAACATTTTATAACACCCTAAAACTCGAAGAACACCATAATCACAACCATCACTGATTCAAAATACGTGAGAATAACATTACACACACCGGCCCTCACTCGTCTTCCACCAAACTCCCTCGTTATGAGATGATGCACATGTTAATCCAACATTCTCATGAAACTCAACTCAAATGCTCCATTCCACATCCAATATCAAACTATTATCATCGACCTAATTCCTCAAAATAAGGAACATTAGCAAATAAAAAAAATAAGCTCCACTCCACATCTAACGCCCCTTATTTCTCCAATCCTAGAACGGATCACATGTGCTACAAATGTCAACGGTGGTACAAGTGTATACCACAATATTCCACAACCCACACATGTGATCAATCCTAAACGCCTTTAATAGTTCAATATACCAACAAATATCACCAATCGCATAGAATTTAGTGCTACGACTACACAGCACAGCGATTCTTCTCACCTTAGCCAGCTATCCTACCCTTCCGACCTTCTTTGTCACCCTTCTTATAACGCCAACACCAAAAATGAGGTAAGTAGTAGTGATTTTTATCCTAATTCCCTCATTTTGCCTAGAGCGTCCGCCCTTGCGGATTTTCACTCTAGCTTTCATTTTTTTTCCTCACACTACTCTCGTGGCACGCAACTTGATTTTTCTTTTTACCCGGAGCGTCCTTTCAGGTTTTCACTCCGTCTTTGGCCACATTCCCCATTCTTGCTTAGGCGCCCTTTCCGGGTTTTCACCTAGCCGGGTTTATTTATTTATTTTATTTATTTTTAAATTTTTCTCTTTTTTCTTTTTCCGTTTTTTTTTAAAGTTGAAATAAAAGACGTAATACGAAATAACTACTATATACAACGAGATAATTTCCCTCCCCACGCTTGAATAACACATCGTCCTCGAATGTGTGAACTAAGGACAATAAAAGAAGTGAGAAGAGGACTCGGCGTCACGTGACTTAGCCTCACGTGCCGCCCTCCTAGATGATCTTGCTTGCGCACGGGCCGCAAGCTCTTCTTAAAACTCGGGAGATGGTTCCGAGTAGTCATTAGGATGCAACTTCAATTGTATCCGATTTATACATCGACCGAATTCAGAGGCCAACCTACTGTTGTCAACATATTCTTCCAGCCGATCTTCTATTGCTTCGCGCCAATCGCTCCAACGATCAAAATCAGAAGTATCCTCGGGCTCTTCCACAATCGGGGCACTAGGCTCGGTAGTTGTTCTAGGAAATTTCTCATCATGAGGAAGGTAAAACGCAGTCGCAGTAGGCCCCAACGGTAACGGTTTCCCATCCGGATGAGGCAAAATCATGAAATGACGGTGGGACGTGCCGAGCGTCCAGATTAGGTGGTGTTTAGCAATCGGTCGCGAAATCATAGAACAACTCTCCATGAACTTCAGACTAATAGTAGTATCACCTACAACAGGAGAATCTGTCATCTTGGGTAGGCCAAGATATTGAGCTAGAAGAGTAACCATACCACCCATCGGAATGTTCCCCGAGACCGCCTTCTGGTGCTTCTCACAACAATTCAAGAATATATCGAGCCAATTCGGAGTTCCCAAGCATTCGAGCATCATGGCCCACAAATACATCATTCCGCCCTAGGTAGATGTGTCGGTTCACCTTTGCAAAGAAATGTGGAGTTCAAAAGTCGGTGAACATAACAAAGGGCAGGATGACGAATATCAGCATTCTTAGCCCCCTCATAAGCACTCCCAGCTATTTTCAACCAAAACTCATCCATCATACGAGTAGTCGGGGTCAGAAACTCCGCCCCCCCCTCTCGGTGCTATACCCAACGCCTCCCTCAATTCTGTGAAGTCTACATCTCGTTCTGAATCTCCGAGATAAAAAGTAATGTGAGAGGGGTCGTCATCACGATGTACTTCTAAGGTGGACAAGAATTCAAGTGTGTAACGCTTATACATGTTTGCGCACATATCGTAAAAGTTTGCTAACCCAATACGAGTCAATAACGTCAACACCTCATCACTAATCCCGAGCATCTCCAATGACAAATTATCAACAAACTTAGTCGACATAATAACCCGATCAAAAAGTTGGCGCCATACTGATTTCTGTTTCGTACTCAAATTCTTACACCCCATATAGTCAACCGAGGTCGTTTTTTGTTTCTTTGGGGCCATGACTACACAGACTGAGACAACCAACACTAACCCGAGACAGAACCACTACCGAAACTGACCAGCTAGACAGAGCAACCAACAACTCACAGGACATAAACAAGCAAGCAGACCCTAAACAATATTCTAAACTGACTCTAAACAAACAACAGAATAGAGTGAAAAGAGGAAAAGGGTCATAAACTTACGAATTCGACAGATACCACAGACGCAGACCAAATCAACATCGATGAAACCTGACTCACCTGAACCCCACTGGACCACGACCAACGGCAGAGCGACCCGCCTGACAAACCACCGGCGACCGACAACCACGACCACCAGAAACAGACCCCCAACGCACACGCGAGTCGCCTAGGTTCCGCGCGATGCGCCTGACTACTCACCGAACCGACGCGCGGCAATAGACGATCGGTGACACTGACAGGACCGACAAAGACGCACACTGACGATAGACGGCGGACATACACGCAGAAACTGACAGGTTGAATTGGATTTGAAGTGGGGAGGAAGGATTGGTGGTAATGGTGAAGGATTTTGAAATTGATTTGGGGAAAGAAGGGGAGTTAGGGTTTTAGAATTTGATTTGGGAAAAATTAATTTGGATGGTTGAGGGTTTTTTAAAATTGATTTGGGGAAATTGGATTAGGTAGGTAAATATGAAGGGAAGAGAGGGGGTCGGGTAATCTAATTGATTTTTTTGATTTTTAATTTTAATTTTTTTTTTGTAAATAAAAAAAACTGACCTGTGTGAGTAGGGTCCGCGTGACTCGCGCGGATGCCTGTAAATCCGCTTTTTTTTCTTCACTTTTTTGCTCAGATTTCAAGAGATCTCCATGCTAGTCACCCAAGGCCCATGCTAGTCGCCCAGTCTCCTGGAAAACCGACGCTCTTCTCCTATTGAAACATCAAAAGTTAGTAATAAAAACTAAGTTTAAGAAAAACAACGATTAAGAAAAACAACGAAATTAATACTACGACCTATGACCCGTAAAATAAAATTTTACAATAAAAATCTACAAAGCGGGTTGCCTCCCGAAAGCGCTTATGTTTAAAGTCGTTTGCTCGACTGAGACGGATGTCAATTTTCGTAGATAGGGTCGTAGAGGGCCATCGACTCCACTACGTTAGCTTCAAATGCTTCATAATACGGCTTAAGACGTTGTCCGTTGACCTTCAAAATCTTGTTTGTCTCGGGATTTCGTACTTCAACTGCACCATGAGGGTAAACATGAGTTATAATGAATGAACCAAGCCAACGACATTTTAGCTTACCGGGAAAAAGGCGAAGACGGTATTGGAATAAAAGGACTTTTTGCCCAACTTGAAAGTCTTGGCTCAAGACCATCTTATCAAGCCAAGCCTTCGTTTTCTCCTTATAAGTTGCCGCGTTCTCATATGACTCGAGACTTAGCTCCTCCAACTCTTGTAATTGTAGCTTACTTTCATATTGAAGCTTTTTATCGCCCAATATGCCTTATGCTCTAGCTCCACGGGAAGATGACAAGCCTTCCCGAACACCAATCGATATGGAGACATGCCGATCGGGGTTTTGTAGGCCGTTCGATAGGCCCACAATGCATCGTCCAACCGTCCACTCCAATCCTTCCGATTTGGATTGACCGTCTTCTCTAGAATGGATTTAACCTCTCGATTGGACACTTCAGCTTGTCCATTCGTCTGCGAATGGTAGGCCGTGGATACTTTATGAGTGACAAAATACTTTTTGAGCAAAGCACTTATCGTTTTATTCATGAAATGAGTACCACGATCACTAATCAAGGCCTTGGGAATTCCAAATCGAACAAATATGTTAGCCTTGATAAAATCCACCACCACCTTAGAATCATCGGTCTTAGTGGGGATAGCTTCCACCCACTTGGACAAATAATCGACCGCAAGTAAGATGTAAAGATTACCGTTCGAGTTTGGAAACGGCCCCATGAAATTGATCCCCCATACATCGAATATCTCACAATTAAGCATATAACTTTGAGGCATCTCATTTTTCCGGGAAATATTCCCCACCCTTTGACAATTGTCGCAAGCTTGACAAAAGACTTGAGCATCTCGAAACAAGGTGGTCCAATAGAAACAGCAATCTAACACCTTCCTTGTCGTCCTCCGTGCACCAAAGTGACCTCCACACGCTTGAGAGTGACAAAACGTGAGAATTGAGGTCATCTTATTTTCCGGAACACACCTTCTAATAACACCATCGGAGCAATGTTTCCATAGCTAAGCCTCATCCCACACATAGTACTTCACATCACTACGAAGCTTGTCTTTTTGAGATTTTGAGAAAATCGAAGGAAATTTAGATGAGCAAAGAAAGTTAACCGTATTCACATACCAAGGTTGAACCGTGTTAACTGCAAATAAATTTTCATCGGGAAACACACTGATAAGTGTAGTTTGTAGTGCCTATTTTGTTGTGTCTAGTCCCGGTTTCTCTTGTGAAATCGCTCTTTGGAGCGGTTTCTGAGCTACTTATGCTTCTTCTAGTTCGTTTTAGGTTCCCAAGTCCATTCATGGAGAATTGGAACGATTCCGACTCGTTTCCTACACTTTTGGAGCCAACGAAGAGAAGGAACGATCACTCGGTGCCTTGGATTTGATCCCGAGACCTTGGGACCCATTCCCGAGCCTTTTAGACTTGATCCCGAGCACCAAGGATCGATGAGAAGCTCATGAGAAGCAAGGAGGGACCTTAGAGATCATATTGGAGGCCTACAAGCAGCCCCTGTTTTGGGCCGTCTCGGCCGAGACAACCTCGTCTCGGTCGGGCCCATCCCATCTCGGTCGAGACGCCCTCCTTCTCGGCCGGGATGAGGCAGTTGCAGCCCGTGTTCACTTCTTTTCTTCTCCTTATTCATTGTAACCCTATATATATACCTCCCTCTTGTAATCTTAGGGGATGTTCTGGATTACCCACTAAACCCTAGACTACTTTAGAATAGATTAGCTTAGATTAGTGTAGATTAGTCTTTAGTTTGTCGTTAATCTTAGTTTAATCCTTGTATTAAGGGAATTCTTCAAGATTCATCCAAGATTGACAACCTTGGGAGATTGTTTTGGGTTTCTCTCATTAATGCAAGTTCTCTTCTTTTCATCCACTTTGTAGTTGGTATAATCTCTTTTCTGTTAATCTTTGTTTAATATTTCAAGTTTCAATCTTTTCTTATTGTTCTTGTTCTTGTTAGTTTCATTATGAATGTTTGGATATTTGTGTTGTTTCCTCTTATTATTGTTAGTATTAGTTTGAACATGTGTGAGTAGACCTTTTTGTGGGGTTAGTAGGGGGATTATGTGTTGATTATGGGTGATTAGGGTTGATTGTGGGTAAAGGTTGAATCTTTGTCACTAGTCATATGTTGAGCATCCCATGTGTTTGATGAAATGCTTGTTAGAGTAGTAGTTGCAAATGCTCCTCTTGCTTGTTT
The DNA here is from genome assembly GCA_958450325.1 of Agrostemma githago. Classification (NCBI taxonomy): domain Eukaryota; kingdom Viridiplantae; phylum Streptophyta; class Magnoliopsida; order Caryophyllales; family Caryophyllaceae; genus Agrostemma; species Agrostemma githago. The sequence continues at coordinate 58,437,847 of OY288241.1, forward strand.
TATTCTTCTCATTGGGTGATTGATTTGTGGTTGAATCCTTGTGTATTGGGTAATATCTTGCATGAGTATTCGGGTTTTGTCTTAGACACGAGAGTGCGGACTTTGGATTTGACGTGAGAGCGCGGACCGACCTTAGTGACTAGGTGAAATCTACACCCTCGATTACCCAACCATCATACTACACTTATGAACCCGACCTAACCCTACTCTTTCCTTGTTTGATTTCTTTAGTTCGATAGATTCGTTTAGCCTTAGTTGTTACCTCTAGCTTAGTCATAGTCATAGTTTATTCCCTTCTTATCGTTCTAGTTTAGCTTAGCCGCGAGACCTAGTCAAGTCTTTAGGTGGAACTTGGTCCAAACCCTCAATACCGTCTCCGTGGACACGACCCGACTTACTCTATCTACGTGTTAGGATTAGTTGGTTATTAATGATCGGTAGGGATCCACGGCAAATCCCTCCCATCAATTTGGCGCCGTTGCCGGGGACAGTGAATGTTTAGACTTAGTTTGCTTATTAGCTAGACTCAGTTACCCTTCTTGTGCTCTTCTTCTATCTCTTGTGCATATTGTGTAGGTTTTTTCTTAGTTTCTTTAGCTTCTTTTTCTCTTTGTCTTGGGTAGTGTTCGTTTATTGTCTTTGCCTAGTGCCCATAAAGCACTAGGTGTTCTCACGTTTGCTTTAGTGTGTAGTGTATGCCTAGGAGGGGAGGCGATTTCTTTCTCTTCAATCCAGAGCCAGAAAGACTCTTTAGAGCCTTTCGCCAACGGACGATTGGTCGTGTTAGAATCTCTCAACCAAGTGCTAGCAATACCACTGAAGAACAAGCCCAAGGATCCGACTTTATCGAGCAACCTCAAGGCAATACCGAAGGGATCTTCATAAATCCTTTTGGTACTTCTCAACCTAGTTCTCCATCAACATCTACATCAACACCATCTACACTGTCCTCTCCCGCATATCCAATAATGCCTAAGTTCTCTTCTCATTCAACCTTTACGGAAGACGTGTTGCCCGATCCAACCGCTTTACCGGAGGCATATACCGGCAACTTTGTGGCAAAAACACAATTCATCCAATTGGTCGAAAGAAGTCAATTTAGTTGGTTACCAACCGAAGATCCTCATCAACACATGGAAACCTTTTCGGACTATTGTGATGCTATCTCACAAACGGGAATAACCCAAGACCAAATCCGGTGGGTACTATTTCCTTTCTCTTTGATCGGTAAAGCAAAGCAATGGTTCAAAGGGTCAGACAAGGCGACTCTTGGTATTGATACTTGGAAGAAGCTAGCATTAGCTTTTTACCAACAATTCTATCCCCCGGAGAAAACAAATCTATTGAGAGCTTCTATCACGGTCTTCCAACAACGTGATGAAGAAAGCCTCTACGAAGCGTGGGAAAGATTCAAAGCCTTGATCCGCTCTTGCCCTCACCATGGTTTATCACATTGGTTCCTTGTTCAAAAATTTTGGAACGGGTTATATGAAGACTCAAGAGCCATACTCAATATGGGATCGAATGGAAGGTTTACCGAGGTGGATGATGACCAAACTTGGTCAAGAATCGAGGAAATGGCGGTACACAACTCTCAATACTCAAGGCCTAGGAAGGCGAATCGAGGAGGAAGGCACGAGATTGATGCCATTACACAACTAAGCATTGATCTTGGAGCTCAACTAAAAACCCACATGGAGTCTATTGACAAGAAGCTCCAAAGCCATTTTGATCAAGGTCAAAGTGCAAGTGCCTCCCACCAACATTCCATTCAACAAGTCAATGCTTTGGGAGTTGTATCTCCTATATCTTATTGTGGGATATGCGATACTTGCGGGATAGTGGGACATGAGCCTTTACATTGTCGTGGTAGTATTGAGCAAGTGAACGCCTTTAAAGCGTTCAAGCAAGGTGCTCCCTATCCCCATATGTTTCAAGCTTCCCAACAAGTTCCCCAACAAAAATCTCTACAACACCGTCCATATGTGCCACCTCCCTTAAGGGACAACAATCAAAGCTACCAAGGTTATATAGGCAACCCAAGGCCATTTAACAACTTCAAGCAACATAACCAAGGAACCTTCAACAACAATCAAGGGTTCCAACAAGGGAACTTCAATCAAGGTGGTTTCCAAGGGAACCAACACTCCCAAGGACACCATAACTACAATCAAGGTAACTCTCATGGGTTCCGAGGGAACCATCAACAACAACAAGGATCTCAAGGTACCCAACATGAAAGCAAGCAAAGGAGTCGATCTCCTATTCATGATTATGACATTCCTCTAGCCATCACAAACACTCCTCATAACCAACAATCTCCCCCTCGGGATTTCGACATGCAAAAGTCAATGTTGGACATGCAAAGACGTCAATTGGAGACACAAAGAACCCAACAAGAAATCATTGCTCAACTTCAAAGGGATAACTTGGTAAGAGATGCTCATATGAAGATGCTCGAAACCCAAATAGCTCAACTTGCTTCGGGTAGCTCTTCAAGGCAAAAGGGGCAACTACCTCCTCAAGGTGAAACGGCAAAATTTGAGCATGTGAATGCTATTACCTTGAGGAGCGGTTCATCTTATAACTCCCCCTTATCCCCTAATGAGCACGTACCAATGAAAGAAGTTGTGTCTTCAATTCAAGAAGATTCAAGCTTGGGAAATCCAATAGAGGAGAAAGTCTTGTGGGAGATTGAGAAACCCCAAGAGGACAATCTTCCCCCACTTCAAGGAAAAGACAAGGGTAAAGGGAAAGTGTAAATTAAGAAGTCCACCCCTATTGAGCAAAACAAGGTTCATATTAAGTTGCCTTTCCCAACATGGCAAATGAAGACCAAGGTGGATGTCCAATATGACAAGTTCCTCAATATTGTGAAGAAATTGGATGTGAGTGTCCCATTTACCGATCTACTTATCCAAATCCCGGCATATGGAAGATTCATGAAAGAAATCTTGGCTAGGAAGAGATCCGTCGACAAGGAAGAGACCATAGCGTTCACAAGAGTGGTGAGCGAGCTTATTCAAGGTTCTACGCTTCCCAAGTTGAAGGATCCGGGTAGTTTCTCGATCCCGTGCACCATAGGCAACTTCAAGATTGAGAGAGAACTATGTGATTTGGGTGCGAGTGTAAGCATCATTCCCTATTCCATTTGTGAGCGACTTGGGATGAAGGAGCTCAAGAGTACTTCCATTACACTCCAAATGGCCGATAGTTCCCTCAACCGACCTTTGGGGATGTTGGAAGATGTGCCAATAAGAATCGGGAAGTTCTTCATTCCGGTCGACTTCCTTGTGCTTGACATGCCGGAAGATGCTATCACTCCCATTATCCTTGGGCGCCCATTTCTACATACCACCGGTGCTACGATTGATGTGAAGAACGGTAGGATCACATTGGAGTTAGGCGAAGAAAAACTCATGTTTGACCTCCAAGGCAACACCTCGCCTACTAATGATGAGTCTTGTAAAATGACCGACGCCGTGAAAGACATCGGTCTAGGAGATGGGTCGAGTAAAAGCTTGAAGAACGACTCCTATGGAATTGAGGATGATGATTCCGAGTTTGGGGCGGATGAATGCCCGTGTCATGATTTTGAAGGCAAGTTGAGAAGCAAGAAGAAAGAGGAGCCTCCATTGGGGCCACATGAAGATAGATGGACGTTTGGGTATATACCGAAGGATCGCAAGTACAAGTTCAAGCCCTTGAACTTAGTAGATCGGGATGCCCCGGGAACGTCGAGGCTAGGATGTGATGATCCTTGGAGTGGAGGTTGGTATTCCACTAGCTTGATCGAAGATTTCTCGAGAGCCTTCGACTTGTTTCTTCGTGCCCTTGATGGAGATGGAATTGGCCAAGTGTTGTTGAAAAAAAAAGATTGAAGAATGCACCATCCTTTGGTTTGACGGAGTTCCAAAAGAACCTTCCTATTGTATATATCTCTTTCTTGTAATACTTTTAGGTTTTGTGAAATTCTTGTGATTTGGTATTTTGATGAGTGATGAGAGGGAGAGATTTTGATGAATGTTTTGAGCCCATTTGAAAGGTGTGAAGTGAAGATGAATCCTAGAGAGGAGGGGTTATTGTTAGAGCATGGATTGTGCGAAGGGGAGTCGGTTTTTGAAGCTTGGGACAAGCTTTTGGAGTTATAGAGGGTTAGAAGACTCATCTCGGCCGAGAAGAGTGCATCCCGACCGGAAAGGATGACTCATCCCGACCGGGAAGGAGTCATCCCGATCGGGATGAGGGTGCCAAAAGTGTTGGTGATTTAAGTGTAAATACTGTTTCATTTTAGCGTACTCGGGTTTGGTTTACGGATGTGTGAATTCAATGTAATATAATATAGGTTCGGGGGAAGTACGGAGTGTACGCTTATATATAATTAATTGCGAATTCACGGTACCAGGTTCATACGGTACACTATGGCGGGGGAAGTACGAATTTTGGCGCCAATATCTGTTGAACAGATTTTGGTGGGAATTCATGAAGAGTCACAACTCTTCAAACTCGTATCCCTTCTCCTTCAAACTCTATATAATAGAGGTTTGATCAAATCCGCAAATTAGAACAAAATCTACACAAAATACTACATAGTTATATCTCTGTTTTCTGTGCAAACTCAGAGGAACACCGTCTTATCTCAGTAGAAAATTCGGTACAACCCTGCACTGAAATAAGGGTCGAATTGTTCTATTAGGAAAGCAGGAAGTCGATTCGGTGTTGGTTTTTCGTTACTTTCCTTATTCGCACATAACAATCTAATAGAACAATTTTTCGAAAATTCATCACTGATGGCGAATGCAAAGGAAATGATGAAACTGAACAAACTGGAAAAGTTTGAAGGAGTCGATTTCAGGAGATGGCAGAAGAAGATGCATTTTCTGTTGGCGAGTCTCAAGGTGGTTTATGTGCTAAGTACTCCCTGCCCTGAAGTGGATGAAAACAGCACTGTAGAGGAAATAAGGAGAAGGAGCAAATGGGTTAATGATGATTATATTTGCAAAGGACACATCCTGAATTGTATGTCTGATTCTCTTTTTGATATATATCAGAATGTTGAAAATGCAAAAGATTTATGGGATCAGTTGGAGTCCAAATACATAGATGAAGATGCATCTAGTAAAAAGTTCCTGGTTGGAAATTTCATGAATTATAAGATGTCTGATTCTCGATCTGTCAAGGAACAATATAATGAACTTTTGCGTATTTTGGGGCAATTCGTCAAACACAAAATGGAGATGTCAGAATGCATTTCAGTGTCTAGTATAATTGATAAACTTCCACCACAATGGAAGGACTTTAAACACATTCTGAAGCATAAGAAAGAGGATATGTCTCTCGTTGATCTTGGTAAAAGTTTGCGCATAGAGGAGTCTCTTAGGGCGCATGAGTCTGTAAAAACCAAGGGCACAGAAAAGACGATGTCTGTAAATATGATGGAACATGGTGAAAGTTCTAATTGTGATAAGAAGGGCACTCAGATGCTAGTTGGATAAACAATAGTGAAGATCACTCTTCAACAAGTGGTTGGACGTTTGTGCTTGGAGGAGGTGCAATCTCATGGGCTTCTAAAAACCAAACGTGTATTTCAAGCTCAACCATGGAATCGGAATTTATTGCCTTGGCAGCAGCCGGAAAAGAGGCAGAATGGCTAAGGAATTTAATTTACGAAATCCTTTGTGGCCAAAACCTATATCACCTATAGCTATACATTGTGATAGTGCTGCTACATTGGCTAAAGCTTATAGTCAAGTGTATAATGGTAAATCAAGACATTTAGGTGTTAGACATAGCTTGGTACGTGAGCTAATAACTGATGGTGTAATATCAGTTGTATTTGTAAGATCTGAACAAAATTTAGCTGATCACTTGACAAAATTTAGTCGTATTTTATTGTCCCCGACAACCGTTTTTTAGCTTTTCTTCTTCCATAATTATATGTTTAATGTCGATTTCTATTAGAAAGTCGATACTGTCGGTTCTCGTGCTATTTTGCAGGTTAAGTGCAATTTCGAACATATTTAGGAGTGATAGCCCAGATAACCGAGACGAGGACGAAGGACGAGGAAGAAAACGAAAAAAGCCGAGAAGCAAATGAATATGTCAATGACGAGCTCAGCAGCACCCACTCGATCGAGTGGTGCTAAGCACTCGATCGAGTGCCGATTTCCGTGATAAACCAGGCTGCAGATACGGATCCACTCGATCGAGTGCACGCATGTACTCGATCGAGTGCGTCGCATTCAGGCCGCAAATTGGATTTTCTTTTATTTAGAATTTTGGGCCTGCTTTGTAAGTCCAACTGAATTCTTTTAAATCAGTTGGAGGAGGATTGTCAGACTTACTTTTTACTTTTGACTTTTGATTTTGATCACAAAAAAAAACATTACGTTAGTTTGGCTAGAATAGAAGTTACGTTCATTCCGCTTTTCCTTCACAAGATTCATCGTACTCTGTTCTTCCTTTTCAGATCTCAAATTCTTCGGTATCGCTACTTTAATTTTGATTTTAATTTTAATTTCAATTCCCTAGTTTAATTCTTGTTTTAATTCCCTAGTTTAATTCTTGTCTTAATTCACCTTTAGTTTCGTAGTTATCTGATTTCAGTCTCGTAGTTTGATTTGATTCGCATCCATCATGGTTAATTGCAATTCACATTCCGTTAGTTTATTTACGATCATTATGAGTAGCTAATTTCTATCTAGGGTTTGAGGGGATCGATGGGTGTTAATTGGGTTATAGAAAATTGACCTGTCTCTGATCATATGAACTGTCGCCTGAATGTTGTTTTAATTCTGATTGATTAATTACTGGCCAGGATTAATTAGTTAGTATCACAATTAGGACTTTTCGCCGACCGGGTTAAGGACTAATTAGGTCACGACATTTTGGGTAGACTAGCTTAATTCTAGCGACCGCAGGTTAAGTTTAGTTCTAAAGTTTGTAGTAGTACCGACCGGACCTACACCTTAGACAGTTCGATTATTGACCTGTTAGTTGACTCCCTGACCTGATTGACATTCATTGTGAACCTGAGACCCTAGACCTTTTTTTATTATTGATTTATCCTATAGCAGTTAGTTGTTAGTCCACTTAAAACAAACTGAAAAACATTGACCTGCAATCTTTAGTGTAGACCTTAGAGCAAGTATTTGAGTCCCGTCTCCTTGAGGTTCGACCCCTACTTCATTATCTACATTAGTTAGTGAACCTTAGGGTATCTTTGATTAGGGATACGACTGCCCCTGTCAAATTTTGGCGCCGTTGCCGGGGAGACGGTGTTATTTATTTACTTGTTTTGTGTTTTAGCCTTTTGATTGCTTGTCTCGAGGAACTTTAGTTCCTTGAGACCGTTTCTCACATTTCTCCTGTAGCTTCCTCGTATGCCCAGGTCCTCTCGAATTTCGGGCTACGTACCACCATTCGATCCTGAACCAGAGAGAACTCTCCGCAGGTCTAGGAAATTCTACAAGGAGATTGCTGAGACAGAAAGATCAGAATCAGTGGAACATTCGGACGACGAGCACATATCCGAAGCACTGTCCTTTGAAGAGGATAACTCCACTAATGCCCCCGAGACACCGCTAGTCAAGATGCCTCCCAAACTTGCTAGCCATTCCGATCCGGAGCAAAGTGCCCTACCGAAACCGTTGAAGAGGCCCACCGCCACTACGGGTACGTTCGAGATTCGCCCCGCCTTTATTACATTGGTGGAGCGAAATCAATTCGGTGGAGGCCCCAATGAAGACCCGACGAAGCACATGAAGCTCTTCACCGATTATTGCTCAACTATACCACTCCCCGCGGGAGTGACTCAAGAAGAGGTGATGGAGATGCTATTCATGTTCTCCCTACGCGATAACGCAAGAGACTGGATCACGGATTTAGACCGCGTTTCTGAGGGAATCACAGATTGGAACTCCCTAGCCTTAGCTTTTTATAAGCACTACTACACGCCGCAGAAGACCAACATGTTGAGGAGTCAAATTACTAACTTCCGACAGACATCTCACGAGAATATCCACGAGGCGTGGGTAAGGTTTAAAAAGCTAGTCAAGGAGTGTCCACATCACGGATTCGAGGAATGGTTTTTGTGCAATCAATTCTATAATGGTTTATATGACGATTGCCGAGCTACGCTCGATTCTGCAGCTAATGGCAGGTTCCAAAACAACGTTGATGATGATAAAGCATGGAAGTTGATTGAAGATATGGCTACTCATCACTCACGTTGGGGAAATCCACGAGGTAACACCCGGGGAAATAGTGGTGACTCCGAGTCATCAAATGCCATAGTTAGTCACCTAGCCGCTTTAACTAAACGGCTTGATTCCATAGAGCTTGCTAGAACCCAAAATCAACAACAACAGGGCGGTATGTACCAAGTTAATGCAATGTCCGAGGTTGTTTGTGAGAATTGTGGGAATACGGGTCATTATGCCCAAGAGTGTGTGAGTTTGGAAACGGCGAACGCATTCCAATCCATGAGACCACACCTCCCTTACATGAACCAACCGGGCTATGACAAGTCGTTGTTGTCTTATAGGAGTCAAAACGTCCTTAACCCACCACCACCCGGCGGTAACAAAACCGTCCCATATGTAGCACCCCATAACCGACCCTCCCAAAGCCATAGCAATAACCGACAACAATTCCAAGGAGGGCAACAAAATTGGGGTAACCAACAAAATTGGGGGAACCAACAATGGGGCAATAACCAACCTTGGGGTAACCAACAAGGGTGGGGGAACCAACAACAATTTCTGCCGGTCCCACAAAACCAAAACCAAGCCCAAGCTCAAGCTCCAACCAACACCGAGTTTGCGGAGATCAAAGCTTTATTGATGCAAGGTATTCAAAGTCATAATAAGCTAGAAACCCAAGTCAACCAGATACTTGCACATAACAAGATCCTAGACACCCAAGTAGCACAACTTGCCACCCAAAAGCAAGTTAGGCCACCGGGTAGTCTACCTCCTCAAGGCGAGCAATCACATGAGCAAGCAAATGCGATCACATTGAGAAGCGGAACCCATTACGATGGTCCGAAGATGCCCGAGGAGTATGTTGTGGTTGATGAGACGGAGTTGGAGAAGCAAGAGCTAAAAGAAGAAGCACGTGGCAGGCCACGGATGGAGGTCACTCGATCGAGTAACACCACCTCACTCGATCGAGTAGACCCCCAAAAACCAACCAGAGAGCAATCACGTAGTCAACTCGACCGAGTCACACCTGACTCGATCGAGTTGGGAGTCACTCGACCGAGTGGTGTCACCCCACTCGATCGAGTTGACCCCCAAGAATCGATCAGAAGCCTCCCAGTGATACCACTCGATCGAGTGCAGTCAGGTGACTCGGCCGAGTATAATGAAACTCGACCAAGTCAGCCTGAACTCGATCGAGTGAAAACCGTAACACCTGACTCTTCTACTTTTTATCCCCAGGTCTCAATTAAGGATGCTAATTCTTCTCAAGCATCCTCGTCTCAAGTCAAGGAGCCTGCAATCCCGATCATACTTCCATTTCCCCACCGACAGCGTAAGACAAAGCTTGATCAACAGTTCGGTAAGTTTATGGAAGTCGTCAAGAATCTGCAGGTAAGTGTTCCTTTTACTGATTTGATCACTCAAGTTCCTGCTTACGCGAAATTTATGAAAGAAATACTAACTCGTAAGCGGTCTTTTAGTGAAACTGAGACAGTTGCTTTCACGGAGGAATGCAGCGCGCTACTACAGAGTCGTACTCCGCCTAAGCTCAAGGATCCAGAGAGTTTTTCTATCCCTTGTACTATAGGGACATTAGCTATCGATAAGGCCCTGTGTGACTTAGGAGCTAGCGTCAGTGTCATGCCGTATTCTATTTGTCAGAAATTGAATATGGGTGTTTTAAAATGTACTAATATGACTCTGCAGATGGCTGATCGATCGGTCAAATATCCTTTAGGTGTTTTAGAGGATGTTCCGGTCCAAGTGGGGAAATTCTTTATTCCCGTAGACTTTGTCGTCTTAGACATGGCTGAGGATGCCATAATACCTATTATCCTCGGTCGCCCTTTCCTACACACGGCGGGGGCGATCATCGATGTCAAAAATGGGAAGCTCACACTCTCTGTAGGAGATGACACCGTGACTTTTAGTCTCGATCATGCTCTTAGGAAGCCCATGATAGAGGAGTCCTGTTAGTATAGATGTCATTGATTTGGAAATAGAAAGCTATATTGACGATTAACTTGACAGGGACCCTTTGGAGAAATTGCTGACATCCGGCGATCCTGATGCCGAGAAGAGATCATGGAGCACGGAAGTGGACGAGCTGGAACGCATGCTGAACGGAAAGGAGGGCACTATCGAGAAGGTATACAGTCTCGGCACCCCTAAAAAGGAAGTCGAGGTAAGTAAACCTGAACTAAAACCCCTTCCCCCGAATATGAAATATGCATTCTTAGATGATAAGGGTCTAAACCCCGTAATTGTCAACGCTGCACTCACAGATAGCCAACTTTCGGAGTTGTTAGTCATCCTACGACGACATAAGAAGGCTATTGGGTACAGTATTGATGACCTATGTGGTATTAGTCCCGAGTTTTGCATGCATCGCATTCACTTAGAGGGGGACCATAGACCATCCATTCAGGGACAACGTAGGTTGAACCCGAACGTGCAGGATGTGGTTAGGAAGGAGGTTTTGAAACTCCTAGATGCTGGCATTATCTATCCCATTTCCGACTCTAAATGGGTTAGTCCAGTCCAAGTGGTCCCTAAGAAGGGTGGGACCACGGTTATCACGAACGAGAGGAATGAACTTATTTCTACTCGATTAGTGACTGGATGGAGAATGTGTATTGACTACCGTAAGCTGAACGTAGCTACTAGGAAAGACCATTTCCCACTCCCCTTCATTGACCAGATGCTAGAGCGTCTTGCTTGCCATAAGTACTTTTGTTACTTAGATGGCTACTCGGGATTTTTCCAAATCCCAATTCACCCGGACGACCAGGAGAAAACAACATTCACCTGTCCCTACGGCACCTTCGCATACCGAAGGATGCCTTTTGGCCTTTGTAATGGCCCGGCCACTTTCCAACGTTGTATGATGTCCATATTTTTGGACCTTATCGAGTCTGTCATGGAAGTCTTCATGGATGACTTCAGTGTGTACGGCACTGATTATAATGCATGTTTACTTAATCTTTCACGGGTCTTGCAACGTTGCGAGGAGACCAATTTGATCTTAAACTGGGAGAAGTGTCACTTCATGGTGACCGAGGGGGTCGTTTTGGGTCATTTAGTGTCCGAACGTGGCATCCAAGTGGATAAAGCGAAGGTCGAGGTAATTGAGCAGTTACCATACCCCGTTAATGTTAAGGGTGTGCGGAGTTTTCTTGGTCACGCGGGTTTTTACCGCCGTTTCATCCAAGATTTCTCCAAGATTGCAAGCCTCTGACTCAGCTGCGCCTCAAAGATGCCCCGTTCGTCTTTACTGACGAGTGTGCTCGAGCTTTTGACAGGATTAAGCAGGCTCTTATTTCCGCACCTATTATCCGAGCTCCCGATTGGGAGCTGCCTTTCGAGGTTATGTGCGATGCTAGCAATTACGCTGTAGGAGCCGTGCTCGGGCAAAGGAAAGACAAGGCTTTACCTGCGATCTACTATGCTAGTCGGACGTTAGATATGGCGCAGATCAATTATGCTACCACGGAGAAAGAGTTATTGGCCATCATCTATGCTCTAGACAAGTTTCGGGCCTATCTCATTGGCTCGAAGGTGATAGTGTATACGGATCATGCAGCCTTGAAGTACCTTCTAGCGAAGAAGGAGGCAAAACCGAGACTTATTAGATGGATCCTATTACTGCAGGAGTTTGATTTGGAGATCCGTGATAAGTCCGGGGCCGAGAATGTCGTAGCCGATCACCTATCCCGGCTATGATATGATGGTGGGGATCTTGCCCCAATTGACGATTCATTCCCCGATGACCATTTGCTCGCTATTACCATGGACACTCCATGGTTTGCTGATTATGCCAACTTTTTAGTTGGAGGTGCTCTACCTCCCGACCTTCAGTATCAGCAGAAGAAGCGGTTTCTACATGATGTGAAGAGTATTTTTGGGACGACCCGTATCTTTTCCGAGAATGTGCAGATGGCCTATTTAGGAGGTGTATTCCTGAGAGTGAGGTACATGCTATCCTCACTAGATGCCACTCCTCCCCTTATGGTGGACATCACGGTCCTTCAAAGACCTTTGCGAAGGTAATGCAATCGGGCTTTTATTGGCCCACTATTCTCAAGGATGCCACCACCTTTGTCCGTTCTTGCGACGCGTGCCAACGAACGGGAAATATTTCTCGGCGACGCGAAATGCCTCAAACCGGGATTCTTGAGGTAGAATTATTTGACGTTTGGGGTATAGATTATCAAGGACCGTTCCCTTCTTCTTATGGGAATCGGTATATTTTGGTCGCCGTAGACTATGTCTCGAAGTGGGTGGAAGCCATCGCTTCACCTACTAACGATGCGAACGTGGTGATCCGGCTCTTTAAGAAGACAATATTCCCGCGTTTTGGGGTCCCACGGGCTGTTATTAGTGATGGTGGTTCACATTTTCATGAACGCCAACTAACTAAGCTATTGAAGAAATATGGTGTTCACCACCGTACCGGGCTAGCCTATCATCCACAAGCTAGTGGACAAGTCGAGATCTCGAACCGTGAGATCAAGTCTATTCTCGAGAAGGTTGTCCATAGCTCGAGAAAAGATTGGAGTTCGAAACTCGATGACTCTCTTTGGGCTTACCGGACCGCATTCAAGACTCTTATCGGGACATCCCCGTATAGGCTTGTTTATGGCAAGGCTTGCCATCTACCCGTAGAGCTCGAGTTCAAGGCTATGTGGGCCTTAAAGGAGCTCAATCTTGATTCGAAACTAGCCGGAGAGAAGCGCCTCATGCAATTGAACGAACTAGATGAATTCCGTCTCCATGCTTATGATAGCGCGAGAATTTATAAGGAGCGGACCAAAAGATGGCATGATAAGTGCATCATCCCCCGAGAGTTCCATGTCGGCGATAAGGCACTTTTATTTAATTCCCGACTTAGACTCTTTCCCGGGAAACTTAAATCCCGATGGTCTGGACCGTTCACGGTAACTGAAGTGAACAAATTTGGGTCGGTTACACTCACTACCGACAAGGGCGAAATATTCAAGGTGAATGGTCAGCGCCTCAAGCTCTATCACGAAGGTGCATATGTCGGTGTCATAGAGGCCATGGACCTCAACGACACTCTCGATTCCACCTAATCCAATTGAGGTAAACCGGTCGAGCGGGACCGTAAAAACCAGCGCTAACCGGGAGGCCACCCGGCACCACTTGTATAAATGTGTAATTTCCCTTTCCGCATTTTTTTTTTTTTTTTTTATTTTTTTTTTTTTTTTAGATTGGTAGCTCTAATTGGGAGTTAGTTTTAATTATCGAGTGAGGATGAGGGAATTTTACGGTTTAATTGATTTAATTTCAGGATTTTGAAGCAATTTAAAGAATTAAAAGAGGGGTAGCAGCAGGTGCAGTGGTCACTCGACCGAGTGGCTTATGCACTCGGTCGAGTGTCCTGACGAAGAGGCTTCTGTTCAATATTCAGTGGTCACTCGACCGAGTGGCCTACGCACTCGGTCGAGTGCCCTAACGAAGTGGTTTTGCCCAGTTCTCAAGGGATCACTCGATCGAGTCGGTCATTCACTCGGTCGAGTGCCCTGACGGAGTGGTTCTGCCCAGTTCTCAAGGGATCACTCGATCGAGTGGGTCATTCACTCGGTCGAGTGCCTCTGAACCGGGTCCATAACCGGTTTCTTCGAACTCTTTTATTTGCTTCTCATTCTTTTTTTTAAATCAGTTTCCAATTAAAACCCTCCCCCCCTTACTAGTCTTAAGAACCCTAAAACCCCAAATCACTCAATTCACTCCTATTTCATCAATTCTTGACCAAATTTCACAATTTTTGCTTCTAAATTGCAATTGGGAGCGGTTATTTGTGTTTCTTGGTGTTGATTTCTGAAATTTTCGTCCCTTTCTCCCCTATTCTCGTCACTTTCGTCCCTTCTTAAGGTATATTTTGGGTTTTTGATTTTCTTGCTTCTTTTCTTAGTTTTATGGTATAATTTCATCCTTAGTTATATATTAATCTCATTGCATGCTTGATTTTGTGTTAATTTCACCACTTTGTGCTCAAAAATCGATTTTTGTGTATGGGGTCTGATTTTGGCCGAAAATTTGGTATTTTTTGTGAGATTTTTATATGATTGTGTTTTGTTATTATACTATAGTCATGGCAGGAAGGAGAAATCCACCCCGGAACAACAACAGGAACAGGAATGCAAGGCAGCCGACTGTTCAGCCTGTGCCAGGTTACGAAGAAATTGTGTGCAGGGACGAGGCCCAGAGAGCTCGTTTGGTTGAATTGATACCTAGGTCGATGGAAGCTACCTGGTGCTGCTCGTCATAATTTACAATCGAGCTCGGTTTGAACGAGCAATTATTGCACCTCTTGTCTATGACCGGATTCGGTGGCTTATGGACACTACGTGAGTTATCTTACCGAGTACTCACTTTAGAATTCTTAAGTTCATTTGAGTTTGTTAGACGAGATAACATGATATCCTTTTGGTTGAACAATGAGGAGCATTCCATCACCCTTAGTGCTTTATCCAAGTGTCTCAGGCTTACCTCTAACCAGAATGAAGACATCCTAGACATACCCGAGAGTTCGAAAGCGCCTCCCTACTTCCACTTATTTTCGGACCGTCGTGCAAGTGTCACCGCTATGGCACTCAATCCCATCCCACACCCTACTATCCGCCTCTTCTTGCGGATTTTGAGTCATGTGGTTTTTCCACGCTCCGACATGAGTAAACTTCACTCATTGGAGGTGTTGATTCTAGGACACTACCTGAACCCCTTTAGGAAATCCCTAAAGGCATTTAGTGCACCCGGTATGATTTGTATCGGTATCGAGCGCCAGATCAGTGGATCTGGACCGCTCGGTTGTGGAGCCATTGTCACCGCGCTAGCAAAGCGCTATATTATGGGTTTTGGGGAAACAATCACTTTTGAGAGTCTCACCGACCGAGTCCCCTTGCTAGACCGTAGCTACCTCTTCTCCACTTTGAAGTGGATTCGGGGCAATCCCCAGGAGTTTAAGTGGCGCGTCCGTGAAAAGATTTGGATGAAACTTCCGGTTTTCGAAGGGACAATCCTACCACCATTCCTCGCCTTGCAACCCACTCCCGCAGGCGAGGACACACCCGACCCGCCGAGCTACCTCATTCCCGAGGAGGTCTTCATTTTTGACGAGGGCGTTCAACCCCCTCGACGTAGGGTTCGTGTAGAGACTGAACCCGATGAGACCGAGCCCCCAAGGGCCACACACACACACACCCCGACTTTCCCGTTCCAGACTCCGGGTGCCGAGTTTCCGCACCCGTATCCGTTTATGTATGATCCAGTTTACGAGCACCAGCGACGGTTACACGAGGGGATTAACCAGAGCATCGTCAACCGGGAGATCCACGAGTTCATGCTTACTCAAGGAATCTCGACGCCTCAACACCCGTCTTACTGGAGAGGTCCGGGAGATACTAGTGGTATTTTCCACGATTATGGGGTTGATCCAGCTGCTTGGGGTCCGGACTACGGCCACACCTAAGGCGGCCTAGGAGCACAGTGGTTGAGGGACTTGCGACAGTCGGGTCAACAGGGTGGTACTGGCGGCTCAGGCCAGGGCGATACTGGAGCCGGTCCATCTGGGACCGGTGGAGATGATGAGATGGCTGATTAGCCGGTTTGGGGGAGCTACCATTGTATATACGGTACTTTCTTTCCTTTTTATTTCTGTTTTTATTGCTTTCCTAGATTTTTTTTTTTTTTTACTTCCCCTTAGGTCGAGTTGTCCTTAGGATTGGCTGTGGATTTGTTTGTCATATATGCTGTAGAGTCACATTGAGGACACTGTGACATTTAGGTTTGGGGGAGAATTTGTGTGTTTTTGTGTGCTTTCAAAAATTCTAAAAATCCAAAAAAAAATAAATTGAAAAATCAAAAAACAATTCAAAAAGATTTTATTTTTGTGTGTCTTGTGTCCGATGTGAAACGTGCAAAACGGCGATGATGACAATGCGTTTTACTTGATTTTTCCTAATTGACAGCTGACTCCGTACCTGAATGCATGTTATACTTGAGATGAGATGATTTTAAAATGATTGCCTATTGAACTATTAATTGCCAAATGAGTAAATTTGACCATTTTGTCGGCAAACCACAAAAATTCTGAGAATTTAGAGCTTTCTAGGCCAGTAACATCTATAACTGGTCTCATTTATAATTAGGAATTGAGTGGTTTCTCCTTATGGAATGTGTAACGTTAATTTGCATAAATATGACATCCGTCTCTTGATATTGAATACGTGTTTGGTTTGAGGAGGAGGTACATGAGAAAAGGCATTTCTGTTTTTGATGAGCTCCACATAGCCAAACGACCCATTTTTACTACCCTGTAGATTTAGGTCAGTTTCCCTTTGTTCAGCCCGTTTCAGCTGTTGTAAGCTTGTTTTTATGATTTTTATATCAGTTAGCTACAACCCAGAATAGCCTACCTTACCAGGACAGTCGCAGTGAACGTAATTGGAATCACCCTGATCATATTTTGGGATTTTTTACATCTTTTGGATCGTAGTGTGTAATATTATTGTGCGACCTTGTATTCGCCTTCCCCTTGTCTGAATTGAAAAAAATATAGAAGCATGAAAAAGAAAGAAAAAGAAAAAAAATGGAATTAGAAAAAGAAGAAAAATTCCAAGAAAATAAAACATATATGCTTCTTATAATATTTTGGGGAACGGTCGAGATGTTGAAACTAGAATTGAATTATAATTAGAAGGATGGCAAAATTCCCTCTTATGCTCTTTTGAGTCTTATTTCTAATAGTAGCCAGAATTCACAGTTGAGATTTTTGGATGGATAGTTTTTATTGTGTAGCTGCGACTACTGGTCTTAGCCCCACATTTCCATACGTGCTTTAAGCACAGTCCATTTTATTCCCTCACATATAGGCCACCCCTTATAAGTCCTTGGCATGTACTATGGTCCTGATTGGTGGAACACGTATTTGATTGGGGAGATTGATTTCATATTCAACTGCATGCATATTTCATAAGTCGAGTGAGTGTCTTTATTCTTTCTTATCTTCACATATATACTTACCCGTACTTTGAGTGTCGAGCGACAACCGTAAGGAAGTCCGACATTATTGGTCTTGCAAGATTGAAAGTTTGGCAGCCAATGGTTTGATTATGGCATGATTTTTGATCTCGTTGCATTCTTGAGCATAACGTGTTTTCTCGTCGGTTTTAGTCGATTTTAGGAGGATGATTGTAATTCAGCTCTGAGTCGTGTTTCACATCACTTGTCCTCGTTTGTATATATTAGTTGTTTGCTTGAGGACAAGCAAAGGTTTGGTTTGGGGGAGTTTGATCAACATATTTTATATCGTATTTTATTGTCCCCGACAACCGTTTTTAAGCTTTTCTTCTTCCATAATTATATGTTTAATGTCGATTTCTATTAGAAAGTCGATACTGTCGGTTCTCGTGCTATTTTGCAGGTTAAGTGCAATTTCGAACATATTTAGGAGTGATAGCCCAGATAACCGAGACGAGGACGAAGGACGAGGAAGAAAACGAAAAAAGCCGAGAAGCAAATGAATATGTCAATGACGAGCTCAGCAGCACCCACTCAATCGAGTGGTGCTAAGCACTCGATCGAGTGCCGATTTCCGTGATAAACCAGGCTGCAGATACGGATCCACTCGATCGAGTGCACGCATGTACTCGATCGAGTGCCTCGCATTCAGGCCGCAAATTGGATTTTCTTTTATTTAGAACTTTGGGCCTGCTTTGTAAGTCCAACTAAATTCTTTTAAATCAGTTGGAGGAGGATTGTCAGACTTACTTTTTACTTTTGACTTTTGATTTCGATCACAAAAAAAAACATTACGTTAGTTTGGCTAGAATAGAAGTTACGTTCATTCCGCTTTTCCTTCACAAGATTCATCGTACTCTGTTCTTCCTTTTCAGATCTCAAATTCTTCGGTATCGCTACTTTAATTTTGATTTTAATTTTAATTTCAATTCCCTAGTTTAATTCTTATTTTAATTCCCTAGTTTAATTCTTGTCTTAATTCACCCTTAGTTTCGTAGTTATCTGATTTCAGTCTCGTAGTTTGATTTGATTCGCATCCATCATGGTTAATTGCAATTCACATTCCGTTAGTTTATTTACGATCATTATGAGTAGCTAATTTCTATCTAGGGTTTGAGGGGATCGATGGGTGTTAATTGGGTTATAGAAAATTGACCTGTCTCTGATCATATGAACTGTCGCCTGAATGTTGTTTTAATTCTGATTGATTAATTACTGGCCAGGATTAATTAGTTAGTATCACAATTAGGACTTTTCGCCGACCGGGTTAAGGACTAATTAGGTCACGACATTTTGGGTAGACTAGCTTAATTCTAGCGACCGCAGGTTAAGTTTAGTTCTAAAGTTTGTAGTAGTACCGACCGGACCTACACCTTAGACAGTTCGATTATTGACCTGTTAGTTGACTCCCTGACCTGATTGACATTCATTGTGAACCTGAGACCCTAGACCTTTTTTTATTATTGATTTATCCTATAGCAGTTAGTTGTTAGTCCACTTAAAACAAACTGAAAAACAGTGACCTGCAATCTTTAGTCTAGACCTTAGAGCAAGTATTTGAGTCCCGTCTCCTTGAGGTTCGACCCCTACTTCATTATCTACATTAGTTAGTGAACCTTAGGGTATCTTTGATTAGGGATACGACTACCCCTGTCAAAGGGCACTCAGATGCTAGTTGGATAAACAATAGTGAAGATCACTCTTCAACAAGTGGTTGGACGTTTGTGCTTGAGGAGGTGCAATCTCATGGGCTTCTAAAAAGCAAACGTGTATTTAAGGCTCAACCATGGAATCGGAATTTATTGCCTTGGCAGCAGCCGGAAAAGTGGCAGAATGGCTAAGGAATTTAATTTACGAAATCCTTTGTGGCCAAAACCTATATCACCTATAGCTATACATTGTGATAGTGCTGCTACATTGGCTAAAGCTTATAGTCAAGTGTATAATGGTAAATCAAGACATTTAGGTGTTAGGCATAGCTTGGTACGTGAGCTAATAACTGATGGTGTAATATCAGTTGTATTTGTAAGATCTGAACAAAATTTAGCTGATCACTTGACAAAGGCATTAGCTAAGGACTTGGTCATAAAGTCGGTTGACGGGATGGGTCTAAAACTCGTATAAATCATTAACAATAGAATACCCAATTCCCCTCTAATACAACGTTAGAGGCAGAATTCAATGTGGAAGGTCTATTGTTATTGATTGAAGCACTCTGCTATGAATCCCGAAGGTGAGTGCTTAGACTTGCATGTTGTAAGGTTGAAGTTTATCTTCTTAATTGATCTTTGAAAAAGTGTGTTTGCAGGGACACGATGAAAGAATCAACCTATGTGAATATGAAGTTAGCCGCTTCAAAGGAGTTTTGGGTTTGACTCCTCAAATGTTCATGAATAGATATGGGACACTAGGCTTGTAAATAAGTGTCGGTTTCTTGTAATTATGAAGTACAATAAGTTTGTGTGTGAGTTATCTTCATGTGTTCAAAATGTGTAGAAAGGGTTCAATGCTTAAGTCACACCCCGATACTCGAACATTTGGAATGTGTAATTTCACTAAGTGGAAATTCAATCCTTGTGATATTTTCATTTATGCATAAATTGGTATGTTTTTGTTAGTTGGTTAAACCCGACATTACGCTTAAATGGGGGAGGAATGTTGGTGATTTAAGTGTAAATACCGTTTCATTTTAGCGTACTCGGGTTTGGTTTACGGATGTGTGAATTCAATGTAATATAATATAGGTTCGGGGGAAGTACGGAGTGTACGCTTATATATAATTAATTGCGAATTCACGGTACCAGGTTCATACGGTACACTATGGCGGGGGAAGTACGAATTTTGGCGCCAAAATCCGTTGAACAGATTTTGGTGGGAATTCATGAAGAGTCACAACTCTTCAAACTCGTATCCCTTCTCCTTCAAACTCTATATAATAGAGGTTTGATCGAATCCGCAAATTAGAACAAAATCTACACAAAATACTACATAGTTATATCTCTGTTTTCTGTGCAAACTCAGAGGAACACCGTCTTATCTCAGTAGAAAATTCGGTACAACCCTGCACTGAAATAAGGGTCGAACTGTTCTATTAGGAAAGCAGAAAGTCGATTCGGTGTTGGTTTTTCGTTGCTTTCCTTATTCGCACATAACAATCTAATAGAACAATTTTTCGAAAATTCATCACTGATGGCGAATGCAAAGGAAATGATGAAAGTGAACAAACTGGAAAAGTTTGAAGGAGTCGATTTCAGGAGATGGCAGAAGAAGATGCATTTTCTGTTGACGAGTCTCAAGGTGGTTTATGTGCTAAGTACTCCCTGCCCTGAAGTGGATGAAAACAGCACTGTAGAGGAAATAAGGAGAAGGAGCAAATGGGATAATGATGATTATATTTGCAGAGGACACATCCTGAATTGTATGTCTGATTCTCTTTTTGATATATATCAGAATGTTGAAAATGCAAAAGATTTATGGGATCAGTTGGAGTCTAAATACATAGATGAAGATGCATCTAGTAAAAGGTTTCTGGTTGGAAATTTCATGAATTATAAGATGTCTGATTCTCGATCTGTCATGGAACAATATAACGAACTTTTGCGTATTTTGGGGCAATTCGTCCAACACAAAATGGAGATGTCAGAATGCATTTCAGTGTCTAGTATAATTGATAAACTTCCACCACAATGGAAGGACTTTAAACACATTCTGAAGCATAAGAAAGAGGATATGTCTCTCGTTGATCTTGGTAAAAGTTTGCGCATAGAGGAGTCTCTTAGGGCGCATGAGTCTGTAAAAACCAAGGACACAGAAAAGACGATGTCTGTAAATATGATGGAACATGGTGAAAGTTCTAATTGTGATAAGAAGGGCACTCAGATGCTAGTTGGATAAACAATAGTGAAGATCACTCTTCAACAAGTGGTTGGACGTTTGTGCTTGGAGGAGGTGCAATCTCATGGGCTTCTAAAAAGCAAACGTGTATTTCAGGCTCAACCATGGAATCGGAATTTATTGCCTTGGCAGCAGCCGGAAAAGAGGCAGAATGGCTAAGGAATTTAATTTACGAAATCCTTTGTGGCCAAAACCTATATCACCTATAGCTATACATTCTGATAGTGCTGCTACATTGGCTAAAGCTTATAGTCAAGTGTATAATGGTAAATCAAGACATTTAGGTGTTAGGCATAGCTTGGTACGTGAGCTAATAACTGATGGTGTAATATCAGTTGTATTTGTAAGATCTGAACAAAATTTAGCTGATCACTTGACAAAGGCATTAGCTAAGGACTTGGTCATAAAGTCGGTTGACGGGATGGGTCTAAAACTCGTATAAATCATTAACAATAGAATACCCAATTCCCCTCTAATACAACGTTAGAGGCAGAATTCAATGTGGAAGGTCTATTGTTATTGATTGAAGCACTCTGCTATGAATCCCGAAGGTGAGTGCTTAGACTTGCATGTTGTAAGGTTGAAGTTTATCTTCTTAATTGATCTTTGAAAAAGTGTGTTTGCAGGGACACGATGAAAGAATCAACCTATGTGAATATGAAGTTAGCCGCTTCAAAGGAGTTTTGGGTTTGACTCCTCAAATGTTCATGAATAGATATGGGACACTAGGCTTGTAAATAAGTGTCGGTTTCTTGTAATTATGAAGTACAATAAGTTTGTGTTTGAGTTATCTTCATGTGTTCAAAATGTGTAGAAAGGGTTCAATGCTTAAGTCACACCCCGATACTCGAACATTTGGAATGTGTAATTTCACTAAGTGGAAATTCAATCCTTGTGATATTTTCATTTATGCATAAATTGGTATGTTTTTGTTAGTTGGTTAAACCCGGCATTACGCTTAAATGGGGGAGGAATGTTGGTGATTTAAGTGTAAATACCGTTTCATTTTAGCGTACTCGGGTTTGGTTTACGGATGTGTGAATTCAATGTAATATAATATAGGTTCGGGGGAAGTACGGAGTGTACGCTTATATATAATTAATTGCGAATTCACGGTACCAGGTTCATACGGTACACTATGGCGGGGGAAGTACGAATTTTGGCGCCAAAATCCGTTGAACAGATTTTGGTGGGAATTCATGAAGAGTCACAACTCTTCAAACTCGTATCCCTTCTCCTTCAAACTCTATATAATAGAGGTTTGATCGAATCCGCAAATTAGAACAAAATCTACACAAAATACTACATAGTTATATCTCTGTTTTCTGTGCAAACTCAGAGGAACACCGTCTTATCTCAGTAGGAAATTCGGTACAACCCTGCACTGAAATAAGGGTCGAACTGTTCTATTAGGAAAGCAGAAAGTCGATTCGGTGTTGGTTTTTGGTTGCTTTCCTTATTCGCACATAACAATCTAATAGAACAATTTTTCGAAAATTCATCACTGATGGCGAATGCAAAGGAAATGATGAAAGTGAACAAACTGGAAAAGTTTGAAGGAGTCGATTTCAGGAGATGGCAGAAGAAGATGCATTTTCTGTTGACGAGTCTCAAGGTGGTTTATGTGCTAAGTACTCCCTGCCCTGAAGTGGATGAAAACAGCACTGTAGAGGAAATAAGGGGAAGGAGCAAATAGGATAATGAGGATTATATTTGCAGAGGACGCATCCTGAATTGTATGTCTGATTCTCTTTTTGATATATATCAGAATGTTGAAAATGCAAAAGATTTATGGAATCAGTTGGAGTCTAAATACATAGATGAAGATGCATCTAGTAAAAGGTTTCTGGTTGGAAATTTCATGAATTATAAGATGTCTGATTCTCGATCTGTCATGGAACAATATAACGAACTTTTGCGTATTTTGGGGCAATTCGTCCAACACAAAATGGAGATGTCAGAATGCATTTCAGTGTCTAGTATAATTGATAAACTTCCACCACAATGGAAGGACTTTAAACACATTCTGAAGCATAAGAAAGAGGATATGTCTCTCGTTGATCTTGGTAAAAGTTTGCGCATAGAGGAGTCTCTTAGGGCGCATGAGTCTGTAAAAACCAAGGACACAGAAAAGACGATGTCTGTAAATATGATGGAACATGGTGAAAGTTCTAATTGTGATAAGAAGGGCACTCAGATGCTAGTTGGATAAACAATAGTGAAGATCACTCTTCAACAAGTGGTTGGACGTTTGTGCTTGGAGGAGGTGCAATCTCATGGGCTTCTAAAAAGCAAACGTGTATTTCAGGCTCAACCATGGAATCGGAATTTATTGCCTTGGCAGCAGCCGGAAAAGAGGCAGAATGGCTGAGGAATTTAATTTACGAAATCCTTTGTGGCCAAAACCTATATCACCTATAGCTATACATTGTGATAGTGCTGCTACATTGGCTAAAGCTTATAGTCAAGTGTATAATGGTAAATCAAGACATTTAGGTGTTAGGCATAGCTTGGTACGTGAGCTAATAACTGATGGTGTAATATCAGTTGTATTTGTAAGATCTGAACAAAATTTAGCTGATCACTTGACAAAGGCATTAGCTAAGGACTTGGTCATAAAGTCGGTTGACGGGATGGGTCTAAAACTCGTATAAATCATTAACAATAGAATACCCAATTCCCCTCTAATACAACGTTAGAGGCAGAATTCAATGTGGAAGGTCTATTTTTTATTGATTGAAGCACTCTGCTATGAATCCCGAAGGTGAGTGCTTAGACTTGCATGTTGTAAGGTTGAAGTTTATCTTCTTAATTGATCTTTGAAAAAGTGTGTTTGCAGGGACACGATGAAAGAATCAACCTATGTGAATATGAAGTTAGCCGCTTCAAAGGAGTTTTGGGTTTGACTCCTCAAATGTTCATGAATAGATATGGGACACTAGGCTTGTAAATAAGTGTCGGTTTCTTGTAATTATGAAGTACAATAAGTTTGTGTTTGAGTTATCTTCATGTGTTCAAAATGTGTAGAAAGGGTTCAATGCTTAAGTCACACCCCGATACTCGAACATTTGGAATGTGTAATTTCACTAAGTGGAAATTCAATCCTTGTGATATTTTCATTTATGCATAAATTGGTATGTTTTTGTTAGTTGGTTAAACCCGGCATTACGCTTAAATGGGGGAGGAATGTTGGTGATTTAAGTGTAAATACCGTTTCATTTTAGCGTACTCGGGTTTGGTTTACGGATGTGTGAATTCAGTGTAATATAATATAGGTTCGGGGGAAGTACGGAGTGTACGCTTATATATAATTAATTGCGAATTCACGGTACCAGGTTCATACGGTACACTATGGCGGGGGAAGTACGAATTTTGGCGCCAAAATCCGTTGAACAGATTTTGGTGGGAATTCATGAAGAGTCACAACTCTTCAAACTCGTATCCCTTCTCCTTCAAACTCTATATAATAGAGGTTTGATCGAATCCGCAAATTAGAACAAAATCTACACAAAATACTACATAGTTATATCTCTGTTTTCTGTGCAAACTCAGAGGAACACCGTCTTATCTCAGTAGGAAATTCGGTACAACCCTGCACTGAAATAAGGGTCGAACTGTTCTATTAGGAAAGCAGAAAGTCGATTCGGTGTTGGTTTTTGGTTGCTTTCCTTATTCGCACATAACAATCTAATAGAACAATTTTTCGAAAATTCATCACTGATGGCGAATGCAAAGGAAATGATGAAAGTGAACAAACTGGAAAAGTTTGAAGGAGTCGATTTCAGGAGATGGCAGAAGAAGATGCATTTTCTGTTGACGAGTCTCAAGGTGGTTTATGTGCTAAGTACTCCCTGCCCTGAAGTGGATGAAAACAGCACTGTAGAGGAAATAAGGGGAAGGAGCAAATAGGATAATGAGGATTATATTTGCAGAGGACGCATCCTGAATTGTATGTCTGATTCTCTTTTTGATATATATCAGAATGTTGAAAATGCAAAAGATTTATGGAATCAGTTGGAGTCTAAATACATAGATGAAGATGCATCTAGTAAAAGGTTTCTGGTTGGAAATTTCATGAATTATAAGATGTCTGATTCTCGATCTGTCATGGAACAATATAACGAACTTTTGCGTATTTTGGGGCAATTCGTCCAACACAAAATGGAGATGTCAGAATGCATTTCAGTGTCTAGTATAATTGATAAACTTCCACCACAATGGAAGGACTTTAAACACATTCTGAAGCATAAGAAAGAGGATATGTCTCTCGTTGATCTTGGTAAAAGTTTGCGCATAGAGGAGTCTCTTAGGGCGCATGAGTCTGTAAAAACCAAGGACACAGAAAAGACGATGTCTGTAAATATGATGGAACATGGTGAAAGTTCTAATTGTGATAAGAAGGGCACTCAGATGCTAGTTGGATAAACAATAGTGAAGATCACTCTTCAACAAGTGGTTGGACGTTTGTGCTTGGAGGAGGTGCAATCTCATGGGCTTCTAAAAAGCAAACGTGTATTTCAGGCTCAACCATGGAATCGGAATTTATTGCCTTGGCAGCAGGCGGAAAAGAGGCAGAATGGCTGAGGAATTTAATTTACGAAATCCTTTGTGGCCAAAACCTATATCACCTATAGCTATACATTGTGATAGTGCTGCTACATTGGCTAAAGCTTATAGTCAAGTGTATAATGGTAAATCAAGACATTTAGGTGTTAGGCATAGCTTGGTACGTGAGCTAATAACTGATGGTGTAATATCAGTTGTATTTGTAAGATCTGAACAAAATTTAGCTGATCACTTGACAAAGGCATTAGCTAAGGACTTGGTCATAAAGTCGGTTGACGGGATGGATCTAAAACTCGTATAAATCATTAACAATAGAATACCCAATTCCCCTCTAATACAACGTTAGAGGCAGAATTCAATGTGGAAGGTCTATTTTTTATTGATTGAAGCACTCTGCTATGAATCCCGAAGGTGAGTGCTTAGACTTGCATGTTGTAAGGTTGAAGTTTATCTTCTTAATTGATCTTTGAAAAAGTGTGTTTGCAGGGACACGATGAAAGAATCAACCTATGTGAATATGAAGTTAGCCGCTTCAAAGGAGTTTTGGGTTTGACTCCTCAAATGTTCATGAATAGATATGGGACACTAGGCTTGTAAATAAGTGTTGGTTTCTTGTAATTATGAAGTACAATAAGTTTGTGTTTGAGTTATCTTCATGTGTTCAAAATGTGTAGAAAGGGTTCAATGCTTAAGTCACACCCCGATACTCGAACATTTGGAATGTGTAATTTCACTAAGTGGAAATTCAATCCTTGTGATATTTTCATTTATGCATAAATTGGTATGTTTTTGTTAGTTGGTTAAACCTGGCATTACGCTTAAATGGGGGAGGAATGTTGGTGATTTAAGTGTAAATACCGTTTCATTTTAGCGTACTCGGGTTTGGTTTACGGATGTGTGAATTCAGTGTAATATAATATAGGTTCGGGGGAAGTACGGAGTGTACGCTTATATATAATTAATTGCGAATTCACGGTACCAGGTTCATACGGTACACTATGGCGGGGGAAGTACGAATTTTGGCGCCAAAATCCGTTGAACAGATTTTGGTGGGAATTCATGAAGAGTCACAACTCTTCAAACTCGTATCCCTTCTCCTTCAAACTCTATATAATAGAGGTTTGATCGAATCCGCAAATTAGAACAAAATCTACACAAAATACTACATAGTTATATCTCTGTTTTCTGTGCAAACTCAGAGGAACACCGTCTTATCTCAGTAGGAAATTCGGTACAACCCTGCACTGAAATAAGGGTCGAACTGTTCTATTAGGAAAGCAGAAAGTCGATTCGGTGTTGGTTTTTGGTTGCTTTCCTTATTCGCACATAACAATCTAATAGAACAATTTTTCGAAAATTCATCACTGATGGCGAATGCAAAGGAAATGATGAAAGTGAACAAACTGGAAAAGTTTGAAGGAGTCGATTTCAGGAGATGGCAGAAGAAGATGCATTTTCTGTTGACGAGTCTCAAGGTGGTTTATGTGCTAAGTACTCCCTGCCCTGAAGTGGATGAAAACAGCACTGTAGAGGAAATAAGGGGAAGGAGCAAATAGGATAATGAGGATTATATTTGCAGAGGACGCATCCTGAATTGTATGTCTGATTCTCTTTTTGATATATATCAGAATGTTGAAAATGCAAAAGATTTATGGAATCAGTTGGAGTCTAAATACATAGATGAAGATGCATCTAGTAAAAGGTTTCTGGTTGAAAATTTCATGAATTATAAGATGTCTGATTCTCGATCTGTCATGGAACAATATAACGAACTTTTGCGTATTTTGGGGCAATTCGTCCAACACAAAATGGAGATGTCAGAATGCATTTCAGTGTCTAGTATAATTGATAAACTTCCACCACAATGGAAGGACTTTAAACACATTCTGAAGCATAAGAAAGAGGATATGTCTCTCGTTGATCTTGGTAAAAGTTTGCGCATAGAGGAGTCTCTTAGGGCGCATGAGTCTGTAAAAACCAAGGACACAGAAAAGACGATGTCTGTAAATATGATGGAACATGGTGAAAGTTCTAATTGTGATAAGAAGGGCACTCAGATGCTAGTTGGATAAACAATAGTGAAGATCACTCTTCAACAAGTGGTTGGACGTTTGTGCTTGGAGGAGGTGCAATCTCATGGGCTTCTAAAAAGCAAACGTGTATTTCAGGCTCAACCATGGAATCGGAATTTATTGCCTTGGCAGCAGCCGGAAAAGAGGCAGAATGGCTAAGGAATTTAATTTACGAAATCCTTTGTGGCCAAAACCTATATCACCTATAGCTATACATTGTGATAGTGCTGCTACATTGGCTAAAGCTTATAGTCAAGTGTATAATGGTAAATCAAGACATTTAGGTGTTAGGCATAGCTTGGTACGTGAGCTAATAACTGATGGTGTAATATCAGTTGTATTTGTAAGATCTGAACAAAATTTAGCTGATCACTTGACAAAGGCATTAGCTAAGGACTTGGTCATAAAATCGGTTGACGGGATGGGTCTAAAACTCGTATAAATCATTAACAATAGAATACCCAATTCCCCTCTAATACAACGTTAGAGGCAGAATTCAATGTGGAAGGTCTATTGTTATTGATTGAAGGACTCTGCTATGAATCCCGAAGGTGAGTGCTTAGACTTGCATGTTGTAAGGTTGAAGTTTATCTTCTTAATTGATCTTTGAAAAAGTGTGTTTGCAGGGACACGATGAAAGAATCAACCTATGTGAATATGAAGTTAGCCGCTTCAAAGGAGTTTTGGGTTTGACTCCTCAAATGTTCTTGAATAGATATGGGACACTAGGCTTGTAAATAAGTGTCGGTTTCTTGTAATTATGAAGTACAATAAGTTTGTGTGTGAGTTATCTTCATGTGTTCAAAATGTGTAGAAAGGGTTCAATGCTTAAGTCACACCCCGATACTCGAACATTTGGAATGTGTAATTTCACTAAGTGGAAATTCAATCCTTGTGATATTTTCATTTATGCATAAATTGGTATGTTTTTGTTAGTTGGTTAAACCCGGCATTACGCTTAAATGGGGGAGGAATGTTGGTGATTTAAGGGTAAATACCGTTTCATTTTAGCGTACTCGGGTTTGGTTTACGGATGTGTGAATTCAGTGTAATATAATATAGGTTCGGGGGAAGTACGGAGTGTACGCTTATATATAATTAATTGCGAATTCACGGTACCAGGTTCATACGGTACACTATGGCGGGGGAAGTACGAATTTTGGCGCCAAAATCTGTTGAACAGATTTAGGTGGGAATTCATGAAGAGTCACAACTCTTCAAACTCGTATCCCTTCTCCTTCAAACTCTATATAATAGAGGTTTGATCAAATCCGCAAATTAGAACGAAATCTACACAAAATACTACATAGTTATATCTCTGTTTTCTGTACAAACTCAGAGGAACACCGTCTTATCTCAGTAGAAAATTCGGTACAACCCTGCACTGAAATAAGGGTCGAATTGTTCTATTAGGAAAGCAGGAAGTCGATTCGGTGTTGGTTTTTCGTTGCTTTCCTTATTCGCACATAACAATCTAATAGAACAATTTTTCGAAAATTCATCACTGATGGCGAATGCAAAGGAAATGATGAAAGTGAACAAACTGGAAAAGTTTGAAGGAGTCGATTTCAGGAGATGGCAGAAGAAGATGCATTTTCTGTTGACGAGTCTCAAGGTGGTTTATGTGCTAAGTACTCCCTGCCCTGAAGTGGATGAAAACAGCACTGTAGAGGAAATAAGGAGAAGGAGCAAATGGGATAATGATGATTATATTTGCAGAGGACACATCCTGAATTGTATGTCTGATTCTCTTTTTGATATATATCAGAATGTTGAAAATGCAAAAGATTTATGGGATCAGTTGGAGTCTAAATACATAGATGAAGATGCATCTAGTAAAAGGTTTCTGGTTGGAAATTTCATGAATTATAAGATGTCTGATTCTCGATCTGTCATGGAACAATATAATGAACTTTTGCGTATTTTGGGGCAATTCGTCCAACACAAAATGGAGATGTCAGAATGCATTTCAGTGTCTAGTATAATTGATAAACTTCCATAACAATGGAAGGACTTTAAACACATTCTGAAGCATAAGAAAGAGGATATGTCTCTCGTTGATCTTGGTAAAAGTTTGCGCATAGAGGAGTCTCTTAGGGCGCATGAGTCTGTAAAAACCAAGGACACAGAAAAAACGATGTCTGTAAATATGATGGAACATGGTGAAAGTTCTAATTGTGATAAGAAGGGCACTCAGATGCTAGTTGGATAAACAATAGTGAAGATCACTCTTCAACAAGTGGTTGGACGTTTGTGCTTGGAGGAGGTGCAATCTCATGGGCTTCTAAAAAGCAAACGTGTATTTCAGGCTCAACCATGGAATCGGAATTTATTGCCTTGGCAGCAGCCGGAAAAGAGGCAGAATGGCTAAGGAATTTAATTTACGAAATCCTTTGTGGCCAAAACCTATATCACCTATAGCTATACATTGTGATAGTGCTGCTACATTGGCTAAAGCTTATAGTCAAGTGTATAATGGTAAATCAAGACATTTAGGTGTTAGGCATAGCTTGGTACGTGAGCTAATAACTGATGGTGTAATATCAGTTGTATTTGTAAGATCTGAACAAAATTTAGCTGATCACTTGACAAAGGCATTAGCTAAGGACTTGGTCATAAAATCGGTTGACGGGATGGGTCTAAAACTCGTATAAATCATTAACAATAGAATACCCAATTCCCCTCTAATACAACGTTAGAGGCAGAATTCAATGTGGAAGGTCTATTGTTATTGATTGAAGCACTCTGCTATGAATCCCGAAGGTGAGTGCTTAGACTTGCATGTTGTAAGGTTGAAGTTTATCTTCTTAATTGATCTTTGAAAAAGTGTGTTTGCAGGGACACGATGAAAGAATCAACCTATGTGAATATGAAGTTAGCCGCTTCAAAGGAGTTTTGGGTTTGACTCCTCAAATGTTCTTGAATAGATATGGGACACTAGGCTTGTAAATAAGTGTCGGTTTCTTGTAATTATGAAGTACAATAAGTTTGTGTGTGAGTTATCTTCATGTGTTCAAAATGTGTAGAAAGGGTTCAATGCTTAAGTCACACCCCGATACTCGAACATTTGGAATGTGTAATTTAACTAAGTGGAAATTCAATCCTTGTGATATTTTCATTTATGCATAAATTGGTATGTTTTTGTTAGTTGGTTAAACCCGGCATTACGCTTAAATGGGGGAGGAATGTTGGTGATTTAAGGGTAAATACCGTTTCATTTTAGCGTACTCGGGTTTGGTTTACGGATGTGTGAATTCAGTGTAATATAATATAGGTTCGGGGGAAGTACGGAGTGTACGCTTATATATAATTAATTGCGAATTCACGGTACCAGGTTCATACGGTACACTATGGCGGGGGAAGTACGAATTTTGGCGCCAAAATCTGTTGAACAGATTTAGGTGGGAATTCATGAAGAGTCACAACTCTTCAAACTCGTATCCCTTCTCCTTCAAACTCTATATAATAGAGGTTTGATCAAATCCACAAATTAGAACGAAATCTACACAAAATACTACATAGTTATATCTCTGTTTTCTGTACAAACTCAGAGGAACACCGTCTTATCTCAGTAGAAAATTCGGTACAACCCTGCACTGAAATAAGGGTCGAATTGTTCTATTAGGAAAGCAGGAAGTCGATTCGGTGTTGGTTTTTCGTTGCTTTCCTTATTCGCACATAACAATCTAATAGAACAATTTTTCGAAAATTCATCACTGATGGCGAATGCAAAGGAAATGATGAAAGTGAACAAACTGGAAAAGTTTGAAGGAGTCGATTTCAGGAGATGGCAGAAGAAGATGCATTTTCTGTTGACGAGTCTCAAGGTGGTTTATGTGCTAAGTACTCCCTGCCCTGAAGTGGATGAAAACAGCACTGTAGAGGAAATAAGGAGAAGGAGCAAATGGGATAATGATGATTATATTTGCAGAGGACACATCCTGAATTGTATGTCTGATTCTCTTTTTGATATATATCAGAATGTTGAAAATGCAAAAGATTTATGGGATCAGTTGGAGTCTAAATACATAGATGAAGATGCATCTAGTAAAAAGTTTCTGGTTGGAAATTTCATGAATTATAAGATGTCTGATTCTCGATCTGTCATGGAACAATATAATGAACTTTTGCGTATTTTGGGGCAATTCGTCCAACACAAAATGGAGATGTCAGAATGCATTTCAGTGTCTAGTATAATTGATAAACTTCCATAACAATGGAAGGACTTTAAACACATTCTGAAGCATAAGAAAGAGGATATGTCTCTCGTTGATCTTGGTAAAAGTTTGCGCATAGAGGAGTCTCTTAGGGCGCATGAGTCTGTAAAAACCAAGGACACAGAAAAAACGATGTCTGTAAATATGATGGAACATGGTGAAAGTTCTAATTGTGATAAGAAGGGCACTCAGATGCTAGTTGGATAAACAATAGTGAAGATCACTCTTCAACAAGTGGTTGGACGTTTGTGCTTGGAGGAGGTGCAA
Organism: Agrostemma githago; assembly: GCA_958450325.1. Classification (NCBI taxonomy): domain Eukaryota; kingdom Viridiplantae; phylum Streptophyta; class Magnoliopsida; order Caryophyllales; family Caryophyllaceae; genus Agrostemma; species Agrostemma githago. The sequence goes on from OY288241.1 coordinate 58,470,109, forward strand.
TCTCATGGGCTTCTAAAAAGCAAACGTGTATTTCAGGCTCAACCATGGAATCGGAATTTATTGCCTTGGCAGCAGCCGGAAAAGAGGCAGAATGGCTAAGGAATTTAATTTACGAAATCCTTTGTGGCCAAAACCTATATCACCTATAGCTATACATTGTGATAGTGCTGCTACATTGGCTAAAGCTTATAGTCAAGTGTATAATGGTAAATCAAGACATTTAGGTGTTAGGCATAGCTTGGTACGTGAGCTAATAACTGATGGTGTAATATCAGTTGTATTTGTAAGATCTGAACAAAATTTAGCTGATCACTTGACAAAGGCATTAGCTAAGGACTTGGTCATAAAATCGGTTGACGGGATGGGTCTAAAACTCGTATAAATCATTAACAATAGAATACCCAATTCCCCTCTAATACAACGTTAGAGGCAGAATTCAATGTGGAAGGTCTATTGTTATTGATTGAAGCACTCTGCTATGAATCCCGAAGGTGAGTGCTTAGACTTGCATGTTGTAAGGTTGAAGTTTATCTTCTTAATTGATCTTTGAAAAAGTGTGTTTGCAGGGACACGATGAAAGAATCAACCTATGTGAATATGAAGTTAGCCGCTTCAAAGGAGTTTTGGGTTTGACTCCTCAAATGTTCTTGAATAGATATGGGACACTAGGCTTGTAAATAAGTGTCGGTTTCTTGTAATTATGAAGTACAATAAGTTTGTGTGTGAGTTATCTTCATGTGTTCAAAATGTGTAGAAAGGGTTCAATGCTTAAGTCACACCCCGATACTCGAACATTTGGAATGTGTAATTTCACTAAGTGGAAATTCAATCCTTGTGATATTTTCATTTATGCATAAATTGGTATGTTTTTGTTAGTTGGTTAAACCCGGCATTACGCTTAAATGGGGGAGGAATGTTGGTGATTTAAGGGTAAATACCGTTTCATTTTAGCGTACTCGGGTTTGGTTTACGGATGTGTGAATTCAGTGTAATATAATATAGGTTCGGGGGAAGTACGGAGTGTACGCTTATATATAATTAATTGCGAATTCACGGTACCAGGTTCATACGGTACACTATGGCGGGGGAAGTACGAATTTTGGCGCCAAAATCTGTTGAACAGATTTAGGTGGGAATTCATGAAGAGTCACAACTCTTCAAACTCGTATCCCTTCTCCTTCAAACTCTATATAATAGAGGTTTGATCAAATCCGCAAATTAGAACAAAATCTACACAAAATACTACATAGTTATATCTCTGTTTTCTGTACAAACTCAGAGGAACACCGTCTTATCTCAGTAGAAAATTCGGTACAACCCTGCACTGAAATAAGGGTCGAATTGTTCTATTAGGAAAGCAGGAAGTCAATTCGGTGTTGGTTTTTCGTTGCTTTCCTTATTCGCACATAACACTCTAATAGAACAATTTTTCGAAAATTCATCACTGATGGCGAATGCAAAGGAAATGATGAAAGTGAACAAACTGGAAAAGTTTGAAGGAGTCGATTTCAGGAGATGGCAGAAGAAGATGCATTTTCTGTTGACGAGTCTCAAGGTGGTTTATGTGCTAAGTACTCCCTGCCCTGAAGTGGATGAAAACAGCAATGTAGAGGAAATAAGAAGAAGGAGAAAATGGGATAATGATGATTATATTTGCAGAGGACACATCCTGAATTGTATGTCTGATTCTCTTTTTGATATATATCAGAATGTTGAAAATGCAAAATATTTATGGGATCAGTTGGAGTCTAAATACATAGATGAAGATGCATCTAGTAAAAAGTTTCTGGTTGGAAATTTCATGAATTATAAGATGTCTGATTCTCGATCTGTCATGGAACAATATAATGAACTTTTGCGTATTTTGGGGCAATTCGTCCAACACAAAATGGAGATGTCAGAATGCATTTCAGTGTCTAGTATAATTGATAAACTTCCACCACAATGGAAGGACTTTAAACACATTCTGAAGCATAAGAAAGAGGATATGTCTCTCGTTGATCTTGGTAAAAGTTTGCGCATAGAGGAGTCTCTTAGGGCGCATGAGTCTGTAAAAACCAAGGACACAGAAAAGACGATGTCTGTAAATATGATGGAACATGGTGAAAGTTCTAATTATGATAAGAAGGGCACTCAGATGCTAGTTGGATAAACAATAGTGAAGATCACTCTTCAACAAGTGGTTGGACGTTTGTGCTTGGAGGAGGTGCAATCTCATGGGCTTCTAAAAAGCAAACGTGTATTTCAGGCTCAACCATGGAATCGGAATTTATTGCCTTGGCAGCAGCCGGAAAAGAGGCAGAATGGCTAAGGAATTTAATTTACGAAATCCTTTGTGGCCAAAACCTATATCACCTATAGCTATACATTGTGATAGTGCTGCTACATTGGCTAAAGCTTATAGTCAAGTGTATAATGGTAAATCAAGACATTTAGGTGTTAGGCATAGCTTGGTACGTGAGCTAATAACTGATGGTGTAATATCAGTTGTATTTGTAAGATCTGAACAAAATTTAGCTGATCACTTGACAAAGGCATTAGCTAAGGACTTGGTCATAAAGTCGGTTGACGGGATGGGTCTAAAACTCGTATAAATCATTAACAATAGAATACCCAATTCCCCTCAAATACAACGTTAGAGGCAGAATTCAATGTGGAAGGTCTATTGTTATTGATTGAAGCACTCTGCTATGAATCCCGAAGGTGAGTGCTTATACTTGCATGTTGTAAGGTTGAAGTTTATCTTCTTAATTGATCTTTGAAAAAGTGTGTTTGCAGGGACACGATGAAAGAACCCACCTATGTGAATATGAAGTTAGCCGCTTCAAAGGAGTTTTGGGTTTGACTCCTCAAATGTTCATGAATAGATATGGGACACTAGGCTTGTAAATAAGTGTCGATTTCTTGTAATTATGAAGTACAATAAGTTTGTGTGTGAGTTATCTTCATGTGTTCAAAATGTGTAGAAAGGGTTCAATGCTTAAGTCACACCCCGATACTCGAACATTTGGAATGTGTAATTTCACTAAGTGGAAATTCAATCCTTGTGATATTTTAATTTATGCATAAATTGGTATGTTTTTGTTAGTTGGTTAAACCCGGCATTACGCTTAAATGGGGGAGGAATGTTGGTGATTTAAGTGTAAATACCGTTTCATTTTAGCGTACTCGGGTTTGGTTTACGGATGTGTGAATTCAATGTAATATAATATAGGTTCGGGGGAAGTACGGAGTGTACGCTTATATATAATTAATTGCGAATTCACGGTACCAGGTTCATACGGTACACTATGGCGGGGGAAGTACGAATTTTGGCGCCAAAATCTGTTGAACAGATTTTGGTGGGAATTCATGAAGAGTCACAACTCTTCAAACTCGTATCCCTTCTCCTTCAAACTCTATATAATAGAGGTTTGATCAAATCCGCATATTAGAACAAAATCTACACAAAATACTACATAGTTATATCTCTGTTTTCTGTACAAACTCAGAGGAACACCGTCTTATCTCAGTAGAAAATTCGGTACAACCCTGCACTGAAATAAGGGTCGAATTGTTCTATTAGGAAAGCAGGAAGTCGATTCGGTGTTGGTTTTTCGTTGCTTTCCTTATTCGCACATAACAATCTAATAGAACAATTTTTCAAAAATTCATCACTGATGGCGAATGCAAAGGAAATGATGAAAGTGAACAAACTGGAAAAGTTTGAAGGAGTCGATTTCAGGAGATGGCAGAAGAAGATACATTTTCTGTTGACGAGTCTCAAGGTGGTTTATGTGCTAAGTACTCCCTGCCCTGAAGTGGATGAAAACAGCACTGTAGAGGAAATAAGGAGAAGGAGCAAATGGGATAATGATGATTATATTTGCAGAGGACACATCCTGAATTGTATGTCTGATTCTCTTTTTGATATATATCAGAATGTTGAAAATGCAAAAGATTTATGGGATCAGTTGGAGTCTAAATACATAGATGAAGATGCATCTAGTAAAAATTTTCTGGTTGGAAATTTCATGAATTATAAGATGTCTGATTCTCGATCTGTCGTGGAACAATATAATGAACTTTTGCGTATTTTGGGGCAATTCGTCCAACACAAAATGGAGATGTCAGAATGCATTTCAGTGTCTAGTATAATTGATAAACTTCCACCACAATGGAAGGACTTTAAACACATTCTGAAGCATAAGAAAGAGGATATGTCTCTCGTTGATCTTGGTAAAAGTTTGCGCATAGAGGAGTCTCTTAGGGCGCATGAGTCTGTAAAAACCAAGGACACAGAAAAGACGATGTCTGTAAATATGATGGAACATGGTGAAAGTTCTAATTGTGATAAGAAGGGCACTCAGATGCTAGTTGGATAAACAATAGTGAAGATCACTCTTCAACAAGTGGTTGGACATTTGTGCTTGGAGGAGGTGCAATCTCATGGGCTTCTAAAAAGCAAACGTGTATTTCAGGCTCAACCATGGAATCGGAATTTATTGCCTTGGCAGCAGCCGGAAAAGAGGCAGAATGGCTAAGGAATTTAATTTACGAAATCCTTTGTGGCCAAAACCTATATCACCTATAGCTATACGTTGTGATAGTTCTGCTACATTGGCTAAAGCTTATAGTCAAGTGTATAATGGTAAATCAAGACATTTAGGTGTTAGGCATATCTTGGTACGTGAGCTAATAACTGATGGTGTAATATCAGTTGTATTTGTAAGATCAGAACAAAATTTAGCTGATCACTTGACAAAGGCATTAGCTAAGGACTTGGTCATAAAGTCGGTTGACGGGATGGGTCTAAAACTCGTATAAATCATTAACAATAGAATACCCAATTCCCCTCTAATACAACGTTAGAGGCAGAATTCAATGTGCAAGGTCTATTGTTATTGATTGAAGCACTCTGCTATGAATCCCGAAGGTGAGTGCTTAGACTTGCATGTTGTAAGGTTGAAGTTTATCTTCTTAATTGATCTTTGAAAAAGTGTGTTTGCAGGGACACGATGAAAGAATCAACCTATGTGAATATGAAGTTAGCCGCTTCAAAGGAGTTTTGGGTTTGACTCCTCAAATGTTCATGAATAGATATGGGACACTAGGCTTGTAAATAAGTGTCGGTTTCTTGTAATTATGAAGTACAATAAGTTTGTGTGTGAGTTATCTTCATGTGTTCAAAATGTGTAGAAAGGGTTCAATGCTTAAGTCACACCCCGATACTCGAACATTTGGAATGTGTAATTTCACTAAGTGGAAATTCAATCCTTGTGATATTTTCATTTATGCATAAATTGGTATGTTTTTGTTAGTTGGTTAAACCCGGCATTACGCTTAAATGGGGGAGGAATGTTGGTGATTTAAGTGTAAATACCGTTTCATTTTAGCGTACTCGGGTTTGGTTTACGGATGTGTGAATTCAATGTAATATAATATAGGTTCGGGGGAAGTACGGAGTGTACGCTTATATATAATTAATTGCGAATTCACGGTACCAGGTTCATACGGTACACTATGGCGGGGGAAGTACGAATTTTGGCGCCAAAATCTGTTGAACAGATTTTGGTGGGAATTCATGAAGAGTCACAACTCTTCAAACTCGTATCCCTTCTCCTTCAAACTCTATATAATAGAGGTTTGATCAAATCCGCAAATTAGAACAAAATCTACACAAAATACTACATAGTTATATCTCTGTTTTCTGTGCAAACTCAGAGGAACACCGTCTTATCTCAGTAGAAAATTCGGTACAACCCTGCACTGAAATAAGGGTCGAATTGTTCTATTAGGAAAGCAGGAAGTCGATTCGGTGTTGGTTTTTCGTTACTTTCCTTATTCGCACATAACAAAAAGTTGGGTCTTCTGGAGTGTCATCCGGACCGGGAAGGGAGCTTCCCGACCGGGACGGGCATGTCATCCCGACCGGGACCATCCATCCCGACCGGAATGGTCCCCTGCTCCTCCTTTTGCCTCTTCTTTGTCATGTGCGCCCACCCTACCACTTTATACCCCCTCCCAACCTCCCTACCTATCCTTGCCCTTTTCATATGACCCCTACACTTCATATACACACATTCACCTCAAATCCCACCTCCTTATACCTTTGTACTTCAACCATGCGGCCTAATCAAGAATGAAGAGGAATAACGACGACGAAGACTAGCTATGTGCCGTTATCGAACTTTGAGGCGATGGAGTGAGTGAGTTGCTAACCGATCGGTACGGCAACTATCCTTTCTTTTCCGTCTTTTATAGCTTGTCTTCCTTTGTTTGTTCCCTTCCCCTTATACACTTTTGTGGCATGGTGGCCCTCCGGGCTTTGGTAATTGTTGCTCCCGACTCTCGATGACGTGACTGCATCGAGAGTCATTTCAAAATCCAAATTTACAAGATTTTCGCCATTTTTGTTTTAGGATTTAGTCGGATGGAATCCGGGCTAGGTGACTTGATTACACCTAGTACTCCTCTCCCATTTCCTTTTATTTCCTTCTTTTTATTTCTTCCCCCATCCATATCTTTTCTTGTCTCGGCCCATGGTGACTTGACTACACCCCGGCCGGACACATTCTACCCTTTTCTTCGCTTCATTTTTGTTTCTTAGCTTTATTTTCGCAATTTCTTTTCTTTTCTTTTTTGTCTCCGTACACTACGGTCGAGCATGAGGACATTTCTCGGTTTAAGTGTGGGGGAGCTATATTCTATCGTAGTTAGTTTTATTTCCGTAGTTTTTTCGAAAAATCTTTAAAAACCCTAAAAATTTGAAATTTTTTCACAAAAATAAAAAATATTTTCTTTTGTGTCTTTCTCTTTTTGTGTCGTACTTTTGTTGTGTTGTGTGTGTTTGCCTCCATTTTTCCTTGTAGGTCGCCTAATCACCGTTGACTTTGGAAGGCTTTCGAGACATCCGGTAACGCCTTTCTATCCCTTTTTCCTCTTTATCTCTTGTGGAGTGCGGAGAAGATTTGTGATGATGTGTGCTCGGGTGGAGCTTTGTGAAGATTTGTGGTTGATTGGTTGCTTATTTGGAAATTCGGGGTGGTGTTTGTTCTCTTTACGTGTTTGTTTTGTTTTGTCTTGTTTTGTTGCCTTTTCCTCTTTTTCTTTTGTTTTCGTCATGTCTTTGTCTTGTGATGTGTAGTTGTGTCTAGTGTGTAAAAAGGTTTTCGAAAACCCGGTTTTGAGGCTAGTGTGCAAGTGTTTACTTTCCCTATCTAGTAGTATGAATCGAGTCTTGGACATTAGTCTAGTAGAATGACCATAAATCAATGATTTCGTTGGTTTCTTACCTTGAGTCCACCTAGCTTACTAGGGATTTACTACGGGATTTGCATTTTGACAATTATGACCACCCACGGTGTGAAAAGGCCTTGGTTGCCGAGTCCCGTCCCTTAGGTGACCTTGTTTGAAATTGTTTGATTAGTCCAAGTTTCTCCTCTTTTGTGGGTTTGAAGGGAAGGGCCCGTCCCGACTTACCCATTTCCCCTACCATCTACACATTTTCCACAAAATAAAATTGCAATTTGTTGAAATCTCTCTTTCTTAGTTGCAAAAAGAAATGCCTACAACTCAAATCAAGCAAAAAAGGGCAAAGAAAAGAAAATGAAAGAAAATGAAAGAAAGAAAAGATTGAAGAAAAAGAAAACGCACAAAAAGCCAAAAAGAAAATACAAAAGATGAAAAAGAAATGGCATAGCAACACACAAAAAGTAAAAATGCAAAAGAAAGAAAATGCCAAAGAAAACCGTCTCACAAAAAGATTCTCACCCTCTCAAAATAAGCCTTTTTCCGATCGTTACCGTGAAGGGCCTACCAAAGGACCGAGTCCCTTGGAAGGATGATAGAAGTAATGATCGGTCTTCCCTCATTTTGCAAACCTTATCCACCTTTTTACTTTGACTAGTTAGGCGGTTCTTAAACATGGGACGACCCTCTTGGCACATCGCTAAAGGGGGCGGGTTCTCACTTACCTACAATGTCGACTAACACCGTGGTTCATCACTTCCCATTCCGCCTATCGTCCCGTAGTACGTTCTTAGAAGGTTAGGAGGACCTAGGTAAGTTACCAACGTTTTTATTGATTTGTTGTCATACTATTAGAGTTTAGTTCATTTCGATTTGCACTATTAGCTTGGAAACGTTGTCACTTGCCTTGAGTCCTAAACCGGTGCTTCTTTCACCGCTTTGTAGAGGGAAGCGGTATTTATTTCTTCTTGGATGTAACCGATTGCTTGTTTGTTTGTATGTGTGTTTGTTTGTGTGTTTTTGTGTCCGGTTGCGTCCACAGTTTTGTCGCAAGACCTCACTTGCCTTGCGGAGTGCACTTTTCCTCTAAGTGTACTCGCATGAGTTGAAAGGGCGTAGGGTGCGCTAATACCCACTCGGCTTGTAGTCCAGTTTCTTTTAGTTAGTTTGTGCTTACTCGAGGGCGAGTAAGGGTTAAGTGTGGGGGAGTTGATAAGTGTAGTTTGTAGTGCCTATTTTGTTGTGTTTAGTCCCGGTTTCTCTTGTGAAATCGCTCTTTGGAGCGGTTTCTGAGCTACTTATGCTTCTTCTATTTCGTTTTAGGTTCTCAAGACCATTCATGGAGAATTGGAACGATTCCGACTCGTTTCCTACACTTTTGGAGCCAACGAAGAGAAGGAACGATCACTCGGTGCCGTGGATTCGATCCCGAGACCTTGGGACCCATTCCCGAGCCTTTTAGACTCGATCCCGAGCCCCAAGGATCAATGAGAAGCTCATGAGAAGCAAGGAGGGACCTTAGAGATCATATTGGAGGCCTACAAGAGCCTTTCCGGCCGAGAACAAATGCCTTCTCGGTCGGGAAGAAGTGCACGAAGACAGCAGCCCCTGTTTTGGGCCGTCTCGGCCGAGACAACCTCGTCTCGGTCGGGACCATCCCGTCTCGGCCGAGACGACCTCCTTCTCGGCTGGGATGAGGCGGCTGCAGCCCGTGTTCACTTCTTTTCTTCTCCTTATTCATTGTAACCCTATATATATACCTCCCTCTTGTAATCTTAGGGGATGTTCTGGATTACCCACTAAACCCTAGACTACTTTAGACTAGATTAGCTTAGATTAGTGTAGATAAGTCTTTAGTTTGTCGTTAATCTTAGTTTAATCCTTGTATTAAGGGAATTCTTCAAGATTCATCCAAGATTGACAACCTTGGGAGATTGTTTTGGGTTTCTCTCATTAATGCAAGTTCTCTTCTTTTCATCCACTTTGTAGTTGGTATAATATCTTTTCTCTTAATCTTTGTTTAATCTTTCAAGTTTCAATCTTTTCTTATTGTTCTTGTTCTTGTTAGTTTCATTATGAATGTTCGGATATTTGTGTTGTTTCCTCTTATTATTGTTAGTATTAGTTTGAACATGTGTGAGTAGACCTTTTTGTGGGGTTAGTAGGGGGATTATGTGTTGATTATGGGTGATTAGGGTTGATTGTGGGTAAAGGTTGAATCTTTGTCACTAGTCATATGTTGAGCATCCCATGTGTTTGATGAAATGCTTGTTAGAGTAGTAGTTGCAAATGCTCCTCTTGCTTGTTTTATTCTTCTCATTGGGTGATTGATTTGTGGTCGAATCCTTGTGTATTGAGTAATATCTTGCATGAGTATTCGGGTTTTGTCTTACACACGAGAGTGCGGACATTGGATTTGACGCGAGAGCGCGGACCGACCTTAGTGACCAGGTGAAACCTACACCCTCGATTACCCAACCATCCTACTACACTTATGAACCCGACCTAACCCTACTCTTTCCTTGTTTGATTTCTTTAGTTCGATAGATTCGTTTAGCCTTAGTTGTTACCCCTAGCTTAGTCATAGTCATAGTTTATTCCCTTCTTATCGTTCTAGTTTAGCTTAGCCGCGAGACCTAGTCAAGTCTTTAGGTGGAACTTGGTCCAAACCCTCAATACCGTCTCCGTGGACACGACCCGACTTACCCTATCCACGTGTTAGGATTAGTTGGTTATTATTGATCGGTGGGGATCCATGGCAAATCCCTCCCATCACACACCCTTGACCGACTCTTTCTCATGCGACCCGGAATCAACATCAATCAACCGACTCAAATGATCGGCAACCACATTCTCGGCTCCCATTTTGTCCTTCACCTCAAGATCGAACTCGCTAAGTAAAAGGATCCACCGAATCAATCTCGGCTTAGCTTCTTTCTTAGACATCAAATAGCGCAATGCCGCATGGTCAGAAAACACAATCACCTTCGTTCCTAACAAGTAGGATCGAAATTTCTCCAACGCATACACGACTGCTAAGAGCTCCTTTTCTGTGGTGGTGTAGTTTCTTTGAGCTTCATTAAGGGTCATGGAGGCATAATGAATGACATGAGCTGTCTTTCCAACTCTTTGACCCAACATTGCTCCTAGTGCATAATCACTCGCATCGCACATGATCTCGAAGGGGAGAGATCAATCCGTAGCTTGAATAATTGGAGCCGACGTAAGCCTACGTTTCAACTCATCAAAAGCCTCCTTTCAAGCTTTATCAAATACAAAATCTATCTCCTTTTGAAGCAATTTGCACAACGGTGTGGCTATCTTGGAGAAGTCTTTAATAAATCTTCTATAAAAACCTGCATGACCAAGAAAAGACTGCACTTCCCGAACATTAGTAGGGTAAGGTAGAGAAGAAATAGTATCAATTTTTGCTTTGTCTACCTCCATACCCTTCGATGAAACCACATGTCCGAGAACTATACCTTGCTCCACCATGAAGTGACACTTCTCTGAATTCAAGACAAGGTTAGTTCTAATGCAACGTCTAAGCACAAGAGAAAGATGATGTAAACCAGAATCAAAAGAATCACCATGCACCGTAAAGTCATCCATGAACACTTCAATGAAACGTTCCACATACTCTGAAAAGATGCTTATCATACATCGTTGAAATGTCGCGGGAGCATTAGAAAGACCAAAAGGCATGCGTCTATACGCAAACGTGCCAAAAGGACAAGTGAATGTGGTTTTCTCTTGATCCTCGGGGGCAATAACTATTTGGAAATAGCCCGAATACCCATCTAAGAAACAATAGTAGGCTTTCTCCGCTAGTCTTTCTAGCATTTGGTCAATGAAGGGGAGGGGGAAGTGGTCTTTCCTAGTTACCGCATTTAATCTACGGTAATCAATACACACCCTCCACCCGTTTTGAATCCTAGTGGGGACAAGCTCACCATCTTTGTTCTCAACTACGGTCACCCCGGTTTTTTTAGGGACTACTTGCGTAGGACTCACCCATTTACTATCAGAAATAGGAAAAATCATACCGACTTGTAATAGCTTGAGTACCTCTTTCTTCACTACCTCCATCATAGGAGGACTTAATCGACGTTGTGGTTGCCTCACTGGTTTAGCATCATATTCGAGTAAAATCCGGTGCATAAAAGTACTTGGACTAATACCTTTGATGTCGGCAATTGTCCATCCAATAGCTTGCTTGTTCTCCACAAGAACGTCCTTCAACTTCCTCTCTTGTTCCTCGGTGAGTTTACTAGAGATTATAACCGGTAGTGTTTCTCCCTCACCATGGAACACATACTTCAAGTGCTCCGGTGGAGCTTTAAGCTCCACCACAGGTGCCTGCACAATAGAAGGCAACAATTTCTCCCTAGGAACAGTTAGTGGTAGCGGGTTTTGAAAATTAGACAGTGGTCTTCTCGAATCTTGCAATTCCGCCACAAGTTCCTGCAGATTAGCAGAAAAAGCATATTCTACCTCCTCGTTACTCGAACTGTTTTCCATAGCTACCTGCAACTCATCAGAACCATTTAGATCAAAGAATTCCTGTGCTAATGGATCAACGACATCTATAAAAAATTGACAGAATGATGATCTACTGGGTATTTCATGGCATCATAGATGTTGAAAGTTACTAATTGGCCATTGGACTCCATAGTCATAGATCCATTAGAGACATCAATCTTCGTGCTTTCCGTTTTCAAGAACGGCCTTCCTAGCAAAATCAGAGCTACATGGTGATCATGTTCCATGTCTAGCACATAAAAATCAGCAGGAAAGATTAGATTGTCAGCAGGACCAAGTTGCATAGATTTATACACAGAATAAGGCATCACATTTATAGAAGCTCCTAAATCTAGCATGGCCTTATGAAACTTAGTGTTACCAATGGTGCAAGGAATTGTGAACATACCTGGATCACTACATTTAGGTGGTAATTTTCGTTGAAAAACGGCGGACACATGTTCACTTACTTTAACTTTCTTTACACCTTTTAGCTTGTTATTCCTCTTAATAGTGCACAATTCTTTTAAAATTTTTGCATATTTAGGAATACTTTTCAAAAGATTAAGAAGAGGAATATTTACCTCGCACTTTTAAAATACCACATAAATGTCTTTATCGTGCTAAAAGTGGCGAGTTCTCTTGAGTGCATCGGGGAAGGGTACCTCCGGTTCCACAACCGGTGTAGTAGTAATTAGCTCCTTTGCTTTGACAATATGGGTTTGCTCCTCCTCCTCTATCACTATCTCTTCTTCTTCCTCTCGAATGACCGGTTGCTTTGCTACCTTCTTCACCTTTTCAACCTCCTCTAATTGCCTTCCGTTCCTCAATGAAACGGCACTCACATTCTTAGAAGGCACCATCGTTTGGGATGGGAGTCCCGTAGAATCTCGAGCTTCCAAACGACTAATAGAGGTCGCCATTTGTCCCAATTGAGTTTCCATGTTTTGGATACTAGCTTTGTTCTCCGTTTGATGTTGAAGAAGCGTAGCTTGAAGATTGGACATTTGGGTGGTTACCGTAGCTTGACTAGCAACCGAAGCACGTATCATGTCCTCGGTGGACATTTGACCACTAGGTGGGGGTGGAGTAGGAACCGTGTTAGGAACTTGTTGTTTAGCAAAGAATTATTGCTTCGCTTGACCAATTTGATTCCCTTGATTAAATTGTTGATCCCCTTGTCGAGTTCTCCACCTCATGTTAGGATGCTCTCTCCATCCGAGATTAAAGGTATTAGAGTAGGGATCCCATTTCTTCTTTTCCCCGGTTTCCCATATTCCATTCACCTCCTCTTGATCCTCTTCATACATGTGAGGACAATGCTCACTCAGATGTCCCTCGGTAGAACAGATACCGCACATCATAACCTGATTTGTTTTTCCCGACATCATATTTTGGACAAGAGCCGTTATGCTATCGCCTTTATGTTCAAGGATCGAGGATGATGAATTACCTACGGCATGCACTCCCCGTTTATATTTTCGATAAAAATCTCGAGAGCTTTCAGCTGGCTCCTGGATAACCTCTATAGCAGCATCTGGACTCTTGTTCACGATCGATCTCCCACATGCCGCATTCACAGTGCGAGCATCCTCCACACAAAGACCTCCACAAAAGTACATCACAAGGTATTGGGGATTGTAGCCATGATATGGGCATGTAGCACACAGTTTCTTAAAACGTTCCCAATACTCATACATCGTCTCACCATCTCGTTGCTCCGCATTACTAATCTGCTTCTTCAACTGGGAGGCTCGAGATGCCGGAAATTACTTCTCAAGGAACGCCTTCTTCATCTTCACCCATGTATCAATACTTGCCGGTGGCAAGTAATATAACCAATCTCTTGCAGATATGGGCATGTAGCACACAGCTTCTTAAAACGTTCCCAATACTCATACATCGTCTCACCATCTCGTTGCTCCGCATTACTAATCTGCTTCTTCAACTGGGAGGCTCGAGATGCCGGAAATTACTTCTCAAGGAACGCCTTCTTCATCTTCACCCATGTATCAATACTTGTCGGTGGCAAGTAATATACCCAATCTCTTGCAGAATCCTTCAATGAGAAGGGAAAGGCCCTCAGCTTGAGTTGCTCATCAGTGACGGAAGCCGGTTTCATACTCAAGCAAACAATATGAAAATCCGACAAGTGCTTGTTAGGGTCCTCGTCGCTTAAGCCATGGGATGTGGGTAATTGATGGATCAAACCCGACTTCAATTTGAAAGTGGCATTCGCACCCAATGGTGGGAACGTGATGTACAAAGGTTGTTGTGCAAGGTCGGGTGCTGTCAGCTGCTTAATTGTGTTGGCCATGATATTCGACTCGTCTTCGGATTCAGAAGAAACTTCAGTATTCACGGGAATAATAGGAATATTGTTGTTAAACTCTAGATCCTCGAATTCCTGTGTTCTGATAACTATTGCTCCCTCTCCGATTCTCCGTGACCTGTGAAAGGTGCGTTCAATCTCTGAGTCGAATGTCTCGAGGTTCAAGTTAGCAGAACGAGTATTATACATGAACTATGTCTCGAGGTTCAAATTAGCAGAACGAGTATTATACATGAACTACACAAAATAAAATAAATAATATTAGCTATAATAACAAGAAAATTAAAAACTACACTAGAAAACACAAAAATAATTAATACCGACTCCCCGGCAACGGCGCCAAAATTTGACAGACTAAAGTCGTATGCCTCAAATTAGAATTTATAAACACTTAAATCCAGATACTAAAACGTAGTATAGTAGAAATAAGGGTCGAACCCAAGGGAATCAGAATAACGAAATTATGCTAACTAAATGTAGACGAAATCAATCAATCTCTAATCAAATTAAAGATCGGAGGGGTTTTATGATTACTTATCTAACAAACTAACGTAAAATAATATAATAATTTGAAATATGAAATGGTGAAAAAGAACTTAGACACAAGCACAAATTCACACTCAATAGCGATTGATCATCGTAAGACGATTTCAATTAATAATCTTGACCACTCTATCGTGAACATGAAATTCCAATTCTCTTAAGAGGAGTTAACTAAAACGAATCTCGTTCTTAATTAACCCTAACCGTAAAACAACCTAAACAATCCAGTTGTAGGTTCAATTAGACGGAAGCAATATAGATCTGAGAATTCGATAGAGAATAAATAGCACGTACAATCCAGTTGCGCCTTAGATATGTATATGAATCGCTTCTAAGTACTAATATTAACGTATCCCGTTCAATATTAATTCCTAGTTGTTACTAATGTAATGTTAATCAGTAAATCCTACTCAATTAACGATACTAACAATAGAACGATGCAATTAAATACTAGTTGTACACCTAGCAATCAACAACAACATTCATGAAATTAATAACAAAGCAATTCATAATAATCAAGGTTAATAATCAAAACATTCAAACTCACAAACGTTTCTTGAGTGTTTCAAAGGCTTGAATCTAAGTAGAGAAGATTAGTTACACATACTTTGAGGTGAAAAATTAGGGTTCTTCAAAAGTTCTCCCTTTTCCTCTCTAATAACGTTCCACTAGTAGTTTATGATTGATGTGAATAATCTCCAACTAAGCTTAACCTAATAATAGTTTACTAATAATAATAAAATAATAAAATATCCAAGTGATACTAGTAATACTAATAATAAAAACTAATAATAAAGTTTCCTAAATAAAACCAAAGTCTTAAAACATAGCAAAAATCACGAGATAGGGACGGAACGTGCAAAGAGTTCCAGGCCTCCGGGCGACTCGCATGAGTGTGGCACGACTCGCCTGGGCAGCTGTTGCTGTTTCGTGCGGTCCTTCGATTCTGTCGTTCCGGGTCTTCAAGTGGGCTTTCTTCTTCTTCTTCTTCTTCTTCTTCTTCTTCATTTTTCATTCGTTCTTAAAATCGATGGTCCAATGATTAGCATCCTCAAAATAGCCTATATTACATTTATACCAAACTGACACAAATGCGATACAAGACAACCAATTTAGCTCACAAAATACACCAAAACCGTCATAATAAATACGACTAAATACGGCCCATCACACCCTTTCATAAAGAACCAAGGGAAACCTCAACTCGACCGCCAGAGGAGATTTTTCTTCCCTTACCGATGAGGCATCTAAAAGTTGAAGTGAACTCATCTAATAGTTCTAATGAATTGCAACTTGAAGCAAAAGTTGAAGAATTAACAACAGAACGGATGCCATGAATTCAAAGCCAACTCCTAGAGGTATGTACCAAATTCAAGGGAGTGTTCCAACAAGGCAACCATCACCTCCTAAACAACAAATAACAAGGGAAGTTCAATGTGATCATTGTGGCAATTATGGCCATGATTCTAGTTCTTGTATTCCTAATGAAGAAACTTATTTTGAAGAGCCAAATGAAGTCCAAGTTATACAAGTGTATGGGCAAAGACCTCAATTTTATCCCTTTTCTAATACTTACAATGCCGGCACAAGGTTTCATCCCAATTTTTCTTATGGGAACCAAAATGTTCAGAATCCGATGCCACGTGCCCAAGGGAGTCAACCGAGGCCCTTTAACCAAAGTTAACACAGGCACTTTAATCAAGGTCCTCCAAAGATGCCCCCGTATTTGCCTCCTCACCAAAGGAGCAACTTCAATCAACAAGGTAGTAACTTCCACGTTCCAAACAATTACAACAATTACCATAACCAACAAAATCAACATGGTAACAATTTCAATCATGGATACAATCAAGGGTTCCAAGGTAATTTTCAAGGTAATCAAGGTTACAATTGACAACCATTTAATTAACCATCTCAATCTTATGGCCAATCAAGCGATTTTCAATATGGTCAAGGAGGAGTTATTCCATGGGATAACACTAGCGATTTGCAAAGAGCCATTGGGCACTTATGGAGTGAGAATATAGATACCAAAGCAAGGACAAAGGTTTGGGAATCACAAGAAGAAACAAAAGGCTTAGCCGCCCCAATTCATCCATCCCATGGTTTGCCCAGGCAACCCCAAAACCCAAGAGACCCTCCACATCAAGCAAATGCCGTCATTTTGAGAGGTGGCAAAGAACTTGAGGACCCGTATAAGAACCTGAACTTGAACACCAAAAGCACCACAACCAAAGTGAATCAACAAGATTCATCACAAGCAACATCTCCCACTTCCCCCAAACAAAACCGGGGAATACAAGCGGAGTTTGATATTCTTCAAAATGCGGAACATAGAGAACTTAAAAGAAAGACAAAGGAGCAAATGGAAGTGGAAGAAGCAAAAAGAAAAGAGGCGGAGCGTTTAGCCGAAGAAGAAGAAGAATCTAATATTCCACCGCCTCCCGACTTTGTCCCACCATTGCCTTTTCCCGAGCGAGCTAAACCACATAAGAAGAATGCTCAATTTAGCCGTTTTGTGGATATGTTGAAGAAAGTGGAGGTAGCTTTACCCTTCACCGAGGTAATTTCTCAAATATCCCTTTTTTCTAAGTTTTTGAAAGAAGTCTTGACTAAAAAGAGAACAATAGAGGATAAAGAATGTGTCCCTCTTACGACACAATGTAGTGTCATTATTATGAATCAAATGCCAAAGAAATTAGAGGATCTCGGTAGCTTTTCCATTCCTTGTCGGGTTGGAAATGTTGTTGTTAATCAAGCTTTGTGTAACCTAGGGGCTAGTGTTAGTTTGTTACCATATTCAATTGCTAAGAGACTTAGTGTGGGGGAGATGAGACCCACTAGTATGTCAATTCAACTTGCGGATAGGTCCGTCAAGTACCCACTTGGGATACTTGAGGATGTACTCGTGCAAGTTGGTAAGTTTTTCATCCCCTCCGACTTTGTTGTCATGGATATTCCCGAAGACACTATTACCCCAATTATCATAGGTCGACCTTTCATGGCTACCGGTGGTACTATAGTTGATGTAAAGAATGGAAAGTTATCATTTAATATAGAGAACGAGTCAGTAGAGTTTTCCCTTTCTCAACCTCTTAAACAACCAATGGTTGAACAAACGTACTCCATTGAAATTATTGATAGTTTGGTTGAGTATAGCTTGATAGATGATGATAAGCAAGAAGAGGAACCACATGATTCCCTACCTTTTGAAGAAGAAAGCTTACTTGAAGAAAAGGTAGAACCACTACCAGTGGGTAAGAGTATGGTATCCTCCCCTCATAATCTTGAACTCAAGCCACTCCCCTCTTCCCTCAAATATGCCTTCCTTGAAGGAACTAATTATCCCATTATCATCAATGCCACACTTGATGGTCCTCAATTGGAAAAACTTTTGATTGTTTGAGAAAACACAAAAAGGCCATCGGGTAGAGCATTGCCGACCTCCAAGGCATAAGCCCAAGTAGTTGTATGCATAGGATCGTCCTTGATGATGACCACCGCCCTTCAATTGAGGGTCAATGTAGGTTGAACCCCACCATGAAAGAGGTTGTCATGAAGGAAGTCCTCAAGTTGAATGAGGCTAACATTATATACCCAATAAACGGAAGTAAATGGGTTAGCCTCGTACAAGTTGTGCCGAAAAAAGGGGGAATGACGGTTGTGAAAGAAGAAAAGGGTGAGTTAATTTCTACTAGGACTATTACAGGTTGGTGCATGTGTATAGATTTTCGAAAATTAAACACGGCCACCATCAAAGACCATTTCCCCCTTCCCTTTATTGATCAAATGCTTGAACGAATTACGCACCATTCTTACTTTTGTTTCCTCGATGGTCATTCGGGATTTCTTCATATTCCCATTCACCCCGATGACCAAGAGAAGACTACTTTCACATGTCCATATGGCACCTATGCTTATCGGAAGATGCCATTTGGATTGTGTAATGCGCCGGGAACGTTTCAAAGATGTATGATGGCTATTTTCTTCGATTTTTTTTAAAAATCAATGGATGTTTTTATGGATGATTTTAGTGTCCATGGTACATCTTTTGATTCTTGCCTTAAAAATCTTGATCAAGCGTTAGCTCGATGTGAAGAGTATAAACTTGCTTTGAATTGGGAGAAATGTCATTTTATGGTTGAACAAGGTGTTGTCCTAGGACATATTTGTTTTCAATAGAGGAGTTGAAGTTGATAAGGCTAAAATCTCCGTGATTGAGAACTTGCCACCTCCAACTAATGTCAAAGGGGTGAGGAGTTTTCTAGGCCACGCTGGCTTTTATAGGCGATTCATTAAAGATTTTTCTAAGATTGCCAAGCCTTTAATATCTTCACTTATGAAAGATGAACCTTTTATTTTTGATGACTTGTGTCTTGAGGCCTTTTGCAGGATAAAGACCGCTCTCACCACCGCCTCAATCATCAAAGTACCCGATTAGAATCTTCCATTTGAGATCATTTGTGATGCCTCCGATTTTGCCGTTGGTGCCGTTTTAGGACAACAGGTTGATAAGAAGCTCCATGTGATATATTATGCAAGCAAAGCCCTAGATGAAGCCCAATCGAGATACACCACAACAGAAAAAAAGATGCTAGCTGTTGTCTATGCCATGGAAAAATTTCGAACATATGTTACCGGTTGCAAAGTCATTATTCATATCGATCATGCGGCGATTCGATATATTGTAATCCCCTAGAAAATCTAACGCAATACAGTGGCGGAAACACTGTAGAATTGGGATTAAAACACACCAATGTTCTATATTTTACAAAAGAACGGTCAGACAATACAAAGGCCACTTTTTACAAAATGGCTAAAAAGAAAATTCCTTAAAAGGGTTTATACAATCCTTCAGTAAATATAAATGACGAAGAGTAGGATCCATGCTACTCGCTAGCTCACACCCAAAACCCAGCATGAAATACCTGTCATGTTATAAACATAACAACCACATTAGTGGGGAGTAACTCGGACGTTCTCTCAGCCATATTATACCATATGAAAAATAATAAAATTACTATATCAAAATAGGTAAAATGAAAAAAACAATTAAAACAATATAGTAACATAAGTCTTTAGCAAAACTTAAAGCGACTGCCAACCTGCAAGTCAAAACAAATCGATAATTATAAAATCAAAATGGCGTTATGGAAATCAATTAGTGCAACGGAATAGACTTTCACTAGGATCGTACTAAACTAGTTTCGAGAACTTAGTCAAAACAAATTAGACTTCGGCTTAAGTAATGTACACCCCTCCTGGACACCAACCGTAATCCAGTTCAACCTGACGGCGACTTACACGATGCGATATCTAAGTTTAAGGTCAAAATATACAAACTCCTGAACACAAACCATGCTCAGTTCAACGACCAATGCGTCTCAACATAGATACACCAGCTTTATAGTTGATGGAAAAACGTATACCCTAGACTGTATTACTCTACCCGTACACTTGTTCTCATTCCATAACTCCAAAACCAAGTCATTATCGATAAATGAAATAGAATGTTCAAGGTGAATAATATGAAGGTAAAAGAGATAAACATTTTATGTTAAAAGGAAACTTTCTATTTATAGAAATTTATTAATTTTAGAAACTTACTTAAATTATAAATATTCTTATAGAAATACATAAAGTGTTCAAATAATTTAAATGTACCAAAATAGCATTTATGATAAATAAACATTTTATTAATATCGTTGTTATCGTAACTTAATATATTTCTAAGTTCGTTATCAAAGGTACAAATCAAATGTAATAAGTGAAAACGTAGTACTTTATAAATATTTAAGAAAATCGAGTTAAAACAATAAATTTTAGAAAATATACGATTTAGAAACAAAATGATAAATATAGATAAAGTATAAATAGCGTGGGAGTTTTAGAACCGAAACGAAATTTAAAACCTTTCAAATGTCTTTAGCAACTAAATTAAATTTATTAATAAACAATACCGGTTTTGATAAAAATAATAAATTGTAACAATAAGAAGTTATTTAGTGAAAATAGCCTTGACAAAAATTGTATTTGGAACAAAACAACTATTTTCTAATTTATTAACATAAGTCGTAAAACAAAAACTAATTTAGCAAACCAGTACACAAATTTCGGTTATAATATAATAGTACGATTTTAAGTTAAAATAATAACTTAATGAAAAATGACAAAATTACGAAACTGATACTATTTAGTTATTAGTGTCACGATTACCAACAAAATATTATAATGATCAATAATAAAAAAAATTAATAACGATTTATAAAATGATATCGAAAAGTTATAAAATGTTTATAAGACGCACAATTGAAAATTATATTTTAGAAAATACTACGTAGCTAAAATGAAAAAAGCACATATAAAATATTTACTACATACTACTACTCAACACACGATATAATATCGAGTAACGTCCTAAAGTTACCTTGAGTCGACATCCGAAACAGTCACGTACTTGTCCTTCTTGATCACATTAGGCTCCAACCTTCAATAGGAACGTCTTTAAGCTCTAAGACTGTAGAATCGATAGCTTACTTTCCAACCGTGCTCCACCAGTTTCACGAAATGACAAAACAAAAAAAGAGACGAGATTGGATTCAGGTACAACAAATAATCCAAATAACGCGGACAACCAAAACTAACATGAATAGAGCAGAGTAAAGCGACACTCAAATTCAAGGTGAGGGAAGAACAAAGATATGAGAGTTTTCGACACAAGAGGGAAAGTAACTTGATGTGTTAAATAGAAGCTCGAAGGCCGAAAAGAGTCGAGTATGTCGATAACAATATTGATCAGCAACAACACGACAACAAAAATGACAAAGAACGACATCGAGGTAATGAGAATAGAGGGAATTGATGATGAAGAAGAAATTAGGATGAAAAGAGGCTGATAAGCGACCCACAAAACAGCAACAACAAGCATTAGACACGACCATCCGAACAAAGCTACGAAAATCGAGCAACGAGGAAAACGAACATAACAACCAGACGCACTAGACAACAGTAGCAGTAGGAGCATCCTTAAAGGACGACATCGGACAACAACATGACGACGAACAGAAGACGGATAAAATGGAGCAATGGAATAAGGATAACAACAATATTGATAAAACAATATCAACAACGGCAACAATAACGGCAAGAACAGGAACATCGACATTAAAACGACGACTAGCAGCGAACTCCAGAGCACTTAAACACGTACGAACAAGTCGACGGCAACACTAACGACCATAACAGGAGTAGCAACAATAACACTTGCAGAACAGAAAACGAGATGAGACAGCAGCATAACGAAGAAAAGAAAAGGACAAAACGACAACTGTAACGACAATAGCATCAATTAGAAGCAGCAGCGGTAGAACAACACCAATAGCATCATCGAACAACAACAATGACGACAGCAACAAGGGTAGCAATAGAACGGAAAGAAAGGGGAAGGAAAGAAGAGAAGAGAGTTTGTCACCTTCAAGAAATGAATAATGGCGGAGCAAGGCAAGATAGAACAGATCTAAGAAGAACCATGGCGCCTTGAAACAGGTCTCTAGCGGACGACAACCTCCATAAGAGGCACGAACACCAGCAGGTACATCTGAGTTGGTCACCGAATGGGGTAATCGATGCTCTAGTCAGGCGAGGAGCAGAGAGCAAGGGTGATTAGGTTTAGAGGAAGATGAAGGTTAGTGCTAATAGGGTATAGGTTTAGAAAAGTGGTGAAGAAGTATACAGATGCACGGAGGAATAAATCGAGCAAGAGGGAAGCGGTTACGTTAATGCTAATAATTTAGGGTTGCTGATTAGATTAAGAGATGACAGACAAGGTGATTGGGCTCAATATATAAATCGAGAGGTATGAAGATAGACATTAAGGAAAAATCGGCCCAAGAAAGAAATCGGATTAAAAATGACTTAGAAGAATAAGTAATTGGGCCAAAAAAAATGACGGTAATAAAATACTTCTCGAGGTTATTACAAACATCCGAGACAAAAAAATGAAACTAAGGAAAATAATTAATTAGTTCGAAAGAAACAAAAATAAAGAGTATCTCGAGGATAAAATAAATCTTCCTGATAAAAATAAAGTTTCATGAGAGAATTAATGAATATTGGGTGAAAGTGAATCAAATTGATTTCCCGACGAGGGTTAATAAATATTTTGACGAAACTTAAATCAATAATAACTTTCGAGATAAAAATAGAAATTCGAGATAAAATAAAGGTTTTAGAGATTTAAAACAAAGTCGAAATAAGTTCAATGAGAATTAAAATCAAGAATAACGAGTTAAATCGTAAACAAAATGCGAATAAAATTTTAATTTAATTTAATTTATAAAATTAAGGGTGTTACATATATCATGTCCAAAATGGAGACAAAGTCCCGACTCTTTCAATGGGTTCTTCTTTTACAGGAATTTGACATCAAGATTAAAGACAAAGCCGGGTCGAAGAACTTGGTAGCGGATCACCTTAGTAGATTAACGGTTAGTAAAGAAAGCAATGAAGATGATGGTATACCCATCGATGAAGCAATGAGAGATGAGGCCTTGATGGCCATTGAGACTGTTACACCTTGGTATGCCGATATCGTCAATTTCTTAGTGTCTTATTATATTCCGGGCGATTATTCCAAGCAAGAAAGGAAGAAACTAGGTTATGAAGTTGGACCCTATTATTGGGATGAGCCCTATTTGTTCTACCGATGCATAGACGGTATTTATTGTCGATGTGTTACGACCGATGATGTAACACCCCTGATTTTTATAAATTTAAATTTAATTAAAATTATGTTCGTATTTTATTTTTTATTTTTTTTGCGATTTAACTCGTAAATCTTAAATTATTACAAAACGAATTTATCGTTTAATCGTTTCAAACTCCTAAAATTCTATTTGTCTCGGAGGCTCTTCTTATATTTAAAAATATATTTTTATTTTTGTTTCAATTTATTTAATACATTTAAATTAATTCTTATCGAAAGTCTATTTCGACGATTTAAATTCTAAATTCTTTCATTTATTTATATTTAAGCTCGAATTTCTATTTTCGGCTCGAAGTTCATTTATATTAAGTTTCGTCAAAACATTTATCACCTTTCCTCGAAAAATTTATTTAATTCACTTTATCAAAAATTTATTATTTATCGAGAATACTATTTCATCGTCTAATTATTTATTTCTATCAATTTCATTTTCGTCTCGAATAATTTATTTACTCGTTTTATTAGACAGTCCAATTGTTAATTTTATTGATTCGATTTTAATTCGATTTCGGGTTCAGTTAATTTTTTTTGTCACGGGACCGTGTCCTACTTACCTATTCGATTAACCCGTTTTCTTATCTCCTTTGCATTTAGTGGTTACCCACTTGTTTCATTTCATTTTTCCTAAATATTACATTCATCCCTCTATTACTGACCCCTTTCCCTATTCACGTTTCCACCGCTTGACTTCTGTCATTCACACACCTCTTCATTCCCCTCTTCAGTTTATTTCTTCTTCCTTTCCTCCTTGTCTTCTTCGTCTGCCCCTCCTCCTCGACCCATCTGTTTTCCTCTATTTCGTGCTGTTGCTAGTCGAGGTAATCCCCTGTTTGCTTCCCCTTCTTCTTTTTTGTTTTTTATGTACTGTCGTGTAATGCTGTGTTCTGTCCTCGTGCTGCGTACCGTGCTATTGTTTCTTTTCTTCCTTTCTTCTCCTTTGTGCGCTGCTCCTCCTGCCTTTGTCGATTCAGGTCTGATTTCTGATGTCATTTGTGCTGCTGTCCGTTTGCTCTTCCAGTTGTTGTTATTACTGCTGTCGCTGCTTCTACGTTTCGCTGCTGCTGCTGCTCTATTCTTTTTTTCTTCCTTTCTTCTACACTGGTTTGTGCTTCTGTGTTGCATCGCTGCTGTGAGTCTGCTGCTGCAGTTTTCGTGTAACTGTTGCGGTTGTTTCTGCTTCTGTCCTTCTGTTGTTTTGCGCCTGTTACTGTCATCTTCTTGTTTTGCCCGTTTTGTCATCGTCTTGTGTGTGTGGCTGCCGTGCTTCTCATTTATGGTCCTCAGTCCGTAGTCTTATTCTTATTCTTCTTCTTCTTCTTCTTCTTCTTCTTAATTCTGCTGTCCTGCTGCCTTTGTTGCCTGTTTGCTGCTATGGTCGACTTTCGTGATCCTGTTCGTCGGTTGCTGTTTGAAGATGGCGAGTCCGTGTTGTTCGTCTCCCAATTTTCGTGTTCTATTCTCTTGGTGGTTCTCCGTTTATCTTCGAGTTCTCTTGGATTTCGCGAAGACGCAATTAAGGACAAGTGCATGATTGTTTTGGATTTTCATCGAAAGGTAACTTTAGACGTTACTCGATTTTATATCGTATGTTTGAGTAGTAGTATATAGTAATACCTTTAACTTCGGTTTTCTAAATTTTAGCTATTTATTATTCGCTATAAATATTATATTATTATTTTTTTAAATCGTTTGCCTTTTCAATATTTTTATAGCTTTCGATATCGTTTTATAAATCGTTAGTAGTTTAATTATTTACAGTCATTATAATATTTTGTTTGTTATCGTGACACTAGTAACTAAATAATAACAATTTCATATTTTCTTCTTATTTCGTTAATTTATAACTTTAACTCAAAATCTTATTTTTATATTATAATCGAGGTTTGTATACTTGTTTAATCAATTAATTTTCATTTTACGATTTATACTAATAAATGAGAAAATAGTCGATTTAGTTTTAAATATATTTTTTTTAGTCGAGACTATTTTCACTAATAATTTCCGATCGACTACTTTTATTAAAATCCGTTGTATTTGTTAATAAAAGCTATTTATTATAAATAATTTGAAATCTTTGTAAATCTCATTTCATTTATTAAACTCGTTGAATCAATTAAATTTTAGTATCGTTTTTCTTAGAATACCTCCTTTATGAAAATTTACAGTTTTAACTCGATTTCCTAATTATTTATAAAATACTATATATTGAATTATTATATTTTATTTATATTTTGAGTAACGAATTTAGAAATATAATAAAGTTACGATAACGACGATAATAATAAAGTGTTAATTTTATTAGAAATGCTATTTTTATACATTTCACTTATTTTTAATAGCTTACGTATTTTCTATAACATTATTTCTTTTTTAAGTAAGTTTCTAAAATTAGTAAGTTTCCATTTATAGAAAGTTTACCTTTTTATATAATTGTTTATTTCATTCATCTCCATATTATTTATAATGATTATATCTCTTGAATATCGATAATGACTTTGTTTTGGAGTTATGGAATAAGGACAAGTGTGAGGTTAGAGTAATATATATTCTAGGGTTTACGGTTTTGCCATCAACTATAAGGCTAGTATATCAGGAATCGGTACATTGGTTGTTGAACCGGGTGACAGGTATCCCGGGAGTTTTGTACATTTTGACCTTAAGCTTAGGCCTCGCAGTAAGTCACCGTCATAAGTTGAACTGGGTGACAGGTAATCCCAGGAGGGGTGTGCATTGTCTTAAACTAGGACCACGCATTTATAAGTCGCCGTCCTATTATGGTTGAGTAGCCTAGTTAGAGACCGAAGTTTGATTTGTTTGAACTAAGTTCTCGAAGCAAGTTTTTAGTATTCTCCTGGTGAAAGTCTAGCCTTCCACACTAATTCTATCCATAACGCCGTTTTGAATACTTTTATTATTATCGATACATTTTGACTTGTAGGCTGGCAAGTATTTGACGTTTTCTTCTGAAAACTTGTTCTGATATTATTGTTCCAATATTTTAATTTTTCTCCGAAGGCTTATTTTTATTATATATTTTAATGTTTTCCATTTTAACTATTTTGATATAATAATGCTATTATTTTTCCATATGATATAATATGGCTGGGAGAACGTCCGAGTTACTCCCCACTGACGTGCCTGTTATGTTTATAACATGACAGGTATTTGCTGCTGGGTTTTGGGTGTGAGCTAGCGAGTAGCATGAATCCTACTCTTCTTCATTCATGTTTATTTATGGATTTTTGTAACCCTGTTTGGAGAATTTTTATTTTAGCCCTTTTGTAAAAAGTGGCATCTGTATTGACTGACCGTTCTTTTATTAAAGTATAGAACATCGGTGTGTTTTAATCCCAAATCTACAGTGTTTCCGCCACTGTATTGCGTTAGAATTTGTAGGGGATTACAGTTGGTATCAGAGCATTGTTGCTCCCGACGCTTACACCTGATTCTAGGAAAACTACCAGTAAATGACTTGAACATTAAAAGAATATTAGTGAGAGATGGGTAGAAATTAAAGGAAGGACTTAACTGTTTGGATTATAAGTTCTTGTAACTCAATGACTAGCATTGAATATTTGTATCTTTGGTCTAGAAGAAGATGAATGAACAAGATGTTGTCATGATGCTGCTCCAGATCGGGACAAGACCTGCTTAGAACTCTCAATGCATGCTGACTCGAGTGGACAACTTGGTGCTCCAAGAAAGATTTCGATGGTGACTTTTTAGCTTTGGTTTAGTTTGCTTAAGCTACAGGCCTGATGATCAAGAGTAGATTCCTGCTTCATGATGTTGCAGTAGATCCAGATCGAGCGACCCAAAACTTGCGTGCTCGTTCCTCTGCAAGAAGATGAAGTAATCCTTTTGGTTCCCTCGTGAACCTTAGAGGTCCAAACTTTCCTTTCTCGTTTTAGGTCCTTATCATCTAGAATCATTGATTCTTTTCTTCCTACTTCTGCCTTTTCTAATTCTCCTCTTATTAATCCTCGTCTTCATTCTTGAGATAAATCTTCGATTAATTTCCCTACTTTACCATTTATCCCCTTGAGATTCTTGGTTAGATCGATTTCCGTCTCAGTGAACCCCGTGAAAAGTTATTGATATTGAGGTTTAGTAAACCCTTGTTACCTGCTTTGAGGATTGTGAGGCTACCATATCTTCTAAGCAACTAAGGAATTATTGAGGATCGATTTGAGTAAGAATTGTTGATTGATGGAATTGGGATGATACCTTAGACACTGAACCTTGGGTTATAGGTTACTTTGATTAATTTGGAGTACTTAGAGTTGAATATATTTTGGAGTAGTAAGAGTATATCAAATTTTGATGCATACCTAGTACCTAACCTAGGACCGAACTAAGTGTAACTGATAATGTTCCTTGGGATTCTTGCCCAACGCTTATTTGATGGATGCACCGCGAATATTTGGGATCTTAGAGTATTGTTTAAAATGTTAGCCTAAGTATTGTGGTACCCTTGAAGATTTTCATTAATATCGTCGGAAATTTTGGTTGACATAGATTACCCATGTTTCTTAAAGATTGGATTAGATCGTTGATCGTTGTTTAAGGTTGTAACCTATGAACTTTTGAGTTGAGTAATCTAACTGGGATAAATGGCTGTTAACCTTGAAAAGGAGAAACATATTGCCATTAGGGGTTGGATTTATCGCGTTGTTTTGAAGAATACTTAATGTGAATCATCTTGATGGATTTATTGTTCAAAACCCTTAGACCAACGTGATTGTGGCTTCGTTGAGTTAATATTTTGGTGGTTTCGCTAATACGATATGAACTTGGTGGAATTCTTAGAAACCTTAGTCGATTGACGTGTTGAAAATGTGAGTCTTTGCGCCGTTACCTATAGGTTTGAGCGTGCTTGAGGATTTGTTGTACTTTTCCAACTTCTGTACTTGTGGCATTATAAATGTTGGTGATAATTTTTGAGGATTTCGTACCCAGACATTATTAAATGATGGATTTTGTTTAGTGTTCCTTACTCGAGAAATTTGGACTATACCTCGAGTTCAGACCTTGAACTTTGAATTTATGAGCCTTAACGATTACGAGTTCTGGTGTGTTTGTTAACCGTTAGAATCTTAATTATGGATTTGATTCTAAAATATTTGTGGATTAGTATCGTGTCGATTGAACGGTTGGTTAATCACGTAAGACATTTTGGAGATTGTGACTGAGTAGTACCACCTAGCGACTAATATTGGACATAATGTATTTGATGGAAATTAGGATCCGTGTCGTGGGAGTCGTACCGGGAATCTCGAGATGGTTAAACTTCTTTTGTAATTCTCTTGAGAGCTCTATTTTGACTCTCAATTTCGTTCCCCCCCAGCTTTTCTTAGATCTTGCTGCTTCTTCTTCGGTCAATCCCCTTCGACTTCTTTATCGGTTTTGGAAACTTTTGTTTCGATTTGTCGTTGACTTTGACTCTATTTATCCATTTATTATTTTTCCCCAAACTTGTGTTATGAAAAGTTTTTGATTTTCCTGAAATTTTTAACATCTTGAGTTATAAAATTCAAAATTTTGTATTTCGTTTTTGTTTTATTTTTTTTTGTATTGTTTCCAAATGTCTTAATAATTTATTTTAAGTATTTCGAAATGGTTTAAAATTCTGATATTGATTTACAAGTGATCGAGATTTCACGAAAACTTTCTTAATTGCAAATATTTTGATTTCTATGAGATTATAATGTAAAACGATTTAATATTTCCGAAAAACTTCGTATGTCTAAATTTTGTTTAATTATCGTTAGACTTTAAATCTGTTATTGAAGACGTTGTCGACTTATTCGATTTTTATTTACTAACTATAAAATCTGATTTCTCAAATTTTTATTTGGTCTTAAAACAAAATATTGTCGAATTTCTTATTTAAAAACTTTTTACTGTTTCTTCGAAAATATTTGGGTACTCTCCCTCTCGATTTCGGTTACAAATATTATCTATCGTCATTATTTTTTATAAAATAAACTTGCGATTTTATTAATTTAAATGATTTTAAACTTTGGGAACTGAGCCCAACTCGTCTTGAAATAAAATTTTGTCTTCGATTTCGGTTTCATCTCACTTTTGAAGTTGTAAAAATTTTTAAAACCGAGATTGTGATGCGAGTTAAGCATTCTCATTTTGTCCAAATGATATAGCCTTATTTTCCATTTTATTATTATATTTTTTGTAGTTTCGAGGACGAAACTTCTTTTTAGTGGGGAAGATTGTAACACCCCTGATTTTTATAAATTTAAATTTAATTAAAATTATGTTCGTATTTTATTTTTTATTTTTTTGCGATTTAACTCGTAAATCTTAAATTATTACAAAACGAATTTATCGTTTAATCGTTTCAAACTCCTAAAATTCTATTTGTCTCAGAGGCTCTTCTTATATTTAAAAATATATTTTTATTTTTGTTTCAATTTATTTAATGCATTTAATTTAATTCTTATCGAAAGTCTATTTTGACGATTTAAATTCTAAATTCTTTCATTTATTTATATTTAAGCTCGAATTTCTATTTTCGGCTCGAAGTTCATTTATATTAAGTTTCGTCAAAACATTTATCACCTTTCCTCGAAAAATTTATTTAATTCACTTTATCAAAAATTTATTATTTATCGAGAATACTATTTCATCGTCTAATTATTTATTTCTATCAATTTCATTTTCGTATCGAATAATTTATTTACTCGTTTTATTAGACAGTCCAATTGTTAATTTTATTGATTCGATTTTAATTCGATTTCGGGTTCAGTTAATTTTTTTTGTCTCGGGACCGTGTCCTACTTACCTATTCGATTAACCCATTTTCTTATCTCCTTTGCATTTAGTGGTTAACTACTTGGTTCATTTCATTTTCCCTAAATATTACATTCATCCCTCTATTACTGAGCCCTTTCCCTATTCACGTTTCCACCGCTTGACTTCTGTCATTCACACACCTCTTCATTCCCTTCTTCAGTTTATTTCTTCTTCCTTTCCTCCTTGTCTTCTTCGTCTGCCCCTCCTCCTCGACCCATCTGTTTTCCTCTATTTCGTGCTGTTGCTAGTCGAGGTAATCCCCTGTTTACTTCCACTTCTTCTTTTTCGTTTCTTATGTTCTGTCGTGTTATGCTGCGTTCTGTCCTCGTGCTGCGTACCGTGCTATTGTTTCTTTTCTTCCTTTCTTCCTTTCTTCTCCTTTGTGCGCTGCTCCTCCTGCCTTTGTTGATTCGGGTCTGATTTCTGATGTCGTTTGTGCTGCTGTCCGTTTGCTCTTCTTGTTGTTGTTATTACTGCTGTCGCTGCTTCTACGTTTCACTGCTGCTGCTCTATTCTTTTTTTCTTCCTTTCTTCTACACTGGTTTGTGCTTTTGTGTTGCATCGCTGCTGTGAGTCTGCTGCTGCTGTTTTCGTGTAACTGTTGCGGTTGTTTCTGCTTCTGTCCTTCTGTTGTTTTGCGCCTGTTACTGTCATCTTCTTGTTTTGCCCGTTTTGTCATCGTCTTGTGTGTGTGGCTGCCGTGCTTCTCATTTATGGTCCTCAGTTCGTAGTCTTATTCTTCTTCTTCTTCTTCTTCTTAATTCTGCTGGCCTGCTACCTTTGTTGCCAGTTTGCTGCTATGGTCGACTTTCGTGATGCTGTTCGTCGGTTGCTGTTTGAAGATGGCGAGTCCGTGTTGTTCGTCTCCCAATTTTCGTGTTCTATTCTCTTGGTGGTTCTCCGTTTATCTTCGAGTTCTCTTGGATTTCGCGAAGACGCAATTAAAGACAAGTGCATGATTGTTTTGGATTTTCATCGAAAGGTAACTTTGGACGTTACTCGATTTTATATCGTATGTTTGAGTAGTAGTATGTAGTAAATACCTTTAACTTCGGTTTTCTAAATTTTAGCTATTTATTATTCGCTATAAATATTATATTATTATTTTTTTAAATCGTTTGCCTTATCAATATTTTTATAGCTTTCGATATCGTTTAATAAATCGTTAGTAGTTTAATTATTTACAGTCATTATAATATTTTGTTTGTTATCATGACACTAGTAACTAAATAATAACAATTTCATATTTTCTTCTTATTTCGTTAATTTAAAATTTTAACTCAAAATCTTATTTTTTATATTATAGTCGAGGTTTGTATACTTGTTTAATCAATTAATTTTCATTTTATGATTTATACTAATAAATAAGAAAATAGTCGATTTAGTTTTAAATATATTTTTTTTAGTCGAGACTATTTTCACTAATAATTTCCGATCGACTATTTTTATTAAAATCCGTAGTATTTGTTAATAAAAGCTATTTATTATAAATAATTTGAAATCTTTGTAAATCTCATTTCATTTATTAAACTCGTTGACTCAATTAAATTTTAGTATCGTTTTTCTTAGAATACCTCCTTTATGAAAATTTACAGTTTTAACTCGATTTCCTAATTATTTATAAAATACTATATATTGAATTATTATATTTTATTTATATTTTGAGTAACGAATTTAGAAATATAATAAAGTTACGATAACGACGATAATAATAAAGTGTTAATTTTGTTAGAAATGCTATTTTTATACATTTCACTTATTTTTAATAGCTTACGTATTTTCTATAACATTATTTCTTTTTTTAAGTAAGTTTCTAAAATTAGTAAGTTTCCATTTATAGAAAGTTTACCTTTTTATATAATTGTTTATTTCATTCATCTCCATATTATTTATAATGATTATATCTCTTGAATATCGATAATGACTTTGTTTTGGAGTTATGGAATAAGGACAAGTGTGAGGTTAGAGTAATATATTCTAGGGTTTACGGTTTTGCCATCAACTACTATAAGGCTAGTATATCAGGAATCGGTACATTGGTTGTTGAACTGGGTGACAGGTATCCCGGGAGTTTTGTACATTTTGACCTTAAGCTTAGGCCTCGCAGTAAGTCGCCGTCATAAGTTGAACTGGGTGACAGGTAATCCCAGGAGGGGTGTGCATTATCTTAAACTAGGACCACGCATTTATAAGTCGTCCTCCTATTATGGTTGAGTACCCTAGTTAGAGACCGAAGTTTGATTTGTTTGAACTAAATTCTCGAAGCTAGTTTTTAGTATTCTCCTGGTGAAAGTCTAGTCTTCCACACTAATTCTATCCATAACGCCGTTCTGAATACTTTTATTATTATCGATACATTTTGACTTGCAGGTTGGCAAGTATTTGACGTTTTCTTCTGAAAACTTGTTCTGATATTATTGTTCCAATGTTTTAATTTTTCTCCGAAGGCTTATTTCTATTATATCTTTTAATGTTTTCCATTTTAACTATTTTGATATAATAATGCTATTATTTTTCCATATGATATAATATAGCTGGGAGAACGTCCGAGTTACTCTCCACTGTTGTGGCTGTTATGTTTATAACATGACAGGTATTTGCTGCTGGGTTTTGGGTGTGAGCTAGCGAGTAGCATGAATCCTACTCTTCTTCATTCATGTTTATTTATGGATTTTTGTCACCCTGTTTGGAGAATTTTTATTTTAGCCCTTTTGTAAAAAGTGGCATCTGTATTGACTGACCGTTCTTTTATTAAAGTATAGAACATCGGTGTGTTTTAATCCTAAATCTACAGTGTTTCCGCCACTGTATTGCGTTAGAATTTCTAGGGGATTACAGATGAAGGATTTAATATTGTGAAACACCTCCACTCGACATCTTATGGTGGAAACTTGGCCAACCAAAAGACAATTGCCAAGGTTCTCCAAAGCGGGTTTTGGTGGCCTTCCATGTTTAAAGATATTAGAGTTTTCATTCTAACATGCGATGTTCGCCAAAGAAGTGGCAATATAACAAGAAGAAATGAGATGCCCCTTCAACCCATCTTGGAGATTGAATTGTTCGATGTTTGGGGCATTGATTTCATGAGTTCGTTCACATCTTCTTTTGGCAACAAATACATCCTAGTCGCGGTTGATTATGTCTCAAAATGGATCGAGACCGAAGCTTCTCCCACCAATGATTCCAAGGTGGTAATTAAGCTTTTCAAGAATGTAATTTTCCCGATATTCGGTATGCCTAGAGCCATAATTAGTGATGGAGGCTCTCATTTTAGGAAAGATACCTTTGAACACCTTAGGAAATATGGTATGACTCACAAGATGTCCCTAGCCTACCACCCTCAAGCAAATGGGCAAGCCGAGATACATAACCCTCAAATCAAAGGAATTTTGGAAAAAAAGTTGTCAATACACACCGAAAGGATTGGTCATTGAAGTTGAATGACGCCTGATGGGAGGGATTTGTCGTGGATCCCAACCGTCAAATAAAAACCAACTAACCTAACTAGGGTAGCTAGGGTAAGTCGGGTCGAATCCACAGGGACGGGAGGTCGGACTAAGGTATGCTACGGTCTAGGACTAGGTTCGAGACGAGCTAATCTAAGGAGGGGGAGACTAGGGCTAAGCTAGGTCTAATGCAAGAAAACAAACAAGGAAAACGGGCTAGGATTAGGTCGGGGTCAAAGGGGTAACGAAATGGTCAAGGGAGAGCTAGAGTGAAGGAGGTAGTAGGGTAATCTAGGTCGGTCCGGGCGGTCGCAACTTAAACCGACCTAGAGGTTCCTCATGGAACCCATTTTGGAGACACACATGACAAAAGGGGTTCTAGCGTGTTATGGCCTAGATCGCATCCGGGCGGTCGCAACTTAGACTAACCTAGGGGTCGTCCTCACCGGGCTCTCGCAACTTAATGAGGGAACCGAACCCATAACAACTAAAACCCACAAGGGAAAGGCAAGAAAAACAAGCAATCTAACTTACTTAGTCATTCAAGCAATTCATCAAACATGTCATATGCATCAACCAAGAGGAAACCCAAATCTTCCACCCACATCTCCAACAAACCCTTAATCACCCAATTAACACCCTAATCACCCTACTAACCCTAGCAAGAACACTACTCTAACATATCTAAACTAAAACTAACACTAACAAGATGAATCAACACAAACAACAAAACATACATAATGAAACTACCAAATATGATGAACAAAACAATAAACAAGAACTAAAGATTCAAACTTGATGAACAATAAAGGATTAAGAGTAAAAGGAGAAGATTATACCATACTAGAAGAAGAAAGGAAGAAGAAAACTTGCATAAATGGAAGAACCCAAAACAAACATCCAAGGTTGTCAAGCTTGAATGGAGATCTTGAAGAATTCCCTTAATACAAGACTAATTACTAAGATTAACAATAAACTAAAGACTAATCTACACTAATCTAATCTAATCTATGCTAAAACTAGGCTAGGGTTTGTGGGTAATGTCTAACATAAGCCAAAAGTATGTCTTAATACAAGAGGAGGGGTATTTATAGGGTTACAAATGGAAG
Organism: Agrostemma githago; assembly: GCA_958450325.1. Classification (NCBI taxonomy): domain Eukaryota; kingdom Viridiplantae; phylum Streptophyta; class Magnoliopsida; order Caryophyllales; family Caryophyllaceae; genus Agrostemma; species Agrostemma githago. The sequence goes on from OY288241.1 coordinate 58,504,867, forward strand.
GAAGAAGAAAGAAAAGGTGCGCGGCTGGAACTGGGTGGTCCCGACCGGGACGGGTCATCCCGACCGGGACGGACCCACCATCCCGACCGGGACGGGTTGGTCCCGACCGGGATGGCCTTGCAGTGGCTCCCTCAAACTCGCACTCCATCCCCGACGGGATGAGGTGCATACCCGTCGGGGATGGGTCTTGTAGGCCTCCAATATGACCCTTTTGGCTCCTCCTTGCTTCATATGAACTTCTCATCAATTCTCGGGACTCGGGATCGGGTCTCGGGACTCGGGATTGGGTCCCAAGGTCTCGGGTTCGATTCCGAAGCATCGAGTCATCGTTCCTCCGCTTCGTTGGCTCCGAAAAGTGTATGTATTGAGTCGGAATCGCTCCAACTCTTCATGAATGGTCTCGGGAACCTGAAACGAACTAGAGGAAGCATAAGTAGCCCATAAATCGCTCCCAAGGAGCGATTCCACAAGGAAAATGGGACCAAAACCCTACAAAATAGGCACTACAAACCACACTTATCAACTCCCCCACACTTAACCCTTACTCGCCCTCGAGTAAGCACATACTAACTACTATACTAGCCGAATGGGTATTAGCGCACCCTACGCCCTTTCAACTCACGCGAGTGCACTTAGAGAAAAAGTGCACTCCGCAAGGCAAGTCGGGTCTTGCGACAAAACTGTGGATGCAACCGGACACCAAACACGTAAACAAACAAACACACAAACAAACACACAAAAGGTTGCACCCAAAAGAAAAGAAATACCGCTTCCCTCAAACAAGCGGTGAAAGAGGCACCGGTTTAGGACTCAAGGCAAGTGACAACGTTCCCAAGCTAGCAATACAAACCAAGATGGACTAAACCCTAATAGTATGACGACAAAGCAATAAAAACGTTGGTAACTTACCTCGGTTCCTCCTAACCTTCTAAGAACGTACTACGGGACGATCGGCGGAGTGGTAAGTGATGATCCACGGTGTTAGTCGACACTGTAGGTAAGTGAGACCCCGCCCCCTTTAGCAAAGAGCCAAGAGGGTCGTCCGATGCCCGAAACCGCCTAACTAGTCCAAGTAAAAAGTGAAAAACATGCAAAATGAGGGAAGACCGACTAATGCCGCTATCATCCTTCCTCGGGACTCGGTCCTTTGGTAGGCTCTTCACGGCAAAAGTCGGAAAAAGGCTTATTTTGAGAGGATTTCTTTTTGTGAAACGGGTTTTCTTTTGGCATTTTCTTTCTTTTCGACGTTTTGATTTGTTTATTGCCATGCCATTCCTTTTTTTTTTTCTTATTTTCTATTTTCTTTTTGGCTTTTGTGCCTTTTCTTTTTCTTCATTCTTTTCTTTCTTTCATTTTCTTTCTTTTTCCTTTCTTTGCCCTTTTGGCATGATTTGGCATTTTGGCATTTCATTGTATGACAAGAAAGAGAGGAATCAACAAGTTGCAATTTATTGTGTGAAAATGAGTGGAAGGTAGGTAATGGGTGAGTCGGGGGTCGCGATTTCCCTTCAAACCCACAAAAAGGGGAGAAAACTTGGACTAATCAAACGATCCTAGACACGGTCACCTAAGGGACGAGACTCGATAACCAAGGCCTTTTCACACCGTGGGTGGTCATAATGGTCAAAAGTGCAAATCCCGAAGTAAATCCCTAGTAAGCTAGGTGGACTCGAGGTAAAGGACCAACGAAATCATTGATTTAGGGTCATTCTACTAGACTAAAGTCCAAGACTCGATTTATACTACTAGAAAGGGAAAGTAGGCACTCACACACTAGCCTCTAAACCGGGTTTTCAAAAACCATTTACACACAAGACACACAACAAAACACAAAACAAAGACTCAACAAAAACGAAAGAAAAAGAGATAAAAGCACCAAAACAAGAACAACACAAAACAAACACATAGAAAACACAAACACCGCCCCAAGCTTCCAAACAAGCCATCAAATCGACCACAAGCATTACAAAGCTCCTCCCGAGCACACAACATCACAATCTCCTCCAAGCTTCCACAAGAGATAAAGAAGAAAAAGGGATAAAGATGTTACCGGAAGTCTTGAAAGCTCTCCAAAGCTATTGGTGATTCAAGCAACCTATAAGGAAAAAGGGAGGCAAAACACGCACAACACAACAAATACACGATACAAAGACACAAAAGGGAAACACACAAAAGGAAAATCTTTTTGATTTTTGTGAAAATTTTTCAAATTTTTATTGATTTTAAAGATTTTTTCGAAAAACTACAAAAATAAAGCTAACTATGCTAGAATATCACTCCCCCACACTTAAGTCGAGCCATGTCCTCATGCTCGACCGTAGTGCATGGAGCACAAAAGAAAAGAAACTAAACTACGAAAATAAAGCTAAAAATCAAAAAGAAAAGTGGAGAAAAGGGTAGAAAGCGTCCGGCCGGGGTGTAGTCAAGTCACCATGGGCCGAGACAAGAAAAAGATATGGATGGGGGAAGAAATAAAAAGAAGGAAATAAAAGGAAATGGGAGGAGAGGACTAGGTGTAATCACGTCACCTAGCCCGGATTCCGCCTAAATCCGACTAAATCCTAAAAAAAAAGGTGAAAACCTTGTAAATTTGGATTTTTCGATTGACCCTCGACGTAGTCACATCATCGAGAGTCGGGAGCGACCATACTAAGGCCTCGAAGGCCACCAAGACACCATGACTCAAGGGGAAGGGGGGCAAACAAGAGAAAACAAGCAATAATAGACGGAAAAGAAAGGATAGTTGCCATACCCATCGGTTAGCAACTCACTCGCTCCATCGTCTCAATGGTCAATATAAGCACTTTGCTTGTCGTCCTCATTGCTATTCCTCTTCATTGTCGATCAAACCGCATGGTGAGGTAGTAATGGTGTGAGGGGAGTGGGATTCGATGTGAAACTCGGTGTAAAGGGAAGAGAAATGAGGTGAGGGTATGTAAATGGAGTGTAATGGTCATATGTCATGAGCAAGGATGGGTAGGGAGGTTGGGTGGGGGCATGCAATGGTTGGGTGGGCCCAAATGTCGAAGAAGAGGCAAAAAGAGGAGAAAGGGGACCATCCCGGTCGGGATGGATGGTCCCGGTCGGGAAGACACACTCGTCCAGGTCGGGAAGCCACCTTCCCGGTCGGGACGGCACTCCAGCAAGCTCCAATTTTTGCACCTCCATCCCGATCGGGACGGCTCCTTCCCGGTCGGGATGGCATAATCTTCCCGGTCGGGAAGCTCCCTTCCCGGCCGGGATGGGTCTTCTTGACCTCCAAAACCCCAAAAGCTTCACCGAAGCTTCAAAAACCGACTTCCACAATCACGAACCAAGCTCTATCATTAACCATTCCTCTCTAGGAATCCTCTTCACTTCACACCTATGACAATAAGCTCGAATGCAACATCAAATTCTCTCCCTCACAACGCTCATCAACCATCCAAACAACAAGAATTTCACAAAACTAACCATCCTAGAAACCAAGGTACCAAACAAACATATATACACACACAAAAGCAAAAAGAACAAGAAAAAGGGATATATACAATAAGGTACTCTCACCAACTACACCTCCATAGCCATCAAGAGCTCGAAGGAGTAAGTCAAATGCCCTAGCAACATCTTCATTTAAGCTCTCATGGCCGAGCCTAGCCACTGCTAAGAGCTTCCAAATCGGAGGGAAAAATCGATCATCTTCATTATGCTCGGGGTTATTGTGATCTTCCGGGTCTTCGGAACCAACATAGCTACGACTCTTATGACCCTCCGGTAGGTATAGTGATCTAGAGTCGTGCTCGGTGTCATGATGTGGGAGATCACACCCTAGGGGTGTCGCTTCTTCTACGGGGTCGAGAGTGGGATTCTCTTCCACCGCCCGACAAGGATGCTCTTCATCAACCGTTTCACAAGACAAGGGACTAGGCATCGAGTGCGGTAGAGGAGGAGAAGGCATCAAGTTTTCTTCATTGGAGGGTTTAGGATCCTCCAATTTCCCGTTCAAGGCAAGTTCCAAGGCATCTACTTCTTTTTCCCAAGTATTGCGGTCCTTTTCACTCACCTTGTCTATATGGCCTAGAGGAGGTATGTCTTCACTTGGCTTTGGATTGTCTAGCGGTTCATCACGAAGAAAATCGAACAAATCCAATTTGATAGCCAAAACATCGGCTCCCCAAGAGTTATCTTGAGAATCATGTTCACTCCCCTACTCATTGTTGGCCCTTGAAGCTTCAACTTCCTCTATTCTCTCCCTATCTTCACCGCCCAAGCAACACTCAACAATGGTCTCTTGATCGACCCTCTCTTCTTCATTTGTAGCTTCAAGGTTGGGTTGACTTTCTTGTGGAGGCACCCGACCTTCTTGCCCAAATGAACCTTCCTCAACATGTAGTGGAGCTCGAGTGGCCGACATCGTGATATGAGCCATGAGTGCATTGATGCGAGCATCTTGCACCTCTATTTGGGCCTTGAGCTCCCTTTCAACCCCTTGTATGTGAGTCAATATCAATTGTTGACTCTTTTGCATTAAAATCGCCATCTCATGTTGACCCTTTTGCAATAACATCATCATCTCTTGTTGGCTCTTTTGTGTTTGGACCAACATTTGACAAGTGTCAAAGTTAGGGATATTTGGTTGTGGGTTATGTGAGGGTGTTTGGTAGTTGTTAGGATGTGGGAACGATCCTTGACAACTTTCTTGGTGACCATAAGAAGAGGGTTCATAAGATTGTTGATGAGGTTGATATGGTTGGTAAAGTTGTGGGTTTTGGTAATTCGCCCCATAGTTGTCCCGTGATGATTGATGGTAGCTTGGACGCGCCATGTCCATAACGTTGCTTTGGTACCTAGGATGAGCTAGAAGCACTTGAGCAAACGTTAGTATCCTAGTGCTTTTGAGGCACTAGGAAGGGAGAGTAACACACAAGAAGAAAAACGGAGATACACAAGGATAAGAGAACACAAAAATCAAGAACAAAGTCCAAAACTAAGCAAACAAAAGTCTAAACTACGCCGTCCCCGGCAACGGCGCCAATTTGATGGGAGGGATTTGTCGTGGATCCCAACCGTCAAATAAAAACCAACTAACCTAACTAGGGTAGCTAGGGTAAGTCGGGTCGAATCCACAGGGACGGGAGGTCGGACTAAGGTATGCTACGGTCTAGGACTAGGTTCGAGACAAGCTAATCTAAGGAGGGGGAGACTAGGGCTAAGCTAGGTCTAATGCAAGAAAACAAACAAGGAAAACGGGCTAGGATTAGGTCGGGGTCAAAGGGGTAACGAAATGGTCAAGGGAGAGCTAGAGTGAAGGAGGTAGTAGGGTAATCTAGGTCGGTCCGGGCGGTCGCAACTTAAACCGACCTAGAGGTTCCTCATGGAACCCATTTTGGAGACACACATGACAAAAGGGGTTCTAGCGTGTTATGGCCTAGATCGCATCCGGGCGGTCGCAACTTAGACTAACCTAGGGGTCGTCCTCACCAGGCTCTCGCAACTTAATGAGGGAACCGAACCCATAACAACTAAAACCCACAAGGGAAAGGCAAGAAAAACAAGCAATTTAACTTACTTAGTCATTCAAGCAATTCATCAAACATGTCATATGCATCAACCAAGAGGAAACCCAAATCTTCCACCCACATCTCCAACAAACCCTTAATCACCCAATTATCACCCTAATCACCCTACTAACCCTAGCAAGAACACTACTCTAACATATCTAAACTAAAACTAACACTAACAAGATGAATCAACACAAACAACAAAACATACATAATGAAACTACCAAATATGATGAACAAAACAATAAACAAGAACTAAAGATTCAAACTTGATGAACAATAAAGGATTAAGAGTAAAAGGAGAAGATTATACCATACTAGAAGAAGAAAGGAAGAAGAAAACTTGCATAAATGGAAGAACCCAAAACAAACATCCAAGGTTGTCAAGCTTGAATGGAGATCTTGAAGAATTCCCTTAATACAAGACTAATTACTAAGATTAACGATAAACTAAAGACTAATCTACACTAATCTAATCTAATCTATGCTAAAACTAGGCTAGGGTTTGTGGGTAATGTCTAACATAAGCCAAAAGTATGTCTTAATACAAGAGGAGGGGTATTTATAGGGTTACAAATGGAAGGAAGAAGAAAGAAAAGGTGCGCGGCTGGAACTGGGTGGTCCCGACCGGGACGGGTCATCCCGACCGGGACGGACCCACCATCCCGACCGGGACGGGTTGGTCCCGACCGGGACGGCCTTGCAGTGGCTCCCTCAAACTCGCACTCCATCCCCGACGGGATGAGGTGCATACCCGTCGGGGATGGGTCTTGTAGGCCTCCAATATGACCCTTTTGGCTCCTCCTTGCTTCATATGAACTTCTCATCAATTCTCGGGACTCGGGATCGGGTCTCGGGACTCGGGATTGGGTCCCAAGGTCTCGGGGTCGATTCCGAGGCATCGATTCATCGTTCCTCCGCTTCGTTGGCTCCGAAAAGTGTATGTATTGAGTCGAAATCGCTCCAACTCTTCATGAATGGTCTCGGGAACCTGAAACGAACTAGAGGAAGCATAAGTAGCCCATAAATCGCTCCCAAGGAGCGATTCCACAAGGAAAATGGGACCAAAACCCTACAAAATAGGCACTACAAACCACACTTATCAACGCCCTTTGGGCATTGAGGACGACCTACAAAGCATCGATCGGAACCACTCCTTATCGTCTTGTGTATGGTAAAGCTTGTCATTTATCGGTGGAAATAGAACACAAACCCAAATGGGCTATCAAAGAGCTAAACTTTGACGAGAATGTTGTTGGAAATAATCGCCTTCTCCAACTACAAGAATCGGAAGAACTAAGACTCGAGGCCTACGGAAATTCGAAGATCTACAAGGAGCGAACACGCAAATGGCACGATTCTTGAATACTTCGTAAGGACTTCTCCGTTGGTGATAAGGTGTTACTCTTCATCTCTCTTTTTAAGCTTTTCCCCGATAAGTTGAAATCAAAATGGTCGGGTCCATTTGAAGTGACCAAGGTACAACCGTATGGATCGATAGAGATATCAAGCCCGGAAACCGGGAAATTTATGGTTAATGGGCAACGTTTGAATATTTATCAACCCGATCACGTTCGTGAGACCTTTGCTACCGTGAAACTTGGTGAGCTCCCGTTGGGGAGCGTTGTTTAACCCCTTCTCGAATTGAAGTAGGTTTGGTGGTATCCTCAACAACCACCTTGTATATATGTATCATATTCTTTGAGTTTGTTAGTTTTGTTAGCTTGAGATGAATGGATGAACTTGGATTTCATCTTGGAGCAATTATTTGGATGAAGATCAAGCTTTTGGAGAAGTTATGGAGCTTAATTTGAAGACCACAAGCAGGTTTGTGGGAGAAATTGATTATGTAATGTGAGTCATGTCGTTATTTGAAACTGTGGACATGACATAGGTCCACCCCGACGCGGCCACGCGCGGGTTTGGGGAGGCGAATGAATCTCCATATGAGATGGGTTGAATTGAATTTTAAATCGAAGTAGGAGTCGCCACCGAATTTTGTGGTTATTCCGAACCATTCGAACCCACTCTATGTCGTAGTGGGCCGTGTACAAAATACGGCCCATTTCCGATGTCAGAGTTTATTGGGTTCGTCCCTTAGCATTTGATACCGATACCGACATTATCGGATATCGTATATTGAATGACTCTCGTTGCCAATGGATTCGGTCATCCGGAAACCATGGTTCTGAGTAAGGGGTGAGGGTACGTGTTGGGAAGTTCACCGAGAACACCCAACCCCGCCCGCACTTAGCGGCCTTTACTAAGATATCGTTCGTTTTTTATGTACACGCGTTAGTTCGACGGTTGAATGATATGCAAAGATTATTTTCCCTAGACATGTGAGAGAAAAATAAATGGGTTGCTAAGTCGTTTAATGCATGTTAAACTAATAACGTCAAAGTTATTTTAGCATGTGAAGTTCGTTTTAGTCTAATAAAACAAACAATAAAAATAAATCGCTACAAACAAGGAGCAAACGAGTTAGTAACAGTTGAATAAATCGAATAAAGATGTAAATACGATAATATGCATGATTTTGAAAAGATTTATGTCACGTGATGGATTAGCACGCGTAGACCAAGGTCAAAAAAAGGTATTTATCGAAATATGTCGCGAGGGTCGCTTTTTATGTAAGGTTCGAAAAGAATAAAAAATAGAAAAACGAGGAAACGAAAAAAATTGGACCCGGCGGACCAGGCTGTTGCGCGAGTCGCCTGACAGGCGCGCGACTCGCGTGGCAGCCTGTTCGGTTTTTTTATTTTGTCAAAAATCGTCAATTTTTATAAATCGCGTACAAATATGGATTAATTTATGCCCGATTCATATTTTCGATATTCGTCGTATTCGATATTCGATTATGAAATCGATATCGAATAGTCGGAATGATTTTAGAAAAGGTTTTGAAAAAAGTTTGTTTTGAACGAAAAGTAAAAAAGAATTTTGAACGAAAAAGATGTTAATTCTCTCCGCGTATAAAATCGTCGAATTTCGTTTAAAAAAAGATGTAACGATTTTATTAGCATCAACGAGAATTAATTAATTTTGTTCTTGTTAGGTACGATATTCGATTAGAGAATCGATATCGTATTTTAAGAACGTTATAAGAAAAAATAGTTTTTTGTAGTATCGATTATTAGAAATAATGAAAAATATGTGACGAACGACCCGTATTAAAAATACAAAATGACCGACGACACGACTCGAAAAAGAACGAAAAAAACGTGGAGAAAGGAAGAGATCGAAGAAGAGAAGAATCGGGTTTGATTTACACCCTCAACCTACATGCTTTGTTTTCTCGGGATAAGGCTCGTCGGAAAGTGGCTTAAACTTGGGAGCGTTGAGATGATGTGGGATGAGTTAAGGTGTCGGTTTGGACGTGTGATGGAACGGGTTTCGGCCGGCTTCTCGGGGTCGGATTCGTCGGTGTTTTGGTGTTTGTATGAACGATAAATGTGTGTCGAGGTTGATGAATAATTCTAGATTAATTATGAGTTTTTGATGAATGATCGTGGATGTTCGATAGATGTCCCCTTTTTGTGTGTGTCGTGAGGGTTCTATTTATAGGAGCAGAGGTTTAGGAGAGGTGTCTTGCTTGGACAACAAGAAACACCGGTTTGGATAAGAAACGTAAGAGTTCGAAAGGAACGAGAACTCGCTTTCTTGGTGAAGAAGGCAAAGGACTCGGCTGGTGTGGGAGGTATTTCGGCTGTTTGGGATGCCTTAGCCGAGTATTTGAGCTCGGTTTGTGAATTGTTTCGGTTTTCGGATAGAATTCTACTAGAGATCAAATTCTACCTTCAACGGAATTGTTTAATGTTTTCGAAGTTGATTTTTGAAACAGTTGGGGTCCAAACCGGACACGTGAGGTGTCACGGTTGGTCCGTGAGTCTCGGGAAATATCTTTGACCGGGTTTTGACTCGGTCGCTAAAAGACGGTTTTACCCCTGGTATCGGAATCGACCCAAATTAGTCTCATTTGACTCGAAACGACCCACTGGGCCTGGATTTGAGGTTGATTTTGTAAAATTTGTACTTCGTAATAAGTCTAAACCAAATGTTCATGATTACGAGCCCATATCCGAGTCCATCAAAGCACGTTTACGTCCAATCATCATCGGGTGTTTGGCGGGAACTATTATAGACACCTGGCGATCAAATGTGGGTGTCTACAGAAATTATAGGTGATTATTGAACAGTCATGGAATGACAAGGCGGAGAAATGAAGCATACAAGACTGTCGGGTGAAACTTTGTCCGGTGAGATTATTGAAGAATTTTCGTCGAGTGAAATTTCACCCGATGAGATTTTTGCCATGCCAAGGGATTTGCTGAAAAGTTTTCCATCGAATGAAACTTTACCCGATGAGGTTATGACCGGGCGAAACTTTGCCCTACGAAAAAAAATCCCAGATTTGCCAAATCTGCCAGAATTGACCAGAAGACTGTCGGGCGAAACTTCGCCCGATGAG